>CAUOFW020001502.1:52500-1417070 GCA_963454935.2 Ilex paraguariensis | reverse complement strand
AAAAAAAAAAAAAACCACTTCTAGCAGATGATAGTTCAATAGTTAGGTTCCTAAATGCCAAACATACCAAACTAAATTCCTAAAAAAAAACCTTTATTTTTTGGAATCTAAGACTAAATCTAAAAATTTTGCAAACCATGAGATGTCCATCTCCAAATTTCCTATTCTGAGGAAGAAATAAGACCAATGGCTTGGAATCAGCTATCATTTTAGTTATGACAGAACTGCTAAATTGAAAAGAGTCATTTATCCCTTTAAGGTCGGGTCAGAAAAAAATTATTCTTTATAAATTTTTTAGTCCTAGTGTAGATGACTTGCTTTTAACTAGACGAAGAAAAAATTAGTTGAAATACGCGTAAATTGGTGCGGACACCCCTGATTATTTAAAAAAAGAAAAAGAAAAAAGAGTCATCCTTCCGGACTATCAGTGAATAAAGGGCCACCACACAGAGCCCACCATACAGCCAAAATTATAACAAATTTCAACAATCATAATTTTACAGCTGAAGTCCTAACAAACTACTTGTACATCAAAACCGGTCCAAGTACTGCGAGTTTTTCTTACAAAATTTGGAGCCAAAAGCTCAAATGTGTGAGAACATTCTAATACTTCTTTCATTAATGTATGTTCTATCCCAAAACAAAGGATGATTCATCCAAAAAGATAAATAAGAGAGATCCGGACCATATTCTTGACCGGAAAAGGCGAACTCCACCCCCACTTACCTGGTGCAGTGCAAGTTTATCTCACGACTCTTTGGCAGCAGTGGCTTGCCGGAGTCTGCGTTGATGAACATCCCAGTTGTACACACGAGCAATTGTGACCTGACCAATAGCACTTATATACTCAACGCCAACTTATTTTGAAAGTAAATACCATACAAAAGTAGTGGGTGCTCTAATAGGTTTATATATTTTGGGACTCAACATGGTCCTCAAAATCAATAGCTATGATTATAGCCAAAAAAGTGAAATATTGATGGCCTGTTGACCCATGGTACCATACACATCAACTACATTGGGCTATTAACATTTCAACCGTCTCTGAGCAGATTAAGGCTAAAGTGAACTGCAAGCTAGTAGACATGAGAACAAAATTGAACATTTCTATTAAGGACTTCTCTGTAAAGAATGGATAATGCAGACGGCACCTGTGTAATTGTCACTTGATCCCTTAAGAATTGTAGGTCAGCAACAAGAACTTCTAAACTGGCTTTAGCGTTTTCCAAGTTTTTTTGTAGAAGAGCAGCGGCCTGTACCAAGAAGTTTTAAGACCTTCAAAACAGTTGTGTACTTAAATATGTGAAAGCCAACTAGAGACATCTTTAGATAACAAATTATGCACCTCTTCACATGAGTACTGCAGCATCACATTTGCACCCAGCCATAGGCACACAGAATCAGTATCCTCAATGNCAGGTCAGGAAAAATTTATTCTTTATAAATTTTTTAGTCCTAGTGTAGATGACCTGCTTTTAACTAAACGAAAAAAAAATTAGTTGAAGTATGCGTAAATTGGTGCGGACACCCCCTGATTATTGAAAAAAAGAAAAGAAAAAAGAGTCATCCTTCCGGACTATCAGTGAATAAAGGGCCACCACACAGAGCCCACCATACAGCCAAAATTATAACAAATTTCAACAATCATAATTTTACAGCTGAAGTCCTAACAAACTACTTGTACATCAAAACCGGTCCAAGTACTGCGAGTTTTTCTTACAAAATTTGGAGCCAAAAGCTCAAATGTGTGAGAACATTCTAATACTTCTTTCATTAATGTATGTTCTATCCCAAAACAAAGGATGATTCATCCAAAAAGATAAATAAGAGAGATCCGGACCATATTCTTGACCGGAAAAGGCGAACTCCACCCCCACTTACCTGGTGCAGTGCAAGTTTATCTCACGACTCTTTGGCAGCAGTGGCTTGCCGGAGTCTGCGTTGATGAACATCCCAGTTGTACACACGAGCAATTGTGACCTGATCAATAGCACTTATATACTCAACGCCAACTTATTTTGAAAGTAAATACCATACAAAAGTAGTGGGTGCTCTAATAGGTTTATATATTTTGGGACTCAACATGGTCCTCAAAATCAATAGCTATGATTATAGCCAAAAAAGTGAAATATTGATGGCCTGTTGACCCATGGTACCATACACATCAACTACATTGGGCTATTAACATTTCAGCCGTCTCTGAGCAGATTAAGGCTAAAGTGAACTGCAAGCTAGTAGACATGAGAACAATATTGAACATTTCTATTAAGGACTTCTTTGTAAAGAATGGATAATGCAAACGGCACCTGTGTAATTGTCACTTGATCCCTTAAGAATTGTAGGTCAGCAACAAGAACTTCTAAACTGGCTTTAGCGTTTTCCAAGTTTTTTTGTAGAAGAGCAGCGGCCTGTACCATGAAGTTTTAAGACCTTCAAAACAGTTGTGTACTTAAATATGTGAAAGCCAACTAGAGACATCTTTAGATAACAAATTATGCACCTCTTCACATGAGTACTGCAGCATCACATTTGCACCCAGCCATAGGCACACAGAATCAGTATCCTCAATGCAAGCCCTGGAATAGATGCCTTCTGACACTTCAAANAGCCGTCTCTGAGCAGATTAAGGCTAAAGTGAACTGCAAGCTAGTAGACATGAGAACAATATTGAACATTTCTATTAAGGACTTCTTTGTAAAGAATGGATAATGCAAACGGCACCTGTGTAATTGTCACTTGATCCCTTAAGAATTGTAGGTCAGCAACAAGAACTTCTAAACTGGCTTTAGCGTTTTCCAAGTTTTTTTGTAGAAGAGCAGCGGCCTGTACCATGAAGTTTTAAGACCTTCAAAACAGTTGTGTACTTAAATATGTGAAAGCTAACTAGAGACATCTTTAGATAACAAATTATGCACCTCTTCACATGAGTACTGCAGCATCACATTTGCACCCAGCCATAGGCACACAGAATCAGTATCCTCAATGCAAGCCCTGGAATAGATGCCTTCTGACACTTCAAAATCAGCAATCAGTGCCTGGAACCAAAAGCCAAACAGAAAATAGAGAACCTCAATATGCCAAGATATACTAGCAGTATGATAACGCACAATAAAACAAGAAACTTAAAAGTATTGGCTAGAAGATTCTGCGCACCAAACAACTAAATTCAACCAGATGCGTGCAATGATAAAAGCTTTTACCGGAATGATAATAGGGAAGAAACATTGGTCTGCAACTGGAAAAATCAGTGGTAATATATACTTCCCAGACGAGGTAAGAATGATTAAAATAGAAATGAGACGAGAAGAAGAAAAGGGATGAGAAGGGAAGAAGAGAGAGATGAGAAATCATAAGAAGGAAATTAGGGCAAGAAAAGCAATAATTCTCAATATTCAATAAATCCAAGTCTAACAAAACAAATACCTCCTTCCTCTATNAAAGATGAGACGAGAAGAAGAAAAGGGATGAGAAGAGAAGAAGAGAAGAAGAGAGAGATGAGAAATCATAAGAAGGAAATTAGGGCAAGAAAAGCAATAATTCTCAATATTCAATAAATCCAAGTCTAACAAAACAAATACCTCCTTCCTCTATATGTAGGGAATGCAAACCTTAAAGCAAATAAATAGTCAAAACGAAAAATAAGTCCCCAAAAAGTAAAATGATGAACTACGTGTACATCGACGACAATGACAGACAATCTAATTCCCCTCAATAAGTTTTTAATCTAGCAGGAATAAGCAAACCAAAGGCAACCATGACCACCATCCGATACACGCAATTGCTTAGTTTTTCTTTTGGCTTTTAATTATATGGAGTAAATTTCTTTTAAGCCCTAGATAGGGAAACAATTTCGTTTCATTGTCTAGGTTATAAAGAGTAAATTTGTCATCATATAGTGTTCCAATCAATTGCGGAGACCCAAAGCACAACCCTTTCTTTTTGTTTTGCTTTGGACTTTATAATCTCTTCAAATAGGTGTGAAACTGGTGCTTAAATGAAATGTTTTTATTGTATTGATATTATTATAGACACGACATTGTAGTTATTCATAGGGATATATCAATTAGTATATTTTTAGAACTGTGTGTATTTTATGTTACATGACCCTACATTTTACGTTACGATAAATGATACACTACTTTTGGAAAACGATGTGTGTTGTGAAACACATTTTTGACAGCCTTGACGTTTATTTTAGTTNTGTTACATGACACTACATTTTACGTTACGATAAATGATACACTACTTTTAGAAAACGATGTGTGTTGTGAAACACATTTTTGACAGCCTTGACGTTTATTTTAGTTGAAGTATAAATACTTAAGTTGCACCATCTCCAACAACTTAAGTTTTTGGAGTAAATGAGTGTTTAACATCTTGCAAAGCAAGAGATCTTGGGTTCGAATCTTGCTGCCACCCTAATTATTAATAAAAAAAATCTTTTTTCAAGTGGTAAAAGCCCAAAATTTAGCCAGCACGTGAGGGTGTGTGTTGAAGTATAAATACTTAAGCGGCACACAATCTAACAACTTAAGCTTTTGNGAGTTCGAATCTTGCTGCCACCGTAATTATTAAAAAAAAAAATCCTTTTTCAAGTGGTAAAAGCCCAAAATTTAGCCAGCACGTGAGGGTGTGTGTTGAAGTATAAATACTTAAGCGGCACACAATCTAACAACTTAAGCTTTTGGAATAAATGGTTGTTGAACAATTTTTATCCAATAACCACTAGAGAATGAAGTTTAGTATGGCAGCAAAGAAAGGGATCAGAAGCCTTTTTGTAAAGAGAAGTTATATCCTGTAACTGATACCAACATATTTTGATTCCATAGCATCAATATTTGTGTGAACTTGTGTTCCACACTACTTTACCGAATCAAAGCACTAGCTAGACTAAAAGCATTCTCTTGACCTAATAAGGTAGATATATTGGAAAGGATCATACAGAATTTATGAGCTTTGCCCTCGTACACAATCCAAGCATTAGCTAACTGTCCAGATACTAGATTACCAAACCACAGAATATGTTCAAAAAATTCATAAACATTTCAAAAAACGAACCTCACCAGCACCCTTCTTAGCTTGCAAAGTGGAAACTATGTCTAAGCACTTCTCAATGTCAGGAATCTTTGCCTGGAAATCACAAGAGCAAGAAGCAATGTTCAGATCTCACTATTCACATTAAGGCTATTATTAGCAATATAAAACTTTAAATGAACACCTTATGTGAAATATCACTATAATACCTGAAGCTCCCTCTGCTGAGCAAGAAGTTTCATCTCAACCACCCTATACTGCTGAAGTCTGCAAAAGATTAGAGCACGATGCGCATCACAAAACAAAATAAAAAAGATAAGCTAAATAATTAGGGGCAAAAAATTAATTTAAAAGACAAGCAACAGAGATTTGGTGCACAAATAAGTTAAAATCCATGTCAATAGTCTTCCCTTTTGTGAAACAACTCAAAAAGCCTTATTGAACTTCTTGGGTTTGGGCTGTTTCACTTAGGCGAACAATTTTTTGTAAGGTTGTACTTTATAACTGCCTAAAAGGAAAGTATGAACAAATTACTTTCATGTTAAAAGTGAACATCATAACAAAGGAAAGAAAGTGTTTTATGTGACCTTTGGTAAGTAAAAATAGAAACTTGTAGCATAATACCAAAAAAACTAAAGGCAGTTCCAAGAGCTACAGGGGGTATGAATAGGTGCATAGTAAAGAGTAACGACACTAGTTTCATGATGACATTAAAACACTCGTCCACAATTATACAATAATGGAACAATATAATTGAATCCAATTGCATTACTAAAACTGTAGTAGCCTGCTAAAAGGTCTTGTGAGGTGAGGAGGTGCTATAGTTTCATGTGTTGTATCCCACATCAACTCAGAAGGAGAAGTGACTGGGCTATATATGTGGTGTGCTCACTCTTAATTGTCAAGAAGCATTTTCTGGGGCAAAACCCCAGAAGAACAAAACCGTGAGGTTATATGGGCATCCAAAGCGAACAATACATTGACAGTTGAGGTGGGCCTTTACAAAAATTGTACTAACTAATATCTTGACTGGGTTCCAAAACAAATATGCTTCATGATTAGTAAGACTACATTGAAACATATGCATGGTAAAAAGAAAAGACAAAGAAGAGAAGAAGTATGCAGTAGACCTAATGGAGAACATTTTACAATCCAATGAATAGAAATTTAAATCAAAATCTTTGTGTGAAGTTTTCTTCAGATGATTTGGACAAGTTCATCAAAGTAATGCGGTTGTCATGACGTGAGAAAAAGGTTGAAACGCTTGTATGATAACAAATATTATTAAAAGAGGAATAAGGTTTGAAACTTGAAAGTCAGCTATGGCTAAGGCAATAAGTATATTCATGAGGTCAATATTTGCATTTAGCATACAAATACCAAGTAATCCAGCTGTCAAAAGACTATTATGTCGGCTAGTAATCACAACACAGGAAAATGAGAACCTTTATGACTGTGAACTGCTTCACAACAAACCATAGTTGTTAAAATGTGCCTAAATTAACATGGCTTGGAACAAATAATGCAGCAAAGAATAGACATGTGCAATGAGATACATAAAAATAGATTTTTCAGATCCTCATCAAAGGAGTCCAGATATAATGAACAGCAAGTTCTGTATGATTTTCCACTGCGGAGTATTTTTACCTTTACAGAGAAAAAGCAACAAGATGTGCAATACTAACATGGGGGAGCTCGAGGTTCTGGTTCCCCATGATTTGATATTTATCATACGTGGATGCCAGTTAATCTTCTTCTGGCCTCAATTGACTTCTCATCCTTTGTCAAGCCAATTCAATTGCTCACGAGTTTTATACCATGGTTTTTTTGTTTGGGGAACGGGAGAGAGATTTGAACCCTTGACTTCAAGAAGGAAAGACTAGATAAGGAGTATCATTGGACCAAAGGCCCATTGGTGATGTCATGGTAATCTCTTTGGTCAAAGACTTATTGACATCACAGTTTTTTTTTTGAAGTTGGGAAGACGAATGTGCATCTTAGAAGGTTTAAGATTAGGGTCTGGGACCAACAGCATGGGTTGTTCCTGTTCCATTCTAACATAAGTAAAGCAAATTATAGAAGAAAATTAAAAAAAAAAAACATAAAACCTTTTATACATGAATTTGGTATTTTGCTTTCATACCCCCAGAAACTTTATGTACACATTCATTCCTATACCAGAACTAATGGAAGAATAACCCGATGTCAAAGTTCACACACAGACATTACTGGCTCATAAAAACTTGATCAAGAGGTGTCCCATACAATACAAACACTCAAAAGGGTCCAACACATCTCTACAATGCCTCATCACAAGAGCTTGACCTCTAAGTGATTTGGAGATCAGTGAATACTAAACTAAAACCTCCAATAAACCCAGATAGATACTGATCTGAGCCTTTGAATAACACATATGTAGGGACATATACATACACATATGCAAGTACGTATAAAGGGATAACAGAAAGAGAGAGAAGAAGAGAAAAGAAAAGACCTTTCTTGGAGGAAGGCAAGAGAAGAGTTGACATCCAGACTCGATTCGGTCAGATAAGTTTGCACGTCTTCTACGAATGCTGCAGCTGGTATCCCCCTTCTCCCTGTTACCCCGCCGGCTGTGGACGTTGACGATGACGATGACGATGACGCAGCCATCTTTCCGAATTGCAGAGAAGATAGAGAAAGTATGAGTTTTTGCAGCAGTGACAGAAGAACGGAGGTCAAGTGCAAATATGACGTCGTTTAAAGTGTAATTGCTGTTTGCTATGAACTTTATCGAACGGCGACGTATTGTGGTCGTTTTTTTGCTTATTTCTTTTTTGGCTAATTACACTTTAGTCCCTGAAAGTTTACACCAATTAACGTACGGTTTTAATTATAATTGTTAAGCCCTTGAACTTTAATCCATGCCACAATATTTACACTCTGTCCATTGTCAATTGATATTGAGTTGTTTATTTTTCTCAGTCGATTTTTCTTTTTACCAATTGTTTCTAAAGTATGGAAAGTGATGGAGTTCGAGAAAAAGATATTAAAATTTTTATTTTACCTAGGGCTGTTAATCAAACAGAGTTACTAAAACTTGGCCTGAATTTGGCTCAGGTTCAACTCGTTGAAGTTCAATTCGTTTTCTAAATGAGGTCAAACTTGAACAAGTTTTAGGCTCGCTTAGAAAACAAACCCTATAAGTTCGGTTCAAACTCGACTCGTTTATGTGTAAATACTCCGGCTCGGCTCAGGTTTGACTTATTTTTGACCTGTTCAGGATCGACTTGTTTTCTAAACAAGCCGAACTTAAATAATTTTTTAGACTCGATTAAAAAACAAGTTTTTCAAGTTCGATTCCAACTCGGATCGAGCGCGTTCACCCAACAGTCCTAATTTTATCTCTTCCAAAAAAAAAAAAAAAAAGAAGTAGCTGACGCTACTTATTCGTTTAGAATCCGCCATGACGAGAGTCTTGATTACGGCAAATTAACCATTTTCTGCATAGACATCCATTGTCATGAATAGGATGCTCACGGTATTTCTTTCTTCAAGAAAAATATGGCCCAACTCTTCCTTGGGCCTTAGCCTTTCCTTTTTGTTTGGGCTATGCCCTCCCGCTCAATGCACATTGTCTCACATGATTCCTCAAACACCCAACCCAACCTACTAGACCGTTCCTTTATCGTCTTCTTATCTTTCTCTCCCAAATTCGATTAATATACTTTTTTTTTTATTTTGCAGTAATATATAGTAATATATATATATGAATTATTATTGAATATCGATATTCACTAAATAATCCTTTGAACATCCGGGCCTGCTCCAGATGACTCATTTTGTATGCTTATATATTACAATAGGGTGAAATTCTGCAGCTATAAACAGTATTATATGTTTTTGTGTCGAATCCGCTCTTAATTCACAGATTGGCGTTTCAAGCGCTAGTCCACTGGACCGCATTATGTGATCTATGTTCCAACGATAAGATTGTAGAATTGTAACATCTTTAATATCCCAAGTTCGAGTCAGTATTTAAACAATATATAAGTGATTGTATGTATCCATAGTCTGCTATGAATTCAAAGTATACACTGTAATAATGGTTTTACCTTACTGAAGGAAAAAAAAATTTATAGCGTTAGATAATATCCCAAAACAATCTGACATATTTTTTAAAGATGACGATGGGAAATCTCCGAAATTTATTAGATCACCCACACTTGTGGCGGAGGAATACCATGGTTATAAATCAACAAAACCACACAAACTAGCACCAATTAGCACCTCATACTAGGCATTCCAAGCTTATCTAGCCTTACTAGGCACTGCTCAAGTACCTAGTTGTCTCTCCTGTCGATCCCTGCCTTGCCAAATAATCCGCGGTTTGATACCAAACCGTATACATGTGAGAGAATATTCATGTAACTACAAAGGAAGAGTTACATTCAATATCAATGTAGTTATAACCCATCTCTCTACACCCAAACAATGTGACATCTATCTTGAAAATTATTGCATAAACCAATTACTAGGTCGACAAAACACATTTAGATTTGTCTAATCACTGCCAATCAGGTGCAGAGCCAGTCCAAAAGTAAGTCTCTTTTAAGTATGTGGTCGACTAGTGCTCTTATAAATTAAAAGCTTACCTATCGAATCGGCTAGTAGATTTGAGGCTCACCTTGACCACTCAATGCAAATCCTTCCTCCAGTGTGGGAGGATTCCCCAAGATTTTTTTTTATTTTTTATGAAGTATTTAAATTTGTACCGATTAATCTTTTAAACTCCGAACTGGCCACCGTGACTCTCTAAGAGTTTGACGTGTATTTTGTTTTCTCCTCATATAGGATTGGCCAATTGTATTGTATGACCAAATGATTTTTGATCCTTTCGATTTTAAGAATCTCCTATTTTTCTCAATTTCAATCGCTCTCGACTTACAATGGAATCCATAGTTGAATTGGAAGAAGAAATAAAATTAATAGGATACAAATCCAATGTTTAAAATCCTATATCATCTTGAATATTAAACTTGCCTTCCTCTCTTTTGCTTTTAAAAAAAAAAAAANCTCTTTTAAGTATGTGGTCGACTAGTGCTCTTATAAATTAAAAGCTTACCTATCGAATCGGCTAGTAGATTTGAGGCTCACCTTGACCACTCAATGCAAATCCTTCCTCCAGTGTGGGAGGATTCCCCAAGATTTTTTTTTTTATTTTTTATGAAGTGTTTAAATTTGTACCGATTAATCTTTTAAACTCTGAACTGGCCACCGTGACTCTCTAAGAGTTTGACGTGTATTTTGTTTTCTCCTCATATAGGATTGGCCAATTGTATTGTATGACCGAATGATTTTTGATCCTTTCGATTTTAAGAATCTCCTATTTTTCTCAATTTCAATCGCTCTCGACTTACAATGGAATCCACAGTTGAATTGGAAGAAGAAATAAAATTAATAGGATACAAATCCAATGTTTAAAATCCTATATCATCTTGANGGTAAGGAGTATCATTGGACCAAAGGCCCATTAGTTATGTCATGGTAATCTCTTTAGTCAGAGACTTATTGACATCACAGTTTTTTTTTTGAAGTTGGGAAGACGAATGTGCATCTTNGATAAGGAGTATCATTGGACCAAAGGCCCATTGGTGATGTCATGGTAATCTCTTTGGTCAAAGACTTATTGACATCACAGTTTTTTTTTTGAAGTTGGGAAGACGAATGTGCATCTTAGAAGGTTTAAGATTAGGGTCTGGGACCAACAGCATGGGTTGTTCCTGTTCCATTCTAACATAAGTAAAGCAAATTATAGAAGAAAATTAAAAAAAAAAAACATAAAACCTTTTATACATGAATTTGGTATTTTGCTTTCATACCCCCAGAAACTTTATGTACACATTCATTCCTATACCAGAACTAATGGAAGAATAACCCGATGTCAAAGTTCACACACAGACATTACTGGCTCATAAAAACTTGATCAAGAGGTGTCCCATACAATACAAACACTCAAAAGGGTCCAACACATCTCTACAATGCCTCATCACAAGAGCTTGACCTCTAAGTGATTTGGAGATCAGTGAATACTAAACTAAAACCTCCAATAAACCCAGATAGATACTGATCTGAGCCTTTGAATAACACATATGTAGGGACATATACATACACATATGCAAGTACGTATAAAGGGATAACAGAAAGAGAGAGAAGAAGAGAAAAGAAAAGACCTTTCTTGGAGGAAGGCAAGAGAAGAGTTGACATCCAGACTCGATTCGGTCAGATAAGTTTGCACGTCTTCTACGAATGCTGCAGCTGGTATCCCCCTTCTCCCTGTTACCCCGCCGGCTGTGGACGTTGACGATGACGATGACGATGACGCAGCCATCTTTCCGAATTGCAGAGAAGATAGAGAAAGTATGAGTTTTTGCAGCAGTGACAGAAGAACGGAGGTCAAGTGCAAATATGACGTCGTTTAAAGTGTAATTGCTGTTTGCTATGAACTTTATCGAACGGCGACGTATTGTGGTCGTTTTTTTGCTTATTTCTTTTTTGGCTAATTACACTTTAGTCCCTGAAAGTTTACACCAATTAACGTACGGTTTTAATTATAATTGTTAAGCCCTTGAACTTTAATCCATGCCACAATATTTACACTCTGTCCATTGTCAATTGATATTGAGTTGTTTATTTTTCTCAGTCGATTTTTCTTTTTACCAATTGTTTCTAAAGTATGGAAAGTGATGGAGTTCGAGAAAAAGATATTAAAATTTTTATTTTACCTAGGGCTGTTAATCAAACAGAGTTACTAAAACTTGGCCTGAATTTGGCTCAGGTTCAACTCGTTGAAGTTCAATTCGTTTTCTAAATGAGGTCAAACTTGAACAAGTTTTAGGCTCGCTTAGAAAACAAACCCTATAAGTTCGGTTCAAACTCGACTCGTTTATGTGTAAATACTCCGGCTCGGCTCAGGTTTGACTTATTTTTGACCTGTTCAGGATCGACTTGTTTTCTAAACAAGCCGAACTTAAATAATTTTTTAGACTCGATTAAAAAACAAGTTTTTCAAGTTCGATTCCAACTCGGATCGAGCGCGTTCACCCAACAGTCCTAATTTTATCTCTTCCAAAAAAAAAAAAAAAAAGAAGTAGCTGACGCTACTTATTCGTTTAGAATCCGCCATGACGAGAGTCTTGATTACGGCAAATTAACCATTTTCTGCATAGACATCCATTGTCATGAATAGGATGCTCACGGTANTATTTTTTATGAAGTATTTAAATTTGTACCGATTAATCTTTTAAACTCCGAACTGGCCACCGTGACTCTCTAAGAGTTTGACGTGTATTTTGTTTTCTCCTCATATAGGATTGGCCAATTGTATTGTATGACCAAATGATTTTTGATCCTTTCGATTTTAAGAATCTCCTATTTTTCTCAATTTCAATCGCTCTCGACTTACAATGGAATCCATAGTTGAATTGGAAGAAGAAATAAAATTAATAGGATACAAATCCAATGTTTAAAATCCTATATCATCTTGAATATTAAACTTGCCTTCCTCTCTTTTGCTTTTAAAAAAAAAAAAAANGTATTTCTTTCTTCAAGAAAAATATGGCCCAACTCTTCCTTGGGCCTTAGCCTTTCCTTTTTGTTTGGGCTATGCCCTCCCGCTCAATGTACATTGTATCACATGATTCCTCAAATATATATATATATATATATATATATATATATATGTGAACATCCGGGCCTGCTCCAGATGAATATCCCAAAACAATCTGACATATTTTTTAAAGATGACGATGGGAAATCTCCGAANGCACATTGTCTCACATGATTCCTCAAACACCCAACCCAACCTACTAGACCGTTCCTTTATCGTCTTCTTATCTTTCTCTCCCAAATTCGATTAATATACTTTTTTTTTTATTTTGCAGTAATATATAGTAATATATATATATGAATTATTATTGAATATCGATATTCACTAAATAATCCTTTGAACATCCGGGCCTGCTCCAGATGACTCATTTTGTATGCTTATATATTACAATAGGGTGAAATTCTGCAGCTATAAACAGTATTATATGTTTTTGTGTCGAATCCGCTCTTAATTCACAGATTGGCGTTTCAAGCGCTAGTCCACTGGACCGCATTATGTGATCTATGTTCCAACGATAAGATTGTAGAATTGTAACATCTTTAATATCCCAAGTTCGAGTCAGTATTTAAACAATATATAAGTGATTGTATGTATCCATAGTCTGCTATGAATTCAAAGTATACACTGTAATAATGGTTTTACCTTACTGAAGGAAAAAAAAATTTATAGCGTTAGATAATATCCCAAAACAATCTGACATATTTTTTAAAGATGACGATGGGAAATCTCCGAAATTTATTAGATCACCCACACTTGTGGCGGAGGAATACCATGGTTATAAATCAACAAAACCACACAAACTAGCACCAATTAGCACCTCATACTAGGCATTCCAAGCTTATCTAGCCTTACTAGGCACTGCTCAAGTACCTAGTTGTCTCTCCTGTCGATCCCTGCCTTGCCAAATAATCCGCGGTTTGATACCAAACCGTATACATGTGAGAGAATATTCATGTAACTACAAAGGAAGAGTTACATTCAATATCAATGTAGTTATAACCCATCTCTCTACACCCAAACAATGTGACATCTATCTTGGAAATTATTGCATAAACCAATTACTAGGTCGACAAAACACATTTAGATTTGTCTAATCACTGCCAATCAGGTGCAGAGCCAGTCCAAAAGTAAGTCTCTTTTAAGTATGTGGTCGACTAGTGCTCTTATAAATTAAAAGCTTACCTATCGAATCGGCTAGTAGATTTGAGGCTCACCTTGACCACTCAATGCAAATCCTTCCTCCAGTGTGGGAGGATTCCCCAAGATTTTTTTTTATTTTTTATGAAGTATTTAAATTTGTACCGATTAATCTTTTAAACTCCGAACTGGCCACCGTGACTCTCTAAGAGTTTGACGTGTATTTTGTTTTCTCCTCATATAGGATTGGCCAATTGTATTGTATGACCAAATGATTTTTGATCCTTTCGATTTTAAGAATCTCCTATTTTTCTCAATTTCAATCGCTCTCGACTTACAATGGAATCCATAGTTGAATTGGAAGAAGAAATAAAATTAATAGGATACAAATCCAATGTTTAAAATCCTATATCATCTTGAATATTAAACTTGCCTTCCTCTCTTTTGCTTTTAAAAAAAAAAAAAAACGCACTTGTGACTCCAAACAAAAAAAACACCCTAGATTTGTTTGATTCAATCACCCGTCAATCATGCAAATTTAATACTATGAAAAAATAGGGTACTTGGGAAATGTTTATTACTTCCTAACATGGGGTGGTTATTTATTTATTTTTTGTTGTGCGAAAATGAAGAGAGACGATTAATAAATAGTAATCACTTCAGAGTAATCATGAGACTTCTTTTACTTTGGAATATTCGGTTTGAGTCATAGCTACTAATTCGAGAGAATAGTTCATCACCATAACACCATCAAAGTCAAGTAACAAATTCCATTATTCTCGTGCATCAAATCCTGCTTGATAATCATACAGGAGTTGAGAATGACATTAAACGAATACAACTTATCACTAGACCACTAAATCGGATATTACCAGAGTTGTTANAATCGAGAATGACTTTAAACGAATACAACTTATCACTAGACCACTAAATCGGATATTACCAGAGTTGTTANAAATTTATTAGATCACCCACACTTGTGGCGGAGGAATACCATGGTTATAAATCAACAAAACCACACAAACTAGCACCAATTAGCACCTCATACTAGGCATTCCAAGCTTATCTAGCCTTACTAGGCACTGCTCAAGTACCTAGTTGTCTCTCCTGTCGATCCCTGCCTTGCCAAATAATCCGCGGTTTGATACCAAACCGTATACATGTGAGAGAATATTCATGTAACTACAAAGGAAGAGTTACATTCAATATCAATGTAGTTATAACCCATCTCTCTACACCCAAACAATGTGACATCTATCTTGAAAATTATTGCATAAACCAATTACTAGGTCGACAAAACACATTTAGATTTGTCTAATCACTGCCAATCAGGTGCAGAGCCAGTCCAAAAGTAAGTCTCTTTTAAGTATGTGGTCGACTAGTGCTCTTATAAATTAAAAGCTTACCTATCGAATCGGCTAGTAGATTTGAGGCTCACCTTGACCACTCAATGCAAATCCTTCCTCCAGTGTGGGAGGATTCCCCAAGATTTTTTTTTATTTTTTATGAAGTATTTAAATTTGTACCGATTAATCTTTTAAACTCCGAACTGGCCACCGTGACTCTCTAAGAGTTTGACGTGTATTTTGTTTTCTCCTCATATAGGATTGGCCAATTGTATTGTATGACCAAATGATTTTTGATCCTTTCGATTTTAAGAATCTCCTATTTTTCTCAATTTCAATCGCTCTCGACTTACAATGGAATCCATAGTTGAATTGGAAGAAGAAATAAAATTAATAGGATACAAATCCAATGTTTAAAATCCTATATCATCTTGAATATTAAACTTGCCTTCCTCTCTTTTGCTTTTAAAAAAAAAAAAAAACGCACTTGTGACTCCAAACAAAAAAAACACCCTAGATTTGTTTGATTCAATCACCCGTCAATCATGCAAATTTAATACTATGAAAAAATAGGGTACTTGGGAAATGTTTATTTCTTCCTAACATGGGGTGGTTATTTATTTATTTTTTGTTGTGCGAAAATGAAGAGAGACGATTAATAAATAGTAATCACTTCAGAGTAATCATGAGACTTCTTTTACTTTGGAATATTCGGTTTGAGTCATAGCTACTAATTCGAAAGAATAGTTCATCACCATAACACCATCAAAGTCAAGTAACAAATTCCATTATTCTCGTGCATCAAATCCTGCTTGATAATCATACAGGAATCGAGAATGACTTTAAACGAATACAACTTATCACTAGACCACTAAATCGGATATTACCAGAGTTGTTACTGCAAAGAAATATAGGACAACACTTTAATGTTGCTGCATTATACATCTACCCAAATTGTAATTATTTGTACTATCATACCAATGGAATATCAACAATATTGGTCCCCTCCTATTATTGTCCGACCTCTTCCTCCCTCTTTTGTTCTTTGTTAATCCCTAGGCTTTCCTTCTTTTAACTGAAAACGACACTCGTCGTAAGCGACATCAATACATTGCACATGAAAAAGGCAAAATGTAGTTATCCACCCAAAGTTTTTTTGTCACCAGGAAGCTCCATTGGTGCATTGGTTCATTCTTGTTAGGGCTATAAGGTTGACAAATTTAATTTATTATTATATTGTATCACACCCGAAAAAAATGTATTGAATGTACAACATTCTCGCCTATGCAACTTTTAAAAGGGATAAGTAGTAAATAATTTTATCTGTAACTTAAAGAGGTTGATTATTAAATTTGCATTCGTATCTTAATTTAGACGAACGAACACTTACCGTCGGTACACTACAAGAATAAGAGTCTTTTGTGATAAATTTTTTACAGTAACTATGTTTGCTGTAAGACAATTTTTTGTGGCNACCGTCAGTACACTACAAGAATAAGAGTTTTTTGTGATAAATTTTTTACAGTAACTATGTTTGCTGTAAGACAATTTTTTGTGGCGATTGTGTTTGTCGTCACAAAAAACGTGTTTGCATTAATATTTTATTAATATTTGTGACAACTATTTTTTCTGTCGTAAATAGTGCTATAAACTCAAAAAAAAAATTTGTATTTGAGATAGCTGTTTTTCCTGCCACAAATAATATTTCATAAACTCAAAAGAATTTTTTATATTTATATTAGCTATTTTTTCCGTTGTATATAATATTTCATAAAACATTAAAATGTTGTTTTATATTAAAAACCAGTTTATAGTTTAAAGAAGAAAAACTCTAAAAAAAATTGTATTGGGCACAACTGTTTTTTATGTTACAACTCTAAACTTTTTATGACAATATTTTANACTCTAAAAAAAATTGTATTGGCCACAACTGTTTTTTATGTTACAAGTAATATTTTATAAAATTATGTAGTTTTTTTTATTAAAAGACAATTTCTAGTTCAAAGAAAAAAAAATTAAATTTTACAAAATTAATTTTTTATATCAAAACTAGGAGTGTCAAAATATGACATGACTTATTAACACGACATAAAATTAGTGAGTTTGAGTCTTCATTAAACCACATGTTTAGTAAACGAGTGGATCGGATTCGATACGATTATAAACGAATCAAGTATTGGTGAAACCAATTAAAATAAATATATACGATATAACCCGTTTTTATACCATTTACATAATTGAATAAGTTGTTTTGAGAAATATTGCGAGACCCTCTATTGATGTATATTTTAACTTTTTTTAGTTCTTTATTGTATATATGTATATAAATATCATTTCCGTATAGTAATAATAATTTAATGTTTTTTTTTTCAGATGTCACTGAGAGATTAGATGGTTCGGGAAGGATGTTCAATTTTTTGGATTAATTTTTTATACTCATGGATCGTTATGTTTTGTAAAAGTGCATATTTTACATTTTGTTTAACTTATGAGATTGTGTTTTTTTTATATGAAAATATTACTATATTTTTGGAAATGTTAGTCATATTCACTTTTGTATTTATTTATATATTGAATTGAGTAGTACAAATATCAATGGGTCTTTGGTCCAATGGTACTTCTTACTTTGTGAAAGTTTTATCTTTTTGAGGTCAAAAGTTCAACTTATTCTTCCCCTCAAAAAAAAAAAAAAGAAGTTATACAGATGTGCGCTTTCAAATTCATGTAGTGGAAATGCACAAATACACAGGGTATAAAATACTGGTTACCAACTATTTATAATAATGAAATTTTTTATTTTATTTTTTGTGGTGGCTTCATTGCCGTTGTAAATCGGATTTTTTGTGACAACTTATTTACAACGAAATCTTACTGTCGTAAATATTATTTGAGACACACTGTTGCTGCTGTAAAAATTTTTTGAGACCACATTTATTATGGGGAGTCAATGCCGCCACAAAAAATATTTGTGACGACAAATAAACTTTTTATGACAATATTTTATCGTCGTAAAAATCCTATTTTTTTGTAGTGGTATAAATACGGTATCTTTAGTGCTAGTTGCCTATCGCCTTGGTCCCCATATGCCTATTATAAACACCAACTTTGCAGCAATTATTGTTTAGAGAGGTAAATTTATTGACACCCCCTAGCCATCTTTCCCACTTCATTGCCCTAATTTTCATTACAATTTCAACTTTTGTCGTCCTCTTTGAAGATGAGAAATTTAAGGTTCTATTGCATAACAAGTTTGATACACAGAGATTTTAAACTTATCTCAATTATTAATAGTGATTTAATTGTGTTTTTTTTTTGTTTAATTGTCAGGAATTTTCGAGTCAGTTTATGCGCACCTCGATTAATCTCCTCCTCAATTCAATAAAAAAGAAGTCATTCACGTTAAGACTAGAGTATTTATGGGCACAATCTTTTCTTTTTCTCTTTCACTTTCTTTTGAGGTGTTTAATGGACACAACCCATGACCCCTCCATGTGGGTTGAGGAAACTTTAGCTTAATTATGCTAATTGAATGTCCTTTTCTCTCATGGCCCTTTGTTGTGATCACATGGTGCAGGCCATGGACAAAGTTGAAAACTTTTATAAAATTAAACAAGGTGGGGGCCAAGTGGAGCAATTCATTGGCTTGCGTGGCAAAAGCTTGGAGATACAATAATATCTAGGATGTTGGAAAGTCTGAGGACAAGTCACATGTGAATAAGGATCTCTCTCATACTTGTTTAATCATTTTGTCAATGTTTGCCTCCTCATCTTTATAAATAGTTAAAAATTATTTTTTACCCAAAAAAAAAAAAAGGTTTAATTTCTCAATTTAATCACATATTAATTTCACAAAGTTATAGTAACGAAAAAAGCATTTTTTTTTAGGTTGTATTAAAATTATTTAAAAATAAGGATGAAGTTGTAACTCTAGCATGGTGACATTTTAATAAAATGAGGTTTAAGATCGATCTAAACTTTTGTTTTTCCCATTATGATTTGAACCTTTTAAGTTGCACTAGATCCAAAATAATAATAATATATGATATGATGTCTCATTTGGTATTGTAATTTTACTTTAATTTTACATTATTTAGTTTGCATTCGTCCCTTTATTAGGTCTGTCTATGAATCAAATTCTTTTGTAATCCATATCAGAATCTGTCAACAATTCAAAAATTCAATCTGATCCAAATAATTTAATTAATTAAATTTTAACAAATTATACATAAATTTCTTTAAATAATCACTAATTTTTTTTAATATTTATATAATAATATATAAATAATTCAGACCAGATTATAACCGGGATCAAATATAGGTATATCCAAATCCGAATTTGAATCCGAATCCGTGAAATATAAGATATCAAATTTAGATTATTGGTAAAAATTATTAATTCACATATGAGTAATTAAATTCAAATTTAGATTTAATTCGGATTAGAATCCGATCAATAGATATGTCTACCCTTAATATGGTATCACTTCACAATGTCCCACTTTATAAAACCGAAATACAGCATTTTATTTTGAGAAAAAAGACTTGTAAGAACACGAACCCTTTAAAGTAGCGTAATTGTATTGGGAAAAAAAATTGATACTATAGCAAAAGTTATTATTTTTTAATGTTAAGTTATAAATTTTAAAGATGAAGTAATAATAGCTTGAGATAATTTCCAATCGATCATAAATATTCTCTAATAAGTTATAACTTCATTTTTAAAAAGTGTAAGTTAATCTTTAGAAGTTATGACATCTATGATGGATGATAACATTTTAGTATGAATAACGTCTTTTACAATTATAACTTATACCTCAAAAAATTATAATTTGACCTTAAAAAATTATACATTTTAACATGATATGAATTTTGGTACCATAGTCTTCCTTCTTAACGTTTTGCAAAAATGTTTTAAGTTGTTGATATTGCATGAAATATAAATATGATATGACACATTTCTTGCTGTTATTTTATAATAATTAAGTTAATGATATGACAAATCATGTTGACATGTTAGCAAATGACCTTCACTTGCAAGGAGCTTCAAGGGAACGATATTCTTTAATAAGGTATGCTCTCATTATCTCTTTATCCTTTTCTTTTGTTTGTCCTTTTCTTCTTCTCAACCATTGTTTGAACCATAACAGTAGAGCAATCATAATTCCAAATTCAAATATGAAATTGAGATAAACATATTTTATATTTTAATTTTTTCGAGATTTAGAGAGAAAAAAGTGACAACTGTTATCGTAGAGTTCGATGAATAAGCATTACCTCATAGTATGATGATGTACCGATCTCAACTAATAGGAGGAGGACATGATGATACATGTGATCGTATGATCATCTTTTGAGGAGTTAGGGTTATGACATTGAATCTTATTTTATTTCACATGTTTTCGTTCTGTTGATCAAATCAAACACATCAAACAATGATGATGCGATGAACTCAATCTTATGAAAATAATTATTAAGGTTGTTAGGTTTAAAACACCTTCTACAAGTTACATGGGGCAACATTAAACAGAGAGAGAGAGAGAGAGAGGTATAAATCTTCTTTCGGCCAAGTATCATCACTTGGGCATTGATGTTACATAGCCACAACCATTAATTAGAAGTAGTATGAATTACTTGATGTATACCCACATGGTGGCCTAACATTGATTTGATGTTGTGGAACCCACAATATTCTTCATTTATCAAACATTTCGTATAGTTTTAGCTAACTGGAAACAAGCACTTTTTTAAAAACGTCAAATTCGCATTTTAGTAATTTTTAATAATTTTTTGGACCAAATCTATATGGTTTAGTCCATGTCTGGCCATGTGCTTGTTACTTTTGATTGGTCAACTGGTCTTGTTTTCCAGTTAGGTAATAGGTCCAAATTGAGGTGATGATTAAACTAACAAAGTTAAGATGTCATTTGTATGGTTAATAACACGGTAAGGGATGCTACTCTTTTAACTTTTCTATTAAGGCAGTATGCTGCTGGATTTTTCATTAATAGGCCATGTGATCTCTCAAGTACTATAATATATAAATTACTACTTATTTCCCATGCTTGAAAGTACAAGGTAATAAAAAAAATAGTCAATAATAAACCTATTTGTATTCATAGTCAAAATCAAATCACAAACATAGAGTAGAAAGAACTAAATTTAAGCAACGATTATTGTGGCATTGAGTGGTGATAGTAGTGGGTCGCAATAGTGATGGTGGTTTGAGTTTTGGGCGACGATGGTGGTAGTGACAGCCATGAGTGACAACAATGGTAGTTGGCAGTGGTAGTGGTGGGGTGACGATAGTGGTAGTTTGTGGTGGTGGTGGAGGTAAGTGACGATAGGTGTTTCTGGGCGACAGTGTGGTGGGTGGTGGTAGTGGTAGTGGTAGGTGTGATGGGGATAGGTGACAGTGGGTGGCAGCAGTAGTGGGCGACGATGGATTGTGGTAGCGTGGTGGGGGTAGGTAATAGTAAGTGGCAACAATGGTGGGTGACAACAGGGGTTGGTGGGTTGTGGTAGTGGGTGGTGGTGGATACTGCCAATAGGCGACAGTGATAATCATAATAAATATAAGAATGAAATGACGATGGTGATGGATGGTGGCGATGGACAACGATGGTGGGTGACGATGATGATGGCTGGTGGCAATGGACAACGGTGGTGGGTGACGATGTTGGTGGTGGTGGCGACTGTGATGATGGTGATAACGGTGACGATGGTGGTGATGGTTGTGGGGATAGTGGTGGTAAGGGTGATGGTGGGACAGTGACAGTGGTGGTGGTGGCAGTAGTGATAGAAGGGATAGTGGTGATGGAGTGGCGACAATGTTGGTGGTAGTGGCGGCGGCGACAATGGTGCTGGTAGTGGAGCGTTGGTGGTAGTGGTTGTTGCTGTGGCAGAATTGGTGGTGTGGCGGCGACGATGGTGGAGCGGTGGGGGGTAATAACGGTAACAGTGGTGGTGGTAGTGATGATGGGTGTGGGGGTAGTAATGGTAGGGGTGATGGTAGAACAACAACAGTTATGGTGGTGGCGATAGTAATAATGGTGGTGGCGACAGGGGTGCTGGTAGTGGAGCGTTGGTGGAAATGGTGGTTGCTGTGACAGAAGTGGTGGTGGCAGTGGTGGAATGGTGGGGGTGGTGATAAGGTGGTGGCAGCGATGGTGGTGGTGACAGTTATGGTGATAGTGATGATGGTGGTGGGACGATGGGGGTGGGGGTGGGGGTGGGATGACAATAGTGGTGGTGACAACGACGATGGTAATAATTATTATGGCAAAGATGATGGTGGGGTGGCGGCGGTGGTTGTCATGGTGGTTGTAGTGGTAATGGTGATAGTAGGGAGGGAGGGGTGGAGAGGTGGTGGGGGCTGTAGTTGTGGTGGGGTGGTGGTGGTGATGGTAGTGGAGGTGGGGGTTGTGGTGGTAATAATGGTGGTAGGACTGTTACAAACACTATTTTTTAAAAAAAAAGTATTTATGAAAAGTTATAAATTTTAGAAGTAATTTTAAAAGTTACCCTAAAGACACCCTTAGAGTCTATTTTTTCTATTAAATTTTGAGTATTAATATTAGTCATTAGATTAATTTTAAAATAAAATCTAAAAAAATTTCAACCACAAAAAATAAAAATTAATTTTATTTATCTTTTAAGATTTGAATTGTATTGTAATTTATTATATAAATTTAAAATTATCGCTCTTTAGTTTTTCATTCGTCCCTCAACATCAAATGGAATGTAAATTGATGTCGAATTGTGTTCGGTATACAAAAATAGAAGAAAAAGAATTTAGAAGGTCAATGGGAAACACATAATGTGGGTATCCGATGGTAAGGAGCTCTTTCTTTATGTTAGAGAGAGAGAGAAGAAAAACAATTCATTTGTCATTTTTAATGCAAGTACTAGAATAATTTACCCAAACTCAATTCTAAGTTCTCGAATATTAGTGAAAAGAAAACAAAAATATTTGAAATACACTCGGTCAGACCTCGATGGAGATTTCATTTCCACCCCCACAAACATACGGAGTGTGTGTTTGATTTGAGAGATTTATTCTTCATAAATATCGTAATTTCAGTGTGAATGACCTATCTTTAACTAGATCAAAAAAAGAATTAATTGAGATACGCATAAATTAATACGATCACTTCTAAACTTTGAATCAAAAAACACATATCAAATATGTCAGATTAACATAGGTGTGCAACATTTGTTTTCTTACTTGTTTTGGATGTTTTGTAGGTACCAGATATGTTGAAGGGAACAACAAATAGTGGCTATGGTTACTCGAATGATGAAAACTTGCCCTCTAAACCACACCTATTAACAGCAGGGCTGTCATGAAAACTACTACTAATTATATTATTATACCAACTACATTAGTAGTAATAACTAATAACAAGAAAAACAACACACAAGTCCTTCCCTTGAAACATAAACTATGAATCTGACCCTTTTTTTTTTTTACGTTTTAATGTTAAAGATGTCCGAATTAATTTACGTGTATTTCGACTAATTTTCTATTTAATCCGATCAAAAACAGGTCATCTACGCTGAGATTATAATATGAATTATGTATGAATCTTTTATAGCCTATCCTTAAGGAATTGTCAAGATTCAAATTTAGAACATGTTTTTATTACCGTTTGAGCTACTCGGATTGAATCTGACCTTTTTGGTCCGTTTGGTAGGGTGGATGAAAAAATAAAAAAATAAAAAATATAAGTAATACACTTTCAATTCTTCAAGGAAATAATCTTTCTCTTTTCCTCCTTTGTGTTTGGTAAGAGGGATGGAAAGGAAAAAAGATTAATTTTTTTTTTATGTTTAATAAGATGAATAAAGTATTTTTTTAATTTTATTTTTTATTAGAAAATGTATAAATACATATTTTAATATATATATATATATATATATATATAGAATTAATGTATACATAAAATATAATTGATAAATATGATATGTGTATATATCAAAGAATATATAAATAAATAACTTATATTTTAATACACATAATTATTTTTTCATCTATTTTTTTTTTAATTTTAAAAGAATTAATTTTTGTGAGTTAAAAAAAAATTAATCTATCTATTTTTTCATCTTTCTTATTTTTCTTGTTTATTAAATATGATATTTTATTTATCCATATAACTATCGATCCTTTTATTTTCTCTTCGTGCCAAACAAAACTACAGTCTGCACGCACCAAAGGTTCGTCGAGAGTAGAACTAGACAGGTGAAGTACTATAGCTCCTAACAATGTTAAGGAGTTCTTTCTTGACTTTTGTGTGCGTGTGTGTGTGAGAGAGAGAAGAAAAACAAATCCATTTTTCATTTTTAATGTAAGTATTAAAATAATTTACGCCAAACTCAATTCATGTTCTCGAATATTAGGGAAAGGAAAATAAAAATATTTCAAATGCACTCAATCAGACTCCATATGTTTGTAGTGGAAATGAAATATCCGTCAATGTCTGATTGAGTACAATTTTAATGTTCGTAAATTATTCTGAACACTCCTGACCATTAAATTAAAAAAAAACACATAGAGTGTGTAGAATTAACTTATTAGGTATAAAACATTTATTTTCTTACTTGTTTTGGATGTTTTGTGGGTAGGAGATATGTCGAAGGGAACAACTAATAGTGGCTATGGTTACTCAAATGATGAAAACTTGCCCCCTAAACCACACTTAATAACAGCAGGGGTTGTCATGAAAACCACTACTAATTATATTATTACACCAACTAAATTAGTAGTAATAAATAATAACAAGAATCACAATACAAGTCCTTCCCGTAAAACATAAAATACGATTCTGACCCTCTTTTTTTTTTGTTCAACAGTCAGATATGTCTGTATAAATTTTTGTACACTTCGATTAATTTTCTTTCAAGTCTGATTAAAGACAAGTCATCTATGCAAAGACTAAGGTATTCATGAAAGATAAAACATTTGTGATTTGGCTCCAAAAAATTGTAAAAATTCGAACTTAGGACATTAGAGTTTACAATTTGTCTCGATTATCGCTTGAACTATCCCTTAGAGTTAAAGTTGACCTTTATGATCCGTTTGATATGATGAATAAAAAATAAATGTGATACAATTTCTATCATTCAAGAGAGGAATTCTTACTTTCCTCTTTTATATTTGGTGAGAGAGAGGGAAAGTAGGAATGATTCATTTTTGTGTGTTTGGTAAGATGGAAAAATTATAATTTTTTATTTTATTATTTTTAGTATAAATACATAATTTAACATTATATTATATATAAAATTAATGTATATATAATATGTAATTGATAAATATGATATATGTAAATATTAAATAATATGTAGACAAATAATATACATTTCAACGCATAAATTAATTTTTCATCTATTTTTCCTCATAATTTAGAGAGATTAATTGTGATGAGTTGAAATAAAAGTTTATTCATTCACTTTTTTCATTATTCTTATTTTCTTTACTTATTAAATATGATATTTTATCTACCTGTTTTAACTTTTCATCTTCTATAGTAGCAAAGGAAACATTATGCACTTACCAAAGATTCCTCGAACAAAATACCGCAAAGGTGTGGGATTTATTCATCGGTAGTTCTACTAATTATTTTCTTTCATCCCTAACTTTGTTTCTGGCTTGGATTATTCAAGGAGTGTAACGTGCGTTAAAGAAGGTGACACGAATGTCCTTAGCCCTTACAGCAAAGGCAGAAGTGGCCATTCTCAAAACTGTTTTATGTCCACTTTGAGACTGAATAACTAGCATCGGATGTGCACACCCAAAAACTGTTTGCCCCTCCTTTTTCCATCATCCCCCCATCTCTAGCCCCCACATGATCTCTCTCTCTCTCTCTCTCTCTCTCTCTGTATATATATATATATATGTATGTACACACACAGTACCATCCTAAAACTGATTCAGATGATTAGGACTAAAATTCAAATGGGGGACTGAGAAATGAAAAGATAGGCTTAAATGAGGCACATGGGTGCATGTGGATTCTGGTGTTGTGCGCATGAAAAAATGTATAAGATTGAATACCTTCAGAAAATGTGTAGTCACTTTTGCTGACTTTGAAGCCCTCCCCTGTACGTGCAATATGGTGTGTGGTCACCCAAGTGTCGCTATTCAAAACCTCCACCGAGTCCATCCAATTCCAATTGATTATACTGATTAACCCACACCCACATCACCCCTCCCCCACACCATCGGTCCATCACCGCCGCTGTCCCTGTGCCCCCTCAGGTCAGGTGGGTCATGGCGCCGCTGACAGACAGGTCTCACGTGTCATCCACAACCCCTGATGAAAGTCCCACTGTCTCTTTAGGATAATTAACCTTTAACATAATTTTTTTTATCATCGGTATGGAAAAATAAAAAAATAAAAAATATGAGTGATATATATTTTCATCTTTCAAGGGTAGAATTCTTTCTTTCCTCCTTTGTGTTTGACAAGAGAAATGAAAAATATAAAAAATTGATTTTTTTTCTGTTTGATAAGATAGAAATTTTTTTTTTATTTTTTAAAATCTTTAATTTTAATTTTTTATTAGAAAAAATATAAATGCATATTTTACTATTATATTTATATATATAATTAATGTATACATAATATATAATTAATAAATATGATATATGTATATTTCAAAGGATATATAAACAAATAACATACATTTCAACATATATAATTAATTTTTCATCAACTTTTTCTCCTAATTTTGAAGGAATTAATTTTGGTGAGGTGGAAAGAAAGTTAATTCATCTATTTTTTTATCCTTCTTATTTTTCTTCTTTACCAAACATAATATTTTGTCTATCCCTCTAACTTTTCAACCTTCCATTTTTTTATTATCGTATCAAACAAAACATTAAGGGTGATTTAAGGTCTTCGGTTCATTCTCTTCTTACACCTCTTAAGGGCTAAACAGCCTTTGTCCTATTAAGGATATTCTGTAACAGAATTCAAGTCACATTAGCTAATTACTGAACTGAAAAAAGTAATCGAATCTCAAGCTACTCCATCATCATGTCTGGGGCAGATACCTCANCTATTTTTTTATTATCGTATCAAACAAAACATTAAGGGTGATTTAAGGTCTTCGGTTCATTCTCTTCTTACACCTCTTAAGAGCTAACCAGCCTTTGTCCTATTAAGGATAATCTGTAACAGAATTCAAGTCACATTAGCTAATTACTGAACTCAAAAAAGTAATCGAATCTCAAGCTACTCCATCATCATGTCTGGGGCAGATACCTCACCTCTTAACTACATTTGGGCGTGTTATTCAGTTGCAAAATGATTATACACTATTCAGAATATGTAGTCAAGCAATGCTAAGGATTTCAATCAGTAAACTCTTTAAATTAGTGAGTCAATATTAACTTTTTCAGAGTATTCCCCATTCCCTATGAAGCAGCTGTATATTAATACATATATGAGGTTGCTGCCACATTGTTGGTACCTTCATTTTTCTGGGCGGATGATTTTCATTGCTTCATGCCCAGTTGACAGAAGTCCTCTCTTCCTCTGCTGCAATTTTCCAGAGTGTTCTTTATGATTGCATCTTTTCAATGGAAAAGAAAATTGAACTCGCACTCAGAATCCCCACAAGCAACTTAGCCAGAAAAGAAACTATTGTAATAACTCACCACATCTATATATGCAGCACTGACCTCACATATCTGACTACTGGATTCACAGAAGATGCTACTAAATGCCCTGTGACCCAGAGGCGAATCCAGCATGGGAGCACCTGCCCCACTGCAATTTCAAAAAACTTTGGGGCCCATTCCAAAATTCTTATAAATTTAGCATTATTTAGAACTTGCCCCATTGAAAGTTTTTATATAATTTGAGAAGAATGTTTTTATTTTATAAAATAATTGAGATCCGTTCCCTCGGATGCCCAAACCAACAAAATACCCTAGGATTTTCGGGGGTCATTCAGATGATTCCCTCAAACATTAGGGAAAGTTTCAAAACCTGATAAATGTGAAGGACTCAAAAACAAAATAACAGAATTCTGAACACATAAATAAACAAAAGAGTGATTAACGCGGTTCACTGATTAAGTCAGATATTTAGTAACTCAAAAATTTTAAATTCAATTTTTTTCTATACCCTTAAGGACTAATAGTCACCCTTGTTCCGCGTAAACATGTTCTATTCTAGCTCATCTCCTCTGAACTTGAGAGAGTAGTCAAAATAAATTAGAACATCTGTAAAAAATAAAAAATAAAAAACACAAGAGAGATTTGATTCTTTGCACCTAAATCACATTATTTAATCATTATGAATAATGTCATTGAAACTTAAATAATTGACTTAATTTATTAAACTAATAATGTGACAAGTGAGTTTCATTGAAAAAAATCTAACAATTACCGTCATAACAATATTATTGAACTACGTTATTATTATATAATTAATTTAACAAATTAGATCATTATTTAGTATCACGTCATTAATTCAACAAATGAAATTAACTTTTAAGTCCTAATAGCATTACTCCCTGGAGACATATAAAAGAGAATTTACTATACTATAATACTAAAAAAAGTAAAAAAAATATGTAAAGTGGAAATGTATAAACGGGAAAATGCCTTGAAAGATAGAGGGATAGACAATATAGGGAAATTCGAAAAAGAAAAAGGAAAAAGACAATAAGAGCAACAATAGTATCAACTGGGAGAAGGCCGGCTTGCGCCGAGCTGATTAGGAGGAGTGGCGTTAGAGCCAGAGCCAGAAAGTAGCTCGGCTAGAGTAGACATGGCTTTAACTTGCATTTCCAGAGCAGCAATATAATCAGTGGCTTCTTCAAGAATCACCGGCAACGGTTGTTTCCGGCAGCCGGGAACTAACCTGCTAAGAACACGAGCCTTCCTTTGAACCGCCGGTAAATTCTTCGTTTTCAACCTCAAAATACTCACTCTCGGCTTCTTCGCTGGCCGGCCGTTCCCGGTGACCACCACTCTCTGCCTCTTGTGATTCTTTAAAAATTTCAACTTAAGCCGATTTGTCAGTATCGCTCTGCTCCACCTGGTCCTTCCTTTAGCTGTCACGGCCAGAACTCTATCTGCAGCTTCGCGGACTGCTCGGCCGCGTTTCGGAGCTGAAGGAGAGGATGAGACACGGACATTGCGTAGAGCTTGGAGGAGTTTGGAAGAGTAAACTTGTTGTTGAGCTTCGGATTTCCATTGAGTTGTGGTGGTGGTGGTGTTGTCAGGGTTTTGAGTTTGGTTTCTTAAATTTTGGCTTTTCTTCTTCTTCCTCGTCGAAGCTCTGTTTGAGTTCGCTACTGGATTCGCGATCGCTGTTGACGCCATCTGAACCGCTGATTCGCAACGATTTTGAGAAATTCCAGATGAATCGAACGAGTCGGACCAGATCGAATCCAGTAGATATGTACGTATATACTCAGAGAAGACGAGAAAACCTGTATATTCAATCAATCACGTGAATAGGATCAGAAGAACATAGAGATTCAAAACAACAGAAGTTAAATGGATTTGTTTCAGATTAACTTCATAACTACTTAATAGAATCAACAGAAGAGAGAGATTCAAAACATAAGAAGTTGATGAATTTGTTTCAGATTAACTTTAAAACAAATACGAAGAGATTAACTATAAACACATAAGCTAATTTACCAATCAAAATCAAGGAATTCTTGAGCAAAGTAATACCAAAAGTATCTGAATAGATCGTTTATCTTTTGAAGAAATAAGGATCGATCTCTTCTGATCTTATTATCGATCAACACTGGCGAAGCTGTACAGGCAGAGAGAAAGAGAGAGAGAGAGGAGTTGGGTGGAGAAACGGCAGGGGCTGTGTGCAAGTGTAATGGGCTTTAAAGGGAATCACGGGAGAGCACGCTTTGACTAGTTTAAAAATCACACCACTTATTAATGCTTTCGTCCCTTTGCTTTTTGGGCCATGTGGGTTTTACTTGGCTGGCCCCCACCCCCTTCGGTGGTGCGCTTTGCTCTGCGTTTTATAATCTTTATAAGAAAAATATTAATGTTGGAATTAAGATTGAGAAATAACCAAGTGCCACGACAACTGTACTGGAAAAATTATTTTTAAGACAAAGTTTGGGGCGGCTGGTTAATGAGAATCAAGGTGCAAATTATTATATTAGTATGCTAATCTTGTTCAAACTGATATTTAAGCTAATGGATGAGAAATGATGGTGGTAACACCATCGACCCAAGTAAATATTTAATACAACACTAATATCATATCAGTATTATCACATAATATTATCAATCAAAAATAAAATATTAACTAGACAAGATGAATCTCACTTAAGTAATTATTGACTTATATATATAAAAAAAGAATAATTAGTTATTAGCTTATATGAACGTACTAGTTATTTTCTCTGCCTGAAGATACGGAGTAATAAAAAAAATGGTCAACAATAAACATATTTATATTCACACATAAAATCAAATCACAAACATAAAAGAGAAATAAAAAAATTTAAGTTCCAATTGTAATGGGGGTAAGAAGTGTTAATAATGGTGGGCGACAGTAATGATGGCGGAAGATGGCGATAATTGTGGTGGGTGGCTATAATCGTGATGGTGGTTATAGCCGTGGATAACAACGGTGATGGTGATGGTAAATTTTTTTGTGACGATGATTATAATGGCAAAAGTGGATGACGATGGTGGTGGTGGTAGGCGTGGGTGGCAGTAGTGGTGGCGGGACTACGACGGTGGTGATGGGCGATGACAATGGTGGTGGCGAATGGCAATAATGGTAAGTATGGTGGGGATAAGTGACAGTGGATGAATGCAATGGTGGGCTATAATGGGTGATAATGATAGATGTAGTGAGGGTGAGTAACAGTGACTGGTGACGATGGTGGATGACGACAGGTGATGATGGGTTGTGCTAATGAGTGATGGTGGACAACAATGGTAGTTGTTAATGCTGACAATAAGCAACAGTAGTAATGGAATGATGGTGATAATGATAATAAATATAAGAATAAGATGATGATGGTGATAAGTGATAGGTGGTGAGAGTAGACAACAATGATAACAATCAGTGATAGGTGAGGTAGGGGTGTAAGTGGGGTAGTGGCAATGGTGGTGGTGGGTTGGTGATGGTGATAATAGTTGTGATGCTCATAAGGGTGGTGGTAGGACAATGGAGGAGATAAAGGTGATGATGGGACATTGACGGTGATGGTAAGGTGCGATAGCAATGATAATGATAGTAAGTTGCAATAGCGGTGGTAGTGGTGATAGTGGTAATAGGGATGGTGATGGTGATGGTAGTAGTGGAGATGATGGTGGAGCGACGATAAAGATGGTGGGACGGTGGTGGTAATGGTAATGATGGTGGTGGGGCAGTGGTGGTAATAGTGATAGTGGTGGTGGTGGTGGAGCAATAGAGATGGTGGTGGCGGGGCGATGAAGGTGGTGATGGTAGTGGTAATGATAGTGGTGGGATAATGGAGGAGGTGGTGGTGGTGGTGGTGGTGGAGCGATGGTAGTAGTGATGATGGTGGTGGTGATAGTAGGATGGTGGCAACGAGGGTGATTGAGCAATAGGTGTAATTGGGTGGTGATAATGGTGGTGATGGTGGGGGTGGTGGCAGTGGGGGTGGTAATGGTGATGGTGGTGGAGAGATGATTCAAAATATTATTTTTAAAAAAAATATTTATAAAAAATAATTCCTAAAAACACTTTTAAAAAATTAATCAAAACATACCTTTAAAGGCCTTTTTTTTTATTAAATTTAAAATTTTAATATTAACCGTCAAATTAACTTTAAAATATAATTTAAATAAATCTCAACCACGAATAACAAAAATCAATTTATTTATCTTTTTAAATTTAAATTGTATTATACTTTACTATATAAATAATTATTAATTTGTGTAAAATCAATTTCCTTACTTATTTATATATTATTAATTAATGACGTCATATAACAATGTTAACATAACATCAACCATTGCATTAAATATTTTCTCCACTGGCGGATGGATCAGGAAAAAGGAGAAAGTGGAGAGAGGTTCGAACATTTGGTTTGATGCATAATTTATGAATTAATTTTAAAATTCATCATTTTTCACAACTGAATTTTTATTTCTTTTTTTTTTCAAAAAAAATCCAAATTTATCAATTAGACTTTAGGTCTCAAATCCATCCCAAGTAACATCATAACTTATACAGGTCATAAAAGAATAGAATAAATACCACCAAACCACCTGGCTAAAATTTCAATCTTTTCAATTTTTTTTTAATAAGTTAGTAAAGTAAGTTCATAGGCATCGTACAGATCCACTAATGTCATAATGTTTACAACCGTGTCACTCTCACATAATTATATATTAAAATTCCTGTTAAATATTCTTCTTGTAAAACTTTAATACATCGATACGAAATTACTTCGCATGTATAGTTTCTAACTCTTGAGACATGTGGACCTACTATTAACCTGTTTGATTCCCAATTAAAATTCACGTCAACATAGTTGTGGAAACTTAATGCATGGAATTACTTACCAAAAAAAACCCTAATGTAGAGAACCGGAAGGACGGGCCTCATAAATATCTGAGATTTTTTGGCTTAAGCACCGACATATGTTGTCCTTGTCCTTGTCCATGGACTAGAAGTGACATTCATCACCAGCAAGATCAGTATAAGACTGACACTGCTTGTTTGAACTCCATGTCTTGGCCACAAAAACCTTCAAAAATAGCTTAAATTTTTTGAAATTGATTTATAAGTTCAAAAATATTGTGTTTCGTGGCCTATAATTGATGGGAAAATGGTGTGCCTATTCATCACAGTGTCGAGTTCGTCAAAAATCACTTGAAATTTTGAAAATGGATTGCAAACTATCTTCTAACACAAGATAAAATCACCACTAAGATATGCATCACAATAATGTCATAATAAATCCCAAGAAATAATTCAAATGATAACAAGAATAACTTGTAAATTTAAATGTCTTAAAATTAAATCTTGACAAATTTTTTAGAACTAAGATATGAAAATTTTATCACTCATAAATACCCCAATCTTGTTAGACCAAAATAATTTTTTTAAGTGTAAAAACTAAATTTTTAGTCGACTTTAAGCCTAAATTGAAGTAGAACTCATTCGTTGTTTCGAATAAACTTTCGTGAGTTTGTATTCTACTCCATGAGGAGAATAATTTAGCAAATTCACTTACTCAAATTGAATAACAAATAAATGAAAAAATAGACTCTAAAATGACTCTGTTGAAATAAAAAAATAGAGATTGTGTAATGTAAGATTTAACAACAATCCCACATTGGTTGAAGAAAAAATTCTACATGGACATATATAAATCAAATTTGGTCTATGAGATTAGACCCTAAGAAGTACCACAATTTTACTTGCGAAGCAAGTGCCTACATATCTTTGGTTCTACCACACGCGTGCCGCCCACCTCACCACGACCCGAACATGGCCAAGCTCAAGTGTGAGTGTGGTTTAAACCAAACTTTATCTTTTCAAAAAAAAATCGTTTAATTAATTTTACAAAAATTTCTGAACTGAAATTAAATTTTAGTACCTATTTGTACAATTTGAAATTTTGAGTTATGTCTGTCTATAAGAAACAGTTACACAAGTAATGTCTACTGAGTTGAATCCATTTAAATAATGACTGTCCGGATCAGTCATCATTCTCTTTATAAATAACTCAATCACATAATTATTTTACATTCAATACATTCATAGTCATTTAAGGCATTCTCATACATCATTAAAGAAGTCTGCATTTATAGAGTACACAATACAATTTCTAATTCGCTAGACGAATAAATTAAAGTGCTACTTCTACTCGTGTAAAGATTATTGTATTCTAAGAAACAGACGTTTTATACTCTATATACACCGTGTATGAGGGCAAAATCTATCTTAAATACACAATATGAAACACTAGTCTTGATCTACTTAAAGTTCAATAACAATTCTCTGTTCTGCAAACGAATTAGTAATTATATTGGTTAAACAAAAAGTTATATATAACTATTTTGTACTTGATTATTATTATTTTATTATACATTTTATGTTTTACATCAAAAATTTTAATAAGTGATTTTATTATATTTAAAATACCACAAAACAACAAATCTCAAAGTAGATAATTTATCTTAATCAGTTTAAAAAAAATTAATAAAAATATACGTAAATTAATCCAAACACCCACGAACATCGTGATCTTATTGAAAGAAAGCAAAACAATTGCTTACCAAATTTTGATACTGTGCAACAGTTTCAGTGGATGGGTTGGAGGTGTTGGCCTCCACTAATTGACTGGTGCCAGGGTCCCACAAAACTTCTTGTTTCATTCCGTGCAATGATTAATGGTGGTGATCAGGCACAAAAGAAATGTTAAAACAAAGTAAATGCATGTGCTTGTTTCTCTGGCACTTTTATCCTTTACTTTGTTTTATATCAGTAGGGAACTTGGTTTGGAATTTTCCTCCTTGGGGAGGTGTGGATATTCATGCTGCACATTTCAATTAAGGTGTAAGAGGATGAAATTGTTAGTGTTTTTAATTACCAACGCTTTTGTATATAGATGAGGTTGTGCATATTTAACGTTGCTCAGACCTTATAAATATGCAAAATCTTATCTATCATCATCACCCACCACTACTCACACTTATCACTACCACCGTTGTTATCCATGACTTTCACTACCACCATCGTCACTCAAAATTCACCACCACCCATCACGATCATCACCACCCATTACAATTATCACCATTTCTCTCCACCACCACTGCTACCCACCACCACTATCACTGTTCACTCTTATTACAACCGATACTTAAATTTTTTTCTCTCCTATATATTTGTAATTTGATTGAGTTTGAATATAAATATTTTTATTGTTAACTATTTTTTTTTACTACATCGTATCTTCAGGCACAAGTAATAACTAATATATATATAAGGGGCAAATCCTTCTAGATTTATAGGCCTAACCAATAGATAATGAATCTGAATGGGGATAGACAGGCTGGCTTGAATATTTGGGATGAAAGAGTGCTAAATGCTTGCGTATATGACTATGATTTGTTATTATTTATGTTATGTTTTCATGCAATAATGAAGCAAATCCACATTCTCACCAAAATTATGGTACCATGTGTATTACATTAAACTATTCATGAGTTTCATTAAAGAAACCTTGCAAAAAATATACCAACAGTCCCAGGCATTATGATGTGCCAGCACAATTGCCCCCCTACCATGAGACACCATAAAAAAATGATAAGCACCAAAAAGAGGGAGAGTGCATTGAACAGCACTAGCCTAGGGAGGCCTATGAATGGGAGGGTTTGAATTAAAAAGATTCATGTTGGATCTGTTTCCTACCCATGAGTTTTAGAGGGGATCCATAGGTTAGAATTGATTCCTAATATTTAACCATTAACAATATTCTTTCCAAGTGCACAAGATATATCTGTTGATAACAAGATCTAGGAGGAGGAAATAGTGAATAGTTTTTGCCCCCATTTCAAACCTCTAACTAAGCTCTGCACAAACCAGGTCATGGGACATGAGATTTCCCACAATTTAGTTGGCAAATGGTTGAAAACCAACTCGAAATTACTGGGATAAAGAAGTAAATTGAGTGTGTCAAATAGTATTTACAGTGTGCAAGTCTAGAGCTGTGTCTCTATCATCTACAAATGGGTGCATGCATGCATATATGTGTACATTCTGGATGGATGGATCGCCTTGATGTTTTTGTATAATAACCGAAACATATCATCTAGCACAAATAATAAGGGAACATGCTAACAGTTCTACTAAAAGTAAGTACTCAAACTGAGGACAACATTTATTCCCGGTGGTAACAACTAAGAACCAGATCTCGCTTTTATAAACAGTATGATTCGCTCCATTTTGCATGAGTGTAAGAATCAGTACCTTTGTTATTGAAAATAACTGAGGTAGGGAAGGAAAATCAAAATAATTCTTCGTTATTCAATGCTGCAAAAAAGCTAAAGAAACAAGTTAAATGAAGCAACACATGGAATTATTTGATGGAACAGAACCTCAGTAAGACATTAACCAAAGATTACCTTTACTAAACTTCAGTGGATTACACCGAATCATGCTTTTTAAGTACAGCTAGATCAAGCTTTTTAGGATTAGACCAAAATCTCTCTCTCTCTGCCCATATTGGTTTTGTGAACAGTAGGTGCTTTGCATGAAATCCCTTTTCAAAGGTATAAATCAGAAGCTAAGAATCACTATCAGTTAAAATATCAATTAGCAATACAGCTATTATCACATTGGTCTCCATTAGTGATCTGTTATATTCTCAAACAGATTCTTACCTGCTACCTTGATAATTGTTTGCCAAGTGGAGCTGTTAAGACTTTGGTCGGTCCCAATCATCCATTCTGATTATAACCCTCTTGTAGTTTTTAGACAACTCTACTAGGAAGAGACTATCGAACTTTTTTTGATCTACTTTAATCATAAGGAATAAATAAATTTATTACAAGGATCAAGCAAAGGATAAGACCAGTATAATGCTCTTTAAGGTTTGTGATTACACATTAGAAAGGGACCACCTTGAAATTTATCTGGCTGCATTGCTTCCTAACATGTGTATAGGCATTGATGATATTGGAATAATCTTAGACTTCTTGCTAGTTTGACATGTTTTAGTTCTTTTTTAATCCATTTAATCACAGATGATTATGTACACACCTAAATTTTCTGTTGTAATTAAGGTTTTATGCTGTATATGAAGTTACAATCTATCACAGATGATTCAGCATCCATAAAAATTTGCAATTACTTGGGTCAATTGAGGCTTAGCCACCACCCATCAAATAAAATAAAATAAAAAAATGGGCAGACAGTTAGAATAACTGTATAAATAACCATTATAAGACACAACCATTTTAACTATCAGATACATCAATCAATAAGACTATAGCATCTGGTGGAAGAGATAAAGATGCGTAATCGCGGATTTGGTGGAAATCTTCATATTTAAGTGTGAATCTAAAATAGCCATAATATAACAAAACAAGCGAGAAAAACAAAGAACCAATGTTAAATTATTGTTATTATCCAAAGAATATGTCTGCCATTTGGCACTTAAAGGGCTGAGTTTATATGAGTGGGCAGAAACTTAAACCTAGCTTATAACTTTGAAGTTTGAACTCATTTGGTAAGTACATTTTTTTTAATGTTTCAAATAGTATTTGTGTAACTCAGAAAACCTTAGTTTTCCAGCAAGGCCACTGAGGCAGACTGAATATCTTAGTATTCAATGAAGTTATTAGAATCATTCTGAGAGTCCAATGGCAGGGACAGAAAATTTTGGAAGTGGTGGTAGAAGCTGGAAACTAATTGAACCATGGACTAGGAGTATATTACATCAATAGTGGACCTGACTAATCTATGACAGCAGTTGAAACCTCTGCTCTTCATGGGCTTCAATTTGCGCCCAATGGAGTTAATGTGCTTAGCGATTAAGACTTTCTCTACTTCAAGCTCATGAGGAATTGCTAGCAACCCAAGAGGCATATATTTATCCCCAGAAAGTATATGAAGCTTTGTTTCAACTATGCACATGTATAGAACTGATCCAGTGGACAATAAATCAGAAAACCAGAAGAAGAGCCAAAGGTTTTGGCCAAAAAGGATGTTGAAGTTGTTAGAACAAAGAGCTTTCTGCATTTGTGGTGAATCCAATGTCTAAGCATTTGTTATGTAACATTAACACCAAGTGCCTTCAGATTCCCAGAAAGGACAAATACAGGTTCACAAACAGTTGAGCCCTGCTATTGCCATCCAGGCAACACATGCAAGACCATATAACTAGATATGTGTGTTCTTGAGACTTTTCTGTCTTTTTTTTCCTTTGTTCTATGATGCACATGACAAACAATTTCTCTGATATACTCACATAAGAGTCATATAACCATAGAACATATTAATGATGTAAATGTCGAAAAACAGGAAACAGAAAACAGGACATGGAGTTTATATTTGTTACAGTTTATTATAGCCACAAGGGGATAGTACAAGAAGCAAGAAAACATAAGTAATAGGTCAACGATTCCAAGTATTTCAGAGGTAAGTTCCCTGCCTCAAAAATTTTCTAACATCACAGGCCTCAAGTAAATCCCCCTGTGCAGAAACCTTTTTTCACATGGTAAACTACCTTAATCTGTCTAAACCCTTAATTGCAGGACTTTCATGGGCCTGTTTTAGGGGAAGAAGCAATTACTATTGACTACCACTTGGGGCAATCTCTCAATGGTAGAAGAAAATCAATGGGGCCTTCATTGTAGTAGATATATCCTTTTGCATATCATATGCTTACCTATCTTTGATTTTAAGGTATTACTTGTAGGCTATAGAACCAAGAATGGAGATTAGCTTCAAGTCATTTACACTTTTCCTTGAGTTCTTCGGATGTGTGTCAGTTTTATTAGGCACGACTGTCAATTTCAATTTTGATAATGGAAAAAAAAAAATCAAGGCCAGCAAAAACACATAAAACAGAGGGAACATTATGCATTATCTTCAAACTTCAAGGGACAAGATTTTTATTCACATACTCAAACAATCTGACTATCCTATATTGCATCTCAACAAAACAATTTGAACTGATATATCATATCATTGAAGTCATATAAACTTCCATCTTTTAAACGCAAACTTCAGGCAGTATTTACAGTATCACGTCAAATTTTCAGCACTATATAGTAAATGCATCTCAAATCATAAAGAGGATCAATCAAGCCTAACAACAAAAGATCTTACCATATCAACCAATCTGCTGTATAATATGCCTCAGAAAAGAACTCTAGGTTGGTGGTGGTCCATATAAAGAGCCTTGGCCATCTGAACTGAAGGAGAAAAGCATCAACACTGCTAAGATCCATAGCACGAAACTCAAAAGCACAACACGACATTTCTTCAAAGGTAGTTCATTGATCCAGTCCCTCTCCTCAGGCAAACATTGGAAATCCTCAATCATAAACTTGACTAGCCTATCCAAAAGCTTCTTAGATCGGAGAGCCACATCATTTGAATTCAGGACCTGAGTTCGAGCTTCTCTAATAAGATTCACCAGCATCTCTTCCTCCACGGAACTGATTCTCACACAAGTCGATTTGCCTAGTCCAACACAACTGACTGAAACTGAGCGACTGTTTGCTTCGACCTCGTGAGTAGTGATAGTGGAAGACAATGGAGTGACATCAAATACAGAAATAGTCTTCGATAAAGGTGATAAGTCTGGATTCAATGGTGTGGCCAAGCTCTACAAGAGAAATAAATTCAAACCTCAGAAGCTAGAAAAATGCTACAAATTCTAACACAATAATAATAATTACTGATCAAACAATTGGTTACAATGAGTTGTGAAGTAATATTGGCAACAGTGAAATTTTGTTTCTAAAAAGTGAGAAAAGTTCTGCCAATATACTAAACTTAATGGTCCACAGTTATGAAATAATTCGCAAATGTGAATTGGCGAACTGAAATTTACCTTTTGTTTTGGTATCAAAAACAACAAAATTACTTGCGTGATTCAAAGCAAAAGGTCCAAATTCAATTGCTAAATGATGTTTGAAACATAAAGAAATCAAAATTCAATCTCTAAAGCAAGAAAATACTTCCGAAATATGGATAAATAAAATGCTGCGTAATCAAACATTAGTCACCCCTGAATTTGTAATTTTAATCGTCGACAGTGAAAGATTGCTCTTATTTTCCATCAAATGCAGGAAATGAGGAAGAGTGCTTTCAAAATTGCTTTGATTGAGTTTTCAATAGCAATAAAAACACTTCAGATAATAGGCAATATTGAAATTCAAATTGAAATCGGAATTACTTCTGGAGAGTCAGCCAGTTGATTATCAACACAAGCCTCCAGTGTCAAAGAGGATTTTACTGAATCCTTTGGTGATTCGAACATGACATCTTCTGAAACCGAAGTAGACACTGAATCCAAACATTTACTGATCTGCAACAAGAAAGCATCAAATTAAAGACTTAAATTAGACGTGATGACGATCAAAGAACCGACATAGTTAGGATAACGTGAATTGGCCAACTGAAATTTGCCTTTTGCTTTCAAATTGTTTTGATTGTGTTTTAAACAGCAATGAAAACACTTCAGTAAATAGACAAATATTGGAATTCAAATCGAAGTTGAAATTACTTCTGGAGAGTCGCCGAGTTGATTATCGACACAAACCTCCGACGTCGAAGAAGATTTTATCGAATCCTTGGGTGATTCGAGCAAGACATCTTCTGAAACCGAAGTAGACACAGAATTCAAGCATTTACTGATCTGCAACAAGAAATCATCAAACGATAAATTTAAATTACACGTGATGAAGATCAAAGAACAGACATTGTTAGGATTTGATGTCGATTTCAATTTGTATTGCACCTTTTGATGCTTCGTATTGTAGTCGGATAGAGATTTGGATCGGGGAATTGGGACTAGATGTTCCTTCTGCGGGGTCTGAAGATGAGAGCCTCTCATTTTCTTTCTGGTTGGCGGGCAAATTTGAAGTCCAATTGTTTAAATTTTAAGGAAGCGAGGGTATTTATATACGCGCATGGACTCACTGGTATGTGAGACATCGAAGCACCCAGTTGGGTGTCAGATGCTCAGACCTTTGTCTGCGAATGAAACTCTGACCGATCAGACTTGATCGTTGACTCAGATTCACTGACACTCTCTTCATGGGCTTCAACGGTTGGGCTGAGGGTTGTTAGATGAGTGGTTTGGTCCTGATGATGGACGAAAAGCTCATTAAGACTGATCATGCCCAAATTAGACCTGCTCCCTATTCAACTCAGGGTTTTATAGATAAAGACATTTTTATTGTTAATGTATTTTTAGTTAATTAGGCTAGGGTTTTCATTTGGTGTGTAAACTAATTTTAGTTCTATCGGTTTTTTAGTATAAAAAAATGTCTTCCATTTTTTAAAAACATTGTATGCGGTCCCTGAGTTGGCGTGACCATATAAGAGTTGGATAATTAGTGTGTTTTCATTACCCATTTTATCCCCATTACATGATTTCAACCTCAAATACAATTTTTTTTTTTGCGTTTGTTATTGAGTATTTTTTGAATTCTATCTATCTTTTTTGAATTTCAAATTCGACAACCTAACAGTTTGGAATATATTCGATTGCATATTAATCGTTGATTTCGTAAGTACAGAAAGTAGATACATAATCAGTTTTAGTGTACTTGTCTAACAATATGTGTTTGTGAAGAAGAAGGTATATTAATAATCTATATTTTAATGTACTTATCTGACGATATGTGTTTTAATGTAATTTCACACATTTTATTAAATTTCGAGAGAAACCGAAGGTTCACTCCTCTTCCTTCAATTTGAGGGAGGTTATTAGTACAGTTAGGGAGTTCAAAATTTCGATTGGCCACAATTTCCTATCTTATGCGATTCTACTGAACAGTTAGCCGCAAAAATCGGGTAGGAATGCAGAAGAATTTTTGGTTTTCCTATTAAATCGGGTAGGAATGCGGAATATCCATTAATTTCCGCATTCCTACCCTACCCCTACCCGCAAAAAATATATTTAACTTTTTTATATTTTTTTTAGTAATTATAAGAGTATTTGTGTGGTATAATTTATGTTATAACATTATCATTGTTGTGGGTGTTTGAGTTGCTAAAACATAGATTTATTTTTTGTGTAAGTTACATGATTTTGTGGTAAACTAATGATCTATTGGAGCAGTTATCATTTTAATGTGTTTCATATAGTTTAAACTTAAAATAATTGTTATTGTATTTGTGTAACAATTATGATAGATTGATGTTCATGATTTCTTATATTTCATTATAATTGTTGTTTTAGATTTTAATATTATTGATTTATTGTGTTGTTAAATTGGTGTATGTTATTTAATTGAATTGTTAAAATAATCCAAAAATTAATAACTACAAAAGTGTTTATCTGATTTCCTACCCGACTTCCTACCAGATTAATCGGATAGGAATACCATACTTGATCGGATAAGGTAGGATAAGAAAAAAAATTCGTAAAATATCGGATAAAAAAACAAAAAATATTTTTTTTGTGAACACCCAAAGCACAGATTCATCACAGAGAAAGAAGCCACGGAAATCAGTTAAAGAGCTAACAGCTGGCAGCATACAAGTGGATAGTTAGATAACTGATTCTGTCGGGATTAACAAGTTATGTTCAGCTGTAATGCATCACACTGTAAACAAACCAATGATATAATGAAATGAGAGAATTTCTTTCTGTTATTTTTCTTTAATTCTTCTTCTCGGTGATGATGTTCAGTACCTGTTATTGGCGTACACTGATTCAGATATTTTTAACTGTAATTTAAAAAAAAAAAAAAAAAGGAAAAGAAACTTTTAGCACGGCTTGCTGTCATAATTTGAATGGTGAAAATAACTTGCATTATTGCGGTATCATCCATGTGTTGAACCCTAACATGGAAACATATTGGGATTAAACAATATCAAGTAATTGAAAGTCAGTCTAAAAAGTTGCTTGAGTATATATCCTTATCATAATTACTTCTTTGGTGGCTACACCCCTCTCTCCCAGTGGCTAATGGTGGTAAGACATTGTAAATCTCCCACTTCATCCTTTTTTTCTTTAGTGCTCACATTTCTATCTTACCTTTTCATATAATAATCCTTTTTTTTTTTTCGTTCCACTAATTATCCAAATGCAGTATTAGTCATCAGCTCAAAATATGGTAATAGTCCCAAAGATATGCGTTTTGCCTTACTTTTTAGTCCCTAATCTTCTAATTGTATCTCTTTAATCCCTAGAATTTTCAAGTTGCATTTAAATGGTTCAATCAATGGTGGATGTTTCAATTGAATAATAAAAAATATAGTGTGCATATAACTTTGACCTCTTAATTATCAATTTTGTTAATTTCAATCACTAAAGTTCTACTTAGAGTTTGAAGTGTTAGAAATGTGCTAATAGAAAAATCAACAATGCTATGTTGACCAAGTTCTCCGTCCCGAGTGATGTAGCACAGTTTTTACCATCAAATAAGTGAATCTTATTAATATTCAATAATGAAAATTATTTTACATTATTTGGGATGAAAAACTTAATAAGAAACTTGACAAGCACAACATTACTATAGAAAAACATCAAACATGTCAAGTGAGCCTCACATAAAATGCCATGTGGCCTCAATTTAAACGCATGTTATCAAAGTTTGAAACTTTAGGAATTAAATTGATAAAATTACTAATTTTGGGATCAAAATAACAATACCCGAGTGTTTTAAAGACCAAAAATGTATTTAATCAAATATCACACGAAATTTTCTGTTACCAATTGAAACATCCACCATCGATTAAAGTGTATAAACTTGAATAAAAAACTCTAGAGACTAAAGTGACATAATTAGAAAATTAAGTTTGAAAGTGAATAATGTAAACTTTTAGAGACTAAAAGGGTATTTGGTCCAAATTATCGCCTATATATATTGCAACCACTGGAATCATATATAGCTAAGCTTTTCCAGGAGCAAGAAGAGAGGTATACATTCCATATCACCCTTATCATAGTGCACTTGTTTCTATTAGCTTAATTACTTGGGTTAGGGATCAATTTAATTCTGTTTATATTAACCACATATCCTTTCTTAATTTCCAGTGTTATAGAGACGATTGGATCATGAAGACCATGCTAGTAGTCTTTGTAGCATGCGTTTTGATCTTGGGAAGTTTGGAAGCTAATGCGAAATGGCCATCTTTGAAGACCCGTTTGCTACTTGCTAATGAAGCCAACCTTGGTCGAAAGGTTGAGGTTGGTGCTGATAAGGGTGCCACAGTAAACAAAGGAACGACTGAAGACACTGAGAATAAAGCCAGCAGTGAGACTGATAATAACAGCACTGAAGGTGATAATAATGAGAGTTACCAAGACTTTGGACAAAAAAATGGATCATCGCCAAGTCGCCATTATATTATTCCTTGTTCCTTCCCAACTCGATGTTGAAGATAGCCAATGATCTGGCCATATCAGAGCTAGTCAAGAAGAATCTTTTCTGTAAAAACTGTCTAGCCTAGATGTGAGTTTCAATAGAAGAATGTACGGCATTGGTTAGTTGTAGAAAGTTAAAAGTATCAGTATGAATGTTGTGTTTACTATGTGTGATGGATATCTGGGTTATAGGCATAGGCCTATTGTGCTATGAATGTATAATACCTGTATGAAACTAGAAAACCCTAGTTTTTTATCTGTGTATACAAGAGTTCTTCCATGAAAAAGTTTTTTTTCCCTGGTAAGTAAATGATTAATTAACTGATCGATGTTTATGATACAAGTATATAGATAACCCACTAAATATCGTATGCAAAACAAAGTAAAAGAGGGCCAACGGAATGACAGATCTTCTAGGCCCAACTATAGAAGATCTGCCATCCAGAAGAGTAAAAGAAGATCATATACTAGTTACACCAGTAGCAACAAATTGCAGAAAACAAGAAACCGGTGTGGTCAAAATGATCTACTAAGAATAATTAATATGCAAAGCAGACCACTTCAAACAGAATAGCCTGCCATGAGAACCATGCACAGACTAAAAATTCAACCTTTCAGCATCCCAGTATCAAGGTCAGACAACTAAGGTTCTTTGTAGAAGTAAGCCATCACATTTGGTCCATAAATCCAAACAGTTCAGATAATTAGATAACAAAGTCAAGGTTTGGTGCCAACCTGTTTTTATTGCCCGCAGACTGTCCCATGCACCACGAATATGCTAAGTTGTATTAGAAAAAAGGTTTGCTAATGAAGTTGATGAAGAAAAAGAATAGAAGGCTTCAACTAAATATAGAAATCATGTGTTCTATATCGTTCAATGAGACTCTGGTGTTAACAGGTGCTGTAAAAACCCTTGGACAGATTGTAGTCAATTACTTTGTACCGTACTAATTGATGGGAAATTGCCTCTAGGACCAATTCGCTACGTTATGATGAACCTAAATAACAAAACCAAAAAAATCCCCCACCCAAAACCCACCACCAAAACCCCAAAAACCATTTGGGACCTATCTTCTTTCTTTTCCCGAATCTACTCCCTCTTCTCCCCCTTAAATATTCTGCGCCCTCTCCACCATTTGTTGGGTATATATGGCTGCTGGTCAAGAATCTTGTGGAGGAGGTGCTAGGGGTGAGCACCTGCTCGAAAATAGTCAAAGCAAAGCCAAAGAGACAACTGAGGCATTTACCATCGTCACCTCTGAAACAGGGCAAGCCCCAGTTGGGCGCAATTGTACATTAGCTGATGAAAGTAGACTTTAAAAGCTTGTCACAAAGAACAAAATCCAGAGGCATCTATTTACCATTAACCAGACTTCTCTCCCTCCACTTGAAGCCAGGATTGGCCGAGGTAGGAGTTACTCCCGTGGTGGTGGTCGTGGCAATGGAGTGGGCAATGGGCTTCGATGGTCCGAGAAAACAACAAGTCAAAAAGTGGCGATCACATCCAAGCTAGGAAAGGGGCAGAGCACAGATGCAGGTGATTCTACTTTTAACCCTAGTTCAAAAATCATAGATTTGGCAGAAAATGGAACAGGGGTCTTACCAAATACACCAAAATCTGGCCCTTCATGGGCATCCAAGGTTAAATCTGACTCTAGGTCCAAAGTGAAAATGGAATTTGTTCCTCCTTGCAAGAAGGATGGTAGAATAGTAGTTAGACCTCCTAAAGAGGTTGCAAATGAAGGTTATTCAAAATGGGAGACCTGTTTGGTTGGTTTTTTTGTGGGAAAAAAGTTACCTTTCCATCTAGTTAGATCATCAACTATGGGATTATGGGGTTACAAAGGGCTGCATGAGGTCACCGCAAATCAGAATGAGTTCTATTTTTTCAATTTCTCTAGAGTTACTCTCCAAAACGAGGTACTGGAGGGAGGTCCTTGGCATATCGGTGGCCAACCCATTCTGCTAAAGAAATGGCAACCTAGGCTTAAGTTAACAAAAAGGGCAATCAAGAAAATTTCTATTTGAGCTAAATTCTATAATATCCCTAACGAGTATTGGACTGCCACTGGCCTTAGCTATATTGCAAGTGCTATTGGTAAACCCCTATACATGGACAAGCTAACTGAGGAAGGAAATAGAATCTCATTTGCTAGGATTTGTGTGGAAGTTGATGCTCAACATCCTCTATTGGAATCTTTTGATCTTTAATGGAAAGGGTGGATGAGGATGATCTGGAGAAAATAGAAATTCGTGTTGAGCACCAATGGCAACCCCTTCGCTGTGAAACATGTGAATCCTTTGGTCATAAGTGTACTCCAACCATAACAAACAAGGCCCAAGAAGATTAACTGGCAAAACCATCCCACCCAGTACTTGATGCCTCAGAGTTATGCTCCATGGGAACTAAGCAAGATGAGGTCAATGGATTGACTCCCCAGGCTCCTGTTGACCTTATAAATCCTACTCAAGCGGACAAAGAAAACTCGCTTACTGTGTGGCATGATCCAAAAAGCAATGGGAAAGAAAAAGTGGAAGTCACAAATCATAGCAAGCAAGAAAAAGGCATCATCAAAATTGCGTTGAGCAGTAGCACACAAGAGGGATGTTGTGCTAGCAAACAAATTTCACCTTCCAACAGGTTCAAGGCACTGGAACTACTGCCCATAGAAGGTCATGAAGAGGAGGAACTTAGTGAGTTCGAGTTCCCAGAACCTGGCAGTATGCTAGATAAGTTGAAATCCATAGATGAGATTAAGAAGCTTATGAGCACTTCGACAGGGAAAAAGCAGAGGAAAACAAAAGGTAAGAATAAGCAGAAACCTATTTCTGACTTGATGCCCAAAAAGGGGTAGGAACCCATTTACTCACCCCTCCCTCAATGATTAAACTCTTCTGCTGGAATATAAGAGGGCTTAACAGCCCCTTGAAGCAAGCTGAAGTTAGAAGAGAGACAAACCTATATGGAGTAAACTTATGTGGTCTTGTGGAAACAAAAATAAGAGCGTAAATACTGAAAGGATCTTTAGAAGTATGTTGCCTGGTTGGAGTCTTATAAATAATAATAACTCATCCCTTAGAGGAATAATATGGGTTTGTTGGAACCCAATTGTTGTAGATGTGAAACTGCTTGAGTAATCTGATCAAGTTGTACATTGTAGCGTTGAGATCCTGGCCAACCACAACTCTTTCTTCGCCTCATTCATTTATGCCCATAATGAGGCATATCCTAGAAAGCCTCTTTGGAATAATCTGATTCAGAGAGCTCAATCACTATGTCATAGTCCCTTGATTGTTCTTGGGGACTTTAACGTTGTCAAATCCTTCTCTGAGCAAATTAGAAGCTGCAGCATTAGAGACAAAGGCTCAGGAGATTTTTGTAACTGTCTTTTCAAGGCTGAACTGAAGGACCTCAAGTACTCTGACATTCAATATACCTGGTGTAACAGGTAGTTTGATGGGGGTATTATTGCTTGTAAACTTGACAGAGTGTTAGTAAATGAGGTATGGGGGAGAACTTTTCTGCCTCGGAGGCTGAGTTCCTTACCCTTGGAGTTTCTAATCATTCTATTGCGCTGGTAAGACTGGGAGCTGGACTTCCTAGGGTGAGGAGGCCCTTCAAATTCTTTGAGTTTTGGGCGAAACATCAAGATTTTTTTCCCACTATTTTGAGAGTTTGGAAGTATGTCAAAATTTGAAATTACTGAAGAAATAGCTGAAAGAGCTAAATAAGAGGAATTATAGTGATCTTTCTGATAGAGTTCTGGATGCCAAGCGAGCTCTTGAAGATATTCAAAAACTGACTGATAGAAATCCAAATAACCAAGCTTTTTGGATCATCGAGAAAGAGAAGCTCCAGCAGTACATAGAGCTTAGAGAAATAGAGGAGAGCTTCCTAAAGCAAAAAACAAGGATCCAGTGGCTAAACCTTGGTGATCAAAATTCTGATTTCTTCTTTAAATCCATAAGCAAGTAGAGAATCCATAGGAGGCTCACTGTTATTCAAAAAGAAGATGGAACTAGAACTGATGATTTGGAAGACATCAAGAAGGAGGTGATCCAGTATTACAAATTGTTGCTTGGCTCTCCCTCTCCCCATTTTCTTTGAACATGCAATGGGTAAGAAGTTTCATCAGTAACAGCATCACCCAAGCACAAGCAGACTCTATGGTGCAGAATGTCACAAGAGAAAAAGTCAAACAAACCATGTTCTCTATGAAAAATGGCAAAGTCCCTGGTCCTGATGGCTACCCAGCTAGTTTTTTTAAGAAGGCTTGGCATATTGTTGGGAACGAAGTAACAGATGTCGTCCTCTTTTTTTCAGTTCTGGGACATTATTGAAAGAGGTGAACTCTACCATTATTGCCCTTGTCCCAAAAGTCCCCAACCTCGTAAATTTATCTGACTATAGACCTATATCATGCTGCTCAACCATCTACAAGTGTATCTCGAAGATTATAGCTAACAGAATTAAAGTGGTTCTCCCCGAGCTTATTGATAGATCTCAATCTGCATTCATTAAAAATAGAAACATTTCAGATAACATCTTGGTTTCCCAAGAACTCCTCAGGAACTATCACTCTAATAGAGGCAGCCTAAGATGTACTATGAAAGTTGATATCATGAAAGCGTTTGATAATGTTAGATGGGATTTTATCCTTGTTATTCTTTGTCATATGGGATTTCCTATGGAAGTCATTGGGTGGATTGAGGCATGCATTACTTCTCCTATGTATTTAGTTAGCATCAATGGTGAACTTAATAGATATTTTGTAGGTAGAAAAGGACTTAGACAAGGGGATCCATTGTCCCCTTACCTTTTTGTTATCCTTATGGAAGCTTTCTCTGGTCTATTGAAGATGGCTACTCAACTGGGTCTGTTTACTTATCATTGGAGATGTAGTATGCAGGGGATCTCTCATTTTTGTTTTGCTGATGACCTTATGATTTTCAGCAAAGGCAAAATTGAGTCAATTAGAGCCATCAAAGAGGTGTTGCTGGCTTTTGAAGAATTCTCTGGACTAAAGTCAAACCCTAATAAAAGCCATATTTTTTTTTCTAGAGTCAATGATGCTACAAAATTTGACATTCTTCAAGAACTGGGATATAGTGAAGGAGATTTGCCAATTCGATATCTTGGGGTGCCACTTATAACTACTAAGCTTAGGGCCATTGATTGTGAAGTTCTTGTTGAAAAAATCACTGACAGAGTGATTCATGGAGTTGCAAATTTTTGTCTCATGCTGGTAAAGTCCAATTGATTACTTCTATCCTCTTCTCTATCCAGATTTATTGGTCTTCTATTTTCATCATTCCAAAGAAGGTAACAACCAAAGTTGAACAAATAGAGAAGATTTCTTTGGACAGTAACTGAGCTTAAGGCCAGTGGGGCAAAGGTTGCTTGGCAAAATGTCTGCTTGCCTAAAAGTGAGGGAGGGCTTGGAATAAAGAACATGGAGCATTGGAACAAGGCTGCAGTCATGAGATTTCTCTGAAACATCGTCACTAATTATCTTCATTCTCTATGGGTGAAGTGGGCTAACTCTTACCTTTTGAGAGGACAAAGTTTCTGGAGTGTCAAAATTCCACAAAACTCCTCATGGGCTTGGAGAAAAATTATCAGGCTCAAAACTGAATTTCTCCCACTTATTAAGTTCATCATAGGAAATGGGAGATTAACCTGTCTCTGGTTTGACCCTTGACATCCTTTGGGTCTTCTCCATCAATTCATTGGGGAGACAACAATTGATCATTCTGGGTTGGGTAGGAATGCTAAAGTCAGCAGCATTATTATCAATGGTGATTGGTCCTAGACAATTATCCCTAATGGTGCTTTTCTTCAACTGCAAAGTGAAACCTCCCCTTGTTTTAAGCCTAACTTGAGCATGGAGGATCATGTGCAATGGATTCCTTCAAACATTTTTCATTACAATATTAAATCTGCTTGGAAAGCCCTTAGAGATAAAGGACAATTTCAAGAATGGTCAAAGGTGGTCTGGTACTCAGGTGCTATTGTGAAACTCGAAAAAAATTTAAACTTTTGAAAACAAGGGCAAAACGATAATTTTGTCACTACAATACGGGTAAAAAATTCAAATTGGAACTCGAATGACGAAATGGACTTCATCGTTGAATTCGTCTTGCGAAATTTAGTTACCTTGTCAAATTTCATCGAATTTCGAGATAGTCAGATTTTTTACGTTTTTTGAAACGATTGAGTCTCGGGTGACCCAAAAATAGAATTTTGGCAAAATTTTTAAAATTTGGGAAATAATTTGAGGTAATTTAAAATAAAAATATTTTAAACTTAAATCGGGACGAAATTTAATCGCTTCAGAGTTAAAATGGACTAAGAAAGAATGGGTTGTGTGGCGCATTGTGAGCCAAGGATTTTAGGACTATAAACAGGGAAAGAAATCAGACTTCTTCCCCACCATTGTCGGCTGGTCTTCACGTTAAAAGAAAAGAGAGAGCAAGAGAGGGAAAAATAAGAGAAACTCACCTCTTTACGATCTACGGTGCTCGAATCGACACAAGCCAAGAATTAAAGTTCATCTACGCGACGAGGACTATGTGTGGGTACCAAAAACAATGATTTTCATCGAAGATTCAAAGACAAATTTTTAGAAAATCAAGAACTTGGGGCTTGTTTTGATATTTTTTTAAGTCTCCACACTTTATTTATATATATATATATATATATATATATATATATATATCACTCACCTATGCATGTAAAATAGATAAAATGAGAATGAAAAAGGGTGTAGAAATGACTTAGGTCAATTTCTAGTTGTGTGCGATATGTGGGAATCACTTGTGAAATCCCTTGAAAATTGAATGTGTTAGTAGCATGAGCTATGTATAACATGTGTGTTGTGAATTGTGATTAAATAACAAATGTTATTTTATGTCTTGAGGAAGTAGGTGTAGAATGAGTTTGATTCAAATCCTACTTTATTTTGCTATGTAGAAATATTTGTGTAATTTCTTGGATGGAAGTTATGTGTGCTTTAATATGTAGTAAAGTGAGTGTATTTAACTCATACATCAGTGTGTGTGTGTGTGTTCTTGCTTGTTGGAATCTAAAGTGAGGGAGATTAAAAGAGAAGGAAGAAAAACCAAGTTTTAACTCACATTTGAGATGTGGAAGCTATTAGTGTAAACTCTTGAAAAATTGGATTTACATAGATTGTTTTGTATATTTTAAAATTTTCCTATAGTTGGTTGGATGGAAAAACGGTAAGGCATATGGAACTATGTAATTCACTTACCTATGGTTATGGAGTTGGTGTAGAAAGGATATAATCAATTTCTAGTTTGAAATTGATGGTTTAGTTAAAAAAATGGTATTGAGGATGGGTGACATGACTTGAGAGAAATTATCTTGTTGGATGCACCATTAGTGTATGTTAAGTATGAAAAAATAGTGTCTAAATGTGCTAAATAAATCTTGTAAGAAAGAATTTGCAACGGATATAGAAATTGGGTGAAGAAAAGTCGGTACACTTTTCTGCTCCAGACCAGTTGTCGTAGATTCGTCATAATATTTTATCCAACCGTTGGATTGAGTTGAAATTTTGATAAAAATACATAAGACATCTAGATCTAAAACTTTCATGTTTTGAACATTTCCAGATTCTGAGTGGATCATGGTCAAAATAGAAGAAAAATAGAGGTAATTTCACCAGAGAGAGCTAGTGCTGGTGCCTTTGTTACCAAACACCAATACCTCTTTGATTTCTTAACTTCTAAGCCTCTAAATCCTCACGTAATGTGGTAAAGCGAAATTACATGCTTATGATGTGATTTACAATTGTAATTTTATGTTGATGTATGCTTAACGATATGTTAGCATTATGATGATCATGAAATTTATATGTTAGGATATAATTGATCATGAGATATGTTGAAATTGTTCATATGACATTCATTACATATTGAACATGACAGTAGTTTGAAATGATACATTACATTGCATATGTATGGGATAAACACATTCATAATCATGAGCATGGGTGTGTGATTGCATAGTTGGTCAATCATCATTCTTGGTGTTGGTGGTGGGCTCGGGAAAGTAGGATAGAACATCTTATTGAGTCGCACGGTTACATGCATAAGAAAACTTGTGTCGGGTATAGCAAGTAGGGCTAGACACTCTCTCGGGTGAAAAACTCGGTCACTTGGTTCATACACTTACCAGCGGTAAAATTTCATAAAAGTGTATAGGCGTACGGAGCCGGAGGTGCTATTTTTGAATCCGATACCCAATAAAGACACATGATTTTAATATATAAATTATTCATCCAAGAATGAATTGGTTTTATGACATATGGTTGATTTCAAAATGATCTTTGGATGTGTTTCATCAAAGACGTTTGTTTTACACATATGCATCACATTATGTTGTGGGGGTCGGTGTGGGCTCGGGATAGCATGCATGAATGAGTTTCGTCTCATTACTTGGCAAGGCATTTATGAGATTCTATCTTGAATAATATATTCTTATTTGGAATGAAAGAAGTTGTTTGTGGCATGTGCGCATTGCATACACATTTTAGGTAGGGAGTAGTCTCTATAGGAGTTTTTCTACTAAGCGTTGACTCACCCTATACGGGAAACATTTCAGGTGCAGGGTATGTGCCAGCGAAGGACTCTCATTCGGGACCTCAGGGGTGAAGAAGGGCCGATATGTGGCCTTTAACCATGACTGTTTTGTAAACTTTTGTTCAAACTATGTATTGACACGTAATATTTGTAAAGGAATTATATTTTTGAACTTGTATTAACTATGTTTAATGCATAAACTCATGATGTGAAAATATGAATAATTGGACCTGGTGTGGTCAATATTTTTTTATGGGACCTCGGATGGGTCATGTGATGGTACGGTTCACAGGTTGTGTTTTGGGTAAATTTTTTCGTACAAAGGAAACTCTGTCCGATTTTGTTAAATTATGAATTTCGGTAAATGAGACACAATGGTGTGGTATCGAGTTATACGATATCCACAGGCATTTTCGGGTTGATGGGCGATCAATGAGACCCCCCGAATTTTGGGGCGTCACAGCTATACCCTGTTACAGTTTTATTCTCTGGTTAGCAGTGCAGCAAAGATTGGCTACCAAAGATAAGCTTTTTAATTATGGCCTTTTGCAATCAACGCAATGCGTCTCTCTGTAGGACTGCCATTGAAACCCATGAGCACATTTTCTTCCAGTGTTCTTTTATTTTCAGAATTTGGACCTCTATGCAAGTGAAATGTAATCTTCAATGGCCTCACTTGAGTTGGCCTGGAATTGTCCAATGGTGTGCCACAAACTTATATGGTAAGAGCCTGCAAAAGCTTATAGGTAAATTGATTCTCTCATCTTCTGTATATATTGTGTGAAAAGAAAGGAATTGTTGGTTATTTAGAAACTCATTCAAAGATGTTGGCACTGTGTACAAAGAGGTAATTGATAACATCAAGCTTAAACTTCATCTAAGCAGAGGATATCAGAGATTATCAGAGATCTCCCTTAAATTTATGGCTTCAAAGAGAATGGGATCTTCCAGATACTATATTTGAACCCCTTTGAATTGATTTGTATTTCTGCATTAAACTTTTGATGCCTGCTTCTCTACTCTATTTTGTATCGTGACATACTCTATTGTTCTGAATGTTAATCTCCTAATTGCTGCTTTTTCGTAGGCTTGTCAAGATAGATGAGCTGCTACTGCTCTAGGCTTAGCTGGAGTCCTGGTCTTTCTGTGAGGCTTCTTGTTTATTATGGGTGCCTCCTGATGCTTTCTTTCCTGCTGATGCTTGGACTGGAGGATCCTGATTTTGGGCATTTAAGGAAGAAAGTGCAATTTTCTGATTGCTGTTGATGGTAACGTTTAAGGCTGCTGGTGTCACTGGTTTGCTGACTGCTTCCTCTTTTCTTTCTTTTATGGATGGTTTTTGATCATGCTTTGCTCATCTTGAAGCTCAGATAAGGTTCTGTTTTGTACATTTTTTGTTTAGTCCTTTTGGATTTGTATTCCTTGTATTTTTTGTTGTTGGGATGGTTGATCTTCTTCTCTCCTGTTCAGAAGATCAGCCATCCCATGGTATCACCTGTACATTTTCTTTGATTTTTAATGATTTCATCTTACTTACCAAAAAATAAATAAATAACAAAACCACTTAGTTTAAATGAAGATGAGGAAAATGACAATTCGCATTGGTGTGTGTTAAATTCCAAAGAGCAATGCTATTGGGACCTAATTCATTGTGACCTTTGGATTCACTGTAGGCTCCATCAAACATTGAAATTTGGTGTTGATCCAATAGTTCTATTAAAACCACGTCATTAGATCAATATTTTGGGTTAATAAATTAGGTCACAATAGCATTACTCAATTCCAAATTATAAATATGTACAAAGGATCTTTGGTATATGTATAGGAACAATGATTCTAAATGACAACTCATTGGCTAGCCCTTTTAGGAGAGTTCATGTTGTTATTACATATAGTATCAGAGCTAACCCGTGCACACGACCATGTAGCTAGGTTCGGAGGTACTACAATGCGAGATTGTGGTATTTGTGATTGATTGTGGGTTCCTTGTGAGGACAAGAGGAAATAAAGTTTACACAATGAATGTTTATAAATATATAAACAATAACCCTAAATGACAACTCATTAGTTAGCCCTTTTGAGAGAGTTCCAGTGATAACTACAAAAATATGTCTTGTAATAATTTCAAATGTGAAACGATTCACCTTTTTGCAATATCACCTATTGTTGATCCCTAATATGGAAACATGTAGCAAGTTAAATAATTGAATAATTGAAAATACCCTGAATGATAAGTCCTAAATCATGATTACTTCTTGGGTGGTTACCCCATTTTCACCTAGTGGTGCATTGTGAGTCCTCCATTGCTCCCTTCTTCTGCTAGTGCTCATACGCACAACCCTCCCACTAATTCATCCCAACACTAAAGTATATATCACTATATAATCTAATCCCAGGAACACATTTCCCTTGAAGTTCTGAGAAGCAAGACAAGTGGTACATGATGAAACAAACCCTAGTCTCGATGCACTGTTTAAGTGTTAGCTCAATTAAATGTTTTTATTAAATTCTTTATTAATTACATAACTTTTTTTTCCAGGGTTAACGACGGTTGGATCATGAAAACCTTTCTTGTTCTCTTTGTTGGTATTGTGTTGATCTTGGGAATCCTCGAAGCCAATGCAACAAGAATCCCTTTGGAACATCGTAAGCTACTGAGTGATGCAAATGTTGTCCAAAAAGCTAAGTTTGGTGCCAATGATAAAGGTGTTGCTAGAGACGAAGGAGCTGAAGGAACTACCAGCGACAAAAAGGTTGATAGCACAACTGATGGTGATAGAAATGAGAATTACAATAACTATGGACAAAGTTCATCCGAGGACTCTCATCACCAATTCAACCAACAATTTAGTCCTGGATCAGCTGGTGGTACCAAAGATAAGAACTAAGAACCTCGTTGGTCACTCGATAGATCTAATAATTATAAGCACTATATATGATGAATAAAACTGTGTTGCAAATGGTGTGATTGTACGTTAGTAGTGTGGAACGAACATGCAAGTTGCCAAAAAAAATAAAAATTATGTAATATTTGGCACTTATGAGTTTCACTAAAGTTGGAAATATCTTTTACGTGGTGTGCTAGTTCTTTTGTAATGCATTCTCGGCTTTTAGGCTGGATATGCTCTGTGCCATATCTACCTTAATATAAACAAATCATGGCTACATGGATTTGTTCTTGTTTATTTGTTTGATATCTTCTGCGTATGCTTCCTTTCCTTCAAACTTGCATGCAATTATCGAATAATAAATTCAAAATGTTGTGCCCTAAAATATGGTGATCGAATTTTATGTATCCATGTGTTACGCACTGCTGATGTACCCCAAAACACATACACACACACATTAATAGAGAAAGAGAGAGAGAGATCACTTTCCATATGGATTATTTGTTGAATGATGTATCTATATTCAAGTTCAAAGTCTTCATGTTTACTAGGGAAACTTCATCTGAAAGAAAGCTTCAACCCATGCTATCCTACATCGTAGATTTGGGTGGCAATGGTTGGTTGTGGTAATTAGCTTGGGTTGTTTTCATCTTGTTTTCTATATTCATATGGAGTCGAGACTATTCTTGATATCTTCATCAATATTCTAAGATGACGTCAGCTATGTATGCCCTCGATTATGTTACATTGTTCAAACATGTCAACAAGCACTATTACATTCACTTCACGATTCCAACTAAATCATATTTTATCATCTGCCTCTTAATTTGTCAATGAAAAATGGAAATCAATTATGTTGGAGTATTCGTGAATCTTATTAGCATGGTGGCCGTTATAGAGACATGTAGGAACATCCTTGATAGCTAACACTGTAGTTCCTAAAATATGGGATTTATGTCAATGCAATCTCATTGATCTGAGCTCAAATATGCTTTAACGAGAGACTACTTCAACTTGTAATATACCTCTACTTTGGACAGCACAAGCATGTGCGTCACCTACTACAGCAGGAAACCAGTCATTCAAGCTGTGACCCCCATCTGTTTTACTTGGCAAAACACTTATAGGGTTGTATTTTCTTTTAGTTAAGCGGTCAGAGATGTTCAAGTCAACTTGCATGCACCTTGATTAATTTTCTCTTCGATCTGGTAAAAAACAGGTCATGCACCTTGATTATGAAACTACGATATTCAAAATGGATAAATTCCTCGTAGCCTCATCCCAAGTAGTTGCTAAAATTCAAACTTAAAATATTTAAATTTACAGTTCAACTCTATTACCGCTTGCACTTGAAATATTATTGGGCTTTATTTGCCTCTACTTGTTCATCGTTTTAAACTATTATGATGACTTGGTCACAAATACAAACTAAGATTCCAGTACTCGGCCCATTTCATTTGCCGCTATGGCTATTTATTTGTGGGCAGCTTCTTCTTCACAGTGAGCTGGCCTTCGACTGATTTTAGTCTTAGCAGGCCCGTTCAAAAATTTGGCACATATAATCACATTTTTTATCTGGCCTTTGAATTAGTTGTGTAAAAGATATTAGAAATATTATTTGGACTTAATTGACTAACATAATTTGTTGATGTAATAATTATTCACAATCTTATGAATACTAGTGAATTTTAGTATTCGTTAAAACCCGTTATCAATTCAATGATTATGATAAATAAGGTCAATAAATTATGTCAATAAATTAGATTCTAATAATTTTATTAAAATGATAGATATTTACATTTTATGAGATTAATGAAAATCAAATTCAAATCCCAAAGGACTACAAGTAGATCAATAAATTAAATTTGTTTATCTTCGCAGGTTTGATACAAACCATTCTTTAGAAAAATGTTATTTAGATTTTATTTGAGAACATAATTTGAAGATCTATTTCAATGTAATCATGTCTTGAAAATGGGATACACCTAATATTAAAATTCACAATTAATATAATAATATAATAATTATATTAAATTAAGTCTTTGATTAAGGGTGTGTTTGTTAACCTAAATTCAGCTCTTAAAATGAATGTATTCAGTACTTATTAATTAAGCCTGTTTGATAACAAAAATTTAAATCCTCTTAATATGTTAAGTGTTTCTTAAAAATATGCTACAATATTAAGTAGAAGATCCCTTATTTAATTCTAAAAACTAATTCTAAAAACTAAAAGCGTTCAGCAAAACCATCCTATTAAAACTCTAATTAGTATTATCTCCAAAACCCTTAACCTATATATTCTCTTTGTCTATCTTTTTTTTTTTCTTTCCTTTATCTCCTGTAACAAAAAATATACATACATAATTATAATTACACATAAAAATGCACGCACTGCACACACACAATTATACACAAACATATGCACTGCACACACACACAGCGCACAAAGATATTGTTAATGAAATCTAATTTATTATATTTTTTCAATATTATTTGATTCTTTATTAGTTATTATTATTTTTTTGATCAGATACTATTGTTCACTTATTATGTTATTCAATTTGTTATTGTTTATTTATTGTGTTATTCAGATGTTATTTAGTTATTTATTTTGATCAAATATTTGTTAAATATAGACTATAATATAATAATAGTGATTATGATTTATATTATGACATATTTTATAAATATTATTAAATTAAAGAGTCAAAGGGTAAAATTAAATATTAATTTATTTTCAAACGTTAACTCTGTGTAGTTATCAAACAATTTAGTTTAATTCAGTACCTAAATTTCAGTGAATATCAAACAGTCCACATATTCAGCATTTAGCTTTTAGCTTTATCAAACACTAAGGATGTATTTGTTAACTTAAATTCAACACTTAAAATGAATGTATTTGACACTTATTAATTAAACTCGTTTGATAACTAAAATTTCAACTCTCTTAATATGTTAAGTACTCATTTAAAATAAGATACAATATTAAGTATAAGATTCTTTACGTAATTCTGAAAGTTGAAAAATCAGATTTAATAATATTTATAATATGACAATTATACCGCGAAATATTTTACAATCCTATTAAAACTCAAATTAGTATTATCTCTAAAACTCCTAATCTATCTACCCTCCTTGCCAATTGTCTTCTTCAGATAATAGATGTTCTTTTTGTTTTTTTTATCGCTCGTCTACTGTAAATAATCATGTTGAAACAAACACCCACATTCACTGCACACACACACACACAAAGACATGGGCTGTACACTCACCCACCCACCCACCCACACACACACAAGCACAAATTGCACACACACACACACACACACACACATATATATATATTATTAATGAGATTTAATTTGTTCTATTTTTTTAATTTGATTATTTTTTTATTTATTGTTATCAAATTATTTATTAGTTATTAATTTTTTATATCAAATGTTATTGTTCATTTATTGTGTAATTTAATTTATTCTTGTAAATTTACTGTGATTCGATTATTTATTTGTCGTTGTCATTTTTTTGATCAAACGTTATTATTCAGTTATTGTGTTATTCAATTTATTATTGATTTGATATATTGTTATTTTTTATTAGATAAAACTATATTTTATAAATATTTTTAAATTAAAGAGCTAAAAATTAATTTATTTTTAAACGTCAGTTCTGTATAGTTATCAAACAGTTTGATTTAATTCAGTATTTAAATTTTAGTGGATACTAAACAGTCCACAAATTCAGTATTCAGTTTTTAACTTTCAAATTTCAATTTTCAATTTTCAGACTTTAACTTTTAATTTTATCAAACACCACCTAAATTCTCAAATTAAATTCCTATAGCATTGTTTGTATATATGAAGCACAAAGTAACACTTTTTTTGTTTTTTTGTTCTATAAAAGTTATTGAATTTTGTCAATTATTTGGAGTTAAAATACGAGAAATTAACCTATTTTTAATTGACTCGAGAAAAAATTTAATCATATAAGGCGGACCGAATACTAGGAGTGTTCAAATTTTCGATTGACTGTAATTTTCTACCCTACCTGACTCTACCTTATTGAACGATTAGTCACAAAAATCGGGTAGGAATGCGGAATACTCATTAATTTTCGCATTCCTACCCTACCTTACCCGTAAAAAATATATTTAAATTTTTTATATTTTTTTTAGTAATTATAAGAGTATTTGTATAGTATAATTTATGTTATAACATTATAATTGTTGTAAATGTTTGAGTTGTTAAAATATGAACTTGTTTTTTGTGTAGGTTACATAATTTATGGTGAACTAGTGATCTATTGAAATAATTATAATTTTAATGTATTTTATATAGTTTAAACTTAAAATAATTGTTATTGTATTCGTGTAACAATTATGATAAATTGATGTTCATGCTTTCTTGTGTTTTATTATAATTATTGTTGTAATTGTTTTAGGTTTTAGTGTTATTGATTTATTGTGTTATTAAATTAGTACATGTTATTTAATTAAATTGTTAAAATAATACAAAAATTAATAGCTACAAAAATATTTATCCGACTTCTTACCCGATTAATCGGATAAGAATATCACACCTGATCGGATAGAATAAGATAAAAAATTTTTTTAATAAAATATCAGATAAAAAATTAAAATATTATATTTCTTATCCGTAGGATAGGGTGGACACCCATCCCAAATACCCTCATCGTTAAAAACAGAAAAAGGCGTTGAACCGTGGCCAAGACGTTTAGACTTCTGACACCACTTAGTTCCCCAAAATTGAAGACTCCTTTTGTTTATTTTAAACTTCTAATTAATGCCCAATTAATTCTCAACAACAAAAAAAGAAGAAGAAGTGGTCCAGTCTAATTTCTCTCTCTACAAGCACACTATAAAACGCCACCAACCCTCGGCCAATCCTCACAGTGAGAGAGCGGAGACATATTTCCGGTTTGTGCGTGATTCTAATTTCATTTCATCACAGCCGTCCGTCCACACGAGACAGCTTAATCAGATGGCGTTAGATTCACGCACAAACTCGTGATTTGTCTTCTCTGCAATACTAATAATAGATTGAAGGTCTAATTTCTGGCGCCATTTTCTTTTTTTCTTTTGATTTTTATTTTCCCTCTCTTAATTGCAGCATTGAGACTAGGAAAGGCACGTGATGTGTGGACTATGATATGTGTATTTGGACTAGGAAAAGCACAGACGACGATTCCGTCGCAGCCGGCCACCGCCATCAAGCACCGCCACATCCAGTTATGTCTCCCCCTCTCTTTGTTAGATCTCGTCCCACCACCACCACCACCTTATGCCATCTCTGTCAGATCTCCTCCACCACAACCTCACCCCACCAAATAACTCCAAACCCACCCCCACTGAATAACCCCAACCCATCCCAAAGGCTTTGCAACTCCTCTCTCTCTCTCTCTCTCACACACACACACACACTAGCAGTAACCTTCGAGTTTGTGCTTGTTAAATAGTGTATTGGGTTGCAATTTTTGTTGGGATTTTATTGGTATTGATTGTTAGCTCAAATTTACTCTCAATCCTTTTGGCCTTTTCAAGCCGTGACAATATTTTGTTTGAAATTTTGAGTTTGTACTTGTTCATATGTGTAATGGGTTGTAATTTTTGTTAGGATTTATTGGTCTATTTTGATTGCTTGTGCAAATTGTCCTAACCTTTTTTTTTATTAGCCTTTTCTCTGTAACGACCCTGAAATTGGTTACTGCTAGAAATTTCAGTTGTAGGTGTGATGTGCTATTGACCTGAACCAACTGTTGCTATTGTAGAAATTTTCATAACTTGGCTGCTGTTGAAAATAAATTTTGTAGTTAATAGTGTGCCAACTCTAGAACAAATTATTGGCTCTACCCCTGAGGGGAGGTTTCTCGGCGATGGATGACTACGAGTCATTGATTGCGACCACCGATGCTGAGCTCTTGAAGCGTGCATGGCGGAATGAGAAGGCTGCTCCTGAGATTCTTCAGTTTGAGACTGAGTTGGTTCAGAGATCCCGAGAACAGATTCAATTGGTGGTATGAATCAAATCAAAACCCTAATTTCTCTTTCTGTCGCTAGCATTTCATTTATTTGGTATTATTACATCTTTTAATTTGTTTTAAGCTTTTGGAATTTTCATGTTTGTTGGCATATGTTTCTGGAATTATTTAGCTTTTAAGCTTTAGATATATCCTCCTTAGGTGTAGATAAGGCATGTGGCTGTGTAAAATTTTCTATTTGATTTTGTATTTTTAATTTTGTTGAACTCGTATATATAAATTGTAGGTGACTTGGTTAAAAATAATAATTTATTGCGTTTTCCAGTAATTTGCAAAGCAGGTATTGGAACTCTTCTGGTCATTACCTTTGTGGGTACATCTCTGGTACATATATTGTTTGACTTCAACAACCGAAATTATGATGGTAGAAATGAGTCATATCCTGGATGGCTACAATGATGTAGAGATGTGTGTAGTGCCGTTAGTGTTCTTGTAGGTGGAGTAATTGATCATGACTGTTGTGGTGGTTGGGGTAGCCACCGCCAATATTTTAGTTAAAGATGGATTCCACAAGGGGAAGTATGATGAGGTGTTAAGATGGGTCTGAATATTTATCCCTCATTCAGTCATTTTGTCTCAACCTGGTTATGCACGCTCCAGTCTTTGTCTCTAATTTTGTCTTGGACCTGGTTACATATATTCCAACTTTGGCGTCTGATTGCATATGTTCATGTTGTGTGGCATTCAGTCGTGATGCCTAGTAAGCTTGGCATGTTTGACATTTAACATTTCATACATTTAAACTAATCTTACTTTTATCAATTCCAAACTACTCTGAATTGGGACTGTTCTGTGATATCCCCTTGACATTTTAGTTGTAATGCAATACTATCTTTTGTTAGTATTAGTTCTATAAGAGACCATTAGCATTCAACAAAAGATCACCCAGTGTTCACTGGACAAATATAAGTCAAGGCACTTCATTCAAATTCAAAAGTCAAAAACAAGGGAGGTTTTTAATTTTTGGACAACCTGTGCCTCTGTTCCAATATTCTCTTCTTCCGTTTTTTCAACTTCTTCAATTTCTTTTATTTCCATTATTTTCTTCATGAACTTCTTGTTAACTTTTTGTTACCTTTTTAATTTCTGCATTCACTTCTTCAACTTTGGTTTCCGCAAGTTGTTGAACTTGATTGAGACAACAATGTTCTCCATCATACATTGATGTATCTTTAAAGCTACACTCTTCGTTTATAAACTCAATCTTTTTTCAAGAAGACACATTCATGTTTGGAAACAATACATTTGCAAAAATGCATTTGAGTTGTCCTCTTAGATAATAGTATGTACATCAGATTGGTATGGTGTGTGCTCAGGTTTCTACTTCACTTTGAATCATGCTAGGAAGAAACGGTGGAGGAGTTCACGAGAAATGGTATTGATCCACTCACTGTATCACTTTACCAGATGGACTTGGACAGGATACTGTTTTTATTGAGATCATATCTTCGGACTCGTCTCCAGAAGGTAGCCATGAACTAAACTCTTTCTGTGTGTTTTAGGGTGTGGCTTGAATGTCCCATGCAAATTGAGCAATTCGGTTTTGCTTCAACAAACCTTTTGAAATTGCTCATATAAACTAACGTTCTAACGGGAATATAAAATAAAAGAAGCTGCTGAACCTGGTCTATTAGGTTTTAATGTGTTGTTAAATGGTGTTGTAATTAAATTATTGGACTGCAGATAGAGAAATACATGTTTCACATCCAAAAAGCTACTGAACTCTGGAATCGGCTATCTAAGCAAGAACAAAATTTTGCCAAAAGGTAAAGACTGCCATTTTTCTTTTTCTTTTTTGCATTCCTTGTCATTCTCGAGTGGAAATTTATCTCATACTTGCGGTTGGCTATGATTACAGGTCCATTGAAGATATTGAGCAACATTTTGAACAATCTGTTCTGTCAAAATTGCCTGATCGTTACAAGTCCCATCTGAAGCAATCTGTAACAAGTGAAGAGGATGACATGGGTAAGCTTACTTTACTTGAACCGATACTAATCTCTTTGTAAAAATATAAATTGTGTTGACCCAATATTTGCTTAAGCAGCTGTCAGTTTTCAAAGTATAAAATGTTGGCTTGAAATTTTGTTCTTAGTTAATATGCTCTTTCTGATGGTTGGCACCATATGGTGATACTGAAACATTGCTTTCTTTTTCTATATGACTTCAAGTTCCAGAGCCACTGCTGGACACCTATGTCATCTGCAGAAGCAAGAGATTCTTAGGAGCTTTCCAGCTTGACGAAAGGCAACTTTTTTATTCATAGATGACCTCTCTTGTTTTTTTTATGCCACATATATAGTATTATGTCATCCATCTGTTTGCTAACCAGTGGAATTTCTCATGACAGAGGGGTGGACGACCCTGTGGACATTAAAGCTGATGATATATATGCTCTACGTTACAAGTCAATAAAGCCACTTGTCGAAAGTGGACAAATGGATCTTGTTTGAGCATTTAACTTCTGGCAGCCGACTGGACTACAATTTCATGATCCGCCCAAAAAAATAAATAAAAAAAATTCATAAGGGTCCAGTGCCGGCACCGGTGATAAGACCTGCTTTTGCTGAAGGTAAGATTTGCTCTATTTGCATTTCTTTAAGCATTATGTATTTAACAGTTTTCCATGAACCTCTTTCGTTGGACATGTTCTGGGATTTTTCTATGTAATTTCATCAACAATTCATCTCAACAAGAGAAATCCACATGCTGGTTCATTTCATGATACTCGGGCCAGTGTCTAGTAGATACCTCAACGTCATAATTTTTTCCCTCTTTCAACACTCGAATTTAAATTCAGATACAAGTAGTTGTAAAAATTCCTAACTTATCAGGAGTCTGAAGTACATTGAATAAACGAAAATATATAAATCAATTGGATTCTCTGGATATGGAAAATGCTAACAGGATGTAAGCATTCTTATTTTACACAATCTTTTATCTAAAATTGCTCAAAAAACCTGCTGGTACAAGCAAAAGTACCAAAATCAACATCCTCCCAAACCAATTCCTATGATGCAATTGTTCTCAAAACACAACTACTTTTATCGTCAATATCAAACAGCCAAAATCTTCATAAGGCCCTCATAGGTGACACCGCCATTTTCATCACCACCACCCAATCTGATCATAGCCTTGATATCATCATCACTTGTCTCAAAGCCAGCCCAATTAAGGTAACTCTTGAGGTCATCATGGCCGACCTTACCATCCCCATCTTTGTCCATCACCCTAAATACATCTTCCATAACTCCCCACCTTCCATTCCTCTCCTCACCATTTTTCTTGCTATCCAAAACCTTCTCGAACTCGTGGTACTCCACGTACCCGTCTTTGTTCGAATCAGCCAACCATATCATGGACCCAATAACGTCGTCGTCTGATGCTCTGGCTCTGGGAAACTCGCCGTAGAACGTCCGAAGATCTTCCTGGCTAATCTTTCCGTCATGGTCAACGTCTAGAACCTCAAACGCAGACTTTAAACTGGACTTTTTGGTGGTTTCTGGGTGTAAGGCAGTCCCTGTAGGACACATTCTGTTCCACGAAAAACTGCGAAAAGGTATGACTTATATGAGGTGTTTTATGTTGAAGATGAAGCTAAGCTTGCAATGGAGGAGGCTTAGAGAAAATGGAAACAAGAGACGGAGAAAATAGGAGCCATAGGGTGTGTATTTGTAGCTGGACTTGTTGGGTTTGTTTTGGGGTCCACCAGTTGTTTGTGAAATGGCTTCGTCGACGCGGAATGATAGTATTCAGGAACGATTTGGTCACATGTTGATGTTGTAATATAATATTTGCGTAAGGCATGACATCATTGGTCTAAGCGGTTGGCCAAGGGTGAAAGTTCTGTGAATGTTCTGGTGGGTGAGCCATAAGTCATACAGAAACAGACAATAAGACTGGTTGGTTTGCGATTTTTTGACTTGGGGAAGTCACATGATTAGTCTCGAGATCTGATGTTTAACCCCCGCGCCTTCTATATCCATCTAGTAATTAAATCTATCTTTTGTTATATACACCTCTTTTAATAAATAAATTTATTTTATATTTTGTTATAATTAGGGTTTCATTCTCTATCTCCTCTTATTTTAGTGAGATACATGTTAGTATTATTTCTCTATTTAATTTTATGTTTGTTATATGAATTTTTATTGTTTTGATATCTTTGTTAAGTTTAATTAATAATTTTTTATTTAGAATTTATATGTGTGTGTGTATATACATATAATTTTAGATTACTTGTTCTTTTTTATCTTGTTAAAGTTTTGCATCTATACTTAATACTTGTTATTTTTTTTCTTGTTTGATTTTATGTCTGTGCTTGATGTTTATTTTTATTTCTTTCATATTCGGTTTTGCGTTTTGTAATTTTGCTTGGTTTTTTTTTTTTCTTATTTTGATTTGCTTCTTTCTTCTTGTTTTTTTCCTTCTTTTGTTCTTTTTTTCTTGTTTCAGTTTGTTTTATGTGTTTTTGTTTGTTTCGTTCTTTTTTGTTATCTTGTTTTAGCATACTTGATTTTTTTTATTTGTTTCCTTTTTGATTCTTTTGTTTTTCTTGTTTTGTAAATATATTTATGCATTCAAATTAATTATTTTTTTCTTACAATGACTTTTTTCATTAAAGGAGTGTACATAGAATGAGTGAGTTTAACTATTAATGGCATATATATATAGTATGAGGTGGACTTAGTTACCAATGAAGTGGGTATAGAAGGGATGAACTTAATATTTTGAAAATAAAAAATTAAATGGGGTGAGAATAGCTCCACCCTAACGAGTTTAACTTTTCAAAATGATATTCATTACTCAAAAAATATAAGGGACTCCAAAAAAGGAATGGATCTTGAAATTTAATAAATTTTAGGATTAACTACAAAATATTTCCTTCAACTCTAGGGGGTTTGCAGCTCACTTTTTCAAGTTTTAATTTCAACAAATATCTCTTTTAAATTTTAATATGTTGCAATTAATTTTAATAATTATTTTTAGGCAATAAAAATTGACAAAAAATAGTCAAGTCAAATCAATGCAGTCCCTATTTTATTAAAAAAAATAATTATCCTTACAATTATTTTTCTCCATTACTAATTATCCATGCTAAATATCTACACTTCCCTCTCTACTCTAGCACCTTTCCTTCCTCTCATTGCTTAGGATGGTTAATTCTCATTCTTTTTTCTCTTCGTGTGGAAACCCTCATTTCCCTATAATAATGCGAGGTGAAGGTTTTTTAATTTTTTAGTTTTGGTTTGTTTGTTTGTTTATTTTTTAGGAGCAAAATTAGTATCTCAAGAAAAAAATTTTGGTTTTTTTTCAGGTGTTTAGTCACTATTGTTAGTCAATTTAATTTACTTGAAACTTGAAAGGGACAAATTATAGTATTTGATGATAGCTGAAGGGGACGGATTATAATTAACCCTAAATTTTATTTAAAAGATAGTATAAATAAAAAAAAAATGGAAACACGGTGTTTTCGGGACTGAATTGTTATCGTTATAACTATCTGTTTTTTTGTGGTTTAGTAAATGTTGCATAAGCTTAAAAAGCATGCAATCATTTAAAAATTATGTGCATTATTAGGTAAATAAAATTTTTTGGGGTAACATTTGAAGTTAAGATCTTGATGTATGTAAAATGTTATCATCCGAGTTTTATTGTAAGACTTGGCAAAAGTATAAGAGGAATATGCAAATATTAAATGCAACAGTAATATTATTATGTGATATAATACAATTACTACTCACAAGCAAGAAAATGGGGTTTATCTTGTCCACTTGAATTTTTTTTGTTATTAGATGATAATATGTTATAACGTTGATGTCATATTACCGTTAACGTCAAATATTTACTCACCATTAAGCCCATACAAGAGTCTTGTCTAACAAATGACTCACTGCGGCCCAGTCCACAAAACAATTCCCTTTGTAAACCAGGCTGGTCATATCTAGGCCCATAAAGGTAATTCAATCCAGTCCTATCTAAATCTAACCCACAGTCCCACCTCAAAACCCTAATTCCAAAATTAGCAGTATATAAAATCCCCATCCCCATCCCCATCCCCATGTAGTCTCTCTTGTCCGCCTTCTTTTTGGATGAATTCCTCTCTCACGGTCTCGTGTGTGTGTTTTATTTGATTTTTGATTGAATAATTGCGTCGTCTTGATGGTATCTCTAGTCCGCCTAATCTCATGATGAATTCCTCTAGGTAACTCTCTCTTTTTCTCTATATATATATGTGTGTGTGCGCGTGCGCTTTTTGATCGAGTAATTGCCTCTTGATGGAAACCTTCCTTGAAGGAACATCGAGGACGGGATTTCCATTGTTATACATACGTTTGTTTACAACGTTGTGTATAAGGAAGGGGCAGATATATATAGCAGGAGAGTTGAGTCGCTTCGCCTTTGTATTTATCCCCTCCGGGTGCAGTGAATAAGATCTTGCTATATCCTTCAGTTTTCTTTCTACCCAATGGTTTTTGTTATAACTGTATAGACAAAATGGTATTTCACTTTGTATGTGAATGGGGAGTCCTATGATGGCATGAAATCTTTGAGACCTGATTGTCTTATTGTGATGACAATTACAAGCGTTTTCTACTGAGGACTAATTTGATAAATAATTTGCTTTGTAGAAATTTTAATATTTTTTAGTTGATTTTCTTGGTTTGTTTTTGTTATTTTTTTCCCATTCAAATTCTGTATTTGATTTGGTTGGAAATGATTTGGAGTGGAAGATGGAGGAGATGATGATCGCACTGGGCTCTGAGCAATTAAGATATTGCTTCATTTGATGGACAATGCCAGCCTAGAAAGCTGTTTCTGATCTCTTTTTTTATTATTATTATTTTTTTTGTTTTCACAATATTTCTTTCATTTTCCATAACTTTTTCTATCAAACTGTGTCTAGTGTTTGTTGTTAGGTTTTATGTGTTGTTTGGTATTAATAGGAAGGGAGGGAGGTCTGTGTTCGCCTGGAAGAAGAAGAAGAAGAACTAAGGACTTGCTACTTTTACCTTTCTTGGGAGTTTTATTGTGGGAGAGAGAGAGGGGTCCGGCTCTTTGCTGTTAAGCGGAGGGAGGTGTGTTGTTGAGGATCTGTCGGATAGAGAAATCTTGCGGATTATCCCCTTTATTTGACCTAAATTTGGACGAAAATTAATTGCGTTGGGGACTAATTACAGTCAAATAAGGGTTAACATCAGTTATTCTGTGTGATAATGTCGAAGTGACAAATATTTGGGCATTTTCTCTATTTAGGTATAAACATCATTAACACCCCTCTGTCCCTGTTAAGTCACCGTGTTTAACAAAAATAATATTCATATTAAAATTTAAATATATTAATTCTTTATTTATTAAAATTGGAGTTAATTCGAGCTCAATTTTAAGGTGTTTGTAATGATTAAAATTTGATTTGATTAATATTTATATTTTTTTGCGTATTAAAATTGAGTTGATTAAAATTTTATTTAAGTTGATTAAAAAATTATTTTTTTTATGTATTATAATTTGAGTTAATCAAAATTCAGGTTGGCTAAAATTCAATTTGAGTGAATTGAAATTTGGTTTGAGCCAATTAAAAATGGTTTGAATTTTTTTTAATTAGTTATTTTTTTTAATTGGCTCAACTTTAATACATAAAAAAATATAATTTTTAATCAACTTAAATTTTAATACAAAAAAATAAATTTTAATTAGTTTAAATTGAATTTTAATTTGTCTTAATTTTAATTTATAAAAAGTTTAAAAAACAGAGAGAATTTTAATCTATCTTAATTTAAATTGAATATTAATTTGTCTTAATTTTAATTCATAAAAAATTTAAAAAACAGAGAATTTTATTGTAGATATGCTTATATAGAGTGGAGTGTGGATGAATTTTTTTTAAAAAATATATCATAGATAATTTAAAAATTACATTCTAGTTATGCTACACTGTTCTAGTTAATGCCATTAATTTAGCAGGGAGTAATGTTTTAAATAATATAAAAAGTCTTATTGAAAATAAGTCTATATTTAGAGGAAGTGTCAATGATAATTACTTAAAATATTTAGCACTAGACATATGGTGTGTTCAATAACACCATTTAAAGATTAAACTTGAATATTTTAAGTATGTAATGAATTAATTTCGTTTGATAACCAAAAATTTGTAAAATTTTTAAAAATAGATTAAAATTTTAAGTAGCAAATGATCTATTTATTATTTAATATTGAAAATGTTAGTTAATAAAGATTTCATTAATTTCTCATAATAGACAAATATATCATCAATGTATTTTATATTCTTAATTTTTCAATACTTCTTATTTACCACCACCATCACTATCACCATCGTCGCTATAACTGTGTTGTCGTCAATCACTATCATTATGTCACTGTTGTCGTCACTATCACCACTGTTGTATCATTGTCGCCACAATATTATCACTATTATTATCGCCACTGTCATTGTGTCACCTCTGTTGCCTTTGCCCCCACAATTGTATTATCGCTATCACCACCATTGTCATTATTATCACCATTATTACCATCACTACCACCATTAACACCATCATTGATAGTGATGGTATGAATAAGATAGTTAAAAGAGATAAAATTAGAATAATAATAATTTTTAAACTTCAATTTTTTATATTTGTTAAATAATGTAATTCAATTCAATATTTAAATTTTAATTAATACTAAACAATCTATAAATTAAAAAATTTAATCAAACATTACCATACTTCACTAAAAGTCTATGAATTATTAATTTTTTTTTAATTAAAATTTTATCGTTAAATCATCTATAGACTAACTAGACCTGCAACATATTAACAGTGAAAATTGATTAATAATTGAGAGACTACATTAAGACAATCAAAAAGTTGAACGATCAAATTAAAACTAAATACAATGTTTAAGACTCAGGTATAATATTTACCCAAAAAAAATAATAATAATAACTAATGCACAATACTTTTTTTAACTTTTAATCTGCTATACAAAACTTGAACGGATAAAACCTTGTCATCAATTTTTTTCTTTGGTGTAAATACCTTGTTATAATTATGTGTTTGACTTTATTATATTGAGCTATAAACCATTTTTCTCTCCTTACAACAAATGAAATGTTAAGGGCTGATTTTGTAAACAATATTATATATCTACCTCTGAGAAACCCACATCAATATTTTCTTTTCCCAAAATTATACCTTTCTATTCTACAAAATAGTGATCGGCATCGATAATTCGATGCCATTTCTTGATAGTGATTAATCAAATTAGCGCACAGGAGATGAAAAGAAAATTACAACAAAATATACGAAGAATCCAGCCAGGAGTATTCCGGCATAAATGATATTCTGAGAAGACTGTACCAGAAATTTGTATTCAATACTGCAGCATCTCATCTTGTCCTTCTCATTGTCCAAAACATAATCCACGTACCTGGATTAAAAGTGTGCACATAATACAATAAGCTTTTTCAACCAGGAAACAAACAGCATCGAAAATACAGTGAAGTAACTTACTGCTGTGTATACATGGAGCTCTGAAAAATCTCTGAACTGTTATAGTGTGCTTCTTGTAACCGATGATCATATAACAGGGAAGAGAGATCAACTAGCTGTTCCTCAAGACTCTGTCATTCATATCATTAAAAGAAAACTATGTTAAGCATGGGGATGTTTCGACATAACAATGGAGATATTCAGCTTATGACCGACTTACATCTAAGTACTTCTCTAGTCTTTCGACTAATTCATGTGGAAAAGGTTCGGGCAAGTTGGTAGTTTTTTTGTAGAACTTTTCCAGCCAGAGCTCGGTGTTGGATTTGTTCTTTTTACCCTTTACTGGTTCACCAAGAGGGGTTTTCAGATGTTCACCAGCAAAAGCTTGGACAGCCTGTAACAAAGACAACACTTGATAAGCATCCAAATACAAACAACAATGATGGCCAAATGAATATCAAATCACCTCTGACGTCTCTCGAATTCGGCCGAGGGCAGAATCAACACGTGCATATATTGTATTTCTCTGTGAATACAAGTAAACAATGAGAACCTACTCTAAATTATACACATTGTTTTTGAAGTTTTTTCTGTGATTCAGCGAGCCTTATTAAGTTCTAATAAAAATTTATTTGTTCATGCAGAAATAGGAGCAAATACAATCTGCCTTACCAAAGCAACATCCTTAAGCATTTGACTAATTTGGGACGTATTAGAGAATGGCCCAAATGGATGACAACCGGCGGCCCAAAGCCAATTTACAACTGGCCTTTCATGCACATGGGAAGCCTTTTCATATGGTGCACTCAATCCACCCACCACAGAAGCCAGCCCAGCCAATATATGGCGTTGTGCTTGTGACGGAATAGCATGCCTTCTATGTATTTCTGAAACATAACTGTCCAAGGAAAACATAGAAACATACTTAAGAACCACAGATTTGAACTATTCATATCGAACTCATGGCCTAGAACCCCGATCTTACTTTTGAGGCAACCGGATGCACACTAGCTAGAATAGAACAATCAATCTCAAATCATTACAGTCACAAAGTAGGAGTCCAGTAAAATCATTACTAAGTTAGGATTACCACAACAACATAGTCCGAAATTGACTAAATACAATGCACTATAGCACCAAAAAAAGGAAAAAAGAATATCATATCCATGATAAGCAACCCCACCCCCCCCCCCCCCCAAAAAAAAAAAAAAAAAAAAACCCCTCTTTTCTCAAAAAACAGAAAACAAAAATTGGCCGATCAAATAGATTAAACATTCAAAATGATCTTGCTAAAATTAGAGATGATAAGATGGAACGGAGGAAAAACAAGATTGAAGAATGAATGCTTTACCACCAATCAATTAGACAAGAAGAGATTCAGTTATATGTTCTTTGGCGTGAAAACACGGGTAATTGTAATAAAGAACAATGCTGGTTTTGTGGAAGGTGTTGCAAATAGGAGAAAGAACAAAAAAATGAGAATTGTGGGTAATTGGACGGACAATGGAAAAAACGGTGGCAGATTAAAGATGGAACTGTAAAAACTGCAAAAGGGGCTGCCACAACCAGAAGTCAGAGACAAGGCTTCACAAAATGGTCAAGAAATAGTGATTAACAAAGGATTCCAAGGTCCAAGGTAAACATTACACAGCAGTGAGCAGCAGTAAATAATTTCATGTCGACCTACCTCAAAGGTATCCTTTCACTTTGATGTTGAAGTACAATGACAACATCATTACTTGTCCACACAAGACTATCATCTTCCATCATGAGGTGTTCATCGACATCAGCCAATGATAGAACAAAGCTGCAAAAAGGCACCAAGTGCACAACATGAGTCATACTGTTAGCTCGATCAGGTAATATTAACCAAAAACTGAACTCATAAACCATACAAATTATAAAAAAACAATTCCTTAAATTGACAGACAAGGTACAGCAGCTTTACTTTTTACATAGCACCATTGTTTACAGAAGACTTTAGTTCTTAATAATTGATCTTAATTATGGCAATGCAATTGTCCACAGTTACAATTGGGCTTGCTCTGCAGCAGGAGCGGCACAGCTAACTATATCTAAGGCTTCCAATCTTGGTATCAATATGCTTAGAATAAATTAAGGTGACAAATATCAATGTTTATGATCCCTGCCGAACAATGTACACTCACGCAAAATACAAAGAGAAATAAATGAAGGGAAACAATGATGTTGCCAAAGCACTAGCAATGTCAGGTAACTATTTAAACAATGCCACTGTCCACACTAGTCAATCTTCAAAGTCTAACTAGCAAACAGGATTCAGAAACCTCATGGGGATTCTCATTGAAACAGCACTCAGTTATATCCAGTATTGAAAATAAAATTCCTTGGAATTGGACTAACACCCAAGGGGTTATAATTTAAGCCATGCCATGTCTGTAGAGCAATCCATACACTAAAGTAACAGTGTAAATGCATGACAGAATCCATAGTGTTTGTAAAATACCTTTATAGATATAAAGGGTTCATGGAACATCACAATATGCACAGGGACTTCATAGTTTATAGTTGATATTCTGATCATCAACATCGTTTAGAAGATTTGAACTTGTTAGTTGGTTAGCATGTGTCAATCTAAAGCCCGTTCTTTTTTTCCATTACCACAGCTATTAAGGGCATGAAAGCATCCTAGGGCTTCTAGACATAAGCCTTGAGTACATATCCATCCAGAACGATTATTTGCCAACAGATCTATGGTACACACATGGAAGGAATTAGAAAATCATGATTGTTGTTATGAGAAGAAAATATTATCTGTTCATAATAGCATATGTGTCGCCATGTTTATTGGTGGAGAGCTGCTGAGAAACTTGTCAGATGGTATTCAAGTATCAAAAGATTTGACTTGTCCATAACTATCAGCAAAACAGGGTGGCGTGCTTACACAGGAATCAATCTGGTTCCATAAGTCCGGTACAAATCCCCTTGTTTCTTCCTTTCTACTCTCTTTTTCTTCTGCTTGCCATGCTTAGTGCCATAACTAGCCCAAAGAGGTTTGTGCTTTAGTATGGAATCATTTGAATCTTCAGTATCATCTGTCCAGTGCTGGATAATACAATAAATTTAGAAATATATACCAAACAGGCAAAAATACGCATGTGCATGAGCACAAACAAAATGCAACCAAATTCCAGAGCAAAATTTTGGGAACACACAAAGGCCAAGTCAAGTATTTTCCATCAAACCTCACAATAATATGTGTAAAATGTAGCTGATTTAGACTAACTTCGTCAGACCTCTAGCAAAAACATGTAAAATGTAGCTGATTTAGACCAACCTGGCGGAGGAAGAATTTACTTGAAAGAGATGGGTCAGACACCTCAAGTAAACCTGCGGCAAGCACATCAGCAGACCGTTCCATCTCCTGAAATGAGCATTTTAAAGATAAAGTATTGCAGTATAAGCATTAACTTCTCTACCAATGAGTCAAGTGTAAAGGACAACAAAAAGTGTGGATATAAGTGATGGGTGGTAAAACTTACTAACCAAAGTGAACTGCAAGTGTCACTTATAATGGAGAAAAGGAAATCTCAGCCAATTCGAAATACAAGAAATTTATTGGGGCAATTCAAACATTACATGATACACAAGTGCATTATTAAAACTCCATTGCAAGGCAATTCAACAAAAGAAAACAACAACATAGAGAATCCACCTCCTTCAAAATAGCGCCATCCAGATATGTCTTTGTATGAACATGGAAACGCCCATCCTTCTTTGTTTCTTGAAGGGAATGACCCCGCATTGCTTTTGAAACGGCAATAGCCAACTTCTCGTGGCGATGTAAAGCATGTGAACCCCCAACAATAACTACTTCCTGTCCATGGTGAACCATCTTCTTAACCTGAAAAGGACAACACGATACACAACAGAAGTCATAAACCATGTCACTGTCACATAACACCATCGACATTTACTATATTTTCAACTATAATGTGCCAACTCCAAAAAACCTAAGCTCTAGATTGCAAAGGCTTATCAATATAACCCTCTGATTCCTAAATTATGTTACTTTTGCTATGACAGGGATCCATTGCAACACTATTCGGAATCCTATGATCAACTTCTCAGGAATGAATGGAGAGCCAAAGCATCTTAATAGCTAACAAATATGAGATCATTCATCCATCCAATAATTCAGAGGTAAAAGGTAGTAGTGCAGCAGAAAGAAAAGAGAATACATGAGGTCTTCAATACCAACATTCCACTTTCAATTTAACAGGGTAAGGAAAGAAATGTAAATTTGAGATGATCTAGTTAGATGAAAAAAACTTAGAAGAAATGCTGAATTTTGGCTTTGTATCACATCTTCTTTACTGTAAATGACAATATAAAAATTCATCTCATCTTTACAATATGCAGATTGACGCATTTATTTTCACTCAGCACAACTCTAAATTTCATAGAACCATAGAAGTACGTATTATGCATTCTGAAACACTCATAGAAATGGAAGTTGGGATCAGCAAGCCCCAAGTAGTTCAGATTTAAAGGCCTGTGGCAGTGCATATGTAGGTTGCAAATTCCAGCATCCAGATTTTAAGAACTAGATTACAAATGGATAGCTTATTTGTTGTTAGTAGTACTTCCAACTCAAAATCATTGGTTAATGTACACTACTGAATATCTGAGGAAGATAAGAAAAGGAACTCAGTCAGATGGCTTCCCTACATATGTAAACATGGATCTGAAAATCCAAATTAGTTCAATCAATCCCCAAGAAAACTATATATGCATATGTTCTCTATCTCCTGTTACCGAATAATTTTCCCTTCATTGAGTCAATTCCATTGCACTTGAACTTTGCTTTAATACTTTAGTGCTTTTGTAACAAAGCTGCACAGGTGGAAACATATCAATAAAGCCTTGTATTATCATTATTCTTTAATTGTAGATGTCACAGCCTCACATTCTGATAGTAAAAACTTTGCTTATTTTGCATCATCAACTACTTGCTGTTCTGTAGTGTCCTTGTCAGCACTAGAGCAACTCATAAAAAAAATTAACCACCTTTTCCCAGTTTGTTAACTCAGTTAATCACAATGGTCTCATCCAGTATTTGCATCCCAGGTTATGCACCCATTGGCTATACATATAAATATATATAAGAGTACTTGAAGAAAAGGAGAGTTAATACTTCAGAACACAAAAGGGTCTATCCATCTTTAGAAACTGGTGGTATAATTTATGGCATTCATCTAGTATCTCAGGAACATGGGTTAATCATTACACAGTAGTCTTGGCCTAATAGACAGTGATCAGTTTTCCACCAATGAGTGGCATCATAACATCACTCCATGTTACAAATCTCAACAATAGCTTCCCAAAGGCAGCAATATAATAGTGGAGGTAGTTATCATCTAGGTCACCACTGACTGAAATCCCCATAACAAAACAAGCATATCCCAGATCATCCTGAGTCACAGGTAAGCAAACACAAAGGAATATACACATTATTCCATAGGAAAGTCTCACCTCAGCCTCGATAGCTTCTATATTTATGCTGTAATTGTGGCCTTTCTCCATGATATTGTATCGATTATGATTTTGGAGAACAATGATTGGTATAAGCAACCTTGCTGTCATATCAATGGTTTCAAACCTGGTCCAGAGAAAATAAACACATTGTCAAATTCTGTCGAGGTGCAACCATCCATCTACAACCAAAAAATTTTTTGGGTATGTACCCAAAATAAAGAAAGAGGAAACCATAAAAAACAGATAGATAGGTCACACGGAAAAGTGATACAACATATAAGTAACTCCTCTGAATCTGAAACCATATAATTCATCACAAATTAAAATGACAAAAAAAAAATTACCGGACAACCTAGCATAAAGTAGAAAGATTTTTCTAAGTGTTACACGGAAGAATATAATAAAAATTCAATAATGCTTCCTGGATAGCCAGGAAATTTTCATTGATCATTGCTTCAACATGAATGAGGTGCTCACTTGGCCATGTTTTTTTTTTTTTGATCAGAACTTGGCCATGTTCGTGTGCTCTAATTCACATTGAACACTACTTATATTCACACATTATCGAAGAGATACTAGAATATATGAATATCTAGTCCCTGTTCACGAGTCATTGGATTTAAGGATTACATGAATCCAGCTTACACAATTACCCACAACTAACATAGGTGCCCGACTATGTGATACATAGTAAATGACAGAGCTATAGGACGTGGATGAACGCAGGGGGAGGGGTGGGGAAGGTGCCCACGAGTGGTTTATAGAAGATACAAGTAAAGTTCACAACTACAGGATCAAATTTCCAACCACAGCCTAACCGGAAATGGATATTAAGCAAAGGGTATCATAACATTTATCTCAATTACAGTGTAAAAGGTAGCACTAAATACCTAACATCTGGAGCCATAACATGCTCAATTGTGGTCGCAACCAAAGCAGCAAGCTGTCCAACAAAAATATTATGGGCAGAATGATCACTAGCTGCACCTATACCTCGTGAAAACATCACATTCCGTAACCGGGGAAGCGTTCTAGAACTGATGCTTCCTTCTTCAGTTTCAATCTTTCCATATGTACAAGGGCCTGCTGAGAGGTCGACCACAACAAACCTGAAATCGAGACATGAAAAGAAGCAAAGGGTAAATTCAACTTATATAGAAACCAACTGATAATGCAGTACTAACCAGACGTTAAAGCATGATCATGAGGATTCGGATATTGAGCATTATGATATGATTGCAGATAGTAAAAAAAAGAAGAAGATATGATAACAGTCAGACAATAGAATATGTAGAGAACTACAGGGACTGAAGCACTACTATCACTTATGGTTTTCCATAAGACAATGTGCAAAAAAGTGATCGACTCCAGCAGTAATGGTGAACACATGCACAAAGGTTCTTTAACACGATTGATCTAAAAAGTTTCGTATCACCAAACTGCCAAATGTTTCAGAATGTTTGCAATATAAAACCAAAAACATAAAGATACACAGTAAAAGAAAATTTCCTTAACACAAAAAGAAACTAAAATCACAGTACAAATAAATATCAAGCCCACATCTTTCACACGTGAGCATATGAAATTTACCGGCCCGAGCCAAGCCAAACTTGAGATGCTCCCCCTCCATTGTAACGATAATGATAAACGTAATCTCCCTCTTGTTTTTTCACCTCTTCCTCAGTTAACTGAGAAATACTGCCATACATTAAACTGTCGAGATCAATATCCTTATTCCTAGGATCAACTCTCACCTGTAAGAAAAAGCCAGCCCAGGGGGAAAAGCCACACGTCTAACAAAATTAGAAGAATGACAAACAGGGAAACTACAAACTTAATGACTAGTTTATGGGAAAAACACAGTGGTTTAATATCCATATAAAGTATTGAAAAGTTATCTTAACACAATTAACATTCATAACCCGAAATCACAGCTGAGAACAATCAAGGTTGGCAGATCTTACCTTATCAAAATTAACAATAAATATGGCAGTTGGCATAGGTCTGTCCATCTCTTCTGCAGAATATCCCTCATTCTCTATGGCAAATAAGTAAGAATATAGCTTCTGAAATTCTGGCTCCACGGCAGCTGCCTCCACCTCAAACAAAGGCACTTCCCTTCCAAAATCAGCCTATAACGTTAACATAATTTAGGATTTTATCTGAAACATTACAAGGGGTGGTCAAACCAAGAGTTTACAAGTAGAATAAACAATTTCATTCACCTCTCTGGCAGTGCCTGCAGGAACCATAGCCACTTTCAGTGCTTTCTCAAGTGCTATCAGTTCAGGCTGCCCAGCCTATAGAAGGATATGAGAACAAATATATGATACGAGGATAAAAGTTGAAGCAGCAAAAGATACTCATCAAGGGAAAATAAACAGCAGCAAGAGATAAAATAACACTCCTGTTTGACCTCCATTTTATAAAAGTCAACTTTTACGCAATAATCTCCAATCATTTTTCTGCAACACTGTTATTAGATTATTTCAATCTTATATTATTAGTCTTATAAACTATATAGCATATATTATGCAAAAACAATAAGCTACATTTAGTTCAAGCAGCAAAAGATCTGGGATGACTCCAGAAATTGAGAATTTAGTTGAAATGAAGGACATAGGCCTTGACCCCATTGACTTCAAAAATTCCAAAATGCTTCTCAAACTCCACCCCATCTTCCCATTCTCATCAACCAAATCAAACAAGAACTCTTCAACACCAACACCAGGCCTCTTTAGCATTCCAACATTGTACAAAGCGCATCTCACCATATTCCCATTGTAAGCCAATGCATTCTTGATGCTCGCCGCCGACCATTGACCACCCAGTTTCCACCACCACCAGCATCCCATCAAACCCTTCTCTCTCCATTGCATGCACAAATGCATCGACTGTTGCGTTGAAGATATTATCATAAGACAAGTTATTGTCATGTTGACCATTTGTAGATCTGGACAAAGTGTAGTTCAGTGACACATCATGCGGGTTTTTTTTGTAGCTGAAATATGGGTACACATTGACCATCAATGGCGATCCACTGTCACTGAGGAACTGCATGAGAGGAACCATGGCTGGCTGAGGACTTGGGTTGAGCATACGGAGGGTATGAACTAGACAGTATTGACGCTGCATGGGATGATGAGAGCTTGGTTGTGTCGGCAAGGCCTAGCAGGATGTCCTTGATCTGTATGTGTCGGCCGAACAAAATCCTCATTGAATTTTATTTTCCAGTTAGAAGGGGCTTGCACCTGTTCTGCAATGCCCTTTTGAATACTTTGCTGGTATGAAAAGTTCTTAATGGTAACTAAGTACCCGAGTCTCCAATAGATTGACCTATGGTAATACTTACAGCTTCTCCCAATTCGACCAGGTTGCCATGAGTAGGACTTCAGCCATAATATAACTGAGGTAATAGTCACTTTGCTGGATTCTAATAATGCTGCCCAATCTGTCCCATCGGCATTTACTTTCATGGAATCTCAAGCAGGACAAGCCATGCAACATCCATCCAGAGGTAATATTTGTGTACCTTGTCTCTAGACAGCAAAATATGATGGAAGCCAAAGTTGCAAGTAATTACAGACAGAGATCTTGACATTTGTTATAATTTGGCGTCTTAAGTTTTAAATCCACCAAGCCCCCAGAAAAAAAAGAAAAGGTTTTGCTAAACCAAGTAGATAATAAAAGGACAATTATAACAAGCTCGAGAAACTGCTATGTTTAAACAAGATTGGTAGAAATATTGCAGAGCAAATTGAACTCTCTAACATTACGAAGTATGCTAAGTGAATTTACAAAAAACAGTGATTCAGAAGAAGCTTACAGGAAATGCATTATAGACAATGTGATGCTCGATGTCAAGGGGCTCGCCTGTCTCCAGGCATGAGGGCCTGTGAGATGGGAAGCTAACTCTCAGAAATTCCTCCAATTTTTGGGAATCTATTGTGTACCTGTAGCCTCCATCACCATTGAAACCAATCAGGACTATGTTCACTTCAAGTGGGACTTGGAAAGGAACCTGCATGACATTTATGTTAACATGATTAAACGTCTCCTAAGACAGAAAGTAAGCATTTCCTTTTTCTTGCTTCCTCTGACTGCCTCCATTTTATTTTTAAATATTGCTATTCAAAATTTTAAAATATAAAAATTCTAATGATACTGAAGATTGTAAAAAAGTATAATATGAAGTGTATGATAAGTAGATCATGACAAAGATGAGAGAGAGAGAGAGGTCATAATTTGGTGCTTTACTACAACATTGAGAAATAGTTATGGCTAATCAAAATGAAATTGATACAGAATCATATACAGAATAATAAAATGGCTTATAAATCTACGGGCAGTCAACATAATGAAATTATAAACCTTCCGAAAAAAAACCACAATGAAATTATACAGAAGTGAATGATATCAGAAGCAATGTTTATCACACAAATAAGTCAGAACAAGCTGTAATTAACGGAAAAACATTATAGAAATGTAGAAATCAAGCTGTGAAGAGTAGAGGTGAATATCAATTAAAGTGTGAGGAGATCATATCATATGAAACAAAATCGACATAAATGACATTTGAGAAAAATGAAATTGTAAGCGAATTGAATAACAAAATAAAAAACAATAATTTCATAATGGCACGTAGGTATCACCACATCAGCATATAGAGAGATGAATTACCTCAGCGCGCGAATGGAGCATCTGACGAACGTCGGATCTCACGCTGTCTTTGACTTCTTGAAAGGCACTATGATGCCATTGTTGATGCCCTGGATCTCTCCTATAGGCTTCTGTCTTCGCCGACTCCGATTGCTCTACAATCAGACTCACTGTCGCCAAGAATATTATCAGAGGACACAACAAGCTTCGAGTTGATATCATGCTGGCTCTATAAATCGCAAAACCTCTCTCTCTCTCTCTCTCTAGACGAGTGTTCGTCCTGATGCTATGATGAGATGGACATCTCTACTGGAACGAAATAGGCCGTGCAGGTCTCCGGGAAAGCTTTCACTGGTAAACTCGAGGTTGGTTATGGAATTCCAAAAATGCCCCGATGTTTGTCCATTATTACCATAAATGTTCATCTGAGGGTTTTTTGCTTTGCTAGATTCACGGGCCGGCGCTGATTTCTGGACCCGTGACTCAGAAGCCCAAAACTGTTGATAGATGTCAGTCAAATGCTATGACTCGAGGTCCTCAATGTGACAATGGGTTAGTAAATTTAAGACGGGTTTTATTTTAATTTATTTCATTACTAATTAAAAAAAATAGACCTTCTAAAATACTTAACTAATTATCAGAAAATATATAATCCTCGAGCCTCACATAAGGCAATTACTCGTGTGGTCTCAAGAGTAAAATTAAATAAAAAAATCACCAACTTCATAAAATGAATTGCTGACTGATTTATCGATTTTTTAGATTCAAAAAAATCACGTCTATTCATTGGAGATTGATATTAGTTGGCCAATCACAATTCTCCTAAACTGGAAGTTTGGGAAGATTTAGTTGAAACTTTTCTTTTATACTTCTAGAGTTACTTAAGTAATAATAAAGGTGAATTATAAATTCAGACGTTCAAAGTTTGAATTCTAATAATCTTTTAAGACTAGGCTATAATAGATTTATCTCTTATGAATACTCTAGTCTAGATATGAATAATTTAACTTTGATCGGACCGGAAAAAAAATTAATTAAAGTGTGTATAAATTGACCAAAATATCCCTGACCGTTAAAAAAATAAAATGGTATCTGCTGTATTTCTATCTTCCTAAGGAACATCAAACTCAGTTCTCAAACAGAAGCCACACATATGCTCAAAATAAGAAGTGAAAGAAGCTGAACATAGAGTGCCAATACCGCGACGTTTTTATAATAAATATTTCATAAGTTGTAAGAACACAAATACAGCTTTGGTGACTAGTAAGGAAATAAAACTACAAGAAGCTTTAAATTAAATTAGAACAAGCTTCAGAATTGATTGTACCACGGTATTACAAAAACTTTTATAATTTCAATCTTCCAACAACAACAACATTCTACAATTTTAAGCCTCTTCAATAAGTGAAACACTCTCGGTATTAAAGCAGCACAAGACGATGTTGTGCTTTATGAAATATCCGTTGCCGCAGTAATATGCTTCTCCAGGGTTAGCCGAAATCAGAGGTGGCAGGTATGTGCTTTAAGTTCACAACAAATCAGTGTTCTAAGGCACTTCGGATCGAAATTGGAGGGTCTTGTACCATGCCTCTGGATATAAGATCATGGTTTAAGAACAAAACAATGACAGTTATATCATCATGAAAATGACGTCGGACCTTCTTGTCAATCTTTCGAAGGTCCGAATATCTCATCTCTCTTTTTCTTGCCGCTTCGTGAAGAGCAGCCTTGACGAGCCTCTTTGCACTTCCCTGCATTAGCAGAAAGATGGATAAAACTGGAGATGCCAAGTGAGAGAAATATGTAGACACATGGAGAGGAGTGGGTTATGTCTCGTTTACTAGATCATTTGAATTTATGATTGCCACCAATATAATGCCAAAGATAAAAAAACATCCAAAATAAAGGAAAAAAAAGAAAGCACCAACGGGAGCATCCTGAAACCTATTTATCCCACGGTGGTGGCACCTAGATAACTAAATACTCAGTCCAGCTTAACATGTATGAACCAGAAGGCAGGCATTACCCACCACTAGAGTCTCTCCCGTTCACACAGCTATTCAATGATTCACCAAAATGAAATGCATCTCCTAACTTTATGAATGGAGCCATAAAAAGATCTCCAATTTTTTTTTTCTTCTAATTTTGGTGGGGGAAGAAGAGGGGTATTTTTATTATAATTTGAGAACAGAAGTGCAAAGATCAACCTAATCAAGAACAGAATGATGATGATAACAGTGTGGACCAGCTCTTAGCCAGAAAATTAATTGGCAAAAAGAATCCATCATGCTCTTTCTATAAGAAAACATAAAATAATGCACCCTCATCTACCTTGGAACCATAGCAATCAAATTTCATGTCTACAACCAAAGGATTACGATCACAAAATGATTATGTACTGGAAAACAAATCATTCAAAAAGAAAATAGGAAATCTAAACTCATACAACCTAAACAAAGACAGCAAAAGAACAAAAATGCAATTTCATGTAAAAAAGGGTGATCAAAAAAAGAAAGACAGGACAAATTCTTACTGCATGTGGATGATTGTGGACAATATCAACCGCTTGTTGATTACTCAAGTGTTCCCACAAACCATCAGAAGCATATATAAGGAAAGAATCATTTGGTTGGAGAGTATGAGAAGTAATAGATGGAGTGGCACTCAATATGGGCATGTTCATTGGTTCAGAAAGTCTGAATTTCGCATTGATGGGTTCCCTGTTAAACTGCGCATGTTTCATATAAACGTCGCCTATAGATCTAGAAACCTGCATCAAATACAATCATGATGGTGATGAAAAACTCAAGAAATATGGACAAGGGAAAATACCATTAAAAAAGTCAAGGCAATATCCTTGAATCTTTCAAAACCCATAATTAACTTAGTTCAACCAATTTACAGCAAAAATAAATAAATAAAAGAAAACTTAGTCTAACCAGTCGCTGTAATTCGAGTTTTCTTTTCGAACATTTTTCATCAACAAACCGATCTATATTTGATAGACGAGCATTGCAGATATGAAGTCATATTGTATAAGAAACCAACATGATTTGTACTAATAGAAAAAATACTGGAAAAAAGGGAAAACACTCAAACAATTAGAAAGCCAATAAGAAGTTCCACCAAACCCCCCCCCCCCCCCCCCCCCCGCCCAAAACCCAAAAAAGAAAAGAAAACAACCCAAAGGATAAAAACAAAAACACAGGAAAAGAAGTTAAAAAAAAAAAGAACAAAAAGATGAACATTTTCTCAATTCCTTTCAGACACGCAATTGGCAGTGAGATCAACCAACCATATGTCGAGGCCCCATCACTTTCTAACTAACTAAAAGCAAAGGGTCAGAACGAAAAGGACGAGTTTATTCAATCCGGAAGACATATAAAAGAGAGACGAGAATTATTTGATTACGGACAATATAATGCAAAAAAATTCAATTTCCTTTATGATACTGCTCATATATGAATTGATCACCACCCAGGGGTAAAGAAATAGCTAAACTAGTCTGAGAGGACGGAAAGTACCAAAAGACCTACATATTCTAATTCAAACAATTCAAAGTAAGAATCTATGAGGGCAGAATGTTGAGACAGGGTAAGTAACTTCTAAACATTTAATAGAGGAGAGGGACCTCCAAGTTCGTGGGAGGCATATGACAAATTATGCAGTTAGGGCCTTTTCAAGCTGCTAAATTATTGATAACCAAACCAAAAGATTAAAATCCATTGTAAACTTGTCCCCACTTCAAGCCATCAGATTAAGAATCTTCTAAAATTTTCCTTTGATATTCGTGCACAAAAGCTCAACATGTATCCTATAATGTCTTTCAAAACACACCACAAATAAAAGCAATATGGAGCTGCCCAACAGCAATAATTTAAGGACCCACTAATCCATTTAACTGCCATGCTTCAAAGACTACAACAATTAGGTACAAGTGCCCAACTCATCCCAAGAAGGACGAGAAACAAACTTCACACCTCCCCAACCAAATCAAAGAATTTGGGAGCCACCGTTGCTTCATCACTTCTATGCCGTGACAGTTTCGGACAGGGCCACCGCTACTGACCAAGTAGCATATCGCATAACCTAATAACTCTTCAATGTCCACACAAAAGTTGCAAGTTACCAGTCCATCATAGTTCCTCGACATTACTGCAGCATGCAGTTGAGATCCACAGGTCACCATGCTTGGTCATTTCTTCCTATCAGAGTCTTCCTCATAGACCAAGGCAGGCCATCTGTGACATCCATATATGGGGTATTCAACCCAAAAGCATCCAGCACAAGTTTATGGATCATGCGGTGCAACATTTAAAGTCACAGCAATCAGACTCTGAAGGTGCCAAAACTACAAAGTAAAAGTCTTCTCCTCTATTATGGTTTTAAAATATCCCTACAGAAAGATAGATAAAAATGTATATATATAATTCTCTACATCTTAAAATTAATCCTCCCATGATATAGCAATCCCTCAAACACCACCTACATTCAGAGTGCTTGTATCAATACCCCAGGCAGTCTTCATGGCATTTATATTAAGTGCGTCTTAAACATTCCTGATTAGGGAACCAAAATGCGCAACCCTAGTATCTCATTGATATGCCATTCATGAAACTGTCAACACTGTTAAAAATCTCTATGCAAACCATAGATGATATATATGAACCATAGGACATTCTGGACAACTTAGGAATACTAGGAGAGAATTTCAAAAAAAAATTCCACGAAAAAGAGGATTATTGAGAACTTACCTGAATTATGCCTTTCACCCTCCATACTCCGTGCTTGAGGACAACAATTTGAGGATCATTAGGATGTAATTCTTTAAGCTCCTGCCTAACAGCCTCAAAGTTGGCATTGTGCTCTGTTGACAACTGTATGGCAGCAATACCCCCCGTGTCACCAACTTTCCTCCCCAACACAGCACGGGAATCTCCAAGATTTGCAATGAAGAGGGTCTGCCGATAGATCACTCCAACCAAACAGCATGACCCAACAGTTGCCATATGTGGCTTAGTATTCCACAACTCCGACACAATAGCAGTAAAACCTCTCTCTGTTTCAAGAAAAGCTCTTCTGATTGTCTCGGCTGTCACAACACCGCGTTCCTCAGCTGATATTGCTGCATATACACAAAATCTGAGAATTCCAACATAAGAAGCCCTTTTACTTCGAAATTAATGGCAGAAAATGACCAAAAAAACTGGCTCCATAATGGATCTATGTTGCATGTGTGGTATTGCAAATGTGTAGTTGCGTGCACTGTATTCAATGTGCATGAGTCGGTGTTCATGACAGAGAAAAAAGAAAAACGTGTGTGTGTTGTTGTTTGTTTGTTTTTTTTTTTTTTGTTTTTTTTTGGGGGGGGGGAGGTATCTGTTGCACTCAAGTAGGTAATTCTTGCCAGTTCCATTTACCATATAACAGCACTGTATTCTAGGCTCATTAAATTTCTAACCGATGATTCAATGTTGACAATCACACTTTTGTAATCAAAGCCCCTTGAAGAACCAATCCAAAATAGACAACAAGGATTACGACTACGAAACCTGAGCTCCTGGAAAGTCCCATCTAATACTATTTGGATTGAAAATAACTTCAACAGCAGTGTCCGATGCAAATGAATACCAAGGTTTCACAATCATGATTAACATTGACTGGAATTGGAAAAGTAAGATATGAAAACTCGTGATTTAACATATAGCCATAGATACATCAATAGGGAAATAAGATTCATATGACAATTTCAAATAGTCCCATGATTCATATAACTGACTTCTAATAATTGGAACAGCATTTTACTGAGTTGAGTTGTGCTCACAGAGTCCATACCTTTCACAATTCTCTTGGACAAAGCTAGTACAAAGAGGCTATTTTGACGGGAAACATTTCCATAAAAGTTCCCAACTAGAAATAGTCCAACGATCACAGGTTTCACAACCATTATAATACATAAAAAAAAAAAACACGAAATTACTATATATACTCTATCCTTGAATGCAAAACATAAAACTCATCGACACCTCTGCAAAATCATAACATTAAATTAGACAATGAAGCATGATACTGCAATGGAAATTTCCCGTTTCCCCAATATCGAAAATAGTAGACTTTATGATCACCATGATCATACATAATAATTAGCTCAATAAACGAACCTTGGAAATTCGGGAACAAGTGATCGCACACATATCTCGCAACCTCAGGTCCTCCATGTCCATCATAGACCCCAACAAAAGTCCCAAACTGACCCGACTCAATCTGACACTGATCCTCAAGCACTTGGTTGGCCTGAACCACGGCCATTGAAAATTCCCCACTCCCATACTTGCCAATATCTCGAAACCAAAGCAACCCATCTCTCCCAAAATCACCATTACTACCACTACTTCCACCTCTATTGCTACTAAAGCCACGAAAAGGCTTCCAACAGAGGGAGAAGAGATTCATTAACGCCCCGAGCATCCCACATCTCTCGATCAAAAACCCTACAAACCCTAGCCCCCAACTACACCCAATTCGACGCCTTGATTACAGTATTTCATTGCTCTCCTCCAAATTTTTGGGGGAAGAAATATATAAACATGGAGCAGAGACAGAGAGAGAGAGAGAGAGAGTAAAGCACCGAGGAGAGACAAAGAGCGTGTGTAGTGCTCGGTAGTAGAGGAACCGGGATATGTTCAATCTGTCTGGAAGGACATTGGTAGGGAGGCTTTTTGTTGGGTGTTATTTTCCATGTCCGTATATTTATTACACGCTGTGTATAAATATTTCTTTAATTTTCTGTTGGGTTTTTTTTTTTGGCTTTTTGTGTTTGCTTTTATGTGATTTGTTTCATTATTAATTTTTTCCTTCTTGTTAAAAAATGAAACTTTCCACCTCTCTCTATTTTCTTTTCTTACTAGTTTTAAAATTTATGGCGGACTTTTATTTCTGACTAATCGGCCTCACTCAGGCAGAGTTATACTATTACGTTTGCGAGTAAAATCTTAGTTTAAACTGGAATTTTTAGAAAGTTATTGATACGATTTACATTCTGCAATTCCACTAGCTAATGACAAAGGTATTTGTTGTCAATATCACAATTTAAATGATTAATCGTTCAATGTGACCAAACAAATAATTGAGGGTGAAGTAAAATTAAGCTCACAAAGTGGTATAAAATATAATTTCAAAAATTTGAGAGGCATGGAAATTAAAATAAAAAACATAACTTATAGGTACAATATATAATTTACAAACTTGAGGAGGTTATGGCCCCTCAAGTTTTTAATTACAAGAAGCACTTAAATACCAAAAAAACGTTTTTATCTAAGAGAGAAAAAGTACTCAAAATTCTTTGGGTAATTTAAGTAATAATTGAGACAAGTTGTAAATTCAGAAGTTTTAAGTTTGAATCTTAACAATTTTTTTTTGGATCAAATTATAAAAAATTTATTTTTCATGAATATTCTAGTCTCGATGTAATGCCACTAACTATCATTTGAATGTGTTTTCGACAAATAGATTGCATCATACTTATCTGTTATAATTACAAGTTAATAAACTATGTACTAGTTGGTTGACTTTCTTTCTCGTCTCACTTTTTATTATTTTTTTTTTAGGTTAACAATTGGACTAGTTTATATGTATTTTGATTAATATTTTTCTTGATTCGGTCAAAGAGTAGTTATTCATGTCAAGATTAGGGTATTCGTGAGTAATAAATCCTTCATAGTCTGATCCCAAAAAATTATCAAAATTCGAATTTAAGACATCTGAATTTATAATTCGTTTTTGTTACTTTCTGATCTCACTCAAACAGTTCTTGAAATACACACTTGTAGACTATAATTCTCATGTTAATACCTCGTGGACTTGCGACAAATATCAAAAAAAAAATAAAAAAAATTTGAAGGTCGCTTCAAGAAGTATTGGCCCCACTTGGTAATGCAGTCCAGCAAAGATTAACAAGGAGTGGACAGAGATCAGCTCACCTAGATTTGGTCTCTAGGCATTGAATCAGCATGAATTTTGTGTTGTGGGGGGTAATTACGCAGAAAAGCATTGTAATGGCATTGCCTATGCCATCATATTGCATTGATCAGGACATCACAAACACCAAGAGCTCTGCCAACAAGTCTGGTTCAATTCAAGGTAATTCAAGTGGTTATATAAACGAATTGTAAACTCAAGTAATATTTAGCGTTGATGATCTGTCTTTAATTAGACCGGAGAATAGATTAATTGAAATACACATAAGTTAGTCCAAACACTCCTAACTAACCGTTAAACCAAAAAAAAAAAAAACACACAAGTCCTGTCCTGGCCTCTATCCCATTCACCTGCATGCTGAATGCTTGGTCTGGCATCTGCCCTAGCGACGCAATTGTTGCTGTACTGTAATGGGGCCGATCAGATCACTAGCAATGTCATGGCTTTTCCTGCAATTAGTAAGACTCTGGTATGTCACCATCCAAGTTATCACTTTTTTTTTATCTAGTTACGATAAAAAAGCTAGAATTGATCCAAAATAACTTCATTTTACTATAACTCTATTGTATTGAAGTGTAAATTCACCCCTGAATTGTAGCAATTTTAGTTGGGTGCTGAAAAAAACCCATTTGGTATTCTAGTGTTATCCGTTTGCCATGGAATTTCTTTCTATAGTATGTAGCTTTGATCAGGACTTCTCAACCAATTGAAAGCTCTGGCTGCAAGGCCTGACCTGGCTACTCCATTCAATTGAATTCTGAATGCTACCCTTCGACCCAGATTAGTGTCAAGTGTGAACAACAGAATGGGGCCGGTAACGATCACTTCCTTGCTAAGCAGCATAAAACAGCAGCACAATGGCCTTTGGGTTACAATCAGACAAGTCCAGCATATTTCATTTGTTGTGTTCCAACAAAATGTTTATGGACACATGGGTAGATGAGACACTGAAAGCAAGTTTGTTATTAATCATGCCGGCCTCTGTTAAAAAAAAATATAATTTTATACAGGAAACTCTTCTTGTCATTGCATAATTTGGAGGACAATAGAGATACATACGGTCTTAGTCTCCCATGCGAAACAATTACTTCTATGATTCGAATTGTAATACTTAGATCACAAAGAAACAACTATCAATAAAATCTATCCTCATGAGTGAGAGAGAGAGAGAGAAAGAGAAGGAGATAGAGGGTGTGTTTCTATCGACCTTGATAAGCATATTGATGGAACTTTAAGTGGTTTAGTAGCCCCAGATTGACACGTGAAAAAAGGTAGCTGTTATGGAGCTCAAGGGACACCGAGGGAGGAGCCGAGAAATAATGGTTGGGAAGAGCCGAGTATACGAACTGACACTCGCATTTAATATGATTAGACTGCTCATTTACGGTGATGTGAGGGACTCAATCAAGGCTATTAATGAGCCTCTATATTCTCAAAACCTAAAATCTACAGTAATAATTGTTAGACATTAATGGCTAAAATCTCGAGTTTACCCCTCGGTGTATCCCAAGGTACTATTTCCCGAGCATTAAACGCTCGGGAGACTTGGGGATAGCCTTAAGTCCTTGGTGTGACACCGAACACTTGTTCTATCATCTTAGCATTAAAGATACGAAGATATTGGTGGAAAACACATATTGCATGTGGGTAAAAGTGTTAGACATTAAATTAAATATATTGAGATGCGACTTAAAGCCTTTGCACTTATTGTAAATCCAAGTATAAATTTTTTGTAAAAAAATGAACAAAAGGACAAAAAATCTAAACATAAAAAAAAAATACATTGTGCTAAAACCTACAATCTCATACTGACTTAAGTTTCGAAAGGAATAAACCAAATATTCACCCACCTCCTTTTCTGACCTCGTGATTGTTTCAGGTTCACCATACAGGGGACCACTATCTCAATCTATTATAAGAAATCCCCCGTGCACATATCATATAATTGATCTCATCTTTATTGTGTAATAACGACCCTAATAATCCTTGTGAGTCTTCATTGATTTATCCGTTACAAGGTGCATGCAACACTAAGTACGCCAGAAAGATTAAGCAAGTGTTCAAGGACTTGGGGGAATATATACACCATGAATCCATGATAATGATATTAACATCACCCCTATTCAGAGAGAGAGAGTAACAGGATAGAAGAAGGGCAAGAGAGAATAAAACTCCTATCATAATATAATGTTCAACTTTGGACAAAGGTTAGTGTCATATACTGCAGCAAAAAAGATTTCTTGGCATCGATTGTATAATGTAGTCATGTTAGATGAATTTCTATCTTTGCTAAATGGTAATGAAATCCTTAGTGGGTCCCCCTCTTCGATGGTCTTCGTTCAGCCCATGAACCTTCATTAATAAGACTTCAATTTGATCTTCTTCGCTTTGCCTTTTCCAACTTTCCTCAATCCCAAAATCTTCTTAATATTCTGTAAAATCTTTAGCAAAAACGAAGCCGTAGTCATCTTCTTGTTCTTCTTTTTCACCTCCTTAAACGCCACCATTTCATTCTTCTTCCTCACCTGCTCGACGAAATTCCCCAACGAAGCCCCATTCCTTGTAAAAGCCTCAACAAGTTCCGTAAACAATGGCTCCATCGCCACTTTAAATTTGCTTGAAACATCTATCGAACCGGAAGAAATTACAGACCCATTTTCTTTACAATAACCCACTCTCACAATTCCATTCATATACGCATTACAAGCATTTAGTATATCGCTTGCACGCTCACGGAAATGCATGGAAACGAAGTTTTCAAAGTTTTTAGGAGGCGTTTTAAGCAGGTAAAGCATTGTCTTGCAAGACAACACGTAAACATTCTCGCTATAGGCCAATGATTTCTTGATCCTACCTGGAAGTATATCCACACCCGGTTCGTTAAAGTAAGGCTTTTGGTTCAACACAAGCCCTTGAATCGAGACCAGGACTTGTAGCACCGTCGACTGATTTGGGTCCCATTTCTCGTTCCTCCTTCCGGTCCAAGTGTTCAAAAGGCTGAGACAGACACGCCCATTCGAGTACAAATTCGGATTCAAACGCAACCCGAATGAACGATAATGGACCATCGGCGGTCGATTTGGGTAGTCGGAAGGGAAGGCGATGTCGAAGAAGAAGAGACCATCGTGATACGGTGTGCCGGCGGACCCGACGATCACGGCTCGGAGGAGGTCGATACGCTGCTCATAGGCCCGCACGTAGATTGATTCTGGGAGGTCTTTTTCAAGAATTTTCCATTCTCTCATGATCCTCTTGTGAACCTTAATCGATGCAGATTTGAAACAATCCGAAGCATTGTTGTTGTTGTTGTTCTTGTTCTTGGGTAGGTATGTGGTGTGGTAGTGGTGGTCTGAAGCGCCGGAGACTATGTCGAAACGCTTGAACTTTCTGGTTGTGGCCTCCTCTTCTTCTACTACTATCTCTCCGTTCTGCAACTTTGGGTATCCAGAGAGAGCCATTGTTGGGGAATTCTACAGAGAAAAGGAAGAGGAAATCAGAGGGAGGCGATGCGAGTGTGGGTGAGATTTTGGGAGGAGAGAATGTTGGCTGAAGGAAGTGGGAGTACTGCCGTAGTGTGGTGGGACTCGCTTTGTGCGAAATTTTTTACGGTAACGCGTCAAAAGCTAGCAACAGTTGGGGTTTTGTGGATTTCTTGTTTACGCATCTCAAAACTTGTTCATTGGACCCATTTTTATTTTTATCTATTTTATATAATAAAATAAAATAAATATGTTCATACAACGATCTCAAATAAATTTATTTAATAATAATTAATATTTATTTTAAAATTATTTACTTTAAATTTGTATAATATTGCTCTTTGACAATTACCCTGATAAAGATTTGAACTACTAAAATTAAACTTATGTTAAATTTGTTCTCGTTATCTTAACAATTTTACCTACTCTATGCAAGAGGTGATTTTAATTACTTTCTATGGAATCTTATATTTTATCTTTATTAATTCTCAATAGTAGTTCAAGTGATAACATGAATAAGTTATAAATTCAGACGCTATGAATTTGAATCATGACAACTCTTTGAGTTTAGGTAATGAGAAATTTATCTCTTATGAATACATTATTCTTGTAGTAGATAACCTATATTTGACCAGATTTAGAAAGAATTAATCGAAATCTGTGTATACTAATCTTAATGCCCTGATCGGTGAAAAGAATTACTTTCATCTCCATTGTGTCTGGATTTTTCCAATTTCATTTTGAACCAAATTCAATTATTGAGGATGAACTTGTTGACCCAATGGATTTCTATAGGTTTCGTCGATTCATATACAATTGGTTAGCTGTGAGTAGGAGTTGCTTGACTGACTGGCGGATTTGTGACACATTTCTGGAAATGACGTGAACAAATTAACCAAGTTCTATGCATTGGCATTGCATGACATAGACCAAACTCCCTTGTTATAACCGCATCCAACAAATGTAGAAATCACACAAATGTTGTGATCATAGCTACATATAGGATGTGATTTTTCCATTTTTTTTTTCGATTTGAACATCCTTTTTCCTTGTTTGGTTTTTGGTTTAAGGGTCAGAGTTATTTAGGTCAATTTACGAGTCTTCCACCAATTTATGATGGAAATTTAAGCACGTGAGGTGTAAGTGCTTAAGACATGAGAATGAGCTGTGTCCATCGCTCCGCATCTTTAATTGCAATCAATTTGACACCATTTTATATGTCAAAAATAGAGTTATATCAATACTGTCACGTGCAATTTACATGAGACACCAACAATATGTGAATTTACATATAAGTCCATGCCCGAAATATTTGTAACTCACGTGCTTCAATTCCACATTGCTAATAATTTATAATATTGAGGATATAAAATAAAATTTTTAATATCTAAAAGTATAAATTAAAAATTAAAAAAGGGTGCAAAATGAGCTTAGTCCTATGATGAATGCTTGATTTGCGGTTGCAACTGTGAACAGCTAAGCCCAAAAGATATTGAATCTCATTATGATTTCGATTCGGTTCATTTGCACCGCTAGGTTAGTTTGCTTTTGTTGATGTTTGGGGACATGATAAAGGATGTGTGAGCCCCTCGTCTTCCTTTCTTACTTTCACCAATAAAATTATAGTTATTAAATTCGATTTCATTTTAATACCGTTCATTTATTTTTCGATATGAGTAATATTATGTAATTCAAATTTACATCTCAAATAAAGGGAGACCATTGGATCAATGTGTCCCATTTTAAAAAGTCTATAGGACCTACCCTTTCATTTGAAATGTAAATTTGGGTTACATATTATTTTTTTTTTCATATAATACTAAAAAATTAAAGGCTTTATTTGTTAATCATCTATTCGTTAAAAAAAAATTTAAAAACTCATAATCGATTTCACCGGTATATAATTTCAAAAATTAAAATTAATTTTAAAAAATAATAATATTTAATAAACATAACATTTGTCTTCTTTCCGGGCAAAATTTTATTTGAAAAAGTAGTCAACCTTATAAAAAAGGCTCTTAATTGACTTCAATGCAGGGAAATGACCAGGGTGTCACAATCAAATGCACCTATAAGATTATCGAAAGACTTGGTTGAGATTAAGGACGAAAGGAAAAGATACAGCCATTGCCACCCCCACATGAGTCTTTGTTATGAATAGAACTATTATCTGGTCTCTTTCGGAGAAATTACCTGCATTTTTCTGGTCAATACAGTGCCGTGTCCTATAGGAGACACCCATCAATCTCAAATACAAGAGCATATTCAATAAAACGGTGATATTATATCAGTATTGATAATATGATATTATCAAATAATAATTAAATCTCAAATAAATAAAGTAAACGCTACTTTAGGAGTTAATGACTTACATGAAAGAAAAATGAGTAATTATTTACTTACATGAATGAATAATTATTGAGTCCACTTTTTTATTTATCTGCATATTATTAGTTGATGATATCATGCGACCATGCTGATGTGATATCACCGTTACAATGAATATCATTTCCTCAAATACACCCCTTGTGTGAGCAATTTTAGGGCAAAAACCCTTCTCTTAATTTTTTCTTCCAAGGTATATTACTCTTCATATAACATTGGGTACCTACTTATAAATAGTAGGTCCTATATATGGGTTAATGATAAATTATCCATCATTGAATTTTTTTAAATAATTTAAAGCAGACATTTAGATCTAATAGGAGTCTTTGTTCATAATGGGATCTTTGAATGGTGCAATAGGAGTCTTTGACTAAATCGGAAAAGAAATTTGGTTGAAATACGTTTAAATTGGTTCAAACAACTTTAATCGTTAAAAAAAAAAAAATGGTGCAATTGAGGTCTACAAGAAAAGGTCAAAAGATTCTTTAAGATGGGACCATTTAAGAGCCCTTTTGCAGCTAGTTTTCTCCTTTACTTTAATAGGTAGGAGAGAGAGAGAGAGAGAGAGAGTCGATATGAAGTTTAGTTAAAATGGCAGTGAATTGCCATTTTGAAATTATTAATGTGAATCATCTTCATCGCTTTCTAGCTTGTTGCTGCTTCACAGAAAGTGGTAATTTATAGCTTTTATATGAACGGCACTGCACTGCACTGCACATAAACTTGTAGCCTCTTGTCAACCCATCCTGCTCTGGATCACTTTCCTTTCTCTACAAATCTATCCACAAAAACAAAAGGGTAAGAAGAAGGCACCTAAACTTACAAGTAACTGGACACTTATTATAAATTACTTATTCATGTTCAAGTTATGCCTAAAAAATCGATCTTAAATCATCTCCACTCCTTAGCCGGAACTCTAATTCAAATTTAACTTTCTATTCAAATCAAGACAAACTCAAATATTTACTTAAATTAAACTTAAAAATTTAATTTAATTTATTAATTTAATGATATGACAATTACATGATCCAATAGAATAATTATAACGATAACTGTTAAATTTCTTCATTAAAACTTTTATCACTTGCCACATCATACTGTTAATAAATTAAATCAATTTTTTAGATCCCGATGACATTACTCTAAAGAAGCATGGAGTGATGATTGAGAAGTGCACACAGATTTTGGTTTCAATGGGAAGCTGAGTGAATGATAATATGCTTCTGGAGGCCCGTTGACGGTAATCAGAAGCTAATTTCACAGTCATCGTGGTTGGGCTGCGGTGTTCCGGTAGCTCCAATGACTAACCCTCCAAGCAGGTCTTCCATCGATTAAATTACCTGCCAAGTCTCCAAAGATACAACCCAATCACAGAACGTATGCAACAAATGAGCAAAGAGAAAGAATTAAGACCCATCTCCACACAAATGATGGACCTTGTAGAAAGAGCTTGTATACCTAACCTAATGGTAGATCTGGAGTGTCACACATGGTAGTCTTTCCAGGGTAAATTAGGTGGCCAAGATAATGTTATCGACTTTTTCCAGGTATATTCACACCTCCTAGAAAGAACTTGAAACTTCATGGTAAATCTGCGGCATGATCACATGGTAAATTGTGGCCAGGATCATTTTATTGCTCTTTTCGACGTTTTGGTGGACCAACAAATTTATTTTGACAACAGGAAGTAAAAGGAGTAATGAATGATTACAACTTGGAAGGAGTTTTATTCGAGCTTCGACCAGCTATGAACTCCTGCATTTTCTTGAACTGATCTTTAGACATCCCCTTGTAATACGCGTGACCCCTCTCCTGAAAGAAACAATAACACAGGATAAGTCAGACATGATATGAGGATTACTAGATGTCTATATGGAAGTTCTATACAAACTGGCTACAATTTTAGATTAAATGGCAATCAAGACAAGGCAACAACCGGAACAATCAACACATACTGTTAAGTAATGTTATAGTAAGTAAATAAATATTCATAGGTACAAAAGTACTATTCTTTGGTGGGATCTGAGCCAGAGATCAATCCTGCCCCCAATGGTTCATTCTTTTTTCTGGTTTATGAAATAGAGGATTTCACTAAGTCAATTCTTAGGAAATCTCAAATCAAACATTTCGTCTTTATTTCAACAAAGGAAGCAATGACCTCTTCGATAGAAGAACTTTTTTTGTCATGGTCCCAATTCAATACTAAACAATTTCGAACTAAATGAATACATGTGTCAGAAATACCATCTGTTATTTCATATGTGACTACTAGTCGAACCAAAACAAAATATGACAATGAAGAAAAGGCAACAAGCGGAACAAGCAACACATACTCTTAAGTAATGTTTTCATAAGGAAATAAATACTCATAGGCTACAAAAGTACTATTCTTTCAACCCCACCCTCCCACCCCCTTCCCTTTACTTTTTTTTTTTCATTTTTCCCTTCATCTTCATTAGTTCTAACTCCTAACTCCTAAAGCTGGCCTCCCAACTGTTAGTCCAATTAAGTGATTAACTGAAGCCAGAAATGGGCACAACAGATTCAAAACTCATAAATAAAAGAGAAGTTAATTTGCTATTACATACGCAACGGTGCACTATGGATCAGACTCTCCATTTACCAACACACTAGTTTTGTATCTTGGCTTTGCCGTCCAAAATTCCCCACTATATGTAGAGATCTCCCAACACACACACTGATCTCCAAGTTTAGTAATATCCATAATTGCAATCACCATTCCCGGCTTCTTTGATTGATTTCTGATTGTACCACAGTAAAACTGAACTAAGGAAAGGCTGAGGTGCTTTACAGATACAAACATCAGATAAAATGAAATTGCAATGCTCATAGCAGCTAATGAGCAATTCACAAAAAAAAAACATAGATTTATCAAAATAGCAGCCACACATACCAATTCGAAGGTAGGTGCAAAATCCAGAAGCATAAGAGAAATAAATACCTTCTCCAGTACAAGAGCATGACCCAAGTCTTGTTTGAGCCCATCATTAATAACAGCCTTGTACCTCATAACCAGGTCTTGATTATTCTTTATTATGCTTTCTGCAACTTGTCGAGCCTTCTTCAACAGTTCACTACTTTCAACAACATGATTTACCAAGCCCCACCTCTCAGCTTGTTCTGCAGTTATGGGCATGGCAGACAGAGAAGCTTCACGAGCTCTGTTGGGTCCTATAATCCTTGAAAGCTTCTGAGAAAGACCCCATGAAGGAAATATCCCAAACCTATAGTAACAAATTTAAATAGACATCTCCATAAGAAAAAAAAACAACAATGCAAAGAAACATAAAGAAGCTCAAATGACACTTCTATTCTTAAAAAATCCAAACTGAACAGACAATTCCAGTGATCCAAAACACAATATCAGTAACATGTCCATGTTCTTGACCTAGTAAAAAACCACAAAAATAAAAAATAAAACCTAAGATGCCTTTGGCAGCATAGAATTATGTGGAATAAAGGCTTTGGCATGGAAGATTAAGTCATATAAATTACAACGAACCCTCTAGCTTAATTTCATCAAACAGCAATTCAATAGCATACAATTATAAACCCAAACCCAGTTACTGTTTAATTCAATAGAGCAAGCCAATCAATCCAATCTTCTCTCTCCAAGGAACACTATACTTATTGAACAACTGCAGCAAAACACAACTAAATTGGATAAAAAATACAGCAAAAGAAAAAAAGAAAAAGAAGAAGAGAACAAACCTAGCATGGGTATCCATGAACTTAGCGTCTTTGGAAGCAACCAAAAGGTCACAAGCCAAAGCAATCTCGAAACCAGCAGTGACCGCAAACCCACCGATGGCTCCAATAATGGGTTTTCTGCACCGCTCCATCTGGGCAACCGGGTCGGTCTCGACATCCTTCACATCCCCCTTAAACACGTCCTCGGCAGCCGTTAAATCCACGCCGGAGCAGAATGCTCGACCGGAACCGGAAAGTATTATGACCCGAACCATCTCGTCGGCGTCCAACAACTTGAACGCCGTAGCTAGATCCGTCATCATTTGCTTCGTCAGCGAGTTCAAAGACTTCGGCCTGTTAATTGTGACGGTGGCGATTCCGGCCGGCTCGCGGTTAACGAGTATCAGTGATAAATCCGCCATTTTCGTGCTCTGTCTTCTACGTTATTCGGATCTATCCGTCTGTTGATATAGTCGAAATATGAAGATTTGTGGTTTGACATGCGTGCCCATTTCAACCTTATCTTTTATTAATTTTTCGATGTAACGTTATGGGCCACGTGTCTTAAGCCACACCGCAACAACGTTTGGTGTCATCAAACATACGAAATTAGAGTCACATCAGTTGTAGAGCGAAAATCATTCTTACCCTAATATGACCGTGATTTCTCCTTATATACGATTATCTCCGCTATAAATAACTAAATAAAAAATAAAAAAAATCAAATCTATTAACAAACAATCATCTTTTCTATTAGCTTTAAACTATTAAAAAATACGTAATTTAAGTTTTTATACTTTAACATGTCTTCACATTAAAGTTAAATTTTAAACCTAATACGTGAAAATATTTTAATTATTAAAATGACAGTAAAATTTAAATATAGATTATGAACATATCACATGAGTACCTTTTAATTATCGGGATGACAATAATATTTGAATATAACGTTAAATAACTATTTATTTTGAAAATTTAAGGTGTCAGGGAGGGAGAATGTACCTAAATATTTATATTTCAACTGTAAATTTTAAATACAAGGAGGCTCATACCGAATCCTTGCACTAACTAGCAGGCAAAACTCAACTTTAGTGAACAATTAGTGTTAACAGTGGCTGCATACAAGGCACCCTTCCATAGTTGCACACCAAAGTTTCTTCAAGAACCATGTTCGTGACAAGAGATTTCATTGCAGTTTGTAAGTGGCAGAAAAGAATATATTGAAGTAGATTTGAGATATATGAATTAATGAACTCGCCAAATCACATTAAATGAAGCCCAAGAATGGACAATTGATAAATACACTTGGTATTGGATATGCTATCTTTGGTAAAACAAAGAATATGGCTTTTCTGTTCAACTTCTTCTAAAATAGTTCTGGGATTCCATATTATTCCATAGGTCAGGATTCGAGGAGCAGTCTAATATTCATCGGTGAAATATCATTAGAGTCGCCGTCCACCAGACGCTTCGCTATGATAGCATTAGCAGCATCAGTTGGATGGTATGGATCCCAAAAAACATACTTTGATCTGTCTGGACAAACTTTAGATGGAGGACCGCATGGGACTATACCTCCATGGTGACCAGTAAGGTAGCAGCAAGACGAATCTGTATTTTGAAAACCTGTTGTAGACAAATATGAGCTTATCTCAGCACACAACCGGTGATTTGAAATGATTCTCTGCTAAAAAAATTGTACATCAACATTACACGCACCATATGATAAGTAGTTTATAAAGATATCCTCTACAATGTTGTACACATCTGCATATGCAAATTTTGATCCCTTTAGGTTGATGCTTAGCTCTGCGACGAGGCCTTTTAACTGGCTGTTGAACAACTGGGCTAACTGGTTTGGGAAAGCAACACAGCCATCTCCTGCAGATGGATTGATATCTCTCTGATAAGGGATACACCCAATAGGCCCCACATTTGCCACAACAATCCTTCTAGCACCCATATTGTAGAGCCTCTGAAGAAAGGATCACTCAAGTTATAAACAATCATATTGAACTGGATTATACATATATACTAAACAAGGAGTTGCTAGGAACTTGTACCGTAAGTTGAATCCTGAATCTTGAAATCAATGCTGCAACGAATGTTTCAGGAGCTACCAGCTTCTGCTCAACCACAGAAACTACCGGTGTCAGGTAATTGTTGATGAAATCATTCGATCCAATTGCAACTGAGAAGAGAGCCCTTTCAAACAGCTCCAATGCTGCAGAAGCACCTATAATTGAGATTATGTCTGCCTTGGTATTTGCAAAATTGTCCATCTGTGCGTCCAAGTTGATTCTACCACCCTATATATGCAAAACACCCATTGGGGGCATCAATCATGAAATGCATTCAAAAGTGTTAAGCTTGTAATTGCAAAGAATCGCTTCAACGATATGAAAACTAGATACCATATTGTCTATAGCATACAAAATATGAGAAAAGAAAGCGTCATAATTTCAGAACTTGATTGATAGAGATGAGGGCAACCTTATTTGCACTCTACATTTGACCTCTTGTACTCAACCTTGTGTCTTGAAAATTTACGGAAATGAAAGTGCATGAGGTCAAATCTGGGGTGTCAATGGAAATTTTCCATACCATAACAATCTACCAATTTTTTAGAAAAAAAAAAAATTTGAAAAAATGTTTTCCAAAGCAACACTGGTGTGAATAATTAAAAACCTTACAAAGATCTTTCCAGTGTGATTTAAAATGCCGCCTCCACCCGAAGCATAATTGACACCCTGCAGAACCACACTTCCAACTGTCGTTGGAGCCAAGTATGGAGGAGTAAAATCTTTAAAACCCATTTCCTGTCCTGGTGAAACACAATATAAAATTTCAGTAAATATCTTAATACATAGTCTCAAGGAATTATGTTATCACACGATTAGCAAATCATGTGCAAAAAAGTCGAATTGAGTGAAGCAACAAAGAGCGTATACTTGCCTATAATGTCAAGAATTGTCCTGCCGTTTGTGAATCTTCCTGTAGGCTTGCCAAAATCAACCCCATTCGGAACATAATTAGCCTTGGAGAGTGATGCAATGTAGTTGTTGTTACCCACCTCAACCAAAGAATCTCCAAAGACAAAATTAGCAGGAACATTTTCTGCAAAGCAGATCCCCAACCAAACCAAGACTGTTGAAATTTGGAACACAACCCCAACAATGATTTGTCTATATGAAAGAATAGCCATTACAAAGGCACAGACTACCGAAAAATCAATAAAATCTTATACTCGCAACAAAATCTTATTCAATAAAATCTTTTCCTTTGGTAATACTCTTATACTCGCAACAGAATGGAGGCAAGAGGAGACACTGAAGGAGATGGCAATGAATATATTAAGGCTATAAAGACTATATTATGACTGAATTATACTGTTCAAGGGATCAGATTAATGGTTTTCATTAACAAGCAAGCTCTAGTCTTCCATCCCATATTTAGAAACTATATATAGGATTGACATAACTACACAGTTAAAGGAGTGTGATTTGTGGTTTTCACGACCAGGCAAGCTCAAGTCTTCGATCCAACTTCTACAAATGGGTACAGTTTAGCTTTCTAACCACATGAGTGTAAAATGAAACCATAATAAACGACTATAATTACAATGAAGCAAGAACTTATTCTGCCATTAACACACTGTCAACAACTGAAACAATAATCAAACACTTGACTCCATACACTTTCCCTTCACAGTGTACCCCCTCGTTGTCATCACTTTAAACACATATCAAACAAATGGACTGCAAAGTAGGCAAAAAGGAACAAAAATAAGCTTTATGACCCATTTTCTCTCATGGAAACTGCAGATTTCAAACACTTTCAGGCACAAAACAAGTTATGAACCCCAAAAAAGTAAAGACCCTTTACTGTCTTTGATGAGATATGATGAAAACGAAGCAGAGTTTGTATGATCACGTACCCTTTTATAGATTAGGTAGTGGTCCTTTTGGAAACAATTCAATGGGTTAAGAGGATGCATTGAATTTCCTGCAAAATCAGCACCAACCCGTGAGAGAAATACCATTTTGGAGCCAATTGCAATTACACTATTGATCCGAGCACAAACTAAAATGAAATCAATGACCCAAATTGTCCCAGGATAAATGGAATTTCTAGCACTTACTGTTCTTTTTGGGTGGTTTGGCACTCACAATGGATCGTGGAGTGCGATGAACTTTTAAGGAAAAATTAAATACTTCAACTGCCCACATACCTAACAATCCCTCAGATTTCAAACCGGCAAACACTATGCGATTCAATGCAATCACTTAGACCAGCACCAATACCATTTATTGTCTATTAGACTAGCCACCCCTGTGTTCTTAGCTGTCCATAGAGTGACATGTACATATATCGCATGTATATCTATTCATCTTTATGACATTACCAACAGCACATGAATAGATTGTGGGGCAACTAGAAATTCTGATATGGGTGTGTCAATGTCTAGTCTTTAAGGTGCTTCCACATGCTCATGATTTTCTTTGTTGGGTGTAGGTCATCGCCGATCCCCTCCACACAATGGCTTGTACTCTCTGTGTATGTCTGTGATTATATATATACATTCTGAATCGTCGCCAGAAGTGGTATCTGCTGCCTCATTGGACAACCTGTATTAAAATTTCGTTTCAATTACTCAGAAACATTCGGAAAACTTGTTAACCCATTTCGAAAATAAAATAGACATGAATAAAAATTTTGATAATTAATTTTTTAAAATGCTAGTTAAAATACATCAAAACATACTAAAATACTTGTAATATTCCAAAATAGCGGTGTAACTACATTGAAATATAATAAAATATTTCAAAATATTAAAATTTTAATTTTATTATTGATTCATTTTTAGTGTCATTGAAAACAGAAAGATTTCGACTATTTTGATCCTTTTTTTTTGAATCAAAACGATAGAAATTTTATTAAGAAACTAAATCTAACAAAAGAGATGGTATCAGAAAATCTGGTGTCATCTCTTTCCAAACATCAATATTTTCAACTACTCTGGCCTTTCGAGCTAGTTGATAAGCCACACGATTTCCTGAACGTCTAACAGTAGACAAAGAATAAAAAATAAACAAATGAAGAAACCGCTGTACATCTGCAATAATAGCGCCAACGGGAGAAAATTCTTCAGAATTATCACCAATCCTCTTCATTATTGTGAGAGCATCCCCTTCCAAAACAATTTCATCACACCCCATTTGCCTAGCAAAAAGCATAGCTTCCCTTGCAGCCATAGTCTCTGCAGTTTGTGCTTCTGCTTTGCCGATTAATTTCTTAGACATCCCAGTAATAAACGACCTAGCTTCATCTCAAATCACCACCCCTACCCCAATAGCATCATCTTCGTCAAACACTACTCCATCAAAGTTAACCTTAAAAGATCCAGATCTAGGAGGAACCCAACGTTCTGGTGCACTTTCCTGGACAGCATTCTGACTAGAATCCAAGACCTACTCATACTGCAAAATAAACTCCATTGCCATATGACAATACACCACAGGGTCATTTTGCCTCTGCTGAAATAAAACCTCATTCCTGTTACGCCAAATATACCAACACAACACCAAAAATATTGTACCAAGTTTCGGCTTAAGCTGCAAAATAATTTCCCAAAACCAATCAACAAAGTTCTCATCCACTCGATTTATTAAATGACAAAAAGGACTCTCATTCCATACTTGTCTTGCCCAAGGACATTCGTTAATGATATGTAACATAGTTTCAACACCCTCCCCACATACACAACATACCCCATTTGGTCTAATTTTCCTATACCACAAATTTTCATTAGTAGGAAGAACATTCAAGGTCATCCTCCATGCAAAAATCTTTACTTTACTAAGAACATTTTGATTCCATAGAGCACCCCAATTACCCCTAGAATTTGATGACGAACCAGCACTTGTACAACCCGAATGGATTAAATTCTGCTCATATGCTAAATGGTACGCACTCCAGACTGAAAATTTGCCATTGGCATTATAATGCCAAATTAACTTATCTTCCATAGGCAACACACACAAAGGGATCCTTTTAATTACCTCTGCTTCATGCTCCAAAAAGACAGCATCAATCACAGGAATTTTTCAGCAATGTATAACTGGGTCAATAAGCTCACTAACTATAGCATCATCCTCCAAAAAATTCTTTGGACTAACCACACGGAAGGTAGATGGAGTAGAAATCCATCTATCTTTCCATATATGAATTTTAGACCCATCACCAATCCTCCAACGCGACCCGGCTTCAATGATCGTCCTTGATTCTAAAATACTCCTCCATGTATATGAAGGTTTGTATCCAATCTTGGCATCATAAAAGTCATCGATGGAAAATACCTCGCTTTTAAAACCTTGTGCAGAAGAGTATGCGTCTCATGGTGAATTCTCCAAGCCTGTTTTGCTAACATCGCCATATTAAAAGTCCTTAAATCTCGAAAGCCCATCCCACCAATATTCTTCCCTTTACACATGTCCGCCCATTTAACCCAATGAATCTTCCTCTCCCCCTCCTTTTGGCCCCACCAAAAAATTAGAAATCATAGACTCCAACTCGCTACAAAAATAGTCTGGAAGCTTAAAACATCTCATCGCGTATGTTGGAATTGATTGAGCAACTGCTTTTATTAGCACTTCTTTACCTCCCCTTGATAACAATTGTTCCTTCCACCCTTGTAGCTTTTTCCAAACTCTTTCCTTGATACCAGCAAAAACTTTCCTCTTCGATTTACCCACTATAGATGGCAGCCCAAGGTACTTCTCATGTTGTTGAACTCGAGGAACACCAAGAATAGCCTGTATTTCTTCCACTCTAATCTCTGGAACATTCTTACTACATATCAAAGCAGATTTTTCCATACTAATTTGTTGCCCCGAAGTCACTTCGTAAACTTGCAGTAATTCCTTCACAGCATTTGCCTCCAAACAAGTCGCCTTAAAAAATAACAGGCTGTCATTTGCAAAAAATAGATGAGAGATTCTGAGGCATCCTCTTCCAACAGTGACACCTGATATTAATCCTTGAGTTTCCACATCTTTAAGTAAAGCTAATAGTCCTTCTACACATATAAGAAAAAGATAAGGGGATAAAGGGTCTCCTTGTTAAATACAGGATGAAAATAACTCATTTGGTCATTATTCACAAGCACCGAGAATGAAACCGATTTAACACACTTCATAACCAATTGAACCCACACATTGCTAAACCCCAAAGCTCCCATCATTCTCTCCAAAAAAATCCACTCAACTCTATCATATGCTTTACTCATATCTAACTTGAAGGAAATGTGGCCCTCTTTTCCCTAAGATTTGCACTTAAGAAAATGATTTAGTTCAAAAGCCACAAGAACATTATTAGTAATTAGTCTTCCCAAAACAAAAGCGCTTTGATTTTCAGAAAGTATAAAAGGGAGTACAATTTTTAACCTATTTGCTAAGACTTTAGAAATAATTTTGTAGAGGACGTAGTCCCATTAATGAGGAGGGAGGGAGGTAGATTCATCTATAGTGATGTGAGATTAATTTAGAAAATTTGTATTTTTATTTTTAATTATTTTGTTTGGATCAAGATTCAATAAATAATATATTATTTTAATTTTTTTGTTGTCATACTATTACAAGGGGAGGGTCGCACCCTCACCTTAAGGTGCACAAGTAGAGTGGTTTACTAGTATGATGACCATTTCTTCAGGATTTCAATACTATTTTAGTTAGAATATTGAATCAATGTCTAACTTTTGGTTTCTTGGTTTTTGTAGATATATATTTTATTATTATTAATATGGTTGTAAGTTGGAAGGCCAAGAAGACTATCAATATTTTATCAACAATAATTTAGAGTTTTTTATTCTATTTTTCGTATAGATTCAAGGTTTGTTACATATTTTCTTGTGAATCCAAGATTGTGTTATTGATTTTTCATGATTTCTATGCGATTTGGCTTAGTGGGTAAATTTGTTTAGTTGTTATTTAAACGTCACATGTTTGAATTATACAAGCAACGTCTACCCGTGCAAAATAAAGCTACATACATTTGCTCTTTCTATACCCCAAAAAGACCCAAAGTGGCAAAAGTCTCGTGTCGTACCATGGGAAAGAAAAATATTGTTCATTGGGACAGCTAAACCTGGCTTACAAAAGTTGATTGAAGAGTTCTCTCTTCATAACCTTTCCTTAAAACTTACAAATGAAATGCTCAGACTGCCATTACCAGTACAAACACTAGTTGAACAATGATCACAATAAATTGCGTACTGAAAACTTGTAATGAAAATGATTGTTGGAAGCAGGAAAGCATTGTGCCACCCATTGCTATCTGGAAACTCATCACTTGGTGTAAAGAACATCTTCCCATGGATGACGGTATAGAGGTTGCTTCAATCTCTTTTGATCAAAGGTGTGGCTGAGATTTCAAACAAATATAAATTCGATCAGGGGTAAAATAAAAGCACAAAGATACCCCGGGGGGAAGAGAGAGAGAGAGAGAGAGAGACAGAGAGAGAGGGGAGGATGTTTGATGCATAATCAAGCTTACCCAATGAGACCAATGGAACGGGCAAGCACGAAGAGCCCATTCAAGTAACCGATCTCAACAATCTCATCAATTTCTTGCTTTGTGAACATTCCACTGCCTGAAAGGAGATCCAAGAAGAGTGATCCAATAGCACCATCTACGTTCATTACTAGGTTATTTGCCTTCGAGAGAGTGTAGGTTTCAACTTGCACAGCATATTCCATATACTTCACCGAGGGGAATTGTTCGCGTGCAAACCGTTGTAGCAGCTCTACTCTCTTATCCCTGTTGTCACCTCTCTTGATCCTTGGTCACCAGCAGCAAATAATGTTCTCCCAATTAGTACTTTAAGTGGCAGAAATTTAAACTATGAACAATAGCGATACGAGAGCCAGCATTAAAAGAATTTTAAGCTCATAACTCTGGTTTTGCAGCTGCAATAATTGAGAACACATACCAACCAAAACAAAAAGCACACAAGTAGGAAGCTCCATACCTGTGTCCAATTCCTGGCACACGAATGCCCTTCTTTTTCATGGATTCCACAAACTCATACGGCGCAAGACCCTGCCAATATAGCAAGATGGTGGCATATTAGAATCCATGAATGGTTAAGAGTAACCAGTCACCAGGTATTCTTTGATGTACTCATTTAATGCTTCATGTGAACTCACCCTGTCATAAGCATCCTTGAAATAACGAGCGGCATCATCAATAGCCCCACCAAATCGGGGACCAATTGTTAACAAACCTGTTTGAAAAAGTTAATCTACTTTACTTATTATCGCAAAATCAGCACCGCCATAAAACTCATACATTTCAGTGATTGGCGAGAAGAGAAAGATAGATATTAAAAAAGCCATAAACAATCCATAATTTACCCGAAACAAGGCTGGACACCAGGTCTTTCCCAGCCCTAGCAGTTACGATGGTGTTGTGAGCACCAGAGACACAGGGACCATGGTCGGCACATAACATTATGCAAATCTGATTCAGGTCAAGTTATCAGTGAGAAGACAGCTGCAACTCAAAAATGAAATAAAGATCTGGAAGAGGAAAGCAGAATGAACAAGAATACAAAAGAAATATCAAATTCACGACTAGAAGAAGAGGAATAAATGGAAAACACCATATTTACCAGAAACCAACCTCAATAAATCGTGAACAGTAATGTGGAAGGCTGCGTTTGAACCACAATAGAGAAATGACATCACCGACACCCAAACCCTGTTCAACAATAGAGGACATTGGGACACCAGCATAGCACGGCTCTTCACCTGCAAATGAAATAAAAGACAAACTCAGCACAGTGGATTCCAGTGTAATATGATTTACACCTCTATAATTGAAAGCAAACATATCTTGTCCATACCTCTATCATCAGAGATGGTGGAAATAATATGGGTTGGAGCCCGCACTTTCCCACTCTTTATTGCAGTGTTAAGATCCTCAGGTATTTGTGGAGGTGTAACCTCCTTGACAGGAGTAATCTTGCCCTCCTCAACCTAAGCAAGAAGCAAGCAGGCACTCTAAGTAAACTATAGGTGGAGAAAGAAGGCTCATTTTTAAGCAGCACATATGGGTCCAGATATGCAAAACTCACCAGTTTCTCAAATGTTTCCTTAATCACATCTTCAAATGCTTCATATGAAGTGGGAACAGCAGCTCCAGCTTCCCTAAGTGCTTGATTCTTCGCTTGTGCAGACTCCATCTCACCACCACTCTTTGCTCCCTGATTCATCCAGTACAGATAAAAATTAGAGAGTGGTCCAGTGCACGACGTTCCCGCCTTCGCAGGGCTTGGGGAGGGGATACGTCCTATATTGTGGTAATAACCAACAGTAACCCCCCAACCCAAAATAAAAATGAATAAATGACACCAATGACAACTATGAATATAAGACAAGTCCAAGAAAATCAAAACAGTAGCTCACCGCATGACCAAATTGCACTTCTGATTTGAAAAGCCTTGCGCATGTTCCACTGACCCAAGCAACAACTGGTTTATTGATTTTCCCATGTTTTAGGGCTTCAACGAGGGAATACTCATCCCTTCCACCAAGTTCCCCAAGAACAACCACCATTTTAACCTGAGGTAGAACAGAAGATCAGGATTAAGAAACACAGAAAAACAAACTGAAAGCAGGAATTCAGTGGAGTGGGAGAAATGAATCACAATGTCAAAACATTGCATAGCGGTCATCATATCTGGAATGCAAGACCGCAATAAAAAAGAAAATTGAGATGCACTCATAAATCCCAAAGTTGGACTGAGCTACGAAGTAGGGAACTGAGGTCTCACTTTTTTGCGTCCTTTCGACATTTAATGGGATAGACATTGTAGGGGATAAAAAAACAGATTTATCGCTTGGGATTATATCTGTGTTGCACAGGTGTATTTTGATGCTGATCATGTAGATAGCTTTCTCAGTAAGAAGAAACTCGTAACACAGAATGTAACTCTCTGACAGGAACCATAAGATGGAATAAATATAAAACACTGACATACCTGTGGAATGTTGTTGAACCGCAGAACATGATCGGAAAGGGTAGAGCCCGGGAACACATCTCCTCCAATTGCAATACCTATAGAAGAAAGGAATTAACACCAAAAATATATTCCAAACTAAAACTGCACAACACTATGACATCCATCGAAATACACTGAATAAAATACCCAGCATGTATGGATACCTTCATAAATTCCATTTGTTACACGAGCAATTGTATTGTACAATTCGTTAGACATGCCACCCTGTAATTGAAGAGAAAGTTAATAAGCAGCTTTTACTTATTCAAAAAAAAAATCAAGAAGCTTTGACAGCTACTCATGCACATGATACTCAATCAACAAAATAATTATATAAATCAAAGCCTAATCAATACAATAAGAACTCGGAAAAATGGAAGATAAACAATATTAGAAATGGATTTATTAACTATTTTTTATTTATCATTGTTTTTTGTTATTTCTTAGGAACAATAAGTAGCAAACTTAGAATGCATCATGAAAACCAATGCATATAACACAATAAGAAATTTCTATCAAAAAATGTTGTCAGGAAATTCTTTCGACTGCAACATAAGGCTGGTCAGTGTGCATGTGGCATGTTACAAAATAGATGAGATTTCCTTATAGATAGGGAAGCTTTGGAATGATTACGCACAGATTTGGAGACAAAACCCACAGATCCAGGTCTGTACAGTTTGCACTGAATAATATTATCAATTGTTCCTGCAGTGTCACCAATCTTAAAAGCTCCAGCTTGAATGCCTCCAACAGTAGCAGGGCCAATAACAACCTGCAAACAGAAGTAAAGAACATAATCAGATACATGTTAATTCAGATGCCGTAACAGAATTCTGGGGGTAGATTAAGTGCGCAAACAAACATCCATTGCTGTGTGTTTACTGATAATTGACAGTATGGTCTTACTCTTCACCTATGACTCCAAAAATGTACTTAAGCCAAAACATAGGGCCACAAATCTTCAAAGACACTTTTATTTACCTTATTGTTTGCCCTTGCATAAGCAATCAACTGCTTGGTGTCTGACTCAGGCACACCTTCAGCTATAATAGCCACCACTCTAATAGTTGGCTGTTTGAGAGCACCCATGGATGAAGCAGCAGCACTGCATTATTATTAACATTATAATGATTACATGGTGCAAGAAAAAACTTTACGCTCCAGAATATAAAAATAAATGAGAACATACCTTCTAAATGATGCAAAGTTTATGAAGACATCAGCTGTGGGATGTGCAGCACAAGCAGCCTCAATGCTGCAAAAGAATTTAAATGGGGTAAGAGAACGTGAAGCGCAGATGCAATCATCAGTAGATAAAAGTATTTCAGTTTAAAACCATATCAAGAACCCTGGTCAAAGAAGAAATCATCACTAGGTCCATTCTAAGTATCAATTATAATTATAGGAAGTACATAAACAGGGATGGAGAAAGTGGACAAAACAGACTCGCATTTCTATAATTGAGAGAGACACATATGCTAACTTTCACAACTTGGAAGCAATGAGTAAGTAAAACAATAGTAAGCACATACTCTTCCTCTTTCTATTCACGAGAGTGCACAAACCACACAAATGGTTTTAAGTGTCTGAAAAATGCCGTGAAACTTGTAGTTTTTTCAGTTCCTACCTGTTTGCCACTGTTGATTGCTTAAACACCAAAAGTGTTTACTGAACTCATCAGGAAAGTAAATTTTGATACACTAGTCAAGGGATTAGGTGAATAAAATGTCCTCAGAAATCAGCTACTTAACATAACCTGATGATTATCATTTCAAGTAGTCAACCTCACCGAACCAAAGTAAATCACAGTGTTAGAAGCATGTAAAGTACCCTCGGCATATTCATATCAGATTTCATTTGTATGGAAAGGTGACAAGGAAATAAAAAACACAGGGTGGGTGAGAAAGAAGGAACCGCACGTTGAGTGTACTGGAATGGCGATTTCTTCCTGACCGAAAAACAGTTTCTGGAATCCCTCGGCACCAGGATTTATAATTCCAGCAACTGAAGGTGTTTCCCTCCCTGTAAACCCAATGAATAAAAGAATTCATCATTGCTGATCAACAATGGTAGCAACTGGCAACATGATTTAAGCATCCACGTTTGTGCAGCGACTCAAAGCCAATTGCAACAGTATAGAGATTTATACACACCACAAAGGAAGTCAAAATCAAGCATCCGTTGGATTGGAAGTTGCTTGTAATTGTAGAACAATGCTTGTGTAGTTTTGGAGAAAAGTTGTCCAGTAGCCATGGTGATGGCACAGAGAGACCTGACAAAAGGGAAACCAAGAATAAATGAGAAATTTTCTTTTCGAAACATTCTGAAACATAGGCCGCGAAACAGATCAAAACATAACGAAGTACCTCAAAACATAGGAGTTTTGATAATTAATAGTTGACTCGGTTCAGTCGTTTCAGTGGAAATGAAACAAAATTTTCATCTTTAAAATAAAGTAAGTCATAGCCATGGCATGATGAAGAATATGTTGTGTAGTTTGTTGGGGCTATTCTAACATAAACATGCACAATATATCTCAGAAGGAAGTACAAAACAAAGTTCAAAGTTCTTTTTTCTTTCTTTCTTTCTTTTGTCCCATGTATGTTTGAATGGTTTGGTTGTCTCAAAATGGAACAATGAAGCACACTATCTCAAAATATCACCTCAAGTTCTTTTCTTTTTTTTGGGTGCCGTGGAGGGGACTACAGCTAACTGGGTTCCCTAATAAAACAAGTATTGGACATGTCTGCCCTCAACAGATGAATAATAGAGTCAGGTGGCTCATCAAGAACAACCAAATCAACAAACTGGTTCACTCCCGAATTTGGAAGGCAGCAGCGCATTGATTCCCCTCAAAAGTTCTAAAACCGGTCAAATTCGTCCTTATATGATCCCATCATAAGACCTCAAATCGCAAGCAATTGAAAGGTCATTGCCAAGTTTGGCCCCGCCACATAAACTTTTTGCCATTACTCGCAAAAAGGGGCAGCACTGACATTTTAACCCCCAACTTTTTCAAAAGGTTTGCAATATTAAAATTAAATCAGTAACATGTAACTCAATAATAAGTGGATCCATGGGATTGGCAGTTATGATGATTAAACGAAACAAAAAGGAGAATTATGAACTATTCATGTGAATAATCCCTCAAATACAAAGCAATAATGCTCCAGATCTTAATGTAATATATGTATAATGTACTCAAGCTCAACACCAAATGAAAATGCCATTTTATGTTACTATTATAGCCAGATCTGACTCGCAACTCCTGAAATTCAAAAGCTTCCCTAAAATACAAATCGAAGCATTTCGCTTCTCGAAGTTAAGCAAGAAAAATGCAGAACATAACAAAGATCCGAAAATTTTCGGAAAATCATCAACACAACTACGAAGTCGAATCATAAACAAACAGTAGAATACGCACACAAATATCTGAGATTGAACAATTAGGACTTCGTCAACAGAAATGATGGATAATTAGATAAGATGTGGTTAAAAAGAGTAAATTCAAATGAGTGTATAATGTACCTGGGAAGAGGATCAAAGTCTCCTCCTAAATTCAGACGAGCCGAGTGAGAAAGAATGCAACAATGTAGAAAGTGGAGAGAGATGGGGGTTTTATATAGGAGAGAGAGTGAGGCTATGGCCGTTAGAGGACAGAGCAGGCACCAAGAACGGGAAGAGAGAGATGGTCACGTGGCCTTTGGTAGTTAGCTCACGTGGCCTTTGATGTTTTTCTTTTTGGGTTGGTGTGTACGGGCTGTTGATGTTTTACCAAGATTGAGGGAGAGAGAAATGGTTGGAACGTTAGGTGGATCGGACGGTTGGCTTGACTGAAAAAAAAATAATAAAAATTGCAATGATAAAAAACGAGGACGTATTTATCAATATATAGCCCTTGATTGGGAAATAACTACGGAACTGCCATCCAGCTAATAAATGTTTTAATATATTTGGGTTGAGAACAATTCCACCTGATATGAAAAATACATGAATTATTATCAATTATTAATTTAGGTTTAGAGGTTCGAGTTATATATCAATTAGTAAAATGGACTTGTTTCGAGCTAATTTTTTTTAGGTAAAAACTACGATTTGAAAAGTTATGCAAAAAAACCAGAGTTAATTTTTTTTTTAAAATCGTTTGAAAGTATTCATTAAAAGAATAATGTTACATGGACTTAAAAATTAAACTCGATAATTTCAACCATTGAATATGTACTGGATTCCAGTAAATGCTGAGATTCACAGTAAAATCAATGGTTGAGCTTATCAAGTCTAGTTTTTAAGTTTAGTTTTTAAATCCATGTAGCATTACTCTCTTTAAAAAGTTGAAAAAATATGTTTGGAGTGATTTTCTAATTTTTTTTGACTTTTTTGTATCAAAATAAAAATAATAATTACATGTATGTGTAGATTATACATAATAATTCAAAAAATATGAATTTCAATTTTTTTGTACGTTACTAATAATATTTTATAAATATAATAAATTAAAAAATTATGTGGGACTCGTGACAAAACTTTAAGAAGGCGAAAGAAAAAATCTTAGAAAATTAACTTTTTGAATCAACCTAAATAAATATTTTAGGGTCTAAAAAGTTGTTGCATAAGTTAATAAAAAAGACAATGTTTAACTTGTTTTACTCCAAAATTTTAAAAAACTACCTATTTAAATTAGCTCCAAACAAGACTAATATCTTTTAAAAAATTAATTGTCTTTTTGATTTAAATCGACATAGATGTTTTTCCTACAATCCACAAAGCACAATGTTTTTTTTTGTTATTTTAATAAATTTCAAGAGATCTCGAGTCTTGACGTTAGTATTAAGCAAAAATGTTTTTTTTCTCATAACTCACATAAGTCTTTATGCTATTTTCTAAATTATGAAGAGAATTATATATAAAAAAAATGGATCATTAATTCACAAAAACTAATCTATGGTCTTAAATGCATTATAAAATTTGATAATATGTTGTCAATTACTACAACTAATTGATTGGACATTTTGCCTCCCATGGGAATGGGATATATAGTGATGGTAGTTTCATCTTTCAACATTTTGGGGTCCCTAACATTTGTTGGTTGGGGGGGGGGGGGGGGGGAAATAGAGTTATCATCCTAGCATGATCAATTTCCATCAATATCAAAAAAAAATATTGACCAATCTAACCATTTTACACATTGAAAATAACCAATGGAATTGGCCTAAATATATATAAAACCTCTGCTTTATGCTTAAATAATTATATGAGATCTTGTTTAAATTGGAAGCAAAATTATTTGGAAAATAGGTGTTTTGTGACAATACTATGGGAAGGGCATAATATAGTAATGGTCTTTAAATTACTCGTTCTGTTTTTATTTTAATTCTCTTTCTTTCAATTGTGACAATTTCATAGAAAGGTCGATTGATAAAGATTGGACGGATGATCGTATTATCAGATGAGCTATTTTGTTAGATTTGTTTAAAGTGAAATGAATTCCTTAGCCTTAAAAGGGAGCCCTTTTTTGATAGCAATTTCAAGTATAGTACTAAATTTTTTCAACTTAACTCTGAATAGTCCAACTGAAAAGGCTGATTCAAATTACCAACGAAAATAACATGTACCATGTAATTCACTTAGATCCTTGTTGACGGGTCCAACTTAGACCAGATTCAAATCACAGATGTGGGTCAAGCCTAGATCATAGATACAAGTCAACAAGACCAACCCCACTATCTTGAAGACCTAGTCTATTACTAGCGCATATGAAGATTTTCATCTAAGAAAGAGAATCATAGAGCACACTCATCGGAGTGCGCATCAATGATTTCATAAGATCATCTCACCTATTTTATCGACATAATGGAATCACTCTTGCTCTCGTTACGAGGGTACGCCTCAATCACGATTTTTCGTAATGACGTCTCAATTAAAACTCCCTCTGAGGTGTTATAAATCTCTACTCGCTTATAAATTGAAAGTTCTGTCTCCACATGAGGAGTATTACACACATCTCAACACACTATACATCTTGAGTATAAGATTTTTCAGCTATCATAGTCATTCCCACTAGAATAGATCACCCCAAACCAAACTACCTAATCTTTGTATCTTGCTCTATTAAGCATCTCATCACATACAACATCATACACATCATCACACTCTTAATTGATTTTACATAAACTCATTTTGTGTATCGTTACCTATAATTGCAACTATAACATTTCATTTTTTTTTTTTCAAATTCTCTCTAAAAGATTGAAAAAAAAATGTGACAAATATGTAATTTTTTTTCATTAGGTATTTTGATGAGAATTAATGATTGGACCATTTAAAAAGGAATCAAAATAGAAATTAAAAAGTCAATGGTTTAACTCGAAATTTATACCTTCGTTTGCCGAGCAAATGGAGTCGTACACGCCATTGTTGAACGTTGAAATGTTCCACAAACGGCTTCCGCCGCCACTCTATAGTCCAATTGCATGTGAAGTTGCTCCGAACTCCACATCTTTAGTGTAATCCTTAATTTTTATTAATTTCAAAGAAAGTGGCTCGTAATATCAGGAAAGACTACAGTATCAAAAAAAAATTCGATACTATATCAAATATTATTATTTTTAAAGATAAAATTATTATTTTTTAACGTAAAATTATACTGATTGACATAAAGTTATTTGTAACTTTTCTTTTGTAAATTATAATTTCTCGAGTTAATATTTGAACAACTTTAATTTCATACTAGTAGCACCTGCAAAGTTTTTTTTATTTTATTATTTTTTCAATCAATAGTTAAAAATAATTCAAACCAAGATATATGATTGTGCTTGAATACTCTCTTTTTTTGGTTCAAGAGTCAAAAGTGTCCGGACCAAATTTTTTGTTTTATTTTATTTTATTACATGTTTGTAAGTTTCATTAGATCAAACTAAACCCCAATAGCTCGATTATTTGACATATAAATTAATCGAATCTTTTATATAACTCTAAAAAATTATTTAAGTTAAAACCTAGTTTTTATATAAGTCGAATCCGAGTTGAATTTGAGTAATTTGATTTGATTATCGGTGTTACATTCAAGTTTAACAAATTGAATTTTTTCCTTGAAATAGATAACCCTCTTTGTTTTTCTTTTTGTAAAATAAAAGCAAGTGGGGGAAAAGAGTATGTCAAAGATGGCGAACTCATTGGTGATCGGTCTATTTGTTTGTTCAATTATATCTCCTTCGTGTCCTTCGCTATTTTTTATTTTTTATATTTAAAAAAAACACAGCAACAATTAATCTTGTTCGTTGAAAACGGGAGCCCCACTAGAGTTCCACTTATAACAACGTGATGGATTATGATTTCTTTTTATTTTATTTTAACAATTAAAGGTGTTCGAACCAATTTACGTCTATTTTAACTAATCTTTTCTCTGTTTCATTTAAAGACAAACTATTCACGCTAAGATTAGGGTATTCAAAGGTAGGTCTCGACTAATCCTTTGGTTTGACCTCAAAAAATTGTCAAGATTCTAATTTAAAATATCTGAATTTACAGTTCATATATATTATTACTTGAACTATCGATTAAAATTACGTTCATCCAACTAGTTACATTAATTTGGTAAGCAGCATTTAATAAAATATTTAGTAAATGTAGCATCGTTTTAAAGATTTGTTGGGTGCATTCGACAATTGTGTTGCATTCTTAATTTCACATAACTCGTGTTTAGAATGATACCTTGCTACATAAATCAAAGAAGGAAAATATTATTTCTATTCAATGTGATGTGCAGATTTCCTTAATTACTAAATGTTAATTAGCTCTCTTAAACTCGAATTTTATGCAGTAAGGACTCGGATTGATGACGTATATCATGTGTCTTCTGTTTCTTTCGACCACTTAGACAAACTATGCAACTAATGTTCTTTATAGATTGTCTAACCTTCTACCAACCATTCTAAAATTGAAAAAAAGGTTCAAAATATATTAAATACCTTAACTGGTAAGAACAATTGTTACATGGACTATGCATGGGTGTCGTTCGTGTCGTGCCGTGTTATTTTTATTTATATTATTTTCGTGTCATATTATTTTTTATATGTATCAATAAAAAATTATTAAATATTTTTTTATTTATTTATAATACCTGTTAATCGTGTTATTCGTATTTAACTTTAATGTAACTTATTTATTATCCGTGTTAACTAATCGTATCATTTTTAAATTTTATATTAGATCGAGTTCATATTAATGGGTAAAATTAAAACCCCGCAATCACATCATCTTCTTGGCTCAACTTATTCATTTTCCCAGTACAAGTTATTCAACCAATTTCGTCTGCACTAAGGTAGCTGCCAATATTTTCAATCAATTCACACACTTGCAGCCATTGACTTGTATATTTAGAGTTCACTTGCATCACCTACCAAGCACCAAGTCACTCATAATTTCTAGGCCCACGAGACTATAGATGAGTGTCCGTTTGTTTATCACGATAGTGATAGAAAATACAAGAAACAAAAAATTTAAAAAATTTTATGTGTTGGGTTAAATAGAAAATGATAGAAAAAATAATTTTCTTTCATACTTAAATTTTCTCACAATTAACCAAATTTTTTTTCTTGTAAAAAATACAAAAAAATACAAAAAAGTTGTGATATTTAATTAACTTCCAAAGTTATCCATATTTTTCTTAAAATATTTTATTGGTTATTAATTTTAAAAAATCTTAGTATGAATTTGATTAACCATATAATTTAATTATGAGAACTTAGTGTTGGTGATTGTCCTAGAATTAGGTTAGGAGACAGTTTTTTAAAATTTTAATTAAAATAAATATTTTTTACTTCTTTCGATCGATTTAATATACTTAAGGATAATTTATACAATTAAAAAAAATTCTTGTAACTTTCATTTCTTTCAAATAATAGATTGGATTTTTTTAAAAACTTTATCACAATTTTTTTATGCTAATCAGATAAATATATGAAAATATATTTTATTTTCTTTTACTTCACTTTTTATCATTTTTGCTTTTCATTACTCTTTTATTCATAACCAAACGGACATTAAGTGGTTGGAACAAATTAGAACGTATTGAGCTAGAGAGTAAACACATCAAATTGAGGCGAAAAAACTACATTAGGGACACACAATCCTAGTAAAATTCATTTGTAGGACACAAATTTATTGAAGATTTTTATATAGAAGAAATGAAATATGAAATTTAGTTTCAATCGAACAAAGATCAATTTTTGTACATGGACCACGCCATTTTTAACTTGAATGCTCTGTCTCTCTTCTTCTTTTTGGTTTAGCGGACAAGAGTGTCTAAACTAGTTTACGCGCACATTAATTAATCTCTTTTCTGATTCGATTAAAGGCAAATTATCTACGCTGAAACTAAAATATTCATGAAGGATAATTTTTCGTGACTTGACTCCAATTCTCGATCTTTCAAGTCCCACCGCACACCTAGTATTTAAGAAATATAGCCAACCACATGATCTTCTTGGCCTAAGCTATTCATTTTCCAATTATAATTAAGTTATTCAACCCACTCGTCTATACTAAATTAGTTACCAATATTTTTAATCATTTCACACCTGTAAGCCAGTTTTTTTTTATAGTTATGCATAGTTCATTGACATCACCTACCCAACAACCAAGCACCACGGGACTGACCACATCCCATGCCGAGTTTGGACTGATTAGTGTAGTACATGCTGGGATTAGTACATGGATTTTTTATTTTTTTTTAATTTCATGAAAATGAAAGACTTCATTCGTATTTGTATGTATATAGACGGTTGAACCTGTTTGAACAAGAAAAATGGAGGGTTGAAAATATATTAAGGCCTCTGAGATGATTTGAGCAAAGCATGAGTAGGAGTGTCAATTTTACCCATTAATACTAATCCATTCCAACAAAAAACTTGAAAATGACACAATTAGTTGACATTAACAGCCCGACTAAGACCCAACCTAGATCAGAGATACATACCAGGTTCAGCTCAAACATATAGGCAAAACCCACCACAGGATCAAAGAATTTCAATTGGGCCAATCTCACATTCTTGAGAGACTTAACTCATCATCAGTGCACATAAGAATCTCCATTTGAAAAAAAAGAATCTGTGGGAACGCAGTTATTAAGGGCACATTGTCAATCTCGCAAGATCACTTCGCTCATTACGAAATAGGGCGAGCTTCAAAAAATTACCTTGCTATCATCTCACCCGTTACAAGGATAAGACAAGTTTCACGAAATCACCCCCTCTCCTTATTACGAGGATGGCGCCTTAGTTAGAGTCCCTCGAAGCCAATTTTCCTCACCTATAAATTGTAAGCCACTTACACATAAGGAATATCACACATATCTTAGTACACTACACCTCTCAAATAATAGGATTCTACGGTCACCTTAGCCATTCTCAGTGAAGTAGATCACCCTGACTAAACGACCTAATCTTTGTGTTTGTTTGTGTGAATCTTCTTCCTAATTTTTGCATTAAATACTTGATAGGTGGCCGAAAACAAGTATAAACACATTTTGTGCAACATCAAACCCGAGTAATAAATGAGTGAAGTAAAGTTAGACACGAATTAATTAATAGGTACTGTAGATAGAAAATAAGTATTTAACGAGTATTGTCAAACCAAATCAAATTAAGAAATCATTTGGGATCGACTATATGAGTCTGTCTTCATCATTCATTTCGGTAATACATTATACGCTTATTTAAGTTAAATATTTTTATATCTTTTTTTTCTCTACTCTTAGTACCATTAAGAGAAATTCTAAATATTTAACGAATATTATAAACAGAAAATAAACATTATTTAATTTTTTAAATTTTTAAATTTTTTAAATAGTATTATCTAAGTTGTTGTAGCATTAAATAATTTTTTATTAATACAAACTTGACACGTACCGAAAATGACACAAACGAAAGAGACGCGACATTTCAATGCTCCGTCCGGTGTCACGTACATTCTAAATAGCTTTATGAATGGTGACCAATCTATTCTTAAGGAAAATCATGGATATAGCTACATATACTGATATACCAAATAGTCAACTGAGAAGCAATTTCAAGATCTATAAACAGTTGTAGGTTTATTGAATAAGAACATAATTCATTTTCTTTATCTATAAATAAATAAATTTTTTGTGCTACATAAGCGATTCTTTTTTTTTTTTTGGTTCAACGATAAAAAGTGTCTGAACTGGCTTATACAGACCACGACTAATCTTCTCTCCGGTCCGGTCAAAGACACGCACAAACAAATTATTCATTAAAGAGTTGAAAAACTTACCACTAATGTGTTTGAATATTGACAATTGGCGGAAAATAGAACAATCTTACAATTGTCCGGAAAGAGACCTCAAATTCCTTCATATATAATCAACTATTAATGAGTGAGGGTTCCATTTGTATATAATATGTAGAACTATTAAAACTCCAATGTTACCCTACACCCCAGGTGTCTTTCATGATGACCTTAATGGAGCTCATCTCTGTAACTGGGTCTACAGGTTAGCCAACATTAAGCAATGTCAACTAAAACAGGCCACCAAACAGACAAAGCCTCTTCATTTATCAAACTCCTCCTCCATTCCAAAGGAGAGAGGTTTCGGATTGGCAAATTGTAGAGGTGTCCATGGATTGGGTTATCCACGGATCTTGTTATTGGGCCTCAAAAAAATAAGTTCGAAATTTGATAAGTCTAATAGTTGGTCCTTTCGAACCGGAGCTCAACACCCTTCAAGAGAGGGCTTAGGTTTACCCTCAAACCCATCATCCACCCGAAACCCGACCCTTGAGCCTGCAAAACCCGGCCCATGAGCCCTCCAGCCAAGCCTAACCCACCCATATGTCCTTTCACCCAATTGTTTGAAAAAATCTTGACTATTGAAACTTTGAAAGTTTAGTGGTAATATATGACTATTTTATTTAAATAAAATTATTCGGTATTTATTTTTTATCTATATATATATATATATATAAAGACCCACCCAACAGGCTCGTCCAATAAGCGACGAATTGGGTTGCGGGTAGTTTATTCTTATCCAAAATCTAGTCCGACTCATCCGATAACTCGTCTGGATAGCCCAGCCGATGGACGCACCTAGCAAATTGTGTAAAGAAAATTTTTCCCACAAAAATGACCCCACCCTAACTATTTTGCGATGTTGTCCGCTTTAAGTTCCCCCCTCCCCCCACCCCAATTGTAACTGTTTAATAGTTATTTTTTCTAATATGACAATATGAACCATAGACATGGATCACAGACAACACTAACTCCCTCTCTATGTGCGTGTTGAGATTTGTCGTGTAGATTGTTGTGTGTATTTCTTCTGTGCATATTCTATCAAAAAAAAAAGACAACACTAACCTACTCACTTCACACTTATCGAGGTTCTATTAGACTATTAGATGGCTAGACTTTTAGTTGTCATTAGAACCTGATGGGTTAAGCCCAAGTAGTCCAATTTATGTATTAAAGCCCAACTCCGGTTGAAGAGCCCAATCTCATCGTGAATCCACCAAGCCAAAGGAGCCCAAGGTCGGTCAGACTTCTTGCTTAGCACGTCACCAAGAGGAGAGCACGGGAAGTTTATCTGCACCGCCTTAAGGAACCCAAGGTCGGTTAGACTTCTTGCTTAGCACGTCACCAAGAGGAGAGCACGGGAAGTTTATCTGCACCGCCTTAAGGAGCCCAATGCCGGTTAGACTTCTTGCTCAGCACGTCACCAAGAAGAGAGCACGGGAAGCTTATCCGCACCACCGAAGGAAGGAAACGGTCCAATCATTGACCACGTTTCAAGAAGAGCTCCCCAACCTCTTCCTTCCGTTGAGGATAAGTCGTGATCTCCACCAAAGATAATCTCTAAGCTGCGATAAAGAAGCCTTGAGGATATGTCATGATCTCCACAAGAATGATCTCTTATCTACTATAAAATGGCTCTAATCTGGGAGAAAGAGGGAGACATGCTCCATCAGAGACTTACAGAAGACGAACCGACTACCGGAGATTATTATTTTCTCTGATTCTCCATTCCCCCTCTCAAAGCTTGTATCTCCATTCTCCATACCCTTGAATCAATAAAATACCCGGCGACTGAAGCCATTGAAGAGTGGACGTAGGTCGAATTGACCGAACCACTATATATTGTGTCTTTTCTAATTTTTTCGTTGATTTCATTGCATTTATTATCTATACTTGACAGGTGGTGTGCAAAATCATTTTTGTGCATCATCAGAACCCATTCGATTATGAGTAAATTTTGTGATACGTTTTAGAGGAAATTGAGAGTGCTATTCTTACTTCTGTGAGTGATGCAGTAACTTTCTTCGCTTTGTGGGAAAATCGTAACAACAGTAGAGCATCAACAAATCAAAGTATCCAATAATGAGGAAGAACTCATAGTGGTTCTTGTTGACACAGCTCAAGACTTTCTGAGAAAATTAGTGGGTGCTGTTGAGGAGATAGCATTTCAATAGTGCTTGACAGTTACATTGAGCTTAAGAATTGCTCTCAAGTTAGGTATGTCAAGGAACTCTGTTGTCATAATTCCATATCCCTTCACAAATCTAAAGTAGCCTGTCCCCGAAACAATCGAAAATTCTCTTTCTTTCATTGAGAAAGGATCAGGCCCTTGAATTTCCAAACTACTTCCTTTATATTCTCCATCAGTGAAAATCACAGAGAACATCAAGTACAATGCCTTACCATCCAACTGTGAGTTCATGTACATACCTTGGGCCCTACCAATGTTTTTCGACGCTGAATCTGGGCCTTCGGTTACTGGATCATCGACGGCCAAGATAGTTCCGAATTCAAGTATACTTGCAGTAGGCCCATTTTTTCCAGCCACAGTGATAGCAGAAGTGTCATGGCCAGTTAAGTTGTCATGAACATAGAAGACAAGGTTGGTTTGCTTGGCTTTACGCCACTTGAAGGTGTATGCCCAATGGAGGAAAGGAATAGCAAGAAGGGGGATAAGAGAATTGGAGGCAAAGCTGAGGAGATTTGGCATGGCTTTGTGTTTGTGTGAGCTTGGAGGTGGAAGGGTTGATGTTTGATATCTATAGATGGTGTTGAAGATGCTTAGGCTATGGATTAGAATTGTTACATGAGGAAAATGACAAAGTGGTTAGCTAATACTAAGCAATTTTTTTGGGATTAGTACAAAGTTTGATGCTTTTTATATATTTAATTTGGTGGGTAGGTCTAAAATAAGGTGATTACTACAACAGGTTTTGGCCTGATTATGTTTGTCAGGATTCTCCCCAAAACAATTCCGGAGGTGGTGGAGGTAAGCGTCAGGAATGGGCTCGATTGGGCCTACAAGATTCTTCAATCAACCGCCCATGAGACCACAAGTCGAGAAGTTGGGACATTGGCAAGTTAATGGATCGGGCGGAATAACTACCTCATGGTCTAACTCTAGTAAATTGTCAAAGTATGAATTCTGAGTTTACAACTCATCATCTTACCATGTAAAACTACCTTCTTGATAGTTTTAAAACTGAAACAAGTAATAAAGGCACATTGCAAAAAGTACAACACATTTGACATTACCTTTCTCACCATTCCTCTCTAACAATTCATTCCACTCTAACAATTCATTTCATAACGTCTAAAGTCTATTACTACACATGGATAACAGGATAAGCAACAAATTTGCTAATCAGTTGTCTCTGGTTTCATTCTCTTTCTTTCTCTCGTCTTTTCTTGAACTTCCCCATTCTCGGATAGTGAGCTTTGATGTAAACATGCAACCTCAATCAATGTCATAATCAGAGAGAGAGAGAGAGAGAGAGAGAGAGAGAGAGAGGCTTTCAATGTACAGCTTTTGCTTTGTTGAGACTTGTTTGCCATTTTCTTCAACCCATCTAGCCTCGGCTGACACTTCCTGGACCCTTTTATGTGAAGATTCACAAAAGACCCGACAATATCTTCACATCTAAAGAAAAGAGAGGGAAAGATAAAACTATTCTCTCTCTCTCTCTCTCATGTATGTTGTTGGTTCTTGGAGACCAAGAAAAGATGTACTGCCCTTAGAAGTGAGAGCACACGCACTGCAAAAGCAGCACTAAGTCTCATCAGGCCTTCCATGCACCACGCAGCCGTCTAAATAGTAGCTTTTGACTCTGAAATTTCACTTTAGAACAGTGCAGATTCTCAAGATACATGGGGATGACCAATATGTATTTTTTTGGTCAAGACGCATAGGTATTGACCACCATGGAATGATCACCGAAAGAAACTTTAAACAGATCTGAAACTTGTAAAAAGCAATTGGTTTTGGTTCAATTTGCTGTGTGCTAGGCTCTGAAAAGGCTGAAAAAAATTGTGGTTCTTTTTGGGTGTTGGGTTTTGCCATTTGGGTGTTCGTGTTGTGGGTTGTAGTCAGCTCAGCAAAACTTGGCAGATTTGAATGTAAGTGAGTACATGAAAGAGTTTGAGTAGGTGAATCTGATAATCTGACTGGTCCTCAATGGCCTCCCTCCATTCAACAAGCAATCATCATAAGACATCCTCTTGAAGGTTCTTGGGTTCACTATTCTTGCTGAGGCAAACCAACCACAGTGGAGGTGAATGTTTGAAGGTGCACAACCAGAAACACAGGTGTTCACAATTTGGACTACGTATTGGGGTATACCAGTTGATGAATATCTGCTCTGCGAAATGCTTATGTCTCTGTTTGTGCAAGTCCCTGATGAATCAAACATTGTTATTTGTTACTAATGACACACACACACACACGCCCCACCCAACTAAAAACTACTACTGTCCCAAAAAAGCTGAAAACGAAAAATCAAACTCATTGAAAGAAAGCCCAGAAAGATGGGTGACATTGAGTTGGAATTTTACCATGTAACAAAAGCTTTCTGTGGTTTAGGTATGCCTCTTCTGGTTTGATGGTTGTGGTGGTGTTGTCCCCATGGGCTGAATGAAAATACTTGCCTGACAAATCTGTCAAAATGAAAGAATAAGCTTATAGGGAAACCATCACATTGGGAGTATGTGTTTTTTTTTGTGCAAATTAAGGTAAAGATGAGGTGCAAGAGCCCAAGAAATTCGAATAAGTTATGCAAAAGAAGTTTAGTTCTGCAGTACCTGAATGAAATCCAATGTAGCAGACTAGAATGATAGCCACCATCAAGTAGAAGAAAAAACAATAAACAGAGCTCATGATAGCTTGTGTTTTGCAAGAAGAAAATGGTTTTCAGAAGCTTCCCATCACTGCTTGTTATATGAGAGAGAGAGAGAGAAAGAGAGAGGAGGGGGGGGGGGTAATGGGATTTGAATGGTGTGAAGACTTTTACTGGCATACGAAAACGATGGTGTGGCTCCTTTAAATCAAAATGCAAAGAGGGAGGAGACAGAGAGAGACATAAGAGAGTACTCCAACATTCTCTTGGCCATCTTATTTTCACTACTTTTATGCTTCTTGTGCTGTGACTACTTTTATACCAACTTGCCAAGGCAAAAGATGAAAAGAAATACAAACTCTTGTTGCATCATTAAGTTTGACTTGTGCTAATCTACAAGTCTTAGGTTCAATTTTATTTTACATTTCTTAAGTGTTAGTCACTTTTGTTCTTTTAGAGACATACTCTAATTCAGTTAACGTTATAGTGATCAACTGCTGAATTCAAGAGAGTAATCGGTACAAACATAAATACGCTGTAGAGAAAAAAAAAAAAGTTATGCCTTCGGTTCAAAAAAATAAAAGAAAAACAGCTATGCCTGCTAGCCCCTAACCAGACAGAAAAGTCTCTTCTATGTTTTGAAGTATCCCAAGGAAGAAGGCTAGGGGTACAGTCTCGGGGAGAAAGTTATATCCCTCAAAGTATCTTATGGGGGAAGTTAGTTTTGCTTTGGTCAAGTTGTTCTAAGCACAGTACTCAACAAAATCAATCTTGACCAATTGTACTTGGAAAAAATTAAAGAAAAGAACTTCTCTGATTAAAATTATGCTACATGGAAAATTTTATTGTTTTGAACAAAATCTGAATTGAGTCCTGATTGCATATGAATTTGTTATAACATGATGGGGTATATTATTCGTTGTGCAAGACAGTTATAAACTATTGTACATAGATTTATGATCACTTGTGACTTTGATTACGAGAGCAGCGTATGGTACATTATATCTCATTTGGGATCTCAAATTCCACTAATTTATGGGTCTCGTCACAGAGGGCTATTGTAAATTCCTCCAATTGTATGTCATATTTAGTTTGAATGACAGGAGGGAGACTAGAGAATAGCTGAAATTGTACAATTCACATTGTTACAGATATTCAGGTGGACAGGGGGTCTTTAGTCTAGTAACATCACAATCCCTTATCCCCTGTACGTCCCCTGTTTTTTTTGTATCCATTGAAGTGAAACATTTGGTTGGTCCAAAAACCGAATCCTCCATTTCTATTCCACGTGTTCAACTAGTATAAACTCTCTCTCTCTCTCTCTCTCTCTCTCTCTCTCTCTCGATAGACCCTTAGATAGGACGGCATCTTAAGAAAGAACAGAAGCCTACCAGTCTCAGTTGTACCTAAAAAAGTTGCAGGGAAGCATTGGCAATATAGCAGTAGCCAGGAAAACCAACCAAAAACAGCAACTTTGATAGATTCCATGCTAGAAGAGTGAAGTTTTCCATTTAAGCCAAAGCCTATGTATGTGCAACTATATATTTGAGAAATACTATTGATTATATGGTTTGAAAATAACTCTTAAATTATACAGGCTTCCCTAGATTTATTAGAAATAAAGTAAAGCACAGTTAGAAGTCTGTGAGATATGACCTAGAGAACAAATCACCTTCACATTTGCTTGGCATTTTTATTTTTTGATTGCAATGACATGGTGGGGGTAGTTGAACCAGTGATTTTTCACTGGGTTTATAATCGAGTCGAATTCGAGTCGAATTTTGTGAGTACAAACTTGTTTTTTTAAATGAACATAAAAAGTTGTTCAAGTTCAGGTCGTTTAGAAAATGAGCTGAACCTAAAACGAGCTGAATCCGAGACGAACCCGAGTAATTCGACTATTTTAGATATAAATGAGCCAAGTTTTACAAGCTCGAACTTAGCCTCTTAAGCTTGTTTTGTAAACGAGTCTAAAAAATTGTTCAAGTTCGACTTGTTTAAAACACGAGCCGAGTTTGAATCGAGTTCTATCCAAATCGAGCCCGAATAGCTCGGTTCAATTATTGGTCCTATCTTCCGCTCCATTAGAGAAGGGTTCTACCATTTGAATATGACCTCAATCCTCATTTCTTTGGCTTATGGGAAGAGAAACATGTAGTAGACTACTTATAGTTTAATTGCCTACATATGGACAGAAAGGAAGAGAGGGGGAGGGGGAGGGGAGTGGGGGTAGGGTGTTCGTGGGGAGACCATCAGCTGTTAGTAGTTGTGAGCATGTGGAGGAATTAAAGAGTTGCACGATTATTAACATTATATAAAGAGGAGGTTGAGTAGTAATTGAAACTGAAGTCAACTTGGTTTGGGGGAAAGATTGAAACTTTTTTTTTTGTTCATAGGTAAAAGAGTATTCGTACCAATTTACGTGAATTTTGACTAATTTTCTCTCTATTTCAATTAAAGAGGGTAAGATTGAAACTTTCTCAATTAACTAATCGATAAAATTATTTGATGGAAGTTTGATACTAATTGGTGGTAGTGGTGCGAGGTGGCAGTGGTAAGTGCATTTCTTTTTTCGGGATGAAGTTTAATTCTATATAGATGTTGATGAATAAGTGTTTTATACACCCTAATTTTTATAATTAATTGACTTAAATATCGAATAATCATAGGCCATCACCGTATCGGTGCCCATTGACCTTCATTGACTTCTTCAGTCTTTCTTGCAGATTCAGTTTCATCTCTGGCTGGAAACCTCATTCACACATCAACATATAATGCTGATGTTGAACTTAGATAAAATTTATGGAAATGCTTGCTTACAGTTCGGTTTTAAAACCCACAATTTTTCCAAAGAAAAAAAATGCTGTTTAAGAAAGGGCGAGAGAGAGAAGGTTTCATTAGGTGGATTGTGTAGAGCTAGCTATTGTCTATTGGTGCGTCAAAACCATTGGACAATAAAACAAGACTGAGCTAGGGAAATGGAGTTTGTTGAACTTTAATGTACGACTTGGGATCGGTTATGATTGAACAAGTTCGACCGTTGAGTTTGGATTATTACAAAGATTGGTTTGGTAGATTCTGTCATTGGGCCTCACTAATTGGGTCTAGAGAAATATTAGAGCCAGGTGCCAAGGTTCTTGGAAGCACAAGGGGATGGCCATTGCTTTTTAATGCAAAGCTTAGAGTAGAGATTAATAGTGCTTTTCAATCAGGGGAGATGGTGAGGCCTAATATTGATGTTAGACTAATTTCTTGGTCCTTCCCCTCTGCATGAGGTTTCAAACTCGATACGGATGGCTGTTCAATAGAAAACCCGGAATTAGCCAGGATGGGAGTGCTTATCAAGGATGATCAAGGCCATTGGATTGCGAGTTTTTATGCGAAACTTAGCATTACCTCCAACATTAAAGCAGAATTGTGGGCATTATTCAAAGTCTTGGAACTACTGAAGAATCATGGTTTACATGGAGCGGTGGTGGAATCAGATTCCTACGAAGCTTGTTCATTGTTGAAGTACCAGCAAGGGGACATCCATTCTTCTAGGGTGTTTATTGAGAACTATAATGCTCCGTTCGGTACGATGAAAAAATAGAAGAATAGAAAGTTGGACGAATGGATAAAACATCATGCTTGGGAATGATAGAAAAGTGCATGAATTAACTTTACTTTTAACTCACCAAAATCAATATTTCCAAAATCAGAAAGAAAGTAGATGAAAAGTTAATTATTTGTGTTGAGATGTATCTTATTTGTCTATATATATTATATATACATTAATTTCATATAAAAATATAATGATGAAATATGTATTTATATATATATATATATTTTAAAAAGTTTAAAAATTAAAAATTAAAAAGTAAAAATAAAAAAATTAAATTAAAAAAAAATTTCATCTTAACTAAGGGTAAAAATTTTCGACTCACGACTCGACACGATGATACGACTCGAATTCGACACAAATTTTATGACACGAACTTGATTATAACTCGATACGAATTAAAAAATGACTTGACATGCGAACAAAAAATATAAAAGACTCATAATTTTATAACTCAACATGAATCTGACACGATATTACTGGATTGTCCACCCTAACCTTAGCCATCACACAAAAAAAATTAAAAAAAATTAATTATTTTTATTTTTCATCTATCTAACCAAATACAAAAGAAGGAAAATATATCATTCATATTTTTTATTTTTTAAAAAAATAAAATGTATCTTTCTTACTTTTTATCCTTTATGCCAAACCGAGCATAAGACATTCATGAGACACGAGCAGTTCAGTGAGTCATGTTCCACGAGAAGGGAACCATAGTGCTGATGTCCTTGGGAACATGGGAGAAAGACAGCAAGTCAGCTTTGTTCTATTGGATAGTTCCCCTGTGAAAATGTGGACAGTGTTTGAGACCGATATGGCCGACATTACTTTCGTTAGAGAGCTGTAGAGGCTCCTTTTATCTTTACATTAAAAAAAAAAAAAAACAAAAAATCAAATCAAATCAAACCGTAGTATAGTCAAGCGCGAGATGCTCGATTTCGTTTAATAACTTGCAAGTCATATTATATTATAACCTGATCATCTTAAGCACGCACAAACTTATCTAAGCTTAACTCAATTCATTATACCGACTCATGACAAAAGGAAAATTATAGTTTAACCCCTTTAAGTTTGATTTTGATCTTATTTTGTCCTCTCAACTAAATTACAGTAGTTGTATATTGTCCCAAAAACCAAATATTCACCATGTTTTGAATACAGAATGTCTACGTAGAACTAATATATACATTTTTAATGTCTTAACGTGATAATTGAGAGGACAAAGTGAGATAGAGGCATAGTTGAGGGGTTAAAGTCTAGTTTGCACAAACTAAAAAATATTAGGCCGTTTAATCTATAATATAAAACAGAACAAATTTTAATAAGTCCATTCAATAGTTTCAAATAGACTTATTTAACGATCGCTAACATTCCTTTCAAATTTTTTTACATTTTATCGTGCCTAAAAATACGGGTTATTTCTAATATTTTATTCAATTAGGCGAATTTCACCTAATACCCTAAAAGATTAAGAATTCTTATTTTATACCTTCAAAGATAAGTTTTTGTATATTAAAAATATTATAATATGGTTATTTTGTTAGTTTCTATTACTCATTCTACCAACGTTAGTGGGGTGAATTTTGACGGAATAAACAACAAAAGGTAATGAAATGGTTACATGACAAAACTTTTCATACGTTAAGGGTATAATATGAGAAATCTCATACTTGAAGATACAAAGTGAAAAAGTTTATATCTTCGGGGGTATAAAGTGAGATTTTTCCTATTCAAATTATATAATCCACATGAGGGGATGTCGTATATAACCCTAGTGAAGATGAGGTCACGAGCTCCAACCTGCATAGAAATGGCTATGTAATATTGTACTGGGCTAGGGTTTAAGATTGTCAAGGGTTTTGCGTGGTTTCCACCAAATGGCAATTAAAAAATCAAAACCCTAGCTCCACGATTTTCTCTGTCTCAGGTTTCATACTCTCAAATGGAAGACCTGGATGATGATTTCGGCGATTTGTACGCCGACGTCGAGGTCCGAGCTACTTCGGCCATCCATTCGATTCCAAACATCACAAATTTACACATAGAAAAGAGCGAAATTAACCCCACTAACGATGACAATGGAGAGAAAGTTTTCAATCAGGAATCAAAAGGAGTTGATTTGATCGGGGATGATATGAATGTGGTGACGACGATTGCGAATTCGGAGGCAAATGCAGTCGAGGAATTTACCGATAATAATGGGAGCGACAGTGAGGATGAATTGAATATAGTGTTGAATGTTGATGATGAAGGTGGTGGTGATGCTGAGCCAGGGTTTGTGGGGATGCGGAATGATGTGAGATTGAGTAACGGAGGGTTTAAGGAAGAAGGGGAGGAAGAGGGACATGGTGGCTCTGGAATAGGTGTAGAAGGGAGTGGTTTGGGGAAGCATCGAAAATGGAGTGATCAGTCGCTGGTTGGTGATGGATTAGAGAAAGGTTGGAATGATATCGAGAGAGAGAATGGAGGTAAAGGCGGTTATCATTTGCAGTACTCACAATACAAGGTATATAGTTGAATGATAGTGCGCAATATGTTTCTGAAAGTGAATAAGGGTTTGTTGATGTAAAATTTGTATTTTTTAGTGGGAAGCAGTTATGTGAGGTCAGGAATGGTTCGAATCTGCTAGATACCCCGTGCAATCAAAAGAGGCCTGAATTGATTCTTTGCATCATAGAACTATGTTATTGTCATTTGTGTTCGTTTTAGAAGCTCAATGTTTATTAGGCTTTAAACTGATGTAGTGGTGGGTATGGGAATCCTCTCTGTATATTTCAGTAAAGCTAATAAATGTTAAGAGGTTGCAAATATTTTCTGTGGAATTTGAACAATTTATTTAACTTCACAATATGTGTCTACTGTCTATTGTGATGGAGCCTTTAATTTTAAAAACCCTAAAGTGTGCTACATTATTACTTGCTTTTCCAACAAGTTACTACTAATAAAGAGATTGAAATTGTTGCAAAACATTTGCTTGCTCAACTCCAAAGTTAGCCTTGTTTGATTTCTCATGGACTGATTTATTTGAGATGATAGAATTGTAGCATAGAACATGATGATGAATTAGTTATTTCTCCACATGTGGGGGTAAGTGGGTACATCTGACCCCCTACCCCACAGCTGCGGGAGCCTTCCTCCCTTTATTTAGTAATTATGTTATCTTAATTGAGCTAGGATTTTGATGTTGTTGCGGCTTGTGTGTGATTAGTTTCTGAACACTCTTGTGCAGTACAAGAGACCTCAACCAGCAGCATTTCCAAATAATTCAAAAGGTAGTGAAGCTGCGGGAGTAGCTTCATACTCTTCCACATTTTGTAGAGGTGAATGGGATGATAATGGGTGCAATCAACGCATGGCCTCAAACTTTGTAGCAGCTCAAAGCGGACACAAGAATTTCTCACTTCCTCGGTGCAGGTAAATATATTTGGTTTCACTCTTTTTTGTGCACAAACTAGGTTGGTTTTGAGGTGTATTTGCATTATATGACATGATTTTATTCTGCACATAGCAACAGATAATGACTATCAATCAGCCATTTAAGATGCTCCGCAAGAGACATGTGAGCTCTATTGTTGTTATGAAGTCCATCTTTGGCATTGTTTTAAGAATATTTGCTGAAGGGTCACTTTTTTAAAATATGCTTTTGAGCTTCTTTTATGTCCTTGCACTTTTATTTTTATGTTCTTGATCAAAGGTATCCATTTTCTATTTCTTACAGGACTATACTTGATGTTAATATTGATGCATTAGAGCGGAAGCCTTGGAGACATCCTGGTGTGGATATAACAGATTTTTTCAATTTTGGTTTTGATGAAGATAGTTGGAAACATTATTGCAACCGCCTGGTAAATATAATTACTGGCATTTATGTTTCCAAAACTATTTACCTTTCGGTAAATTTCCCAAGCCTGTCCAATGGATCCCTCATAGTCTACGTGCTGTGGGGGTTATATTTTCCACTTTTCCTCATGCAGTGTGATATTATTCGTGTTAACCTCTATGGACAGAAACCTAATCTTGAGATCGTGTGACAGGATCAACATCGACAAGACACAAATAGGCCAAAAAGGATTCATCCCACTGAATATTCCCAACCTAATAAGGTGAATATAACTGGAACTACAGTAGAATATTTTTCTTGTTCAAGCTATAAATAGTTGAAAATCTATTTTTTTCATAAGATATGAATATAAAGCTGCATTTGAGCATGGAAAAATTGCTCAGAAGGCTGTATCTGTGAAATTTGAGGAAGGATAGAATAGTTTCTCATCCTTCAAGAGTTTCTTGTAGAAAAGAGATGCAATTCGAAATGGTATGCCTTAAGCAGTGTGTTTTTGTCCAACATGTATAATATATAAGTTAGAACTTAAGATTCACAAGTAAAAAACTAGAAATAGGTAGTTGGGAGTGGTAATATTGTAATCTTGTGGTGAATGTTTCAGCCAAAGGGTAGAGCTATTCAAGTAGAAGAACGCAGCAGTGAGCGACAATCATCCATGGATGTAATGCGTTCCCTTGATCGGGACTCAGATGTCGTCATTCAGGTGTGCTATTGCTTTGTTTTTTATTATAGCTTTTGTGTCATTTATTTCTCCTGTTTTACTGCTTATGACCTGGTTTGGAGCAGATTAGAGTGCAGGATACGAAGGAGGACTCCTCTGGTTTAGCCAGGGAGGGATTAGGATGTGTAAATAAATCCGAACATCAAGCATCGGAAACTGGAGATTTTGATGTGGATGAAGAAGGAGATATTCTGTGCGTTAATAGTGCCAGTGAAGATGAAGGCCCTGGAGAATATCTTGAAGGGAATGGTGAAGGTTTGAGTACATCAGTTCCTAAAAGGTACGATCCACATGCTCTATAGTCCAGTATTGTCTTAATTCTTATTTTTTGATATTTGGCAGGGTCATACCCTGGAGTATAGGTTTCGTTATGTTGAGACTTAAGGGTGCTTCACAGTGTATGGCTAATTGGGACAAGGCTCTGTCTGGTTTGGTTATATTCATTGTCTGTGTTTGTTAGACAGTGGAAGCACCTTGGTAATAGTTGTTCATAATGTTGTCACATGAATATGCTATGAATGCATCTACCTCTTGCAGATGTAAATACTTCCAAATTTATTGGGAGTGACATCACATATCATGTAAAGTGTTGGCAGCTGAGTTCAGTGCGTCACGACAATTGACAACTTCATATATTACATCTATCAATGAAGTAATTTTAATTTTGCGCTGCTGCATTGCTGTAATGCTACTGATGTTTTTGCCGTTGATTTATAGCCTTCCAGATTTGACATGCATGCTAGTGGCTCATCAGAACTTGGATGTCTTTGAATAATTTAATACAGCACACTTGAGCTTTTGATAGAAAGGCTCAATGGTTGTTCATATTTATAAGGCATCATATGTAGTTACTGTCTTCTTCAACAAATTTGTGCCAATGGGTAGTTATACTTGATCTATATCTTGACCAAAAGCTGTACGGGCACTGTTTGATCATGCTTCTTTGCATATTAACAAATAGATTTGGTGTTTGTCTTTTTTTCTGAAGTCAATCCAGGAAGTCTGCATCTGCTGTATATGGTCATGGATTAGGGTATGGGCTAGGTTTTGGTGTGCATCATTACTCATTAATGTTTTGCTTATCAAAAAGATTATAATACTTGCAGTATCCCTTAAATGATGTTTAAAATTAGAAGTTCCTTTTGAAGATTTGGGGTGGGCTATGGTTCATGTGTATTTGACTGATTTTATAGAATTTTCTCTTTGGTCCTCTCATAGTTTCAATACTTGTCTTCTGTGCCAAGCCAAAGTGGTTTGGTTGAATACCAATACCAGCTTAATGACCTTTTCTCTTTTTTGTGGTTAGTGTCCTGTTTCGGAATGTGAATAAATTGAACAAGACAATTTGAGTAACTAACTTTATTCCCGCATTTTGTTTTACATTTTATTCGTTGCCACTAAATATATAGTCTTTTGATGTGTTTAGGGGTCCCCAACAAGCAAGGCCATCTAACTCTATGTGCAAGGATTCAGATAATCATGAACGTGTTCAGATCTCTGATGATGGGCATAGCCATCTGGAGGTGGTCATATGCGAATCAGAAGCAACTGCTGAAACAATGGAAACTTCAAATAACACAAACAAAAGGGTGGGCAGGAAAAAATGCAATACTGTTCCATCTATTGCAGGAACACAATTTTCTAATGGTGAACATAGTCCACATAGCCCCAGTTCTTCTTGTTCTGGCAGTCATAGCGAATCATTCAGAAGTGGTACTTTTATTGACCCAGGAAAAGCTCATAATCATGTTAGAAGGCAATTATCAAATTCGGTCTCTGAGATACAGGAGTCCGTTGCATCCGACTACTATCAGTCAAAAGACTCAAAAAGCCACGGTCTCAAAGCAGAAGCTGGTAATTGTAGATATAGTACAAGAAATAGGAGGTCCATTCAAGAGAATGTGAGGCATCACAGTAGGAGATTCCATGGTCTGTCTGGATGGAAGAACCACCCTGATGACGATGCCTCGCCATTTTCTGAGACTGAAGGATGGGTTGATGATAGCAGGCAGAAAAAAAGGCTACATCGTTTTGATTCTTTTGATGGGAAAGATATCTCATCTTGTAAGGAATCAGAACTATCCTTCAGTTATTGTGGTGAACAGTTTTCTGACTATCAGGCTGGGGCTGTTTACACAAGAAATCCTCTCTGGAAAGGCCATCAGCGCTTTGGATATGAGGCAGATCGAGATCCCAGTAGAAATTTCGATAGAGGTGAATATCTTTTTGAACAAAGAATATCGAGGGAGGATGATGAAATGTTGAAAAGGGATTCGTATCATCATGAAAGGGGACTGCCTGTTGAGGACATGGACCCTCCCTCTTGCAAGTCTAGATGGTGGAGTCCAAAGAATGCCTTCCACTTGAAGAATGAAAGAGGTACTCGATGGCAAAGGAAAGGAGATGAACCACAGTTTAGAAAGACAATGAGAAATGATGATTTTATTCTTGATTGTGAATACAACGATGATTTCATGCAAGAAGAATATATAGGATCAGTTCCGTATACTCACAGGGAAAGAGATTATTCAGAGCATAAGTATGAAAGATGTTTACCACATACCAGAAGGGAAGTTGAAAGCCCTAAAAGAAGTAGGAGGAGATATGACAACTCTTCTATCGGGTTGGATAATTTATGGTCTATGAGTGAGGAGGATGAATACTGGAGATGCACGGATCATCGATCTTTGGCCTCTTGTTCTTATGAAGAAGCTCATATTGCCAATGGCAAAACGTGGCATGATACCCTGTCTCCAAGAAATGATGTGTATGAAAGAGATGGGATACATGGGAGAGATAGGAGAGAAGGTAGTGACAGTAGTTGGTTTGGTAGTTATGCTGATGCTTTTGACATTGAAGAAAGTTTCAATAATCCTGATAATCAGGTTCATCTTCGAAGAAGTGGACACTATTGGCATTCTGAAGTAAGACATTGGGCTGAAGATGAATACATCTCCAGGCATCGGAACGGTAAATTCGGTCCTGAAGGGGTATCGTTTTCTTTCAAAAGGATTTCAACCCATGAACACCTTGACGCTAAACACGGCTCTGATCATGCCAGGAAATTAATAGATAACAGACGAGTGGAGCGGGCTAGATATCAACCAATAAGGGAAGGAAATAGTGGTATTCGATTTGGTAGACGTTCTAATATTATTGGAAGAGGAAATCATGAGAAGACACTCCTGAGGTTCGGGGTTTCAATTGACTCACACTTGGTTGTTAGGGAAGAAAAGGTAAAATTGGGGAAACCGAGGTCAAGACCTTGTATCACTGTGAATGTATTCAGGAGTGCTCCACATATGTTGGGCGAGTTTCTTTGCTTTTGTTATTGGCATCTCATTGCATGTTTCTTCTAGGGCTTTTTAAATATCCTATTGGCTATTCAAAAGTTTCATACAAGTAATCTTGTGAAGTTTTCCATTGTACATTGTCTTTTGAGTGTTTGAGTTTCAACAATGGCCTTACAGGCCAGGAGGGACTGCATCACAGACTCACCGCCATAAGCATGCAGAGAGTATTATTTAATAATAAAATAGTAGTAATTATAGTAATAATACTAATATTTTCCCTTCTTTATGTTAGTTAATGTATTGTTTTCAGTTGGATATTGTATGACATTTTATTCTGCAACTATATTTAATTACTGAATTTCTGGCCATGGGATGACAATTCTTCTGCCCACTCCGCAGCTGTCTGATGAATTAAACTTCATTGCGCTCGGGTTAGGCATGCCCTTTGTTATTCCCATGAAATGGATTTTAAGTTTTCATATATTCCTTGTCATTGTTGTGGCTTATTTCATTCGCCATGTACATGTAGCCCTGTGTTTCCGATGATTATTATTTTCTTTCCTATATAATAGAAATTTCTTTTTATAATGTTTCTTGATACTTTTACCTCTTGGTCTTTGCTTTTTGTCTTTGTAGGATTTTTATGTTTGGCGGCATTGGGTTTGGACTACTTGTTCACCTTTTGCTCTTTTATTATTAGTCTTTTTTATTGTTCATAAAATCATTTGTTTTCTATCAAAAAAATACATGCACCTGTTTGTCTAGTTTATTTCATTAACATATTTGTTTAGATGCCAAAAGACGCCATGTTACGTATTTTTTTATGCTTAAATGCTATTTAGTACTCTCTTACTTGAAGTCATATTTCTTGTCATCCATGCTTCATCTGTATATCTATGTCTACCATGCTCTCTGCTCTTTGGAGTTTTGGCTACCTTTAAATTAGGGTACGATCTTACTACCTTCATGAATGCAGCACGAAATGTTAGTATATAGGTAGCTACATATATGGTGCATGAGGACAATACTTCTGAGTCATTGTCGAAACAAATATGAAATTGACAGCTGTTTGATTAATTTCTAACAAATACTTTTGTTTCGTCCTTCTTTTGTGTTCTCTTTGAATATTCTTGGATCTAACCTTGCGGCAGTGAAGATGCTCTATGTTGTACTTGATAGTTTGTCAATATCCTTGTGATTGTATGTTTTTCTTCTGATTGAAAGCTTTTCATATCACCCAACATGAAGATGTGTCTTCTTCTGTTCTTTTTTTTTTCCCCATGTTTTCTATTTTTTTGGTGATCTGAGAAGGAAGATGCTGCGTTTAGACAAGCAATATCAGAAGTTTTTCATGAGAATTTTTGTCATAGGAGTTATGTGTTTTTTAACAAGGACAATCAATATTTATCCTAACTATTTTCCTTTTATATGCATTTTGGATGCCTCTTTCTTTGAAGTAGGCCAGTTACTCACCTTTCATTCATCACATGTTGTGGATATTTTGCATATTGACATTACCATGAACAATCAAAATAACACAAGCACCATCAACATTATCTGTGCTTTCTACAACCAAAATAGCACAATTAACTGGTAATTTTTGAAAGTTGATAAATGATCTAGAAACCTGGTAACACATATGCTCTCATGTTGGTAGAATTAAGAAAGCTATGTAATAGGTTTATAGAAAGATGTTTGAATGGTTTACACTCAACTCCGCAAAACCTTGTCCCAACTAGTGAGAGTCAGCTAATGTAATGTGGTTTATAGAAAGATGGATTGATCCTTAACTTCACTGGTTTGTGGAAAGACTCCTGGATTTTTTTGGTAGAATATAAATGGAAATTTTTAGGCCTTTTTTACCTGAACGTAGGCTTCTAGACCTTTAGGTCGTATTGTCATTGAGGATTGCTGAAATCACAGGGTGGTGCTTCCTATTATTTACCTGGAAATTATTATCTTTTCCTGTGTTGCATACAACAAATCTTTTTGTTTTTTTTTTCTGTGAAACAATTTTTTGGTTTAGTATTGGCTAAACATTTTTAATGCGATTGGTCAATTTCATCTGATTTCAGTTTTTTTCTTTGCTACCAAAATTTTGGATCTCAACGTGATACCATTCACCAAATGTGCAAAACAAAACAAAAATTATCTTGTTCAGTACGGTTTTATTTCAAATATAGATGGCCGTGATACATGGAATGGAACTTCTGTATCTAAGCAGTATGTGGCTTACTTCCAAATTTGGTTTTTTGGGATACAGATTTCCTAGATTGAATCAGAGTATGATGTGCTAGTTTTAGATGCAATGTGGATTTCTTTTTATTTAATCAGAGACAATATTTTAGATATTGTAGATTGGAATGCACTGATTTTCTACGCTTGTGGAAGCCTATTATGATGTGAATTGACCATGTAATTGTTCTTCACCTTGTGAATGAATGACAAGTAAACCTCAATCCTCAATCCTCACAAATGTTATTTCCACTTATTTCTCTTCGGGTTGATGTCCCTTTTTATTGAACTGCTTTCATTTTGTTCGTGTAGTAAGTCAGCGGTAGGATTCTTTGTTGCTTGTGGAATAACTGCTATTTTCTTTACCCATTTTTGGCATCTATGGACTTCTTCATTTCTTCATGTGCTATAAAATTGTGGTATGCCATTAGGAATTTTTGTGTTTTGCATTTTCGGAATTTCTGATTAGCTCTCTGCATGATGAGGTTCAAAGCTCTGTTTCCCTCCAACATCATAGTTTGTTTTCCAGGTTATCTTTGGTGGATGAAACATAGGTTTACCATTTAATTTGGCAGGACTGACTATATGTATATGAATGACGACAATACTAGAAAGCTTTGTAGTTACCTTTGGTCTTACAAAATGGTGGGTTTTAAGTGTTAAACTGAGTGCATTTGGGAGATGATTGGGTTGAAACATCGTAGAATAGGATATGACATTGCAGGGAGGGTTAGATGATTTTCGTTCTTTGTGAGTGGGTAGTGATGGAACTCATGGAGTTGTGAGAGAGATTCTATTCCCTCGGCTTGCACCCCCTGTGCAGGGAGTGGAAGTTTTTTTTTTTGGGGAGGAGGGGGGGGGAAATGTCATCTTGGCCTACGGACTGGCCCTCCTCGTACATTGCTGGCTTTGAATGTCAATTGGAAAGTCACAGGTCAGGGATTTGAGTTGATTACTAGTCATCACATGAAGTGCAATTAATGGAATTGTTTGAACATAAAGATTGAAGAACTATTTTTGTCGTGTTTGAGCTTGACTATAGAGGTGGTCATCGGTTATTTGTGGTCTCAGCTTCCTGTTTATTGTTTGTCAGCTCAGGGATTGGATGGAGATAAACCAGTTTTATTCTGGTAGAATTATCCATCTCATCCAAAGGAAGTGTTGTTCCTGCATCAGTAATTGGACTTGTGATTATCCATAGGATGGTATAGGAAAACTTGTGATTATCTTGGTGATTATTTATCTTGGCGATGGGCCCAATACTCATCTTTCTAACTTTGGCCTTTGATAAGATGTCTAGAGGGAAGGCAATTTGACTTGGCCTTCGATATGATCTAAAGGTTAAGCAATTTGACATCTCATGTTTGAACTTCACAATCGTAACTTGGTTATGCCTACGTGGCCATTGTGTGGCCGAGTGTTGGTCCAGGTATCATTTTGTGCTACTTGATCAAATGAATGCAAGGATGCAATGAAGCATCAGTTGCTTTCCTTTATATTTACAGTTGGTTCATGGGATAGTGATCATCTTATTAGTACTCTTATTTTTTTTTTCCCTCTTTACATGAAGTAAATTTAGGTACTTGCAAGTACCAAGATCACGGAACTCTAGATGTTAATATTTTTAATTCTGGGTATTATATGTTTCTCTATGTCATACATTCTGTATTTTGGATAACCTGCTTGGTCGAAGATAATTCGAGTTTCATCTTACTTATTTTTGAATGGTTGACTAATCCTTTTTGTCTTCAGGTTTTGTTAATACTGGGTTCTAATACATTCTTTTAAACGGCATTTTTGGTTGTGTATTTATAATTCTTTGCCAAATGCTTGCAGTAACAGCTTTTTCATCTTGCTTAAGCAAATCCATTTCTTTTCAGTAAGCTTAAATGTCTTTCTTAGACTGTAGAACACTCAATTGTGTGACATTTTCCCATGGCAATACACCCTGCAGTCCTCTGGAAGATGCTTCAAAGCTGGAAGTGTAATGTACAATGATAGACATGAAAACATGGACCGGATTATTGATGTCAAGCAGAAAACTTGCAAGGGTTTCAACGAATCTCATGTGGAGAAGTTAGCCCAATTGGACAACTCCAAAGTTGAAACCAACCAGAATGGCAACGAATGGCTTGACAAGTTCCCTGTAACGCAGCACACTGAAGCTTTGGATATTGAGGAAGGTCAGATAATAACCGAAGCAATAAATGTGAACCCAGTGAAAAAGATATGTGCATCTGCTGATGTGGGACAAATCAGTGATGTAAAGAAGTTGAATGGTGAAAAAGCAAAAAATGGATATGCGGTTGTTGAGAAAAATAACCCTCGGATTCTTGAGGTGATAGCAAAGATGGAAAAACGAAGAGAACGGTTTAAGGAGCCCATTACTCTAAGAAATGACGCAGACAGGGTTGTCAACCCTCCAGTTGATTCAGTTGTGGAAACAGCTCAGAATAAGCAACAACAAAGGCCAATGCGGAAGAGGAGATGGGGTGGAAGTTAGGTCCCAGAGAATGCAGGTGCATCTCATACCTCAGCCGAAGTGGTAACGGAATTGTGGTTTCAGGTTTGACTCAGAACAGGTTGAAAGGATTAGCACTAGGCTGTCTATTGTGGATAGCAAAACGAGATAAAAAGTGCCGTTCAGATAAATTATTTCTTCTGGATATTGAAGATAGAGTTGAATTTGAACATTTTTTAATTTCTCCTTCTGCTTGGAATAAGGTTAACTGTGCTAGTATATTCTTGGTGAAAGTTTATAAGTTAGTAAGGATTTTATAAATTTCCCTTTACCCACCACAGGTTTTGGCTGGCCACTCTGATCCTTTTATAAATCATAACTTAATAAGTTCTTAGGCTGCCTAATTATTTCAGGAGCAGTTTTTACGGGCTACTGTCATAATCGAGACTGCTAGTTGGGCTTCTGTTGTACCTCATTTTCTAAATTTGTTATAGCACAATTTTCTCTTGCTGTTAGTATTGTCAGGGAACATATAAGCTTGATTGACGCTGTAGCTATTTTAGTCTTATTTTTGTGACAGTGACCTCTTACTAACAGTTGTATCTTGCATCATTATGGTACCTCGAAGACTTAGTTTGATATATGTTGGAACTGAATCTTTGTGGGTTGTTGATCTCCCATTCCCAACACAATAACCACCCACAATAATGTTAGGCATGAAATCTGTTGCTGCTAATGTAATTTTTCATCCATGTTTCTAGTCAGAATGGCAAACGCATACATGCATATTGTCATAGGTAAATCCCACAGTGCTCAAAAGGAGAGGGATGGCTCATCGATGGGGTAATTTATTTACTCAAAACTCTCCTTGAAGTTTACACTGATTATATCCCATGCCTCAAGGTTACCATATATAAACCACATAGGGTGTATGGTGAACTTGTAGTCAAATCATTCTTTGTTAGTTGAGCAGTCGGGTTTTGTAGATGTTATCTGGTGGTTTTCTTGCAATAAAAATGAAAAATCCAGACTTTGCCTTCATTGAACTTCTCTCTTCCACCGCTGGGGTGCGGATTAGGGGTGAAGGGTTGGTGTGGGGAACGAGATGGAAAGAGAAGATGAAGAGTTTACCGATCACCTAAGGTCGTGTATATGGGTTGTACTTGCATAGGAAAGGGTGCCCGGAGCAACACAAACGTGTTTGGCAAGTATGTCAAGATAGTTAGAGAGTGCATAACAGTGGATTATTACGAGTCACCCAATTTGCTGTCATATTTGCCAATGTACATGCAATTTTTATTTTTCCACATAATCATTCGAGCATAAGAACAATAAACTAGCTGACAACCCAACAACAACAGTACTTTGTTTCAAAGCACTAATATAATACATTAAAAACACATAATCAATAAACTGGCAAAGTACATGTTATATCACACAACATTGTTCGGAGTGCACTCATATAATACATCAAAAACATATAATCAGTAAACTGGCAAAGTACATCTTATGTCACGCGACATTGTTCGGAGTGTCTGGAGGTGTGACTGGTTTGACATAAACTCCAATGGAGTTTAGGGCATGCTCAGCAGTGCCATGAAATCCACCGAACCGATGACCCTCACCCTCATCTCCCTCTAGTGTCGGTGTGACTCATACTCTGTTCTCTTGCACATTCACGTACTCACGAAATAGTCATACGAGATAATAATAATAATACATCAATAAAGTCTATTAAGCTTTTGGTACCAAAGATATACTCGTAATACTAACATTACATAGTTTTACACCAACATACAACATCAAAAATAGGAACATCCCAAGCTATTTGAAGATTAATAATACTATGCTGACCAAATTTTAGAATTAAATTTGGAGTCCAAATGACATAACAACATATTATTTAAAATTTTTATCAAACCCGGCCCTCGGCACCAAATACAGAAGGACTAGCACTTTTGTCCTGGAACTTGCCGAGTGTTTTAATTGGCTTGAGGTAGACCCCAATGGAGCCTAGTCGGTCACGGTTGTCGATAGTAGTACCATGAAATCCACCGAATTGCCGTTCCGGTCCCAATTGAATCCGAAACTCTCTGTCTCCTTCGGTAGGGCAACCAAACGGCCCGCGCTTTGTTCGATTGGTACCAAATGTTAGTGAACTTATACCATCGCCAAAAGCGCCAAAAGTTCCAATGACCACACGACAGCTGACCCAGGTAAGATACTCCGATGGATAATCCAACCTTACCTGTTAGTAAATTCAATTGACCAATGTATTAGTTAAGGCCTCTAGTCTAAAACTGCATTCTAATTTTTTTTTTGTTATTTGTTTTTATTTTTTGAGAAAAAAACGATAATCATTCATTGTCCACCACTAGATACATTATTGTGGAGAGGAGATAATAGAAATGACGGTATCTCCTCCTTCTACAACATAAAAGTAGTACAATTAATAGCAAATCTGGCTAAACTATGAACGACTTCATTTCTATTCATGTATATCCAAGCCATTGAAATTTTATTTATTAAGCAAAACAATTGGGACCGGATTTTGAGATTAATTTGAAAACCCGATCCCTTATAGTCGTTTTTAAATTAAGTTCACCATTAATCTGAGTAAATATTGAATACAACGGTGGTACCTTACATACACCAATTTACTTATTTATTTTGATATTATTTGTTGGTGATACCACATCAACGTTGACGTGTGGTATCACCGTTGTAATAAATATTTTATCAATTAATCTAACAATCACAATGCATTACCTTGTTAGATTTTCAAAGCAAATTTCCAGGAAACAGCATTCAAAAAGTTGAAAGAAAATTATATCTGCTCACCACGTCAAATGTGTGTCCAGAACTTTCGCCATATCTCTTAGACAATTCCAAAGTTCCATCCTCAGAATACTGGAATTGTATGGAATTGATTTTATTCGAATCACCATGCGATACAAAGATCTGAACTATCTCACTATGTCCATTCTCATCCCAATCTGTGTGATTGTGAGGCAACTGCTTCCCCAGCCCCACCGGACCAATTTTGATCATCCTAGTGGCATCAATTTTCGGCGTAAATTCATGAACTTAGCAAATGAAAAATCATGCATATTGGTTCTTTAATACCACCATATTCAGAAGGAAACACTACTCACAGCTGCTCACTAGAAATGTATTATGAAAGAGAGGATTCATAGACGACACGAACATATATTTGAACAACAAATTATAAAACTTACAGATCTTTTGCTTCTATTAACCATTACCTGACTATGATTTGCACACTTTCTGAAGTTCTAGAGCTCAGCTTGTTTTTACAGAGGGCAGAGAGAAAGAAGGGCTGGGGGAAGGAACTTATGGGAGAGTGGAGAGAGAAAAGTTGGTAGTCACCAAGATGCTTTTTGGGTTCCTTTTTCTTTGTCGGTGTTTCTTTCTTCCTTTTTTTTTTTTTTCGATCACTGAAGAGGAAATAAATCTTAATAAAAAATATGACTTATAATTAAATTAACGGCAATGATCCATAAACAAGCTGCATGAAAAAACAATAATAAATAAAAACAGCACTAAGTGGGGTCTTCCCCTAAAAGCATTACTTTTTTCTCTTTTAAATTTATTTTTTATGGTCTTTTTAATAAGGAGGACAAAAAATAGGAAATATGAAAAATAGAAATTGTACATTTTCTATCATTCAAAGAAGGAAAATAGAAATGATATACTTTCTTTCTTTTGTGTTTGGTAGGATGTATGAAAAATAAAAATATTTATTTTTTTTAAAAAAAAATATAAAATACATATTTTATAGTTATATTTATATATAAAGTTAATGTAAACATAATATATGTATATATCAAATAACATATATAGACAAATAAGATACATTTCAACATAAAAAATTAATTTTTTATCTATTTTCTTTTCAATTTTGAAAGAATTGATTTTCGTCCACTTTTTCATCTAATTTTGTTATTAGATGGTTCAAAAGAATTGGAAAAAACCCACTGAACTAGACTGTTTTGTAACAAACCTGCGGAATCAGATGGTTTTGGCCAAATTGACCGGATCAATCTAAATGCTATAAAAAAGAGGTTTCAGGGCATTTTTGCCCAAATTTGATCCATTTTAGCCCGCTGCTCACGACCTCACCTCCTCATTGCCTCCGTTTTCGACTCCAACTACTCATGACTGAGTCACAGTCAGTCATCTGTAGATGGTAGATTATATTGAAATTGGGTTGTATTAGAAATTGAATGCATTTAGATTAAATACATGTTTGATGATTTTGAAATTTTTGTTTGATGTAATATACATTTAAGCATGCTATTTTTGAAAATTATTGTAATTTTTTGTCTATTTATTATTACTTACAATTAGTTATTATTTTTTTATTATAGTCAACGGTCCGACTAATGACCTAACGATTAAATCTTTAATCCATTAACTCGACTTCTTTTCCAAATTGAAGTCCGAACCGACTTTTAAAACTATGGCACCCACAAATCTATTACATACGATCAAAAATTGAATAGATGCTAATTGATTAGTAAGTTGTAAGACGATGATACCATAAAAAAAATCATGGCAGACTTCTGTCAAAATCTCACAATTAAAGCTGCGGGCCTAAACCACAAATTGTGAAGATTAGTGGGCCAAGCGGCACTTTCTGGCCCCACTTGATTCACATACGAATCTCTTTTAACAAAGCATTATCAATTGTTAGATTCATGGGTTCCACTATTTTATTTATTTATTGAAATCTACTAATCCAACCATCATTTCAGTTAATAAACGATATTTACTTCCATTCTCTCTCTCTCTCTTTCACTAATTTTTTTAAAAAAATAATACAAAAAGAATTAAAAATAATATTTAAAAGAAGTAGTTAAAAATACAAAAAAATCTATTGGAACGTGTATTAAAAAAATGAGTAGCTAAAATAGAAAATATTTCTTCTTGAATAGCTAATCTATCTTTTATTATTGAAGATCCTCTAACATAACAACCAAACTCAACAAAAATAAAAAATTGAAAAGCTATTGCTTAGTAACCAAGCACCTTTTTTTCACTACTGCACAACGGATGCTTGTGACTGGTTGCTTTTAAAACGATTAAAATTGAAAAGCTATTGCTTATTAACCAAGCACCTTTTTTCATTGCTATACATACAATGGGTGATTGTGACCGGTTGCTTTTAAAACGATTATAAAGAAGGGATAGTATTAATCCCTTCCGATACATTTTCTCTAAAAATCTATCTCTTCTTGACAGATCATCCATTATTAATGAGTCAGTGACTCACTTATATACAATGAGTCTCTTTTGAATGCATGATGAACCATCTGTCAAAAAAGAATCGAGAAAAAAATGTATTAGATGAAATCTCATTAAAAATACCAAGAAAACTGGACTCATAGCTCTATCTCATACATGCGGGCTACAGGGAGAGAGAGCATACGATGAAGTGAGCAACAAAGTTATGCCAGGTTTTATGGCCACTGTTTTATAAACCGAAATTCTTGTGGACTGCCCTCGTCTAGGAAAGACAACCAAGAAAATTAACAACATACTATGATGGATAAACTGCAGGTGCAGAGCTAGGATCTCCCAAAGGGGTCAACTCAGAGGTTGGAAAAAAATAATAAAGTAAAGTAACAGGGGCAGTATTGAAATTATACAAAACTGGAGAAGGCTAACCTAGAACTCCTTTTACAAAAAATAAATAAATAAATAACACAGAGCTTAGAATGCCAAAAATAATTAGAGTCGTGTTATTCCTGAATATCCATCCCATAAAGCGAGGGGCTATCAATATCCTGATCAGTTATTTTGATTTCGACTTATCATTTGAGCCACAAATTTGATCGTTCATTTGGTCCGCTTAGAATTTCTGAAATAATTATAGAAAACTTAGGGGGCCGTGGCCCTTTGTGATATGCTGTGTTTATTGTATGCACAAATTATGGAATTTTTTTTCTATGATGTTTTTATAATTTTTTTTTACATAAAAAAAAATAAGACTACAGTTGAAAGAAAAACATGGTTAAGCATTCATTTAAGGCTGTCGTGATACTATATGGAATTACTAGTAATTGTACGTGTCTGAAGTCATTTTATAACAAAAAAAAATCGCAAGACATTACTAGTGCATGAATGATCAAAAATAAAAAAACCCCAACTGTGCATGAAGTAGAGTGACAACTGAATCATATCATATCATATTGTGTTGCGTTATTTCAAGTTCATGTCAAAAATTCATCAGCCTTAACACAGTCTGCTTAGTTAATCATGTCGAATGATATAATATTAACATAACTCGTTCAAAACTCGAAAATAGCCTACATAACACATTTAAATTAAGAGGTCATGTCCGAGTTGACACTATATGTTACCAACCCATTTAATAGTACATGGATTATGTTTGGGTTGATACAACTCACATAACATGATTACCATATCTGCTGAACTATTTACAACATAAAATCTTACTTTTAACCCAATCCCCAGTCAACATCCATAAAAAGTAAAACACAGACCACAACCATTCTAGCCAATATTTGAAAAAATTAAGAAAATCATATTCCATAGGATTACCCCAAATAACATAACACGACAAATTAATTCATAATCCTAACCGATATATTCTGCTACCATTGGTATCTTTTTCTTCATCGCCAGTCATGTAAATTCTCTAACTCATCATGCTTCGTCCTAGAGTTGTCAAATGCAAATTGTCAAAATTAGAATAAAGAACAAACAAAAAATTGTGATAAGTGCCCAAGGAAGTCAAATGTGATTGAATCTCAAAAATTGTTTAATAAACTACTGAGTGAAGACAAAAAATTTCATTTCATGATACTATGTTTCTCAAAGCCCAAGCAAATTCTTAGCTCAACTGCTTTTGTTATCACCGCTTAAAAAAAGCATTTATCTATAGAATGTCAAACTCAATTTACTTTGAAAAAGAAAAAAAATACATGCAACAAATAGGTTATTCCTGAAATAGAGAGAAAGCAACCAACAAACAATGAATATAAAAACTAAATGACACATAACATGAAGAAAATCTTATACCTTGCACTCGGCCATGGATGGTATACCCTTTGTTGATACTATAAAGACATTTTGAATTGTTGGAATTCCATGATATTGCAGTAGAACCATCAGAACTTATTTTTTCATCCAATGCACTTGGAATCCACAAAATAGAAACTAAATTTACAACATGATGTTAATGTCATTACAGAGGGGATATCAACCAAGATACTGCAATTATGAGCAGTATACTAAAAAAGTCAACTTTCCACTACCCTAAATTATTCCCAAGGACACATAACTATGAACTATACAATTTGTAAGTTTGGGAATTAGGCGTCATAAAGAAATTACTGGTCGAAGATGAGTGTGAAACCATAGGACTCCAATTGCTAAATCCTTCACCAAGTTTGTGGACTATACCTAATGACTATCCAAGCAAAATCAACCCAAAATCCACAAATTTTAAAGAAATACCACAATTTATGGGCATACCTCACATGAATGCATCATTAGATGACAACTTACACAAAAATTCAGGTTCTTGAGTATACTGCAAAAACATAAATGACAGAAAAAAGATGTCAATGAAAATTTTTAAACAAAAAAATTGACATAGGGAATAAATGTATTCACAAATCTTTCTCAGAAAACTCATAATCTCAAAAAGAACCACCCCTCAAATTCAACATTACAGGGCCTTGACCCTAGGCCAATCTCAAATTAAACAAATGCATCAAAGCAAACACATTTTACCTAATCAAGGCTAAGCCAATCTACTCAATAAAACATTCAGTGCATGCAATCTCAATCGTACAAATTTGTTACATCCACCAATGTGAAGAAATAGTAGCCTACAACAATAGAAACCCATATTTTAACAACCAAATTCACAAAAAACATCACAAAGAGAAAAAATTAAAGAAAGGGCTATTAGAATTGTGATACTTGAAGTAACCCTTAGGGTCATCATCTGCCATGACCATATTGCCTGCACTTGGATCTCTGATAGATCTCCATGAGAAAAGCTGCTTTAAATCAAACAAGGATTAATTAAACATAAAATTTGGTAGCCTAATCAATTTCACTAATACCCTAGACCCAATTTCATAATACCAGACAACAAATCAACATACCTATCCCATGGTTAGAGCTCGAAGCTTATTAGGGAAGTAAGGGTTTAGGTTCTTGAAATCCTTTTTAATAAGTCTCATTGAAAGCCTTACGGTAGAAATTTAGAAAGGCCAAAAAAATAAGGATGGTGTGTGTAAAATCAGGTGGGTGGGTGTGGCTGTGGGGAAGTTCCGACAATAACAACGAGAGAGAGAAGATGCAGCGAGAGAAAGGGCAGCGGCTGGAAATGTGATTGTGTGCGCAGAGAATTGTGGTGCACAGAAGTTAGGGGCATTTGGTTACCTCTTTGGCATTTGGTCGAACACCTCCCGAGTGTTATGTTGAAGACCTTCGATATAGAAGCAAGAGAGAGAGAGAGAGAGAGAGAGAGAGAGAGAGAGAGAGATAAGCAGTGTGTACCTGTGTGGGATAATGCTTGTGGATGAGCAACGAAGAGAAAGAAGCAGCAAAGGAGAGAGGGCTACGGACATTAACAAATGCTCACAAAAACACGAACACACATAAAAAAAATCAATAACACACTCACACAAAAATCGAGAACACAAGCACAGTAAAAGAGAGAGAGATAAAGAAAAATGGCAATGATTAAGAGAGATAAGACAAACATGTGTTGGTTTGTTTCAAGCATTCACTAGTGGGGGAGCGGTGTTGGTTTGTGTTAATAGTGTGTGTGTGTGTGAGAGAGAGAGAGAGAGAAAAGACGTGTGTTGATGGCTCCTAATAAAATCCAAATCGGTGTCGATTTGTGCTAACAGTGCATGTGTGTGAGAAAGAGAGAGAGAGGGGCGTACTTGAGCAATGCAGCGAGAAAGAACGAACAACGAAGTATTGGGGAAGATATCATTTTTGTTGGAACAAAGAGAAGAAATAGGTAAAGATCGCCTGATAAGGCTCAAAGATCACATAGAGATTATGATAAGGAAAGAAGATAAAAAATCCACGGATTTGAAGAGAGAGAGAGAGAGAGAGGCAGAATTGAGGAAATTATCAGCTGATAAGGAAAGATGATCGTATTGGAGAGAGATAGAGTTGGGGAATTAAATTTAGGGATGTGAGTGTGTGGACAATGAGTTTGTGTGTGAGTGAGAGAAAGAAGAGAAGAGGTAGGGGTGGTGTTGTGTAGAAAAGGGTAGAGAAGAGGTGGGGGTAGGATGGGGGTCAGTGTGTGTGAGAGAGAGATGAGGCATACTTGGGAGGGGTTAGTAGCAGTAGTGGTGTTGCTGATGAAGTAACAGTGGTGGTGGTGTTGCTGGCGGGTAACAAGAGAGAGAGAGAGAGATAAAGAGAGAGACAATAAGTAGTAACAAAGGGGGAGAAAAAAAAAAGAAACAAAAGGATGACTTGTCTCACAGAAGGGCGAAAAAAAAAGAGATGAAGAAAGGTGGCAGAAGGATGGCTGTCTGACAGGTGAGGTGACTGAAGATGTCAAATTTTTGAAAAAAAATTGTGGGTGAAAAATGATGAATTTGGGGGGAAATGAGAGGGATAATAGTGACCATTAAATTGATTTAAGACTGTTGAATTTTTTTGTTGAAATCGCTTTGTTTTATGTTATAAATACATCCAAATTTGATCATCATACTCGCAATTTGGCATAGCGGCCCCAGACTACTTCAATTGAGCTTGAAATTCAAAAAAAAATATGCACAAATTATAGGTTTAAGACCTTGGTTGAACTGACGTTTTTAAGCTAAATACGTCATTTAAATTTAAGGGTGTTCAAAATTTTGATTACCTGCATATTACGTTCCTACCCGACTATATTAATCGGCTATCGACAAAAATCAGCTACCAAAATCTTAAACTCAGCAAAACTACTGGCCCTTTATTGGATGATCATACCATCTATCGTCGGCTCATTAGTAGATTGTTGTACCTCACTATAACTAGACCAGACAACAGTTACACCGTTCAGCTTTTAAGTCCATTCATGGACAAGCCCACCACTGCTCATCTTGCAGCGGCGCACAAAGTTTTGAGGTATCTCAAGCAAGCCCCAATGGAGTTTAGGGCAACATTGTTAGGGGTGTCCGGAGGTGTCTGGTTTGAAATAAACTCCAATGGAGTTTAGTGCATGCTCAACAGTGCCATGAAATCCACCAAATCCATGACCGTCATCTCCCTCCGGTGTGTGTGACTCATCATACTCTGTTCTCTTACAAGGAAACTCTCACCAACACATTCACATACTTATGAAATAGTCATACGGGATAATAATAATAATAATACATCGATAAAGTCTATTAAATTTTTGGTACCAATGATATACCCGTAATACCAACATTACCAAGTTTTACACCAGCATCGAAAATAGGAACATCCCAAGCTATATGTAGATTGTCGTAGCTTTTTTGTCCTGGAACGTGCCAAGTATTGTAATTGGTTTGACGTATACCCCAATGGAGGCTAGTTGTTTACCGGAGTCGATAGTACCATGAAATCCACCGAATTGCCGGTCCAGGTCCAGTCCAAAGTGTATCCGAAACTCTATGTCTTCCTCTCTAGGGCAACCAAACGGTCCGTGCGTTGCTCGATTGGTACCAAATGCTAGTGAACTTATACCTCCTCGATAAACGGCTTTATGACCGCTGACCCAGGTAAGATACTCCGATGGATAATCCAACCTTACCTGTTAGTAAATTCAATTGACCAATGTATTAGTTAAGGCCTCTAGTCTAAAACTGCATTCTAATTTTTTTTTTGTTATTTGTTTTTATTTTTTGAGAAAAAAACGATAATCATTCATTGTCCACCACTAGATACATTATTGTGGAGAGGAGATAATAGAAATGACGGTATCTCCTCCTTCTACAACATAAAAGTAGTACAATTAATAGCAAATCTGGCTAAACTATGAACAACTTCATTTCTATTCATGTATATCCAAGCCATTGAAATTTTATTTATTAAGCAAAGCAATTGGGACCGGATTTTGAGATTAATTTGAAAACCCGATCCCTTATAACCACTAATGAAGGTCGCTATTAAATTAAGTTCACAATTAATCTAAGTAAATATTGAATACAACAGTGATAATATATTAGTATTGTTGACATAGTATTATCAACCAATAATAAAATATTAAGTGTGTAAGGTGAACTCACTTGGATATTTATTTAGTTATATGGAAGAAGAGTGAGTAATTATTTACTTCTATAGACCCATTTGCTTAGTTGTTTTAATATTATTGATTGGTAATATTACGTCAACATTAACATGTGGAAAGGGTGTCAATTTTTGACTCGAACATGAACCCAACTCCAACCGAACCTGACACGAACCCGAAAAAAACACGATTCGTTGACACGAGGAATAAATGGGTCAAATTAAAATTCAACACGAATAACACGATTAATGGGTACTGTAGATAGAAAATAATTATTTAATGAGTATTTTAAATAGAAAATAAGAATTTTAAATAGTATTATATTAGTTGTTGTCAAATAAAATAAATTTTTATTAACACGAATATTAACACGAACCCGACACGTACCAAAAATGATACGACACGAATACGGCATGTGGTATGACTGAATATTTTCTCAATTAATCTAACGATTACGATGCATTACCTTAATAGATTTTAAAAGCAAATTTGCAGGAAACAACATTGAAAAAGTTGAAAGAAAATTATACATACTCACCACATCAAATGAGAGTCTAGAACTTTTGCCATATGTGTTAGACAATACCAAAGTTCCATTCTCAGCATACTGGAATTGTATGGAATTGATTCGCCCCCTATCACCATGCGATACAAAGATCTGAACTATCTCACAACGTCCACTCTCATCCCAAGCTGTGTCATAAAAGTCCATCCCGCCCACCGGACCAAATTTGATCATCCTAGTGGCATCAATTTTCGGCGTAAATTCATGAACTTAGTAAATGAAAAATCATGCATATTGATTCTTTAATACCGCCATATTCAGAAGAAAACACTACTCACAGCAGCTCACTAGGAATGTGTATATATATATATATATATATATATATTATGAAAGAGAGGATTCATAGACGACACAAGCATATATTTGAACAACAAATTATAAAACTTACTGATCTTTTGCTTCTATTAACCATAACTGACTACGATTTGCACACTTTCTGAAGTTCTAGAGCTCAGCTTGTTTTTACATAGGAGAGAGAGAGAAAGAGGGGCTGGGGGAAGGAACTTATGGGAGAGTGGAGAGAGAAAAGTTGGTAGTCACCCCGATGCTTTTTGGGTTCCTTTTTCTTTGTCAGTGTTTCTTTCTTCGTTCTCCTCTTTTTTTTTTTTTTTTTCTTCCGGTCATTGAAGAGGTAATGAATATTAATAAATACTATAACTTATAATTAAATTAACGACAATGATCCATAAACAAATTGCACGGAAAAACAATAACAAATAAAAACAGCACTAAGTGGGTCTTCCCCTAAAAGCATTACTTTTTTCTCTTTTTAATTTATTTTTTATGCTCAGTTTCGTAAAAAGAATAAAAAGTATGAAAGATATAATTTTTTATCATCCAAGGAAAGAAAGTAAAAATACATATTTTCCTTCATTTGTGTCTGACAGGATAGATGAAAAATAAAAATGATTAATTTGTTTAATTTTTTTTAAAAAAAGTATATAATATATATTTTATTATTATATTTATACATGAAATTAATATATACATAATATATGTATATATCAAATGATATATATAAATAAATAAGATACATTTTAACATAAATAATCAATTTTTCATCTACTTTTCTTTTAATTTTGGAGGGATTGATTTTGATGAGTTGAAAGAAAAACTCATTCATCCACTTTTTTTATCTATGATATTTTCTTTACTTATCAAACAATGATTTTTATTTATCTTTATAACTTTTCATCATTTAATTTTTCCACCATATTAAACTGATAGGATTGATTGGTAGTTAATAAATCAATAAGAATTTGATTAAATACAATATAAATTTATTCAAAAATATTTACACAAAGAACGAAGTTGGTGTTTATCAGTATTTTAAAATCCGATTCGGCTCGGCCCAGCGCAGCCCAACGTGTTGACTCAGTGAATCAGAGAATTGGAGTCTGAACCAGGCCAATTTGGTTATTTGATGGTTCAAAAGAACCGGAAAAAATCTGCTGAACTAGACAGTTTTGTAACAAACCTGCGGAATCGGACGGTTTTGACCAAACTGACCGGATCAATCTAAATGCTATAAAAAGAGGTTTTAGGGCATTTTTGCCCAAATTTGATCCATTTTAACCCTCTGCTCACTACCTCACCGCCTCATTGCCTCCTGCTTCTCATTTTCGACTCCAACGACTCATGACGGAGTCACAGTCAGTCATCTCTAGTTGGTAGATTATGTTGAAATTAGGTAGTATTGGAAATTGAATGCATTGAGATTGAATACATGTTTGATGATTTTGAGATTTTTGTTTGATCTAATAAACATTTAAGTATGTTATTTTTAAAATTATTGTAATTTTTTAGTTTATTTATTATTACTTATAATTACTTATTATTTTTTTATTATAGTCAACGGTCTGATTAATAACTTAATGGTTGAATCAATGATCCATTAATCTGATTCTTTTTTCGAGTTAATGTCCGGGGTCGAGTTTTAAAACTGTGACATCCACGAATCTATTACATACGATTAAAAATTGAATAGGTACTAATTGATTAAGTTGTAAGATGAAACAATAAAAAAATAATAAGAATTGGACACAGTTCATTTAAAAATTTTAGATTGGGAGAAACACGCACTACACAACATGGTTATCATGATAGATATCTCAAAAAAAGAGAAATTATAATTGTTCAAGGGAAGTTCATGATCGATATATATTTGTGATCGATTTCAAAAATAGAAAGTATTACTTTTTAATTGGTTAAACTACCTTTTATTATTAAAGATCCTCTAACATAACAAACAAACTCAACACAAATCAAAAATTGAAAAGCTATTCCTTAGTAACCAAGCACCTTTTCTCATTACTACACAATGGGTGCTTGTGACTTGTTGCTTTTAAAACGATTGAAATTGAAAAGCTATTGCTTAGTAACCAAGTACCTTTTTTCATTGCTACACAGCGGGTGATTGTGATTGGTTGCTTTTAAAACGATTATAAATAAGAGATAGTACTAATTCCCATGAACTTAAAAATTAGACTTGATAATCTCAATAATTAAATAGGTAATAATTGAGACCTACAGTAAAATCAATGATTGTAATTATCAAATTTAATTTTTAAGTTCTTATAGCATTACTCTAACCTATTTAATGAGATCACGTCTGGTCTGGCACTGTTGTGTTCCTTGGAAAACAACGTGATGCTTTGTAAATCGCACACCATAATGTTACTGTCTCTCAAGTTTCAAATGACCCTCTAGTTCAAAAACTCTTTTTAGAGAGTTTGAGAGATGAAGGCGGAATTTTTTTTAAAAATTGTTGTGTGCATTTGGGTAAGTAAGTGAGTAACTTTTAGTATGTTACTATTAAACATCAGTTGCTTTACTTACGTGTCTATTGTTTATAAGTTTCTCTCTATTCCTTCAAAACTAGACTCGATCTTTTGAAGATCATGGGTATGAGTTTATTGTAAAAAATAATTTTCGTTTTTAAGCACAGATTTATAAATGGAATTAATAAAAATTGCTACTGAATTTTTTGACCAAAGCAACAAATATTAGAATTATGATCTGAGCAAAATAAGTATGAGGAGTGTAATCTAAAATTAGAAATAAAGCATGCAAATAGTGGTCAAATCATAAAAATATAACATGCGATTTAAATAAATACATTGGATTTATATAAACTAAATAAATTGATTTGGAAAGAACTGGTCTACGAGTCCGAGAGACGTGTGTTCACTGTCCTAAAGCAGTTGAGCCTTCCCACGTGAAGGTACTGATGGACACCAGCGACTTCACGATCCAACCCAGACGCTCATAACAGCACCTTCTCAATAGTCACGTCAACTGGAAGGTTGAAGTGAACGTGACTCGAATCGAGTTGTCCAAAAATACAATAATAGATGATAATTAAAAAGTATGCAAAGTATAAAAGGATAAACTATTGGAAGATTTTGGAGTGAATTTTCATGGTTACCAAAAGCTATCTCAACCGCCACTTATATATTCATTGTGCGTGTAACGTACACATGATACTATTCAATTCTTTTTTTCAACCATTTGGCACATGGTGACTTTTCAATGGTTTTATGCATGCCGACTTTTCAATGGTTTTTATTGTTTAGCCTTAAATAGTCATAAAATCAATTTTAAGGTCACAAATTATTATTTTTGAATATACATAGTAAATAGGATCAAAAAATTTACAATTGAAATTCACAAATTAAAATAAAAATTCAATAAAAATTTAAAAAACTTAATTTTATTCTTACATTTATTACGTCTGTGACTATCTTATTGCTGTCGCTGGTATGGTTAGTGGCAGGCAGCAAACGATGGGTACGATTTATAACTTATTTCGAGATGAATAGATCCCACTGGTATGATCAAAATTGGTCCAGCAGGGTACCTTGGTACAAGTAGAACACATTGAGACGAACTGAATTCGTTCAGATCTTTCTATATCACATGGGAAGGGACAAATCAATACCATCCAATTCCAGTATGTTGAGAATGGAACTTTGGTATTGATAGCCCCTCGCTTTATGGGATGGATATTCAGGAATAACACGACTTTAATTGTTTTTGGCATTCTAAGCTTTGTGTTTTTATTATTATTTTTTTTTTTTGTAAAAAAAGTTCTAGGTTGGCCTTCTTCCAGTTTTGCATAATTTCAACACTGCCCCTGATACTTTACTATATTATTTTTTTCCAACCTCTGAGTTGGCCCCTTTGGGAGATCTTAGCTCTGCACCTGCAGTTTATCCATCGTAGTATGTTGGTAATTCTCCTGGTTGTCTTTCCTACACAAGGGCAGTCCACAAGTATTTGGGTTTATAAAACAGTGACCATAAAACGTGGCATAACTTTGTCGCTCACTTCCTTGTATGCTTTTCCCCTGTAGCCCGCACGCACGTATGGCGTAGAGCTATGAGTCCAATTTTCTTGGTATTCTTAACGAGATTTCATCTAATACATTTTTTTTTTAATTCTTTTTTAACAGATGATTCATCATGCATTCAAGTGAGATTCATTATATATAAGTGAGTCACTCACGCATTAATAATGGATGACCTGTCAAGAAGGCATTACTCAATAGGTTATTGTATGTTTTACAAAGCATCACTTTGTTTCTCAAAATTCTTTTTTTGTTCTATGATGTTTTTATAATTTTTTTTTACATAAAAAAAATAAGATAACAGTTGAAAGAAAAACATGTCTAAGCAGCAATTTAAGGCAGTCGTTATACTAAATGGAAATTATACACCCAAATTTGATCATCATAATCGCAATTTGACAAAGCAGCCCTATACTACTTCAATTGAGCTTGAAATTCGAAAAAAAATGCACGAATTATAGGTTTAAGACGCCGGTTGAACTGGCGCTTTTAAGTTAAGTACGTTAGTTAAATTTAAAGGTGTTTAAATTTTCAATTATCCGCGTATTCCGACCCTATCCGATCTTACTAATCGGCTAGTGAAAAAAATTGGGTAAACTAACAGAAGAATTTTTAGTATTTCGCAAAAATTGGATAGGAATGCGAAGTATCCAAAAAAATTCCCGCATATATATATAATTATTTATTGCGGTAGTTATGATGTTTGATATGTGGTTGATATGGTTTAGACCTAAAATAATTGTTATTATATTTGTGCAACAATTATGATGTATTGATATTTATAACTTTCTTGTTTAGTTTTATTGTAATTGTTTATGTATTATTGATTTATTGTGTTGGTTAATTAGTGCAGATTATTTAATTCAATTGTTAAAATGATTCAAAAAATTAATAACTAAAAAATATTTGTTCACCCGATTTCTTACGGGATTTTCTATCCGATTGTTTTGGATGAAATTCAGATAGGAATAGTACATTTGATCGGATATGGTAGATGAAGAAATTTTTTTTATATAAAATATCAAGGAAAAAGATAGAATATTATAATACCTACATGTAAGGTACGGTGAATTGATACCAAAGAACAACCTTATGACCAAACAATAATAGTTAAGGGTGCAAATCGGGCGGGTTGGACAATCAACTCTAGCCCCAATCCTAGGTATATAATTTTCAACCCTAACCCTACCTCAGGTTGGGGAACTCAACCTGAGCACTGCCCGAGTTTAATTCGGGTGGGTTTGAGTTGATGATTTCGGGGATAATTTCGGATTATTTTACGGGTTCAATTCGGGTAGAATCCAAAATAAGTTTATTGTTCTAAACCTAATATAAATATTACATAATATTCACCTAAATTAACAATCAATAACTTCAACCAAGTTTTTAACGAGAAATGCTGAGAGAACGAGAGAGACAGATAACGATAGAACAAAAATGAAAAATCAGTACTAATGCTTTATATATATATAATTTTTTTTTAATTTGTCGGGTTCGGATTGTATTCGGGTTCAAGAGGCCTTAACACGAGCCCAATCCAAATTGAATTCGTGTCGGGGTTTTTTGACTCAAGCCCAACTCAAATATTAAAAACTCTTATTTAAGCCCTAATTTTTTCGGGTTGGAATTGGGTTGAAATCGGGTTGCCTAACCCAAGTTGCACCCCTAATAACAGTACAGTATGTAGTTTGATAATCAAAATCCACTGTTTTGGATCAGCAAGTGCTGCTTGAATTTATCATAAGTGGTCTGATATTAGAGAATCGAAACATATATACATAATTTTGCGTTGTAATGATCGAACAATTATAACTCCAAAGATAAAGATTTTTCGTGTTAAAAGTAAGTGATTACATGTTTGGAAGATTTAACCGGATGCATCCCTCGTTATCATGGTTGAAGGTCATATTATCGACTATTAATTCGAAGAGCTCTGACACATACCGATCGTAACGTTACAATATCAGGTGATACAACTTAAAAAAAATATTGAACATAACAAGAGATTCAAGTTATATCGCAGAACCGTACCAGTCGATTTGGTGTTGATAACTTGACAACTCGGCTACAATTCGGACAATTCGGCCGCATTGTTCGAGAATCGAAATTTATATGTATTGCATTACAATATCATCTCAAAAGATACTACGTCGGATATGATTCGACAGACTCAAATCAATATCGGGTGGTACTTTAAACCATGCCTATTACAAGTAAACACCATTGCTTCCTAAATATTTGCTTGTTTTAAAACATCAAACTAAACAATCGGTTACGGATTGGAGAAATTCAAATTAAAACTAATATATTAGTTTAAGAGTTATTATCATACCATCGTAAAATAGGCTCATTATAATCAGATTCAAAAAAATTAATAATAGTAATCAGATTCAACAAAGAGATATAACAAATCATAATTCTTTCTCAAAAATCTCTTGGATCAACAAACACATTCCCCACAGGTCTTATCACTGTCAAATCCTCCTCATCATCATCACTTGGATCATTCACTTTCTTTATGTACCAGAGATCATTGATGCAAGACATGGAGGATCTTAAATGCACAGGCTCTCTCAGAGGATCAGATAGCCCTAACTCAGTCACTATTGCTTTGCAATCACTCACATTTTTGGCCAATCTTGAAGCAAAGCTCCACACAGATTTCATGAGCGCCCCAACCCTCTCTCCCTCCCCATGCAGCCCATATAGGAATAGAAAGCCGAAGGGTTTTTCAATTGATGATGAATCACTTATTGGTGGCAGTTTAAGACATGGGAAAATTTTACTTCTTGCATGGTCTAACTTTCCATGAAAAGCTTTAAGAGGATGTGATGACCTCCTTACTTGAAGCTTGTAGGCCTCACATGTATTCCATATGCTAAAGATTGCCCATGAACTTGGAGTTCTATTTTTGGTGTCGTCCTTATTAGTACTCAAGCCTTCGAGTCGCGAAAATAGTATCTCTACATGCGATGGTAAGACTGCATACATCTCAGGAGTCTCGTGTACTGAATTGCTATTATTGTTGCTGAAACCGTTTGAGCTTCCTTCCTTGATATAAGACACCCATGTACCAAGGCTCAGGCTTTCCTTGAAGATAGCATCAATGTCAGCAGGATATACGTTTTTGCATTTAAGATTGTTCTTGTAGAAGGAAATGGCCTGATCCACAGACAACTTCTCTATTTTTATGTCTTGATCAGATAAATCTTCAGCATGTGAACTGATCACTGGTTGGATATATATAACTAGGGAACTAAATTGTACATAACTGCATCTTATAGTAAAGAGATTTGTAGAGGCAATGTTTTTCTCCTCCGTGGCTAGGAAAAAGTATTGGGCTCCATTTCTCATCAACCATTCTTCGATCGATTGAACTAGTTGCAATCCAATCCTCATTCTCCTTCATATATAGATCATGCAACTAATTTTAGAAAGTCCTCATCAAATAATGATTTGATATATTATTCAAAAATAAGTTTGAGATCCTTAAGAACGATTTTTGAGGTTAGATTAATGTATAAGGAAATAAGACAAAGTCTAGTTTCAGATTGGTGCCATGAGAAGTTAATAAAGAATTACAAGAAACAGCTAACCAAGTAGGCAACACAGCTACAAGAGAATGTTTTTTAAATAGAATAACGAGGTGATACGATATTTCTATTGAGGTGAACGTTCATAATAGCTAACTTAGCTTAACATAATTTACTAGAACGAGGTTGCGAAGTTGTAAGTCGATGAGAACTACATAGATCAACTTAATTCTTAAAGCTAAAACTACACAAACTACATAGGTCATTTTTGCGTATACATAATCTTAGTTGTCAGAGTCTCTACGGAGTGCATCACCATTGAAAATAATTTAATAGTTTTCTTGACAAACCTCATTATTTTCCCTTTTGGACCCTTTGATGTGGAATTCACCTTTATTTTTAAGAAAATTAAGTTTCACCCCAATTCTTTTTTCAATTGTAAGGTTTGATAATTGAATCTCACAGCCCAACTTTCCTATGAGGGGACTCAAATCCCGGTGTTCGCTCCTTGTTAAACCCATATTTAAGGTCGTATACTGAACTCTCTCTCCTCTATCTTATTTTTCCCGCGTTATAATAGTGACTAATGGCCCAGTGGTAATGACTCACTCACGCCCGATGTCAGAAAAGAAAACTAGTGAATAGTGACAACAACTTTTAACAGTATTTATTGGTGAGGATGTTTTGTTGTTGGGGGGGGGGGGGGGGGGTAGAGCAAGAGGGAGAAATAGGGAGTTTACCGGCTTCTAGGGGAGACTCTAAGGCCCAGTATACAACCCAACCTCACCTGTCTTCCTCCAAAACCAGTCCCCGCTAACTTAATGCATCCTCGAACCATTCCGACGAGCTTGCCGTTTTTTAGCATCTCAGCAACCTGTAGGCCAAGCATGGCAACAACAATCTTAGTGTTCCCATTAAGCATTAACACAAAAAAAATATATAAATAACCTGTTTAGGAGACAAGAAGCATAGGAAGAGAAAAGCAAAATCAAACAATTATTACATACGATAAAGATTCTCAACTTCCTAGGTAGTATAATCAAAGCTCACCCACCAGCATAACATGAACAGGGTAGAGCCTAATCCTACATAGAGGGTCATTCATCATGTTGGTGAACATGGAGATCCCCTTTTTAGACCCTATACTGCAGTTCTTCTCTAGCTTCTTGACAGCTTCAATATCTCTCCTTTCATTGAATTCTCTTACTAGAATCTTGTTCCTTATGTTCTCAATCTCATTCATTTCTTTTCACTCCAGTTAAGGAACAAGTAGCCACACACACCTCCAATCAGTGTGCTTATATACAAGGGATATCACTAAACAACTATAGTCATTTATTCTTTGTCAACATCATTTTTAAAATTTTGTTTGGTATGGTACTTTTGTCAGTATAGCATAGTGAACTGAATATTTCAAGCATAACATAACTGTCCAGCTAGCTTTACCCGAGTTCTTCGTAGCAATTAAAATTGGAGCTTATTGAGCAAAAAATTGGATGTACAACATAATTCCAGGCTTATACAAAAGGTCCCCAAATTATACTCTCAAGGGAGAGATACTCGGGTTGATGCAGCACGTTTAATGCATGACTACATGGCTGATAAGACCGTCAAAAGCAGCAGCGTTGGTTGGGTGTTAATCGGATTTATTTTGAGCAACAATGTCAAAAAATTTATCAAGACCCCATTTTGAAAAGTTCTCAACGAGCCAAACAAGACCGATTTATGTATTTGTCAAACCGTCATTTTTTAAGTCAAAAAAAAAAAAAAGACGTTTAAGCCACTTTTTAAGCACTTTCATATTCTATCATGTTGTTTGGAATATTTAGTTAATATTTCACCTGCATTAATGTTGGGGTTTTCTCGTAATTTAGGACTGTTGGGGTTTAATATTTAAAGGATGTTTAAGATTGAATCAACAACATTGATTTTGATTAAATAAAACTTAGAGACGAGTTCTCTTTTCTTTCCAATTGCCTTGGTATTCTACGAAATCAACAGGATTATTATGGGCTCTAATATGACTGGTTTTAACTTCTGTTGCTTAATCTCAGTTTTATACCCACGGTGCCAGCATCACAAGGACATAAAACAATCTAATAAATTGGTAAGTAGCTACTATTCTTATTACATCCCAATGGACTATGATACATTTGTGTTTGATCTATATTCATACATATATGTTAGGACCGAGGCTTTTCCATCCCAAGTTGTTTTACCAAGCGAAAGATGATGAGAATATCATGCAGTTATTGGTACAGTGAGTGATAAATTATTTACACGTGGTGCACCTGAATATATGGAACAATAATGTTACAAGTGATTCAGCGTATCTCAGTAATCTTACTTTTTCATGTCTATTCAGCAGGAGTACAACATTTTCTGTTCCATTCAAGTTTCAGATGTGAAAATAATGTCGGCAAAGCTTTACTGCAGCAGTGAGATTGAATCCTTCGTCATTTTCAGTAAATTTTGAATGCAACGGTAATACTATGTAAGTAATATTGACGCGGTATCACTAATTAATAGTAAAATACTAAATGGATAACATAAACTCTATTTGAGTAGTTATTTGCTTACATAGAAGATGAGTTGGTAGTTATTATCTTTCATGGAGGGTTAGTTATTAATTTTAGTGGGACCTATTTATTTATTTATTTATTTTGATATTATTAATTGATAATATCACGTTGATATTTCTAACCGTTGCAATGGTATGGGTGTTAGGGGGAGGGGGGGTTGGCAGGTTCAAAGAATCATTCAAAAGCTAAAAGAGTAATATCATGTACACCAAATTCTTTCATAAAATGACGTGTGAGCTGTTGAATTTGTGAAAACCACTAACACTTACTACACTTTCAAATGTTATCACATCATCTGGTGCAAGAAATTTGGTACTCGTAGCATTACTCATGGCGAACCTAATGGATGTTTGTGTTCTTGGTTCTCTCTAATGCCCACTCATTTATGTTGGAAGCACCTAAATTGATATATAAGGTATTGTGAACCTAATTGGACATTAATCTTATTCATTGAAGGCTCTTTTATAAGTATTCCACACTTCTTTGCACTACATGTATCAATTAAATTTTGAGAAATCATCAGTAAAGATCAAATTTAAGATATTCGAGGTTACGATTCACACCAAGTTCACTATAAGATTTTCTTTATTTTTGGGTGTTTATTATTATTATTTTTTTGGGGTTCCACATAATCATTCAATGCCTAAATTCTTTGATGGCCCCCACATTGATGTTGGACAATTGTTTTTTTATCAATTGGTTTTACTCTCTATGCCCACTCATTGTGGAGTTTAGCAACTATTGGACATGGACGAAAAGTTGTTAGGCTATATTTAGTAAGGGGGGTCCTTTTGTACTGTCAATTCCATGATGTTTTTCCCATATTTGGAATTAATAAGTAGCTATAATTGTAATTCCATAAGCATAATGACTCTTTATTGTCTTTTAAGCATTCTCTTGGTTCATGAATAAACATATGTTCAATTCACAATGAACTTGAACTTTATTATATCCCTTATTCAATGAACATTAGAAGGTGGTCTTTTCACTAGCCAGAGACATGTACTTTACTTTACTTTGTTATATGCAACTATCCTAATTTTACGATATCATACAAAAAAATAATTATTGTTATTGATTGCGGATAAAATAAAGTATGTACACGTGTCAAAAAAGTATGCTACATAAAGTGTGAATTATACTTTATACCCTAAAAGAATTAAAATTTCTTATTTTACACTCTTAAAAATTAATTTTTTTTTACATTGCACACTTGATGTATTAAAAACTAGTTATTGTCTGTGCCTGAAGGCATAAAGTAATAAAAAAAAGTAAATAATAAAAATATTTGTATTCATATTCAAAATTAAATCACAAACATAAATAAGAGATAAATGAATTTAAGCATCGGTTTGTGATGGAGGTGAGAGGTGGTGACCAATAATGGTGGTGATAGAAAATAGTGATGGTTGTGGTGAGTGACAATAACCGTGGTGGCTACAGTGGCGGTGACGGTGATGGTGGCGGTGGCGGTGATGGTGGTGGTGGCGGTGGTAGTGGGGGTGGTGGTGGCGGTGGCAGCGGCAATGGCGGGGGTGGGGTGGTGTGGCGGTTTCAAACATTATTTTAAAAAAAAATATTTATGAGAAATAATTTATAGAACTACTTTTAAAAATCAATTCAAACACACCCTTAAAACTCTATTTTTTCTATTAAATATAGGGTGTTAATATTAACCGTTAGATTAATTTTAAAGTAAAATTTAAAGCGATCTAAACTACGAATAACAAAAGTCATTTTATTTATTTTTTGAAATTTGAATTAATAACTATTTTATTATATAGATATTACAATATGATTTTTTTGTTAGTTTTCGTTATTCATTCAGTTAATGTCAATGAGGTGATTTTTAACAAAATAAAAAGTAACGAAAAAGTCACATTATAATACTTATTGAGAGTCTAATACTCTCAAAGTGAAAAAAAAATTAAATTTTTCGGGAGATTCTATTTTTGGACAAGTATAATCTAAGCCAGAGACCACGTGAATGGTGATACAGTAGGGCCAGACCAGACAGTGTTTGATTTACCAGTTTCTAGTATCACGTCTTAGCTTTTGGTTGAAATTAGTCTTCGACTTAATAAGTGTGTTTGTCCTGCAACTCTTGGTGCCAGTATTCATCTTATGCAGTCTTTCAACGTGTAGCTACTAAACCCACCATTTAGGAACTCAATTCGGTAAACAAATTTCTTCAGATTTGAAAGATACTAAAAAAATATTATTGTGTCTTTTCATTTAGATTTTGTGTAAGAAAAATAAAAATTAATTTTACTATTTCACTAATATTGTCTCGAATTATAGTCCATTTTGTCATTTTTTTTACTCAAATTTTCAATTAGTAAATAATTTTCACTTATATTTTGCCCCATCTCATTCGGATGTTTGGCTCCGCCTTTGGATTTTAAAATGAATTGCAACTCAAAATAATATATCAATTAAGCTTATTCTAATTGCACTACATATTTAAGAAAATATTATATCGCGTACTTGTACTCATGTTACTTATTAAATTAACCAACGATGCAAGAAACATTGATCTTAACTAAAAATTGAATTATGTTTTGCACTATGGTATGGGACATAACTAAGATTGTTAATCAAACCAAGTTAATCAAGCTCGACTCAGGTTTGACTCGTTCAAGTTCAACTCGTTGAACTTGAACAATTTTTTAGATTTATCTTAAAATTGAGACTGATAGGCTCGACTCATTTATATATAAATACTTATACTCAATTCATTTTAGATTCGTTCAAACTCAAAAATAGGTTAAACTTAAACAAATTTTTAAATCTAATTAGAAAAATAAATATTTTAAATTTAACTCGAACTCATTGGAGTTCATTCGATTATCCTCCCTAGACAGAGGAACGAGATTCACATAAAGAACAACAAAAGTACGAACTTTACTTTCCAACTTTTATTCAAAAGTTCTTTGACTGATTGGGTCATTTGCAGCCAACACCACATAACCCTTCTCCACAAACTTCTTGAATTATTATTTACTGATGTTATTTTAAACAAATTTTTTAAGTAAAAAATAAATAAATTTGTCCAAAAAATAAAAGCATGTTTGATTGTTTTGCTTATAAAAGTGATTAAGAATTTAAGATATATTTCAATACATAAACCATATTATTTATATACATATGTCACATACTACTATATGTATGATTGCATTGAGTATAAAAAAATGATACTAAAAAAGTTATAAATAAAGTAAAAAAAAAAAGAACAAAAAATTACTTTTAAAAGCATTATGAAATGGCACTTAAATCTTTCCTAAAAGATTGTCTATTTTAAAAAAAAGAATAAATTATCTATTTAACTTCTAAACTATACAATGAATTTCAATTTAGCCTTAGTTTAAATTTTTTTTCATTTGACTCTCTAATTTTTCAATTCGTACTCCAAAAAATTGAAATACCTACCACATCACTAAGACCGTAGAGTATAATAAACTTTATACCCAATTCATAAAAATTTCTCAATTATTCAAATTCAAACTCGACATCTTAGAGGGTAACAGTGGGAGGTGAGGGCTCGTCAGAGCCGTTGGGTGTGGTGAATTGATATATTTTATGATTTATCTAAAACATCGCTTATAATCTCAACAGTGCAAGGGCTTTGTGTGCTCATTTTATTTATTATAAAATTGGACATAATTAGATTGAAAAACCATATCGACTCAGTGTCTGAATTAAGATAAAATTTAGTATAAAAAACGAATTTAATATAATGTAGAGGCCAGATAAGTAATTTAAGCTTTTCCAAACGACATCGTTTATATCTCATATTTTTTCCCAGGCTAAACGAAGCTCGATCCCAAATTCCAAACACAAAAACCCCGCCATTTCTTTTCACGGCTAGGGTTTCAAATTTCAATAGTCCCATAGACAACATCGAGCTCGAATCTCAAACTTTCTCTACCAAATTTAAACAGTACTCTTTTGAACTCTCTGATGCGAAGAATGAATTCTCTCACCGATTAAGTACTCATCAACAGCCCGATTGATCATGAAACACTCAGCCATGGCACATAGACGATCACCAAAATCATACAGAAGAACAAGAACAAGATCCATTTCTTTGATTCATCTATCACATGGAGTAGATATTGTCTGCGGACTTAGACGAAACAAAGAGGATTCAAACTGGCTGTGTTGAAGTTGGATCCGATCTCGGATTCTCAAGATTTGTATCGCTGATTCGAGTGATCTCTCTCAGATTTGAACAAGCTCTTGTTTACAATTTGATTAAATTGTGCAATTTTATATGGTTGATTGCTGATCTTTTTTATTTGTTAGAATATTAGGCTTGGAATGCGCATCATCGGAGTGAAGTTCCGAAGATTACACGGAGTGAAGCAGAAGAGACTGAAGCTTCCGCGCACCGTTATAGTTGACTCCATTTACGAGGAAATTTTTTTGTGGCTAAGCGGCGTTATTGAAGCTGTTATTGGTGATGCTCTTGTTCTTCCAGGTATCAGAGAATTGCCTTAATTTTGGGTGAATTTTCATTTTGCTTATTACGAGTTGATCTCACAGATTGGACTACTTTTACTTGAGGTAGACTTTATTTATGTTATTCTGTAAAATCTACCTCAATTTCTTCTCTCCTTAAACCTGTTGGTGGAGATGTATATTTTATGGTAAAGTAGTGCCTCTATTCTGCGAAATGCAAGAATTGAGACATTTAAAGCACAGAATGGTGGTCTCAGGGACAAGTATCTCTATGTAATTAGGTTTGGGGGAAAGGTGTGGTAGGTTGGGGGGGGGGGGGGGGGAAGAGGTTGTAGCTCTAATGGAAACAACTATAATTCATTAACTTGAAGTTGTAATAATGTGAGATTATATCAGAGTTGTACTGCTTCAAGTCCTGCAACATGTCATGATGGATTTAGTCCTTTGTCCCGAAGTAATAAATCATCTTGCTCTATGTTATGCTTTGGATTATATCTTGTTTTAACACATAATTGCCTGCCCATTTTCACTACTCCTGAGATTGTTAGAAAATCAGTCAGTTGAATTGAAGTTACTGATAGGCTTTGTGTGGTTTCAACTCTAGCTGCTCACAAACCCTATACGCTTCACTAGCTCACAGCTTCTCTCTAAAGCTGGCCTTATTGTATAATTGTCTTTTGAATTTTGTAATTTGCAATGTTTGAGGTGTTGTATGTTGCATAGTAAGAATAAAATGTTGTAGGCTTAGCTGGGCTAAGCCTTCAATCAACTCATTTCATTGTTACATCAGCAAACTTATTGTCTTGTGAATGCACGATTCATAGCACTGGTGAATCCTTTGACAAATCAGCATGGTGTTCTCATGATTAATCCAGCTCACTCCACTTGTCATCTTGGGAAAGCACGAAGGGGTTGATAAATTGGATGAAGGGTGTTGCTTGCTATAATAAATGCACTTTCAAGTTACAACAACAATCACTTAAGCAACAAGAAGGCAGATATCCCAAATTTTGTTCTAAATCAGTTTGTTAGAGCAGTACTGTTAGAGTCGTAGATTGTGTCTAAAATTGTCATACTTAGAATTAATTATTTTGACGAGGAATTGTAGGAAATTCGCAAGACCGGTTCAAAACATGAAAATCTTCTAGTTCCTTGGATTTTGCTTTGGTGCTTTTACTTTTTAGCCAAATTCCACCGATTGGGCCACTGTTTTCGTAGTTATCTTTATTTCAGAGCTCTTTTCCTACTTTTTCTTTGGAATCAGCATTTTATTGGAATTCTAAGGTTTTAGTACTCGAATCATTAGCATTCCCATTCTTGGTTAAATTAAACTCTCATTTTTCATTTGAAATAAGTCTATGTAATTGCAGACAGAACATTTGCATAATATTATTAGCTAATGTGCCTGAATTTTTCTGCAAGTATGGCTTGTACAAGGATTACGTAGCCGGTCCTAAGTAGTTGAGATAAAAGCTTTGTTAAGTTGCCACTTAATAACCATATGTAGTCACTGTCCCGCATGGACTTTTATTCCAAAGGGCACTGAACTGCAAATGGTCTCTTCATCACAGAAACATTAGATCATAGATTTTAATCATAAATAACTGTCAAAAACAGTGGGTTGCTGCAAATGAGGTGTCTGGGGCTTAACTGAATATCAACCTTTGTGCCTTAAGAATAATATGCATTAGGCTCACGTGAACAACACATATTCTGTTCAGGACAGTAATTTAACTATTACTAATTCTTGAATTTTCTACGAGGCAAACCTTTGTTAAAAGTTTGCCTTCTGTCTGGGGAATCTGATATGCTTATCAGATTAGATTATAGCTCTACAAATCGGAAGAATCGGTTTTTCTTCACTCATTCATCTTCTAGTAAAATAAGTTTCTCTGACCAGACTCACCACCAAGTCACTTTAGATTCCTATCATTGTCGCTGGTTATGTTAAACTTTACAGAATTGCTTAATTTATATCGTTACTTTAATCTGAAGTTTTCCTTATCCTGAACTAATCATATGGAACATCAATACAATACACCGAAATCTCTTGTATTTGATCAATCATCAACCAGGTATGTTTTCATTTTTCTGCTCTTTATTTTTTTCTCATTTTCTTGTTCTGTTTTGTTTGTTGTTTCCCCTTGATTATTCCTTCTTGGTAAATTCGGACGAGCCATGACATTGTAGGAGGCTGATTACTAGTTAGAGGTCCAGTCCTTTAAGATTTGTTTTGAATGTTTCATAAGAATACTTCGAAGTTATATTGCATCATGAGGTCTCATCGATGTAGCTTCTTTGGCAAGGAATTGCTATTGTTTTCTTGGAAATTGCTTTCTTCTAATCATTCTTTTCCAATTTTCAAAATTCCAACATGCATATGCTATTGAAAAAAATAAAGATACGAATTTTTCTTTACAATAAGTATGTTCATGAATTTTATAATATTCCAGATTTTCTTTTCGTTATAAAAAGATGATGTCTTATTCTCATTCCGCCTTTCCACATTTATACATCATGATCTACATAAGGATAGCATTACGGTACTGAAAAAAAATGGGTACCATATTGACCGTTATTATTTGAAATGGTTAAGTTATATTTTTTTAAAGTGAAATTATAACTGATTGACATTATGATCAAATATCAATTATGAATAATTGTAATTAGTGGCGATTTACTTTTATAATGTGTAGTTTTTATGATCAATCATAACATTTTAAAAAATAAACATGCCCTTTAGAGTTATCAAAAGTTGTAACGAAATCATTATTATACTTTCTTTGGTGGTACCATAGTTGTCCTCTTTATACAAAAGAATATCTCTAGAAAAAAAATGGATGGGTGGAAGAGATGTAGGAAGCAAATCTAGGGATTATAGCGATCTAAAAGGGATTGAATGAGCTTAAATTTAATAATTGAATTTTATTATTTGTTTTAGGATTATTTTATTAGTTAGGAAATATTTATTTGATTAAGAGTATTAATTAAAGTTTAATTAGAAAATTATTGTAGAATTTTAGTATAATAAGAATTTGAGAGTTAATTATGAAACTCTTTTTAGTATTTTAGTAGAAAAGTAGTTTTTATTTTAATAAGGGACTTGACTTATATATATTTGTATAATCTCAATTATTTTTATTAGAGAGAGTGACCTAATAAAAAGTGATTCTCAATTTGTGTGTTTTTTATTGCGAGAATGAGTTAAATTCTTTTCACCCCTTTTTTTTATTTTTTTTTTTTTATTTTGTAATTTTTAATCCTTCCCGTCTTACATTAGTTTTGTATCAGAGTAAATTTTTAATTCATTAATCACACTTTGTTGCCCTAGTCTCTACCTACTGTTACTGTTATGTAGTCTTTCAAGTCATTAGATACTCTTTCGATAAATAGCTTGCTACATCAGTTTGCTACTAGAGTAAAACTTTGATTCTTTAATCACATTTTGCAGCCCTAGTCTCTACCTACTACTATTAGTGTTCTGTAGCCTTTCAAGTCATTAGATTTTCTTTCAACAAATATCTTGTTGGATTTCATCAAAAAAAAAATCATTGCCTGACCGAGGAATTGAACCAACACCATTGCAATTTCACAAACACCCTCCAAGACTTTTAAAATTATAGATTGGACCCTTGAAATTTCTAAAACTGCAAATTTGACCCTTGAAATTTCTGAAATTGTACTTTCATCTTTAAAATTTTAAAAATTATACTTTAGCCCCAAAATTTCTGAAATTACAATTTTTTCCCAGAATTTGGATCCTAAAATTTTTTACAACATTTCATGTTATTTTTTTTAATCAAGATGGTTACTAATGCCAAATTACTTGTCAAATTTGAAGCCCGTGATGCTAAGCTCGATTTGCTCCAAGCATCAATGGGTTCACTCCACACATTAAAGAAATATATATATGAAAGTATACACAAGTTGGCTGCCATGTTTGGAGTTAAGCTCCCAAATAAAGATCTTGCAAACAAGGTAGATTTTGATTCATCTTCTTCTTTCACAATTGCAAGCTCCAATTTAATTGAATGATGAGTTGAAATTAGATATCATTGGTGAGCCTAAAATTCTCCTCATCATACATCAATTACTTTTGATAAGTCAATTTCAAAATATATTCTTACAGAAGAAGTTAACAGAATTTCAAAGGGTATCACTACAAATGGAGTTGTTATTTTGTCTCCACTAGATTATATGTTTCCTTCACTTATAATAGTGTACGTGGATAAGACTGTGATGGATGTAATACACGAAGGGATTATTTTTTACTATGGAGATCTATAATGCTATTTTCTTGGAACACAAGTGTCTTCAGATTTTTTTGGAGTACTTGTGGCCTTCTAACTCATTGGAGAGGAATTTTTTTCAGTCAGGGAGAATTGATAGAAATCAAAAAGAGATTGGATGAACTTAAATTTAATAATTAAATTTTATTATTTATTTTAATATTATTTTATTAGTTAGGAAATATTTATTTGACTAGGAAATTATTATAAAATTTTAGTAGAACAAGAATTTGAACGTTAATTATAAAACTCTTAGTATTTTAGTAGGAGAGTGGTTTTTATTTTAGCAGGGGACTTAGCCAATAAATAATTATGTAATTTTAATTATTTTTATTAGAGAGAGTGATATAATAAAAAATGATTCTCTTTTGAAAAATTTGTGTGTTTCTTCACTGCGAGGATGGGATAAACCTCTTCCACCTTATCTTCTTTCTTTTTTCTCTTTTTATTCTGTGATTGTTAATCCTTCCTATCCTACATCAGTTTAGCATTAGAGTAAAACTTTGATCCATTAATCACACTTTGTTGCTCTAGTCTCTACCTACTGTTACTATTATGTAGTCTTTAAAGTCATTAGGTTCTCTTTCAACGAATAGCTTGCTAGATTTCATTAACAAAAAAAAAAAAAAAAAAATCATTCTCTGACCCAAGAATTGAACTAACACGACTGCAATTGCACAAAGACCCCCAAGACTTTTGAAATTACAGATTGGACCCTTGAGATTTTTGAAATTGTAGTTTAACCCCTAAAATTTCTAAGATTGCACTTTATCCTCAAAGTTTTAGAAATTATACTTACCCCAAAAGTTCTAAAAATTATAATTTTGCCCCAGAATTTTCTAAAATTATAGTTTGATTCTAAAATTTTCTACAACTTTTCATGTTATTTTTTCAATCAAGATGATTACCAATGCCAAATTATTTGTTAAACTTGAAGCCTGTGATGCTAAGCTCGATTTGCTCCAAGCATCAACGGGTTCACTCCACACATCAATGGAATATATACATGAAGGTGTACACAAGTTGGCTACCATGTTAGGAGTTAAGCTCTAAAATAAGGATCTTGTGAACGAGGTAGATTTTGATTCATCTTCTTCATCTGTTAATCATCAACAAATAGTTGAACAAGCTTTGCCCTAAAAAGTTGCTCCACAATTGCAAGCTTCAGTTCAATTGAATGATGAGTTGAAATTAGATATCATTGATGAGCCTAAAAGCTTTCATCATACATTAATTGTTTTTGATAAGTCGATTTCAAAATATGTTCTTACAGAAAAAGTTAAAGGAGTTTCAAAGGGTACCACTACAAATGAAGTTGCTATTTTGTCTCTACTGGAGATAGGCTTCTTTCATCTATAATAGTGTATGTGGATAAGACTGTGATGGATGCAATGCACGAAAGGATTATTTTTTACTATGGAGATCATAGGCGAAGGGAGGTAGGGGCCAGGTTGGGCACGTGTATATATATATATATATATATATATATATATATATATATATATTATATGTGTGTTCCCCTCATTTATATTAGGCTCACATTATTTATCCAAAATAATTAAACAATTAAGTCCATTTAAAACAAAAAAAAATTGAACTCACTATTATCTATCCAAACTTATTAAAAAATTAAATATTTAACTTATCACAATCTACCCAAACCTATTAAAAAAATAAAACTTTTAGCCCAACATTAAAAACAAAATTTTTGACCCACCATCATTTAAAAACAAAACTTTTAGCCCACTTGACTAAAACCTATCTTATCTTTTTTTTTTTTTTTCTCTTTGTTTCATTTACTCCTAGCTGCCCACTGCCTAGCCACAAGAAAAAAAAAAGAAACAAAGAAAAGCTCAACACACGAGAAGTTCAGTTCTTTGAGTTTTTTTGTCATTCCTTGCACCAACTTATAAAATTATTTTATACATTATATTTACCCCCTAAATTTTTGGAAATTTTAATAATGGTTCTAGTCTTTTTTTTTTTAATAAATTAGTGGACCACTAACCATCTAAAATAAATGTGTTAGTTTTGGATTGAGTCAATGTTTTATTTGTATATTGATGAAAATACAATATTTCTCTTTATCTAACACAATGTTCGTTACTTTTTAAAAATAATTTTTAATTTTCATTTACCATTTTTTTAGTAATAGTAGTTTATAACCTAATAAAATACGAAAATTAAATTACATTTAATTCATATACAAAATTTTAGAGATTTTAAAAATTTTATATTTTATTGAAATATATAATTAGGTTAAAATGTACTAAAAAAATTATTTTGTATCTTTTTATTAAGATTTTGTTTCAGCTAAATAAAAATTGAATTTATTATTTCATAATAATTTAGTGTTGATTCTTACTTTTTTTTTTATTCTTGAACTGAATTTTTTTGTATTAATTTTGACTTAATATTTTTTTATATGAGTTATATTTTGCATTTATCATAGATATTTATGGCTCTGTCCCTGACAATATACATTTTTTTTTGGGAATTTTTTATGTTAAATGGACTTTATATATCAAATATAATATAATAAATATAAATGTGTTATATAGTGTGATTGGTTATAAGGAAAAAAATTAGAGTGCTTAAAGTGTCCAGCCTGAGCAAAATTTCTGGCTCCGCCCCTGATAGAGATTAATAATGTTATTTTCTTGGAAGACAAGTTTCTTCAGATTTTTTAGAGTATTTGTGGCCTTCCAACTATTAAAAGAAGAGTTTTTTTTTTTCAGATAAGGAGAATTGATAGAGATTGAAAAGGGATTGGATGAACTTAAATTTAATAATTGAATTTTATTATTTGTTTTAGTATTATTTTATTAATTATGAAATATTTATTTGACTAGGAGTATTAATTAGAGTTTGACTAAGAAATTATTATAGAATTTTAATTGAATAAGAATTTGAGAGTTAATTATAAAACTCTTAGTATTTTAGTAGGAGAGTAGTTTTTATTTTAGCAGGGGAATTGACCTATAGATAATCGTGTAATCCTAATTATTTTTATTTGAGAGTAATTTTTATTTTAGTAAGGGATTTGACTTATAAATAATTGTGCAATTCTAACTATTAGAGAGAGTGATATCATAAAAAGTGATTTTTCATGGAAAATTTGTGTGTTTCTTTACCGATTCCTTGCAAGAATGAGGTAAACTCTTTCCACTCTTCTTCTTTCTTCTTCTCTTTCTATTATGTGATTTTTAGTCCTTCCCGTCCTACATCAAAGGCACTTCTAGTTCTATCCTTGGGGAACTTTATCACCTGACTTGCTATCAGTTTACTTCTCTTGAACAATCTTAAGCATTCAGCTTACAAAAAGGAAAGTTATCTCGCAAATTGCTAGTGAGATTCCATTTTTTTCCCTTTTCCGTCTTCTTAGGAATCAATACAACATTAGGAAAAGCTCGAGTCTTTTTGAAAGTGGTTAAAAGGAAGTTGCAGAGGGAAAGTCCTTCTTCTAGTTGGGGAACAAAGGCTTGGTTTGAACTCGAGCAAAAAAAACTGTAATATAGCATTGCAGTAGCATTAAGGTAATAATATTATTGCAGGAAGTGGCAGGCTTAATACAGGGGTCAAATTTGCTTGATCAACACCAAGAGGACATTACTTCCACCAAGTTGACATAGATGATGGAAGAGAACAGTCGATCATGGAGACAAGCGGAAACAAAAAATCACATGTCAATTCAAAACGCACCAGATGATGTGAATCTTGTATTGTCCATCAAAGAAAAGATGGAAGATGTTTCTCTCCTAAGTTGTATCTGCAGAGTCTCAGAGGGAAGTTCTGAGGACAATGAAAACATGTACTTTCCGAAATTTGTCTCAATTGGCCCTTTACACAATAAAAACGACAGTTTGAAAGCCACGGAGGATCAAAAGTGGCGATACCTTAATGCACTTCTCGGTCGAAAACCAAATCTGGAGGCAAGGTTGGATCATTGTGTGAAAGCACTTAAAATTTTGGAACAAAAAGCTCGGAAATGCTATCAGGAAGAAATTGATATGCAAAGCAATGAATTTGTAAAGATGTTGTTACTTGATGGTTGCTTCATCATTGAGTTCTTCCTCAAATATGCCATCAAGGGTCTGAGACGTAGTGATGACCCATGCTTCAACACAAGAGATAGATTTTTTCGGCTGAGGTGTGATTTGATCCTACTAGAAAACCAGATTCCTTTCTTCGTTCTTCAGCAACTATTTCACCTTGTTCCGATTCCCAGACAATGCAGTCAGTCCCTCACTGAGCTCGCCTTGCATTTCTTCAGAATAATTATTCCTGGAGATATACAATATTTTCAAGAGAAGTTTGGCGAAGAGTATTTCAACCACTTGCTTGACCTAGTCCGCCAGTGTTATCTCCCAACATATCTTGAAGTCCAGTTCAGTGGGGAACAGAAAATTCTGTATTGTGCGACAAAGCTTAAAGAAGTAGGGATTGGCTTCAAGAAGGCTACCACTACCACCTTGTTGAACATTAAGTTTGTTGATGGAGTGATAAAGATCCCGCCTTTCAAAATTCAAAACCATACGGAAATCTTATTCAGGAACTTCATCGCAATGGAGCATTGTCACCTTGATTGCACAAAGTATATCACATCGTATGCCATCCTCATGGAGCAGCTCATCTGTTCTGACAAAGATGTGAGATTACTTCACCAAAGACGAATTCTCCCCAATGGTTTAGACAAAGGGGAAGAAATTCTTGCTCTGTTCAAGAAGCTCCATGTGAACATAGATGTGAAGGACTTCTATTATAGGAGCCTTGGTGAGCAAGTCCATGGGTATGAAAGAACCAAATGGCATCAGGTATGGTGGCAGAAAATAAAGCAAACTTTCCCAAAAATCTGCTAGGGTGATTCATTCTTGCATTCTTGTTCCAAGTTCACAATTTAACAGACTTTATTTTCTGTAATCTCATTCTCACTACATTTTCAGAGAAGAGAAGTCAATTTCTCCAAGTTCTACCTGTATGATGGTTTTCCTGAACTTGTCAACTGGTTTTAATCTTAAGTTATTAGTTCACAGTTTGCCTTTAAGGTGATTATGCAGCATGATGCACAACCAATTACATATTTAACCCTTTTTTTCTTTTTTCTTTTAATAATTGTCAGGTGTTTAGGTTAGTTTATGCGCAACTTGATTAACTCTGCTGGGCCAGTCAAAGACAAGTTATTTATGTTGGGATTAAGGTATTAATAAAAAATAAATTTTTTGTAGCCTGATTTTAAAGAGTTATTAAAATTTAAATTCATGACGTTTGAGTGTACGTCATATCTGAGTTTATATATAGTAATAAGTCTTCATCGGTTTAATGTTGTCTTTCTAAGGATATTTTTTTATGAATTTGGTCTTTTCTCAAGAAGAATTGCTTAGTCTACTAGTGGAACAAGGTCCCAAACCTCTCAACCGACATACGATAAGGCATGACACACCTTCAAGTCTTACACCACTAAAACGTCGTTTTGTCCATGGGTTTTTTGAGCCCATCAAGATTGTGCATCATTTGGACTACTCGATTCCATGTAGTTATTTTTCATTTGGGGTTAAGGAAAAAAAATGATAGAAAGTAAAGTGAAAAAAAAAATAATAATAAAAAAATATATTTTAATACATATATTTGGTTAGAATAAAAATTTTACGAGAAAGTTTTAAAAGAAATTTATTCTATTGTTTGAAAGAAAAAAAAAGTTATAAGAAATTTTTTATAATTGTCAAAACAAACTTTAATTATATTAAATCAGTCTAAAAAGAAAAAAATTATATAATTATAATTGAAAGTTAAAAAATTTTAAAAAAGTGACTCAAAACCTAATTTTAGTATAATCATCAACACAAGTGTCTTTAGGTCAAATTATATGATTAATCAAATTCATACCAAAAATTTTTAAAATTAGTAACTAATAAAATATTTTAAGAAAAATAAGGGTAAAATAAGAAGTTAGTTATAGATCACAACTTTCTTACATTTCCTTGAGTTTTTTACAAGAAAAAAAAGTTGGTTATTTGTGAGAAAATTCAAACATGAAAGAAAATTAATTTTTTTATCATTTTCCTTTTTATGCTAATCAATCACATAAAAATTTTAATTTTAATTTTTTTTTTTACATTTTCTACCGATCTCTCGCTAAACAAACGAATCATAAAAGGAAAATGAGAGAAAAATAAGCGTATGAAGTTCAATAGAGTGGATGTCCTACATTACTTGTAACTCCAGCAGGGAATAAGAAGCTAGCACTCCAGGGACAATGAACGGTCTTAAATTTAAGGGGTATATTTTATGTACATCCCCTAACATTTGGTTTTATTACATTGACATCCTTTCACATTTTAAAAATTTCACTGAGACCCCTTTACATTTAAACACTTATAACAACCAAATTGCTTGGATCACAACTAAATATTTTATAAAAGATTTTTTCTATTGGAGCGTTGTATGCGCCAATTGCCATCTTATAAGCTAGTCGAGGAAATACAAAAAATTGAAAAACAATAATGATAATCCATTGAACTATCGTCTCAATTTTAATTGGTCTTCTAATTATGTATGTGACTAACAACATTATGAGAAGTGGTTCATGTCGTATTATTATAGGTTTGTTTTGAACCTTAATCAATTCTAAAATGAAACCTGAATTGATCATTGACTGTCAAATTCGAATCGATACGATGTCATTCTCTCTCAACTAAACAAACTTATTAATTATTGACACCCATTAAAATAAAAAAATTTTGTGTTAATATTTTTTGATGGACTCGTTTACGTGTTTCTCGATTAATCCTTTCTTCAATCTGATCAAAAATATATTTGATTATAAATTCTAATGTGACAGATATATATCTGCACAGACCAATCAAATAATTAATATATTCAAAATGATTGAATTTATAATTCATTTCAATTACTACTTAAATTATCTGTAATATTTGTCGTTGATGGTAAGCCCCCACACAACACAACCATTCGTCACGATTTTATCCTGTACTGTCGGAAATCAGGACATTCAGCATTGAACACTACAAAGGAATTTCTCAATCATGTGGACCCCATGTGATACGAACTTCTCCCTCTATATCCACCGTTCAATGGTAATTTCTGTGCTTTTACATACAATTAGATGATAAATCAACGGCTGTAAGAAACAGTTGGCTGATTTCAGGTAGATATTGCTCATCACCCACTATCATCTCCCTCATAGAAAGCTACTAGCATTGCCTTTCGCCTTTTTTCTCGCACGTTGCACCATTGGAGGTTCTGGTTTGCCTCACCTCGATAGATCCAGATTTCGACAATCCACAGAGAGAGAGAGAGATATGGAAGTAGAGAGGAGAGTTGGTGTGGCCGTTGATTTCTCAGTATGCAGCAAGAAGGCGCTTAAATGGGCCGTGGATAACGTTGCCCGGAAAGGGGATCACCTTATCCTGGTTGCCATACTCCCCGAAGGCAATTATGAGGAGGGAGAGATGCAGCTCTGGGGGGCCGCCGGTTCTCGTATGATCTCTTTCATTCTCTCTCTCTCTCTCTACCCCCCTTCTAAATTTGTATAAGTGCTGTATGTATGTGTATTATGTGTGTTTATGTTCTTCTAAATTGTTATTTTTGTCTGCTTGGTGAGGTTGATATTGATATGACTAAAAGGGTCAATGTAAAGTTCTAGTATGTAGGATTGTTGAACGAGTATAACGGTTTGGATAGCACTATGAAAAGAGATACTATACACACACACAACAAAAACAATTTTTAATATGGATTTTGAGGAGAATAAGCCAAAAATGGTAGTGGAGTAATAAATTTAATGGCACACACATGTTGCTGCTGATGGAAAACTTACAATCTTTTGAGGGTCATACAACATGGGTTTGTGTTGTTCTCTTAATTTATCAGTTATTGGTACATGTTCATTTATGGCAATTGTCAAGATATAGTTTGGACATATTGTCATTGGTTGCATCCTGTCCTGCTTATGTGTTGATGATTATAGTTTTTTGTTAGGTGTTGATGATGTAGATTACTAATGATGAAATCACATGAAGATGAATGAACATTTAGACAGCATCATCTAACCGCGTAGCCCTTACTTATGAGACTTTACTGGATTGATTGCCACCAATGACAAGCGATACTGTGAGGTGGCTTTAAGCACTTGTTCATCAGTTATAGGTCATAAGTGTACCTTTGTTTTCAAACTTAATTGAGTTAATGCTTTTTGATCTAGAGTTTGGTAACAGACTATAGCAGTTTGTCTACACAGTCCTCTGCTTTTAGGAATTGTTGGTACATTTATCTAATTGATTTTTTTTTTTTTTGACAGCTTTAATCCCTTTAATTGAGTTCTCTGATCCCCACGTCATGAAGAAATATGGGGTGAAACCTGACCCCGAAACATTGGACATTGTCACTATAGCATCTCAGCAGAAAGAGGTAATTGGATTCCTGACCTTTAAAGTTCCTCAAGAAATGTATTTTGTGCAATTGTCGTAAATATTTGTTCATGTCTGTGAGAGCAGATTGAGGTGCTGTTGAAAATATACTGGGGTGATGCTCGGGAGAAGATATGTGAAGCGGTTGATAAGACTCCCCTTGACTGCATTATTATAGGGAACAGAGGGCTTGGCAAGATCAAGAGGTTCAACTCTTTCTAGATTTTCTTTTGGTTATGAAGGGATTTCTTACTTTGTGATGCTTTGTCAATATAGTTTTTGGTCTGTCTCTCTTTTTTTTGTTTGACACTTTTGCCAAAGCTGTGGATGCTTGTACTGAAGTCATTTTAAGAACTTGTGTTATAAGGTCTCAAATAGGCTATGATTGAGGTCTTGACCTGGGCATATTACCAGTTGGGACTAATCAATATTGATTTTGTTTTATTTTATATCTGCAGGGCTATCTTGGGCAGTGTTAGCAACTATGTGGTGAATAATGCTTCTTGTCCTGTTACTGTGGTGAAGCATGTGGATCATGAATAGTAATTCGCCCAATATATGTCGCAACTCAACTCCCCTCGTTGTATAAAAACCTCTTATCTTATGGGCTTTAGAGTGTGTATGAATTAAATAATCCAGCTATTTGTTGCTTAGTGATGAATCTTGATTGATGTTTGTGTGTATATTGGTGGAAGTTTTTACTGGTGTATGTTGTTGTGTATGCTAAACTCACTACCCATGGTGGTTATTTGTTCCTGTATCCCTGGACTGATGAGGGAATAAAATTTTGTAGACTACCTCAAATTCGAAGCAACTCTAAAGCATATTGGTTGATGTTGGGCTTTGGAATTAGTAAAATGTTATGTTGATTCTGAATACGTTTTACCTGTTATACCGTCTCTTTTAAAGTTGGTGAGCTTGATTTGTGTTTCTTGTCTGTCCTCCGGTGTGTCTGGGAGATCCTCTCAAATATGCTTGTGTATTGAGGGCTGGCATGCTGTTCTGCAACAGATATCTGGAGGAAAATTGAGTAGTCTTCAATTTGAAACTTTACAACACTGAAATTTCATGATAAGCAGATGTTCTTTAGTATCTCTTCTGATGTTGTAAACTTGGTGTATGAATTTGCTGTGCACAAATGCATCACTTGCCCCAATTTTTTTTTGTTTTTAAAATGCAATGTTTTCTGGGGGGTTTCAAATCTATGAGAACATTGTCTCCTCCAAATACATAGTATAGATGATCTAGATTTTTAAGAAATATAGTACTGGAAAGGATTCAAATCGAAGTTTAGGGATGAGGTGCTTGGGAACTAATTCAGAGCATAGCCAAAATAGGTGAAACAAACCTCAAAACAGTTACTAAACAAAGGACTCGTTTCAAAGGTCATCCTCTTTTCATTGATAACTGCTTGTTTTGAATGGTAACTAACCAAATTCCCCCTCCCAACTGTTCTCCTATTTTTCACCTTCACTCTCATCCCATTTTGTTTGCCTTTCTCCAATTCTACAAGCATACAATGGAATCTCATTATTATCATACACTGTTCTTCATTTCTTTCTTCTCTCTCATCATCTTCAATCCTTCTCATTCCATATATGGGCAGCACAGTTCTTCAGAACCTTCCCTGCCTCTAGATACTCCTCCAAACTTGCAGCCTGTGTCCTCCCCCGGACCACAGCCCGAGCTTTCGCCAACACCAACACCAACATTAGCCCCTTCATCTGAACACCCTCCCGTGTCTGTCCCACCATCCACCAACATCGATCCCACAATCGAAAAAATCTGTGCGTCAACAGACTATCCTGATCTCTGCCTCTCCACAGTCACTCCCTTGCTAAAAGGCAAGAATGACATTGTGTCCGTGCTTGAAGTGGCAATAAAAGCCAGTACTAACTCAACAAATTTGGGTCTGATCATGGCCAAAAAACTGGCTAACATGCCTGGAAATACTCCTGAAATGGTCTCAATCCTCAACGATTGCACGAATAGTTATGACACCGCTTTGTACAATTTTCGGAATGCAATGGATGCATTCCCCGGTCGTGACATTGGCACAATGAATACAATGCTTAGCGCTGTTATAACCAATGTTGGCGATTGCGAGGACGGGCTTTCTGGAATGGATTCTCCATTGTCTAATTGTGCTGACAAGGTTATAAAGATGACTAGCAACTGCCTTGCCATTATTTCCTTGATCCACTGATCTATGGTATTTTGTGGGATTTTCTATGTATTGATCATCATAACGTACTATTTTTGGTTGTTGTCTCTGTGTATGAGATTGAGAACAGCAAGAAAAGAGAGTGCTGAGAAGTTTGTAGGAATGCAAAGGAAGGTTAACTTGTAGTATGATCGATAGAATGATTCTTCTGTAATCAAAGCCAACAGATTGTGTTTTGCCTTGTTGGTCGTGGGTTTGAGGTAGTTATGTATTAAATAACAGTAAAATTTGTGCGAATATACGAAATTTATAACATGTTTTTTTATTTATTTGATTCTTTGTTTTTCTTCCTCTGTAACCCATCATTCGACACATTAGCGAGTTATAAAAGTTTTATGGTGATTAGAAGTTAATTTTAATTAAATTTAAATAAACAATGGTTGGTTAGTTGGGAAATGAATGGGGTGAACTTATATTTTGTTGGTCTCAGGATTTGCTTGTTGGGATTTCTCCGATTTAAATCCACTAACAAACACACACAATCGAAGAACAAATCAAGAATATAAAGCAATAAGAAACAAGAAAGAACAAGACACAGATTTTACGTGGTTCGGCAATTTGCCTACGTCCACGAAGCTGCAGGGATTTCACTATTGAGAGAGTTGAATACAGAGAGCGGCTGTACCATACACGATTAACCCTAATCACCAAAACAACAGGGTTTATATGTCCTATCGGCCCAAGCCTTCGCTCCATGGACTAAGCCTCAGAAAATTTTCCATTAAAAATCACACAACATTATTTCGGGATCGGGTCATCATCCGGATCACATATACAAACTAGACTCCATAAAAATAAACCAACATTGCTCACCGAGATGGATGGCTAGAATGGTGACCTGGCCTCCGGCAGGAACCTTCTTGCAAGGAATTCCGGCGGTCAATCATTCGATGGTAAAGTCAGGAAGAATGATGAAAAAAAATTGTATTTAACGGGGAATGAATTATTTAATTGGATGATGCATAACTCAACTTTTTTATAGGTTAAGAGATTGTACCGTTGGACAATTTTCAACAATTATTTGAATGAAATAACACTAAAAGTAGAACAGAAATTAATGTTTTCTAACGTAGATATCTCAACTAGTTTGAATTAGTCAAGACGAGCCGAGTTGTTGAACTAGAGATTTTGGCGAGTAGGGAGCCAAGGTGCAGAGCTCACGAGCTAAGCTCGTGCCCACATGTTCAAACTCGTGCCAATTTTATTCATTATCATATTTTAATAATACAAAATTCTAAGAAATTAGCAAATAGGAAAGTGAAGGCTTGTCACGCTGTTCCACTATAAAATTGATTGTGTTTTGGCAATGGCTTCCTACGATAAATTCTTAGTTATTTGTATCCTTACCCATTTGTTGGTTGTTGGACCGGAAAAGTGAGGATTGAATAATGTAATCCGGCTGAGTCCTTAATGGATGGACAAATCACGAGATATTTTATGATCCTTTGAGTGTGTAAATGTGTAATCCGATTGCGTATTTATATTCTTCACTAACGGATAATTCACTATCTCGCATCTCTGCATTATAATATCACTTTTCACCTAGAATTGAAAATTATTTGTTAAGAATCCGCATGAGTTGATTCAGTAGTCAAATAAAAGACACGTGACGTAGTTGTTCACGTCCTGAGATCAAGTTTTTTCTAATTGCATAAAAATCGAACTCATGTCCGTACATGTGTGTTTAAAGATTATATTACAATCATAATTCTAAAAGACACGTGATTAAAATGATTATTGATTATTAAAAAACTCAGCCACAAAGAAGAATTGAACATTGTTGTAATATACGCTTCACATACAATCCGATGCAACTCAAGCGAAGATGGGATAGTCTTAGTAGTTTAATATCAGTAAATTTAATGGAATTTTTATTTTTTTTTGGTCATGAAATTTAATAGAATGAAGATATGGATGTCAATATTTGTGGATGAGGATAGGCCCACCCCAAAAAGATTTGAGGCCGGCCCACTATCATTTGCTAAACGCAAGGGCCTGCAGGATAAGTCTAGCCCACTAAAATTTAAGTCAACACTGGTGGGCCCAACAACAACCACAACTTTGACGGCTACTGAGACTCGACCTAAATCCACCAATAAAAAAACGACACGTAATCAGATATTTCGTGTCCATCTGTAGCCTTAAATATGTATCTCTCTCCCCCCTCTTCATATATGTATCGATCCCCTTCTTCAATTTGCATTTGTATATAATACTAAATACAGAGAGTGGTGGAGGTGGTGGTGGTGAGAGGGAGTGATTAGACGCGGTTTGATCTACCTAAGAGCTGCGGAAATGGCGGAAGAAAAGTACAATCGGAAGAACCCAGCGGTGAAGAGGATATTGCAGGAGGTGAAGGAGATGCAATCGAACCCCTCCGATGATTTCATGAGCCTCCCCCTCGAGGTTTCCTTTCGATTCCCTTTCTGAAAGTGAAAATTTTCTGTTAATTGTACTTTATTCAGCTGGTTTTGGTTAAGATTTTATTCGAACATCTGTTTAGATTCTTCTTAAATTCATCTCCTGCTTTATTTTTAGCTGTTCTATTCACAAGGATGATGATGGATGAAATTTTACTATATTGAGATTATTTTAGGTTATTAAGGTTCTTGATTTAAATCTCAATTATGTTTTGACCATTAGATTTGCGATTAATTATTAAAAGATGCTGATTTTTGAGGGCTTCTTGTTAACAATTGCTTTCTTATTACATTCAATCAAAATTATTTCATTAAATCTACTGTGTTTTTAAAGCGGCAGGCCAAGGTTAATTTGTACCTTTTCCACGTTTTGAATGCGTCGTATTTGTACGCAGTTGTTATGGCACTATATGTTTGTTTTTCTTTATAAAAAAAAGGGGAAAAGAATTTTTTGTGTCTATAGCAGTATTGTGACTATGGCTTCCTGCATCTGCATCATGAAGAGTGTCTTCGCTAGTTTGCTATATCTCTATACTAGTAGTGTTCACCTGTGCATGGACAGTTATCCAATAAATAGATAATGGCTTCAATGAGATTAAACCTTGTAATAGATATAACATAAAACAATAAAATATTTATACATATACACTCATGTATAAGAAGAAAACAATCCATGCTTGAAAAATGAAGAATGTGTCTGAACAGATACACATGAAAATTCAACAGTAAAATGGGATCTAGAAGAAATAGTTCTAGGCAGGAAAACCCACCCCTAAAAAATTATGGACAAAAAAAATCCTACAGATTGCTTGAGAGACGCTGGATTCTCGACATCTCAGATAGAACATTCTTGGGTGCCTTCTTGTAAAGGAAAGTCAAATAACCTCAGAAAATATGGCCCCTAAAACTCATATACATAGAATACCTGAGAGGACACAGCTTGACTAAAAATGTCACTACTGCTCAGAACCTATAGTTGGAAAAAAAAAAAAGCACAGAAAAAATAATCCAAAAAACCATTAAAATAAAATCTGTTTTACTAAACAATTGGGAAAAAAATTGCTTGAGTGCTAGATTATCTCTCAGATAAATCATCAAAAAGAAAATGGATTTAAACATTTCATTCGAAACCGTGAAGGAGATATCAGTAAAGCCCTGCTATTCTTGGGTTTACCAAGAGCTTTGAATTGCTAAAATCAATTGGAGTTGATATTACAATGATTGGAGAAAAAGATTTCCTACAAAATGATTTAATTGTCTTTGATTTGAAACTCTCTCTGCCAAACACTTTGATAGGAATGAAAGAGTTTTCACTAATCTTCTCTAAATTCTTCATCTCTGTGTACCAATTTAATCCAATGCGGGTATAGCAGTTGGAGATAAAGTTGGTATCAGTAGTTGATCCGTAGGAGTCAGTGGAACAATTCAATGTGGGAGTCAAGATTAATTTAGGAAACAAAGAGGGAAGATTGCTCAATTACCCTCACAATGAAATTGTTTGCTTTATATATATAGATAGATACGATACGACAGATTCTTCACATGGGATGACTGTTTGGCTTTGTTTTTTGGGCATTGGTATGACTAGAAGATCCTTTTATGAATGCTCAGGCTGAATCGTTTGAAGGGTCACATACTCATTTTGATAGCTTGAGCACAAAGAATTTCAACAGCACAGCTAAATTTTCTACCATTCTGTATGCAAATTAGATCGGCATTAACTATGAAAAGCTCATTTTTTAGCCCTTTCTTTTATATACTTTGGGGTTGGAGGCTTAGCTATGTAATACCTACCTACAGATTGTGATCATGTCTATTTGAATCACTTGTTTCTTTTTTCTTTTACTTGTTCTATAAGGAAAACATATTGGATTATTTTCCCCTTGTTACCTTATTACCCTTGTCCAGTACACTTGATAATTTAACGTGCACGATGATGGAAATTCTCTTTCTCTCTCTCTCAGAGGCTTGAATCTACTTTTTGTTTTTTCTTTTCCTGTTAGTTAGTTATTTTTTTCCCCTTTCAGAAGCTTGAAGCTTTTAAGTTATATTGGCAGGAGAATATATTCGAATGGCAATTTGCAATCAGGGGACCCTGTGATACTGAGTTTGAGGGAGGCATTTATCATGGACGTATCCAATTGCCTGCGGAATACCCCTTCAAGCCTCCTTCATTTATGTTGTTGACGGTACGATCTGATTTCTTTTTGAGGGTTTTGGTTTTTTGTTGTGGTATATATGGTTTTTCATGGTGTGAGTATTTCCTATATTTACTGATATTCGGGAGGGTGGGTGCTATACATCAATCTCCATAGCTGTTTTACTCTGATCTGCTAACCTTATTTTAATTCCGTTTCCAGCCGAATGGCCGTTTTGAGACCCAAACAAAGATATGCTTGAGTATATCAAATCATCATCCTGAGCACTGGCAGCCTTCATGGAGTGGTAATTTATTTTCTTCTTGACATTATGAGTAAAGGCAGGAAAAACAACTTGCCATTTTTGATAATTTCTAGTAAAGCGATAGCATATTTACCAGCAATATCTCTGGAGATGGTTGTTTCATGACCATTATTGTTAGCTTAGCTGAGGCTTTCAAAGCAAACAAAATAGTTCTGGCAGTTGTTCCTCCTATTTGACCTAAGATGAGATGAGTTTGTTTTATGATTATTTAAAACTTACAAATTGACGAGCTCTGCACATAATTCTTGACTATTTTTAGTCGAGTATTTTCTAGACCAATAGAAAAATGTACTGAAATATTTTCAACTGATGAACATGTGTATTTCCACGAACTTGTTTGTTCTTACTACATTACAACTTTGGATGTTTTTCTTTGGGTCTGAAATATAACACAACTTGGATGTTAGAAACTGTATTTTTTAACTTTGTTTTGTCATAATTCCAAGTTTTTGATCGAATATTGAACATTATTTTAGATTTAGTCTTCATAAATCGTGCGTCTGCATGAGAACAGAGTTTATACCTGTTAGCGTGTTTGTGAGAGATTGAGGATGGTCAATTAGGATATATTACTATATATTGGCCAATAACAATACTATGAACTGAAGCATATGCGGACTGCTGAACATTATGTAAAATTCTATTTGGATTGTGTTGACATTTTCAGTAATGTTTATTGGATTTAAAAAACAGGGTGGTAAATTGAAGTATACCATATGCATATGTGCTTGCATTGGGTAGTCATGTTTTATATAGATGGATATTGTAAGAGGAAAAGTGTAGGAGTTGGGACAAGCCTCTTGGGTAGCACGTGAGTTCCTGGAACTCTTGCTGTGAGACAAATTTGTTAATTGTTCCTGCACAGCTTCATTAGTTCTTTTTATGGTATGATTAATCTTATAAATGAACTTCAAAGGCATGCAGTTTTGTGTGAAGATATTCCATGCCATGAATATATAGATTATGACCAAAATTTTCACCCTGATGACATATCTCGCTGTTGCAGTTCGGACTGCTTTGACAGCACTAATCGCCTTTATGCCCACCGACCCAAATGGTGCTTTGGGCTCATTGGACTATAAAAAAGAAGAAAGGCGTGCTCTGGCAAATAAATCTCGTGAAGCTGCTCCTAGATTCGGGACTTCTGAACGTCAACAGCTAATTGATGAGGTTTCTTATGGCCCAACTTCCCCTCCCAGTTATTCCTTCACCACATGTAAGATTCATTCTAACCATCTGTTCCAATTTTTCAGATTCATGAATACATGCTGAGAAAGGCACCCCCAGTTCCTCAACTCAGCCCCTCACAGACTCCTGAAGAACAATCTACCCATCGAGATGCAGCGGATGCTGAAGTCCAGGTGAGTCCTCAGAATGCCACCACAGAATCTGCTGGAGAGGAACTTCCGAATCTAGCTGAAGGTGACAGGATTGTTGAAGAACTGCAAGAAGTTCCTCTGAATGCAAATCCCAGCCCTGCAGGAATTAGGATATCGAGAGAGGTTCCTGCTGGACACTCAAGAGGGCAGCAGCTGCCGCAGAGGCCAGAATTGAGGATTCAAAAACCGGCTGATGATCGCCTTTTCACATGGGCTGCTGTTGGGCTTACCATTGCTATAGCTGTTCTTCTGTTGAAGAAGTTTATGAAAGCTAGTGGACATGGTGCTGTTTTCATGGACGGATCATAAATCTTAGTGGTAAGCAAACCGACGAATTTGCTTAGTAGATTCGGTAAGTCGGTACTAAATTGTCCGGTGGGTGGTATAGTTTGTAATATATCCGTCAGTTATTCTTCACCTATTTATAGCGACGGAAGAGCGTGTTTAATCAGTTTGTTTCTTGGACTTGTATGAGATTGGTACAGTAAACATTGGAATGAAAGCGGCAAAAGTTCCAAGAACTGTAAAAGAAATTACTCATTTTACTTGTTCTTCAGTTAAGTGATGGGTCATGTCAGTATTTGTTAATAGATATAAACTTAGCCACCAGATGGGTTTGCATTTTCCAAAAGTTGTGCAACTTCTTCTTGGTTACAGAGGCAATCTTTGCCAACCAATGAGGATGTTCTTCTCTTGATTTCGATTGAGTTATATGTGAATGCGATATAAGTGATGGACTTGTTATCATTTTGATATTCCAATTGAGACTCCATGATGAATGGACCGAGCCGACGGACTCAAATCCGGTATGGGTCCGAGCCAGCAGACTCATATCTAGTATGGATCCAAACAGGGAAAATCAAATCCGGGAAACTCAAAGCAATAGATGACCTCTTTCATGTTTATTTCATCTTTTTTAGGAAATGAAACTCAATTATTTGTACACGAAAATAGAAGAATCAATCATTTTAAAATTTTAAGATACTGTTTGGGAAAAATGCCACAAAGCCCAATTGTGAATTTTGATTCCAAAGTTTTTCTATAATTTTAATTGTGTCAATTCAATTGTAAAATTTCACAGAAAAATGATACATAATTACCATAACAAATTGACACGTCTAATTCAGTTATATGGTTACATTTTCACATATAAATTTACAATCAAAACCATTTAATGATAATAAAGTCGACATCAATAGAATAAAACAGAGGGTCCTATTTAGATTTAACGATTATATTTTATCCCTTTAATCACGAAAAATCTGTCTTTTTTTTGGTTAGAATAAATTTGTCTGTTTACATTTGACCTTGTAATTATAATAAATATTTTGATCATACTTATTTTTTATTAACCACAAGAAAAAATTTAATTACCCAATAATATTTAAACTACTCTAGTAGTTAAAAATATGATACCAACTAAGAGAAGGCTATAATACCGAAAAAATATTGTGCTATTGTACCACTATGTACAAATTTTGTGAGTTTTTATAAATTTTGGGGATCATTTACAATTTTTTGATAGCTAGGGATCAATGGATCCTAAAAAATTATAAATGACCATTATAACTTAAACCATAAAAATTATAATTTTTTTATTATAAATATATCTAAAAATATATATCTCAACCAACAAAATTTATAAAATTTGAGCCATAGGCTGCTTCTTTTGACAACTATAAAATGTGGAGGCAAGGTAAGGTTTCTTTTAGGACTCTTATTATGGCAATTTAGGTGAGACTATATATTAGGATAGTCTCACTTTACACTTTCAAAGATTTTTTTATTTTTAATTTGTGCTCTTATGAATTGATAGTAACATAGATCTCGCATAAACTATGATCATTTTTTGTCATAAATTGAAGCACATGACTTTCAATTCTTCGTGTATGGGTATATATGTAAATTGACATACTGTTAATGCTTCATGTAAATTGCATGGGATAAAATTAGTCTCTGTCTAATTAATAAAACTTATTTTATACACAAAATAGTGTCAAATTAATTATAAATAAAACGACGCGTCCTTCAAATTACCACCCAGTCACCTTCGACTCTCCTGACATCAAAACCCAAGTGTGTTTGCTGTAGCTTTGCGAACCTGTCTTTCTCAATTTCTCAAAGCTTTATGAAGACACAGGTTGTCAACCATGGAAGCTTCCAGGTCACCCTGCTTTTCTTAGTACATAGTTTTCTTCTCTCTCTGTTTTTAGTGGAAGATATTCGTATTGCAATGTTCCTTACTTTGTCTTATTGCATTGCATGTCTATTACCCAGCCTTTCTTATTTAATTGAATACCACGGATTTGTTCTTGCTTAATTTTCATGTTTCAACCCCTGTTTGGTTGCCCTGAAAACCAAACGGAAAGGTTTCTTAATGTTGGAAAACGCACACCATTATGTGAGACATTGCATAATGTTCATTTAGATGTAAATTTCTTTGTGAAGATATGTTATGAATCCATGGATAGAGCTAGTCCTTGAAAATCGACTTGCAACTTATTTTTAGTCAATGTGGGATCCTAACATTCCACCACGCTTTTGTAACTAACGTCCACAACAGCCCACTTGGCCTTTCTTTTTTACGGCTTCACTCGCCTATTAATATTCAATAAGATAACATTATGACCATTTATAATACAAAGTCATATTAATCCAGCCTATAGGTTGTCTCTTTCGTGACTCGACCACAAAGAGCCGCAGCTCACAGTGTGTTCAATCCTATACTCGACGTGATAGTTAACTTTGATACTAATTGTTATGAAGCCATGAGTAGAATTTGCTCCTCAAAATTGCCTTTTGTAACTAAGGGAATAATGCTCAAGAGTTTATGTACACACATCTTATCTTATTTTTAATCGATGTGAGATCGTATCAAGATATGGGTAAAGACTAAGAGTTACTTTTCTATACTGTCCATATCAGAATTTATTACAAAATAAGGGTTGGGGTACAATTCATTCAGGTGGGCTTGCAACAAAATATGTTGTGTTGGAATCGATCATAACCTTTTAGGATTAATTTTAACTTTTTTTGTAGCAGTAGTAACTAGATCTCAAAGTAACTTGGCCCAAATAAGTTAAAACTAGTCTTTTTTTCAATCGTAATTTTTGGTACGGTACCTCCTTCGTATTGTAGTCTTACCCAAGTGCCCAACTTGTTTCTCACACTCTTTCCTAATTTTTTTTTTGTTCAATAGTCAAAGGCACACTATTCACGCCGGGACTAGAGTATTTATAAAGGATAAATCCTCATGGCCTGATCCTAGGAGTTGCTAAGATTCAAACTCAGGACATCTAAATTTACAATTCGTTCTTATTACCACTTGAAGTATTCTTCAAGATTACACTCTTTCCTACTTTTGCTTGGCAATGAAAAAAGACATTAGTTTGTGTACCATTGTTGGCTGCATTTCTTAGAATATTTTCACTGAGAAGTTATGCATAATATGTCAATTGGATCCTGGTCCGTCAATAGCAGTTTGGATTTCATCGGCGTTTGCGCCATTTAGGTATATCAAAAAGAATCATATAATATATCCTATTTAGATTATGTATAATTGCTTGACATGTTTTAGGCTGAACGATAATATCAAGCACCTTTATCGTCACTATCAGAAAGCTATTTATGGTAACTTAATTCAAAGCCTTTGTGCTCTTGTGAAAATAGGAAACTGATATATCGATAATATTACTAGAATATAACTTCAAGAATTGAAGAACTGTCTTTTGTTGTAAACCATTTGTGGCAATTTTTTTTGTGAGGTGATGAGCAAAATGTTCTCTTTAGAGGAGAACTTTGATATTGATTGTCTTCTAGACACATATGGTTCTTCTAAGGATTTTGACAGTGCTGTAGGAGGGAACATTGCAAAGCAAACTCATTTGCATGAAACAGAAGACTTGGGGAAGTCAGGAGACATCAATTCGTTATGTTCTGGCCACAGGTTGTATCAACAAAATATAGCTGAGGAAGAACTGCTGCTGTCTACATATCAACAAGAGCAACAACTACAATTGTTTTCTCATTTTCGTACTTTAGATGATTTATATTTGGATATCGTTTCTCCACCATTTCAATTGTCTGGCAAAGAAATTTCAAAGGTTGTTAGCTTTCAATCTGAAGATCTGAAGGTTATCAAATCAAAGAAGGAAAAGGCAATAATATCTCCTTCGGCATCACTTAAGATTCTGAAGAACTATGGAAACAGGTTCCAACGCTTGAATGGAGAAAAGATAAATTTGCCAGGTAACGATATTGTGAGTACTAAGGTGAGTGACCAAAAATTATCAGCTGGTGCAATTATAAGGTTAGCTGGAGAAAAGTTCATCCAATCTTGTTCCCAAATGGTTGATGAAGTCTTAGTTGTTGACCATTCATATCCCAATTCATTTTTGGGCTTATCTGATGAGGAGATGAAAGATGTGGAACTTTTACAGTGTCTTCTAGCTTCAGCTGAGAAAGTAGCCCAACAACAGTTTGATCGTGCAAGCAAGGACCTCAACCAGTGCGATGACTCGTCCTCTGATAAAGGTACTCCCATTCAGAGATTAGTATACTATTTTTCTGAAGCCCTTCGAGAGAAGATCGATCGAGAAACAGGAAAAGTCACATTAAAGGGTTTGGGAAAGAAATGGTTATTAGAGCTTGAAGAGGCAATGATGAGCCCAAACCCCACTTGCATTTCTGTTTACCAAAATGTGCCATTTGTTCAGGTTAGCGTATTCACTGGTGTGCAAACTGTAGTTGACAATGTAGCAAAGGCAAGAAAGGTCCATGTAATATACCTGGAGATCAGGGGAGGGATGCACTGTACAGTGTTAATGTCCACTCTTGCAGCTCGACGCGAATATCCCCTTGAGCATCTCAAGATAACTGCTATTGGAACTCGATCAAAACCAAAAATTGTGGAGACTGGTAAGCGGTTGATAAGTTTTGCCCAATCCATTAACTTATCATTCTCTTTCAAAATAGTTATGGTAGCAGACATGCTAGATCTCAATGAGGACCTCTTTGAGTTGGATTATGAGGAAGTAGTAGTTGTCTACTCACCATATCTGTTAAGGACCATGATTTCGTGGCCAGATCGACTGGAGTGTTTGATGAAAGTGATGAGAAATATTAATCCTTGTGTGATGGTGGTCATAGAGAGTGAAGCAAACCATAATTCACCAAGTTTTGTAAAACGTTTCATTGAAGCTGTTTTTTTTTATGGTGCATTTTTTGATTCATTGGAAGACTGCATGTGTCATGATGAACAAAATAGAATGATCGCAGAATCAATGTACTTTAGCCCAGCAATTCGAAACATTGTGGCAGCTGAAGGAGAGGAGAGGACAATGCGGCACGTGAATTTTAACGTCTGGAGGGATTTTTTTGCCAGATTTGGGATGGTGGAGATGGATCTGAGCATGTTATCCTTGAATCAAGCAGATATGATGCTTAAGGACTTTGCTTGTGGCAGTTCTTGCACACTTGATTTGGATGGGAAAAGCCTAATAATTGGGTGGAAAGGAACACCAATCCATTCTTTTTCTGCTTGGAAATTCCTATGACCAGAAGGATTGAAGGAGTTATTTGAAATTTGCATTCAAGTCTTCGATTGAGTCGACTTTCTCTGAAATCTGTATGTAGTTATCTTATGAACTCTCTACACATGCGGCTGTACAGTTCAGCTTCATATTACAAATACAATTAACTTGATATCAACACTATCTTATGTGGAATTCAGCACTTTTTTCAATTATCCTGTTTCTAGTAACAAAAACTCCCATCCATTTTGGAAAGAGAATTACTTCATCCCCTTCACAATCTATGAAAATTAAAGAGAGATCGGTTTTCTTGAAAATTATGCATGCTCAGATAGATGGGAGTAGAAAGGGAAATCAATCGAATGTCAGAGAAGTGATGGGTTTTATGTGATGGAATCTGCTTGGTGTTTTCACAGGTGCTGGTGGTCGTTAGTGTGGTGTTTGGTATATGGCTATGGAGGTGAGTGGGTGGTGATAGAATTTTATTTTTATTCTCAAACATCAAGATTGTGATCTAGCCAACCCCAAATGATTGGGACATAAATCGTGGTTTGATTTGGTTTTGTTTGGTTATCAAGATTGTGATTTCATTGCTTTGCAAGGTTCTATAGTTATGTATTTTGTTCTAGTGTCTTTATAATTTGGCAATGTATATAATGATGGACGATCTAATTTTTATCTACTTTGATCTAATAGAACAAAATTTATCACAAATTTTTTCTCTCGTTCAAAAGCACCATATGTTATACAGAGTTCTCAATGTCAGACAATTCAATCAATACACACTCTAATGCTAAATAATTCCACTAATTTATACTTACCTCTTTCTTCTCCTTTCCCGATCTCTCTCATTTTTTTTTTGTTTATTTTAATTTTAAATTATATAATTATGTACATATTGTTGATTCATGTATAATCTATATATCTGAGTTTTCTTAATATATACTCAACTTATTTACAATGGTGTATAGTTATGTACATGTCGTGTGTGATTCGTGTATAATCTACGTATCTGAGTTTACTTAATATATACCCATCTTATTTATAATGGTGTATAGTTATGTATATGCCGTGTGTGATTCGTGTTGCTTATAATCTGGGTTTGATGGGTTTGTATCTGACCTATTTATTTGGCAAATCTAATGATACCATCTCCTTCCGTCAAAATTTATTTATTCTTTATTGATTTTGTATTGGATTCGCAGGAGAGGACAAAAAACAAGAGGTGACCTGCAAGGACCCAGTCATATTCCAGCTTCCTTCATGACATCAAAACCCAAGTGGGTTTGCTGTAGAGCAATGAAAGACAAACCAGTCGTCCTCAGAGCTTAGTGAAGACAAAAGTGTAAAACAATGAACAACCCTTAATCAAATTCCAGCTCATTGTGTACTTATTATCTTCTAGTGTATTGGTTTCTTCTCTGTTACTGTCTTTATTAGAAGGCATGCTTTGTACAAGACAATGTCTGTTACGTAACCTTTCTTTTTTTTAATTGGATACTCTGTCTGTTCTTGCTTAATCTGACTTATATATTAATCTTTCTTCTTTGTAATGTTCATTACATGGGACAAAGGAAAAACAATGCAATGTTCTTGCTTAATCTGTAATTTTAACTCTTTGCTTGGTTGCCTAGAAACTAAAGTGAAAAAGAGGAAGAAAACCAAAACATTGTTGTGTCTTGATGGAAACCTTATGCCATTATGCGGAGAATATTGTCCTTTTTTCGAATGTAAAATGGGAATCACTATTATAACAAAGAATTATAATGTCTGATAAATACTCACGATTATGAAGAGCCATGCATCTATATCATTAGTAGAGAAGAAAACACCCAAAGAGGACCGGAGAGAATCGCAAAAAGAAAATGTTGGTCAATATCAGTTTGATGGAAGTTTCTTCTTCTAAATATTGGGTCCCAGAAAATGGGAGTTTTTATGCTCCAAACTATATCTCTTGTTCTCTTCCCAAGCTGTTGCTTGACAATGAAATAGGACACTAGTTGGTGTACAGTTGGTGGCTGATTTTCTTAGGAGATTTTCACTCAGAAATTCCGCAGAATATGCCAATACCTGTTTGGATATTAATGGCTGTTTCTATTATTTACAAATTAAGAAAAGAATTATGTAGTGTATCATAGGAAAATGATGTTTATATTGGCCTATAATCGCTTGCCGCGTAGTAGGCGGAGCGATAACATCAACGCATACACATCAAGATATTAATCTAGGATGTGTGTACAAATTTGGACTGTCTCATTCACATAACAATTTTTGGAAAATGGTCACTATCAGAAAGTCATTATTGTAATTTAATTCAAAGCCTTTGTATTTTTGCTCAAATAGAGCTTTTATATATCTATAGGATTAGTAAAATATACCTTTTGTGTCGAAATATAAATACTTAATTACACCCTTCACTATATATCATTTGTGTCAAAGTATAAACACTTAAGTTACACCTGTAACTGTTTAATCTTTTAGAGCAGAGATGATGGTTCAAAATGGTGTCAGAGTAGGAGATTCTTTGTTTGAATATGTGGTTCAACACTATGGAATTGAGAAACTGTCATGTAAAAACATTTATGGTAGTTTCGTTTTTGACGTGAGAAGCAAAATGTTCTCTGTAGAGAAGTTAGGTTTTAATTGTGTTCCTGACAAGTATGGTTCTTCTAAGGATTTTAGCAGTGCGCTAGGAGGGATTATTGCAAACCATCCTCGTGGTGTTCTTATTATTAACTTCTTGTGCATTGTTTTCTTTTCTCATTATCATTTTTGGAATTCATGCTTAGTTCAAGACAATGTCTATAACCTTCCATGTTTAATTGTATACTACAGTTTGTTTTTACTTGATGTGGATTTTGTTACCCTCTGTTTGGTTGCCTAAAAAAACTAAATGAAAAGGAAAAAAAACCAGACCATTTTGGTTTCCTGAGGATGAAAACCACACACCATTATGCAAGAAAAATGTTGTATTTTTCTATACTATGAACGTAGAAGAAAGTACCCAAAGACAGAATGAAGCCAATAAAAAGAGAGACAATGCAACCCGAAAAGGGGACGTGAGAAATAAATCATTACCAGAGGCATGAATCGATCCCTGACCTCTTGGTTGAGAAATTTTGTAGTTAGGCTGAGAAAATAGCAGTTAGATATAAGTTTTCTTTAAAAAAATATTAGGTCCCAACAAATCAATTCTTGTATTCTTCTCTTGACTTTTGCTTGGCAACAATACAAAACATGAGCTTGTGTAACTTTAGTGGCTGCATTTCTTAGGATAATTTTATTCTGAAATTCTGCAGAATAGGTCAATCTGACCGAGTCCTTCAAGGCCTGTTTATATCTCAATGGCTGTTTGTAACTTTGTATAAAAGAATTACGCAGTGTTTCCTACCCAGGTGACATTTTTTAAAGTCGTTCTCAGCTAATTGCTTCGCACATTGTAGGCGGAGCGATAAAATTAAACACATTCAATCAAGATATTAGTCTATGATGTTCTTGCGGTTGCCTCAATTCATATAAACATTGCTCGAAAATGGTCACTGTCAGAAAGCCTTTGTACTTTAGTTAAAATAGGGAATTTTTATATTTATAGGATCAGTAAAATATACCCTTTGGAATTGCAAAACTACCTTGTAAACACATTTATGGTATTTTCAATTTTGAGGCGGTGAGCAAAATGTTTTCTATAGAGAAATTAGATTTTGATGGTGTTCCTGACAAGCATAGTTCTTCTGAGAATTTTGGCAGTGGGCTAGGAGGGAACATTTCAAAACAACCACAATTTGATGGAGAACAAGATTGAGGGGGAATCAGGAGGCATCAATTCATTTTGCTCTGATGTTGGGTTCTTCCAAGGCAACATAGCCGAGGAAGAAATCCATCGTGAACAACAGCTACAATTGTTTTCGCAATTGGGGAGTTTAGATGATCTATATTTTGATATTGTCTCTCCACCATTGCAACCGTGTCATGAAGAATTTCCAAAGCTTGTCGATGTCCATTCTGACAGTTCAGAGGTAATTGAACCCAAGAATGAAAATCCGACCAGACTTCCTTCATTATCTCTCCAAATTCTTAACAACTATGGAAGCAAGTTCAGATGGTTCAATGATTTCTCATATTCTTTCCTGCTTCTGATTGGCAATGAAACTGGGCATGCGTTTTGAGTACCTCAAGTGGCTGAATTTCTTAAGAGATTTTTACTGGGAAGTCCACAGAATATTCAATTGGATTTCAATGGTTGTTTGTATCTTTTAAGAAATCAAGGAGGAGTTTTATGACGTATCCTACCAGATGGCATTTTATAATGTCGTATAATTGCTTGGCACTTTGTAGGGTGAGCGAGAACATCAAACACTTTCAACACCATAAGTATGATATTCCTAGGTATTGGAATATAAGATGGTCACTATCACAGAGCAATTTTATCGGTATTTAATTCAAAGCCTTTGTACTTAGGTAAAAATGAGGAGTTGTTATATCTATTGGATTAGTGTATTATACTTGACGCATTTAGAAGCTTTGTCTTGTCTTTGTGGAAATATATATGTAATTCAGTGTTTGGGTTTTTGAGCTGATGAGCGATCTATTCACTATGGAGCAATTCGATTTTGGTGGTGTTTCTGATGAACACAGTTCTTTCAAGGAATTCGACTGTGAGGTAGGAGGGTACATTGCAAAGCAAACTCAATTGTGTGGAATAGAAGATTGGTTGGTATCAATAGACACCAATTTATCTTATTCTGGGCTTGGGCTCTATGAAGACAACACCATTGCGGATGAGATGTTGCTATCCAAATATCAACGAGAACAACTACAATTGTTTTCTCATTTCGGATGTTTAGATGATTTATGTTTTGATATTGTCTCCCCACTATTTCCATCGTGTGATGATAAAATTTCAAACCCTGTCAGTATCCATCCTGAAAATGTGCAGTTTATGGAACCCATGAAGGACAAAGCAGTCATATCTCCTTTAGCATCACTTAAGATCATCAACAACTATGAAAGCAGATTCAGACGGTTGAGTGGGAAGCAGATAAATATGCAGACTTACGACACTAATGTGAGTAGTCAAAAATTGTCAACTGGTAAAATTAGTAGGTTAGCTAGAGAAAAGTTCATTCAATCTTGTTCTTAACGTGTTGATGAACTCTCCAGTCTTAGCCATCTGTATCCCAGTTCATTTTTGGGCCTAGCTATAGAGGAGGCTAAAGATGTGGAACTCGTCCATTGTCTTCTAGCTTCAGCTGAAAAAGTAGGCCAGCGACAGTTTGATCGGGCAAGCAAGCTGCTCAACCATTGTGATGGTTTGTCTTCCAATAAAGGAAATGCTGTTCAGAGATTAGCTTTCTATTTTTCTAAAGCTCTTCGAGAGAAGATCAATCGAGAAACAGGAAGAGTCACATCAAGGGGTTTGGAAAAGAAACAATCATTAGATCTTGAAGAGGCAATGATGATCCCAAACATTGCTATCGTTTCATTTTGCCAAAAGCTGCCCTCCTCTCAGGTTGTCCAATTCACTCTAGTTCAGATCATAGTTGACAATGTAGCAGAGGCAAAAAAGGTCCATATAATTGACCTTGACCATCAGGGGTGGAATGCTATGTACGGTTTTGATGCAACTCTTGCAGCTCGACGTAAATATCCACTTGAGCATCTCAAGGTCACTGCCATTGGAACTAGATTCAAAACAAAACTTGAGGAGACAGGGGAGCGGTTGATGAGTTTTGCTCGGTCCATAAACTTACCATTCTCTTTCCATGTAGTTATGGTAACAGACATGCTAGATCTCAATGAAGACGTTTTTGAGCTTGATACTGAGGAAACACTTGCTGTCAACTCATCATATTCATTGCGGAGCCTGATTGCATGGACAGATCTTTTGGAATGCTTGATGAGAGTGATGAGGAAAATTCATCCTTGTGTCATGGTGGTCAGTTAAATTGAAGCAAACCATAATTCACCAGTATTTGTTGCCCTTTTCATTGAAGCTCTCTTATCTTATGGTGCATTTTTTGATTCTCTTCAAGATTGTATGAGTCATGATGAATCAAATAGAATCATTATAGAATCTATGTATTTTAGTCAGGCAATCCAGAACATTGTGGCCGCAGAGGGAGAGGAGAGGACAATTTGACACATGAATATCAACTTCTGGAGGACATTATTTTCCAGATTTGGGATGTTGGAGACGGATTTAAGCATGTCATCCCTGTATCAAGCAGATCTGGTGCTTAAGAACTTTGCTAGTGGCAGTTCTTGCACACTTGAATTGGATGGGAAAAGTCTAATTGTTAGATGGAAGGGAACACCGATTCATTCTCTTTCCGCTTGGAAATTCCTATGACAGAAATTGATTGAATTTCATGAATTCTGCATTCAAGTCTTCCATAGATAGAAATTTGAGTCGCATTGTGACCGACTATATGATTAGCGAATAATTTTATTTTCGTGACATTGTCTGCTTGCTCTGTAATTCAGTAACCTGTACCAAATGTTCTGTTAATTTTCTTTCTTTGAGATTGGGGTTCTATGAAAATTGTTAGATTTTGCTTTGAAATTTTCCGTTTGGCAGGGTCATTACCAAGGAGGAGCTTTCTTGTCATTTCTTCTGCAGCATTGCATAGCTTTTAAACGAGCAAATGATGCTCCACATTTAATTGTGAAACCTAGTAGCATTTATCATAAAAAAAAGTGATTGTAATTTCCAGAATATACAAATGTAATACACTTTTTTTGGTCAGACAAAAAGAGTTTGAGAGGGCAACATGGTGGAACTTTTGCCTGTGATTACAGCAGTTCAAACCCACGAGCGAAGCCCACCAATAGGGCCTAGACGATGGGAAACGCAGGCGCTTCAAAAGGCTGACTTGAATCAAGGTATAACCCCGCACTAGAGAGTTACCAGTGAGAATAACAAAAATTTTTGTGAATTGAATCCTACTTGTTAATCTGAGGACTCTAACCGGGACACTATAAACACTGAACCACTAGCCTGGTGATAGAGATGTAATAGTTTAAACAAAACTAAAATTAGTTATATAACTGTTGACATAATGTAATTAAAGATTTTTATGAAAATAATAAAATTAAAAATTAAAAAAAAAAAAACACACAATCTATTGAGTGAGCTTAGAATTGTATGGGAAAAATTAATTAAAAATTTGTATTTAATTGTCTTAATAAAAATTTAACCAAAAAGAATGTGATGTAGAGGACAACTTATCGGTGTGCGCGGTATTTTTCAAATAATATTACCGATTTATGATTTTTTTAAATTTATTTATCAAATTACAACAATTTTTAAAAAGCGGGATTATTGATTCCGCTTTTAAGAGTAAATTCATTGGGTTTAACTCCCTCTTTTTGCATCTGATTTGAAACACTAATACTGTCTTATTCGACCAAAGATTAAAAACATAGTTGTTAATTCTGTTTTTTTAACATGGACCCTATTTTTAAAAAAATGTCGTAATTTAGTAAATAAGTTTAAAAGTACCGTAAATCAATAATATTGTTTGAAATTTGTTGTATTCTGGCAAATATCTTCAACGTAATGGCCGATCAAAGAGTAATCTTCTGGCCTCGGTGTCCTCAACTCGTCCCGACCGATCTCTGCTCTCATTCAAAACCTACTCTCTTCCCTCGCCAAAAAAAATAATTAACTATCTACTTGACACTTAAATTATATTGTTTGTATCAAATCAAGCTCTTAAATATATTTATCAATTTAGAATCTGAATTATGTAATTTGATTCAACGTAGCCTTTCCGTAAAAAATAGCCGCCAATTTTGATGGAAATCATCTTGTACACATCATTAAGTTATAATTTAGTAGTTACGTGATGCGCACGAGAGGATTTTCATCAAAATTAACGACAAATTTGGATAGAACGATCATATTGAGTCAGATTGCATAAATTAGACGCTAAATTAATATAAAACAAATTAGGAATTTGACCGACATAAATAATATAATTTTAGGGGTAAAGAAATAGTTAACCTACCCTTTATGATTTGACCATTTTGCACGTCACCCCATTATGGTATAAAAATCAGCATATTATTCCCCCATATAGTTTTGGACTAAAACTACTATCGTTACTAATTCTGTCCAAATGAATTATAAACCATGTGCCAAATCTGAGATTATGCAACGAAAAAAAAAATATCAAAGTCAAGGGGCAGGTGCTGCGGACGATTGTGGGTGTTGTCTGTTGTGGCTATGGGCGGTGGTCACAGATGCTTAGTCCGGGTTCTCTGTGTTATCTCTTTCTCCTCTGGCGCTAGTGGGTTGGGATAGTGGTGGTGTTGGGCAGTGGAGCTGTCCCTCCACAAATGAAGTTCGATTTTGGCTGCCTTTAATTTGGATTCTCGTTCGATTTGCAGTGCACCGTTCAATGCCGTTTCTGAGCTACATTTAGACGACAAGGAAGAGCTACAAAAGGGAATGGTGCAGATTAGTCCAAAACTACATGGGGGTTATGTCCTGATTTTTAAACCATAGAGGAGTGATGTGCGAAACAGCCAAACGGACAAGGGGGCAAAATGGAGTTTACAACCCCAACCCCACCCCCCCCCCCCCCCCCCAGCAAAAAAAAAAACCAGAAAGTCAGCGTAGATAGCAAGGGAGAGTTATCCAGTGCGAATGACGGAAAAGAGTGAGGCAGTTGAAAAATCTAGCAATAACACCGGTATGATCGAGGAGTGGTTACGAAAGCACCGTCTGGTTTACACTGGAGCCACCAGACACCCTTTTATCCTCAGCGTCCGAGATGGGTCCGTAGACCTCTCATCCTTCAAGCGATGGCTGGTAAAATAACTTCATTCTTACTCATGAGTTGGTCCTCTATTAATTTCTTTCTTTAATTCTTCATTTGGGCTAGGGTTTTGTATAATATCCGCATTTGGGTTTAGTTCTGTTTTTAGAAAAACTCTTGTGGGATGATTGGCTATTTAATACCATCAAGGATATAGTAGAAGCGAAAATAGGCTAATTTCTATATGCATCTTGATCAGAAAACTTAGTCACCTCGGATTCATTTGAAGTATTGTACTTAGGGGGTATCTAACACGAAATTAAAAAAATTGAGTCTTTCTTAAACCACCCATTTATTGAACCGACATGACACAATTAATAAACGAATCGGATGTAGGTGAAGTCAATTAAAAGAAATACACAATACAATTTATTTATATATCATATACGACACGAACCCAATATAACATAACTCATTAAATATGAATGAATAAACGATTAGGGTCTGAGGAAAGTGTTTTTTGACACAAACCCGCTAAGGGTAGAGACAAAATTGCTTCACCCGACATGATTGACAAGCCTAATTGTACTCATGCGCTGTCAACTTAATCTTATTCATCATCTTAGGCCAGCCAAGCCAAAACAAAGGAATGAATGATAACAGTTTGCTACTTTTGAGTATGTTGTGAATCATAAATATTGTTTCATGGGGGCACCATCTGCCGTTATCTTGCTTATGCATTGTGGCCAACCTTGTGAAATTAACACAAAACCTCACAACACATTGAAATGCAGGGACAGGATTATTTATTTGTCAAAGCATGTGTCCCTTTTGTAGCAAGTGTATTGCTGAAAGCTTGCAAGGAATCAGATGATAGTTCTGATATGGAAGTCATATTGGGGGGTGTGGCTTCTATAAATGATGAGATTGCTTGGTTTATGAAAGAAGCTTCAAAGTGGGGTGTTCCATTAACTAGCATTGTTCCTCAGAAGGCGAACCTTGACTACTGCAGGTACCAGCCAGCATCTGAAATCTATATTTGTTATGTGACTCTTGACTCCCAACTTCAAACCATATTTAGTAACCATTGGCCTATAATGTGTTAAATTGTTAAAATGCTATGCCGTTTGAGCTATTAGTTATCTGAGGTACTGAGATCGCCCTGTAACTGGATGTTTTGTGTCGAATGAATTTGTATATATTTGTCTTCAGTTGCTCAAAGTTAAAATGCCTTACTAGACATTGAAGGGTCTTATTTTGTCTCCTTTCTTGCAACACATTCAAATTCTTTTAAACTAATTGTTTGGCATTCTGAATCATTGAACTTGGTTTTAAAGTGATAGAAGTATGTATTTCTATACTATATGTGTTACTTCGATGCTTACTAGACATTGGACGTGAGTGTTGGTTCAAGAAATTATGATCTCATTTCATTTGGGAGTTAGACATACTCTAGTTCTTTGACCTTCTTCGTAATCTGATCTGTTGAGACTCTTGCAGGTAAGTGCTTTGTCATCAGATTGAATTTCTAGTGAAAGTTTATTGGTGTACCTGAATTTGCAAAATATGATTTTGAAGAAAATTTCGATATGTTGTGTGTTTTTGGAAAACGATTCACAAATAGGATTTGTAATGAAAATTGTGTACAGTCTAGTTACATGTTAAGCTGTTGGGCTTTTTTCTTTTATGTTTGCTTCTGAGTGGTCCTTTTTATAACTGAATATTTGAGAAAATTTGCTTCTTGTTACAGGTTTTTGGAAAGCTTAACGAGGTCAGACGTAGAATACACAGTGGCCATCACTGCATTTTGGGCAATTGAAGCTGTTTATCAAGAGAGCTTTGCCCATTGCCTGGAAGATGGCTCTAAAACTCCAGAAGAACTTAAGGAAACCTGCCAAAGATGGGGCAATGAAGGTTTCAGTCAGTATTGCCATTGCCTTCGAAATATAGCTAATCGTTGTCTACAGAAGGCAACGGATGATGTGCTCTCAAAAGCTGAGGAAGTTGTATTACGTGTTCTTGAACATGAAGTTGGTTTTTGGAACATGAGTCGTGGGGAGTCCTAAGCGCTTATGTCAGATACGGAATATTGCATGACATATACCAGTTTGTTTTTCCTCGAGTCTGTTATGTTACACGCTTTGCTGTGTGGAGTGGGAGAGTGGTATTGTGTTGCTTTCATTAAATACAAGCATATGTATGTATAAATAAGTCATGCAAGTTTCTGGAGTATGTAAGTGATATGTGTAATCAAGTTCTTGATGTAGAGTGAAAGGCTCTTGAATCATGATAGCTTTTTTTCCTGATACAGACATAAGATTGCTCTTAGGGACAGCCCATTGAGTCTTTGTTGTTGGTCCTGCATTGGAGAAGATTCTGAAGCCATGATTGTGCATTTACCAAGATATGCAAGACACATTTGTGGTTAACTTTTGACGGAATTTTTCACATATGCATCACGTGAGTCAGAGATTAGGGTGTAGTTAAGGGGTCACGGGCTGTCCACATAAAGAACTCCGTCAAACTTAACGGCAAATTTAGACAGAAAGGTATGACACAAATGGTATAGTCTATGGGCTTGATTGACACAAAGTATAGTTCAGGGGCTTGATTGACATAAATAGTATAATTCAATGGTCAAATAGATAGTTAATTTTTTTTCTTTCACATAATGACAGTTTTTATTCATAACCAATTTAATAATTGTGATAAATTAGATCAACAAATTATGTCAATATATTAAATCTAATAACATTATTGTGTAATTGTATTCACCGTGAGAGAGAGATGATACATCATCAAGAGGAACATAATGAAAAAAAAAAAATTAACAACAACAAATCAAGAGAACTCAAGAAAATAGAATAGAACTCCATTAACAAAAGGGCAGAAAGAACATGGTTTCATTGGACACAATCCAATAAGCAATCAACTAGAACTAATACTGAAATCCACCCGACAATAGAATCCGCCTTTAATCTAACGACAACAATAGATTTGATCAAAAACTTCAAAACGGGGAAATTCCAGCAGAGGTCATCATGGGCAGGCCCTGGACATGAGGCTGCCATGGTCTAAGCCAAAAGTCCTGACCCTGAGCCTGAGGAGGAATGTCCATTGCATTGCCACTTGACTCACACACATACCCTGTAACCATCTCAGCAATCTCCAACCTTTGTCTCAGTTCTTCACGCTGAGCTCTCAAAATCATGTTCTCAGATTCAACCACCGCAAATTGTTCCGAGACTTCATTGATTTTCTGAATGAACCCGTTGCGTTTTATAGTTCCATTCATGATACGGTCATTGAGATCCTTCATGTGCTGTTCTCTCTTCATCCTTGACCGCCTCGCTGATTCGCGATTCGATATCATTCTCCTCCGTTTCTTCTCGTCCATCACTGCGTATCTCTCTTCCTCTCCAGAAATTGAGCCGCTACGTTTTCCAGATGACATGTTGAATTTTTCAAAGAGTTTCTGAGGTTGGATTTGTTTATAAACAGATTTCAATGGGATAATCCGATTGATTTGAGATTGAGAAGACCAGAGATTCAAGAGAATACATAAAACCAATAGAGAAACACTACGGAAAAGGATTGAACAAGTCTAATTCTACGCAGCAGGGAAAAGAAACTCATATCACTAATGAAACAAGCTTAAGATCACAGAAGCCATAGCCAAAAATTCTAAGAGAAGATAAAAGAGAGGTGAAGGGTTGTGAAGATTATCCATGGCTGTATATGTAGGATTATTCTTGTAGAATATCTTGATGTTGGAAGTAATCTTCTCAGAAAGTCAAAGATGGGATGATAAGTAAGACTTTGTGAAAGACATGGTTGATTGACAGCGCACAATAGTTTTCATTAAAAAATGTAAAATTTTTGGATTGGATAAGGAATGCCCATGAAATAATGGATAACTATTAAAGTATGCGTTTTTTTATTAATTTTGTCTTTATTGTATTAATTTTATTAATTTAATCCTTAAAAATTCAATTTATATCACTTTAATCCCTAATCAGACAATTTGTCAAATTTTTTTATGGAAATGATCTCGTGTTATTTTTTAGAAGATATCACATGTCTAACACGTGATCATTCTATCAAAAATTTAACTGACTGTCTATGTAAAGATTAAAATAACACGAATTAAATATTTTAAAGATTAAATTGACAAAATTAATATAATAAATACTAAATTAACAAAAAATATATACTTTACAAACTAAAAATACTATTAACCCTAATTAGAAACAAAATGAGTTATCTTTGAAAGTTGATGATGGTAACCCTTTGACGAGCTTGTTATTAGGTGTTTATCCTTAATTATTGGGTTAAGATCCTATTAATTTCAAGGTTGCATTCTATTAGTTGTCTTTCCTAATTCATAAGATTGTAGCCAGTCAAGCTTTTTTCCTCTACTTTTTTTTCCCCCTTTTATCTTATATTAAATTCAAAATTTAGTAAGCAATATGTGGTGTATAAAGACTTTCCAAACTTGAACTTTAACCTTATCCATTTATTTTGGAAGTGGTAAAATATCACACTTTTTCTCAAATTTTTTTAATGTTCAAGCATCTTGAGCAATGTCAATCTATCAAATTTATTAATTTTATTTATTGATTTAACCACTCATAATTATTTGATTAACAGTGAATTTCAATATTTATTAAGACACTTAACTAATTCAATAAATGAATGAAATTAATAAATTAAATTTAAATAATATTATTTTTTTTCATAAATTCAAAAATATGTAATTGAAGTCACGTGAGTCCTCGTAAATACAAGAATTAAAAAAAAAGTATAAATACAAATATGCAATGATTGCCACGTGGATGAATCAGACACAATGTAGCCCCGTAAAAAAAATGACACAAAAAACAAAGGAAACTCTATTGTATCAAAAAAATTTCGATATCGGTACCATCGATTATTATTTTTGTATGATAAAGTTATAATTTTTAAAAGAGAAGTTATGATCAATCATAGATATTCATTCCATAATCGATTATACCCTTTAAAGTAATAACTTATATCTCAAAATAATTATAATTTAACTTTAAAAAATTATAATTTTTAATATTAGTACCGCCTACGGTTCCTTAGAACTTCCCCTAAAACAAAAGGCTGCTAACAAAGGCACGTAAAGTATAGATTGGCACACGTGGGGGGAATTGTATAACAGTGGAGTCGTGAAGAAACTTCTTATCTGTTTTTTTTTTTTATGTAAAAAAGGGCTTAAACATATAAGCCAGCAGCCAAAGAATTCAAAAGTATGATCCTCTATTCAAAGTTGCTTCATCTTTCTAATTGTTAATTCATTTTTCCTCCTCTTATCCACCCACCTTTTGTTTGAGTCCAATTTGAATTTGGAAACCAAATTTGAAGATGGGTCCTCCATGGGTCACCACAGCACGACACATTGAGCTACTATTTATCCTTCTACTTGTTAATTCATTTTTCCTCCTCTTATCCACCCACCTTTTGTTTGAGTCCAATTTGAATTTGGAGACCAAATTCGAAGATGGGTCCTCTATGGGTCACCACAGCACGACACATTGAGCTACTATTTATTGAAAACTTGGTACAGTTGCTATCTCATTCAGGTTGTATGTAACTCTGTCTTCTTGTGGTAGTGTTATCTTCGGCACCAATACAAACAACCAACTAGAATTTATTTAGAGTTCATTTGGTAACGTTTTTGTTTTTGTGTTTTCAAAAAAATTAAAAATATAAACAATTTTTATATTTATTTTATGATAAACATTGAAATAGAAAGCATATTTAGGAGTCATTTGTGTCTATCAAATTATGAGAATAAAAATAAAAATAAAAAACATGTTTGGTAATTACTTTAAATTTTATCCTTAAGTCTCATGTTTTTTCTTTCAACAATGATATTGAGACTTAACAAATTGAAATAATTGATAAATTAAAGATGTGGTCAACAATCTCAAATAGCAATTCAATCAATCCTAAATAGTAATTCAAAAATTTTAAATAACAATTCAATTAATACCAAATGGCAATTAATCACAAACACAACACACACAGAAACAAACCAATGGTAAGAGCCTTGATAAAACCAACCCTTCTGCCTTTGAAGTCGTTGATTAGGGTTTTTAAAATGGTATGGTTGCCATTTTCTCGTCTCTTTTTTTTTCTAAAAAGAGAAATTTTATTTATTCACAAAAGCAAAACATTACAAGAAGCAAAAGAAAAGTATAAACCACCTTCCCATCATAAACAAATCAAAATCAAAAATACAAGAAGCAAAACAGGTCACTGCCTTTACAAAGCAAAAACCAACACCAAGACAGAGCTTCATCCAAAAATAAAATATGCAGCTAGCAAAGTCCCATCTAACAGCAAAACAACACCTCTCCTCATATTTCAAACAAATCAACACTTGAATTTAAAGAAAAACTATCAACCCTTATTATCAAACAACAGTCTCCTTCACCTTCGCAAAAATGGTCATCCCCTCACATCTTGAAGCAGAGCCAATCTCACTTCACAAGGCAGCCGTAAGTCAACCAAATAATCCAAGGATCTTCTAAGCATAACTACTTGATTAGACAAACGATCAACAACATTAGAACAAAACCCATAAATATTAGAGCATTTTCTCATCTCTTCTCTTCTTAGATATAAGCAACAAATATATATATAGGAAGATGAATTATAACAAAATTAGGGTTTATGAAAAAGCTACGATTTCTTCTTCATGATGCCATATTACATATGGACATAGTCATATACGTATATGTGTGTGTGAATTAAGTGTAATTTGGGAGATTTTGAGGAGGAAGAGAGACAATATGAGAGACTAGAACTGGATTGAAGGGGTTTCACATAGACGAGAGTGAGACAGAGAGAGAACATTGATGGAGGCGGAGGCGGAGGCAGAGGCAGAGGATCTGTGACTAGAAGTGAGCTTTCCTCTTCTTCGTTGATTTGTGATTGGAGGATGGTTCTTCGTCGATCTGTGAGTGGAGACTTCTTCTTTGTCAATCTGTGGAAGCTTCTTCTTCGTCATTGAGAGAAAGAGGAGAAGAGAGTCGTTGAGAGCTCTGGAGAAGAGAGAGAGAGAAAGAAGATAGAGTTGTTTAGGCAGTGGTGGTGTGTGTTATGTGAGAAAGAAAATGAAAAAAAGACCCCATATTTATACTTCATCACATGAAGTGGTCTTTTGTGGCTAACAAAACTCGAAGTTGAAACCTCATTTACACCAAAAGCACGTGTTTCGTGTTTCTTATGTTTCATAGAACACAATTTTTTTATTCTCATTTTTTTGGCTTGTTTCCAAAACAACTAAGATGAAACAAAAAACAAAAACAATTACCAAACATATTTTTATTTTTATTTTTAATAAAAATTGAAAAACAAAACACAAAACAAGAGACAAAAACAATTATCAAACAACCTCTTAGTTTGTGAACTTTGATTATCTTAAAGTTGTACAAATAACGAGATCAAAATATTAATTTTTACCAAAGACAAAGTTGAGGGTGCTATTGTGCCTTCTTTCGAACCTTTTTTTTTGTTTTTTTTCGTTCAATGGTTAAAGGTATTCAAGTTAGCTTATACGCACTTTGATTAATCTCCTCTCAGTCTGGTCAAATGCAGGTTATCCATGCCAAGACTAAGATATTTATGAAGGATAAATCTCTTATGACCTAATTTCAAAAAATTGTCAAGATTTAAATTCAGGACATTTGAATTTATAGCTCGTATTTGTTATCACTTGAGCATCCCTTTAAATTCAAGACTAAGATTTATCTCTCACGAATACCTTATTTTTGATGTGGCTCTGTCTTTGACTAGACCGGAGAAGAAATTAGTCGATGTGCGCGTAAATTGATTCAGACATCCCTAACCATTGAACAAAAAAAAAAAAAATCCAACCTCCATATTTTTCTAGCATTAAAGCCAATACTTTACTTTAAATCAAGCCATTTGGAGGCAATTAAATGGTTCAATCTGAAAAGGGGGATCACACTATGGATCCAACTCTTGTCTCTGGGAGCTTCAAAAGTGATTGCAAATGAGAAATTGCAGCGAAACTTCCAGAATTTTTCGCCCAAAAGAAGGATTCCTTTGGAGGAGGAGGAGTTGATTGAGGACCAAGCAGCCAGAAAGAGAAATAGACTGGATCACCCATCAAAGAGGGAGTTGTATATCCATCAAGCTTTTCAACTGGGTCTGGATACATCCTTAATTTGTAGGCTAATGGGCAGAGCTAGAGGAAAGAAGATGGTAAGGAAACATGCCTGCATCACAAGTATTAGAAGGAAAGCTCATGCGTTGTCTCAGTCAGATTTGTCCTTAGCACCAGTGGCACAGCAGGTGGCGGAGGACGTTTTTGCAATGCAGGAGGAGTAAGGGGAAAATAATCTTAACTTAAGCAACACCCAGGGGGCATCTCAGATTCAAAAGACTCCAGTGCAAGAAATTACTGCTTGTTTGTATTCTGAAAGGGCGGTGGTGGCTAGCCCCAAACAGCCACAACCTCCATGTTAGTTCTTTCTTGGAATTGTCGGGGAGTGGGGCGACCCCAGACAGTTCACACCTTGAGAGGGTTAATTAGTACCCATCGCCTAACTGTAGTCTTCTTAATGGAGACCAAAAATGGAACAGAAAATTTGAAACGACTAAGGCGCTCTCTGAATTATCCGCACGGTGAGTACGTGGAACTGACTAGTATTTTTGGGGGTTTAGCACTATGGTGGAAGGAGGAAGCAATTCTACAAATAAGGAAAAAGCACAAGAATATGGTCAATGTCCTTGGTAGACTGCGTAATCAAACTGTTGAATGGCAAGGTACTTTTATTTATGCTAATATTGATTTTGATAAGAGACAGCAATTATGGCAAGAGTTGATGGGGATGACTATTCATACTAGCATGTCATGGATTGTTGTTGGTGACTTCAATGTTATTGGATCAATTTGGGATAAGCAGGGGGACTGATTAGCAAGCTTAAAAAAGATGGAAGAGTTGCAAGGTTTCATCTCAGAATGTAATCTCCTGGATACAAATTTTAAAGGACCGAAATTTACTTGGTCTAATAATAGACCAGGAAGGGCAAATGTGCAAGAAAGGATTGATAGGGTTCTGGTAAACTTGGAGTGGAGTTTTCTTTTTCCCCAGATGCAAGTCATTCATGAGGCTCGTCTGGGATCCGACCATTGCCCTGTCATTATTCAATTGGTCCCCGAATGTAAGAAGCACTCCTTTTATTTTAAGTTTGAATCGATGTGGATGAAAGACTACAACTGTGAAGGAATTATTAAGAGTAATTGGGATGTTTATTTGGCGGGGTCACCTATGTATGTGATGGTGAAAAAATTGCAACAGTGTGGGAAGGAGCTTGCTTGTTGGAGTAGATAGAAATTTGGTAATAACAGGAAGCTGCTGCTTGATCTGAACCTGAAATTGGCTGAAGTCCAAAAGCAAGATACCACAGAGGAAACTCTTAGATTGGAGGCTGATATTGCAGCCAAAATTGACAAAATTAATGCAAGGGAAGAGAAGTTTTGGAAACAGCGGTCCCGCATAAATTGGCTGGAATTAGGAGATCACAACACGAAATTCTTCCATCAATCCACAATCCAAAGGAGACAACGTAATAAAATTTTGAGACTTAACACAGATGAGGCAGTGTGGCTTGTGGAGGAGGAAGAGCTTAACGTCCATATCACGGACTATTTTCACACTCTGTTTTCTTCTACGGGCCAACGAAATCTGGCTGGTGTCTTGGAAGGGGTGGAGTGTAAAGTCTCTGACCAAATGAACCAGCAACTTTTGGTGGAGATTACGGATGAGGAAGTCTTCTTGGCAGCAAAGCAATTAGGGGCCAACAAGGCCTCAGGTCCTGATGGTTTCTCAGGGACTTTTTTTCTATCCTTTTGGCACATTGTTGGGAATGATGTTTGTTCTGTTGTGAGACATTTTTTTGTGAGCGATTTTATGTTGAAGGAGCTGAATAGAACGAACTTTATCTTGATTCCCAAGGAAGCTAACCCGGAATCAATTGCACAATTCAGACCAATAGCGCTGTGTAATTTTCTGTATAAAATCTTCTCAAAAGTTATGGCAAATAGAATGAATGGAATGTTGCACAGTATCATTTCTCCTCAACAAGCTGCCTTTGTCCCCAAAAGGCAAATTCAAGACAGTATTGTGGTAGCAAACGAAGTCCTCCACTACCTGAAACTGAAGAAGAAAGGTAACATCCCAGATCTAGCTATTAAAATGGATCTAAGCAAGACGTATAAATAGGATAGAATGGGACTTCCTTGAAGCGACTATGCTTAAGCTTGGTTTTTGTCCTGGCTGGGTGCATCTCATCTGTCAATGTGTGTGCACGGTGAGTTTCCAGATAATGGTGAATGGTGAACGAAGAGGAATGCTTCATCCGAACAGGGGTATTCGTCAAGGAGATCCGCTATCTCCTTAACTTTTCATTTTGGCTGCTAATGTGCTGTCACTTTTCAAAAAAGGTGTGGACAAAAGGAGGTTCCAGGGGGTCAAAGTTCGCAGAAGGAGCCCTTCGGTGTCTCATCTTTTGTTTGCGGATGATTCATTGTTTTTTGTTAAGGCAAAGGAGTAGGGGATCAGGAACTTTCTTAACCTCCGTGGCTACGGGAAAAAGCATGAACTACAAGAAATATGACATTATTTTCTCTTCCAATACAACAACTAATCAGAAATAGTGTTTCAGCTTCCTCTTAGGTTTGCGGCCTTTGTCCCCAAATACTAAATATCTGGGGCTTCGTGCGTTTGGGGTAGATCGAAGTTTGAGTTTTTTGGATTTTTGTTGGAAAGGGTCCTGAAAAAATTGCAAGACTGGAAAGGGCTCTTTTGATCAAAGCAGTGATTCAAGCTATTTCCTCCTATGCTATGTCGGTCCTATGTTTCCCAAAAATATTTTGTGCTAAGTTAGACAAGTATGTTCGTAACTTTTGGTGGGGCAAAGGAGGGGAGCAGAGAGGGATTTATTGGAAGAAATGGATGCATATAATCGAACCAAAGATGAAAGGGAGAATGGGGTTCAGGGACTTCTCCTCTTTCAATCAAGCTCTTCTCGCTAAACAGGGGTGGCGAATCATCAATACTCCTAAATTTTTTTGGGTCCAATTCATCAAGTCAATTTATTTTCCGGAGTGTAATTTCTTGGAGGCTAAAAAGGGCTCTCAGCCTTCTTGGGTCTGGCGAAGCCTTTTGCAGGGACGTGTCTTGCTTGAAAATGGGTTGTTGTGGTAGGTGATGAAGGGGAATGAGATTAGAATTTGGGAGGACAAGTGGGTACCATCGTTACCTAAGGGTGTCATTTCCTCCCCAAGACCCCACTCGTGCAATCTCCGTCTTGTTAGCGATCTCATAGCCCGTCCTTCTCAAATGTTGGACACAGAACTCCTAAATGTTCATTTTAATGTGGAGGAATGTAATGTTATCATGTCCATCACACTCTTGATGACTATTGGGGAGGATAAAAGGATTTGGCAACCATGTCCTAGAGGTGTTTACACTGTTAAATCAGTTTCCTCTTTGGCTATTGGTCTCAATTTTCCATGTGTTTCGAAACCTGGGCCCCCCTTCTCTCCCTATCCGAGGTTATGGCATGTTATTTGGCAAATGAAAACTCTCCCTAAAATTCGGCATTTTTGGTGGAAAGTGTGTAGCAATGTTTTGGCCTACCGTGAAAACCTGTTCTGAAGAAATTATGTCAGTTCCCCTTGGTGCCAGATTTGTACAGATTGTATTGAAACCACTGAACATGCTCTTTTTGGTTGTGCTTGGACACAAAAGGTATGGTTTGGCTCAGATTTTGGTTTTCGCTTTGCTAAAAATTCTTTCTCTTCCGCTTTGTAATGGATCTCTGCGGTTTTGGAGGTTATTAAGGATGTTTCTCGCTCTTTGGAGGTTATGGGGCATATTGCAACTCTTGCCTGGCTGATTTGGAAAGGGTGGAATCAGGCGATCCTTAATCAAAAGGCGTCAAATGTTTTTGTCACTCTTCTCAATGCAAGGAACTTATGGGGTGAAATAAATGCAGTGTCACTGACTGGAGTGGTTTCCCCTGCTGTCAGGTCTGAGCCCGTGATCCCCATGAATGGAAGGCGTCATGACGTAAAAATCAGCTGTGATGGAGCTTTTAAAAAGGGTAAGTCGGCTATTGGTGTTGTTGTAAGGGACTCCACTGATTGTATTGTGGATAGATTGGTAAAAAGGTTGTAGCATCCTCCAGCCTCCAAGCTGAAGCTTTTGTAGTGCGTGAAGCTTGCCTATTGGCGAGTGCCTCACAATTCAAGTTCGCTTGTGTTGAGAGTGACTACTTGGAGGTTATTAAATTGTCCTCCATTGAAGATGACCCCCCATGGGAAGTTAGTGCTTTAATGGCAAACATCAAGTTTTTTGCTTCTCATTTTAATCTTAGTTTTCTTCACAAGCCAAGGCCCCAAAATAGGGCTGCTCATCGGGTGGTATCAACAGTTATGACGGATTCACTCGGTGTGAATTGGGTCAATTGTCCCCCTCAGGAGTTCATAGCTTTTCTTTTTACTGACTGTAATCACTATTTTCTTACTTGAATGATACTTCACTTATCTTTGGATAAAAAAAAATGGATCAACTCGATTTTGAATTGTTCAGACTTGTTTAAATTATAAAATAAAATAAATTTAATTAGATTCACAAACTAATTTTGTGAAATAGGAATAGAACATTTTCAAAAAAAAAAGAAAGAAATAGGGAAGAGAACATTGACGTCATCATTTTATGTTCAGGTGCATGCATTGGCATCTTTACTATAATAAATAATATATAAGCATGTTAATCCATTCCAGGTTGGCCGCAATTTGGGCCATTAAAGTCCACAAGTCATGTATTTCAGCGAGGCAATGAAAAAGAAGTTGGTGTACTCTTGTTGGCCACTGCCACATTTAAAAAAAAAAAGAATGGGGGATTATACTTAAACTTTTTGATATTTGTTATTTAATCACTTAGACCCTGACATTTAAAATATTACTCACAAACCCTCTGAAGTTTGTACGTGCGTAACACTTAGACTCCTGTTGTAAATATATCTATTAATAAATTATACTTAGACTCCTCTAAAGTTTGTAAGTATATAATAATTACACCCTTTAAATTTAAAATATTATACTTAGACCAAAAATATTTCAATCAAATATAAAATATAAAATATTTTAAATTTTACAACTAAAATTCATATTTTAATGTATCATTTATTAAAATAAAATTTTAACTTTTTTTAAAAAAAAATCGTAATTAGTATACAATTATTCTATCTATTGGAATAAAACTAAAAAAATCAAACAATAGGTCTAAGTTATTCATAATAAAACATGAATTTTACATCCAAAATTCATGTTTTATTATGTTATTTATTGAAATAAAATCAAAAAAAATTATTTTTTTTAACAAAAACATAGTTAATATATATTTATACTGTCTATTAGAATAAAACTAAAAAATTAAATAAAAAATCAAATTGTAATGGACAAATATCTTTTAGATTTAATTTGGGTAGTTTGATATTTTAATTTGTCTTTTAAATGATTAAATTAAATTCTAATAGACAATATAATTGTACACTAATTATAATTTTTTAAGAAAAAATTGAATTTTTTTTTAGAAAAAATTGAATTTTTTTTATAATTTTATTTCAATAAATGATATAATATAACATAAATTTTGGTTATAAAATTTAAAATATTTTATATTTTATATTTGATTGAAATATTTTTTGTCTAAGTATAATATTTTAAATTTAAAGGGTCTATATACTCACAAACTTTAGGAGAATCTAAGTACAATTTATTAACCGATATATTTACAAACAGGAGTCTAAGTATTACTCATGTACAAACCTTAGGAGGTCTGTGTGTAATATTTCAAATGTCAAAAGGTCCGAGTGATTAAGTGACAATTCTCAGAGGATCTGAGTGTAATTCTAAAAAAAAAAAAGAATTAATAATCTAATTGATCCCTAAATTATATCATTTATATCAATCAAGTCTCTAAATTACGTTTTATGTCAAAGTAGCCCTTGAACTATAATATTTATATCAATCAAGTCCCTGAGTTACGTTTTGTGTCAAGTTAACCCCTAAATTATAATATTTGTATCAATGTGGCACTTCCATTCAAATTTGTTGTTAAATTGGATACAAAGAAAAAGAGCTGCGTCTAACATGTGGGTGAAGTGTGTAATAAATTCAATATATTTAACATAAGAGTATAAAAGGTAAATAAGCTTAAAACAAAGTGGCTGTAGTTTAGTGGTAAGAATTCCACGTTGTGGCCGTGGAGACCTGGGCTCGAATCCCAGCAGCCACATTTTTGCCCCTATCTCTTTGGCATTCATTATTTCTTGTGGCGGTCCTATAGGGAATATTTACGCACAGACTTTTCCCTCTCCGTCCTCCTCCCCTTTCTTTTTTTATTTATTATCAACATAATATTTGAAAGGTTAGATAAAAAAATTTGGATATTAAAATAATTTTGAAAAATAATGGTTGGTGAAATGATGTTTTTACAAAATTTTAAATTAATGACTGATTTTTCAAAAAAATAAATAAATAAATGAACAGTAATTAATTAGTGAGATAGAGACATAATTACATGGGACTTGTGTTAACATAGATTTATTTGTGTTGTTGGGGGGATTAGGTAGACATACTCTTGATTAGAGATGACAATCTTAATTCATTAACTCCTTCAATCCGTCCATAAATAAATAAATTGGATATTTATATTAATTAATACGTGTTCTAAATGGTTAAATAATATGATTTATTTTAATTAAACGGATTGAAATGAATTACAAATGGGTACCCATTGGATTGAATATTTATTTTTCTATTAAATAACATAATTAGTAAAACTAAATAAATATGCTAATATATTAAAAAAATACGTACACATATTAATACACTAAAAAATACACACATACACTAATACATCACAACACGCACACTAGTACACCAAACACGCCCACCCATGACCCAACTCATTATGTGTATTTTGGTGAAAAGTGTATGTGTGTATTTTAATTTTAATTTTTTTTATTAAATGTGTTTTCTATATGTTAATATATGTGTGTATTTTTAGTATATTAGTGTGTGCATTTTTAGTGTATTAATGTGTGTATTTTAGTGTATTAGCGTGTGTTCAAATTAGCAGAATGAATTATCACTTGGTGCATGCTTATAGGTAAGCCAATTGTGTGGCAGACTGTTTGGCAAATAGGGCTGTGGTGGATAGAGGCTCTTCTCATTTCTCTTGTTCGATGCAGCTACCTGCTGCTGTGAAATTTATGTTGCTGCAGGACCAGACGAGACTACCAGTTTTAGGACCAGGAGGATTCTGGTTTTTGATGACGAAGGATAAGCAGCTGCTGAATGGTGTACCCGAAGCTGCTGTTGGTATTGAAGGGGCTGCTGGTATGAGAGATTTGAAGGAACCTTCTTGTAATGCTATTGGCAGTAGGGCATTTTGACGGATTAAAGCCTAGAGGTTGTGATGTAAATGGGATTGAAGATTTATTTCCTTCTTTGATTCGTGTAATTTTTTGATTCATTCAATAAAATTCTCTTTTTTTAAAAAAAATATTACGAGATTTAATTGTTTTGTAACCCATTTATTAAAAAAGTTGAACATAGATTAAATTTATTTTACACCCAACCCTTATTGAACTAACCCAACCCCGTCCATTTGCCACCTCTACTTTCTTTTGCTTGAAAAGAGAAAAAAAAAAAGAAAAGAAAAATCCGCTGCTGGGAAAATTTTCCGCCACACTCTACTATTGACTGTTTCATTGGTTCTTGTCCATCAAAACAAGTCGAATTTGAATCACCACCTATGGGCAGAGAATATTAATCCAAAATTTACAAAACAAATGAAGAAAATTGTTGAGGGAAATTATTACTTGGCTGTCAGTGCAGCAAACTGCTTCATACAAATCCTTTGACCGTCTCCCCACACTGCAACCCAAGCATCTAACATCAAAAACACAGATGATCAACCCCTACAAGGACTAGGCAATGGCGTTGATACAACACCAACAATGACCACCGGATCTGAAATGTAGTCAATCAAATTGCACTTGATATCAGAGAGAGAGAGAGAGAGAGAGAGAGAGAGAGAATTCCGAATTACTACATGCACCAATACCCTAAACGAAGAGAAAATATTGAATGCAACGGTGATACCATGTCACGGCAAAGATCAACCGTGAGCAGTGTTAAACATTACTTGCACAAGTAGCAAAAAAATAACTAAACAGGTATAACAAAAAGTACCAACTATTCAAGATCTCAAATTTTAACAGCAAAATTATAGTTGCTGAAATACAACTGCATATTGGAAAAATTCAAATATTAAGCATCTACTACACTTATTTAAAAGACCATTTTCTCAAGTGTCCATTGCCTTCGTACTAGAAACTTCCACATCACACGCTCCATAAACTTAACCATAAAATGCCAGATTATGAGAAAACAGATATTGTACCACAAGTTGCTCCATACGCTTCTTTAGTGCCTTCTGCTATGCCTCTTACTCTTCTTCCGGCTGCTCCTCCTATCCTCAGAATCAGATTCAGACTCAGAATAGGAATCAGAAGACTCAGATGTTGAGCTGTATCTTCTATGCCGCCTCGTCCTTTGCTTCTTCTGTTTCTTCTTCTTCCTCCTCCTCCTCTCCTCCTCTGAATCAGATGAACTATAACTCGAGTCACTTTCCCCAGAAGAGTTATCTGATCCCGTGACCGATGACGTGCCACTGTCAGACTCAAACACTGAAGCTTCACTGTCACTATCAGATTCAGTATCTGACTTATGCTTCCTTTTACTTTTCTTTGTACGTTTCTCAACTTTTGCCTCCTTTTCAATATCAGGGTTACCATCGTAGGAGATCTTAAACTCCATCCTCAATTTCGGGTTTTTCAGTTGCTGGCTACGAGAAGGCCGTGCAATATAAACCCTTTCATTCTTGCACTCGTATGTCCAGTGTCCACTTTGGAAGCACTTCTGACATTGTGAAGCTGTTTTAATGGTAGACATTGAGGACTTGAGGTCCTTCCTTTCACCCAATCTTACTTGTTTCTCAGTACTCATCAGATACATCTGCCTCTTTGCTTCTTTTCTCTCCTGCCATCTACTGGGCCCTTCTTCCTTCTGCCCATATGCATTCACATTTCGAACTGCAGCTGCAGCTGCCCTTTCAGCCTGAGCCCGGCTAAGACCTTTTGCTGCTGACAAGGCAGCAGCCTTAATTCTTTCTGTAGCATCCTGAGTACCTGTCTCTTCTTTCTTACTTGAAGACATGTTCCTAGTTAGTTATTCAACCTCCCAAAATGCCCTGGTCCTCAATTTCAAGTAGCCACCAACTTAAGCGAACCTGAATTCAAAACACATAATGAAGCCACGCCCTTTGTCATAAATTTTCATTGCTACCTAAAAAGATTAAAAGAAGTAAACAGGAAGTGCAAACCATCTATATTACCATCTAGATCACATAAAAGCAGAACAGAGCCAAACAAATATTCCTGTTATGTACCATCTAAAACTATATGCAGCTTTTAGCAGGCATAGAACTAAGGCTAACTGAAAATCATATTTAAGAAAGGAAAAAATACACACCCTTACATTCAACCATACCAACAACTTCAAAACATGCAACGAATCAATAAATCAGATTATTTCATCTAAACTCACAATCCTCAGCAACAAAAGCATTCCCTTCCTAAAAATGCAACATTGTCAGATGATAATATATAACATCAACAAACCCAGAATTTATTGGAAATGCAAAATCAATTAAAGAATAAGATTTCATTTTATTTTATTATAATTCCGTGAAGGAAAAGAAATACTGCAACTGAACCCTAAGAGTAAGTATATGAAAAGATGATAACAGCAGAAGGAAAAAAAACATCAAACCCTAAAATCCAAATTCACTTCAGACACAAAACCATTACGTTTTATTTTTTATTTTTTCCTGTGAGGGGAAAAATAATGAAACTGAACCCTAACCTTAGCTACTGGAAAAAATAATCACTGCACAAAAAGTCATCAACCCTTAAAAACCAAATTCATAAACATCATAAATGAAACTTTATTCCTAATCAACCTAAAGCAATAAACTGATCTTATTGTCACAATCGAGATTACACGACTACATATGAATTCTTTGTTTTATTTTGAACGGATTACATATAAATTCATATATACTAACTAATGCAATTGCAGAGAAGTAATTGAAGGGTTTAAAGAGCTTGATCTGGAACAAGGATACATACCTAGCTCAGATCGAATCAAACTTGTGAGCTAGAACTGATTCACAGAGAGAAACCGTCAACGGCTTATGAGAGAGAGAGAGATCTCGATCTTAGCTTTATGGGTATCAATCAACCCATAAAAAACGCCTTCTTGTATAAACCCCAATCCAAAGGCGGTGAATGCGAAAGGTTAGTTTTAAAAACCGGCTCGGTCATCAACCCGAAAAAAAAAATCGGGTTAATGGGTAATTGATTTGACCGAATCACTGGTCGATCAAACAATAAAAAATAATAAATAAGTTAAAAAATTACAATAATTATAAAAATAAGTTAAATAACATGCTTAATGTAATCAAATCAAACAAAAACCCCAAAATTATTAAACATGCATCCAATATCAAATAACTAATATGAATGTGATTCAATATTTTTCATCTACATTCAAGCATATGCATTATAATTTACAACAATACAAAGGATTTTTTATTTATTTTTAAATTTGCTCTTAAAAAATCTGTTCAGCTCCAACACTTCCAAAATTCTAACACCAAATAGCATAATCAATTACAAAATTACATATACAAATCAACTAATAGCATAATATAAGAGCCGAATGAATCTTCAAGTCAAATAATAGTACAATTACAAATAAAAATATAAAGGCAGATTGTAGAGAGAGAGAGAGAGAAACGTAATATATACTTGATACTGAGAGAGAAGGATGAAGATCTGTCATGGCCAGTGAGTCAAAGTTTCGAAGATCTGCTGTTTGAGATAAATGAATCAAAGAGTTGAATGAATTTGAGATTTGAGATATGAGTACTTTAATTTTGATCAATAGTTCAATTGGGGTGAGTGATTTGTTGCTAAGGCGACGAGGCGTAAGTTGACTACATAGCGAACATAGAGAAAGAGAGAGACGCTCGTCGAAGAACCAGAGCTTTAGGGGTGTTCAAATTTTCGACCGGCCGCAAGTTTTTACCTTACTCAATCTTATCCTACCTTACTGAACTGCTAGCTGCAAAAATCGAATAGGAATGAAAAAAATTTTGGTCTTTCAACAATTTTTGGGTAGGAATGCGGAATTGCCATCCATTTCTGCATTCCTACCCCAATCCTACCCGCAATAATATATATATATAAACTAAAAAAAACCCTAAACCCCTAGCGGAGCAATTATGATTTTAATGTATTTCATATGGTTTAAAGTTTAAACTTAAATTAATTGTTATTGTATTTGTGTAACAATTATGGTGGATTGATATTCATATTTTTTTTGTGTTTTATTATAATTCTTGTTGTAGTTGTTTTAGATTTTAGTGTTAATTGATTTATTGTGTTGTTAAATTGGTGTATGTTATTTAATCGGGTAGGAATACCACATCTGTCGGATAGGGTAGGCCAAGAAAAAACTCTTCTGCAAAGTATCAGGTAGAAAGACGGAAGAACATATTTTCTACCCGTAGGGTAGAGTGAACACCCCTACAGGGCATTAAAAAAAAATTAATATTTGGGCAAAAGTGCCCTAGAATTATAGCTTTGAATGAAACTCGGTTTGATTTAACCCATCCGGATTAATGGGTTTATTAGAAAATCAGCCGATTCTTCGAGTTTTTACCATTTCTTTTACTCAAACAATCTAATACCTAAATTGGCCCGGTTCAGAATCTAGTTCACCAGGTCAACCCTCTGGGCTGGGTTGGGCTGGGTTTTAAAACACTGATTTTTTGTTAAGTCGAAAGAGGAAAACCCAACCCCGTATAGAGACGTGTTCGTTTTATTGATTTGGGTTTTACTTTTTAACCGAACGTTACTCTTTTTTAGCTTCTATTTTTGGCCCGTCTATCCACGGACCTACGGTCTCATAATCATTTTAAAAAAAATTATTGAATTTTGAGACTTAATACATGTTACCCATGAATTTTAAGATCGAATAGAGTTCTTACTAATCCAATGATACTAATTATCAAATTTACTTAACCAAAATAGTGCTAGTATTATGTTATCAATATTGCCGAATTTCTTTGAGGTCCCCCCCGGCCCCCCCTTCCCAAAAAAAATAAAAAAACAAGTGTGAAATATTTGCCAACGTGGAAAATTATTGTCATGTCAGAATGGCACTAAGGTTGAGGTTTTTTTTTTAACAGGTTAGTGTAGTATAAAAAATTGTTATACCCTAGAAAACGATGAATGCAACTGTAATACCACATAATCCCCACCACATGATTTTACCATTCAATAGAAACACAACTAAATACCACGTCAAAACTTTGAGAGTCTCTTTTCCTTCCTTGACCCAAAAAAAAAAAACCACAAAGGGGTAACAAAGCAATTACTTTTCGTAACTTTGAAACTACCAGCGAGACAAGGAGAGAGAATGAGAGAGAGATGGAATGTGATTGTTCTAAATAAATAACAAGGCATACAATATACTAAACAAATTCATCCCTCTTATGAATCTGCAAGGCAATCAAATTGCATACACTGCTATAAAGGAGACCCAAAAACAAACAACTTTTGTTTATAGAGCAAACTGAAATGGACTTGGACAATTATTGAGTTTGGTATAAAGTTCTAACTTCCTCCTTCAAAATTATAATGTACAGGAGCTTATGATTAGATTACAAGGCTCCGAAATTCTCCGCTATTCGACCTCAAACCAATTCACAAGCCTTTCTCTCAGTACACCCCAAAACCCACCACAAATATTGCAGAAATATGATTACGTAGAGCAACATCGATGGCCAGTCTATATATAAAAGATAATTTCAAGATCAAAAAAGTAAGATGGGAAAAACATAAGCACAGGAGAATTGGAAAAAGAAAAACTTTTGCAAGTGAATGTTTCAAATTAGCAAATAATTACTCAGCTTAACGGCATCAGAAAGACTAAACAAAGGGGAAGTCTCTTGAGCATAAATTTCTCCCCGTGCTTCTAGTGGCACTGTGCAGTATATCCTCTTCAAGAATTGATAGATGCCATTACCAGTTATTCCTGGTTCGTTGGATTAGTGCTTTCACTGTAGAAAGTTCCATTTGTACCACAAGGCTGATTGCTACCTTCACCATAGAAAGTTCATCAGTATCACAAGGCCGAGTGCCATCTATAACCACTGGGCTGATTGCTACCAAGACTGTACAACTCCAACTAAGCCTCGTCCCAACTTTTTTGGGGTCAGCTAATGGAAACCTTTTTCCCCGTTGTGCCACCTAGAAGGTATGAGGGCTAATATAACGCATGATAGAATAAGTCAATAGGCTGAACATGATACCAAAAAACTACTTAGACTCCATGTACAGCCATGTCCAATGAGGATTTTGGTGGTATCAATGGAGAGTCATCTCCAACCTGCTGTTTATTTTTCTGAAGTGTTGTGCAAACTTTCATAACAGTTTTTAGGAGCAGCTGATTTGTTGTCTGTACGGTTTTCCTCCTCTAAACTGCTAATTTGGGAACCCCGCTGTTCATTTTCCAAAGTGTTATGCAAGCTATCAGAACAGTTCCTAGGAGCAGCTGATTCCTTGTCTCTATGGTTTTCCTCCTCTATACTGCTACTCTTATCAGAACAGCTTATAGATCCATTCTCATCGTGATTTCCTTCATCAGACATCTTGGTCACGTCTGAGGAACGGGGAAAAATATGCACAGCTGCTGCTGTGTTTTTATTGGGTAAAACTGTCTGACTTAAAGTTGAGCGCAAGGCAGCAAATACACTACAATTTGACTTCATGTTTTTACCTAACCGCTGCTTCTTTATCAACTCAGGCTCCTCCTTTGAAGCCAACTTCCGTTTCAACCTATTGAAGGACTCTACTGTTCCCTCCTCTTCACCAGAAATATCTGACTGTTTGCTAGGCGGTGGCTTGTAGTCTTCATCATCTTCGTCGTCATCATAATCAACGAGTCCACCAGATCTTCAGCAGTACAGTGAAAATCAGCACAAAGTATATTATAGAATCATAGATCACCAAAGCGTCGTAAATGGATGTTGTAATAGAGAATATCAAAAAACCTTAAAGATGAGTAGCTTGCAGCAGATCCATTGGGTAAAACAGGCTTAGCTTGTACTCTACTGGTATCAGGCAAAGAAACTGATGCTGAATCTTCTTCATCACTATATTTAAGTTTCCAGATTCAGTGGCTATTGGCTGAAAAACAATAGGCAAAGATTTTATTTTAAACACACCTGTTCTCATTGAAGTAATCTTCTTCTTCTTTCTCAAGCGCACGTTCGTCTATTCGTTTTCTAGAATCTATGACATCAATGGCACTTTCCGTTCCCAAGCTGTCAAGGGACTGCAAATGCGCTGATCAAAAACAGATTTCCCAGGCTCAAATTGTACGAAAAAGAAATAAGAAACAGATTCAGCATACCTGCTCATATTTAACCTTTAGAGAGTGAATGGAAGACAAATTCTCAAATTTGACCAGCTGATCCCAGAAAGAATCAACCAAATATGTGATTAATATCTTCAAGTTCTCCTGCATGAAACAAACCCAGAAGGGAACAAAATAAAAACATCCAGCTATATCCATCTCACAAGCAAGACAAGGAACGTGTAACAAGGTATAAGCACCTTCCAGATATGTTCAAAAAGTTCCAAAACAGCAGAATTCAAAAGATTGTAACGATTGCCATTGGCAACAAAACAATCCACAACTGGTCTCAAAAGGTTGTTCTTCACAACATGATTCATTAGATGCTCGTCCTGCAAAACATCATAGAAAGATACCTAAATCAAGCATAAAATGCAAGAAAAGATACTCCAAATAGATAACTGATCCAGGAAGAAAAAAAAGATGAAAAAAGAGCCCCCCCTAGATTTATGGGTACGCAACCTAAGCTAATAAAACTTTAGAACAAGGTAAGGAAGTGCGCAACTACTATAACTAACCATAGATGGCAGTTACAACTGTTTCACCTGGTGATTGGTCACCAATTTGCCCATCATATTTTCTAATTAGTGTTGTTTCTTAGGAAAACAATTAATTCCTCGTACTTTAAAATGTCCATTGTTCTGTAAACAAATAAGTCAAGAGCACAATTGCAGCACAAATCAATATGTGATTGTTTGTCTATCATGAGAACTTGAATTCTAATTATGCCAATACACCAATTTCTCTCTCCAATGATCAAATAGAATCACATACATTGCGGGCAATAAGAGTTCGGATGAATCGAATTGCAGCAAGTACAAGGTACTTTTCCCTTCTACAAGTCAGAAATAAGACTTTATCTACCAAATTATTGAGCACAAAACTGCCCCTGCAAACCCAAAAAGAAAGACGCATTTAAACATCAAATTCTAGGTGGAACATATTAAAATCAAATAAACATACAAGCACCCCATAAATTACTTTATTCTGTGTGGATGGTGCAAAACACAAAAGCACAGGAGATCACATATGTTCAGAAGTATTTCGGGCTTCGCACTGGTATGACTCTCAATGCCCCCATCAGAGCCTGAAGATTTACTGACCACTTGAGCAGCACCATTAGGAGGGCATGATGATGTTATAACATCAATTAATTGACCCAAGTGCTTCTCATAGAAAACGTCAACAATTGTATCTCTCTGCAATGACATTAAAAGGGATCAAAACATAAGATATCTTCATGATTCCTAGAGAACTACAATTTAGGACCACAAAATATCAAAATAATTCAATCTCACATCGCACTTTACCATTAGTTTATTACAACAATCTAGCAGTAAGTATATAAATACAAACAAGAAATCAAAATGATATATAAGTCTGCGACTCTGCATAAACTAACCAAAATAAGTTGATTCAAAATGCACAAATAGCACAAAACATGGCTCTAGAAGTAGTAAAATAATCAATGGGTAGTTAGCCATCTACAGCACCAATGAATTGTATAGAGAACAGAAAGATGACAACTTAGAGGGGAAATAAATAGGTCTTCACAACAACTAACAAGAATCAGTTTTTTAAGCGGATTAATTGATGATATGACTCCATAATATGCCAAACGTACTTTAAAGTGGAGATCGATTCATCACTGAAGCTAGTCACCAATTTCAAATTTTTGTTTTCATGTGATGTTTAGTATATGTACATAGATAGAGAGTGAAGAGAACCAGCTTTAATTTTAGTTATGATTCCTTCAAGATTTGATTAGCTTTTGGGGAACAAAACACAAGAAGTAACTAGAAGTGCAATCAATAGGTATATGATTCGCAGCCACACATAAAAAATGAGTCAAGATTGTTTTACCTCGGAGAAGAATTAAATAAAGGAAAAAAAGGACATGTAAACATCCGGCCTACCCTACCAAACAAGGAAAAGCTACTTTTTATTTAAAATATTGAGCAAGTTGTGCTTAAAGTTGAGCAGGAACCAAAGCATTAGTGTTCATTATTCAAGCAAAGAAGATCAATAGAATGAAAACTAGAATGCCTAAAAATGGGAGAGCTCATGCAGTTCAAAATTACAAGTGCTTTCTCACAGAGTAACCCCCCTTCCGCCAGATAAATAAATAAAAAATGCTTCAAAAAAGAAGTAATCAAATTGACCATGATATGTACCAAATCATTTCATTTTTCTGGCAGTAATCTTTTTTCACTGATATAAAATGCCAAAATTACATGAAATACAATAAATGAACCCTCTAGAGCTCACGGAAATTTCACCCTAGATACCATAAAGAGGTGTATAACTCTTTTATCTTAAAACGATAGTTTAGCTGAAGCAAAGAAAATCATCAATTCCAGAGCCCAAGTCACCCAATTGGTACAGTAATTGGTAGGACCCAATACATATTTATAATTTCAGGGCAAACCAATCCAGATCTGAAGTCCAAATCCAACATATGACATAAGAAGAAAATAATGCCTCAAACAAAATGTTTTGACCAGTAAACACTACACAGTACTTCAACGCATCACTAGGGATAAATCAATCAACATATTAGGGTACCTAGAATGAATTATATTCATTTGGATCCATTAATAATAAATCATAGTATCTTAAAAGAATATATCAAGCTGTAAATTTTGATATTCCATGTCCTTACAAAAAATATTTACTTTCTTATTGTCCTTTCCTCTTTCCCTCCCTGCCTCCCAGTTAAAAAGCTTCTCTAACCGAGATACCTCTCCCTTACACACACACACACATGCACATGTACGCTCACACAAAATCCAGAGTCTAAAGATCAAAAAAAATAAGAAGAAAAAAAATGAAGAGAGACCTACTAATGATGAATAAAAAGATGTTCTTCAATTCATTTACTATAATGGACACTTATTGTGTGATTTCCATAATATCCAAACCTGTAAGGGGTAGACCAATCAGACAGCTTCTCATAATGGATTACCTATTTTCTCATAATTTTAATTTTTACATACATAATATGATATTCAAGTTGCCAACTATGCTTTATTATGCCTATGAATAAGCCTTCAAAAACTGAACTTCAACTCTTGTTATAAACCCAATCATTGAGCTCACTTCCATTTAAATCAGATCTACTCCAACAAAGCCCGGCTTAGCTTGCTGCCAGCCCCAGTTTCCCAGCATAACTAAAATACGAATATATATATATATATATATATATATATATCCTAATCCTTGATGTGAAAATCGTAACCGTGCCAGCAACTCGCATGCACAAAACAACAGTAAAGGAAACTTCAGAATTTCTATAGGAATTTCAGTTGCCAGTTAAGAGAGTTAATCATGCAAAACTAATAAACAATGCACCTGGGATCCTGCTGTAAATGAATCCAAAAGACTTCGAAGAATTTCAAGAAATTGGCAATGCATATCATCCCCAAAATCTGTTATCATACCTTTTACCTGCAATTGTACAATCACAATATCATTTACTGCTTTCGAATGTAGAGGAAATAGAAAAAATAAACCACCTAAACTAATCCAAAACCCAACCAACTAAACTCATTTTAAAAAACTGAAGACCAATAATCAGTAATCAGTAGCAATAAATATCTAAATAAGCCCACATAGTTAAGATATCTAATACAAAATAACAGTGACAAGGATATATTAAAAAAAACAGTTTAGTGCACGAGACTAACACCATAGAAAGGGTTAGATATAAGCAATCTTACCACCATATGTGAAGAGGATATTTCTTTTACCCAAACCACATACCATGAGAAGACAAAAAAACACACTACATATGGGTGCATAGGCACACATCACAAGAAAAAGAGCCATAATATTTACTCTAAACATACCAACAGAACATGCATTTTTGGAGTAACCTATGATGAAAAATAAGCTTCACCTAATCAACAATTGATATTGGAACACTAGACAAGATGACAGAAATACCACATGTAAAAAGATGAAATGCAGTTATTGTCTGTAATAATCCTGGCGCTGCTATAAAGTGGACACCCAAAGCTCAATTAAATTTCATCCTCAATAATAACAATATTAAGGGTAACGGTAACAATAGTAATAAAAATAATATTATACAATTTGGCAAGCATATGGCTATTCACAATCTCACGCGACCCCCGTCTTTTTGGGGAATAAGTATCATCAAAATCTACCTATTGGGGCTGCACCAGCATAATAGAGCATCAAAAAACCTAGTAAGTCCAGAGAACTACAACCACCAAAGAAATCAGAGGACCCCAATCATCCAAAAGATAAAAAAATTCAATAAGACATCTTTGAGGACATTGGCAACTCCACCCCTTCAAATGGCTCTTTCCAAATAGTCCACAAGCTACCCAAAAAAAAACCCTTCTTCATAAAACAACCACATTGCACACTCCTAATTGCCCCTCCACTGACCATTAAAGCACTACAATTGAAAGACAGGTGATTAACTCTCTCTTCTGTGCATGTACACTCAGCATCACCTCATCACCTCCCCCGATTCTTTTGCAATCCTTCCCTAGCTAAAACAACTTCTTCTTGTTATATGATGTCTGGTATCATTGTTATTTTTTTTCCCAAACTTCTGTCATATATGATGTCTGGTATCATCGCTTTTTTTTTTTCCCAAATAAAAATACATTGCAGCTCATAAAGTGGCTAAGACCTCCGTTCTAGTAAGTTTTGCAGTGCTGCGAGCTGGAGACAGTATGCTGTATTTTGTAGCAGTTTCACAATGATAAAAGCAGATGGGGAGGACCCTGAAGGACAGTAGTTTAGGTGAAATCTGGTTAGATACATAGGAGGGAGGGGAGATACATATCATTAGAAGTTAGAAGAGTCAATATGATAATCATAGACAATGATGGAAACCCCTTATTGATCAACAGAAAAGCAACATCAAAGGAAAGCAACAGTACAGAGGAGAAGATACAGAGATAAGATATTCCACTAGAGCTAGTAACAAATAAGATGCTAATTTTATAATCCAAAAGACCATTTTTAAGACTGTTTGTCCCACATCCATGTTTTGCTGAGTTGGAACATATTAGTGGTGCATTTGTGTTTCCTTGAACTTCTGCGAATATGCTTGTCACAACCCTACTTGCGTACTTCTAGGATCAGTTTGGTGGCGGAAGCAGAGGTGGGGGTGGGGGCTTGGGGAGAGGGCAGCAGGGATTATGAAGATTGAAAATTAATTCTTAGATGTCACTACGCTCTTTATGTAGAATCTGTTTGATATTCGATCTAATAAAATAGAATTTATTCTTTGTTATAGAAAACATTATAGAATTTCTAATCTTACCTTCATTCTTATCAGCTTAAATGGGTACACCCAATTGAAAATTGATAGACGCGCTATCTTGAAACTAATAATCTATATGAAAAAAGGTCCAACGAGTTATGTACCAGGAGTCCAAGAAGAGGAACACCTTCCGGCCGAGTGACATAAGAACGCAGAAGATTCGGATCCTGGTTGAGGAAAAGAACAAGGATGTCTGTCCTGCATCCATTACAATCGCATACCATAAGGACCATATCATTATGCCACCAACGCAGAGGGAAAAGAGGGGGTAGAGGTAATAAATCACAGCAAAATAAACAGACTACATATCACAATGTGACAATCTGATTCATTACCCAGTTAACACAAGCTTTTTATCTTGACTCTGCAAAACTTCAGCAATGACGCCAAAGATGCCCTCACTCACAAGATCCCTACAGGCGTAAAAATAAATAAATAAATAAATTTCCTTCTATTAAAATACAAAAGTGAAATCATAAATACGAAACATATAAGAAATAAAGCAGTCCATACACCAATTTTTTTTCTACAGACAAGTCAAGTTCAAACTAAAACTTATAATATGTGTAATGCATACCTAAATAGCCGGGGTTGCTGGACCATCTGCAAGCTCTTGCTTAGACAACAAAACTCGTGCAAAAAATGTACCTAGTTTCATTTTAAAACAAACAAACCAATAAACAGATTCACAATCATTGGCAACCAGCAGGCAATAAAAAAGGAACAAAAAGGAAGACTGCAACTGGCAGCCACAATCAAAGGAGCTTCACAAGAGAATGCTTTAGAAGATGGTAACCATGCACAGACGCCTAGCTCAAGACAGCTGTAACTTCTATAGGCGGAAGGAATTTACCCTAGATGCAGGTGCGATGGTGGCAGGGAAAGAACTTGTCAACGATGGCGACAATAGTAGAAGTCTGTTTGACAATTCAATTGCGGTGTCCGGAGGATTTTTGGCATCCTTTACTTGGTTATTGACTTTTTAATTTCATATCCAAAAGATTATCTTGAAAAAAGGTTTGCACATAGGATGAAGACATATGGCATTGCCATTGGACATCAGAATCAGAAAGATTAAGTTGTCCCTTTATTGAAGAACCAAAAAGCAAAAACTAAAAGAAGGAACCATATTAACTTTCAGAGAAAAAAAAAAGGAAAAGTGATCAGATTAAAAGCATATAAGTTTAAATTACAAGTGCAGAACATAGATAGGGTGAGAGGAGGAGAGGGGTTGATAGTAGCGGATATCGATGCTGACTTTGATTTTGGAGCACAGGTTGATTAGTTATTAATGATATACTTGGATGGTGAGCTCGGAGGAGATGGCGACTTCATGGCCAAAAATGCTGGTGGCAGATGCAAATGATAAAACTGGTTACAGAACCTTGTGTCTGGACAGGATAATTGTGACAACATGGCAAGAAATGCTTATGTAATGATGGCAGAGGATCTTCATCTGGAGATCACTATGGCAACTGTGGACATGGACATAGCCGCACTGGAATTAGGGATGGCTCCAGCACTGGAAAAGGTCAAGTAAAGCCACTATTATCTATCATCAGTGGACCATAATGCTCCTTTCCTACTGGTTAGGTGTGCTGACAGTAGGGCTCCTGAACCTGTTCCACTGGGCCCTAAATTGGTGCCACCCCCGAACCATGGAAAGGGATTAAGACATGAAAGTGTGGAGGGCGACTGTGTGTGGTCAATGGGAGCTGCAACAATCAAGATAGGACAAGTCCCTTCTCTTTGTCTTTGCTGGTTCATGGCCCTTTCTAAGCTCTATGTTTCAAACTGGAAGTAAACCTCACAATCTATCATTCTGGACAGTTTTGCATCTGATGAAAGTAAGGTGGTCATCACATTGAAAAGCACATTAGCAAACATCCAGTCATGTGGGTTATCCTGATTCCTGAATTGACCATTCTGCGACTAAGACACATAGACATGGAGACCATGGTATCCAACACAGCAGCCACCAAAATTCCAGAAACAGGCGACAAGACCATTATATATGTATGCACATCTGTATAACCAATACAACCTCCATTTTATATTATTTGCACTAGCTAGATATGTTGCAGTAGGAAAAACAAAATCCTTTGAACTAGTCAAATTTTGTGGTTAGCATGACCAAATCTATTGTTAACAAACACTTCCAGGAGAGAGGTCAAATTTGCAATAACTTACAATAATAAAGAGTCTAAGAAGTATGCATACACAAGGGTTGTTTAGAGGTACACATAAATTTCCCAATCCTTGAAAAAAGGAACGCCGGAAGCCCATCTCATCCATTTATAGATGTTTTGACTATTTAATAGTAAATAATCTTGTCACTTAACCTCGCGGAGATGTAGTCTTGTGCTTGATAGTCTAAAACAAACCTTGTATAACATGGTGAACAAACCTTGTATAACATGGTGACACAGCCTTTTTTGTTTTGTCAGCAACAAAAAGTAAAACCCAAGTCCCTACCCTCACCCATGATGCGATTTGGATATGTTGTCTTTTAAAGGTAGTGGTTGATGCACAGTAGTTAAGAATGCAGCTGCATCCACCCAAACATAATCCTGCAGCTAAGGCTAATAACATCTTATTCACATGTGGATATCTGAACATCCATCATTGTGTGAGCTGCTAGAATGAATAAAACCATGGGTCAGCCCTTTGTAAAACACATCAGATTTCTCAAACAAGAAAATGAAGGCTAAACCAAAAACAGTATCACAAGTTGTTTACTGAGAAAACATAACTTGCAATCATATTAATGTAAGTATGTCAGTATCTATAATTGGTACCAGCAAATGCTATTTCATGTAGGAGTATGATTCTGACTTGGTCCTCGGAATCAAAAATTGAAATAGATGCCCATTTCTCCAATAAATCAACACCATAGCATCTAAATGAAAACATCCTGACCGAAGGATGAGAAATGTCCTCTAGATTGCAAACTAACAAGAAAATCCAATGACTCTGTAGCTGACATCGAAAAGTCAAGAATGAACATTTACCAAATTTTTCTTCAACTCTGCACAAGTCGTAGATGATTTCAACCTTGCAAACAATTCCTGAAGGAACGTGCTGTCATCTTTTAACAAAGAAACAACCTAAAACATAATAAATAATCAGGGATGGAAAAGACAAGCCTTGGGTTACACAAGTGAGCAACTGAATTAAAAATCTTACACTTGCATTATTTGAATATATTATGGAATTGAGATTTGCAACTGTGGCCTCATCCATTACTCTGGGCAAAACAACATCCTGACAGAGGTGACAAAAGGAAAATCCATCACAAACACAAGCAAGTAATCTACCAGTCTACATTCAAGATCATTACCTTCAGATAACTAACTCTGTATGTCTGGTGTATCTTCGAGAGGACTACAGGATCTTTAATGGGTATAGCCTGTACACATGCACATAACCAGCCAATGAATAAATCACACAGAGGAGCAAAAATTGAACAACAAACAACAAACTTTCCTCCACTATGTCGTATCGCAACAATAATGCTTACCTCCTTAAATACCACATGTTCTTTTAGAATAATGCGATGATGAATACGAGGTACCTCAGGATCATCTGCATTTCAATTAGAGGTAAATCGTCATTAATATGCCAGAAAATCACCAGAAAAAAGGATCAGAAGATCTCGGGAAAAATTTCAGCCATAACACAAGTGATGCTGCAAAGACACTAATGAACAAAAAAATACAAGACTGAAAATTTTGTATATGATAAAAAAATGTTGGTTTGACTAGAAGCTTGTTGAGGCGCTAAAATCATGAACAACAAGGAGATTGGCAATCACAAAGCACAGTTCCATATGCATGTTCCAATAAAACAACAACCACAACAACATGCACTCACTGGATATAGATTTATTGATGGATAACTTGCAAAAGATCCTAAATAAGGTAGGGGGAAAGGAGGGGCCAACCACATTGCCCAGGTTAGGCTTTTTGTATATGTACGTAGAACAACAAGGAAGAACAAAGATACGGGCATGGGTTGGGCACAAGAATATGCGTGTTAGCACATGATGCAGTAGAAGAAGGGGAATATGCTGGTTAACACATCAGGCGGTAGAAGAAGGAAAGGAAAAGAAAGACAAAATGGTAGATTGCAGCCGAGAAACTAGGGTTTGTCAGATGCTGAAGCCTCCCATTCCACCAGAGGTCAAACTCCAGTACCACCAATGTTTGGAATAGAGAGTCCAATTGAAGAGCATATGGACAGCATCAAATAGCGAATTCATTGAAAAAAATAGGAAACTTCCTGTTCATGAATTCTTGAACAGAAAATTGGGTTCTATTAGTAAACCCCTTTTTATTTCAATGGAGCATCCTACATTCTACTTTGGGCCCCAAATTTTATGGACATCATTTACATTACATTTTATTCTATCAAAGCACACCCTCACACAAGTTAACTGTGTCCATCTATACCACATGCCAACAGCTGCATCAAACATTTGCACCTACTATGGCTGAGAACCCCTATCCAATTATTTTAGGGTCATGTGGGTTTCAAAGCTAAGAGGCATATCTGGACAAAAGACAAGCATCTGAATCTCACAAAGGGGCTCAGAATAATAAGATAAGAAGCAATGATGATTATATAATCCACCTAAATGTCACAAGCATAAAAAATAGGTTAGTAGTAAGTGGTAACCTTTAGGAGGAGAGGGAGATGGAGAGGAAGACAGAGAAAGAGGGAGAGTGTAAATATTAACTACCAAACTTTGAAATTAATTAAGTAATCTGTATTATGCACATTGCAATGACTTCCCTGGCAGGCACTGCAGATAACCAACCAAGGTAGTATGGGAACTAAAGCTATTAAAACTAGCTTAAAATCACAATTGTCAAATATAAACATCCAAGCATTTAAACCCAATTATACCAACGGGTGTAACTCAAAATAGATTTTTCAGACACAAAACGTAAAACAACTTACATTCAAGGCATCCAATAACATCAAGAATCAACTCATCCCCAAATATTTTCTCAAAGATCTGAGAACTATTGAGAAATACTGCAGGTAAGCAAACGCTCAGATCAATCAGACCTAAAAAATGTGCGCCAATTCACAGCATACATTATTGACTAAATATTTAGCTAGAACAAAAAGTTAGGGTACAAACTGATGCCTCTGACTATTTTGAAAATCGTGTGAAGACCACCAATGTTTTCCAAATCTTCACAGATCCTAAACAGGTCCATTAGCTTCCGGAAAAAATCTTGCTGCATGAATACTAAATTGTTATTACAAAGACACAGTGATTATTCTTACAAGTAACAAGGCCATGAAATAGTCATTGTCATGAGAACCATAGAAACGAAAAACAAACACATACATAAATAATGAAAAGACAGAATAGGCCAAACACTGAAAGTTTACAATCTAAGACATTAGAAAACCATGGACTTCATTTTCAGCCATTACTTCACTTTAGAAAATTAATACAATAGACAATTTTCAGACCCCTTTTCACATAAAAAGTGCTTGTGTCTATATCATCAAACAAATTTACCATATTTGCAGCCCAAGGTATAGCAAACATCATTTTGCCGTAAGAATTTAAAATGAACACTTGCTGATGGGGTGCATTACATAGGTGGCTGTCTTGTTGAGCAATTTACTTACATGCAATGGCAATGGAAATATCTAACACCAAAGTTAATAATAATCTAGTCTGTAGTTGCCTAAAGCATCTTCGATTGCTCACACTTTAGTTATTTTCAAAGTACTACATTTCGGAACACCAAACTGACACAATCTGAATGGATTAAACAATGATAAAGTCAGTCGGACCCCAATCCCCATATCTGTTTGTTGCCAAACTTTTTTGGGAGGTTTTTTATTTTTTTAATTTTTTTTTGGGGGGGAACAGAATTAGTCCATCGAGACATACTAAAAAGAATCTGAAATCTTTATCAAGTTCTGTAAACATGCAGTGAAAGAAAAGAAGAACTAAGACCAAAAACTATGACCTTGACCCAGTTCAGACCAAGGTAAAGATGAAGAAAAATAAATAACAATTACACCACTTACAGAATCTTTCAATGGGTCAATCAAAGTGCAATAAGCATTAAAAAAAATACTGTAAAATCAATCTATACACAATAACTTTTTTGCACTACATATCCATGAAACTGTAATACAACCAACTACAACTTCAATTTTCCAAACAGAACACACTCCAATTGCAATCATTCACTGGTCCTCATGTACAGTGATTGACTACTAGTGTGATTGAGAAATTGAATCTCAAGTTACAACCTGAATTCATTCTGGCATGTGAGAGGCTACTGCACAGGTGCCTTGGCAAACAGTAAGGCCACCACCTCGGCTCCTCGAGGCAACTATTACAATCTAATATTTGACTCATCTAATACGAAATTCAATGCTTTAGAACTTTAAGACCCAAAAAATTATTGAAACTTTTAGATGTTGGAAATCAGATTCATCATTCTGTGAAGCATGTTGGCAACGTAACACCTAAAGACAGGGTAAAACCATCTCCAACAACGTATATTTTGTGTTATGATGGGCACACTAGTATAATAGATATACTTGAATACAAAATTGTCAAGAAAGAAATATTCCCAGCCATGACAGTGCTGTATGATAGGTGAAAAAATTATAATCTACATAAATACAGAAAAGACTGAACAAAGCTCACATCACGCAGTATGAGTTCTGTCACATGCAACTGATCAGCAATCCCACCCTCAGCCACAGTCTGCAAGACCAAACGAAATATGTGTGCCCACATCGAAATAAAAAGACAAGCGAAAATGAAAAAATAAAAACCTCAATGGTAAGGAAATGAGGTATCATCATGAGGGAGCACCAACATGATATTATCAAACACATACAACAATTTCTCCAACTATATCTGCCAGCAAGACAACAGGAAGAAATTAACTTTATACTGCCAACCAATCAAAATTCATATTACCAAAAATTGAAAGAAATAGCATTGATACTTTCTAGAATATTAAGAACAGGAGTGAGGTCCTTAAAGGTCACCCAATATTTAACACTGCACACTAGATATCTGTTTAATTCTTCCCAATGTTAATCAAGATCAACAAACTAAGAAAGAAAGTTATAAAAAGGTATAATGGAAGACTTCTCACACAAGAGAGAGAGAGAGAGAGAGAGAGAGCGAGAGAGAAGCTATAAACCGGAAGAAGAGGAAGGCACGCAATGACAGAAAGCCATCTGAAAACAATAAATCCATGATAGCATCCCCCCCCCTCCTTTCAGCGGTGCTCACCCTTTTTCTCTGAAATAACAGCAGCAGCAGCAGCAGCAAAGAATAATAACAACAATGAAAAAGATTGAAATCAAAACAGTGAAGCAATGGTCTGTCCACAATTTCCACTGTCGGTTCCCATGAGGTGCTATTGAAGATCATATGACCTTCAATATGAGCATTTCTCTTTGAAACATGATCATCTCGAGGGGGAGCAGTAAAGATATGTAGTAATAAAGACCTCAAATGCCAATCAAATCTCTAACACCAATATCTTGAAAGTTGACTAGTTTATAGATGAGGCCCCTATTTCTCATCAGAAGAGAGACAGCAAACTACAGAGAGTAAAATTAGATCATAACATCACAACAAGTTTAGATGTTGATAAGGACAAAAAAAATTGTCAAGAATACAAGTCTACTTAAATTCCTGATAATATTGATAAGAAACAGATGCTATACAGATTCCTTAGAAATGTCAACCATCAAGATCTACCAGCAGAAGAAGGCTAGTTCCCCAGTAAGCACTAAACTTTTATGTACTTACGAAGATACAAACCCATCATTGAAGAAATTGGAGAAGAAGAAAAAGGCAAGCTGAAGGAAAACTTCTCCAGGGGATCTCCAGATAAACTACTAATTAATACCATTAGTTCCAATCACATTCATGTGCCTATCTTACTACTTAATAATTACCGGAGAGACCACGTGTATAGACAGTATAGTTATCAGATATCCCACAAGTATAGTCATCAGATATGCCGGACATTTATAAATATAAAAAAACCCTTCTAATACAGAAAACAAAAACTTAACATCCCTTTATTATCTAATTCCGTTGAAGTGTTATCCCTTATGTCCAGCAGCTTATATGAATTGTACACTAAAAGAGGGACGACAACAATCATAAAGCGATCAGAGCCAAGAGATTGAATACAACCAGGATCCATCATGCCCGAGGGACAATGAGGACCAAGGGGGGAAAAAAAAGAAAAAATTATAAATATTTTAAGCAAATAATACCTTCAAGATTAAAGGAAGTGTAGATAGCTCAACTGTGGGCAACTCCCCCAACTCACTGTTGACACTATGATATGTCTCATCTGATGTAAGGACAAAAAGAAATATTAACTATCCATGGCATCCTGAGAAAAGGTACTTGAAATACCATAAAAACTCTTAGAATGACAATTTTCTATATGGATGATATAAGGATTCAGACCAATTTTATGCAACACATGTCAGCCTTTCCATGTAGACAGACCTCTTCTAGTCCTTCGAAAATAAGTTCCTTGCGAAGACCAGAGTAATAAATGCAATTTAACCCTAAATGGTTTTATGCGGATGATATTATTGGTCCAAAAGACGTGGGCTTTGCCAAGAAGTTGAATTGGGAGACCATTCATCCCATCTTCCCTATGAATCACAATTTTCAAGACCAATATTGATTATCCCCATTTGGAAACTTGCAGACCTTGATTTTGGACCCTAATAAACTAATCAAAAACCATTTATAAAGACCCAATTACCATTCAATATTCAAAATGAAACCATTTGATCATCCTACCAACCTTGTCTACTACACATGAACTTACCACAATCCACTTGACTCTTATGAATCATAACACATGGCTAAAAAAATTCGAAGCTACAAGTAACATATGAGTGTAAACAAACACTCAGTCAGCAGCCAATTCGTCCTTAAATCCAATCAATTCAAAAAAAACATTCTCTTTTTATGCTTTTTTCTTTAGCTTCTTATGAGTTGCATCTGATTATTTCTTTCCAGGTGTTACATGAGTGTATGTATGCATGGGTGTTTCTTCATGGTTCAATACGTACCATCATCTTCCTTTTCCCTTTTAGCTAACTTTGAACTAAAAACCTTATATAAACAAAAACTACTTTAGGGGTGGTAATCCTGTAGGGTTGAGTTGATTCGTATCATACCTTAAAATGAAATTCTAAGAAATGGTCAACCTAAACACGACACAATTATATAATCATGCCAAAATATCTTACCCTCACATGGCTGCATATTCCATGTGGTGAAGCAAGAATCCATGCAACCCATTAAATAGACAGGTCATATCAGATTAGATACATGGATTAGGAGTGTTATGCGAGTTACACTTCTGGGTTGAAATAAAATAATAAAAACACCCCGTCACAAACGGCTCTATGGATCATATTTGCACCAATGTTCATAATCTTGTTTGTCACATACATGGGTTAAGGATTTTGTGCAAAAAACTTGAAAAAATATTCGTGTTTAACCCATTTATCACAGGAACACAATTATCTGCAGCTAAAACCCGCTAAATATTTGTCCAGTTTGAACCACATCCATATGCCCCCAAGCAAGTTCAAAACCATTTAGATCCGTAAGGAATAACAACAGGTCATTCCTTCAAGTGTAGTGGTAAATTATCAAACAGCCAATGAAACTAGATCAGGAATGACTAACGTTAAAAGGGTCCAATAAACTGTACTTCAACATAAGTGATTTCTAATTTTGGAACAACCAAATCTCACTCCTCAAACTATCCATGAATGGATGGGCGAAGAGGTGCATGCGAAGCAGATAGGAAGGTAATGAATCTCATGCAAGACACAACTAAAGGCACCTCATGGTGCTGCCAAGGGACTAACAAACCAACTTCGTAGTTGCGAAATGGTGAGCCAAGCCTTATAAATCATGGAATCTGGGTTCCAGGCTGAATGGAGCATACATATGGCACCTCCAGAATTTTAAATTTTCTGTTAGAATCAGTTGCAATCACTATTAAGTATTATTCAGATATCTATCCCTACATTTTAAGATCAAAGTCACCAATATAGATGATTCAAATCCAAACTGTATGAGGTATCATGTGAGTAAGTCAAAGGAAGACAAGTTAGATTATAAACCAACTTAGAAGGTCAAAATGCTTGACCTGACTTGCCTGCGAACTCAGATATAATGATTTCGCATTCATTAAGCAAGAGCAAGCTTCAAATCTTACAGAGGCAGGGAATTCAATAGGACCATACTTGTTTTTCCAAAGGGGAAGAATGATTATTACAAACACTTACTGTTAAGAGCACTGAAATGCATATTCCTCTGCACACGGCAAATGTTGTCCCTACATGACAACAAAATATGCCCTTCGTTTACAAATCATAAGTCGGCAAAATGAAAAGACTAGAGGATTAAATAACGCTTACCATATGTAAGAGCAGCCAGTAGTCTCTTGAAAGCTAAGAGCTAGTTCAGCTGAATACTCTGGATCTCTCCAAGCTATAATTGTATCTGATGACAAGAAATACATTCAGCCAACAAGCTGGGAGAAATAAAATATTATTTATCATACACTTAGAAAATCAAAAAGAACACCATCTTGCTTCCGGTAAATATCATCTGAGCTGAATCGGTGCAAAAGTAACGTTTCATTGTCTTCTTCATCGTGAACAAACAAAACTAGTTCTTCAGATCCCTGCAGGACAGTATTTATTCAGTTAAAATGCAAGGCGACTCTTAAATAAGAATTTATATAGGAACAGTTGAAAAATTACAAATAACAGAATTGAACAAACATAACCCCCGAAACAGTCACACCTCCAAGTAATCAACAGTGGCATGCCCAGTTCCTTGGTCATCCCACTTCCCATCATCATTCAGTCGATAGACCTTAACACGCTGAAATTCAAAATGAAAAAGGACAAAATAAGCACTTTTGCTGGTCATGAAGTCCAAGGTATACGTAGAATTGAAAAAGTGGCATCAATATCAAACACCCCCACCAACCAGTACAGATATCGAATGATGACATACACTAAGTAGAGTGCATATAGGACATGCTCATACTTCATTAATTTACTATTGGAGAGATATAGAATGATGAACCGCACCATGTAGATTGCATACACGAATGCACACGCTTCATTAATTGATAATTGGAAAAGTCCCCCCAAAAAATCTTTCCAACCAAGCTTATTGAGTTCATTACTGAAAACAAGTAATTATTACAAACATCAAAATGCAAACAAGAAGTTTCTACCTGTACCACAAGTCCACACCACCCTAGTTTCTAGGACACAACAACAGGGCATCCCAAGGTCCCAATGTTATAAGGTCAGTAGTTTGAGCCAGCCAAATGGCTGAGTAAAGCCAAGTCTAAGCATGTTCCATAAGATGTGCTGCTAGAAAAAAAATATATGTATAAAGACATGCAAAATTAAAATTGAAAATAGTAGAACAAAATGTCGAAATAGAGAAAACATGGATAAGAAATCCAGGCAAGCAAACTACCAGAAGCAATACAAAAAAAGCAATAAAAACAAATAAACAAACATACCCAAAATCCTAACACAGGATCAGACGTATTACAGCCATGGCACACCAAGTTCAAAACCTTTGGGGAGAATAAGTCTAGTTCAAGGTCTTATGGGAGAATTTGTGCATGCATAAGTGTGCCTGCATATGCTGATGTAGGAAAAGCATATTAATGATTTCAAAATCATGAAGAAACATCAGAAAAAGCCAGGAAAATATGTCAAAATTGTTCCTAAACTTGGAGAATGATGATACAAATACAAAGTTATATAGAAATTTTCCCAATATATTTCTCCCTATGAACTGAACTGAATGTGCTGGCATTATGGCGGAAATGGATGTTTGTACTCCACAGTGGTCCTTAAATTACAAAATTGAAGACATGGGACCCACCTAAACCAGATGACAAATTGAGGTCACCCGTCACCCTTTGTTTGACACTAGTAATAATGATATAGAAGTATTTTTGATGTGTAATTACAATAAAACATATGAGAATGCATCCCTCCCTAGCATGTGGAATGCACCTAAAAATTGTTATTTCGGGATACCTACATCTTTACTCTGATTAGGCAGTTCCCATTTGGCCTTATATAATCTTCCATTGCATTAAGCTTGCTTCCTATACTCTCGTAATTCTCACTTGGTGACTATATATCCAGCCATTTTTTTACGAAGTTTAAACTGATTTTTATATGGTAAGTGTTGAGAAACTAGGATATGTCAACATATCATTTAAATCAAAAAGGAGCCAGAAAGCTGTGAAAGAAGAGCCTTGAAGTGTGGCCAAAAAAACAAGTGGAAATTGATGGAAAGTATAATGTTTGGCCTTTTTTGTTAATGGGTCTAACCACAAGCTTTTTAAGGCCTCAAGAACACAGCTTTTAAAATATCCGGCATGTGGTCCATACTCCATAGTTGTTACTTTCAACATCTTTATGATAAAAATATCCCTTATCTTCATTATCACAATTTTCATATGAGAATTTTTTTTTAATTTCTCCCTTTCTCTCGCTTCACTATCTTCCATCAATTCCCCTCTCTCTATCTTCTGTCACTCTCTCTCTTCTTTATACCACCAAGCCTTCAATTGCATGCAAATGCGGTTGCAGATGTTGCAGCCCAAGTGTCAAAAACACCATGCTTAGGAAAAATGTTGTACAAAAGAAAGCACATCTCCATTCATGGCAACTAAAAAGATCTAACAACACACACATCTACAATCCACGAGAGATCACCATAAGATGGAGTTATGACAAACTGGTCACATACGTGTAAGGAATCAATAGAACCAAAAATGATGACAACAACAAAATTAAAATCCTAAGTTCCTAAAAAAGTCACAATCAAAAATTCATATGATATAGAACAACCATATTAACTGACGTATGACAAAAAGTAAGCATGTACAGAGTCAAAAGAAGGGGGGGATGGCTTGTACTTGCATCTTAATTCCAACAACAGACTGTGCTAACCAGTGTTTGTAATATGAAAACAAAAAATAAAAACAAATCGCTCCATGCCATCGTTCTCTACAGAAACTTATCTTTGAACATATTGGAAATGGAAAGTAATATTTTGTCCAACAGGCAATGAACCACGATCATTGTGCCCGATTAAGTAGTTGCAAAAAATTTCAAAAAATGAAAAGGGAACCCAAAAAGACAACAATGACCACAAAAGATCAGTATTTGTCAGCACAAAAACAACTTTATGAGGGAAATTGGCTTAGGAAGGATCGAACATCATGTGTACTAACAATTTATTGACATAAATCATCCAAGATTCCAAATACCTATCAGAAGAATTACATATGATAGATTAATGAATAAATCCTTACTCCAAATGCCCCTAAACCAGAACCGACACCCAATTACTACCTTCTGATCAACAAGTCATATCCTAGACCACAACCGCATGTAACTACACCCACATCCTACATGTGTTTTCTTAACCAGAAGAAAGGTCAAATTGAAACAGCCCCATATGTAGGTTGACTCAACTTTCTTAAAGCACCATATCTAGCAATTTTATCATTCAACCCATGTATGCAAAATCAAAAACTATAGAAAGTTTGCAACCTTTAAGCATCCTAAAGAATTGATATAGACATCGAACAACTTCCTCTAGCACTTCAATTGCAAGCATATATAGCTACAGTAAATAATTTCCATTTTCCTATAAAAATTGTTTCTTCATGTAGCTTTTTACTCAACTTGTTAAACTTCAACTCTAGCAACCCTTTCGTGCAATCCACAGATGGTAATTAAAAACACAAGAAGGTTTACAAGCTCCATCCATCCTTAGGCATGCTATACACATATACCGCATCCTCAACATTTTCCACTCGCTACCCACATTGCAAACTTCAATTGCAATAACCATGTGGTCCATGACAGAAGCTACACATTATAAAAATCCTGCTAAAACCTCAGTGGGCTCGTACTGAGTACATCAAAACTGCTCTTTTCATGCAAGGAACTGTTCCTCCATGAACAGAGAGAACACAAAAGAAAAATACCAATGTGCACCTATCGGTTCCTCTTTATTACAAAGTACATACTTCAGCTAATAAAATACACCAAATACGAAAAAAAAAAAAAAAAATAAAACAATTCACATCACTTAACGTGCCAATGCGGAGGTCTTGTGAAAAAAAAATCAACAATTTTGTCACAATCGACCCAACAAAACAAGTGAACCATTCCTTACCCTTCGAATAAAAACATTCATTCTAACTCTAAAGTGGAATCAAATTAGCATCTATAGCAGCATCAAAAGTAGGAAGATTAAAACCCAAATTCAATTAAACCACAGAATTAAAGACTATTAAGAGAGAAAGAGAGAGACTCTAAAAGCCACTGAGCCTCTGCTTCGATACGGCAAGCATTAAAAACTATTAAGCCTTGGCCTTTGTGTGACAGTGAAAAACTCACCTGCATCGCATATTCCGCACTTGGTGATTTCTCTGGCGCTCCCATCACAGCTTGGTTTTTATTTTTTTTTCTCAGTCGAATTCCAACTGTAATTGTTTGTTTGTTTTTCAACTGTAATAGTTGCACATATTAGTGCTTTGACGACGAGGAGAGAGAGAGATGATAAATATTGGAGCTTTAGGTCTTAGAGATCAATTGGAAACCCTAACAACCATTGACGTAGCATGAACCTTCGAATCTCTCTCTCTCTCCTCCTTTTTTTTTTCCGTTCCTTCTTTTGATTCATGTATTAGGTGCTCGAATCTCCTTTAATACCCTTGTGTTTGCTTAAAACAACAGGGAATACCACTGATTTGGTGCTTTGCGCAGGAGAAGGGAAAACTGTACGCGCTCATTGCTCCGCAACGAAACTCATCTTATTTATCAAAATTTTGTTTCGTTATAGATGAAACTTTTTAAATGTTTTAATTTTTGAAAAAAATTGAAATAAATTAGTGATTGAATTATGTTTTGATGTATTTTATAACATTTTAATACATTTATATAATTATTTTAAAATTTTTAAGATATTTTAAAATACTTTTATATATTTTCATCAATATTTTTTAGAAATAATTTTTATTTTTTTTATTATTAAAATAAATCGAAATATTTCTGAAATATGCCGAAACATTTTCATTTCTCAATGCTCCGTTTGGTAAATGAAAAGATAAAAAATTTTAAGAATAAATAAAACATCATGTTTCGTAAAAAAATAAAATAGGAATAATTGAAAAGTTGATAAATTAACTCTTCTTCTAACTCACAAAAATTAATTCCTCCAAAATCGGAAGAAAAGTGGATAAAAAATTAATTATTTATATTTAGATATATTTTATTTGTCTATAGATTAGATATACATTAATTTCATATAAATATTCAATAATAAAATATGTATTTATATATATTTTTAAAAAAATAAAAAATATATTTAAAAATATAAATATAAAAATTAAAAATAAATTAAAAAATTTTAAAAATATTATTTTCATCTTAATTAGGGGTGAAAATTTTCAACTCAACACGATGACACGACACGAACTTTATTTTAACTCGATACAAACTTGAAAACGACCTGATACGCGAACAAGAAATATAAAAAGCTCATTATTTTATGACTCAATACGAATCTGACACGACACGACTCGATTATAACCCCTAATCTTAGTTAGAAAAAAAAAATTAGTCATTTGCATTTTTCATTCAGCCAATCAAAATACAAAAGGAATAAAATGCATCATTCCTATTTTTCATCCTTAAATGATAGAAAATATATTTCTTTTACTTTTCATCTTTTATAGTTTTCATCTTTCCTATCAAACAGAACATAAGTGATTGAAATAATACATTAAAATAAAATTTTGATCCTTCTTCATCTTCAATCCTAGCTTCTTTTATTATTTTGTCCACAAATCATTTATTATTATTAAACGAGAGAAATTAGAAAAAAAAAAATTATTGGAATAAATCTCACTTTATCCATTTGGGATTGTGTCATCTAAAATAACAACAATGTCACACCTACCATATTTTGCACCACTTCGTCCCTGACCTTAAAGTGTACCAATTAACTTAGTGGGACTTGTTAAATATTATTACATAATTGTGATTATGTTATGTCACGCAGCAGTTGGTCACACGTGGATTTCAAGAGACGTGAGTGTGTCAAAAACTCAAGTGTGCTAAAATCCAAATAAATGTCTTATTTTTTATTTTTTTTTTTGTCTTATTAAGTCAAATAGATAGGCTAGAATCCTGTAAAAAAATGTAGACCATTATATTAAAGAGTAAGATACATATTTTAAGTTTCTATGAAAAGATTTAGAGTTAATTGCGCTAGAGATGTTCAGAGTATGAGGTATATTTTATTTTGATTCTCAATATTTGAATTGTATTATTTTATTCTATGAAGTATTAAATATATTTATACGTAGTCCCTCAAACAAACAATGTCAAAATTGTTAATAATTTTTTATTATAAATTTATCACGTAATATATACCTAAATATAAAAAAATAAATAAATAATATATATATATATATATATTTATAACTCTTGACCAAATTTTTACTTAAATTTTGGTCAAAAATTATCCAAAGTACACAATTTTGATCATGAACTATCCAAATTTTGATCAAAAATTACCTATATTACAATTTTCTGTGAAAAACTACCTAAATTATTTTTTACCCATATTTAATTATCACGTGACAAGTTTATAATAAAAAACTGTTAACAATTTGAATGTTATTTGCTTGAAAAATCCCATAAAAACATATACAATACTTTAAATATAAAAAATGATACAATTGAAATACTAAGGATCAAAATGAGATAAATTTTATATTTTAGGAACCTCCACTACAATTAACTAAAAAATTTATAACTTTTATCAATTAGCTTCCGGCAAAAACCTCTAACACTACTATACACCAGGATGAACAAGGTAAATAAAAGGTACAAAGAATAATAAAATCTACTAGAACTGTACTCATAATAGCATGCAGTAACGAGCAAATATAAAGTAAGCAATTCACATTTATAAAGCGAATCTGTCAAGAGTCCCAAAAAAAAGAGGTACATGTACGCACAAAATCCTTATAACTTTTTCATCTTGATTTGTTGTTTATTATAATTGAACTACATTATTCACTGATAAAAGCTTTAATGGCACACAAGCGATTATAAACCCAAAGAAACAAATAAACATTTAAATCCTCAGGAAACTGAATCCTTCGCATAACTTTTCTAATGCTATGAGCAACTTAGATCAACGAGTAAATTCAACAAAACGCTCTAGCAGAAGCGGACACCTCACATCAAACAGAATTTATGCTAAAAAGAGTAACAGCATCAGTACATTATGCGACAGAGGAGGAAAACACGAAAGGAGGATGGTTTTAGCCGCCTTTTCAGACCTATGCTCTTTGCTCAACGTATGAACCAGCTAGTCCAGAAGTCCCAAGAACTGTGACCTGGAAATACAAGAGCGAACAGTCTCAGTAATCTCAAACAACAAAACTAGCCCTTATTAGCAACACAATATCACACAATGGTATAAGGCATCAAGATCTAACTTCAGCAAACTCATGCTTGTGGCAACATACTAGTGAGAAGGTGGTCACACCAAAACAGGATTTTAGGATGTACACTAACTCGCCACTTGCAGACACAAGTGGCTTGAAAGCAATGAAATCTTTTGGGATGGTGAGCCTTCACACCTGTAGCATTAAATCAACTCGGGTATCAACAGACCAGATTGATAAGATTTTCCCAAGCACAGGGTTCTCATTCACCAAAATTTACCCCGAGTAAAATCAAATGAACATGATACCCTAGCCTGCATGCAACATGTACATATCACATAAGCCAAATTGGAATCTAACCATACATAAAACTTGCTTAATTAGTTCACCTAGTAGTTATATTTGTATCCCGAACTTTTTTTGGATCTCAAAAATAGAAAAGGAATTTTGGTTAATCTCCGTCGAATTTTTGTCTGTGTCCACGACATTCAATGCACTGTGCTTAAAACACAACAACATAAGCAGTGATATGAATTGCATCTGTTATTACTAACACAGCAACTGTGCTATCTATCTAATGGAAAAGGGCATTCTGACATCAAAGCACCATGTGATATGCATCGTACCTTTCCCCACTCGGATCCAAGGCCACTGCACCTCATCTTCAAGTGTATCATCTTTGTTCCCAGTTCAGTCTCAACTTTTTTCTTCAAATAACCCTCATCTGGCCCAAATGCATCCAAATATGTAACATAGCGTTGATAGACAGTTTGCAGTGCATTCACCAATTCTTCTGGCATGGGCTTGACATTCTGTCAAAAAATGCAATTATTAGACTACTCGAACTTAAGAGAGCAAAAAGTTCTTGAGTTCATTCACGTTATGTCACCTCGCCACTCAACCCGACAGCATCATCAATTTCCATCTTCAATGAGACAAGCCTCCCACAAAATTCCTCAACTGCCTCAGCTGCTCGGAAAACATTTGCCAAGATTTCCTGGTTAGCTTTGTCATCAGTATTTTTAGATAACGCCTTCTTTGCATCATAGACAACAGCAGGTGGGACCTCATCCCAATATGCTGCTATTAAGTCCTTAAAAGCATTTCTGATATCAGTGTCTTTTATGTCAGGCATGTGGGCCACATCTTCGCTAAAATAACGGGTACTCCCAACACCCATGACAAAAGGAGGCTGGCAATCTATGGATAAGAAATAGCAAAAATAATTCACGTCACCAAAGCCAAGTCTCGCAAAGATATTCACTGAACCTTGTCTAACATAAACACAAATCACAAACAGTATGGATACCGATGCATATGGTAATAAATGGTCAATGTATTCACCAGTTAGAATATATCAATCATGTAAATCATAATATTAAGCTATATATTTGTCCCACCAAAGAGAATAATACAGTCTAAACATTATACTTGAAAAATTAATAACGTCTGTCACTTTTTAAAAAGGTGAAATCAATGTAATTTTCTAGACAAGACCTATACCAATTGTGATTTCAATGCGAAAAATGTTCCTGATATGTTCTGGTGTATCAAATCCTTATACTTGGAAAAAGCAACTAACTGATAATTGATAGTTCAAACTTGGACGAGGTGACAAAGATAACAAGACTATTTCCATCAAGAAAGCAAGCCAGGAGACAGATTAGAAAACAAATGAAACTATCATAACAAGATGCTATCAGTTATCACAAAAATTCGAGACTGGCGAGTTTTGCGATTTGTACATGCAAATGGATGAAGATAAGTATCGGGCCAAAACAACAACAGAAGCCTGTTTGCATAGCAACACACAAATTGCATATAATTGATTCAAAGGGTGTCTTGATATAGACAAGAAAATAGATACAGACGGACCAAACAACTATAGGCTAGAACAATGATAGTTCATAAATGCGAACAACTAATTGGGCTTTTGAATTCAACAACGCATAAGCATAAAACCACTATAGAAAGCTAAAATGAAACCTTGACATCATACTACCACTCCTTCGAGCCATTGCTCATCACTTTACACCAAAAGTACAAAAAAAAACAACTATATTCTTATGTCAATTGAAATTAGGTCGGTGAAAAACTTTTGCTATGGCTTAAACTAGTGCTTTGGCAGGCTGGTACTGGTACAGGTAGGGATATGGAGGAGTGGGCACCAAATTCGCATCTCATCACGGTAGCGATGGGAAAAAGGATCGTATTAAAAATTGCGGGAATGTCTTAGATTAGAGATACTTGTCAGAACATCAGTTAGACATATGGTCGAACATCTAAAGGGATCCAAATTCATAATCAAATTAAACCAACAATATGCCTATACGAGCTGCAATATGAAGAGGATCAGGCAGAAAGTACCAGATTGGAGACGTTTTGGGACAATTGACAGCGAAGGAGAGGAGAGATGCAAGTGGCGAAGGTGTTGGTGGCGGTTGATGGTGGTTGTGGTGGTGGTAGTGGCGGCGGCGGTAGAGAAACCAAGGGATCTGCGACAAATCGAGCGATACAGCGATCTCATCAACCCCATTTTCTCCATTCTGCTTCTGAGTTTTTTGGGTTTCTCAGGATTTGCGATCTAGCTCTCAGACTTTTTATTGAACGAAGTTTTCAGTAAGAGAGAAGGAAAGTTAGACGATCCTGCTGTGATTGGAATTTAGAGTGCCAAGGAATCATGTAAGCATCGCTTTTGGTTCTGTTGCTTTTGTGAGGGGATTAATTAATTTCGTACTGGTCAAATACCAAAAAATTAAAAAAGTACATTATTTTAAAATTTATTATTTTAAAGAATATTTTTTAAACTTTTTTGAATCATTTTATAACCAAAAAATTTATCAATTTTATGAATATTTTTTATTATTGTTATTGATAGTTTTATCACCGTTGTAGTAACTATTTTTACAACTTTCTTTGATACAAAAAAAAAATAATCACTTTTGTGAGTGATTTATCACATTTATAAATATTTTTACCACTGTTGTGATACTGTATTTTTATCATAGACAACTCCTTAGTCTATTTAGTGTGCGTTTGGTGACCTAGTCCTAATTTTTTTATATCCAAATTTAGATTTAAGTAAAAATTATCTAAAATATTTTTTCAATGTTACCCTCTTACTCATAGAAAGAGGATGGGAAGAATTAATCCATAAGTTTAAAGTCCAACGGCTGTTGGATTTTTCAAGCAGCTATTAGTTAAATTTCAAGGCTTTGCAAAATTTGCACGTGAAAAATTTTAAGTTTTTTATTTTTTATTTTTAAAAATTAAAATTTTTATATTACACATTTAATGTATTAGAAATAATTGTATTATTATCCTTCTATTAATTTTTTGTTAGCTTTTTCTATTGTCAATATGTTAATTTTTGACAAAAAAATAATAAAAACTAATAAAAGGGTCAAATTACAATGTTTTTAACATATTAAAGTTATAATATAAAAATTTCAAGCAGCTGTTGGATTTTTCAAGCAGCTATTAGTTAAATTTCAAGGCTTTGCAAATTTTGCACGTGTAAAATTTTAAGTTTTTTATTTTGTATTTTTAAAAATTAATTTTTTTTATTACACATTTAATGTATTAAAAATAATTGTAATATTATCCTTTTATTAATTTTTTGTTAGTTTTTTCTATTGTCAATATGTTAATTTTTGATAAAAAAATAATAAAAATTAATCAAATGTCAAATTACAACATTTTTAACATATTAAAATTTTAATCTTTAAAAGTATAAAATAAAAAATTTAAAATATTTTAAGGTGAAAAGTGAAATCCGTCCTAAATTTCAGGCAAAAATGAAGTGACTTGAGTTAAACTCGATTCGCTACGTGTGCAAATTAGCAACATGACATGATAGAGAGTGGTTCATCCGCCGCACTTTGATATCTCCGTCTCCACCGAGCTCATTTAAGGCTTTAACGGACCCGTCGAGGCCTCAATTTCTCCCACACGACCTGTGCATTTCCTCGGACCTCTCTCTCGCTCCACTCAATTTTTCTCTCTACAGTTCCACAATGCAGTCTTCAATTTCTCTCTCCACACCTCAGTCTCACTCATCCCTAACTGCCATTGCGAGATCAAATTACAAGTTCGAACCATCTTCAATCGCTCCGTCCTCTAATAAGCCTTTGAACATCCGTTTTTGTGGTCTCAGAAGAGAGGCTCTAGCGTTTTCATTTCCTCAGCCCAAACGGTGTGAGCTTCAGAGAGTTGCTGTTTCAGGACGAGGACGCTCGAAGAAGGTCTCAGCTTCGTTGTCTGACAACGGAGGTCCTCCGAAATCGTTCGACTACGACCTTGTTATCATCGGAGCTGGTGTTGGTGGTCATGGAGCTGCGTTGCATGCCGTAGAGAAGGTACATGAAATTGTTTCGGTGAATTGAATTGAAATTTCTGAGTATGAGCTTTTAGTTTTGCTGATTCGGCAATTGAATTATTCGAGGCAAGAGTGGAGGTCGTGATGGCTTGTTTTTTTACTGTTTTTACCGCCTAGTTTTTGCTTTACTGTGTAGGGCCGTGGTAAGAGCTTTCTTTGAATTCATTATATCAGCTGTCAGTGCGATCATCTATACATTTCTTTTCGTTATGCTGCCAAATTTATCTCGTGACCCTTACCAGTTGCCTGTTACTAGGAAAATTCCTTTTTAAAGGACACATTTTTTTTTATCACCAGTTTTCTGCTTGACAGTTGATCTTTTGAGTCCGGGTATCACCATTGCCAGTATTCCATCAGTATTGATAAGCACTTATTTTTAACGAGGAATTTTCCCTGTAATTGTTTGCTCCTTGACTGTTCTTTGAAGTCATTCAGGGTGACTTGGAAGTTGAATGTCTGCAAGACTCGCTATATACATAGTAATAATGTCACATTACGTAGGTGAAGAGAAAAAAATAAGTTTAACAGCTATCGGTATCTATGATATCAAAGAATTTAAATAAAAATATTGTATGCACATTTCGGAACTAGCATCTGTTGCAGTTGACTACACCCTATCAGCATTGGCGTCATGTCGAAGGAGGAAGTGTATTGGTGTAATCTAGCAATGGGAATAAAATATGACACATGGTCAAATTAATGTACAGCTATTACAGAGATTCAACCATGCTTTTGATTTCATGGCAGAGCATGAACATGTGTTTACTTACTGGGTTGGCAGGTTTTCACCCCTCTATATTGTATTTATCTGTTGCTTACGTGTGGTGATGAGCATTGTTGTGCGCGAGTCTTGCTTAGTGCTTTAACAAGCTCACTTACTGTTGTTATTTGTCCTCCTGATCTGATGTCTTACAGTGGAAAGAAATGTGTTGTTTCAATATCTTTCAGGGTCTCAAAACAGCTATCATTGAGGGAGATGTGGTTGGTGGAACCTGCGTAAACAGAGGTTGTGTTCCTTCTAAAGCTCTTCTTGCTGTAAGTGGGAGAATGCGTGAACTTCAAAATGAGCATCACTTGAAGGCTTTGGGTTTGCAGGTAAGCCAAGCACCATGCTTAATCAAGTTACGAAGCTTAAGTGAATGCACCTAGTTAGGTTCTTTTTGCAGTGGTAGATATGCCACTTAGGTTTGTACACCAGAGATGGCAAAAATTCTTGCATTAATGAAAGCTAGTAACTTATATGATGTCTTTTCCACCAAATTATGGTGGTGTACACATTGTTCGTTAAATACATAGCGGGGAGGAATTCATAGTTCGTGGCATGACAGGTCTTTTTGCGAATAATACCGAAGAGAGTTGACCAAATTAAAAGTTGAAGTCCTTTCTCTAGAGTCGGCCATTCATTGCATTAAAGGGTGTTTTGGTCCGACACTAATCTTGTTAGTGTAAACCACAAGGTCCACGCAGCTCAACTGTGTCATCCAAGATGTCTTCAAGTCAAATGAGTTGTCTGAATGACCCTCATTAAACCAGTTGATATTGTTCTACGACATCACAATATGACTTGAATATCTTGTCATGCTCAACTTATTTTTCTTGTTCGTTAAATACATAGCGGAGAGGAATTCATAGTTTGTGGCATGACAGGTCTTTTTGGGAATAATACCATCGAAGATAGTTGACAAAATTAAAAGTTGAAGTCCTTTCTCCAGAGTCGGTCATTCATTGCATTAAAAGGTGTTTTGGTCCAACACTGGTCTTGTTAGTGTAAACCACAAGCTCCACACAGCTCAACTGTGTCATCCTAGACGTCTTCGAATCAAATGAGTTGTCTGAGTGATCCTCATCGAACCGATTGATACTGTTTTACGACACCACAATATGACTTAAATCTCTTGTCGTGCTCAAATTATTCTTTTATTTTTCATTTTATGCAAATTGCCCTCCCAATACTATTCCACGATGCCACGATCAATGCGTCTTCAATGTCCTCTGAGTTGATAGCCAATACCGCAGTGCTTAAAGCATTTTCTGCTCTATTATATCTTTTTTAAGCAGAGCAAATGCGTTTTAGTGTCAAACAAGTTACTCTTTTGTTCAAAATTTCCCTTCAACATTTTGTTGATGTTGTTACTTGGCAATGTCATCTGTCTTATGTTATTTTATCACCAATGCTAGGTTTCAGCTGCTGGGTATGACAGGCAAGGAGTGGCTGATCATGCAAATAATCTTGCTTCAAAAATTCGTAATAATTTGACAAATTCAATGAAGGCACTTGGTGTGGACATACTGACAGGATTTGGCACAGTACTGGTAATTCAAATTTCTGACAATCTTCATTAATGCTAATTCTGTGTTTGAAAATTTTATTGTATGGCTAATTGGTAATTTACTCTAGTGTTAATGATTTCATTTATGAACAAATTCAGGGTCCTCAGAAAGTGAAGTATGGTAAAGTTGGCTTTACTGACAATGTGATAACTGCAAAGGATATAATCATTGCCACTGGTTCTATTCCTTTTGTTCCTCAAGGCATCGAAGTTGATGGTAGATATTCTTCTTTCCCCATACTGATTTCCTATTTTGATTCTATGAGCAACTTTCTGTGATTAGCATCAGCTTTGATGCTACAGAAATGTTTATCCTATTGGTCATAAGACCTAGTATAATTGGAGATGCAAACTGTTGATGAGCTGGGGGCTTGAGACAACTTATGTTGAGAAATTGTGTCAATTCTTTGCAGAAAAAAAAAAAACTGTATGCAGTTTACATGGTTGGAATAAATAAAAAAGTTTTCCTTCTATATAGCTTTTGGAGATCCATGTCCGTACATATTCGAAAAACAACCATGACCGTACATATTCGAAAAACAACCATGACCGTACATATTCAAAAAACAACTTTGACCACTGTATAAGAAGAAACAATTGAGAAATTAAGGTGTTATTTCCCCTCTATGCATGTACATTTGGATGACCATGATAAACAATTTAGAAGCAAATTCTGTGTCATACGCTTTGATGAGTTCTGCCTAGGAGAGGATTCACAGTTCCTAGGAAGTACCTTATGCTCTTGCATCCTTATTATGGTCATTTTCAAAGGAAGAACTCTTACACCAGTTTTCTGCTATATATATCAGATGTTTGCAAGCATTCTTGTAGTCATATGGCTTCTAACACTGGGAACAACCTGCAGGGAAGACTGTAATTACTAGTGATCATGCTCTCAAGTTGGAGTTTGTCCCTGACTGGATAGTGATTGTTGGAAGTGGTTATATTGGGCTTGAATTCAGTGACGTGTACACAGCACTTGGTAGTGAGGTAGTATCCTTCTGTTTCTCTCCATTTTCTCAATCCTTTTTTCTATAGTATATTCACTTTTCATTCCAGTTGAAATCAGCAAATGCTAACCATTTGTTTGGTTGAAGTAGACATGCGTGTAGTTGAATATAATATATGAGAAATTCGCTGCTTCTGAATGTTGCATTCCAGTTCTATTTGAAATTTGCATTGCAGATCTTTCTCCTCTCTGCCACCCCAACACACACACACACACACTCACTGGATCATAATCATATCCGTCATACTAGGATTTTTATTTCCAAATTTTTCCCTCTCCAGTCTAAGAATATTTGAAAGAGAAAACTTCCTTTTTCAAAATTGGCAAAATTTTGTTGACTTACTATATTATGGTGATAAAATATATTTTCCTTTTTTTTCTCTCTATTGGAAACTTTGTTTTCTCTGCTCTCTTTTAAGGTATTGTTTTATTTTTCAATTTTTTTTAAATGATTTTTAGGGTTTGAGTTGCCTGTTCTGAGATGTGAAGCTTTATTTGTATTGCTTTTCATTTCTGTTTTTTTGCGTAGTAAACTGGAGAAGTCAAACTTTTATACTAGCAAAATAGAATATATCATTAACTTTCTCATGTCTTCTTATTGGCCTGACTCGTGAGCAAATTAAGTTTCGCTTCTATTTGCAATTCAATTAGATGTTTTATCATATAATACCCTCAGTTCTCTCATTCTTCTTGGAATTCAATTAAATTGATCATAAAGATATTGCCCAGGTCACCTTTATTGAAGCTCTTGATCAGCTCATGCCTGGATTTGATCCAGAGATTGGCAAATTAGCTCAAAGAATTCTAATAAATCCACGAAAAATTGACTACCATACTGGTGTCTTTGCAACCAAGGTACTTCCTTGATCATTTTTGTTTGATTTTCTGGTGCACGGCTTCATATATACAAGTGGATTTATTTCTTTGACCATTTCTTTTAAATAGATTACTCCAGCAAAAGATGGGAAACCAGTCATCATCGAGCTTATTGATGCCAAGACAAAAGAGCCAAAAGATACTTTGGAGGTATGTACAACAGATGAGATCTGATTATTTCCATCAGAAATTGGAGTTTATGCTAGAGATGGTACACATCTCTTTTAGCTAAAATATTCTTGGTTGGTTGTTTGTAACTTGTGTTGCAACTGGAGATTTTAAAATTAGAGGGCCAAATTGTTGTTTTGACTATTAATGGATTAGCCAAGTTCCATGAGGACTTGAATGAAAGGATTACCTTGTTTTTTCAGCGAAGCGAGGGGAAAAAACCTTGTGTAGAACCTTTAAGAATGCATCCACAGAACATTCATAAAAGTTAGATGGATAACTAGTTGAGCAAAATGCTGCTGTTTCCACATACATCTCCTGTTAATGATTTTAATAAAATCATTTCCCAGTGATTATGCTTCTTTTTTTTTTTCTTTCTGAGACTCTAGTAGCTTCAATTGTGCTGTTGCACGTTTAGAATTGAGTGCAAGATATTTCTGGCATGCAGTGTGTTTTAACTCCTATGTTCAAAGTGATGCTAGCAGGTTTTAGCAGCTCGATTGCAATTGATGTTATCCTTTTGAAATTTATATCCATGCACTTCTGATTTTTGGAAGCAATTAATATTAGTTGATTAAGTTAAAAAGAAATGATGTGATTCAATAGCAAGAACTGTGGCATAGATAGAGTTGATTGGCAACAAAGAAATTTCTATTGTCAACCTTTAGTCGTTGAAATGTGAGACCAATATAGAGTGGTGTCCTTGCTCTAGTTAAACCATGGTTTTCATAGCAACTGGAGAACATTGAGTAAACCCCAATTTCATAGCATCATCCATTTCAAAGGTTTACTTTTCATCTGTTTCCCCTCGTATATAATCATGTTGTGGCATTCATAACAGACTTTTGATTTTGTTTTTTCCATAGGTTGATGCTGCATTAATTGCAACGGGAAGGGCTCCATTTACTAACGGTCTTGGGCTGGAGAATGTATGCCTTCTTTAATGTTATCATGTATGAGATAAACAAGAACATGCTGTTAGATGAATGATTCTAACTAGTATATTGAGTGTTTTTTCAGATCAATGTAGTGACACAACGCGGTTTTGTTCCGGTTGATGAGCGCATGCGAGTGATCGATGCAGATGGCAACCTGGTATATTGCAAGTCCTTTCAAGTACACTTTTGTGCATGGCTGATGGCAGTGTAACTAACGTAACTTCTATCATTAGGTTCCTCACTTATATTGCATTGGTGATGCAAATGGTAAAATGATGCTTGCTCATGCAGCAAGTGCACAAGGAATTTCAGGTAAGTGGCTTTACCTCATTCTTTGCTTTTTAGATTTAATATTTTCATGCTCGTTTCGTGTGTTAATGGCTCTCTTCATATAGTGGTTGAACAAGTCACTGGAAGTGATCATGTGCTCAACCATTTGAGCATCCCAGCAGCTTGTTTCACCCATCCTGAAATCAGTATGGTTGGATTGACAGAGGTAAATGCTACATCTTTTGCATGATCTGTTTTAGGATGCTAGGAGGCTAGTTGGTATTGTTTTTGATGTCCATTCTTTGTTAGATAAATCTGTTCACTGTGATGGAATTAGATGGTTTGTTTCATTTGGTTGATAGAAATAGGGCCATTACTCAGTTTGGTCCCCATTAATCGAGGGTAGTGGGAGGAATGAGGTGGTTGCATATCTCACCTCTGATGTTGTTCACACCAAGCGGCTGCCCTTCTATTTGAACCTGTAACCTCATGTTTGGTAGCCCGACACTTTAACTATTGCACCAGACAATGGCCTCTTAAACTTTAATGATGGAATGAGCTTAATGATGAATTGAGTTTCGAAATCCTGGATTTTTTTGGCGTCTTTTTAGACAAATTTTGCTTGGATATATTTTTTCCACTGCAACCCTTATGTACTTTCCTAGTTAGTGAAGAACCTCCACTTTTGGTAGGTTCTGCATCTTTATGCTAGGCCACTCAAAATAATGCCGATGACATTTAAGATACTCCAAGTTTGACCAATTTAAGAATTAAAAGCAATGGCATCCCCATTCTATATAAATTTGATTAATGCTGGTTAAAGGTCAAAAGGTTTTGAAATTGCACTCATTGGGACTAAAGGTTCTCTAATTGCTCTGTCTGAAGCTTCAATCCCATTCAACCATATTATGAGCTTTCCTTGACTGTAGTTCCTGCTGTTCAATTTGGCGGAAAGACTTCAAGATAGAATAGGTTGTAGTGTGACACAAATTTTTCTGTAGCCACACACTGTTGGAGTCGTTTCCCCCCAAAAAATTTCCTGCCTGGTTATAGCTAGAACATAGTTTTGTTAAGTTCGTTATGTAGTTCGTTCATTTCTTGTTTCTAATTCAGTTCAATACGTAGGTGGTTCATTTCTAGTTTCTGAGGTTGTAATTTGTAGCTAACTATATGGTATTTTATGGTTCTGGAATTAGAGGCAAGCCAAAAGAATTATTGTAACCTTAATGCTCAAAGAAGTGTGAATTTTTCATTCCACACCAACTCCTTTTGTAATCTAAGGTATCTTATCTTTCTTTACTAGCTCAATCTGCATTAGTTTTGGTCTACCCCTCCTCCTACTGACAACAGATAATCTCCCCTCACGTTAGTGTCAGTAGAGTCCATTATCACTCTTCCAAATATTGAACCTGTCCAAATCAACTTAATTTTTTTTCAAAAACTACATATCTTCTATAGGTTCTCCTTCTACCATTCAATGAACCAGTTCAGTATTTTCTTTGTACTTTACATCCATCTCCTCATCTGCATTTCTATTATGTCTCTTAGTTGCTTTAACATTATGCCATGAGCATGACTGATTTTATAGCTGCTGTATGAGCCTTTCCTTTGAGTTTCACAGGTATACATCATCACACAATGGGATACCCTCACTTGTCTGCTTAACCAACTTACTCTATTTCTTTAAGCAACATCATCTCCAATCTCTCACACCCTCTCCATAATCCAATCTGCTTCCAATGTAATGTTGCTGAGTTTACAGTTTCATGACCACTTTCCGTTCTCCTTTACATATATTTTTTTCTTTCTTCCTTTGATGGTAGCGAAAAGGAAAAAGGTGATCTTGCTGTGGAATCTTGTATGTTGTCATGTTTCACTTTTCATTTGCTTTTTATTTTGCACGAATGATTTATATTGCTTTCTGGCTCACATATTAATTTTTCAGCCTCAAGCCAGAGAAAAAGCTGAAAAGGAGGGATTCGAGATAAGTATTGCCAAGACTAGTTTTAAGGCTAATACGAAGGCCCTGGCAGAAAACGAGGGGGAGGGACTTGCTAAGGTGATATTTCCTAACACTTCTTTTTCCAGCTATTATGTGCAGAAACTACGTATATAAACAGCAATGATCGATTCTCCCCCTATGTCCTGAAGTCTGAACTGTGAGGTGGCTATATATGGTCCTCATCCTTCTGATGGGGTTATGCTTCTTGGGATGCTAAAATGGTTCAAGTAAACCACTGGATAGGTTGTTACATGGTGGCGGCTGTAAATAGAAAATTAATACCATAGCATATTTTGAATTTTGTATGTGTTTCCTGTGATAATATAAACAACTATTGTTGTCATTCTCTGTTTATTTCCTACTTATGGCCACATAGTTCTGAAAGATCACAAAGCACAAAAAGAGTTTGAAGACTGCTTACCACAGAGAAGTTCATCAACTCTTGTTGTGGAGTAGCACTAAGCAATGTCAAAAAGACATAAAAGCATGCAATATTTGTATGCGCAGACTGCATGTGCGCGCGGCCCCCTGGGGGTGGGGGGTTGGCAACATTTATTTTGGTCCTACTACACTGTTAGACTTCTTCAGTTTGCATTCAAATTCAGCGACTGATTCCAGTTCTGTGCCCTCATACTTTTCTATATTCCCACTGTTGTCATGTTCAATTATTTTCTTTTACTGCATTTGATTTTTTGAGCTCTGGATATGTAATTTCGTGCAGTTAATATACAGAAGTGACAATGGGGAAATTCTTGGAGTTCATATTTTTGGATTGCATGCTGCAGACCTCATTCATGAAGCATCCAATGCCATAGCATTGGGGACACGTGTTCAGGTTATTCTGCTGTGCTAAATCTCCAGTGTCAGGCCATGAATCCTGCTTTAAGGCTACGTCTAAGACACTTCATGCAAATTGGAGTTTACCTCAGCTTACAACCTTTTTTGCTCCTTTTCATTTAATAATTTACTTGTGACATAATCACCACATTCCCCACCTCATATTTTGCAAGTGTTCAGCTAGCTGATAATAACCAAGCACTCTAATTATCCTCCTTTTTTCTTCTAATGATTGCGAGCTAAACAATACATTTTCTTCTATGAGAAAATTAATTTTGTATGTTTTCCTCAATTGCAGGACATAAAGTTTGCAGTTCATGCACATCCAACTTTGTCCGAAGTTCTTGATGAACTTTTCAAATCAGCTAAGGTAAGGCTCCTGGTATTAGATACTAAAAGAAGTTTATCTATTTCTCTTTATGGTCACGTATCAATTTTTTTTTGGAATTAATGTAACAACCAATCAAAGGACGACTATATATTTAGCCTTTGACTGCAGGAATAGTTAAGCTTAGGATCATCCAATTGGTAAAATGCAAACCCATCACATCCCATTAGCAAATCATGCAGAAAAATGGGCTTTTCACATTTGCATACATATGTTCAGATACTTCAGGCACTTATTTTAAAGAAACACAATATAACACTCAACTGTATGGCATTTTCGACTGGAAAAAAACAAAAAAAAACTGTTATGGCATTTTGTTACCTCTTTTGGTTGTTCTATAGTTTTAATAGCAAAACTCATTTGAGACGGTGACAAATTCTTGCTATTCACCATCTTTCTAATTTTGGAAGCAGGTAAATAATGCTCATGTTACTAGTCCCTTTCGTGAACCTGTTGCTGTCTAAAGCGTTGAACACTCCCGGTGTAACATTTTTTAAGAAATTTGAATGTATTAGGTAGTGTCAAGGGACTGCACATCATACAACGAGGGAAATAATCATCCTCCCTGCCACAAAAAGAGAAGGAACAAAATGTTGAGAGATATGCTAATAGAATTTTTAATTGGGTGTGCTTGGGCTTGTTTTTGAAGTCCTCGCCGAGATGTTGGTATTGATCATCCTCGGAGTTGTTTTTACTGTCCTAAAGGAAGCCATTTAACAGAGACTGCCATGAATTTTATCTCTAAACATCATGAGAATTGTTGCAAGTTATTCGTCTCACTTTTTTCTTGATTTGAATTGCATGCAGCTATTGATTCCAATATAATAATAATAATAATAATAATAATAAATTGAACCAATAAAAAAATAAATTATTTTGCATAAGTCTTATTTTGCTATGTAAAAGATACAAAAATTCTCAGTTTGTCTTATGAATGATTAATTTTTTTACATTGTTCTCTCAAAGAAATAAAGGTTTACTGTTTTATTTTTGTTTGATTGTCAACAAAACATAAGATGATAGGTCATATTGTAATGTTTTTATTTTTTGAGGGGTCAATGTGAAAAAATTAATCATTCAAAAAACAAATTAAGATTTTTTGTATTTTCAGAGGGTAAAATGAAATTTTCTCAATTTTTTTAGAATAATGACGTGAATACACCATATCTTGTAGACTATTTGACGTGACACAATCAAAGTTATTGGATATTTGATAAACTCTATGACCTATTAATTTTATGTTGAAGTGCTGTAGGAAAGCGAGGTGTGTAAAATTATTGAATTTTTTATGCCCTGTCATGGTTGAATAAACATAAAAGTATGATATGAATGTGCTCCTCTTAGGTACTACAGTAATTTGGATTGACGATGTGCGATAGAAAGCAGTAGATTCAACCCGTAAACTGAATGGCCAGGAACAAACAGCCAAGACTTGTGATGGAACTGATCATCATATCATCGTTTATGATGAACCGCAAACAATAAACATATGGATAACGCTATGATATCGAAAATTCTCTTTTTAGGTTTCGTAGACTTGTCTTCCTGTACATTATAAACCTGTCATTTAGGGGGTAGACAACAGAGATTGAATTGATGATAAAATAGAATCCTGGGTCACAAACAGTGATGAAGATGAAGAAAGAGCATCTACATAATGCTTTGGCTGGATGAAAATCGATCATGACTAATACCCCAAACTACTTCATAAGTCAACTCAACATTTAGAATGCAAGGCCACGACAACAGCAATAAACCCCGTGGCATTGCAATCAATACAGCAATAGATTAAGTTGGGCAATAAAGCACTATCCAAGGTATCCATCTAACTGGTCTGGTAGTTAATTTTAAGAACCACCATCTAATAAGGAAATTCCACAACCTAAAGACATGTACTAAACACAACCATATGGCAATTACAACCTATTGTTCTTTGACGAATCAAATAAAGAAAATAGCATATAAATGCCTAAATTAATTGCAAAATCACCGACAGATAGAGGTCCAATAAATCAAAATCCACCCACCATCACCAAAAGTACCTAGCATTCGGAGAAGTGCATGAGAATTCAGCTAGTAACCGAAACATTCTTGCCACAACATTGTGGGATCTCACAACCTATACAAGAAGTCAATAAGCCATACAGGTGTGCCTATACAGAGAACTGTGAGATTGCTCATAATAGGCGTGACGATTTTCAACACGATTCTTCAACACTGGACAACACATGAACATACTTGTCATGACCAGGTAATCGAAAAGAATGACCATTAAAAGAGACAAGTATAAGATTCAAAGCAACCACTAACAATGAGAGCTTCAAAGTTAATCCTGTACAGAAACAACAGCATTTCAGAAAATAACAACCGAGTATACTCATAATAACAAATTAAGTGCAACCCACAGTAGAATCTGATATTAAAATAGTCCCATAACAAAGAAACTTACTTTCTCAAAGTCACAGTGCTATACTTCCAGCAGCTGGGATCACAACATATTGATCACTATCAACGAGCCATACAGTGTGACTTTATAGAGACTGAAATTGCTTATATTAGGGGCGACAGTTTTCAACACAACGACACATGAACATGCTTGTCATGACTAGGTAATCGAAAACAATAACCATTGAAATAGAATAAGCATTAGATTCAAAACCACCAGTAACAAGAAGAGCTTCAAAGTTAATCCAGAACATAAACAATAGCATTTCAGAAAATAACAACGAAGTATACTTATGATAACAAATTAAGTTCAACCCACAGTAGAATTTGATATTAAAATAGTTCCATAACCAAGAAAATTACTTGCTCAACGTCACATTAATATACTTCCAGCAGCTGGAAGTAAAACATAAAATCAAAAACCTAAACAGAGATCAAAACACTGATACGAATGCCATTTTGATATTCAGAGGTAGATGTGCATAGTCTACTCTTCTTCGGTGGCAGATTCACCGCTCTTCTTGTTGTGCTTCCTTGCGTACCTCTGGTTCCTCAAAAACTTCGGATCCATCTAACAAATGTCGAAAAAATATAAATCAATAGTTTGAACTTTGAACACATCGGCACAGACAGTTTCACAAAAAAAAAAAATCTATATAAACATATATGTATGCGACGAATCAAAACGAGCACGAACCCCTTTGGTGGAAGTGTGGCGGTGCTTTCGGGGCTTCTTAATCCCGTTCCTGTGGGCCTTGTGTGACTGGTTGTGAGCCGTGTGATTCTTTGACTTCGCCATCTCTTCTCTTACAGAAGCTGTTCAAAAGGGACAGAGAACGAAGTAAATCAAAATCAATCAACCAATTTAAACTGAGGGTTTCGATTATATATACGCAGAGAGAGAGAGAGAGAGAGAGAGAGCATACCTTGTTGCTGAGAGGCAGTGGAGGAGGAGTTAGTGTTTTCAGAACGAGAAAGAGGGTGGGGCAGAAGGGTTGGGCCTTAATGAGAGTTCTTTCCGAACCCTAGTTCTTGATTCTGATGTACGTAATGACAACATTACCCTTTTGGGCCTCGGCCTTTTCAGTCAAGGTCGTCGAATTTAGAGGTCCATGACAACATCACCCTTTGGGCCTCGGCCTTAAGATTTTTTGGATAAACGAACTTTTGGCACTAACGACTTCGACAACAAGTTAGCATTATATATTGGGCTTTTCCCTTAATTGGTTCTGATTATTGACCCTCGTCGGGGCTGAAGAGGCTTTTTTGAGGACCTTCTTTCTAAGGAGAAAACACGAACTTATCTGCGTATGACAACCACTAAAAAAAAAAAGAGTTAATCATCAATTCATTGAATTTCGGGGATGAAGGATTCAGTGCATAATCCGTAAAGGGTCTTTATTATTAACAAAATCTACGCCAACTAGTTCCTCTTTCTATTGTCCCCATGAGACAGTAAATATGTGGTTTAAAATTTATTCAGAGTTAGAGTTGTTTCATTTTATTTCTCTTCTAGGGCTAAATGTTTTCTCTTTTTCTAATCCTTTGAACAGAAAAGTGAAGATAGAGAATTCGGTAGCAAATGAAACTATTGTAGTTGTGCTAGCTAGTTTTATTGCCCATACCCTTTTGGATTTATTGAGAGAGCGGTGAGTTTTCCTTCAATATATTTTCTCTTCAACTTCTTTTTTCTTTTTTTGTGGATTACCTATTGTATATTCAAGTGAGACCCATTGAGCGAAAGCGAGCCTTTTACTCAATGATGGTGAATGATACTGGAAGACAATTAGTAGAGAATAATTTGGAAAGAAGATACTTATGCAATATGCCATGTTGTGGAGGTTTGCCTAAGGAATGTGCATTAGGAACCTTTGTGGTTAGAGTCTTAGTCCATTATATGCCTGTCAAGATGACTAGACTAGACCTTCACAATTTTATTTTTTTTTGGGAACTTTGGCATTGGGTGGGTACCAACTTGGACAACCTCTACTAAGCATTTTGTATTTGAGCAATGTTACGTGCACTAAAAATATGTACTAAAATATTATGTGGAGCAGTCGGATGATAAATCTCATCATTGACCCGATGATTACATATGTACAATTTTAATGCACATACTTTTATTCTTTGTATTGTGCTTTCTAGAATTGGCGTCGGCCCACAACATCAACCTACTAGTGTGAATTGATTCTGATTGTTGTCACTACTTAGTGTGATCGAGGGGTTCGGCATTTTCATAATGGTTTGGAAAAAGGAACAATGGGTGGTGGGTTGACACTTGACACGTGACCACCCACCACCACAAATGTCTCAGTTTGTGTCATTATTGTGTTTAGGGGAAGAAGTACAAAATTATGCCTCCCTGCCGCACTCTCTCATCTCATTTAGGCTTTCAGCCAAAATACACTATCTTTTATCACACGTAATTTTTGATTGATAGAAAATGATACTAGTATTTGAAAACACTCTATAATATAAAAATTAAATATTAATAATGTAATATTTATATTTTTTTTTAATTATGTAACTTAAAGCTAAAGTGAACATCAAAAAAATAAGAAAGAGGGTAATAAGTGTGAATTAATAAATTTTTTTGGTATTAAGAATTGTATTGATTGAAATATTTGACATTAGGAAATGCGTATAGGCCTAGCCATTTTGAAAAATCCCTATAGCCCCCATTCATTTTTAGAAAGTTCTATTGGTTTTCCCTAGGTTTTCAAATATCTAGAGTATGTTATTTTACTTAATGTGTTCAAAAAGATTGAAGATTTCATATTTATTAACAAAATTGTTAATGTAATTACATATATTATTGTTGCTCTTTCAGGAAAAGCCACTTGTTTAAATAATTTTGATGAACAAAGGAAAAAAATTAAGTGATTTTTTTTCATAAAATTGGGTTACAAATGCGATTTATAGTAGAATCACGATAATAACTCATAATTCATTTTATATTAGAGCAATGTTACATAAACTTAAATTAATTTAATAATGTGATTGTTATATTTGTTATTGATTTAATTGTGGATCTCAGTATTTATTATGATATTTTACCTATTTAATGATAATAATTTATCAAGTCAAATTTTTAAATCTATTTAACATTTTCCTTAATATTATGGTATGTGTGGAATTATTAGTTGCGAAGATAAATTATTCATAGCTATTATAATATATAACAAGTAAGAAAATAAAATAGATTATTGAAAAATCATGTTAAATAAAATCCTTGTCTATTTTATTGTTTGTCCCCCGTCATAGTAAAATCTTAGTTCCGTCCCTATTAGGAGTCGTACAGCGAAAATGATGTTTTGAGTGAAATATTTTTTCGAAATGCACGTAAATTGGTTTGAACACATCATTTGATTGTTGAAGTAAAAAAAATTTATGCACGTGGAAATCGTGGACAAAATAAAAAAAAATATCAAAAATAAAAAACAAGAGTTTAGGCAAAGAATCAAGAATTAAATAGTAATTTGACACTTTGACTGTTTGACAGATCATCGCCATACTGTATGACTTACTGTACCTAGCTTTTCCTCTAAACAAATCTAAATCACACCTCAAGTTTTCTAAATCGACGGCCAGCACTCTTCTGATGACGCGCACTAAACAAATCAAAATCGACGGCCAGCATTCTTCTTCTGATGACGCGCACTAACCAATCGATGTTTGCCATCTGGACAACAGCCTCATTCACCGGACACTCCCAGTCACCTCTTCCCCCCAAGTCATCAATCCCATCACTTTCATGACACTCTCCAAACGGCCAAACCGGTACTCAGTCCACCTCACTCTATATAAAACACGACCTGACATTATAATCGTCTCAGTTTTTTTTTTTTTTATCAAACTCTGGTCATCGGTTTTGTTTGATAGATCGGACGAAAGGCTGTCGTTTGCTTTTGCCGGCGAGATATCCGATTTGGTTACCGGAAAGGTTGCTGGAGTGCCGTGTGCTGTTATATCTGTGGTTAAAAATAGAGAAAAATGTTTCTCTTGGATTGGTTTTATGGAGTTTTGGCGTCTCTTGGTTTGTGGCAGAAAGAGGCAAAGATCTTATTCTTAGGGCTTGATAATGCTGGAAAGACCACTTTGCTTCATATGTTGAAAGATGAGGTTCCAATTCTTTCTCTTTCTCTCGCCTGGAGATTCCTTTTTTCTTGTTATTATCTTCCTATGTGTTTTTTTTTTTTCAGATTATTTGTGAGTTAATTATGGTTTCTTCTTGAATTCATACATGGATGCTGATAATTTAGTGTATATATATATATATGAATTATAGTTCTTATGTATATGGGAATCTTGTTTGGATACAGAGATTGGTACAGCATCAACCGACACAGTATCCGACGTCTGAGGAATTGAGTATAGGGAAGATAAAGTTCAAGGCCTTTGATTTGGGCGGTCATCAGATCGCTCGCCGAGTCTGGAAGGACTATTATGCCCAGGTAGAGACCTTTTTGCACTGTTATTTTATATGCTTTTGTTCGTTAGGGTTTGATATCTATAAGATTTTACTTATATATCTTTGTTTGTGGGGCATTATATGAGACGGTTTTCAATCTTGATTCTTGTTCATTTGTTTTTTCCCGACTAAAATTGATTAGCGCAATTGAAATTCCTGTGTAACTGGATGAAAACGTTAGTGAGAAGATTGGTATAAACTTGATTTTTTCCATACAGCATCTAATGGAAATGCTAGGCGAAGGGAAGGGGAAAGACACAAAAAAATGTTGGAGTGAGGTAATTAAGAAGAGCATCGTAAAACAATCGCCCTGTTGGGGGGTTGGATATTTCTATTCACGTACATTGATACACAGAATATCGGAATCTTGGTGGGAGACTCACATCAATTTTATCTTTCAAGGTCTCATGTAAGAATGACAACTATAAGATTTCCTGAATGTTGAAGCCAAAGAAGATTTGAAACCAAATCGAGGCATGTATTGCTGTGCATTAGATTATTAGAATGTCATGATTGCACATATTTATGAAATTTCGAAATATGAAAGGTCTTGGGGTTACCTAAAAAATAATTGAATATTGTCTTCTTCTGGTTAATTACTCTCTGCAAATTTAGTTCTTGTGGTGGTTTATTGTCTTATTAATGGCCAATTCATTCTCTGCACTCTCAATAACGCCCAATGATTCAAGTTGTTGCAATAAATGTATATTTAGTTTTTGTGGAATTCTTTGTTTTATTCAATTTGTAGCTTTGATTGCTGGAACCCTGTCTCCTATTGCTGCAGATATCATCTGTTATGGGACAAACAAGTCCCTTCCAAATTTTAATGATATATCCATTATTGTCTGTCTTTCTATCCTCGTAGTATTATCGTATGTGTGTTGTGGTTCTGGTAGCTAATACTTCATATCAAGTGGCTTTCAGAGGGTCAGGAGTCTTGACCTGAGTTAATTGCAGTAATATCTTACATGCTATGGTGTGCTGTTACTGTTCTGTAGTTTTGCTGCTTCTATAAAAGGCATGCTTTACCAGATCACAACTTCTGGCTGGTAACAAACTCAATTTATTTTTTTCTCAATAGCATGCCATTTGCTTTATCATGCAGGTGGATGCTGTGGTCTACCTTGTTGATGCTTACGACAAAGAAAGATTTGCCGAGTCAAAGAAGGAGCTGGATGCCCTCTTGTCAGATGAGTCACTAGCCAATGTCCCGTTCCTGATACTGGGGAACAAGATTGACATACCTTACGCTGCATCAGAAGATGAGTTGCGTTATTACTTGGGTCTAACTGGTATCACCACTGGTAAGGGCAAGGTTAACCTTACCGACTCTAATGTCCGTCCCATAGAGGTGTTCATGTGCAGCATTGTGCGTAAGATGGGATACGGGGAAGGTTTCAAATGGCTCTCCCAATACATCAAGTAGGAGAATGGAAGAGAAATTGGTGTGCAAGTCCTGCACGGTGGTTATATCCTGTAACTGCCGGTGGCAGTCTTATGTGAGCTGGTGTTTGCAGTGTTAATATTCACCATGTAAAATTGAATATGTAGTACTTGCTAGTGGTCTTCGTCCTTTTTTCCAGGTCACAAACTGTTGGTAAGTTGTATCTGTTTGCTATCTCTGTATTTTATACATGATTGCATTAGATAATGAAGGGTTAGGGCACATTTTCTATTGATTGGGGGAAGGTGGAATACGACCCTCTTTTGGGATTTTACTCCTTTGTTGGAGTAGTGGTGGTGGTTTTGTTGGGGGTGGGATTACCCAAATTGCAGAAGAAAACATAAAATTAAGGAGCATTTTGTATTTTGTGAGATTTTTTTTTTTTGGGGTGTATGTTATGTGTGTGCGCACTAGGGAAGATTTCGATAATGTTGAAGTTGGGATTGACCATTGCTGTTGTCCAGGTCCGTGTCAATCATCTGCTCGATTTGATCCTTGGGTTTTTTCCCTCTTCCATTTACCTCCTAAGATTTTTGTTTTGTTTTGATCCGACTTTCTTCCATAGCTGTCATTTTTACCCCCGGTTGTGACTTTCTGTATTTTTACTTGCCTTCCAAGAATGACTTTCACAGTAGGTGGCAGCCTATTTGCTGAATAATTTCTGTATTTTTACTTGCTTTCCAAGAATGACTTTTAGCAGTAGGTGGCAGCCTATTTCCACCTTGACTTCCTGAGCCGGCTGATTTTGGAGCAGGGCTCGTGTGGAAGAGAAGAAGTTGATTATTAAACGGGTTGGGGGCAGGCTTCTTCTGTTTTCTGATACTTTTGCTCGGTACCAGAGACGAGTGATGGACCCGATTACCAGAGGAAAAAGCAGCTCCCGATGTGTTCAATGAAGGGCCGGAGAACTGAGCAGGAAGTTATATTGCAAGCAGCTGAAGCCCCTTGTGGCATTTAGGAGAAAGAAATCAGAGGCGACCACTAATGGGTTGCCTCACATAGTTAAAAGAATCCAGCACCTTGTGCCTGCAATCGTGCAGGTATATGCACAAAATGAGTCTCTCTCTGGTTTGTCCCAGGGCGGTGTGTCTCAACCAATTTGTATATGTTTTGCTGAAAAGATTGTGTTGGTTCTCTGATATACCACTACAGATAAAACTGACTTTTAACAGCAAGAAATCTGCGTAGATACGCGGAATAGGTGCTATATTGCCTGTATACATTTGCTAAATCAAGCCATCCAAATCATACAGCACTCAAAGCATCCAATGAAGGATATAGAACTTAAAAGTCTTAAACCTAGTGTCGAGGCCTGAAATATTACCCCCAATAGAAAGGGAAACTGCAACCACAAACCACCCATTTCCACCAGAAGAAAAGGCTGTGAGATAGAACATATAAAAGGGTCAGTACCAAGGCACTACCTTCACCTAAGGCATTTACAAGATGTACACCCATCACATTGAACATAAACTTTCCCTTCACTTCTTTTCTCACTAGTACTGTTGTAGCTGTCTAGACTTCCAAGCGAACAACGCCTGAATCCTATTCTCCTCTCATTGCATGTCAATATCAGGATCCAGAAGCCCTTCATATTCAAGCTGCACAGCGAAAGGATAAGTAGGTTGAGTGCTATATACAAGTTCAACACCTGATGCTTACAAATGTTGAACAGAAATTGCCTACCGTGGCTTTATCATGCTCCAACTTCATCCTCTGATATTCTTCTTGTGCTTTCTTCGAACGAAACAAGGCCTGGACTCGTACAACTGAACTCTCAATCCGCGCTTCTGCTTGTTTCCTGCTGGCTACAAAAAAGTCTTCCTCCACTTCATTTTCTTGCTTTTGATCTTTGACAGCTTCCCCAGGAGGAACTTGAAGCCCACGAAGGCCTTTTCTCTTCAAATGCCAACGCAAAATTACCTTTTCAAGCACTCCAACAGACCAAATAATCTTCCGATACTGCTTCCGTACTTGGAAACCCCTGAAAACAGCCTGAACCACAGACAAATAAATTTAAATCGGTGGTATATCAAGAGGGTTGAAGCATCAGTGGCGCATTACAATCGAGAATATAAATGGAAAATTTAAAATATACCAATTTTTAGTTTTTTAAAACACTTATCTTGGTTAATCCATAATATGTAACAAACATCCTACATGGAGAAGGATCATTTTCCATATCTGCCTTTACTAATCCCTTTAGAAAGCCTACTATTTGCGCTACTCAAGAACCATGAGGCCTGTGCTCCAAACTAAAACTAAAACTAAAACTAAAAGACCATGCAGCCCAAGCTGACTTCATTAGATTTTAAACAACTGAATAGAGATTCCAGTCAGCTGAGATACCATGACCCATTAAGTTGACCTGAAAATCATACACCATACGACTCTGGATAATTCTTGGTATTTATCAGTAATGTGAGTAAAAGGACAGCAAAAAGAGTGGTTACTTGAATTTTGATGGCTTGACGACGCATATTAAGGTAGTCTCTTCGTATCTTCCAAGTACGGAACCTATGTTGGATTCTGGCAGCTGCTGCAATCTTTTTTCGCGTGTCATAGTTGCGGAAGGCATGCTGAATCCTCATGGCAGCCACTATAATGCGTGCTTCATCCTCTGGATTAGAAACCTCAACTGCATTTGTTTGTAACTTGAATGAGCGCTCCCTAAATGCAGCATGTATATGTGCTGCTGCATCAGCAGCTGTCCGATAAGCTGCCAGAGTATCCTTCAGATATGGGTCCTCCTTGCTAAAGTTCCCAGGGTTCACCAAATCTGGCACGGAAGTCTGCAGTGAACCACTGGCATTTCCAGCTATGGTCATCTCCTCAAATTGTTTCACTAAACCCTTTTCTGCCAGATAAGCTGCCAAACCATCATAACCATTTTTGGATGCAAGATCAGCGGCAGTGCTTCCACCAGGATTTTTTGAAGTGGGATGTGTGACCAAATTCGGCTTTGCCCCAGCAGATAGGAGAGCTGCAACCATTTTCTCCCTGAAAATTAAAAATTCTTTTATTAGGAAATGAATCAATTGAAAACAGTTATGCATATCCAAGGGAAAAAAAAATGATTCACTATATACACTAGCTAGTAGTTCAATAAATATGCTCCCAAAACTGTAAACATATACAGGGATTGCACTCAGCCACTCCAAAATAGTTTGCGAAACTATGGACACATTTCTTGTCAAAATCATTACTATAACATAGGGACAAAATATTAAGAACAGTGAGGATGTGGAACACTTGCGAGTGTAAGTAAGGCAGAAAACTCCCTATTTCAAGAGTAAAAGTGATGCTACAATCTAAGAAGCGGTGAATGCCTGAAATTCTAACATAGAGAAAAACTACCTTCCAAAATATGCAGCCCAGTGAAGAGCTGTCCATCCAAATTTGTCCCGAAAATCCAATGACAAGCTGGAACATGAAAATGGATAGGCAGCCCATGTATAACCCAGGATAGCACACAAATGGATTACTCCTTGACCTTGCTCATCAAGGTCAGAGATTTTGAATCCTGCTACTACTCTTTCCAAAAGCCATTCCTGTAATCTGTTTTGTAAAGTGAGCTCAAACAAGCTGTCTTTTGCTTGTAGAAAAGAGATTTTGTTGTCTTCAATTGACTTGATTAAATTTTCCCAGCTGGGAGCGACATGGGAAGTTTTGCGGACAAATGTTTTGGCTTCCTTCAGGGCTTTTTGAGAGACTTTCCCAGATAAAATGTCAAGGCTCTTAGATGCAGAGAAGAGCAAATGAGCAAGCCTCATCTTGATACGAAAATTTTCCAAATCAGACTTGTTTTCTGAAGACATCATCCAGCTGCGCGTCAAAGGAGCGCAAAACTCAAAGGTTAAAACTTGGCTGATGGGATTGTGGCCATCTAAACTCAAATAAAGATTTACTAATCCAGGATTTTGCGGCGAAATTAAACAGCGGAAAACTCCAGTTTGGATAACTTCTGCAGGTTTACAAGCATCCCCACAGACACATAATAAGTTGGACTTTGCAAGGTCTGGATGTCCTTCACGAAAAAATCCAACCACTATGATCTGCAACAACAATGACCAACAATCAACAATTGTTATAAAAATTATTTATTTTCTTCTATCCATATAGATAAACTGATAAAGTGAACTATGTATTGGTAAACAAGCAAGCTTTCTCTCTTTCTTCCATTTTTTCCTAGTTCATTATGGAAAATGTGCCTGTTAGAGTAGTTAGAATATTTAGTCTTAAGGGTAGTTTAATCCTTTTGTTCTTTTATGTTGCCCTTCTGTATAAAGGCCTCTTGTATGCATTTTTCCATTAAGCCGTAATGCAATCATTCTCTATTTTCTCTCTTTTATCTCTTCTCCTAATTTGATGATATTTAACATGGTATCAGAGCATGTTTCGATCCTAATGTAATGGTAGCACAATAGCATTCATCGGAGGAAGAAACTGAAAGCAGTTAGAGCTGACATCATCTGCTCGGCTGCTGATGTCATAAACTTGTAGTCACCAGAGATACCCACTTGCTCGATTCTTCATGGGTAACAACATGGTACCACTGGTTTCTTAGTTTGAGGATCATCTCTTCTCCTATCGGCTGGGTTGTTCGCTGCACAGGAGCATCGACTTTGCTCCTTGTGTTCAGCGTTGCAGTTCCTTCTCTTCTTCTGGTATTTCTTTGATCTAATTTGTTGGTATTTGGATCTGGGTTGCCGGTTTCCTGGTTTACTGCTCCTATTGTTGAACTTGATTCATCAGCTTGTGGGTTGACTTGCTGGTTTGTTTATTTTCCTGTTTTGCTTATTTGAGGCCTTTAATTTTTGTTTGGGGCTTTGTTCATTGGGCTGCGGTTCTTCAAGGTACTCTGCACCAGAGTTTGTTATTCTCCTCCTCTTCCTCTATGGAACTCAGGGCTTATTCTGATGCTGACTGGGCTGGTGACTCTATGGACCGTAAGTCCACTATGGGTTTTTGTATTTTCCACGGTGATTCTCTTATTTTTTGGAAAAACAAGAAGCAAACTATTGTTTCTCGTTCATCTGCTGAAGCTGAATATCGTGCTATGACATCTACTGTAGCTGAGATAGTTTGGTTACGATGGCTCATTGTTGATCTTGACATCATGTTACCTGTGCCGACTCCTATGTATTGTGACAATACCAGTGCTATTCAGATTGCTCATAACTCCGTCTTTCATGAGCGCACAAAACATATTGAGATTGATTGTCACTTTGTACGTCATCATCTTCAACTGGGCACTATTTCCCTCCCTTTTCTTTCTTCCACTATGCAGTTAGCAGATTTTTTCACAAAATCGCATACTATTAATCGCTTTCATTTTCTTCTTGGCAAACTCTTGATGTTTTCTGCTACCATATCATGAGTTTGAGGGAGGGTGTTAGAGTAGTTAGAATATTTAGTCTTAAGGGTAGTTTAGTCCTTTTGTTCTTTTATGTTGCCCTACTGTATAAGGGCCTCTTGTATGCATTTTTCCATTAAGCCGTAATGCAATCATTCTCTATTTTCTCTCTTTTATCTCTTCTCCTAATTTGATGATATTTAACAGTGCCAACATAAGAACATCATCAAATAGTAGCACATAATTACAATACCTTCGTTTCCTCAGTTGAAAGGGCCCATGCAGGTGAGACATCGGTTATACTAATTATTTGCTCCAAAACAGATGATTGGGGATGGTCCATAATTGGAGGCGTAGATGTCTCGTGACCTGTTGAAAGTGAGGGTTCCATGATTGGATCATCTACCAAGCCTGGAGACTCGGTCATGATGTAGTTCATCCACCTTCCAAAACTGTCCTGAGTTTGCAGACCATCCTTGACCAAATTGTCTAAAGAGTCGGCCACACCGACTGTCAACACTTCAGATTCCTTCCCCTGAAAATTTGGATTCATTTGACCTCCAGCGGAATTGAATCCAACATTATCTTGAATATTGAAATGGATGGTATTACTTCCCGCAACTTGCTCAGGAAAATTCTGCAAATAATCTTCTTCCTGTAATTTTTTCGCTGATGAGGAGTTACTCTGCAAAGACAAAACATTGTCAATGAGTGCCTAAAGCAACAAATATCAATAATGGAAGTAGTCACGTTTCAGAAAAAAAAAAAACAGCAATGCAAACGCTATGGTGGCTTGGTCTAGTACAGTTACCAAATTGGTTAACTAAATAGATTAGGCAATGAAGCCAAAACAGAACCCATACACTTCTAGATGATCTTGAGCTAACAACAGATATCATTGCAGCAATATTGCAGGCAAGCCACCTAAAAATCACTATGCTTTGAAGTTGAATTTTACATGCAAATATAGAAACCTTTTGAATGCTAAAGTAAACAACAGCATACAAATTTAAAGACAGGGAATTAGTTCACTAACTGAAGAAACAAAGCATCTTAGACTAAAATCTCCAAGCATATGCATGTAGACAGCAGAAAAGCACAGATATTAGTCGTAGAAGTAGAAAAATCAGCCTTGTTTATGTCGGAGCCACACAATGATAGCAAGAAAATCTATTGTTAATAGAACATAAATGCTATTATGAAAGTAACTACATGTTGATGCCTCTGATTGCATGTTATACGTCATTATAGTGAAGGAAGGGGCACTAACATTCCTTTGGTAATAAAAGATATGAAGAAAAAATGTCTATTTTTTGTTTCACAACTCTGATTTGAGTAGAAAAATATGTTGAGAGATAGAAGTCTATGAAATTTCAATTCCTGTTCAAAAGAGAGAACTGTATTTTAGATTAAATTAAAAAATTCTCAATTACTGTTCTGTATACAGAAGAGAAATTGTGATTATATTCTTCCCTTATTTCACTTTTGCATATAACAAGTGGAGAGACAATTTTGTATGTCTTTTTGTTCTTTTCAATGTTTATAATGTCTTGACCAATCCCTTGCCAAAAAGAGTGATACTTTACCCAAATCTCAAATGTCCATATTCTCTGGAATCTCTGCTCCAGTACATTCAATTAAAGGTCCAACACTGCTTAAAAGATATCTTTCAACTTTTGCAATAATACATTGGGCATGTTCTTTACATAGATATGCAAGTTTAGAATTATAAATTATCGGGCATTGACAAAAGTCTAGTTATACGCTTGAAATTATTTTTATAGGATCACAATTGCAACATACGTCCAAATTCCTATGAAAAATAGGAGTTCTAATTGCTACCTCAAAGTGTATAAATTGCCATGTGCATCAATCCTAGCCTATAAAAAAATTAAATGCATAATAAATACTTTTTTGACTTAACACATTGAGATAAAAGACGATTAATCTAACAAAATGGGTGAAATTAATTAAAACACGACATTAAAAGAAGATTGTGTTTATGAAAGTTATAAAGCACATAAGAAAAACCAGAATCTGGGCCTGTGTGATTTACATCTGTAAAATGGTTTTCCAATTTTTGGATATGAAAAACAGTAAGAGAAGTTGTTTGGACAGCAGAACTTTGTATCCACTTTTTCAAAAACTAGGACAAAAAGTTAAAATTTCAGAGAGCACTAATAACATGTTTTTACCGGTTTTGAGACAGCTTCAAAAAGATTGAAAACACGGGATGCAATCTACTGTACACTTAAATAAATCATTTAAAAAGATAAAAAAATTCTCTCTCGTCTGTGTCTTTCACTCCGCTTCTAAGCAAGGCCAATTGATTCCTTCAAAACCCCCGGTCTTGTCTCAAGCTCAGGTCCTTCAAGTGGCACAAGCTAGCAAAAAGAGGTCCAACCAACTTCTAATAACCTCCTAAAGAATGCTCTTTCCACGTGATTTGTGTTTTCTCGCCAATTGATTTTGTATAATTTCTTGGGGTTAATTTCTAGCATCAGGTAATGCAATGTTGACTACTGTAAGTAAATCTTGTTCAGCCACAAGTTGTATAATATTATCTGAGAAAGAAACCGTTGATAACACACTCCACCCCTATTCTCACACTCATGCTCTATTTCAGAAGATTTTTATCAAAGAGTCATTTCAAATTATATCTCATATTTTTATTACTTTTTGGAAATTATATCTCATATTTTTATTACTTTTTGGATTACTATCGAAACATATTTTACTATTTTTTATATATTTAAACTGTTTTCAGAGTCATATACCAAACATGTTTTTGGGATACAAAAAAAATCATAACACACTTTTCTAAAACTCTTCTCGAAAACATGTTTTTGAATCCAGTGTTTTGAGAATATATCCAAATAGGCCATTAGTTACCGAGGATTCAAATTCTCGAGAGTTCAAATTCATAGGAGTTCCAAACTATCGGGAATCAAATTTCTTAAATACGAACATGAAAGAAATCTGAGAGAATTAATCGGCATATCCAAAAGAATTTAAATTCCCCTATCATAACACCGGGAGAGAAAAAACATATGACTGACACTAAAAACCTACATCAAGAGAAAAGATGAGAAGCAAGAAGAAAAAGTAGAACCAATTTTCCTTTTGGGGGTATAAAAATTATAACTATGAAAGATTCTTTTTGCTAAGTAAGCTATTTATAGCTCTACTCACATTGCTCATGTAGAGGTTTCTGCCATCTCCATTCCTTTGCTCAAAACATGAAATTCTTCCTGCCACCAAAAAATGCAGGCATATATAAATGTACACATTCGAATGGACAATATTAGCTTGAAGAGTTCCAGTTCTGTTCCGTGTGGCATCAAGTTCAGTACCTTCTTCAGGTGCAACCAGCGTATTTAGATCATCTGGCACTAAAAGCTCATCCCATTCAAGTGTGTTAATCTCGTGGAGTCTCATTTCGTGACTTTTGATGATCATACGATCATTTGGCCCTGCTAAGTAACCAGGAAGAGAATATTATACTTCCATTATCAAGAAAATTACATAATTACTGCAATTTATGTATATCTGTAAGACTACTTTATCATGACAATGAACTATAAAAAGGTTGATCAATGAAGTTAAAGCAGCCATTCGTTGTTGCAGAATGGAGCTATTTCTGACTTCCCTTGAACACAGTTTTGTAGTCTTGTCTCATTCGTTGTTTAGTTTCAATTTTTAATTTTTTTGAGAAAGATTTCATACCCACCAACTCTAGTAATTAATATAATAGTAATTCAGTGTCTGCTCCATTATGCGGTCTAAATAAAATGGGCAATCTCACATTGATAACGTAATTTAATTGTAAATGAATAAAGTTCAATTAACATCACCTAACTGTGCTCCCTCACTAGTATGTGATGCCCGATCAAGCACAGAATCAAACTCTTCTGATAAAATCCAAGAAGCAGAAGGAGCAGAGAGAGCTGAACTAGAATTGGAATTACCAGATGTGTCTGGAGAACCCTGCAACTGTAACATGAGTCAACCACAGCACATAGTTCCATTAGTACCCGCCTGTTGTTATTTCAAGACTAAAGCACAAATCGCAAAGCAAAGTTCGAACAAGCTTAAGTTCATTTCAAGGATGCTGTTACTATGTCCAAACTTCCCTTATACCATAAAATGCACATTACTTTATTTCCGCACTTGTGATGGCTATGATGGAAGCAGAAGAGCTGAAGTGACGCTACAGAACCAGGACTTATTCTGTTCCATTTTGACATTTTTAAAAGGAAAAAAAAATGCCTTTTTCATGAATATAACGTGGTTCTTCATGGAAGAACTCAAATTATTAAAAACTACTTCAGTTTTTCAAAATGCTACAAAGATTATGAACTTATAAATTTTTGCCCTTGAAAAGATAAGTCAGTGCTTTGACATCAAATATTGGATGTAAAATCTGTAGCCTCTGGACAGCATTCCAGCAGATTTCTGTCTCCTTAATTTATTATGCCTAAATGCCTCACTCATCATTTGCTCTTACTGGTAGAACTGCAACTCTTGTATATGTTACAAAGATAATCGATCACATGATACATTTCAATGCCTAGGATCGAGGCATCACAAATTGAGTAATAGCAAAAAATTATCACATAGCAGCAAAATTCTGCATTGTATGAAGCTGTACAATAAAAATTCCTTGTGATGATCTTAATTTCAAGGTGACATATACTTGCAAATATAAACGTAAAAATAAGAAATGCTTAATCATTCACATGAAAAACTTTAAAAACGCACAAAAAAGCAGTCATTACACGAAGAGATAGTTCTGAGATTTCATAGAGCTACAGTCTTCATGCTCTAACATAAGTTTGAACAGCATTGAAATTTCAACATGAATTTGAGTGAGGGTCTAAACAAAGAGAGTTGCAAAGTAACAATGAGAAAACAACATTGCAAATTAGCAGCTCAAGAAACCAGCAAGCATCAACCAGAATCAGGGTAATCATAGCCACCAACATAAGCAGATCTTTTAAAGAACATAAGATATTGACGTACTTCTGAACATAACAGAAGAAGTGACAGCTTGCAAAAACAAAAAGATAAATGTCCAGAAAATCATCTTTTTGATAAACAGGCCATGGTGCACTTCCAATACAACAGATTAGTTGTGCATTTGACAATCAAAAAATAGTCTCTTGTTAAACATCCCAGTTTGCTTATGATTTTAATAGGTTATACAAAAAATCGTAATTAAGTCCATTGAGATAGCTAAGAGAAAAATTGACTCTAATTTATGTACAGTTTCACAATCAATATCAAGAGTTAGATGAAATCCAAACCTTGGATAAAGATTGGACAGTTCTTATACAGGCCATACTTCTTTTGGAAGTGCTTTTAATAATGCTTCAATATCACAAATTCCTAAGTATTCCAGAATGAGTAAATTTACGTGTATGCACATTGCGAGTTTGTATGGGATATGAATATGTATGTAAATAACTAATATTGAAATAGAGATTTCTGAGCTATAGGAAACCAAACCTCTTGAGTTTCACGATAATGAACAAGGACTATGTGTTCCAGTTTTCTGAGAAAAAAAAATAGAAACGAATCAATTCAAATTTCATGTAAAGATCATTGTCAGGCCATGATCCATGAGGACTTGAATTGCATACTTGTCAAGTAGCCAGTAACATCTACGAACAAAGGTAGGTTTATCTTCGCCATGTGCATAGTAGACATGGAGCCTTTCTTCATTGCCGACCTGTACCAAGAAACAAAAAGGCATTTACCTCCCAACCTCATCAAAACAAAGGTCGCTCAACGAAAGATAATTTTCAAATTAACTTCACAAAGCATTCGTCTTTAATTAGAAGAACTAAAAAGTAAATTTTAAATATTTATAAGGTATACCAATGCTTCATAAACCAAAGCATACCAGATTAGCAAAACTTACAGTTCAGACTTTTATTTTTAACAGGAATAGATCTCATTCCCCTGCAACAGCCATCCACAATGCACCCAACTTACATTACTCACTATGTGATTGATTGCACAATGCACTCAATGGCTTGATCCTACTTCCTGAGGTAGACATCACAGGGGCAATATTACTAAATTGACACCAAATATCGGAGATCCCCTATCTACTCTCCACTAGTGGACCATAAACTAGTACAAGATATGGATTTGCCGATCTCCTCGTCTAATAAAGGAAGAGCCTTATGTAGACAGGGGACGCAACCGCACACCAAAAAAAGAAAAGAACAACTCATAGGTTTCAAATTGCATTTTTTGCTCTGTTCTCACCCTTACTTTCAGAAATTATTTACGTATTCTATATCTACTAATGTTACATCTGGAGAGAGGGTTTTTTTTTTTTGGCATCCTATTACTTGCATGTGTCTTTCCTATTAAATTCTATTTCCTTGGATTAGTGTAGAAATTAGCTCTGGACATGTTGTTGAGGAAAGCATCACACAATTATTACCATGATGACTCAAGTACTTTTCAGACTATTACAGTGGAAGTTATGCAAAAGTCTCCCTAGTGAACCTAACATACAGATTTTCATGATGTTATAAACTCATCACCTAATCTCTTCCCCAATTTACCTTGAAAAGCTCATTTCGTTATACCCTAATTTAATGCTTGCAGGATCCTGTATGATTACTTCACCCAGAGCGAGGGTATGTTGGGCATGGAACAATCATTTGTTCATACACTCTTATATGGGATATATAGTATCCAAATCAGATAGAGTATCTTTGTTGTAGATTCACAAGGGGACTTCTCCCTTCCATTTTCTTTTTTTGGGGGCAGATTCCCTTCGATCAATTGTGAGTATAAGGCTCTTTTACTCCACCATTTCATCCAGAGAAGAGTGCTGTTTATTAGAGAAATTAATTCGCACAAAGGTGCACCACTGTATACACCATTATTGATCATCCTAAACAAGGTGACAGGTACCTTAGAGAAGTTTTCTTAACAGATGTGATCACGCATCTAGAATAGCAAAGATAGAATAAACCTACAAAGAAATAAATTGGCCAGAAAATAAAAAAGCATTTTGTGGCACATGGCTGAATCCAAGTTGGCTATTAAAAAGTAAAAATCATTACATAAAATTTGTTAACAATACAAATGTTTTTTAACCTGCCCACTCTATCCAAAAGGCCATGAGTATTAGCTAGTGGTCGATGATGGATTTTGTTCAACTCAGAACAGAGGTACTTAAAATTTCAGCCAATTTGAGGGAAAAAAATAAATCTAGGGAAAATATACAATCAGTGCCTTTAGTACGAACATCAACCGATGATTTTAGCTGCCGTTAGTCAATAATAGATGTCAGAGAAACCCATTTCTCAAAGGGAAAATCTCACCTTCAAGTGTTCATGAGCTTCTTTGACAGTCTTACCATCCTTTTTCTTCTTCCAGTTATGGCCATCTTTTCGAAAATTCCTGAGCACCTTCCGATCAAACCACACAATCGTACCACCTATTACATTGTGATAGCATCCGGATTAGATAAAACACAATATCTTCCATTATCTGCCAAGATCAAGTAGAAATTAAAGTTCTTCAATGAATGAGAAATTTTTTTCGAAACATCAACAGCCCTCTTATTTCAGCACTAAATCTAACACATTTGTGGAAAATTGGGAATAGATCAAGATTAGATATGTTTCAAGTAAGCAATTAATATTACTTTTCGGTAAGTTCACTGGCTTGACGTTGATGTTGAAATACTTGTAGTTAGATAGCATTGCATGAATCTCATTCGGTCGGAGCCATCTTGCCTGAGCTTCCTCCATTATGCTGTGTATATCTAAATCTGTCCATGCAACAAGGAACCGTTACTATAGAAATTCTTTAAAAAAAAAAAAAACCAACCACAGTTTTTTATGTAACAAGGCACCGCAGTGAGACAGTGTATTCTGTCAAATAGCGAATCGATTTAGGTGGCTTGAATTGGACATATTTACAAAACAACTAGTACTACAATAAAAGAGAATGCGGTGAGAGATATCGAAGATACTGCAAGCGATCGAGTTAGGCAGAGATTAGCTTGTGAATTAATTAAAAAAAAAATAGTCCTCATAGAGTATAACGGCAAAAGACAATTCGGCATAACAGGATTCATTCAGCAAAACAAGATTAATGTAAGAAATCCGGATAATTAGAACTACACTTTGTGGAGTTGAGTTGAATTGAGAGAAGCTAACTTGAAAGTAAAAGAAATGTCACGGCACCCAAACCTATTCAACAGTAAACCCTAAACAAACAACTCTAGAGAGACTGTACTCTTCCAGTCCACCCATACACAATCTCCACCACAAACACACTCAATTCCAACACTGAATTGCACGCATATATAGTCATGTAACTGTACCTTCCATTGTACGGAAGCCATGAATCTCGCAGCCTTCGAGTCGTCGTCCAGTTACGGCACTCAACATTGCAAAAAACCTCCGAACAGTCAACCGATCATTTCACACATCAAACGCTTCAATCTAAAACAGAAAAATCAACATAAAATCAAGGAGTAATTCAGATTAAACAGTGCTTAATTGCAGATTAAAAAATCTAGTATAAGAATTTACACAGAGCAAACCAAAAACAATGCTTACACACAGAGACTACAAGTGTGTTGTAGTAGTCTCTTTGCTTTTTGCTGGTGAATTAGATAGAATTGGAGAGAGAATGGCTCCACGTTTTTCGGAGTAAGTAAGTACAATAATAATGGTGTAAAGAAGACAGTCACAGTGTTATAAGTTGAAATTGAAAGGCTAACTCATTCAGGAGACACGGGTCCAGGTCGAGGACGAAGGTAAAGTCCTGTTCAACTTAGTTTAGTACGGTTAAGGATAAATTACACCAATAATCCCGAAATTTATTATTTATCATATTTTGGTCCTTAAAATTTTAATTTTATCAATTTAATCTTTCAAATTTCAACATTAAGCTGAAGTATTCCTTGGCACTAGAGGTGCAACTCGGGCGGGTTGGGTAGGTTGGACAATCAACCTTAGTCCAACCTTAAATATATAATTTTTAACCCTAACTCTAACACTAACCCTACCTTGGGTTGGGAAACTCAACTCGAGCACTACTCGAGTTTAATTCGGGTGGGCTCGGGTCAAATTCGGGTTGATGATTTCGGATTAATTTACGGGTTCAATTCGGATAGAACCCAAAATAGGCTTGTTGTTCTAAACTTAATACACATATTACATAATATTCACCTAAATGAATAATCAATAACTTCAACCAAGTTTTTAACGAGAGAGGCTGAGAGAACGAGAGATGCAAAGAGAACGAGAGATGCAAAGAGAACGAGAGATGCAAAGAGAACGAGAGAGACAGAGAATGATAGAACAAAAATGACAAATCAGTACTAATGCTTTATATATATATAATTTTTTTTTAATTTGTCGGGTTCAAGTTCATGAGACCTTAACTCGAGTCCAACTCAAATTGAATTCGGGTTGAGATTTTTTAACTCAAGCCCAACTCAAGTATTAAAAACCTTTGTCCAAGTCTTAATTTTTTTGAGTTAAGTTCGGATTAAAATCGGGTTGTCCAACCCAAGTTACACCCCTAGTTGGCACTAACTCCCGTTTAAAAGAAGATGAAAAATGGCATGTGCTCATCACTCCTGACTTTTCACGTTTTAGTCTAGGGAAATTCAATTTTGCACTTTAAAAGACACAAATTTTTTTAATTTTCTCTTTTTTTTTACATTACCCCTTCAAAAAACATATGACTCAAAACACATGGATGATCAAATAAAAATAAGACTAAAAAAATAAATAAGGGATTAAACTGCAGTAGACACATTATCTTCTATCTTTAATTTCGATAATTTAGTCATTTAATAAATAGTATAATTATATATTAATTATAATTTTTTTAAAAAAATATTGGGTTTTTATTTTTGATTTTATATCAATAAATGACATAATATAACATAAATTTTGGTTATAAAATTTAAAATATTTGGATATTTTATCTTTGATTAGAATATTTTTTATCTAAATATAACATTTAAAATTTAAGAGATCTAAGTATTACACACTTATAAACTTTAAGGGGCCTGTATATACTTTACTAACGAATATTTTAATAGACATCGATGACAAAGTTTAAGTGTTAAATATGTACAAACTTAAGGGATTTGTATATAATATTTTAAATATCCATGAATCTAAATGTTTAAATAACAAATTTCAGGGGGTTTGTCCGCAATTCTCCCCGATCTAAAATGTGGTGGTTGATATATGACTATCACAGGTCCAATCTCTTCATTTGCCCAAAGAACGACTTTTTGCACTTGCAACTTAAACAAAAAAATTATTTTGTATTCTAAAAATTAAAATTTTCATATTATATTTTAAATGTATAAAAAATATTGTAATATTGTCTTTATGTTAACTTCTGTTATTTTTTTCGTCAAAAATCAACTCATTAAGACTAAAAAAAACTAACAAAAGGGTCATATTGTAATACTTTTCATCCATTAAGGGTATAATATAAAAATTTAATCTTTGAAATTACAAAATAAGAGTCTTAAGGGTGCAAAATAAAATTCACAACCCACCAAAAAAAATTTAAAATATAGTTGAATTCTGACTACTATTTTTTGTCTGCAATTTTGATGGATATAGTTTCCAATTTTGAAATTCAACTTAATCCGAGACTATTTGAATGTGAATGAAAAAATTGTTGTAAGATCGATAGAGAAAAATACGTATGGACAAACTAGCATATTTGACAAACAGTAGCGGATCTAGAAATATTATATAAGGTGGGGTATATTCTAATTATAAATTTTATTTTGTCCTTTAATAGATAAAAATAATGTGATATATTTTTATTTTTTATATTATATTTGATATTTGAAGATTGATTAAAATAGATGGGCAAAAAATAAGTATACAATATCTATGCAAATAAAAAAATAAGTAAAAATATGTTAATTATAACTTTTTACAAAAAATGAGGTTAATTATATAAGAGATGTGATTAAAATATCAATGACAGAGTCATAGCTGACAATATCAGTACCAAAGTTTGCGCTGTGCGATATTTTACTAATTACTTATGCTTTGTTTTTGGGGAGAACTTGAGAATGGAGTGGACTCCAAGAGATTCTATATTTAATTCTATTTCTATTTCAATCCATTAACCAAAATATTTGTTCTTCTAATGGACCCAATTTTATTTATTTAAAATCATCAAAGTGGGTATAATTGAAAATATTACAAAAATACATAGAATATACATAAGTACAAAAAATAAAATAAAATAAAAATCAAGACGGGCCCGACCCCCAGCCCATGTGTGCCTCCGCCATTGTTGACAATTTATGAGTCATCTAAATCTATTCCTTTTTTATTGAAAGAAATTTATAGGAATCCGAGGAACAAAGTAAATAGGACCAATAGAATTAGAAGGAATAACATGGTATTGTCCGATTCACAACGATATAAATAAATATTTTTATTATCAAAAAGGATATAAATAAATATTTTTATTATCAAAATGGATAATAGTCATGACAGGTTCTCTTTAATTTAGCAAAATGCTTAACACTTATGATCTGTTTGGTAGGGTGAATGACAAAATAAAAAAATAGAAAGTAAGACTAATACATTTTTTATCTGTCAACAAAAGAATTCTTTTTTACCTCATTTGTGTCTGGTAACAACGATAAAAAAGTAGGAATAATTAATTTTTTTTGTGTTTGATAAGATGAAAAAAATATAAATATATATTTTACCATTATATTTATATATATAATATATATATACATAATATGTAATTGATAATGATTTAATTATCTAAACTAAGTTTTACAACTGAATGAAGAATATTTTTACTGCAGATTTGTAATTGTGTCTATTGACAAAAAATTAGTAAAAAAATAACATTAATTAATATACATAATTTTTAAAAAATGTTGTATTTTATTAAAATATATAATTGGATTAAAATATACTAAAAAATTTATTTTATACCTTTTTATTCAAATTTTGTTTCTATTAAATGAAAATTGATTTTATTATTTCACGGTTATTTTCTCTCGAGTCTTAACTTTTTGTTATTCTTAAATTTATTTATTTTATGTCAACTAATAAATTATTTTTAGTTATATTTTATCTTGAGACATTGCTGACCTCTCCCCATATCTACCAATGATAGGAAGACAGACATAATATTAAATTGAAAGTTCAAGTCCCCACTAGCAGACATAGACATAATACTCCCCCCACCACCTTGATTATAAGGTTGTACGTGCCTCTTATTTTCACACGGCTTATTGAATGATGGACAACTAGGTTACTCGGAAAAGTCTATTCTATTGAATATTTTTTTGGTACCATACAATTTGTTGATGCACATAATATTTATACAATATCAATCAAAGATGAAATAATGGGGGTTCAATACAAACAAACATAAAGATTATGAAGTTTGGTCTAATTGATATACTCCATTGGGAATGACTAATCTTATTATGTAAGAGATGTGGTATGTTCAGATGTGAGTGATGTCCCTATGTGTAGGCAGAGTTTACAACTTATAAATTAGTGAAATTGGCTCCGAATGACTTTAGGCGCCATCCTCGTAATAGGGAGTTGGAGTGATTCTATGAAGCTCATCTCATCCTCGTAACTAGTGATATGATAGTAGAGTGATTCATTAAAACTTATCTTATCTCATAACGAACGAGATGATCATGTAAGACTGACAATGTACCCCTAATAGTTACGTCCCCACATATTCCTTTTCCTTGATAGATAGAGATCCTAAGAATTGAAGTTCAAGTCCCCACTAGCAGACATAAACATAGTACTCCCCCACCACCTTGATTAAAACGTTATTCGCAGGACTTATTTTCCCACAGCTTATTGAATGATCGACGACTAGGTTACTCAGAAAAGTCCATTCTATCAAATTTTTTTTACCATATAATCTGATGATGTATAGAAATATTTATGCAACATCAATCAAATAAGAAATGAAAAAAGTTCAACACAAGTAAATACAAAGATTATGTACTTTGGTCTTGAAGACATATTTCATTGTAAATGGTTATGGTGGCCGAAAAATTTTATTATTCAAGAAATATAGTGTGCTTATATGTGAATGATGCTCCCATTTATAGACGGGACTTATAATTTATAGACAAGTGAAATTGGCTCCGACGAGCTCCAGGTGTCATCCTTGTAATAGGGAGCATGGTGATTCCGTGAAACTCACCTTATCCTCGTAACGGGTGAGATAATAACAGGGTGATTCATTGAAATTTGCCTTATTTTGTTACGGACGAAATAATTTCGCGAAATTGACGATGTGCCCTCGATGACTATGTTCCTACATATTTCTTCTCCTTGAATAGAGCTGATGATGGGTTGGGACTCTTAGGAAGGTGGGCTTGACCCAACTAAAATTGTCACTGGGCCTTGTTAATATGTATCTATGGTCTGTGCTTAGTATACATTTGCGGTCTGGGCTTGGTTTGTAATTCTGGGTTCGACCCATCACCATTTTGAATTATTATTTTATTATGGTCAAGTTATAACTTTGAAATAATAAATTATAATTGTTCAAAGCAAAATTATGATCGATCACTGATCATAAACTTTTGGTATCGATCCCAAATTTTCATGATGGATTATGTCATTTAAAGTTATAACTTACAATTCAAAAAAATTATAATTTAGACTTAAAAAATTATAATTTTTGGTACAATACCGCCGATGGTACCATATTATTTCCCAGGTTACTCACTTGATTGGATTTTGAAGTCTGTGTTAATCACTCACTTTAATTCCATGCAAAATTTTAATTCGAATTTGATTCGATAATGTGTACAATTTTAATTTCACAATTTGTATATGTGATCCTTTAAATTAAAACTTAAGTTTTGATTACTTTTTTTTTTAAAGTAAAGTATACACGATTGATATAAACACTCAATCTCAAAAGATACAATAAAGTCGACTTCATATTTGTGTATAAAAAATAGTAATTTATATCCAAGTTAACTAAGAATTCAATTCTTATGCATCAGGGACATTAGCATTCCATTTCTTGATATTGACCATTGGCTATGAACTAGTCATTGCCAGATTAGGCACTTTGGTTGAACAGGATTTACAAGAAGTTACCATTGAATAAACTCTTTTGTTAATAAGAGTTTGTTAAAAATTATAGGTTTTGACTTGGGTTGTGGCCATTCCTTGCCATCCAAATAGAGATTGAGAGTAGGGTTGTTAATTAAATTGAGCTACTCAAGCTTGACTTGAATTCGGTTTGGGTTCGACTCGTTTAGACTCGATTTGTTTTCTAAATAAACCAAAACTTGAACAAGTTTTTATGCTTGTTCAGCAAACAAATCTTATAAGCTCGGCTTAAACTCAACTTACTTAATTCGTTTATGTGCAAATACTTGAGTTCGACTTGTTTTTGACTCATTCAGGCACGGATCGTTTAAGATGAACAATTTTTTAGGCTCAATTAAAAAACAAACTTTTCAAACTCAACTCGATCTTGACTTGAGCTCGTTCGACTAAAAGCCCTAATGAGAGCATTATGCAAGTCTATTTGAATAGAGAGATTTATTCTTTATCCTGACCATGTTAAAAAGGATTAATTGCGCACCGCTTCATACAAATGTATAAAATCTGTAATATCTCTCTACCGCTACCCCAGCTTTCACCCTCCCACCACCACCCCCCCATTGTAACAAAATAAGGTATTAATGTGCTAAATTAATGTTTTAAAAATTTTAAATGAGATGTAATCCATATCTATATATATTTTACTTGTAAATAAATGTCCCTATAGCTGAAAAACTTTTTAAGGACAAAATTACCCTTAACAAAATCAATAATAACAGCACTATCTCTTTTAGTTAATAATAATAAATTCACAATATTGTCTACAATGGCCACAGTTTATGTGGCTATTGGGTTGCCTTAGGAAATAAATAATGGAAGCACTATCTTTTTTAGTTACTAAATAATAAATTCACATGGAATTTCCGTAATGATTACAATTTATGTGGGTGTTGGGTTGGCCTACTATTACAAATTCTAACACTCCATATATTTAACTCCACATACAATTCGACAATCTCAAAACAGAGACCTTCAGATTCAATGTCTTCTTGCATAACACCCGGAGGTGGTTCTCGTGAACAAGTTAAGTTGATGGCAAGAATATGGTCTTCATTGATAATTCTGGTGAGTCAATCCCGACATGCTGCATGCTTGGAAAGTGCATGGTTCTCGACCATGAAAATTCGACGAAGCCAAGAGATATGCTCTGCCATGGAAAGTTTTGCATTGATCTATATTCCATTGGAAGCTCTTGGGATTAAACCAAGTCTATTTGTCCCACATTCGATTTGTTAAACCAAGTCTATTTGTCCCACAAGTTTTTAGAAGTCTTGTCACATTGGATCTTTCTAAATGCTTTGTAGTATTTTATTAGCAATGGGATTATTTTATTTTTTAAGTGTGAGAAGGACACTGGATCATTTTCCTCTTCTCACAACAATTGAAAAATATCGAGCACTTTCTAGAGAAATACTGATCGGACTTCATTTCATAGGACGTCAAATAGTATATTGAATAATACTATGGTTCTATCGTAATGACAAAAACAAGTTCAAATTCAATCATATCCTTAACAAACAAATTTAACAAAGAAATCAATTGATGCCAAGCCAACATAAACAGGATACATGATACTCTATTTTGATCATGACATCTAATGTGGGGACAAGTTTTCTTAATAACCGTTAGATAACGGTCATATTGCAAAAAAAATGACAAAAGGAGGGGTCATATGATGCACAAAAAAGTTTGGAAAAACAGCCTTATCTATGACAATGGTCTCAATGAGGTGACTAGCCAACTTAACGGTCATATTCCTTCCATTTCAGTAAACAAAAGGGTCATTTTGGTCCTAAAGGTGGAGCAAAATTTTCAAATTTTGAAAATTCTTGGGTGATTTTATCGGATTATTTTTCTTGGTATAGACATTTTGAGTCTATAGAATTGTTTGACAATGGTTGAAAAAGACAAAAGAAAAAAAGGGGAAAAACTAGACATTTTTTTGTTGATTATTAATTTACTTTGGACCCATTATAGATAATTGAATTCTCAACTAATACAAGATGGATTACTATAAAAATTAAGAAATATTACTTTGAATCTTCAATTATATGGTTAGTACCATATAATTGTTTTTTTAAATTAAACGATCAGGGGTATTTAGGTCAGTTTATGCATACATCAACTAATTTTCTCCATAGTCCAGTCAAATACAGACCATTCACGTCGAAATTAGGATATTATTCAGGAAAAATTTGTTTTTCATGACTTAACCTTAAAAGATTGTCAAAATTTAAACTCAGACATCTGAATTTACAATTCATCTATCGTAGTCTAACCCAATTATATGGTTGGTATCATAAACACCGCTTTTATCATTAACATGTTTCCAAAAAATCTTCCCCTTATCCTCAATGGTAGTTGGTGGGTTGTCATTTATCATATGGGTTGTTCATTAAATCTTTTTGATGGAATCCTTATTTGTTATGGTGGATGTTTATGAATCTAAATCTCGTCTAATATTTTGTTTATTTTTGGTAAATCATTTGATATGTATCGGAGATTGACTCATTTATGTACAAATAAGTTATAATTAAATTTACAATAAAAATAAAAAAAAAAGTTATTGAAAAAAATTAAAAGAAATTCTTATGAAGCAATATGGTTACACCGAAAGGAGAAAAAACATAACAAAACAAGAGCACACAAGACAGGTCGACTACTGAAGTAGGGACTTAGCTAGTTTTCAACATAGGGTGAAAGTCGCGTCTTCCTTCAGTGATCAAGAGTTCAAATTTGTCTGTCATAATAATTTTTGTGAATCAAATATTATTGGAGGGACTGAATATGTGCAGCTTATCTTTGGTGGTGTTGTTAGAATAAATTCGATCATTTCTAATCAATAATAGTTATGATTCAAATTAAATATTCTACGGATAAAAATTTGAAGGGTTTCTATCTCTGGTTACGCCTAACCACCATTTTTCAGTGAAAAAGTGGAAAAAAAAAGACAGGTCGTGCTTAAGCATGTGCACAGTGAAGAAGGTGTCGGTACAAAACGTGAAGGGCACGTGCAAAATTGTACGGTTTGAGTTTGGCTAGGGACCAATTGATGTTGATACCTTAACAGCCTTAACCAGAACTCAAATATTTACTTCCATTCAATAGTCTCCAAAGTCGTAAGCCCACCTTAGATAATCCTCCTTCTCTCTGTCTCTCTCTCCACCACCCTCCACCCTACCTCAACCTCTCACCACCAACCTCTCTTAGTTTCGTAAATTGTCAGTCACCAACATATATACATATACCCATATATATGTGTGTGTCACACACATACAAACACACAGAAACACTGTTTGTACACATATATATTCTTATCCTACCCTTTGTCCCAACCCTCCTTTTCCCTAACCACCTTTCTCCCTTGTTTTTATATCTCTTTTTCATCTCTTCTTTCATCCTTTGCTTGCGACTCCCCTTTCCTCTGCATCAAGGTAATTGCAGATTCTCTCTCTCTCTCTCTCTCTCTCTCTCTCTCTCTCATGGTCGAATTCTGGTGATTTCTTTTTGATTATGGTTCATGAATTCTTTATATTTTGCTTTTGTCCTGTCTGGCTATAAATTTGGCCTATTGCTTGGATTGTTTCCTTACCATTCTATTGTCAGTATTGCCTTTAATTGTTAGTAGCCTCTCTGTCTCTCTCTGTCTCTCTTTTAAGCTTCATTTTACATTGGATTTGATGAAGTTTTTTATAATCCTTCTAGGCGACAGATATGGCAGATTACAGCAGAAGTGAAGAGTATATTGCCGCCTCCCAAGACAATGAGGTACTACTCCTGCCGATATCTTTCTCTTTTTGTTTCCAGTCATTGCCTTTCTATCGCTATTCAATCTTGTTTCTAATGATCCGTATCTTTTTCTATTCTTGCCGATAAGTTTGCGTAAAATTATACTTGTAATTCGATTAACGGATTAATATCTCTCCATATACCTTTTTTCTTAATTTCACCATGACTTATAGTAAATTCGAAAAAAGGCTCATAATTTAGGACCGAAACCGTCACTCATACACAGTAATTGATCTACCGAGAAATTGGGTGTATTATTGAGAAAATCCCATAAATTTTTTGATATGGAGAATATTAATATTAATATTCATATATTGATTGATTTGCAATAACACAATAAGAATATTGTCTCTTGTTTTTGCCAAAAATTCTAGTCGGAATATTTATTCCTCAGATTTTGCTGTGTCTTACATTAAATGGTAGTTAATACTATTTTTAGCAATAAGCACATATCTCTCTCTCTCTCTCTCTCTCTCTCTCTCTCTCTCTCTATCCAATGGTGATTACATGAGCAAGCGTACGTGTGTGCATGGCCCACCATGCACATGGCAACCATGCAATCATTACTTAAATACTTGAATCGAAATGTGAACCGAAATATCTGGTCATATTTGTAAGAATCCATAAAAAGAAGGGCATAAATATGATTTAGATTTTTTGTGGGGTCTACGAGGGAACCAATCACGTGTTACATGCTCTCTATCATAGCTGTGTAGGCACTGTAAGGTGGTCCATTAACCTAGCAGTTATCGTATTCATAGACTTCTCATTAATACAAAGAAGTGGTAAACCACTCAAGGCTCTAAGGAAATTATTATGGAACATTTTTTGGGAAATTGTCGGCAAAGAATTGGAAGATTAATGAGTTTATATATAGATATATAATGGCAGTTTAGAAATTATTGGAAACAATATCTAGATGGACTTAGATGTTGTATAGAGAGATTATTTTCGTGACTAAAATCTTTAATGTCTAAATCATAGTGCTATAATTTTATTGTTTATATATATATATATATATATATATATATATATATATATATATATATATATATATATAATTTTTTTTTGTTTCAACGGTTAAGGGTGTATTAGTTAAGTTACGCGTACCATAATTAATCTCTTCTTCGACTCGGTTAAAGACATATCTTTCACGCTGGATTTAGAGTATTTATGAGGAATAAATTTCTCATGGTTTGACTCTAAAGGGTTACCAAGGTCTGAACTTAAGATATTTGAGTTTACAATTTATTCTTATTACCACTTGAGGTATCATTTTAGGGTTATGTATGTATATAGACTTGTCAATCGTGTCGGGAGAAGTGAGTTTGTGTTAGAAATTTTTACACATATACTCGATTCGTTTATTAATTCGTGTCTAACGAGTTATGTTATATCGAGTTTTGTGCCGTATAAATCGAGTATAATTAGTATATAAACAAATTGTGTTGTGTATTTCTTTTAATTGATTTTATCAGTACTTGATTCATTTATTAATTGTGTTGGGTCGGATCAGATTCATTAGTTTATGAAACAGATAGCTTAAAGAATATTCAAACCTTTTAATTTCGTGTCATATTCGTGTCATGTTAATAAATCGTGTCATTTTAACACTCATATATATATATATATATGAGAGAGAGAGAGAGAGAGAGAGAGATATGTATATATGAGTCTATATATTGGGTTGTTCAAGTGAATCATGTGGACTTTTGACTTGGGCAAGGCAACTAAAAGTTGACATGTATTATATAGCGTCATTTTGAACCAATTGGTGGTGTAGGTTTGACAACTTGACATGGTTCTTTAGAGTCATATGTATTCGAAGCAGCTGGAAAAAAAAAGCATAGGAGGATCATAGAATATTCAAGCTAAGATTGGTTCAAACAAATTAACATGAGAAAAGTGGGTTTATCTCGGTCATTAAAAACTTATCTACACGAGTAAAAACTCTTTTCTCTATTTCCCTTAACCATAATTTAGCTTATTTATTGTAAATAAATAAAAAGAAATAAACTAAAAAAAGTATTCTGGATCTGGGTTTTGATTCTCTAAAATATATTATTACAAGGGAACTTTTCTTAGTTTACTGGGTCAATTTGAGTTAGGCACCACGTTGATATCAACTTCAGTTATTATAAACTACCAAAATTAGTCAAGAAGAAATTTAGAAGAGTTGTTGGATTCTGTTATATAGTGGGTACAAGTTGTTGCTTTAGGACCAGTTATTCAACCTATGGGTTAAGTTCTCTCTCTCTCTCTCTCTTAATTTTTTTTTTCTAGGTCATATGAAGAACTTAAAGTTAGAAAAAGTTGGGTCAAATGGATCAGTTTATCCGAAGGCTTTGTGGGTTTTGAACTAATCAATCATTCTGAAAGTCATTTATCTTTTATTTTTGTTCAAAGCTCGGGATTGTTCATCTCTAGTCTGGTCAAAGACGAATATTAAGATTAGATATTCGTAAGGAATAAATTTGTCATAACCTAATTTCAAGGAGATGTCAAGATTCAAATTCAAAATATTTGAATTTATAGTTAATCTTTATTACTAGTTGAGTTAATTTAAGATTATCCCCAAGTCTTTTTGGGTTTTGAACTAATCAATCATTCTGAAAGTCATTTAACTACCTGGTCAAGGCGTGCACCATTTGCCTTTGCCTTTGCCTTTTTCTAACTCACTAGCACTTATGCCGCCTCTGCCGGTGAGAATGAAAAGTATAAGAGATTACTTTTTTTATTCTTTAAAAAAAAATAATATATATATTTTTTTGTGTTTGATAGGATGAATAAAAAATAAAAATAATTGATTTTTTTTTGTACTTTCTAAAATTATGAATGACAATTAAATCGTGTCGTGTCAGATTTATATCGAGTCATTGAGAGTTCGTGTCAAACATTAGTCAAACTTAACTTAAGTTATTTAATTAATTGTGTCGTGTCGAATTGATCTGTTTATTTTTGTATCGTATTCGTATTCATGTTAACTTACATAAACTTTAAATAAAAAATTTAATGCTCATATTCTGTTTTCACTTAATTAAATTCATGTTTATACTTATTCTACAAATTAAAAATTAATTTAAATAAATATAATAATAATAAGTGAAAATATTTTTTTTATATAATAATTATGTCAGTGCTTAATAAATAGTTAAAAATAATTAACATTTTATGTCTATAATATTAGTTAAACATATTAATTTTGTGTTACGAAAAAATAGAGAAAATTTTTATTATTAAATAAACGGATTGATGGTGTCAATTTTGGGTTTGACGGGATGAACTAAATATGAGCTGTTTATATTTTGTATTCATGTGTTAGGTCATTTTTGAGTTCGTGTCGAGTTATAATCAAATTCGTGTTATACAATTTGTGTCAAGTTCTAGTCGTGTTATTGTGTTGAGTCAAAAAATTTCACTCTTAACTAAGATGAAATTTTTTTTATTTTAAATTTTTATTTTAATTTTTTTTTAAAAATATATAAATACATATTTTATTATTATATTTATATGAGAAATTTATATATATATATATATATATATATATATATATATATATATATATATATATATATCAAATGATATATATAGAAAAATAAGATACATTTCAACAAAAATAATTAATTTTTCGTTCACTTTCCTTTCGGTTTTGGAGGTATTAATTTTGGTGAATTGGAAGAAAAGTTCATCTATCTACTTTTTCATCTTTCCTATTTTTTTTACTTACCAAACATGATATTTTATTTATCCCTTTACTTTTTTATCTTTCAAATTTTTTATCTCTTAATTTTTTTATCGTACCAAATGAAACATTAATGATCCTGCCATTGAAGAAAAGAGAATGTCTTTGAAGGACTCGGCTCTGTGGACGACAAAAAATAGAATCAAGACAGAACACAAGAATGGATGACTCAAATATCATCTATATTTTAGGAAATACGAATACGGATATATGACTCGGGTATGATATGATATAGATACGAATACGACGATACGATAAAATTTAAAAAAACAGAATACGAGTACGACCAGGATACGTCTGTAATAAAATATATTTTATATTTTACTATTATTAAACAACTTAAAAATTACAATTTTTCAATAACTCTTTAACATTAGTAAGTAAAATTAGGACTTTTTACCATGAAAATGATGTAATATCGTCTTATTATGATATGTTCATAAAATAAACATTGAAGGAATCATAACCACATTTAATTAGTTGATTTTTCAAATATTTATTTTTAAAGGATAATGTAAGTGATTCATTTTTTTATACTTTCTTAACATTTAATAATAGATAATATTTGAAAAACACTCGTGTCTTCAAAATTATATGGAATTTTGTTGATATTTCATATTGTATGTGAACTCCAAAGAAGTGGTATAATTTAAAATTAAAAATGATACATTTTACTCTATGCTTAGAAGTATCCGCGGAGTATTCACATATTTTATTAATTGTCGGATACGGATGATGCGTATCCGATACGTGGGGGTGTTCAAATTTTTGACCGGCCGCAAGTTCCTACCCTACCCTACTCTACTGAACGGCTAGCCGCAAAAATTGGGTAGGAATGCGAAAGAGTTTTTGGTCTTCCAACAATTTTCGGGTAGGAATGTAGAATAGTCATTCATTTCTGCATTCCTACCCTATCCCTACCCGCAATAATTTTTTAATATATATATAAACTAAAAAAATCCTAATCTACCGAGTCCCATGGGCGTTTATGCCTCACATCTCACTCGGTCACTCCACTGCTCCTCCTTCATCATTCTAGACTTTCCACCCAGGTTCTCTCTCTCTCTGGTGTGGTCTGAGTTGGAAGGTTTGATTGCAGACTTTCATCTACAGTAACAAATCGGTGCTGCTGTGCGCGATCTGGTCATGAGTTGCAGATCAATGTGTGATCTGAGTTGTAGATCCTATGTTGCAGATCCATGGTTTTTTATCCTATGTTGCAGATCGGGATGACCTAGTCTTTGTTCCTATGTTGCGGATCTGGCTATTGCCATTTTGTTCGTGTATACTTATGAGTAAACCTAAATATGACCTCTGGTTGGATGTTGTTTGCATATGTCTTTCTTTTTGAAGGGCAGACACCACCCATCTCTCTTAAATATATTTCTTTTTGGATGGTGCTGGTATGGTGGGTGGTGTTTTGTTGGAATGGCTTTGGAACCAAGGCTAGTGATAATGCACAAAACTAAATAAATGGGTTATTTGTGCCAGCAGTAGTTTTAATTTCGGTTTGTTATTCATCGCAATATAGACTACTGTGAGAAACCGACTACTTTTATTCATCACAATATAGACTATTGATGTTCATACTTTCTTGTATTTTATTATAATTTTTGTTGTAGTTGTTTTAGATTTTAGTGTTAATTGATTTATTGTGTTATTAAATTGGTGCATGTTATTTAATTAAATTATTAAAATGATCCAAAAATTAATAGTTACAAAGATGTTTACTCAACTTCCTACCCGATTAATCAGGTAGGAATACTACACCTATCGGGTAAGGTAAGCCAAGAAAAAATCTTTCGCAAAGTATCGGGTAGGAAGACGGAAGAGCATATTTCCTACCTATAGGGTAGGGTGAACACCCCTACCAATACGTATCTTTGAGTATTCGACGAATATAATATCCAATACGGTATCCGATATGAATACGTTGACCTTGACAAAATATTCGTACTTCATAGTCTATATCGTATTTTTTGGCCCGTCATATAAAGATTGAGAGGGGTTGGGGCTTCATACCTAGTTTTTTTGGGCCCAAAGGATCGCTTAGGGCTTAATTTGTCAATGGGTCAGGTTCGGGTTAACTTGTTGGAAACCGACCCTAATGGGGCTTAAAGGAACTTTTTTTTTTTTTGAAATACAATTTTTGAAAAAAATAAATAAATTCATAAGTGCATTTTCTTTAGAAAGGAAATTATGCTATCAGGCAACCCGACCCTAAAGCCTGTAGGGCTAATGGGCGCTTACCACACCATGTGGCAAGCTGGGTTGCTCATTAACCTTGCGGGCTGTCAGGTCGCCAGTTCCATAAGTTATAGGGGTGTTCAAATTTTCAATTACCCACATATTTCGACCATATCCGACCGCAAAAAATGAGGTAGGCCAACGGAAGAGTTTTTGATATTCCGCAAAAATCGGACAAGAATATGGAATACCCATAAGAATTCCTTGTTAATGTGTACAGAAACCCTAAAATTCGTATGCATCTTCTTTCTAACCCATCTTTCTAACATTGATGTTTATGTCTTTCTTGTTATATTTTATTGTAATAATTTATGTATTATCGAATTTATTGTGTTTTTCTTTAGTGTTAGTAGTTTATTGTGTTGGTTAATCGGTGCAAATTACTTAATTGAATTGTTAAAATGATTTAAAAATTAATAACTAAAAAATATGTGTTTACCTGATTTCTTGTTCGACTTCCTATCTGATTGTTTTGAACGGAATTCGAGTAAAAATAAAACACTTAATAGGCCAAGAAATATTTTTGTTTTGCAAAGTATCAGGTAAGAAGATGAAATACCATAATTCCTACTTGTAGGGCTGAGTGAATATCCGTAATGAGTTGTTTCATTTATTTAACCATATCAATATAAGTTTTCTTTTAATAACCCAGCCCCACCAACCGAGTTCATTTAGATCCATTACCAGTAGTCAATTTGGGCCCACTCGCAAAACCTCCTCTCCACACGCCGGGGTTAAATTTAATAGAGGTGACCCCAAGGAACATTTTCACCATGTGGCTCGTTACGAAAATGAAAAATTGTGCTCAACATGATCCCATTAGAACATCCCACTCCTATATTAACTGTTTGTGTTATTTAGGTTAATATGTGAAGCATAAAGACTCCTCTGGTTTTTCAAAATTTTCTTCTTCTTCTTCTTCTTCTTATTTTGTTTAATGGTTTAAGGCCACGTCTGTTGGTAACAAATATGGAGGACTTGCGCCAAAGAAGAAGCCATTGATCTCAAAGGCAAGTATTAATTGTTCCTTATAGCAGCTGTCTTTTGAGGTTCAGCCTTTCACTGCTTATTTACCCAAATCTCTCAAGTGTATTGTTTGGATGCAGGACCATGAACGTGCCTTTTTTGATTCAGCAGATTGGGCCTTATGCAAGGTATTTTTATAGGGAAAAAAATTGTTTTTTTTTTTTTTTTTTTTTAACGTGGCCTTTTTACACTTTGTACTCCGAAAGATATCCAAAATCTCAGTTTATACCTTGAATGATTAATTTTTTCACATTGCACCCTGAATGTTATAAATTAGCTCCAAAGTGAATGTTTTTTTCCACTTGAAAAAAAAAATTAATTAGTGGAAATTCTGTGTCATTTACTGAGTGGATCAGGGCATCTAGTCTAGTATCTTATAGTCATGGTTGTCATAAGTTGGAGTCCTCTTTGGCCGATGTGCGTAGATGGATTGGGTATGAATCGTATGACTGTATGCATTCAGAGTTTATATTGTATTTTCAGGTTCAAATAACACGGTTGGGATACTTAGCTGTTAAAACAAACCCATCTACAATGTCTTTCCGTTTTTTAGCCTAAGTTAATTTATTCGGGTGAGAATATGTCCCTTTGAAAGTTTTTTTTTCTGTGCACTTCTAATGTAATTTGGTCTCAATAAACAGCAAGGTGCAGGAGTGAATCCAAAATCAACTGTGGCCATAGAGACATTGCGACCAAAATTACAGGTATTATTATTACTCTACTGAGTGCTGAAGACTATCAATGTCACTGTAAAAGATCGTACACAGATTACAAGACTCCCTGTTTATACGGGAGTCCGAGAGAGATAACTAGTATCATAGCGTTTTCTCAAACAACATTAATCTTAGTAAATTTCATTAGCTAATAATGAGCTAAACTTGGTTAATCCACAGAGAACGCCTCACCAACAACTACCCCCTCGGAGACCTGCTTGCACATCTGGAAGGGACAGTCTTGTGAGTTCCTAAGTGCAAGAGATCAATCATACTGTGTTTTTTCAACAAGTTGAAAGGGTTGGGTTGGAAATTATAATGGATTTGGTTAATGTTGATGCTATTGCAGGCTCAGTAGATCCTCATGTAGAGTGCTTAAGGAGGAGGGGTGGTTTTATATATTATACATATGTATATGTACTTGATATGTCGCACATTCACCATCTGATTGAACACTCTAAAATGGTAAATCAATGTTCAGATCAATAAGTTTTTACCATTTGACTAGTGTTTGATTTGTGTTTTTCGAATTTCAATTATAATAATAAAGTTATACTTTTTAAGTCTACTAGTTGGCGTACACGTGCGTTGTATGTGGATAATTTTAAAGTATAATTTGTTTCTTATTTGTTATGGCATGAAGTTATAAGTTTGTTTGTACAAGGTTGAGCATTTTGACATGAGATCTTAAAAGGTGGTTTTGTGCTATTAGCCATTCAAAGAAAAGGATTTGTACACATTAATTGAATTTAAGGAGTGAAGTATATAACTCATACATTCCTAATTAAAAATAAAATATATGACTCATACATGTTTTTAACCTAAGGACTCAAAGGTAATATATAAAGACATCATGAGCTGTTTGGTTGAACATCATCAATGGTCAGGTCAAAGGACATGAGAGCGAATAGTTGAGATAAAATTTCAAGTAAAAAGTTCAATCCAGAACAAAATTCCTAAACAAGGCATATAAGATCATAACCTTAACCTAGCTCATAAGAATAACTACCAGTGTCACCAGCACCCTTCCAAGCATTTGAATGACATTTTTTTTTTCCTAACAATTAAGAATTAACTACCAGTGTCACCAACACCCTTCCAAGCATTTGAATGACATTTTTTTCCTAACAATGAAAAATTAAGTCAAGTCATGGTTGAAAGAACAAAATAGAGAACTGGGTCAACTTATTCTCTCTAGTCTAGCTGTTATGAACAAAGAAGATGGTGAGACAACTTTATATAATTATAAGAGGAGGTATGTTATCTCTCCAAAATCCCATTTTATTTCATCTGTATTGACACAACAACATAATGAGCTAATTTTTATAATCGAGAAATAAAGTGGGGAGTAATGTTTTAGGGTGGTATGCCCAAATGCCTTATTAATGAACTCTTTGGCTGTTCTTTTTTGTCTTGTCGGAATAACAATTCAAAAAACAAAGCTGAGGTCACCCTTATTTGAGTCTCTGGTGAACAACCTGAATTTATCACACCTTCTGAGGGGTCAATACTCAGCTGCCTTGAAATAATTAAATTAATACGAAGATGGAAAAATGCCAAAGATGCTAAAATTGTAAATAGAAGTGTCACCAATGTCAATTTTGGAATAGTAATAATATTCCCAAACTCTCTTCCGCTTGGAAGCACAAAACCAAATCGCTAACATTAATGTATTATATATAGCTCTCTAGCCCCATGGCACGTAACAACCAATTCTTTAAGATTCCAATCTTTAAGATTTTCATACATAACAATAATGAATTCAAGTATAATGTAAAAAAAAAATTGAGAATAACTAATTGAGTACTTGTGATTTTCCCATCTAGAAGCCAAAGATATAAGTTTGGTCCTAAGTTCTTATAAAATTTTATATATAACAGAATGAATGTGATATTTTTTTCATCTAAAAATGTATAAATATAATAAGTTGGAAACACCGGCCCCTGATATTCAATAGTACAAATTCTATATATGTTCCAAACACTTGCAAGGATAAATTAAACTATGTCCTTTATAAAGTGCTTAATTCGTGAAACACATAGATGTTGTGTCAACCCATCTCTTCTTCTCTTCATTTCCTTCAAAATCACTGTAAAACCAAGAGTTTGAAAAGCAATAATTAAAATATCAAATAAATAATTGATTATAACATTGTCCAAGAAATCTTCACTGCGATGCATCATAGAATCTCCGATCATGTCCATCTTCGAATTGCTTCGAACTTGTAATTAACAGTTATCGTAAACAAATATTACTACATATTAGTCAGTCAAAACATCAACAATAAACAAACAAAAGCATCATAGACTTCTTCAATGAAATGAGATGCTTTTATTGTTTTGACATCACTATGTCCCCGGTCATATTTAATAGGTCAACCACTTGGCTTCGTTACAAATCTGCAATCAATCAGTGATCTCAAAGTTTTAACTTTAAAATTGTAAATTTCTCATGCTCATGAGTTCAACGTATGTTTATACTAATAGGCTAGTATTGAAATATAAGAAGTGGTAAAACATAAAATGACATAATAACGCATGTCCTATCAAAAATAATCGACAAAAAACATACAATTTTTTGGGGAGAGAGAGAGAAAAACAAGGACACATTGTGAAAGAAAATAAGAACATAACAAGGACATTTCACACCAATTGCTATAACAATCACAGGAATTGAACCAACTCCTTGCCATATGATTCATAAACTATAGAATGATACCACCAAGACACATGAAAAAAAAAATAGACCAGAAAACATATGAGTGGATGCAAAGCTCAATTTGATAAAAGGAATGACATTCTAGTTCCTTCATTGACTTTTGGCTGCGCTTGTTTTTGCTATAAGATCCAAAGTCCACTTTGTTTTCAATAACGAAAGATTTGCCAATTCTCAAAACTACAGCACCTTGTTCTTTTTACATGCACAAATATATGAAAGGTTGAGATACGAGTAATTTCTTCGGCTAGCATTCAAAAGAGTGACAATCTTCCAAGATTGGCATTAAACTTTTCTTTTCTCTTTAAGAATTCCCTCAAGAGAATAGATTCTTGTTTTGGCTAGTTAACATGGTAGATTTCATGCAATAGAAATTACCCAAACAAAAAAATTAAAATTAAATTTTAAATTCATGATAGCATAAAAAGAAAATGGAGAGACCAAAATAACTGTATAATGAACATATGAGAGTAAATTGGTACTTGTTCAAGCAGCCTGCTCGTTGTGTGTGTGTGTGAGAGAAAGAGAGAGAGAGAGAGAAAGAGAGAGAGAGAGTTTTGATGGCTAGGAGATTGAGGATGTATAGATATACGACAATATGTTTTTCTTAAGGCTTTTAAGTCAAGATAATTTATGGATAAAAATGTTTTTAAAATTGCTTTGGGACAAGTTTACCTCCCATTCCCAATCCTTTTCAAATTCACTGGGTGAAGCGACAAGACAACATTATCCTGGTCTCCAATTTTTTCAACCGCGTATCTGGTCGATGACATTCTCGACTTATTCTTGGAACAAAGGAGATAAAAAGATGTTTCCTTTTTTGGGATAACAAGTTGAATATGCCGAGTTGGAAAGCAGATTGCATATGCGAGTTAACTATTACTAAAAAACCAAGAACATAGAAGACGAAATATTAGACTTCGACAAACAAATATATTCATTAAATAGAAGGGGTATAGTCTCAAAGTCATAAATGTACATTAGTTACATTAGCCATCATTGAAAATGCTAAGGTAGAAGGCAATACGAAGAAATGAAACTGTAAGAGTAAATAGCCGTCACAAAGTTGTAAATATAAATCATCGGTTAAATAAGCCAATTATCAGGATAAAATTGTCATTATAGGAGTAAATAGGGTTAAAATTGGAAAATAAAAGTTTTTCATACTTGTTGCCTCTTATAAGTAGTATAGATGTAACATTACTCGTTTTACAAAGTTCTAGTTTTTACTATCATTTCAGTTTTCTTCAGCTGCATTTATTCTAAAAATCCCATCGATGTTATTCAGTTCATTTTTTTGAAAATAATTAGAGGACAACATATTTTTTGTTTTTGGTTTTTTAAATGATGTGCATATAACATGCCTACTCAAAACAAAATTCATTCTTGGGTTGAATATATATGGATTTGAAAGTAGTTATCAAGAAATAATTTTCTCCTTTTTTGGGGTGTCTGAGGTTGAAATCTACAACCCTCGTCTCGAGAAGAAATAAGTTTCAACTACATATAACCTGCGAAAATTCTTGTCAATTAGAGATGCGCTAGTGAATATCATATACTTTTTTCAATTAGACAATTATCATTGTGAATCAAAACTTCATATGTTAATAAAGATAAACCCATTTCCATTAGTTTGTCTGGGTTTTATATGATCGTCAATCTATACTTCAAATTTATTGAATCATAAAATACAGTTGTAAATAGAACATAAGACCGCATTCATCAAAGTTGTTTTAGTAACGAAAAATTGTCTTAAGTATGTGTTTTAAGATTAATGGGTGTAATTTATAGATGCACATAATTACTATGCTAATCAAGTTTCTTATCAATAGGACTCACTTAATTGATATTAAAAACTGTGTCACATCACTTGAAATAAAAAACTTTGTAAGAAATCTTAGTCAAAAATGCTCCTATGTATATTTTGTGCCGGGAGTTGTTAATGTACAACACGTTGAAAAATTAAGAAAAATAATGAAAAAAAGAAACAAAGGACAAAGGAATTTACGTGATTTAGTAGAATACTCCGTACTTGCATTTATAAAAGAAGATATTTTGCACTATATCAGAATCTTTTTTACAGCACTTATTCAAACCATAATCCTAATAATAAATTTACATATTATCCAACATGCGTCGAAAAATAAAATACCATACCTGAATGGTGATCCCTCGTATTTGCATATGGTTGTGTAAGCTGACAAACTGAGCAAGGCATTGTAAAAGCTCCGGGAAGACGCACCGATAATGATGGATGGCCGGTGGATGGAAAAGGTGAAGGAGGGGGAAAAGCCAAAAGGTCCTCTTGAGTGTAGTACCACTGCAACAAAAAAGGGGAATTGCTGTCAGCCCAAAGAAAAGCAGAACCTCCAAGATAGATCTATTCCTTAAGTTTGCAATATGTAGTTGATCTTGTGGGATAAGCTTTCTGTTGGATGTCGATCATCCACTCCTTTACTTGCTAGATAATATGCAACAAACCAATCTTCGCCACTACTATAATATGCTAATTCCAGAAGTCCATTCCTCTTTGACGTCTCAAAAGCAAGCTAATCCCAAATGTACATAGATTCCAAGAATCAGAAAACTTATCAACAATCACATCTAGGAGTTGGAACAGATTCAATGAGTGTAATCGAACACAATACATCTAATAATTCAGTAGATTCTGCTTGTTAAAAGAAAGCCCCAACCTCTAAACACTGTCAACCGAGGGAAAGGCCCTTCCTGCATACCCTGAAATTAAAGGAAAAAGAACAACAATATAGGTAAAAACTTGCAGTGACATTAAAAGCATATAAAATTATTACATAACAGGTCTAGGAATTTACCTCACCATTCATAATGTGCAGCAGTTTCACTAGGATCTGTCAAAAAATTGGCATTTTACTTCAATGCATTTCAACCAAAAAATGATAATTGTTCAAGTGAATTGCAGCAGCAAATCACAACAAGAGATGAGAGGTCTATGAGAGCAGCTACACTCATACCTTGAGCTGGTTGAAGAGTATTATTGATAAACCAATGATTTTGACGCGCTATCGTTAGATATCTATAAATACAAATATAATTTATAAATCCATTGATCTAAACATTGTTTAGGACTGAAATCTAATTTGTCTTTGTAGTTAACACATAACCACGGAATTGAGGGAACATAAATATGTGAAAGTGGAAAAAACAAAGATGGGTATTGGGCAGCCTAAAAAAGGTGTTAATTGAGTCAGTCTTGTATTACATTTAGGTATGGTCATTTTAGCTCCATGTACAGTACTAGTCAACATAATTATTATCCAATATTAACTTCATTTGTTTAATGGAAAAATTACACCTAAATTTCCAGAGATTTGTCATTTAATTACGTAGACTCCCTTGAAATTTGAAATATTATACACATTCTCCTAAAGTTTGTACGCGTGTAACACTTAGATTCCTGCGATCAATGTCTATTAGTATATCCATTAGTAAATTACATCCAAACCTTTTAAAATTTGCAGGCATGTAACACTTAGGGTGCGTTTGGTAACGTTTTCGTCTTTACGTTTTTTTTTTTATAAAAAAAAAAAAACTAATATAAATATTAAAAATATGTTTGATAATATATCAAAAATTCACCACCCAACACCACCACCAACCACCTAACACCCCCAAACACTCAACCACCTACCACCACCACCACCACCACCACCACCGAATGGGGTGGCTGCTTTACTTCTTCGCGGAGTTAGACTCCCCACATCCTCTGGGTGGTCTTGGTATACTCTAATTTATGATTTGGGAGCCCAGTTTAGACTTACTGTAAAATGACTATTTTGCCCTCGGGGCCCAATTTGATCTATCTTTTTGGGGATTGTAACCAAAATACTTCATAATTATTTTTGGCTAGCTAAAATGTACGTGTGTAAAATTTTACTGAAAAAATTTATTATTGTATTTATTGTAGTTTCATATTATCACGTTTCTTGAGGTAGAGTTTCCCAATAATGAAATGGGCGAGATATTTCGAACTCTATCCAAATTTATCAAATATTTTTTTTTTATTGTTTAACATGTTATTTGAATTGTGATTAGGTGGCTCGTACTAATTTGAAACTTCAGACCTAGTAAAAATTTTGATGTGCACTTTGTATTGGTTTGAAATTCTGAAATCATTTTCTACAAAACCTAAGTGCACGTGGGACTGAGAGTGACAAAGGGTTTACGTTTAGGTTTACACAATATAGGTTTTCATTGAGTTTGTAATGTTTATGTGGCCTAGTTAGTTTTCGGACATGAGTGTTGAATTGTGATTGAGCAAACATATTTTCATTGCAGTATAAGTGCCTTAAAAAGTTGGATCGTATGACTCGTATCAACCCTTATTGGTCTATTAGTATGATTGCTATCCGGTGTGACACTATATAAGTATCAATTTACTTTATTCTTTTCGTATTGAACTGTTTTACATTAGAACGTTACTATTTTATCATTATGTATGATATGAAAGGCTCTTTTGTATGCCTAATTATGTCAAATTGTTATTTTTAAAATATTGATCAAAATATATATAAATATCTTGAAACACCTTGAGACATTCTGAAAATATTGGTAAAAACGTACTAAAACCTCTTAAAACAAGTTGAATTATTTTGAAATACCTCAAAAAATTGAATTTTCAGTCACGGAGTCATTTAATCTTATTAAAAATAGAAATGTATGAGCTGTTTTGGCCATTTTAAAATAAAAATTTATTCCTCGCATGCTATAAAAATACAAAGCAATTACAAGTTAAGAACCAAAAAGGAAAAAAACAGACAAAGAAAAGATAAAAATAAATAAAAAGAACATCAGAAGTGTCTGACCACCCAACCCGGCCAGGCTCAAACCCAAAGGGAGGGGGCAAACCAAGTGCAAGAACCAACCCGGTTCAGTCCGGTCCAAGTTCTCCAAAATCCCCACCAGACGCGCACACACTGTGCAACTGCGTTTGCTCTGTTGGAAGGGATATGAGAGGGTTTTCTTCTTTGGCTTGTAGAGCTTTACCAGCAATTAGAAATCTCTCACAAGAATTACACAATCAGAGCAAACCCATTATACAAAAATCCCCAGAGGTCAAGCCTTTAACATCTCTTGATGAAAACCACACCAACAACAACAGAGAAATAATATCAACAGGTAAGTCTTCCTTGAATTCTCAGCTTAAAAATCCCAACTTGTCTTCAATTTCAAAGAGTCGGATCTCATTTGATAAACATAAATTACAGAAAAAGCCTGTTGATCAAAATTACATTTCTCAGATTCTTTCAAGGAAAGACTGGTATTTGTTGCTAAACCACGAGCTAAAAGCAAAAAGAATGAGTTTGAATGCTCAATTAATTGTGAGTATTTTGCACAATCAAGAGAAACCATTGCAGCATTTAAGATTTTATGTCTGGGTATTGAATATCAACCCGTTATTCGCAAAAAATCAATCAATTCGGGGTGTTTTGGCAAATGCCCTTTACCGTAAAGGTCCAGTTTTGTTGTCTGCTGAGTTAATACAAGATATTAGGAATTCTGGTTGTCGAATTACAGAGGATGTTCTTTGTGTTTTAATTGGTAGTTGGGGAAGATTAGGGCTAGCAAAGTACTGTGCTGAAGTTTTCGAGCAGATCTCATATTTGGATCTTAGCTCAAGTACGAGACTGTATAATGCTGTGATTGATGCATTGGTCAAGTCCAATTCGCTTGACTTGGCTTATCTTAAATTCCAACAAATGCAGATTGATAATGTTAATCCCGATAGGTTTACTTATAACATTCTCATTCATGGAGTTTCCAAAGTTGGTGTGGTGGATGAGGCGCTTCGTTTAGTGAAAAAGATGGAGGGAATGGGATATTCACCCAACGTGTTTACATACACAATTTTAATTGATGGTTTCTGTAATGCAAGAAGAGTGGATGGAGCCTTTAGCATATTAGAGAGAATGAAGGAGAGCAATGTGAGTCCGAATGAAGCTACATATAGATCACTGGTTAACGGGTTGTTTCGTGCTCTGCCCCCACTTATGGCGTATGAATCATTATGTAGCTTTGTGGAGAGGGAGCTCATCTTGCCTAAATTGGCTTGTGATGCTATACTGCATTGCCTTGCTAGTATTTTTTTACCGCGAGAGGCAGCTTTATTTTTGAGAAAAACTAGGGAGAAAGGTTACATTCCCGACTGCTCAACATTTAACATTACAGCAATGTGTCTGATTAAGGGATTGGAACTTGAGGATACATGTGAGATATTGGATAGTTTACTTGAGAAAGGTACGAAGTTGGGATTTAATGCTTATCTGGCACTTATTGAGGCTCTGTACAAGGCTGGAAAAGTAGGGGAGGGGAATCGGTATCTAAATCAGATGCTCCAGGATGGACTTGTAGCAAACGTCTTCTCGTATAACATGGTAATTGATTGCTTCTCCAAAAATAAAATGATGGGCAGGGCATCAGAGATTTTCAGAGAGATGTGTCAAAGAGGTATTGCTCCTAATCTTGTCACTTTCAATACCCTTATCAGTGGACATTCCAAAGCTGGACAGGTAGGTAAGGCACGAGAGCTTCTGCTGATGCTCTTAGAGCATGGTTTCGAACCAGATATTTTCACTTTTAGTTCAATTATAGATGGTCTTTGCCGGGTGCACCAGATTGAGGATGCTTTTGATTGTTTTACAGAAATGCTAGAGTGGGGAGTCACTCCAAACAATATTGTATACAATATCTTAATCCACTCGTTATGTGTCATCGGGGAGGTTACAAAAGCGACATCATTGTTAAAGAAGATGCGAGGTGATGGTATAAGGCCAGATGTCTTCTCTTTTAATGCTCTTATTCAAAGTTTTTGTAGAATGAATAGGGTTGAGAAAGCGCAGAAGCTTCTCCAAATCATGTTGGCATTGGATTTGAGTCCGGACAATTTTACCTACAGTGCATTTATCAAGGCATTATGTGAATCAGGAAGATTTGATGAAGCTAAAGCGTTGTTCCTCTCAATGGAGGCAAATGGGTGCATCCCTGACTCTTATACATGTAATTCGTTTTTTAATGATCTGGTTAAGTCGGCTCACGTTGAAGAGGCCCGAGATATATTTCTGAAATACAAAGAGAAGGGAATTGCACTAAAACCCATCGCTGTTTCTCAAAATGAGGCGCTGGTCAGATTGTCTTTTCTTCATACTGATTCATGAGTTTGGACTTCTTTGGGTAGCCTTTGGCTTTAACAGCAAATATAGCTATCAATTGCCAGGCTGTTTTTCTTACTGCAGTGTGGAATCAAGTAAGTTGTATGTGTGTAAGCATATAATTTGATCTTCATTGTGAAATTAGGTGGCTTTTAGTATCATCTTGTTTTCAATTTCCAATTTGTTTTTCTTTGAGTTTGTTTTCCATTTTTTTAATCAAACAACGTGTTTGGTAATGGTTATGCTTTTAACTTAATGTCAAACAAAAACACTTTTACTTTGCGTATTTATTTTTTCTCCCTTACCTTGTTTGAGTACTTATCTTGGACTATTACCACCATACCATTACCAACACCACCTCGACAGCCCCACCACACCACCATCACCCCTACCCTCATGACTACCATCATAGCCGCTATAGTTGTTCCAACATCCACTTGGACCCCCACCTCATCATCACCATCACCTCTACTGTCGCCATCCCCACCACCATCACAAATGCCAACGCCCTGTCCACATAAGACATCATTGTGGTCACGATCAACTGGTGACAATTGTTTTGATCTTGTCATAGGTAAATAATAGATAAAGTGAACCTTATGGTAATATAATGTCAACTATTATGGGATTGATCATATTCACCAGTACTTCAATAATATGGCATTGGACTGTTCGTTATAGTGGCAACAAAGAAGATAAATTCATGGTAGAGGATAAAGAAAATGAAGCCATACCCTAGCACCAATCAAATTACTAGCATTGGATATACATCGAGTTTATAACACAGTCAGGACATATTTTAAGATGCAATTATGGGTTTAAACTAGAAATCTTATTTGGGAACTCCATCCTATCACCGCTCAACTTAAGCTACAACACCAATGGTATTTTATATTTGTTTGACTGTTTGTTGATTGAAGTCCACAAGCAATATATGAGTTTACTATATTCATTATCCGATCAGCTTCAGTAATTTAGTCAGATCCATTTAAAAGTATCCCTGATTCTTATACAGGTAACTCATTTTTTAATGCTCTGGTTCAGTTTGCTCACTTTGAAGAGGCCCAAGATATATTCCTGAGATACAAAGGGAGGAATGGCACTAGAACCCATCCCTGTATTGAAGTATGATGCTTTGGTCAGGTTGTCTTTAGTTGATACCAATGCATGAGCTTCAGCTTCTTTGTGTAGCTTTTGGCTTTGAAAGCAAAAAATACTATCAAACACCAGGCTTCTGTTTTCCCTACCGCATTGTGGAATCAGGTAAAGTTGTAGACTGTAGTTATTTAAGCATATTACTTAGTCTTCATCGTGAACCTACTTAGAGTTTTCATTTTCCTTTGCAATGGGCTGCACTTGATCTTGTAGTGGGATAAGCATGCAGAGTCAGTTGTATGGATCCTCACACAAAATTATAGCTAGTATGTATTATACCATAATTACAGAGATTTTCAGTACTGTTGGGAAATTATTAAAGGGGTGTTCATTATCCCATCATTTGTTCACGTACCAGTGAAAGAGGAGACGTTGATCCTACCATAACCAGAACATATTTGAATTAACCAGGCTAGCTCCTTAGGGAGGGATTGTCTTTACCTCTATTTTTCAAGATACAGAATAGATGAGGTCACTTTCTGCATTTCGAATGATATTTTAATTATGAGATTGAGAAAAAAAAAAAGGAGTTTTGTGTTCTTAAGGAACTGAACAAGAAATAAGTGCAAACCCATGAGAAAAGACTGGAGATATTGAAAAGCACCCCTTAAATGCTGTCTGCCCGCTGGCACTATCTAGCAATTTGGACAATTGTATTGACAAGTTGAGGAACTGGATCTTAATGATTTACATTTGGCTTGATACCTGTGATTATAACATGAGGTTGGTGGTAGTGTAAAATGTTTTAGGCTGCATATATGTGGAAGTGGAACTCCTTTTACAAAATTAGAATTATTTGAACATTGTAAGATCATGAAAAACTGTCTTTAGAGATGGATATATACTCAATTTTGTATTTACCGAATCGAAGAGTTGATGTACAATAACAAAGTTTTGTTTTCTTCTGTTTATGCAGCATCTGGTAGTTTTCTGAGGAGCATGATGTTTCAAGAACTGCTTTCCTTGGTTTTGTACAAATAAATTGACGGGAATGTGGAAAACAATAGGTCAGTTCTTCTGACATAGCCAGGAATCCACCTTTTTTTTTTTTTCCACGCAAGACCTTCTTTGTTTTGACTGGTGAGAAAAGAATATTGACTAGTTCTTCTAATCAAAACCAGACTGAAATCAGGCTTTGAGAACTCATCACAAATGCTGCAGGAGAGTTGGTGGTCTATGACCATGCCATCTGCATCACTTCTTGGAAGTTCAATCTTCAAGTGGTTGAGATAATATGTGTGGCTTAAGAGGGCTTGTCTCAGATGCAATGGGAGAGTTCGTGGTTTTGAAGCTCGATGTTCAAGTGGTTGGGGTTCTATGGCCTCTACCTGGCTTGGGACTGGGAGATTCTTAGCAGCTGTATAAGTTCATTAGAAGTCTGGTGGAGGTTTGCTAACTCACCCTCCTTTGGGAGTGTCCCAGGCCTTGGAGAAAGAAGGTGTTAATCGAGTCTTGTATTACATTTAGTTCAGGTTAGTTTAGCTTCATATACAGTACTAGTCAATGTAATTATTATCCAATATTAACTTCATTTGTTTAATATGTCATGTTCAGATTGGCATGCATAAACAGTGAACCAGAATTATAAGATCAGGCCCCCATTCTCTCTCCATTAAACCCATCCCTCACATGCTCTTCATAAATTAAAAATCCTCACGATCCAAATACCAACATAATCAAATAAAAATTCTCTCAAAGAAAAAATCAGAAGTTTTTTACTGTGTATTATTGCCGAGTAATTTGTATTTGTTACCAACTTGATTTGTTTCTTATTCTTGTTAACACGTCGTGTCAAGCAAGTTGAAGTTGCGTAAAAATTATCATCGTTCCAAAATAACCCAGGATTGCATGATCAAAGTTACTGTTATTACCTAGCAAGATACGTCGCCTCTTGCTTGTTTCTCTGTGCAACTGATAAGAGTACATCAAGCAATGCGTCAAGAGAGTGCCATTTTATTTTGCCTCAACTCAAGTGTGACGATGGTTCTGGCCAATGATCAAATTTTCGTTTCGAAACGTCTAAAATATTACCATTTTTAAAGAGATGAAAACGAATAAATGATTTATTGAAATTTTAATATTTTGAAGTGTTGCATAATGTTTCGAGGTTTATTGTAATGTTTAAATGTATTTGCACAATTGTTTTGTAATATTTCAAGGTATTTTGGTATATTTCGACTAATATTTAAAAAAAATAATTTTTAAAATCTTTTTTTGATTATGTTTCCGAAATGGATCAAAATGTTTTCGAAACATGTTTTCGTTTCTTAAATGACCGAAATAATGCACCGAAATAAAATATTGATTCGAGTCTAGTCTTGAAAATTTTTGACTTTCTCACTGCTATGAGGACCGGTAACCTTAACTTGTATTGAAAGCATGCAAATCTGAGTATAGGTTTGATGTCCTACGTACACAGAGATGAAGTCCTTGACAAGTAAAAGTTGTCTACTTGCATTCCAACTGCCCTCTCCTTTGAGTCGCCTCTATCTCATCCAATTTTTAATTCAAATTCAGAGCAGATTACCTAGAGCTGCACCTTTTTCCTGTGACAATTTCAAACTACACCCACAAGCTTTTGTCAATTATATTTCCATTCTTCTTTTACAAGATTGTTCCATTCTGGAATTAGTTAGGTATGGCATTAGAAGCTAACTTTTTTTTTTTTGTAATATGGGTAATGCTACCTGTATATAATTAGCATAAAATGTGACCCTTCTCCACCATGAGCGTTAATTATACAAAAGTTATTCTAATGGCAACCTCAGTTACCATTAAGCACTGGCTGTTAGCCTCAGCATTGATCTACATCCTTGTTTTCTGTTGCATATCAGGTACATTTAACAACCCCAAAATCATCTCTCCACCTTTGGTTCAAATCTACTCACATAAACGAATTCTCAAGATAAACCTTGACAACACGACCACCCATATCTACTTATCTTTCAAAAGTATACCTATGCGTTTGCTCATAATCATGATTTAAATAGAGATTGATCAGGCTTACTAATTATGAAACGGCAACACATAAACATCAGATTTGCTCTCATTTACTGTTTTCGTATATTTAAGTTGATATTTCTTTTACTCCTTGACAGGGAAGGCAGATCAGAATCCCCCTCAAACCGGAGTTACAGGAGCTGCAGGCGCTGATCCGGCTCATATTGTTGCTGAGGCGCTGCTATGTTTCGATGAAAAACATGTAAGTAATGTTTCAACTAGCATGTACTAATTAAATATAATTTATTATGTTGGAATGTTTCGTTAATCTAAGGGGAACTTACCCGATAATCACTACTCATTCTGACAGGAAATTCATTAGATGATGCTTGTTTCTATGGGCCCTTGAGTATGCAAACTACAATATACCAATGCCTCTACTTGTTTTCCTATCCTTTGTTGTATGAGCCTATCTACATAATCCACTTCAACAGACTATGACATAATTATCGCGAAGTATATGTTGCTCGAAAGACGGGGTTAATATTGTCTGTTTTCTGATTCAAATAAAATCACAGATATACAGCACCTGCGAAGAAGCTTACAGATTGACCGAGACTGGAAATCTCAACGTGCCACATGAATATGCTAATCAATACTGCAGTGGGCCGTGCCTATCTGAGACAAACCTCGTGCTCAATTGTATTGATAACATAGTATCCCACTTTGAATTTTACAATAAGGCTACAATAGAAGATGTGAGAGAGACAATCAAGGCAGGATGTGGCTATGGCCCTCAAAGAGGTAGCTTGTGAAACATCACATTCTTTCGAGCATTGAGAATTATCCTAATCTCCTGTGTGTTACGCAGGTAATTTCATTGTGGCTGAGCATCTCAAAGCTGTAGAGAGCAGTGCACACAAGGCTTCCGACCCCTTCCTGTTCAAGCTTATGCTGATGGTTTTCGGGCTTAGTTTAGCCACTTTGACACGCAATTAATTGCTTGTATTTGGCATAATCAACGCATAGTATGTTTAAAATAGGAACTAAGATATATTTACCTGTAGCTTATGTGCACTGGATTATAAAATGCTCATGTAAAACTCTTCTTACTCTGAAGATAAATAAATCCGAATGTTTGTTCTTTGATGTAAATTGGAAAGGACATGTATCACTCTGCATCTGTGAGAGCTCTTCATAGCAATTCAGTGCTTGCCCTTTTTGGGTTGGTGTTGGTTTTTTTTTTTTTTTTTTTTTTTGGGGGGGGGGGTGTTGGTGTTCTGTGGGCAGGGTGCTTCTACTTTGAACCCAAATGAGGACAATGATGAAAAAAATTTGATGAAGATAGGCTAGTACAATGATGCAAGAGGACCATTAAGGAACTGTGAACATTGTGAAACAAGTGGGCCCTTGATCAAACTTCTCATAGACTAAGCAGATCAACCGCCGACAGCCCACTGAACATGAGAAAACGGTTTCTTTCCATGTTCCACATTACACGCAAGTACTCCCACTAACCTTATTCACTTCTAGTTGTTGACATCCAAACTATCTATAACTGCCACTGAAACATCAGAGAGAACAAATGGAGCGCTTGAACTCTCTCCTGAAGAACTTTGTTAATTACCCTCTAATGGCGTCTCTCAAGAATCAGTGTAATACTCTCATTCACTTCTCAAGAAACATCACTTGCTCTCTATCAAGATCAAGAATCCACGGTGTCTTCACATTGCTTCTCACTCTAGCTGTCTTCTTCTTCATCTTTTTCTTCTCCGCCTCCGAGACCTCCCCAGCCGTGACCTTCACATCTCTTGCTTCTCGGTTTCATTCATCCCCAAACTATGTCTCACCATTATCTTCCATTGTTTCTTCGGATGACAGTGACAGTAATGATTCAGAAAGAATCCACCAGAGTCCAAGAAAAGATGGGAATGATTTCATTACTTCATGTAATTTCTTTGATGGTCATTGGCTTGTGGATGATTCAAACCCTCTGTACAAACCTGGAGATTGTCCATTTCTCGATGATGCCTTCAATTGTTTCAAGAATGGCCGGTTGGATTCGGATTACCTCAGGCTCCGGTGGAAACCATATGGGTGTCAGATTCCAAGGTCCAGTATCAAAACCTAGGTTTAGTTTACAAAAAATGTTTCAGTTACATATATAACTCTATATAAATGTTGAGTACAAAAATGTAATGTGAATATGAGGTTTTGATCAAATGAAAAAATGGGCAATGTTTGATATGATTTTGTTTTCTTATGTTGCTGTTTTTGTTGAATAATGTTAGGTTTGATGGGTTGAAAATGTTGAAGATGCTGAGAGGGAAAAGGGTGGTGTTTGTGGGGGATTCACTGAATAGGAACATGTGGGAATCCTTGGTCTGTGCTTTGAGAGAATCACTAGTTGACAAGAGCAGAGTCTTCGAAGTTTCGGGTCTTCACGAGTTCAGGACTCAAGGGTCCTATGCTTTCAGATTTAAGGTCATGATCATACTAAGAACATTACTCCACAAATCTTATGTTCTTGTTATTTATTAACCCTATATATCTGCTTCCTGAACATTTTCTTAGGATTTATATAAGGATCTTGCGATAAATGTAGGATTATAATTGTTCAATCGACTTCATCAAATCGACATTCCTCGTACAAGAATGGAAGTTTTTAGACAAGGCTGGGAAACGAAGGGAAACGCTAAGACTGGACATGATACAAGGCTCTTCCACAAAGTACCATACTGCTGATATTATCATTTTCAACACAGGTCATTGGTGGACTCACCAGAAAACCTATAAAGGGTGAGTTCTGATTGTGTCTTAAAACACTGATTAATACAAATCTGCAACTATGAAATCCATTTAAGCTCCAATTACTTTCACATTCAGCAAAAATCGATACTATGAGACTGTTTTTCTTTCAGAAAAAATTACTTCCGGGAAGGAGATCATATCCATAACAGACTACAAGTGGCAGATGCATATACAAAGGCCTTGAGGACATGGGCTCAGTGGGTTGATGCTAACATCAACAGCACTCGTACCAGGGTATTCTTTCAGGGATACTCCGCTTCTCATTTCAAGTAAGTTCAATTCATCGATAAACCAATACTGATGTCATGATTTTGAGCTACTTTTTTTTAAGAATAACTGGTTGCTTTCAGTACTCCCACGAAATTTCGAAAATTGTAATTACATTCAATCTCCCAGGTTTATTAGTCACTGTTTTTGAACATTTGCAGAGGGGGGCAATGGAAATCTGGGGGAAGTTGTGATGGTGAGACACAACAGATAACAAATGAAGCCTATCTTGCAACATATCCATGGATGATGAGCATCCTTGAATCTGTAATAGCAAACATGAAGACCCCTGTGTATTTTCTGAACATAACGAAACTGACAGACTACAGAAAAGATGGTCACCCTTCAATTTTCAGGCAACCAAAGGCGAAACGGAGTCCAGGAATGATTCAAGATTGTAGCCACTGGTGTCTTCCTGGTGTCCCTGACTCTTGGAATGAGATTCTATATGCTGCTCTGCTAAAATCCCACCATGACCTTCCAAGTAGTCAGTATGAGCTTTGTGAAGTTTTGGAGCCTGAACGGCTCTGATCTCTCTGTTCATAAATGCAATTTGTGGATCTCATTTCATTGAAACTATGTACTTCCAAAATTTACATACTAAACAAGAATTGGAAACCCCCCCCCCCCCCCCCCCAATGGTTGGACCGTTTGAATTGGATCTAAAACTTCTCAACTGTAATTTATTCAATAATAAATCACTTTATAAATAACGAGTTTTACTTGAATTACAAAGAGTGATGCATCAGTGAATAATAAAATTATTTAAAAGTGTAATGAATAAAATTTTGATCCATTTTGAATTAATACAAATGACCCTTAAACTAGGATCCTCGTATCAATTAAGTCATTGGACTAATTTTTGTGTCAATTGAACTCTTAAACTCTTAAAATTTTAACAATAAAGCCCTTATGTCAGCAACTATTATATTTTTGGACAAAATGTCTCACGTGTTCACTACATGGACAACAAAATAAGAGTATTTTAGACTGTTCGTTCGAAACCTATCATTCAAAAAACGTCATTCCTTATACCTATCAACTATAACCCTAACCGTAAACCTGTTTCATAACCCAATTAAACGGAAAAAGCTCAACAAGCTTTTTGATCTAGTGTAAAAAATAAATTACACAAAATTGACGCTCTTTGAAGAGTTTGTTAATCTGCTTCGTCTCATGGGTATGAAAGAAGTTCAAATGTAGGGTTTACATTAATGGGTATAAGAAATAGATTCTTCTTCTAATAGGTTTTGATCGAACAATCTAAAATATCCCTAAAATATTGTCCATTTGATGAGCACATGAGACATTCTGTCTAAAAGTTTAACAATCATTGAAAGAATGACTTAATTGTTAAAATTTTAGAGTTTAGGAGTTTAATTGATATAAAAATTTAGTTCAAAATTTTAATTACTAACAAAAATTAGTTTAAGGAGTTAATTTAATCGACATTTACAGTAGTTTACTCTAAAAACAAAATCCATTAGACCACAAAACCACAAGGGCGTGACCCTTCTGCGCGTGGCACACCATGTCGACATTACAACAGAAGAAAGGAGGTTCAATTTACAACGCCCCAAGTTTTTTGCTTAACGAACAAGGCGAGAGACAACCATCTCTCAACTTTTAAAACAACTCTGTGGACATTGCCTCGATATCTAAACCGGAAGTTCGGATTACCGGCCGTGAAAAATGAGGCCACCGGCGAATTCCATCAACGTCAACGCCGCCATGACTCGGAAGATCAACGTCGACAATCGAATCCCCCTCCGCAATTATTATCGAATAGCCGATAACCTACTCAAACAGGTCCATTTATTCGTAATTACAGATATTGGTGCATAGTTATAAATGGATATGCGTTTAATTCTTTTTAATAATTTGTCGTATGAGTTAATTGTGAAAGGGAAATGCTTATACTTTGCCCAAAGTGATGGCGGAGCTGTTAATCTGTGAGATTTTTTTTTTCTTTTAGTGGTTGAATGTAGGGCTTTAGGGTTCAATATAGTTATTTACTTATTTCTTTTGGCGCAAAATTCAGTTTTTTCAGCTGAAATTTAATGTTTTGTTTCAAATTGACGATGCATCTGGTAAATATCATAATCAATTTTCTCTGTCCACACGGATTTCTTAAAGACACTGTTCTGTGATTGCTGAGACTTATTGTTGTAATCTGTTTTGTTTTATGTCCAGGCAAGTATTTATCGGGAGGAGAAAAATATCATAGATTTGTATATAATACTTCTTAGATATTCAAGGTAAATACAGAACTGTGCTGCCAGAATTTTTTGTGTATTGCTGAATTTATAACATTATATATGTATTTGATGTGCTAATTGCTAAATTGTGGAATAGTTTGGTTTCTGAAACCATACCGTTTCATCGAGATTACCAGGCTTTGTATCCGAAGGAAAGATTATATTACAAGAAGGTTAGTATGGCGTAGTGATATTTGTGCTTACATTGCGTTTGGCAACAGAGTCCGATACGGGCTTTTGAATTGGATTTGGATAAAAAATTTATTTTGTGTTTCACCAAAAGGTGCACATAATTAGAGTTTATTCAGGTGATTTTTTGGCGACAAGGTGTCCTTTTGATGTCCTTTTGTTGTTTCAGAAATTGTTATCAGTAATAGATGAACTAGAGTCATTACAGCCAGAATTCCGGCATCAATTGGGGGAACTAGAAAAAGTTCATGCTGGAAATCAACAATACCTAGATGATGGCTTGGATAGAACTCCTTATGGGTCAGAGTTATCTTGTTTGCAGTGGCCTGCTGTCAATAATAAAGCTTCTCTTGGAGCTTCTTTGGGCTTTGATAGTAAGCAGGTAAGATGTTCTTTGACTCTTCAACTTCTCTCTGTATAACATTTGTTTTCGGTTCATCTATTGATCAACTGGTTTACTCATATTAAATAGCATTCATAACCCATTGGAATTGCTGTCTCCTCGGTGAATGTTTTACCCTTTATGTCCTTTATTATCAAGTTTGTAAAGCATCTAGGTTTTTTTGTCATTGTCCTGTTTTCAAATTTTGTTGCATTGTTATTGGGATGTGTGAGTTTCATCTCCCCCTTAACCTTCTTTCTTTGCCCAGCTGCAGTCAGCCAGCAGGGAATCTTTGTTTTCATGGAATCAGAACAGCAACTGTACTCAAGTAATACCATCAAATTCCATTGACATGCAGTTCCAGAAGCTGTGAGTGCTATAGATGGAACCTTTGTAGGATGTGTTATCATTGTTCTTTTGTAACTGGGATTTGAAGTGTGGCAATATTGATGTCATTGTTGTGACTTCTCATGCTCTTCTTATCCTTTGAGTTCGAGATGCTTTCATCTCCTTAACTTAAACTGAATGATTGTTTCTGTTGTTTAAACTGCATCTGCCAGTTTCGGTCATGAGGTTTAGTTATACCAGGCCACAAAGTGCCATAGTCATGGTTCAAGGTCGTGTTATCGACCATCAATTTGGAGAGCTTTGAGACACATCGTTCGCGGCGTGATATCGGGTCATACGACCTAAAAGAAAATGTTAAACATGACAAGAAATTCATGTCATATTGTGGCGCCGTGAAACCATAACGGCCACTTCAGTGATGATATTTCGGTGACTTGGATACAACTCGGACGACTCGGCCGAGTTGTGCGAGCTCGGGATTTATACGTATCGTGTAATGGTATCGTCTCCAAAGGTATTGAGACGGATACGACTTGGCCAACTCGTATCGGTATTGACCGATATTTTGAACCATGGCCATAGTTGGTGTTAATGTGAACATAAAATCATGCATAAATCTGCTGTTGAAATAAAAAAACATTAACTTTGAGTGTTTTTGCAGATCTCTTAGTTTACCTCTTCCGAAAAAGGAAACGTTGTCCAGACACTCTCTTTTAGGTCCAAATGGTCTTCGGGGTCAGTGGATGGGACCCAGCACAGAACTAAAGGTAAAGTTCACCACGTGACATTTCATATTGTCGTAAGTTTGTGATAAGTTCATGATATGGTTTTCAACCTCCTTGAAGTGATTGTTTTCTTTTTGTGATACAGGTTCACTATCCTACCACTACTGAATTAACTGCAAATGAAAAGTCAAGGTCAAGATACTAGCATTATTCAGTGGTTCATCTATTAGACTGCATACTCATGCTTCTGTTTTTGTACCACATTTCATTTTCGGTGGGGTAATTTAGGAAATTGAACCACATAAGTTTTCCTTAATATTTTATGTTAAGTGTCTCTGCCTGCTTGTAACTTCTTCTGTCTGGTGTCGATTATGTTTTATAGCATGAATGAGGCTGCACAAAATGACATTTTGGCAGTAAGAGGTGCCAATTCCGAACTAGATAGATCTGTCATGGACTCGGTGCTTTCCTTAGATGATGGTAGATGGTCATGGGATGCAAGGAAGGATCATTTTCAATTGGGCAATATCCGGCAGCCTTCTCCCCCTCCTGTTCTCGCTCAAGTGCAGCAAGAGTATGCTTCAATTCCTCCATCAAAAGTTGCAGATCCGAGACCTGGACCAGCGAAACCTTTACAGGATGGGACACCCCGTTCTAATTCCTACCAGCATTTACATCTTGTAAGTCTTCTAACTCAGTGGTTGATGTGTGGTTCCCTCACTTATGGATGATTTTTGTTTTGCACAATGTGACAATGTTTTTATTTAATTATATTGCAGCCAGTAAAGATGATGGAAGATTTTTTGAGATTGGCCCAACAAAACACTGCAAAAAATCTAGAAACATGTGGTGTTCTTGCTGGTTCACTGGTAAAACTGTAACAAGGCCATGATTTCTTTATTGGTTCTGTATTTTGAAGAAAGCAATGAAGGAGTGCATTGGAGATTTATATATGTGATTTCTTAATTTTTTGGATTTCTTCTGTTTGTAGAAAAACAGGGTGTTCCACATCAGTATGCTCATAATCCCAAAGCAGGAGTCAACCTCAGACTCAGTAAGATATGTAGATTTGGAGTGTTCATTGAAATTCTATTAGCTTTCTTGGGTTGATTCCTTTGTTTGTTCTTCTCCAATATTATAATTCTGTCAATTCTTGTGTGACCTTTAAACCAGTCAACCATTGTCTAGAAGCAGAGGGAAAGTCTCTGTTAGGGAGAACTATTTTTTAGACTCAAGGATACATAATTATATATTAAAATCTAAGGAGCCTGTTTGTACTTTGGCTGCTGATTTAATTGAAACGACATATCTCACTGGTCTAAATATTAGGTCTTGCCTGTAGATTACGTTTTATCATTACTGCAAGTGTTGTAATATGGCTTTTGATTTTTAATTCATTGTAATTACACAGAGTAAATGGATGCAAGCAGCATGAAATATAAGTTCTCAATTAAAATTTTCCATCTCATTGATATTGATGGGTCGTAATTTCATGTTTATTTCTAATTCTATGCTGAAGCGTTCCTTCTTTGATGCTCAGTGTCAGACATTGAATGAAGAAGAAATCTTTGAGGTTCAAGACAAGTTTTCACTTTTCCAGCTTGGATGGATTCATGTAAGTACCAGATAGCCTTGTTGAGAACACTTTTTCCTCTTAATTCGGCTATTATAGTGTATTTTTCCTTTTAGGTTGACATGACGTAGTAGATTAATGGACCTTGCTTTGATATTTTTGTTGACTTAATTTTTATGGGAATGAATTGCGTATATTTGCTGCGAATTGCTTGTCATCCGATGTAGTATTGATGAGATGGTGGTCATAAGATCAATAGATAAGCTTACTTCTGTTGTGATGTGCAATTAATGTATTATAATATGTCATCCAATCTTATTATAGAAGGCAATCAAGAACAAAATGCAATGTTGAGGACAACATATCCTCAAAAAACACAAAACCAAAATACATATCAAATAGAAGTTGTAAGGAAAAAAAACTAAAGAAGAACCGTCTTCCAATTCCGGTTAGTCTAATGTGGGTGGCTTAGTTTTGCTGACAGGATGATACTGTATATGTGGTTTAGTTACGGTAGTGAAGTCTTCAGTTTTATCATTTGGAATTCTTATCTCTGCCTTCAGATTCGCACTAGGGCTTGTTTTCTGTGTGTTCCTGTATGAATACAGACATTAGTCACTTCGTATGGAGACAATTGTGGGAACTGCTTCAATTTTATTTGAGTAGCAGTTGGTTGGTTTGTGTATGCTTTCATGGATTTTGTGTCACAGACTTGCGTTTGTCTTTTTGGTTTGGGTGGTATAAGGTGAGAATGAACATTATCTCAGTATGTGTTCCATTTTGAGCAGCGTTTTTTTTTTTTTTTTTCATCAGGGATATCCAAATTTTCCACAAAATAATGCTTCGGTTTTTTAGCAAATCCGATGTTTTTTGATGTTAGTCAATGCCAAATTGTTGAATTGTGTCAATTTTCTACCTTGACTCTTCATTGCTAATTTATGGGCTATTGCCTAAGGCTATATGGCTACTTGTGCTGATTTTCATCGTTTAAAATGTTTCTTAATTGGACTGTATGTTGTTTATATGCTGTTAATTAATCTGTATTCCATTTGATTAGATCTCCTGACTTGATATACTCAGATGGGAAACAACAGGAAATAGATTTTGTTCTATTTATTGAGCCATATATTCTCATTTTTTTCATATTGATTTTCAGACGCACCCATCACAAACCTGTTTTATGTCGTCAGTTGATCTGCACACTCATTACTCGTATCAGGTAATCATGTCAATCCTGCAAGTTATTTACTCTCTGAACTTCATGACTCCAGTTTTTGATTTTTCTTTGCTTTGATTTCGCTTTGTTTAGGACATCTTAAAATTTTCTTTTAAACTCCGTGTGATGGAGGTAGAGATTCGCGTAATGTACATGTGAAAAAATCTGCATTTGCTAGGGCATCTGTATTGTCTTGTCATTTGATTAAAGATTATTTACATTTCAGTTTGATTGGTTGTTGTCATGGGGATTTTCCAAGTCTACAAGACCTCTGATTATTTGCATACTAGTGTGGTCTATCTTTTGAAATTAATCAGAAAATTCAGATTTATAGCGGTTTTTGCTCATTGAGAACCACTATGTTCATCATGTAAAAAATTTTCTTGAATGTGCATAGTATTCCAAGTACCAAAATGTTATAGCAAGTGGGGTCTATTATTTATGGTTTGGCAGATACAAAGTCAGCTGCCACATGGGTGAGTGAAAAAAGTGTGCAGATCCATCTGCGTGGGTAGCATGCTCCTGTCTTTAATTTTATCCAAGGCTTCATCTTTGCGTACCATTGTGATATCCTTTTGTCCTTTTGGTCTCTCCCTGCAAGTCCCAAATTCATCATCAGAGGAGTTTCTATGGTATTCTACCTTGGCAATTGGCATAGTCAGTCCACAGTGGAAGCTCCGCACCGAAGTTCAGATTAATTAATTAGAAGCTAAATAATCCCATTGTTTGGTAAAATAGTAAGGGTTCCAAGTAAAAGGGTATCTAATTTGGACTAATTAGACCCAAGGTTAACTTTCTAGGCAAATCTTTTTGTACCACGCTTTGACGGGATAATTGCTTGGTGCAATGATGAAAGCTTGTAACTCAATTGTGAGGATGATTGGTCTGCCCTCCTCGTGTTTGTAATATTTATTGGTTTCTTACAAAACAAGAATGCTGACTAAGAAGTGATTTAGTACTCAATGGCAGAAAATTTAACAGGGTGAACAACTAATTAAAACGGCTGCTTGCTGTAAAGTACCTATTACCCTGTCTTCCTTATCTTTATGTGTGTGTGTGCACATGTTTTCAACCGCCTGACAATACATCAGGAGTTTTGAGTCCGGGAATTAATCTCTCCATAGTGGGGGCAAGACTGCCTACATTTACTACTCCTTGACCCCGCTAAGGTAGGAGCCTTGTGGATATGACATATATGAGTTCATTTAAACTTGGCAGTTATCCTTCTGAGAATAACTTAACTTTTTGCGCTTGCAATTGTTCTTGTAGCTCATGTATACCTTTAATCCATCTAATAAAAGCATTGCATTGAACTGAAGTGCTTTGGTAATAGCTGATTATCTTGACCCTTTTTTGGTGCGGGATGCAAGAGTTGTACCAAATCGAGGCAAATCATGAATACTAGATAAGACCTCAAAATAGCAGGGGTCAAGGTCGACAAATGAGATGATAGGGGATAAGCTTCACCATCGAGAGGGAAACAGCCCGGATCACCAGTTAAGGCCCTTAAATGACTGCTTTGTGATGAAGGAGATAGGGGTGTAGAGACAGCCAGGAGGTTTTCCTGAAAGCAGTCACCCTTCAAAGAGTGTGTAATAGGATAGCTCACTGACTGAGCGCTCTTGTGCCGAAGATGAAAAGCGGCTAAGCAATCCAGTTTCCTCTTCTGGATGGTCTAAAATTATCTTGGTAGTTTTCTCTTTTTTATAGGATGAGTTGTAGTAGTCAATTCCCTCCTTTAACCTTTGTTGCATAGTAAAATTACAGCATTGCATTCATGGAATAATATATAGTGGTCAATAGTTTTTTTTAAAAAAATTTGAAAATGATGGTTAGTAGTTGTGAATGCATTATGGTATATAATATCAAGGGCAAGTAGCATGTTGCCTAGTATGCAAGAGTTGCTCTCTATCAGCATGGCTGCACTTACCTATTTGTGGTTCTTGATTCCTGTTCATCCACGATCGTCCTCACTCCAATGTATTTATACTTCATTGAAAGTGTCTATTCTCTGGCTTCTTTCTAGATCATGTTACCAGAAGCAATCGCAATTGTGATGGCTCCTAAAGACACAGCCAGGTTTAGTTCTGTTCCCTTCTAATTTCCTTGCATCAAAATTACTTCTTTAAATTGGAGTATAATGTTTTTCAAGGTTGTGCTGATGAAATGAATTTGTGTAATTCACTGCTTACAATCTTTGATAACTAACGCTTATTAGTGAGCAACCTTTTTGTTTTGGTGAACTCATTTTTGTTCATATTATTCTCCCAGTTAGATATATTTTGGAATTGGTGGTAGATGCACGTGGAGGCAGTGCCTGATTTATGGGAAATAATTATTGTTATATGCACATTTTTCTGTCCTATACTTGTCGTCAATAGTTGTACCGCAGAAAGGTCTGACCAACCGTTGAGTGGGCTTAAACCTTGAAATTGTAGATAGGCTATAAATTTTGATTGCCAAAGTCTTCCAAAGATCACTACAGAATGGGCCATTTAAGGTTCTTGATTTCAAGTGATAGTTGAGGTTATACATAAATTAAGGGTTTGTCCTGGCATTTGGAAATTGTGGATCAATATCTTCACAAAACAAACTGGAGGTTGAACTCCATGGGGTCCTGTATATATGCCACGGTGATGATCTGGTTCAACTTCTTGTTTGGAGATGCACATTGTATAAGTAAAACCCAAAAAGACTTATCAGAAGAAGGAAAAAAAGGTAAAATCTAAAAAGATTACGTAATATTGCACACTAAGGATATTATGCGATTGGAGGATTCAAATTGGTGTTTCTATGTTTGCCTTTTTGATCTTGGCAGTAAGCCGAAAATTTTGAGTTTGTGGGGCTCATCAATGTGGGGGAAGCCACTTTATGCAAATAATTCGGAAGTTTAGGTGCATACCCGCTTCATCCTCTCCCAACGTCCTTAATCGAAAGTGTTGTTGCATATTTCTTTGGTTATTCAGTGGACAGCTGGTTCTTGGTTTTGTGCTTAATGAGTTTATTATATACATATTTTGTTATTTATTTTCTTCTACTCTATTGCATTTGCAGTCAACATGGCATATTTCACCTCTCTGATCCTAGTGGGGTTTCTGTTATTCGAAACTGTCAAGAGCGTGGATTTCACCCTCATGAGGAGCCTGAAGATGGAAATCCAATCTATGAACACTCTTCACATGTTTATATGAACGAGAATTTGAAGTTTGACGTAGTAGATCTCCGGTGAGCTCATGTTTCCGTAAACATTATTAGTGTATTTTTATCAGATGGAGAAATACATGAGTAAGACCAATTGTAAACTCTTTTTCCAGCCCACAACTCTTGTGATGTAAAGTAAATTCCTTCTTCACTGCGGCTTGTGAAATAGTTGGACCGAGGGAAAGAGAGAAATTGTTTGAATATATGATACGTTAGGTGGTGTGGATAGTCGGGTTTTGACTTTTTGTATTCTCACCCGAGGTAATGAATGAATTATAATTTCAATTTACCTTTTCGTGGGATATACCAAAAACACTTAGCCTGTACATAAGTCTTGCATGGTTTGTGGATTAGAGTGCATCGTTAACTCCGGTAACAGAAAATGAGTCTAAAAAACTCAGTTCAGTTCGCAAAATTCGGCTCGTTTATATATAAAATAGTCGAACTCGACCTAGACTCGGACTTGGCTCGAGTTCTAAACAAATCAAACTTGAACAATTTTTTAAACTTATTTAAAGAAATAAACTCGTTAGGCTGGTAAATGCTAGTAATGACAAGGAGGATATAAGAAATACAAAGAATAGGAAAAAGGAAGAAGAGAATTATGTGGACATTTTTAAATAAAAGGAAGGCTACTTTTTTTTGTTTTTTGAGATATATTACAAAAAAAGAAAAAAGTGAAGTTTGTGCTTATAATTATTTGCTTGTGTTGATACGAAGAGCACTCTCATCAAATAAGAGTTAATTACCATAATATAATTTTTTTTAAAAAATTTTTCGATATACGATATTTTTGAACTTATTTTTTAAATTAAAATATTTATTAAAAACAGAGTCAATAATTTTTTTTTTTTTTTTTAAAAACAGAATAATTGCAATGTGACTACCACCGTCGGCTGGCTGATAAAGGAAGACAGTATGAAAAACGTGTTTCCCTTTCACACAAAAATACAAATTTAAATTTAGAATAAAAGAACATGATCGGACAGAGTGGTGGTCCTATCCGTTGATATTGGGGGCAGCCAGTATCAATAGGTTGGAATAGACTACAGTACCAAAATGTCGGTACCTTTCTGAAATTAAATGGTGACCGTTTATAAGTTTGATTTAAAAGTAAAAACAAAATACTTTATTTGTCAGATAGTACAAGTCTAGTTTGTACAACAAAAGTGACAAGAAAATATTTAAATTCAAATTCATCAAATCAAAATTTAATTACATTCTATCAATATTTAGTTTATCAAATTAACACCAAGTTAACATTAAAATTCATCAAATTAACATTCAATTCATTTAATTAATATTCAAATTCTCAAATTAACAAAAAAAAATCTCCGAATAAACATTCAATTCATCAAATTGAAATATCCAAATATATCTATTAGCTTTCAATTTATCCAATTAATATTCAATTTTCATCCGATTAACCATCAATTTAATAAATTACACTAAATTAACATTGAAGTTATTAAATTAACACAAAATTAGCATTCAATTCACCGAATAAACATTCAAATTCAACTGATTAATATTAAATTTATCGAATTAATATTAAATTTTATTCAATTAATCAAACCAAATTAATATCCGATTCCTCCAATTTATATTCAAATTTCTCTAATTAACAATCAATTCATCAAGTTAACAATAAAAGTAATACTAGAGTAATATGCAATTAACACCAAATTAACATTCAATTCATAAAATTGATATCAAACTAACATTCAAATTCAACAAATAAACATTCAGTTAATCAAATTAATATTTAACAATAAAATAACATATAATTTTATTCAGTTAACATTCAATTCATCGAATCAATATTCAAATCTATTTAGTTGACATTAAATTCACAAAATTAACATCAATATTAAAATTCAAGCTTATATAGTTATAATTTAATTCATCAAATTAACACCAAATTGACGTTCAATTCTTCAAATTAATATTCAACTTCATTCAGCAAAAATAAATTAATATTCGAATTTATCAAATTAAAATTTAACTATATTTATTTAACATTCAATCCATTAAATTAACATAAATAATTTCATCAAATTAACATTCAAATTAAATTGAATAACATCCAATAAAAATTTAATTCATTAAGTCAACACCTACGTAACATTCAATTTTATTAAATTAACATTCAATTCATTAAATGAATATCAAATTAATATTCAAATTCACCCAATTAACATTCAACTCATCAAATTAATATTAAATTTCACGTAATTAACATTCAATTTATCAAACTATCAATAAATTAACGCTCAATTTCATTCAATTTAACATTCAATGGCATTCAAATAGTATTTAATTCAACTAATGAACACAAAATGAACATTCAGATTCATCAAATTGATAGTCAATTTGGTGTTAATTTGATGAAATAACTTTTAATAAATAAAATTAAAAGTTGAATTTAATGTTAATTTGATAAAATTGGTGATAAAATCGAATGCTAATTTGGTGTGATTTAATGGATTGGATCTCAATTGGATGAAATTCAATGTTAACTTCATGAATTTTTATGTTAATTAGATAAAAATGGTTTATGGTGTTACTTTTACGAAACTGAAAATAAATTAAATTGAAGGTGAATTTAATTTTAATTTTATTTTTCGAAATCGATTGTTGATTTAGTATTTATTTGGATGAAATTGAAAGTTAAATTAATGAATAAATTATTATTATTATTTATCTTCAATTGGATGAATTTTTCGTGCTGATTTGATGAATTGGATATCAAATTGGATGAAATTAAATATTTAATTTTTTAATTTTAATGTTAACTTCATAAAATTGACTGTCAATTTGGTATTAATTTGATAAAATTTAATTTTACTATGTAAAATTGAAAGTGAATTTGATAAAATTATATATTAATTTGGCATTTTTTGATGAATTGAATCACAATCAGATAAATTTTAATGTTAATTTGATAAGATTGATAGTCAATTTGGTGTTAATTTGATGAAATTTAATTTTAATAAATAAAATTGAAGATGAGTTTTGTATTAATTTGATGAAACTGAATTTTAAATTGATGAAATCGATATTTTTTTAAAAAGATTTTTTTTTGGGACAGGGAGGGGGAAGGAGGTTTAAACCCTTGACCTCAAGAAGACAAAGTCTTCACAAGGTAAAAAGTATCATTGGACCAAAGACCCATTGGTGAAATTGATATTAATTTGAGGTTAATTTGATGAATTAGATCTCAATTGAATTAAAGTAAACATTAAATTCATGAATTTTAATATTTATTTAATAAAATTGATGGTCAATTTGATGTTAATTTTATCAAATCAAAGTTTAATAAATAAAATTAAAGGTGAATTTTTCATTAATTTTGAGAAAGTGAATTTGGGATTGATGAAATTGAATATTTATTTTGTGTTAATCTAACAAAATCAAATGTTAATTATATGAATTCGAATGTTACAATCTTTTGGTGTTTGTAGCACCATTTGACTGTGAGTAGATTCCTAGCGTACAAGATAATTTTATCATTAATTTGGTTAATCTTACAGTAATTGTGGATAATTTTATAAACATAAAGGTAAAATGTATGACACCTATGGGATTCACTAATGATGTCAATCAATATTTTTAACACCATATTAGTTACATTTAATGTTGTTAAGGATAGTGTTACCACCGTTGTGGTAAGATTGACGATAATAGTGGAAAATTTATCATAATTGAGGGTATATTTGTCATATTTGAGTGTGAGTTTACCACAATTGTCGATAAATTTACATATTTAGAGGAGAATTTACAATTGTTTTGGTTAATATTATGACAATTCTAAATAATATTACGATGATTAAGTGTAAATTTACGACAAAAATAAGTTAAGTTAAAACTATGGAGGATAAATATACCACAATTGGGGAAACAATACGACATCTAAAGGAAAATTTATTATAATTAAGGGTTAAATACAACGACTGTGGGTAAGATTACTAGTTTATAAGATAAGTTAACCATTAATTTGGTTAATTTTACAATAATCGTGAGTAATTTTACAAACATAAAGATAAATGTATGATACTTATGTGATGCACTAGTGACGTATTTAAAACAAATATGGTTAAAGATGTCCATCAATACTTTTACCACCATATTTGTTACATTTAATATTGTTCATGATAGTATTATCACTGGTTTGGTAAGATTTACGATGACTGTGGACAATTTATCATAATTTATAGTATATTTATCACTTTTGAGTGTGAGTTCACCACAATTGTGGATAAATTTACATGTTTAGAGTAGACTTTGTGATTGTTTTGATTAATATTATGATAATTCTGGGTAACATTACGATGATTAAGAATAAATTTATGACAAAAAAAAGGTTAAGTTAAAATCATGATGGATAAATTTACCATAATTGGGAAAACATTATGACATTATAGAAAAAATTTATTATAGTTCATGGTTAAAATACAACAATTATGAGTAAGACTACTGGTATATAAGATAATTTTACCATTAATTTGGTTAAACTTACAATAATTGTGGGTAATTTTACAAACATAAAGGTAAATGTATGGCATCTATGTGATGCACTAGTGACATATTTACAATAAATATGATTAAAGGTGTCAATCAATACTTTTAACACCATATTGGTTGCATTTAATATCGTCAAAGATAATATTACTATCGTTGTGGTAAGATTTATGATAACATTGGACAATTTATCCCAATTGTGGATAAATTTACATGTTTAGAGAAGAATTTATAACTGTTTTAATTAATATTACGACAATTCTAAGTAACATTACAAGGATTAAGGTTAAATTTAAGACAAAACGAGGTTAAGTTAAAATAATGGTGGATGAATTTACTAAAATTGTGGTAACATTACAATATGAAAAGAAAAATTTATTATAATTTAATGTTAAGTTACAGTAATTGTGGATAAGGTTATTGTTATATATGCTAATTTTGTTTTCATTTTAGTTAATATTAAGAGAATCATGGAAAATAATACAAATTTAGCGGTAAATTTATGACATTGATGGGATTTACTAGTGTCGTATGGTTAAATGTGTCAATCGTATTTTTACTAGCATATTTGTTAAAGTTTGCCCATTATTGTAGTAAATTTTTCACTGATGTTGTAGTTTTGTCTATAACTGTTGTAAAATTTTCACTGATGTTATAATTTTGCTCATTATTGTAGTAATTTTGTTTACTATTATTGTAAATTTTTTACTAATGTTATAATTTTATCCACTATTATTTTAAAATTTTCAATATGTGTAATTTAGCCTTCAATTGATATATGTAGATAATTTAAAAAAGTAATCGATGAAACCGGTTGCCTTACTTTTTATTTTTATACGTGACAAGATCTGCGGACCGACAATTTTTCGGTATGATACCGAAAAAGCAAATGGTTGTACCCTAGTATATTCCCTGTAAATAATACTTAAGCTCCACTTTGACTTTGTTTGTTGTGTTTTTCACATGAGAGATTATTAATGGGATTAATATCCCAGCCTGCATGCCACAATGCCCCGAACCGAACCTCGTGTAGAAAGGATTATCTCATACCGTCTAATAGGTGGCGTTGCAGAGTGATATATGGGCTGCATATAGATATAAATATAATACTCATAAAAAAAATGAGAAATATTATTGAAATTTAATTTGCTGACGTAATTTATTATAACCTTTGAATTAATTGTGGGCTTCATCAAACATTAAAATTTGGTGTTAATCCAATAATTCCAACGAAACCACGTCGTTCGGTCAACACCCACCTTTCATTCAGCCAAGTTGATCCACCATTTCTCTCTAGTCCTATCATTGCTAGTGGTGGTCTTGACCATGACCTTTTGTCTGGTGGTCTTCATCTGTTCCATTTTTCCCTCTCAGGGATGGAAGAAAAATTTTATATTTGAGAGATCAATTCTTACCAAAAAAATTCAAAATTTCGATGTAAGAAAATAATTTATTAGATATGAACAAAACTATAGATGCAAAAATAAAATTAACAAAAGAAATAGTTTTTAATACGTTCTAATCCAATTGTCTATCTAAGTGATACTTGACGTTCTTTTAGTCAATAGGAAGAATCAATAATAGTACTAACTAGTTAATTAATGGAGTATAAAGCAGCGAATGAATTTGTTTGAGTCTAATCAACAATTTATTTTTTCATGTGTGAAAGAGTGAAGAATGAGTTTTGGACATATAAGGCATCATCTACTTCTATTGTTTTTTTTTTTTCAAAAGGCTAGGGCTTGTGGTGAGAGAAGAATAGAAGCTTAAAAGAAAAATTTTAAAGTTGCTCAAGTAATTTCTTCAAAAAAAAAAAAAAGCAAGCAAGATAAGGCTCTTCGGCCGTATCACGCAGGAGCGCTCAAGTGCCCTATCTTACTTAATCAAGGGGCACCAATGCTGCGATGAAAGTCGAGCTACTCTAATCGAGTTATGAAATCAGTGTGGTGAGGTATTGGAAGCGTTCAACGAATTTAGAGAAAATGATTCCAGACTTGGTGCTTCCGCCTATCCCGTAATTATTATCCGTTGTTCACCATTCATCCCTTCTTGCCTATTTTGCTAGCATGACTCCTCTGTGCTCTAATTTTATTGCCTACGAACATATTTTTTTATAGAATACATGGGATAGGGGCAGCTTTTATTGTGCTAATTTAGAAAGGATAAAAAAAAATTATAATGTTTCATTATTGATTAGTCTAGGGATCTCCTCTTGTACAACAAATTAACGAGGGTAAGTCTCATTGTCAAGTAAAACTCCTTCATCAGTTTTAATACTTACCTAGAGGATATCCCAAATCTAGGGGAGGGGAGGGGAGGGGAGAGGAGGGGCATGGCCACCCCAGGCCATTGACGAGCTTCGTGTTATTATCCACATTTTTTTTCTTAAAAAAAGAAGTTGTTAACTCCGACTCATGTAATTATTCGTGTCGTATTGAGTTGACCAATTTATTTTTGTATCGTGTTTATGTTCATATTTGTGTTAATGCACATAAATTTTGAATAAAAAATCCAACGATAAGATTCTATTTTTACTTAATTGAATTCATGCTTATGCTTTTTCTGCAAACTAAAAATTAGCTTAATAAATATAATAATAAAAATAATAATGAGTAAAAATATCTTTTTTATATAATAATTATGTCATTGTTTAATAAACAGTTACAAATAATTAATATTTTATTTCTATAATACTAATTAAACATGTTGATCTTGTTAATTTTGTATTGTTCATGTTACCATACAAACGAGAAAATAGAGAAAGTGTCAATTTTTAAATAAACAAATTGATTGTGCCAATTTCGAGTTTGACGGGTTAAAGACAAGCATGACCTGTTTATATTTCATGTTTGTGTATCGGGTCATTTTTTAGTTCGTGTCGAATTATAATCGAGTTTGTGCCATAAAATTCATGTTAAATACAAGTCGTGTCGTCGTGTTGAGTCAAAAATTATCACCGATAATCAATGATTGTATGATGAATTTTAGGACTTCTAGATTCATTCTAATGATTTAATATCTTTTTTTTGTTTGAAAGTAACACAAACTAGACGAAAGACCACGTTATAATAATTTTAATACATTATAACAATTCTCAAGTAGATCACCAGAAACTCTCACGGGGTTCCTATGATTATTTGGGATATTTTAACATTTGAGACCATTTCTTGACCAATGTTTGTGCTGTGCGATCGACAAACGTTGCATGTGAATGAATTGAATGGCCCCCGACAATGAGAGTTACTTCGTTAGTAAATGAAACCTACCGAGGTATGTGGTGCAACGGCTATTTGGTAACACAATAGCTTTTTTGGGATTGTAGTTCGGTGCATTCGGGCTTATAAATATTTAATAAAAACATAAATAATAATAAATATTTAATAGAATAAATAATTATTAAAAAAAATTTACATGCTAGAGCCATAAATACTTAACAAGGCCACACCATACTCTCTTTTCCTGAATTCGGTTTCCAAAATTTCAATATCAAGCGTCAATCAATTTTTTTAAAAGTCATCATTCGTACCGATATTTAAGCCCGTTGATTAAGACATTGCAGAAGTATAAATACAAAAGTTTGATTTTACGCCAAAATATTTTTATTTTTATTTTTTTTTAAGCGGGTAGGTGGGGGCTGACAACCGACCCAAAATGCTAGGCCGTCCTAGGATGGAGCATTAGTGGTGGCCCTTAACTCGCAAAATTGTGTCTTAAGCATGTTTGGATGGTTTTGGTGTACGAGAATTGTATTGGTTTTTACTAAATCCTCTCAAACCCAACCCCCTTCTGGTGTATGAGATTCACACACAAATTATCTTCAACTCTTTGTTTGGTGTGTATAATACAAATGTGTTGGACACACGAAGTAATCACAATTATAATTAAAAAAAATTCATGTATTTGACTAAAATATGTACAAGTCAATCTAATTCATACTTATGTTTGTTTAAGTGTACATTCACGATAGATAGAATATTTTACCAAAACTCATGTACTTAGATTTAGTTCTCCAAGTCAACTATGGGCCGAGAGCTAAATCTGGGACTTAACAAGTTTAACCAAACATGAGTTTTATTCATCCAGCAAAGGCATTGAACTTATGTTACACAGGACACAAAGAAGTTTCTAACTAATCATCCAGATTGGAGTATGAACCATGTCACAAGGGAATCTAATTCAACAGCTCATGCTTTGGCAAGATAGGGGTTACCTATGCATTTCATAGGATACTTAGCAGCAGATGAGTCTTTGTGGATAGGAGTAGTATTAGATAGCAGATAGATTTTAGTGGTACTTAGTTAGGTTAGTGCTTAGCTTACTTTATGCCCTCTTTTCCCTGTACTTCTTTATTTCCAAGCAAAAATAAAAACAAAAATAAAAATAAAAAGTGAGTTTTATTTATTCTTACAATTTTTTTGAGCGTGAAAAAAAAAGGTGTGAGCAAAGGAGGGTGCTTAGAAACTACTCCGATAGACCTTCATTAGTGAGATCATGAAGCCTCTAACCACATCTATTATTCCTCTCAAAAACAAGCCTAGCTAGATTAGTATAGCGGAAGGACTCATGTACAACCCATCGATAAAACAAATCTAACACAAGACAAACTTCTCATCCCAAGCCTTTGTTCGGTAAAGTTGAGCAGAACATTTACAATTGTTGTCTATAGATTTTTTTTTTTTTTTTGACTTAAACAAAGTCCAACTTATTTTGTTAAGACAAAAAAACGTGTAAGTAAATAAATTGTGAACTTTACCAATTTTCTTAGTAAGGATATTTTAACCCAAAAAAAGAAGAAGAAAAGAATTATAAAATCTTTCATCACTTTGCGTAGGTGCAAGTAATCATTCTTGCTTTTATTTTATTAACCGGCTTTCCATCAACAAACTAGTTTTTGAGTTTCTTGGAAAGAGCAATTGGATCGTGCTCGACATAAAACACATAGAAAGATTAAGTGAGGAGAGAGTGGATCTTTGAGTTCATCTATCAAAAAAGTTGGTGACCCTTGGGCGCGGTGTCTTTTCTTGTGTGGAAAAGTTTGTCACTGACATTAATCTTCTAAGTAATTTTTCTCAGTTCTTCGAGTTGAATTCAACCACTGAGTTTCAATGTGGACTTTAAAGTTCGAATCTATCTCACTCAATAATAAAAATGAGTTTTATGTGGTTATGTTGACCTACAAACGAGAAATTTTTCCATGAGTAATAAACGCCATGTGGGCCAGACCAGTTGGTCTGTATAACCAGTGATATAATGTCACTTAAGCCGATAATTTCGTATTAAATTCGATTCATATTTTCATGTTGTGCTCGAAATTGTCAAGTGTCATTATTTATGCTTGCTTACAGAGGATACGGCACACACTTAGGCAACTACATGACTCTTTCTTTCTCTCTCTCTCTCTCTCCCCCCCCCCCCCCCTCTGGTTTACAAGTTTTGTGGAGATGGGAAGAAGACCTTGTTGTGAGAAAGTGGGACTGAAGAGAAGAAAGTAGACAGCTGAAGAAGATAAGACATTAGTGAAATACATTCAAGCCCATGGAGAAGGGTCATGGAGGTCATTACCCAAGAATGCAGGTACATATGTATGGTACTTTGATTGGTTTTGGCTTTTGTTACGCCAGTAAACCACGAAGAAAGAAAACAAAGTCAAAAAAATAATAAAAAATCAAACTATTCAATCTCCTTCGGTCATGACCCATCCCAATACTACTTTCAAACAATCAAACAAGTAGAAACAATCATTTCATAATATTACTCTGTTTGTAAAAGTTTCTACTTTTCTTCTTACCTTCTTGTTTTGTTTTTTTACTTGAAGGGGTGGGGGGATGAATGTATACTGTTTGTTTGTGGAGGATTTTTCTCAGAAGAAAGTTTCCAGATTATGGGTTTTGTTAATACTCGGTAAATGAACAACATCACAAATATGACACCATTTAACCTCGCTTAGGGCTGGTTATGTGGTTTGTTCTTTAATAACCCTGAGTTTTTAAGTTCAATTCTTTCTCACACCCCCTTAAGAGTCGGTCACCATTCTTCTTTAGAAACTTGCTCTAACCCAGCTCAAACTATGGTGGGCACTATGTTTAGAAGGTACTCAACTTCTTTTAGAAAAGTAAGGCCGATCGCTTTGGCTATAAAATAGTGAAGATAAGTCAATGCGAGAGGTAGAGAGCATCTGGCCTATCAAAAATGTCAAGCCACTCAATGTTTGGCAAGCCAGTCAGGTGTAGAGTTTTTGCTCTATCCTTTGCGTAGGGGTGTTGATCGAGATGAGTTACTCGGGTTCGACTCAGATAAAACTTGACTCGAGTTTGATTTGTGTTTTAAACAATTTGAACTTGAATAATTTTTTAAACTTGTTTAGAAAAACGAGCCTAAAAAGCTCAGCTTAAGTTTATAAAGTTTAGCTCGTTTATATATAAAAGTCGAGCTACTCGGGTTTGACTTAAGTTTTAAACAAGCCGAGTTTAAACAATTCGAGTTTAAAAAAACAAGCTCATCAAGCTCAGGCTCAAGCTCGATTAACACTCCTACCTGCGAGAACTTCGATGGAAGTCTAAGTCTCTTTCCGGTTATCAGAGTTGTTAAAATCCCCTGCTCTGGTAATTCCTCGGAATCCAAAGACTTCTTCAACTTGTTTGTGTAGTGTTTTCTTAGTTTGTTAGTATAGTTAGTCTGTTTTTTTTTAATAATTGTTATAGTACGTGTGATCCGCTAGGGATTGTCTTGATAAAAAAAGTCAAAAAAGAAAATTTACTATAAAGCTACCATAAATGTCAATCAAGACCATCCGAATATACCCAATTTTCGAAATTTAAACTTTTTTATGAAGAGAGGAAAGTGGACAGCTGAAGAAGATGAGACATTAGTGAAATACATTCAAGCCCATGGAGAAGGATCATGGAGGTCATTACCCAAGAATGCAGGTACATATGTATGGTACTTTGATAGGTTTTGTCTTTTGTTACGCCAGTAAACCAAGAAGATAGAAAACAGAGTCAAAAAAATAATAAAAAAATCAAACTATTCAACCTCCTTTGGCCATGACCCATCCCAATACTACTTTCAATCAATCAAACAAGAAAGTAGAAACAATCATTTCATAATATTATCCTGTTTGTGGAAGTTTCTACTTTTCTTCTTACCATCTTGTTTTGTTTTTTAACTAGAAGGGAGGGGTGGGGGGATGAATGTATACTGCTTGTTTGTGGAGGATTTTTCTCAAAAAAAAGTGTCCAGATTATGGGTTTTGTTTGGTAAACAATCTAAAGACATACAAGAGATAAGAAAGAGAGGAGACTAGAGTTTTATTACTACTGCATAATTTTTAATTGAATACAAGGGAATAATTTAACTTAAATACAAAGAGACTACATATAAGTTAAACAAGGTAGGAAAAGTAAAAGACTATTCTACCCTTAATAAATAAAATTACCCTATATTTTTTAACATCTTCCCTCAAACTCACGATGTAGCAGCGACAAACATCGAGAGTTTGCCAATTAGAAAACAAAAACGGGAAATAGAATGCGACTTAGTAAAGAAATCTGCAATCTGCAAAGAAGAAGAAACAAAGGGTAAAGTAATGGTGTCATGCTTGAGATGATGACGAGTAAGGTGACAATCGATCTCAATGTGTTTAGTTCGTTCATGAAAAATCGAGTTGTGAGAAATCTAAATAGAACTCCGGTTGTCACAATACATAGGAGTGGAATGAGAAAGAGAAACTCCCATATCTGCAAGTAACCAACGTAACCAAACAATCTCTTTGGTAGTAGATGTCATAGCACGATATTCTGCTTCGGTTGAAGATTGAGAAACAATAGATTGTTTCTTACTCTTCCAAGAAATAAGAGAATCACCCAAAAAGATACAGAAACCAGTAACAGATTTGCGATTTGTGGGATCACTGTCATGATCAGCATCAGAGTATGCACACAGCTCCAAGGAAGAGGTGGATGGAAGTAAAAGGCTCTGAAAGACTGTACCCCGAAGAAACCTCAAAATACGAAGAATCACTGCTCAATGAACTGTAGTAGGAGAAGCAACAAACTGAATAACAACATGAATAATATATGCAATATCTGGACGAGTAATAGTGAAATATATCAAGCTCTCAATAATAGTACGGTATAAAGTAGGATCTGACAACGGTACACCATCAGAAGAGGAATATTTTGCGTTAACCTCAATGGGAGTATCTACAGTCTTATTATCAGTAAGTCTAGCTCGCTCAAGAATATTTGTAACATATTTCGACTAAGAAAGAAGATAACCTCTGGGTGAGCAGACTACCTCAATATCCAAGAAATATCGTAGAGAACTCAAATCCTTCATTTCAAACTGTCTAGCCAACTCTGTCTTCAAAACTGAAATACCATTAATATCATCACCAGTAATAATTATGTCATCAACATATAAAGACAGAATGATACGACCTGCATCAGTGCATTTAACAAAAAGAACAGAATCATGACTACTAGAAGTAAACCCAAGGGAAGAGATCACAACAGAAAATTTCTCAAACCAAGCACGAGGTGCTTGTTTGAGACCATATAACGCTTTCTTGAGCTTACAAACATACCCAAAATCATGTGAAACACCAGGAGGGGGAGTCATATAAACTTCTTCTTGAAGATCCCCATTCAAGAAGGCATTTTTAACATCAAGTTGAGAGATATGCCACTGACGAACCGAAACATTTACAATAAGAGTACGAATAGTAGTCATTTTTGCAACAGGAGCAAATGTCTCCTCATAATTCATACCATACTGTTGAGAGCACCCTTTTGCAACCAACCTAGCTTTGTATCGTTCAACAGATCTATCAGAATTGATCTTAATCTTATGCACTCACTGACAACCAACAACACTCTTACCAGGAGGTAAAGGAACCAAATCCCAAGTACCTGTCTTATGAAAGCAGAAAGTTCCCCATTCATAGCTTGCTGCCAAAGAGAGTCAAGAATTGCCTCTTTATAGGAAGAGGGCTCAGAGAGACAATGAATAGAAGCTAAAATGGAAGTAAAAGATGAAGAATAACAAGAATAAGTAAAATCTGGTAACTTTGTGGACTTACGAATGCGTGTGGATTGACGTAGAGGTGGATTCACAATCTTAGACGGAGCTTGAGGGACCATAGGAGAGGAGGTAGCTTTAGGTGTGCTAGAGAGTAAAGTGTCAGTACCTGTAGAATGATCAGTGCTGGTATTTGAAGTATTAGAAACCTGAGATGACAAACTATCAGAATCATCAGAAAAAGGATCTATAAGAATAAGATCAGATCTAGTCAAGCTATAAGTAGTAGATGGAATAGAAAAGAAAGGTATATGCTCAAGAAAAACAACATGACGAGACACATAAAGTTTTTGAGTTATTAGATCAAAACAACGATACCCCTTTTTACTTTCGCCATATCCAAGAAAGACACAAATAGCAGATCGAGAGGACAACTTGTTGTGTTCAACATGAGGACGAAGAACAAAACAAGTACAACCAAAAACTCTAAATGAAGAATAATCAGGGGCATACCCATACAACTTTTCGAAAGGAGAAACACCTGGAATATGAGAAGATTGAATTGTATTAATCAAACCTACAACAGTAAGAACTGCTTTACCCCAAAACTCACTAGGAATAGAAGAAGACAACAAGAGAGAACGAACAGTTTCAACAATATGCCTATGTTTTCTTTTAGCAACACCATTTTGCTCAGGAATATCTGTACACGAAGTTTGGTGAATAGTTTCATCTAAGGCAAGCAACTCAACAAATTTATTAGAAGTGTATTCCCCACCCAAATCACACCTAAAACATTTGATAACAGCAGAATGTTGAGTTTTAACAAGAGCTCGAAAAACTGTATATATCTCAAAGAATTCAGAACGATGTTTCATTAAATAAATCCAACAATAACGAGTATGATCATCAATAAAAGAAACATAATATCGAGACCCTCTTTTTGTGGTAACAAGAGAAGGTCCCCATACATCATAATGAATCAAATCAAATGAAGAAGAAGAAATAGAAATACTTCGATTAAAAGGTAAAGCTGAAAATTTTGCCAGTTTATATCCACTACAATCAGAAATATCACAAATTTTTAAATTTCCTAAAGCCCCTGTGGATGCCAAAAATCTCAAACGAGAAGACGAAACATGACCTAAACGAGAATGCCATAAATAAAAACTAGAAGAAAAAAGACTCAAACGAAAAGAAGATAAATCAACATTAGTAGCAGCAGCAATAACTGACACTTTTAACTCATCCAAAATATATAGTCCTCCCTTCCTACTGCCTGTCTCAATCAACTTCTGAGACTGCAGATCCTGCACATAACAAGAAGAAGAGAAAAATGTGACTAAATTTCCAGAATCACATAACTGACCAACAGAAGCAAGATTTAATGTGAGTTTTGGAATATGATAAACATTAGGGAGAGACAAGTGAGGTGTGACAATAGAACCAACACCTGTTAAAGGCATATGAGCGCCATCAGCAGTCATAACAGGAATAGAATATCAAGGAAATACAAAAGTAAAAGGTGAAGAATCTGGAGACATATGATGCGAGGCACCAGAATCCAAGACCCATACAAAATGTGACATACCTGGAGAACTATGAGGCAACTGACCTCCTGAAGAAAAAGCAGACATAGCTTGTGGCTGTAAGGAGAGAAACTTCTAAAATTGCTCAACCAAGGTACTAGAATCGGTGAAAGGACCTGATGAAACTATTGTTGTAGTATTAGACTGTGGTGGTTTGTAACCCTGAGGTGGTCTAGAAGCATTAGATTGTGACTGGGTGCCAGACTTTCAAGCTTGAGATTGCTGTTGCAATTGATTTTGTTGTCTTAACTTAGGACATTGAGTCTTCCAATGACCTTTCTACTTACAGAAACTGTACTCGTCGAAGGCAGGTCTTTTGTAAGGCTTATTCTGATTATAAGAGAATGGTTTAGAAGGTACTGCTAGCACAGAAGGATCAACAGTAGAAAAAATTTCCTTGTCATAATAAGACTTAAGACGTATCTCTTCAGCCAATAACTCACTGACAACTGAGTCAACAGAAGGAAGTGGAGAACGATGCAAAATTGAACCTCTAAGTCCTTCAAAATCACTACGAAGTACCATCAAAAACTGTACCAACCGTTGCTGCTCTCTACGAGCAATATAGGCACCACATGCCTTTAATTCAACAGATTCTGTAAAAGCCAATTGATCCCAAAGATCTGTCATAGCAGAATAAAAATTCTGAATACTCATATTCTTTTATTGAAGAGCTCGTATGTCATGCTCCAATTGATACTGCTTTGAAAAATTTGATTGAGTGAATAACCTTTGCAGATGATCTCAAACCTCCTTTGTTGTCTCATACTTTGCCAACTGCGTACCTATAGAATGCTCAACAGAATTGTTGATCCAAGTAATAATTTTTGCATTGTTTGCTTCCCAGACATCTATCAAATCAGCATAACCTACATCAGTATTCTTAGGTTTCACAGAAATTCCACTAACATATCCCCATAGCTTTTTACCCTAAAAAAAATTTCTCATCACATAACTCCAATACGAATAATTCTTTTCATCCAACCTCACACTCACAGACTGAAGTGAATTGTCTTTTGCAGTAGCCATAATCAACAAACAAAGAAAACCATATTGCAAAAAGGGAACCAATACCAGATTGCCAGAAAAAAACAGAACAAATACCAGATTGCCAAAAACGGAAAAAAATACCTTCTCAAAAAAAAGTTGGATCCGCGTAAACTGTGTTTGAGATTAAGCCTTGTCCCATAAAACTTTGCTCTGATACCATGTTAAACAATCTAAAGACATACAAGAGATAAGAAAGAGAGGAGACTAGAATTTTATTAATACTGCATAATTTTTAATTGAATACAAGGGAATAATTTAACATAAATACAAAGAGACTATATATAAGCTAAACAAGGTAGGGAAAGTAAAAAACTATTATACCCTTAATAAATAAAATAACCATATATTTCTTAACATTGTTAATACTTAGTAAATGAACAACACCCCAAATATGACACCATTTAATCTCGCTTAGTGTTGGTTTTGTGGTTGATTTTGTTATTTGGTAACCTTGAGTTTTCAAGTTCAATTCTTTTTCACACCCCCTTAAGAGTCGGTCACCATTCTTCCTTAGAAACATTTTTTAACCCACCTCAAGTCATACTGGCCGTCGTGTTTAGAAGGTACTCGACTTCTTTTAGAAAAGTAAGGCCAATCGCCTTGGCTAAAAAAGAATGAAGATAAGTCAATGCGAGGGATAGAGACCCGCCCTATCAAAAATGTCTAGCCACTTGATGTTTGGCAAGCCAGTCAGGTGTGGAGTTTGTTGGTGAAGTTTTTGCCCTATCCTGCGGTAGAGGTGTCAATCGAGATGAGTTATTCGGATTCGACTCAGATAAAACTTGATTCGAGTTCGATTCGTGTTCTAAATAAGTTGAGTCTAAACAATTTTATAAGTTTGTTTAGAAAAACGAGCCTAAAAGACTTGGCTTAAGTTTGCAAAGTTCAGCTCGTTTATATGTTAAAGTCGAGCTACTCGGACTCGATTCGAATTTTAAACGAGTCGAATTTGAACAATTTTTTAAACTCGTTTAAAAAAACAAACTTGATTAACACTTCTACCTGCAGGAACTCCAATGGAAGTCTAAGTCTCTTTCCGACTAGCAGAGTTGTTAAAATCCCCTGCTCTAGTAACTCCTTGGAATCCAAAGACTTCTTCAACTTGTCCGTGTAATGTTTTCTTAGTTTGTGAGTACAGGTAGTCTGTTGTGTTTTTTTTTTTGGTTAATAATTGTTATAGTACGCGTGATCCTCTAGAGATTTTTTTACCTGAGAACAGACTTGAAGAGAGGCAACTTCAGTGTAGAAGAGAAAGAAACCATTGTAAAGTTGCAAAGATCCTTGGGAAATAAGTGTGAATTCTCTCTATTACATCAATCTAAGCCAATGATATTGCATTTCAGCAGCTAACTGTTATGAAAATTGTACTTACCCACTTTTTTTCCGACACTGATTTATGTTAGAGTGTTCATGAATGCAGGTGGTCTCTGATTGCTAGGCATTTGCCAGGAAGAACAGACAATGAAATAAATAATTACTGGAATTCTCATCCGAGTAGGAAACTTTACGTCTACATGAGGCCCTGCAGTGAATCCCTACCGGCCTCCACGAGTGTCACCAAAATTACATTTCCATGCAAGCGAAGAGGTGGACGTGTGAGCCGATTAGTGGCCAAAAAATACAACAAGATCACACCTTTGAATATTACAATGACAAAGACGACGCCTGAGAGTAGGGTCCTCGACTCCAACGTTACAAACAAAGCTACCCTGCCAGGCCCCATTACAGGACCAAGTGTCAGAGGATGTGTGAATGTGCATGACTCTTGCAAAAACAGCGATATTTTCACTACCCCCGGTGTTAATCTGCATTCCAATGCAGTTACATTATGTTCTAATAAAGAGACAGAAACTGAGGGATTAGTACCATATCAAGAGGCCGATGAAGAAATAATAGAGCTAAATCATATAGTGGAAACTGAAGTTTCAGCCTTTAATGATGATATAGGGAATGAACAGTTCATGTGCTACACAACATCGTGACAGCTAGTGAGGAAAGTCTAGATTCAATCTTTGATGAGTATATAGGAAATGAGTTCATGTTCCTAGACAACAACACCACAACTAGTGAAAAAAGTCTAGTTTCAATCTTTGATGAAGATACAGGAAATGAGTTCATGTGCCTAGACAACGTTGTGAAAGCTAGTGAGAACACTGTAGTTTTAAATTCAATCGTTGATGAGGATATTGGAAATGCGTTCATGTGCCTAGACAATAACGTCACAGCTAGTGAGGAGAGACAACGTGATACTTGGAGCTCAAATCCAGAGATGATGGACTTGTCTGCGTGTTCCTCAATAATGAATTCATGGTTTGAGGATGAGTGGATAGAGACGGGTTGGGGGTGTATAGATGAAGGCCTTCGCCGCACCTCTCATTCTTAGGATATTCTCTACTCTCATCCAAGGAACCATTCATTCTTTCGTAGACATCCGATTCAATGAGATAATCTTGTAAAAAACTTTTCATCAAGAGTTTAAATCGTCCTCCCACTCTCACTCCCACTCCCACTCCCACTCCCAAAAAAAACAAATACACCCCTTGGGTCAAAGTAAACTCCATCTAAAAATAGAACTTACGACTAAAACAAGGACTACATTGAATTAGGTCTCTATGACATTGCTAAAAAAAAAATCAAAACTTATTTTTTACTTTAAATATAATTTTTATTTATTTTTTATTTATTTGATTTTTTTTAAATTGAAAATTACTAATAATTTTTTTTTGTATGTTCTTCATGATTAAGAATTATTTTATTACATTTTCAACCATCATTATATAAATTTTATTTGTTATTTTTTCATAATATAATTTCATTATCTTCTAATTATTTAAGATCTATCACTTGTTTATTTCAAAACTTTCACTTAAATCTTTTGTTATTTTTTTATCACTAATAATAAATTTATTAAGAGATATATATATATATTTTGTGATTCAATAAGTTTTTCTATTTTTCTTTCTTTTTTTAAGTTCTTTATTTCTAAATTATTGTTTTTTAGTAACCACAGTTTTTTAACAATCAAATTTTTTTTATAAATCAATCAAATACTCTCTATAAGAAAAAAACATAATAAAAATCAAAATTATAAAACAATAACACTTAATTTTATCATTTGTGTTCCTAAAACTTAGGATATTATAATGTAATGTTCCTTTAATATCATCAATAAAAAAAAAAGCAAAACAAATATAATAAATTGATTCAAACTATATTTTATACAAAATAACATTGAAAAAGAGAAAGTGCGAGTATAAAATAATATATTGGGGCTAATTTGATGACCTTTGTTGTGCGAATTAGAAAGGCGGTCAAGAGCCAAAGGGAGAGAGAATCATTTATTTTGTTTTTGGATGGAAACAAAAATTATTTGTGTGTGAGAGAGAGAGAGAGGGGAGTTGATGTTTTAATAGGAGAGACATAGGAGGGAGAGAGTGTGTTTGATTGATGAAATTGACTAGTTAAAAAGAATAATTAATAGTATTGGTTATTGTCTTTTCATTTTTGCATGCGACAGTCAAATAATTTTTTTTTTTTTTGGTTAAAATTTCATGTTTTTATCCAAATGGGTTGTGAGTCTTTTACTTTTCCTATGTCACAAACACTTTTGGGCTTTTGGGCCCCATTTTGTTAAAAATCTTTTGTTAATTTGAATTACATAGAATCTTTTTGCTTGGACTCAATTTTATTTGAGTTTAATCTTTTTTGGTTTAAATCATATTAAAAACTCAAAAAAAATTACGCCTTCATTTTAGATGGGACTTAAAGCAATCACTTCTTCGGCCTAGTTATGGGCCAGCCCTGTCCGAATGTATGTTTCTAGCTCCACCCTTGTTCATAGATGATCCATCCAATGAGCCGAAGTTAGCAGAACTTTGAAGATGTTCATATGAAAGTCAAGTCAATATTAGTATAAAATACCAGCAATGGTATCTAACATCTGCATCACCAATTCGCATTAGATGTATTATTATTCTGTGTTGACCATGGTCGTACTGGTTGGACGATGACACAGTCCGCAGGACCCCCTCGAATGAAAGTCCATCGAGCTTCCTTGCACTATGCGGAACAAACTATTATTAGGTTGGACATGCTTATAGCTAAATGAATGCACAACCAACCATAGCAAAAAGGATAGGAGGTGCTAGCTATGAATGAATGGTGGTAGGAAATTGTATTGTACCATTTCCTATTGACCACATGTCACCATTTTGTTTTTGTTTTTTTTTTCTTTTGAGAGGAAACTATATAAAGTTTATAAATCAAAAATATATGAAAGGAGCACGGGCATAATAAAGTCTAGTGCCTACTACAACAAAACAATACTACTATCTAAAGAAATAAAATATAGAGCTAGCTCACGGGCTACTTGATTCCCTGATCAGAGCTACATCATCAATTTGCTTGATTCAAATGCAGATAGTCACTATAAACCACTTTGGAGCACCTGATTGATGGTCTTAACAAGGGGAGAAGTTTTTTTTAAAATGCAATCCGAGATGTGTTGGGCGAAAATATATTATCATGTCACTACTAGATTAGCCATGAGGGGATTTTTGATGGAATATGCACAAGCGAGTACCACACAAAAGCTGGGCAAATGCATAGCCACAACGTATATAATGTTGATATGTGTTGAAGTACCCCATTTGTAAGTACAGCAAAAGGATGCAGCAACTTGGTCAACGATTATTCAGTTTATGATGTGTATCACAAGTTCATTGAAACATACCGATTACAGATCAAGGACACACAGGGTCATAAGAAGAGGCAAAACCCAATTAAAAAGAGCCTAACCTGTGTATAACAGCAAAATTCAGTAATTATGGTTAGTTTTGTACTAGTAGCCTTCACCATATGCAGCATTCTAAAGATATATGGTTAGTTTTGTACTAGTACCACTTTTGAGGGCAGGCTAACAGATTATCTGTATAAACATCCAAAAGCTGGCTCTACATTATTGCACCTGATTATAAGTTTAACAGCTAACTCTACAAAATAAAAGAACACAAAAGTGATGGAAGAATAATGTAGAGGGAACATTACAGTCAAGCTGTCAGAGAGGCAAGATATCGGAAACAACTTCATCAAGAAGAGAATTAAGTATCCGACCCTCAATCTCCACTCCCAGTTCAAATGCTTCAACTTCAAAGTCAAGCCATCTTCCGTATTGGCTACTCATGTCCTTGTCCACAAGCTCATCTACCATACAGTCCCCCATGCCTTTCCACCCTAAGATCTCCCTGTACACTTCTTCTGCTAATCTCTCTTTTCTTCTCACCACAGACAGCCCTTTTGCCCATGTCGTGCATCCCCCACCCACATACCTCCTGCATCTGATGTCCATGCATTCACTAACACAATCAAATAAAACCTTACGGTTTAACTTTGGATTGTCCCCATCTCTTTCCAACACCACGTGTAGACTTTCCAACAGATAAAAACGATAAGGAGTAATGATCTCACGAGCCCGACCCAATGCAAAATCCTTAAACATCAGCTCCACACTGGATAGTATCTCCTTCACATATTCCAGCTCCCACTTTGTTGCTCCCACATAATTTTTCACAGAGAAGACAGTCACATGCTTTCCGGCCATGGTTCTAGCAGAGATGGAAGAAGCTGAGTCAGATAAATCTGCAACAGCTTCGATCAAATGGAATTTCCTTGAAGAACTCGTACCAAGTACCTCCTTAGCTTGGACAGACGAAGATTGCTTGCTACCTGAATTTTATTCACAACAATTCTCTCTATTTAAATGGTACATTCCTTGTGAAGGCAAAATATTTTAAATAAAAAATTAGATGCATGGTGCTTACCTTCTGTACTCTTACTCTCTGCAGTATCTGAGGAGTTGCAACTTTCTGCCAAAAAAGAATGTTCAAGAACAGATATTGGACTTGGATGCCGAGAATCGAGCAACTTTCTGCCGTCAGTATCGTTGCTGCTACACTCTTCGAGTTGTTCAGCTCCCTGAGCGGTTCATAACTAATTAAGTTAATCACCCAGACAAAAATGGTACAGGAGAAAACCCCCTTTTTTTTGTCTTCTTTTTTCGCCCCCCGTGCCGCCGGGGGGGGGGGGGGACTCCATCTGTTTTAGGGCCAGCTTTAACTAACATTAACACATGGTGATAACTACATTTCATTTTGCTTGTCGATACTAAAGAGTCCATTACTGATAACGAAATACTACAAAAAATAAGAGGTCATTATGGGTAGAAGTTGGGATGCACTCAAACAATGAATTGATAAATTCAAAATTGGTTACAGTAGACTTGAGACTGAAATGCACTGGATCCATTATGAAAGATACCAACAAGGAATAAAAAGGAAAAAGAAATTGCAAGTTGTTATGAATTAAATGCTTATCATGAGCAGAGGCTAAACTGGTTGATAGAATTCCAAATTCTAAAATAAAGTGGAACACAAGTCAAAAGGACACACATAGGCAGCAGAACTCAAAAGAATGGGAAAGGGAAGTTTAGAAAGAAACAGATTAACATGGTGATAAAAGACGATGGATAAGCATATAATAAGTACCTCAGGCATATGATTCTCTCTGGGGTGCCAGTGCTGAGTTGATGGAAAACCAGGGGCAAAATAGCCATGCATTTCATCTGCATACAGTTTGTCTTCGCTCCTTCTATCATGTAACATTGGTGTGGTGGTTACTGGTTTGACAGCAGTTATGAAATCGTTAGAGGTAGAAGCAGTACTACCCGCCATCCCTGTTTTGTAAACAGAAGATTCCACTCCATGAGCAAATTCCTTCAGCTTTCGCTCCAGTAGGGTGCTTAATGCATCGCCTCCTATCACGTTATATCCCAGTGAAAATCTAGAACTATTTGTTCCACCTGAATCGAGAAGCATCTTTTTACTTCGATAATCTGAATAAAAGCCATTGCTTTTCTCTACCACCTCTCTGGAGGTCTGTGAACCAGATACTGATCGTGTCATTGGTGCGGTGAATGTAAAAGACACAACATCCATTCCTTTCCTTTTGCTATTTTCAGCCCAACTCATCAGTTCATTTGATAAATTTAGTTTCCTATTTTTATCAATCAACCTGTCACCGACATCCTGATTTTTCTCCAAGTGAAAATCCCCATCTATAGATCGTTTCTTTCGAGGGACATTTGTTGTAGAAGAACATGAGACTTCTTCTTTACTCTCTATCATGTCTAAGCCTGACTTCCTGGAAACAACCTTGGAGTTCCCTGCATATTTACTTGAGCTTTTCTGTTGCCCAAAAGCTGAATTGACAGAATGTGATTTTCTACCTTGTGGGTTAGAATCCAAGAGCTTTGAAGGTATAGCCCGATTTCCTCTCTCTGTAGGGCAGTTCTGCTTCTGATTATTCTGCCTGAGCACACTGGGATTTTTATGTATAGAAGTTTTCTTATGTGAATTCTTTTGTGTATTATTTGGTTGGCTTTTAAACAGCTGGCTTGACATAACCTTACTCTGTTCTTGTTGAACAAACAAATTTCTGCTGCCACTCGAATTCAATCCTTCTCTTTTCTGAACGTTGACCTTTGCTTGAAGTGCAAGAGAAACAGATTTTCCCTTATTCTTTAAACCAGCAGAGCATTCTTCGGGATTTGAAGAAATCCTGAATGATGTTGTATCTACCAATCCATTGCAACTCTTGTTCATAGATTGCCCCTTAAGATATTTGGCAGCATTGTATTCAACTGGCCTTCGCGAAGGTTCAGCAGGTTTGCATGGTTTTTGAGCAGCTTCCACTTTCTCTTTCAAATCTCTAATTCTCAAGGGAACTGAAGAAGAGCCTGCTTGAGACATTTTCCCTTTAGTATTCATCTGAGGTCCCAGGTCAATAATTTTGGCAGCTGCTTCCATTATGTGGGCCGCATTCTTAGTTGAAATGAAACCAGTGCTTTTGATAGGAGACAAAAGCTTATGGTGGGTAATGGGAATCGATTTAGCTGATTTAGGAGGCAAACTTTCAGTATGGAACTTCTCAATTGGTCTACTTATAATCTTTAGAGGTTTTGGCTCCAAGGCATTTCTAACAGGGGCATTCACCTTACTGTGCAGATTGTCAGTTTGCATGTTTTGATGCTCATGATGAGGGCAGTCTGGGTTTTTTCTGCGGTATTGAGCATCTCGAAGAGACTGGGAGTCAAAAAGTGGAGTAGAATAAGGCTCTGGAAAATTCAGCGTTGGCAACGAATCCAATCCCATAAGCCTTGCAACCACCCCTGGGGCCTTAGTAACAGAAAATTCCTCATCAGTTACTGACGAAGCACAACTGTAATCACTGCTTCCTTTGAAACTTGACCCAGCTACAATTTCATCCTCATCCATCTGAATATAAGAAAATTTTTAGGGGGGGGGGGGGTTATGGCAATTAATCAGCACATCTTATCAAGTAGTAAGATAAATTTTGAAGATAAAGATCAAATGACCATATTCCCACCAGATGAAGCCGTGTCATTGGCAAATTCCCATCACTTCTCTTTTTCTGCTTCAATTGCTCTACAGGGAATGCATGAGAGAAAAACATATTCAAAATTTGAGAAAACAAGGAAGAAAAGCTTAGAGAATGAATAATCACACACTCACCAACAGGCATGTGTGCATATCGACATTATGTAGGTGCAGAGTTCACTAATACCTGGTGAGTTGGACTTGCTGAAAAACAACTTCTTTTGCGATTTTGCCTTCCAATCGAAAAGCTGAAGGATGCCACCAACATAACCTACTCCACCACCTTTGGGACATTGTTTCTCAGCCCCCATATTTACGTGCAGAAATTAGCCCACTTCAACATTCACATACAGAATGAATAACTGCTGAGACAGACACTGTCCCGCCAACCAAAAGCCATCTGCAACTTGATTTATAAAGTGATTTAGTGCTCCCCAAAAGAAAAAAAAAAGACAACTGCTAAAAACAAACATTACTCCAGTGAACAAAACCCATCCGCAACTTCATCAAATACCTCAGGCAGATTAGTGTTGTTTAACATATTGTATTCTTCAAGCACACGTTTTTCCCAAACTAAAAATTATATCACTCCTATATACCCTAAGCTCTTCACCACATTTTCTACAAAGAACTATTACTCTTCTAATGGGTTAATTTTATCCATTACAGAAAGGGAATTTCACTTGATAATGCTTGAGGACTGTGCATCCAAGTATTTTTATGAGTTTAGTGATTCTGCAGTCCCTACAGTAATGGAATTAGATCAAAGAAATCTAGTTGCACTGCCATTGGTTGAGGTTTATATGACGATAACTACACTACATAAATGTTGCTAACGACTAATAAGTTGGCTTAAAAGTTAAAACAAATGGGAACTTCTGGTAACTCTTGAAATTTTCACACAATTTGTACCTAAAACACTGTCAACGATTGAAGTGGAAACCCGTGAGGTCCAAAAATAAAGAAAAAGGGCGTACATTGGTATGAGAATTTGCCATGCCTACCCTCCCATCAATTCTCATTATAGTTGTTTTCATCAATCCCTTTTCCTGTTCTTTTGCACTTGCATCAGTTCTCATTAGGCTATATTTCTCATACTACTACCAAAAATTTCAGGAATATATATCCAGATCTCTATCAAAGCCTTTCCTCAGCCTATACATTTGGTTTTTAATCCTTAAGAACCCAAATCCCATTGAAACTAACATCATTTGACACTCATAGTTATTGAGCATGAGAAGAACTATGAGCAACCAACTCTGTAAAAACTACAAAAGTTACAAATCCTTAAATGACTACTGACTTTATGCTTACCCAAATACCTAGACGTTCAAACTAATAGGTTCAAAGAGGAGAAAAAAGAATGAAAGCAAAAACTAACTTTATACACATTTGGTTACCAAGAAATTTGGTTTCTTTTCTATTATTTCACTTTCTCAACAACCAAACAGAACACTGACCAGGAAAACTCCAACTTAATTTAAGGAACAACAAGCGCCACGAGAGATAAAGAACAACTTCAATACCAACCAAACAGTAACTCCTGTCCACGGAACATTCAAACCCAGATAAACCCCAATTTTAATTTTTCGATCAAAAACTAACATAACAAACCCAAATCAACAAAAAAAAAACTTACATGATCCACGAGAACTAAAGCTCCAACATTGCCTGCTTCTGTCTCTCTCTCTCTCTCTCTGTGTGTGCTCTCAATGCTGGAAAACTTCTGGGTGGTAGAGCTATATACACAGAGAAACAATATAGAAAGAGGGTGTGTCAATATAGAGAGATTTAGAGATAGGAAGAAACTGAGAATGGAAGGTTTTTTTGGTCAGAGAGAGATAAGTGAAAAGCTATTGTCTTTCTTGTGTATAGTGAGGACTGTTGAGTGGTCGCTTAGTTCAAGCATTAAATGGAGACGACAGAAACATTTCGAAATTATAAAAGATAATTTTTCAAAAGATAAAAAATGTATACGGGAAAGGCAAATAGTAATTGGTTGCAACAGAAAAGGCTAAAAAGCTTCTAACGTCTCTTTTGCATAGAGGGAGAGATTTCAAATTCCAAACAGAGATTGGTGGGGTCCACACAACTGGGACAGAGATTATGTATTTCGCGGTATATGTTACAATAATGTTATAGTAGGTATATAGTTGACACGTATTTAATCCAGCCTTTTGAGAACCACATGTCATCGCCCCAACTACCGAAACAATGTTCAAATGAGGTTGGGTGTCCAAAGATAACGCTAATGATCCCGTTAATCTGGGACACACACGAGAAATTTATGCTTAAAAAATATCTTAATTTTAATGTAAATAATTATTTTTGAGCAAAATAAAGAGAGAATTAATTAAGATACGTATAAATTGAATCAAACACACCTAAAAAAAATTAATAGTTCAATAGTGAGTCGCCTATCTGTGTAGCAAACAAGACAGCTAAAACTTCAAACATGGGCAAAAATTGGTTCTTTGAGTTAATTTAGGTCAGCGATGTTCGATTTAGCTTAAGCACTTTTCGATTAATCTCCTCTTTAATTTTATCAAAAATAGATCATTTACGCATGGACTAGAATATTCATGAGAGAGATAAATTTCTCATAATTCTGACTCTAAGATGTTACCAAAGTTTAAATTCAAAACGTCTAAATTTACAATTCATTTCTGTTACTATTTAATCTATATTTATCCGAGTATTATTCCTAAGTTTAAAAGCCTACAAAAATATATATATATATTTCAACTGGCCCTTATCATTACTAAAGTAGGTTGTAAAGTGTTTTGTACTTGAGAGAAACAGATGGAATATTTGTTAAGGTGGTAGAAATTATATATGTCACCTTCACTTTCTGATTCTACATTGCATTATGTGTCATTTATTGATACATAGGCTATCAGATGGAGAATTGACTAGGAACTATGGAGAGGGCCAAGAAGTCAAATGTATAATATTCGAAATTTTGGGTTCGTGACTTTTTAATTTGAACATAACCACAATAGGTAACTCGATTTTCGGATTTAGTTATACTACAAAAATAAATTTGAGAAGATCCAAATTGAGTGTTATGAAGCCAAGTTTTGGCCCATCCACGACCATTCGTTTCTTTCACATACCACCATACAATGAACAATTAAAAACATCTTCAAACATGACTCTTACTCCAAAAATTCCTCATTTATCAATTTTCCAAAGTGTTCTTACTACTAGTTGTTACAACTTTTATTCTCACATCCATTGGCACACTCTTGAAGATTGAAAAGGACATAAACAGACTTGTGTGATCCCTAAACTTTGACAACAAACCAATCAAATTCCTTGATTTTTAGCCGTAAATTATCAATTTACTTGAATTATAATTGAAGAAACCTTTATGTTTGTTTCACAAAAAAAGATAATTGAAGAAAACTTCATTAATATTTCCAAACAGCAAAACATGTACAAGTAGTCAGATTCGTCGAAATCTCTGTTCCAACTCGCTCAATCAACCAGGGCTTGATCAATTACTCACTGTGACAAGTTGAAAGTTGATAGCAGATAAATAATTTAGGGAAAAAATCAAAAATAAATAGGTGCAGGAGCAGCTTAGCAGGAGTGAGAGCGAGGGAAGGCACGGCAAAGTATTGACTTCTTGTTCACCTTTAGAATTCTGAAGGATCCAATGTGACCACTTCTACAAGTAAACATCTAAAATGGGTTGAATTAAAATTCCTGGTATTAGCAGAATATTTGCCTTTTTTCTGAACTCAGCAAAGCACCTTTATTGGTTTAATTAAACACATCACCTTAAAAAGCAAGCAAGTTTGAGAACCTTGTGTGAAACTTTGAACATGAAGCCCAGACCCTAAAGAATCTCTAACCTTTAAGCAACCTTTGTTTCAAGCAATTCTAAAACTCTCTCTCCATAACTCTCTTACTTTTGTCTGGAAAAATTGAATCCTAAATCATCTTCTTCCATCTGAATTGAGCTTGCTTAGGTCCTCTTTCCTGATACAATACTGCTGCAGCAATGGCAGTGACACATGCTGATCTTAGACCAGGTCGTCGAAGCACTGAGTTGGGTAGCAAAACAGGTGCCTTTCTCATGGTCTTGTGCATACTCTTTGGCCTGTTTTGCTTCATTCTGTCTCTCATTGCTGAAGCCAGTCGTTCCAAGGTACTGATGACAGAATACAAGAAACATATTCACTTTGTTCATTTGCCTAATCAACCACTAATGACCTATACTGCCATGTAATGCAACGTTTTAGAGTGTGTGTTTGTTGGTGTTTATATGTCATAATAAATGATGATGATTTTGCAGGTGACTTGGGTGAGCACAAGAGAAAATGGGGAAGAAGAGAGATATGAATGTACATACAGTGGTAGTGGGAAGACCCCGCTTTTATGTGCAGCCAGTGCTTTCATGGCACTGGCAATTGCTATGGTGGTCCAACATACATACTTGTTGATTGCAGTGAGTAAATCAACCTCTTCTGCTCTAGTTACCTGGGACCTGGATTCTGATTTTGCCAAGACTCTCACTTGGCAAGCTGGGTTTTTCTTCGTCACAACTTGGTATATTAGTTTATCATCTTCAATTTTGAGTTTTGCATTTCAGAATGTTAAGTCTGCATCAATTTTAAACTATGCATTTTCATCAGAAGCTTCTCAGAGAGGAAACAAAAAGGCACAAAATTTCTTCAAATACCTGAAGGTTCTCCAACATTCTTATACCATATCATTAGATTTCAGGATTCAGTATGCAATTAAAACATGAAACCAGATTAACCTGAAACATTTGCATCAATTTTGAAGCATTCATTTGCATCAGAAGCTGCTAACTAGAACAGGTGGGAAAAAAAATTCACAACATTTCTTCTGAAAAAACCCAACTTTATAACTTGCTGTTCATCATTCAATCTATACTATCACAAAGTCACCGTCTTCAATTAAACTGCAGGATGTGTTTTGCTGTTGGAGAGATTTTGTTGCTAATTGGGATCAGTGTCGAATCAGGACATCTAAAGCATTGGTCAACACCAAGGTCAGGTTGCCTCATCATTGGACAGGGCTTGTTCTCGGCAGCTGGGGTGTTTGGCTTAGCCACAGTCTGCCTTGCTGCAGGCTTATACATAACAGCTTTACGTGCACAAAGACTAATCCAAGGACAGGAAAATGTGCGTCGTGAGGTCTGGGAAGCCTCGGCCCTCCACGCATCTCCACCAACGTCGCCTGGCCATCACCTCGCCACTGCTGCAAATGAGACTCCGATGATCAGGCAAAATCAGAATGATCAGCACTTATTGGCACATTACTTATCTGCTTTTGATAAGCATTCTAATTTAGTGTAGAATTTTCTATATCAAGCTTAGAGAAAATTGAAAACCTTATCCATATATTTATTAAACTGATTCCTTCAATCTTGTACATATAATTTTTTCTAGGACCTGGTTGACATTCATTTACTTTGAATACAAAGGGATAAGCTATTCTCATCAATGTTTTTTTTTTCCCTTCTATTGAATTGCTCCTATTTATTTGGATCCGTACCAATCTTATAAAAGCTTAAGTAAAATCAGAAAGAGATATTATGTCTTTTTTGGTCCTCGCTGTTCACCTTTGGAGACCTGATGTGGTCATGAGTATGAACGGGGGTGGGAGGCACTCGGTCCTCCGGATTTTCAAGAGCCGCCGGGTGCACCGGAGACACCACTTGACATGGAGTGCTTTTGCCGATTCCAGGGTGGGAGGCTGTTAAAAAAAGAAGATAATTCTTTTCTACTAACGTTTCCAAACTCTTAAGAATTTATTATCCAAAATAGTTACTCTGATAAAAAATTATGGTCAGTCAAGGCGTGCGTTTCACCCAAAAGACAATGGATTATTCGACATCCCGTATTGTTGAACTTACTAAAAAAAAAAAAAGGGATTTTGGTTAGTATCCATTCAGACAATCTATGCAAATTTTAATACCGATCTTTTTAAAATATTTTTCTACTTTCTCGAGTATGGATACTTGCTGCATTATAGGTTATCTTCGCCACCCTTTATGAGATAAGAGTCTTGGAACACACTCTTTTTTGGCTGGACAAGTTATACGATCTCAATTGTGTGATTAATGTGTGAATTTTGGGTTCATTTCAAAATATCCAATCTTCCATGAATAAAAATAGGAAATGCTGAATTGGAAAGATCTAAAAAATAGTGCGTTAAGCATCACAGCATTGAATTTCCTAAAAAGGACATGGACCCTCCAAAAAAAGCTTTAATAGTATTTTTAACCTCACCGAATAAATCAAGTAAAAAAAATGGACTAACCGTAAATTTAGACAGCCTAAATTCAAATATTGATAATTATTTGGGGCAAAATTATGAAGAATTTATCCCTCATTAATATCATACATCTGTACATGGATAACTCTGTCTTTAACCGAACTGGTGAAGAGATTAATTGAAGTACGTGTAAACTGGTCCGAACAAAAAAAGAAAAAGTTAATCTCACTTTGTTTCTCAAAAAATGTTTTAATTCTCAATTTACACTTTTAAATATTAAAAATCTTAATTTGTATCATCAATATTATGAATTGATAGTAATACATAGATTGTAATTCAATTTTTTATCATAAATTAAAATACGTAAGTTGCAATTACTTCGGGCATTAACTTATGTATAAATTTATAGATTATTGGCGAATCATGTAAGTTGTACATGGTATGGTTAACTTTTATTTGATTAATGAATTCTATTTTCAATACATAAAATATCATTTTTATGTGCGAAGTACTTACACTTCACGTACTTTAATTTATTATAAAAAAATTGAATGACAGTCTGGGTCAGATCCACATTACTACCAATTCATAACATTGAGAATGTAAATTAAAATTTTTAATGTTTGAAGGTATAAATTGAAAATTAAAATATCTTTTAGGGTACAAAGTGAGATTAGCCAAAAAAAAAACAAATAGTATTTTTGACTCTTCGGTGCGCTTTCGAATTCAAAGTTAGTGCGGTACAGCCGTAAATAACCCTCAAAAGCAAGCCCTATTGTACCTCATTCACCCCTCTTTTGATTTTAAATCACACTATAAAAGTAAGAGTCCTTCAGTAATCAAAACACTTTCTTCCCCAATCCCAACTCTCTCTTCGATCAGGTATGTAGATGCATACATACGTGTACGTCAATTTGAGCTTCTCTGTGTATCATCAATTGATCAATCGATCCATTTCTTATATATATATATATATATATGTGTGTATATGGATCTGAATATACAGTGAAATTAGGGTTGTGATAAGAGTGATCATTGTAGAATTGAAACGATGTCGTTGAGGCCGAGCGCTAGGACCGAGGTTCGCCGGAACCGGTACAAGGTGGCGGTGGATGCGGAGGAGGGTCGGAGACGGAGAGAGGATAATTTGGTGGAGATCCGAAAGAGCAAACGCGAAGAGAACTTGCTCAAGAAGCGTCGCGAAGGCTTGCAGGCACAGCAATTTCCCACCTCCATTCAGGCCTCCACCGTTGAAAAAAAGGTTTTATTTATTGCAAATTTTCGTATTGTGCTGCTTAAGACAAATCTCCTTCTCTGAACTACCCTGTGGGGAAAAAAAAAGGTCTCTTGCATCTTAGCCTATTGCCATGCGTACACTTGCGTATAGATTTGTACGTGTCTTGTCTATTTGTATTGCGGAACTGATGGATTATTGTCGATTGGTTAATGGATTGAAATTTCGGGGGTTTTATGGCTCGTTTTAAATAGGTATAGGGGTAAGATTTTGGAAATTATAGTGGAATTTTAGCGCTTTGATTGTTTTTTGATTCTATACTAATTGGGTCAATTATAGTTTTGAGTTACCATTTGATTAAGTTTAATGGTTATTAAACTTTGGTGATTGATATAGACAAGTTTGAGCTTGATTGTTGAGCTAGTTTTTTTTTTTGTTCGGTTCATCTATATGAAGTGGGTTATCTGGGGTTTATGTTGGTGTTGGGGTTTATGTTGGTGATGGAAACTTATCTTTGGTGCAGTTTCAATAGGGCACTTTAATAGAATGTGTAGGGATATTTAAATTTCAATGGTTATTGGTTGGAGTGCAGTTAGAGAGCCTTCCATCTATGGTTGCCGGGGTTTGGTCAAATGATAGCAATTTGCAGCTGGAGGCGACTACACAGTTCCGTAAATTACTTTCAATAGGTATGAACAATGCTCTTGTGTATGCTTTGTCCGAAGATAAGTTTCCATCATGTCATCAGTACCAGTAAGTATAACTTTTGAAATTTGGTGGACAGAAAGAAGCCCTCCAATTGAGGAAGTTATACAATCTGGGGTGGTTCCTCGCTTTGTTGAGTTCCTTATGAGGGAAGATTTCCCACAGCTCCAGGTCTGAAGTTGTTTTAAGTGGCATTCTAGTCTGGTTGATATTTGGTTTCATATTTATCTGTATATTAGGTTTTTGAATGTTCTACAGTTTGAGGCTGCTTGGGCACTCACAAACATTGCTTCTGGAACCTCGGAGAATACCAAGGTGGTAATTGATCATGGGGCAGTCCCAATCTTTGTGAAGCTTCTAGGTTCTTCAAGTGATGATGTTCGCGAGCAGGTAAACTGTCAGAGTTATCCAACCCTTTCTTTGTTCAAAGGTTGTGTATTGATCGGAACTATGCAACACAGGGTCTCTGTTTAACCATTTCTTAAATTATAGGCTGTGTGGGCATTGGGAAATGTTGCTGGTGACTCCCCTAGGTGTCGTGACCTTGTCCTTGGCTATGGAGCTTTAATTCCTTTGCTAGCGCAACTGAATGAACATTCCAAGCTTTCAATGCTGAGAAATGCCACATGGACGCTATCAAATTTTTGTAGAGGCAAGCCACAACCCGCTTTTGAGCAGGTTGTTTATTGATCTGTGTAGTTTTGAGTTCAAGTTTTCTTGTAGCTGTTTAATTCGGCATATATAAACTTTCGGTATTCCTTTTGTCAGACACGGCCAGCACTTCCAGCCCTTGAGCGTCTTGTTCATTCAAATGATGAGGAGGTGCTGACAGATGCCTGTTGGGCCCTCTCATATCTCTCTGATGGTACAAATGACAAAATTCAAGCCGTGATTGAGGCAGGTGTTTGTCAACGACTTGTTGAGCTGCTCCTGTGAGTAGCATTTTGTTTACTCTTTGTTTGAGCCCCTATTTCCATTTAATTTCTAAGTTTGTTTTGATTTTTTTTTTTTTGGTGAGAATAATTTTGAGAACATAATAGATATGTTTTTTTTTTTAATGTTTCAGTCATCCATCTCCTTCAGTGCTCATTCCTGCGCTTCGCACGGTTGGGAATATTGTGACAGGGGATGATGTCCAGACTCAGGTATGGGCTTGGTGCTTTAAATGTTTTACATTTTACATCCTTGAGAACCTTGACTATTCTCATAATTTGGAATCAAGTCCTTGAAAATCTGCAATCTCTTTTCACGCTTTTTTGAGATTACATGTCACTGATCATATTTGGGTATACCTTTTTGCTTTTATTGTATCTGAATTGAAAGGATTTTCTTTCTCCAGCGTATAATTGACCATGGTGCGCTTCCGTGTCTGTTAAGCCTGTTGACCCACAATCATAAAAAGAGTATCAAGAAAGAAGCTTGCTGGACAATCTCAAACATCACTGCTGGAAATAAGGAGCAGATACAAGTAAGTCTGTAGATCTATTTAAATTTTGAAAGATCTATCTATACTTGAATCATAATCACAAGGCTCTTCTTTGAATGTATAATTTATACACGATAGTTCTGATTGCTTACTGGTTAAGTCTTGTAAAAACCTCACTTCCTCAACTTTTTCCTGAAAATTCTGTAGTTTCATTTCCATGCATACGACCCAAAATCTTGCCATAAAGCACATCCCTACAATTTTAGAGTCCTGTTTGTGATCCCAAAGCCATAAAAAGGGTCTCTAAGGGCCCCAGATTAATTTATACTGCTTTATGTACCATGTTTTGGTCCAGAGTTTAAATTGAATGCTGCTTCTGATGCATCTGTCTTCAGCTAAATTTTGCTTTGTTATGTGGCTAATGCATATTTTCCAAACTCATTGAATATATTTTGAAACAACAGGCTGTTATTGAGGCAGGGTTAATCGGTCCTCTGGTCAGTCTGCTTCAAAATGCTGAGTTTGACATAAAGAAAGAGGCTGCATGGGCAATCTCAAATGCAACATCTGGTGGCACTCATGATCAAATCAAGTATGTCTTCTTAAGCAATTTGTTCTGTTACTTACCTTAAATCTCTTTCCTTAGATGTGCATTTTAACAAGTGGGCTGTTATGTGGGTATAGGTACTTGGTGAGCCAAGGCTGTTTAAAGCCTTTGTGTGATCTCCTTGTATGTCCTGATCCAAGGATAGTCACTGTTTGTTTAGAAGGGCTAGAGAACATTTTGAAGGTCGGTGAAGTTGAAAAGAACTTGGGGAGTACTGGCGATGTTAATTTGTATGCCCAATTAATAGATGATGCCGAGGGGTTAGAAAAGATAGAAAACTTGCAGAGTCATGATAACAATGAAATATATGAGAAGGCAGTGAAGATTCTCGAGACTTATTGGTTGGAGGAGGAAGATGAGACTTTACCTTCTGGTGATGGTGCCCAGCCTGGGTTCAACTTTGGAGGAAACGATATTCAGCATCCATCTGGCGGATTTAACTTTGGATGAAGGTGAGCACACCAATCTTCAAGTTTACTGTTTGCCTTCGTTTTTGTTTGAAAGATGGCCAGACTTTTTTTTTTTTTTTTTTTGTGGGAGGGGGAGGGGGTTGATGCAATAATCTTAGTGTTTATATAGTTTGAAGGCATTGAGCACTTATAAACATGCAACATGCGTGAGCCTATCCTGTATCAGTGTCAATATACATGGCTAACAAACTGGTAAAACTTGCAGAAGTTTCAGTTTGGTGGACGGAGCTGCTCAGGTTGAAAGGAACAGCTTATATGTTGGCGTCGCGTTGCGTCGGGTCGGGTCGGAGCACCTCACTGTGTCTGGTTTCGGTCTAGGTCCAGTGTCTGTTGTGGTTGAAGAGGTGCCAAGGTTGGTCAGTTTATAATACAATTGTCAAATAAAGGTGGTGTGACCGTGTTTAATGGTGAAATAGATGGCCTGGTGGGTGCATTGTTTGGTCCTTTGCTTTGTACCATGCATATTTTGGAGAAGTCACGAGGGGATGGGTGTCGCTTGAGAGTATTTTCTGAATGCTGGTCTTTTTTAATGAATTTACATCTTAGTTGTATTAGTAGTCTCGAAAGAGTCGGTATTCTTTTTGCTGTTGCTGGGTGAACATAGTTTCTGCATCTTTTTTTATTACCTGGTGTAGTGCATGAAAGAAAAGAAAGAGGTCTTATTTTCCGGTGTTATAACCGTTGCAAGTTGATATCTATTTTCAAGTATTCATTAGATTTCTTTCCTGTATGGCAATATTAGTTTTAAATGTCGTAGGACCGATGCAAAACATTGTGTGGTGTGTTCATCTTGAACATTTTTTTCGCTTGATTTTCTTCTGCAACGGTGGTGAATAACCTTGGAGGATAGCTTATGGTTGAACACTGATGCACATGAACACCACCCATTTTGATATAGACAACTTGTCGATGGTGTTGTGTTGGAAAGTCAGTTTTCTTGTTCTGAATACCGGTGAAGCCAATGAACATTTGGAACTTGCTATGAAACATGCTCAGGCGCCTCCCAGGAACCCAGAACCAGAAGGTACTCGAGGAAAAGGTACATGATGGTGTTTTTACATAATCCTGCCTGCTGGACCCAAATGGTTCGCCGATAATTCAATGATTATAAATAATTAAATCATCAAATTAGATCTAAATAACATTATTGCTATTGAAAACAGCTTATTGGATGTGATCTAAGTACAGATTAGAATAATGCGATACAAATGTGGGCCAAGTACAAACAGCTTGTTGGACTACCACTTTTCCCTTCCCCTTTCCCCTCACATCCATCTAAACTCATTCTTCCATCAAAACCTATTTCACCCATCTATTTATCTCTCTCTCAACCAAAAGGAAAAAACCATTCCTCCAAAATCCATTTCTGCAAAAAGAATCTATTTTTCTATTGCCCCTATACCTGGAGATTTTGGGGAGAGAGAGAGACTGAAGCTTTTGGACCCAAACCCATGGTTACAGCCGCCATGACAACTCCCTCTCCCTCCAACGCCCTCACCCGCCAATCCTTGCACCTCTCAACTCGACAACCACACCCAATTAAATACATCTTCAACCAATTATATATATATATATATATATACCCCATAACCAGAGATTTTGAGTAAAGGGAGGGAGAGAGAAAGAGACACTAAGGGTTTGTTTGGTTTGTGTTTCAAAAAATAGTATTTGAAAACAGTTTTTAAAAAGAGTTTTAAAAAAGTTTGTTTTGATATTTTCTGAGATAAAAACCTTGTTTGGTTAGATGATTCAAAAAATAATTTTACAGAACAGAAAACATTAAAACATGTTTGGATAATAATTTAAAAATTAATAAAAAAAATATGATAAAGTAATTTTTAGATGGACAGTTTCATAAAAAAAAAGTTTCAATAAACCAAACTTTAAAATAAACCAATTTATATTTAAATTTTTAATATCATCAACAACAATAAAGTTATTTTATTATAGTCTGATCGTCAAAAATTTAAATTGTGAATTTTTTTTTTTTTCATATGGGAGGAAAATTGCATACTTCTATCTCTTCTCAGACCTCAAAATGAGAAGAAATTTGTGCCCTACGCTGTTTTTTTTTTTTTGAGATTTGTGTTAGAACTGGTAAAATTTCAAGAGGAATTTGTTGGAAGTCCTATTTTGTAGGACCAAAACGGGAATCAAATAACTTCTTTCTTTCTTTTTTTTTTTTTTTGGGGGGGGGGGGGTTGAAATTATAACTAAGTCCTAGTTAATTTATATTTAAAGAGCATTGTTATTTAAACTAAATTTACTAATTTAATTCTCTGATTAATTCACTCATATCGTTGGATTACCAACAACGACTCCCAATATAACCGGAATAGTTGTCATATTCATAAATTTGAACAAAAAATTGGGTTCATATAATATTGATATTGTTATGTAGAGGCAAATGAGTATTTTAACAGCATATAAGTAGTTTAAACGATAACATGAAAATACTCTAAATTTAGATGTCTTAAGTTTGAATTTTGGTAATCTCTTGAATCTAGTCATTAGGGATTTATTCCTTATGAATACTAAAGTTCTGGTGTAGATGGTATACCTCAAAAGTTATAATTTTTTTAGTGTGGTTATAATTTTTTTGGGTAGAATTATAACATTTTTTACAATGTTGTAACTTTTGAGGTGGGGATTACAACTTTTTTAGAGTGAAGTTAGAGGTTTTCTCCAAACCCAGGCCTCCTAAAATCTTAATTTCAAAATTCAGTCAGTTTTGAACTTATTTTTCAAATCCAGTTTTTTTTAAAAAGGTCATTTGAAATGACGTTTTTAAATGTTAAAACGTCATGTGAAATGACGATTTAAAGTTGAATTTTTTTTCCTTAAAACGTCATTCTTAATAACGTTCTTAAAATCGTCATTTATAATGACGTTTTTAAACATTAATTTTTAAAAGGCCGCTAACCGACGTTAAAAAAAATAAAGGAGGTCAAAATATCATTATAAGTAACATTTTCTGGCCCTTATAAACATTTCTGCCCCCTTTATTCACAATGACTTTTCTGCGACTTTATTAACAATGACGTTTTTTACCCCTTTATTTATAATGAAATTTTAAAAACGTCTTCTTAATATTTTACAATGACTTTTTCTTAGCCAAAAGTCTCCAACCTACTTGTTGTAAATTTCATAAAAGCTAATTACTCTACCTAATTTCTCACATCATGATTCACGAGACAAATAAATAAATAAATAAATAAATTTTAGAATTTAATTCTATTTTCATAATAATTTTGAACTTATTTTATAATTGAAAATAAAATTCATAAAAGAATAATTTAAAAAGAGAATGATCGAAGTTCTCTAACTGAATTCTCCAGCCAATTCTAGTACATATTAAACCCAACTATTAAAATTTCAAAGGCATTTTAACTTTAAACAAGTCATCATGAATTTGATTTATTTCACCTACTAGTTAAGTAGTTATTCTTCAATAGCAATGCTTCCTCACTACATCACAAATAGAGGAGACTTGAAGCTTTATTTATGATGATCATATACCTCAAAAAAATAAAAAAAGAAGCAACAATACCACCCATTTCTTGTACATTTTGAAGCCGCGATAAATAAAATTCAATATTTCATTATTTATCATTATATAAGTGTACCCCAAGCCATATAACGACAAGCACTAATAATAGCCTCCATGCAAAAAAGTTATACATCATCATACAGGCTGTATGTACAAAACCCAGTTCCATTCATCTTCCTCTGTCAAACTCTTCACAAAACATATTGTAGCCAAACCACTCTCTAACCCTTTTCTACTTTCATCCTCCTCTTTTTCTTCACTATATTGTATGTTAGGTGTATTGCCTGTATGGCATGTTGTTCAAGGATTGTTTTCTGCAAATATATCCAACTGAGAAAGAGCCTGCAAAATCCAAAACCAGACCAATAATTTAGCAGACTGTACATTATAAAGTGTTTTAAGCAAAAAACTTGTTAAGGAAATGTTGAGTAATTATCTCTGGAATGTTTAGCTCAACTCGAAACATGGAGTTGTTCTTACTTACACGATCTCGTAGAAGATGAAACCATTTTGAATGCCAGAAAAAGTTAATTAAGATTAAATGACCCAATAAATTGCTACCGTGTCGTTGAAAGAGGTTTAGAAATTAATGCCCGAGGCTTGATACTAGACATGAGTTCCTCAACATTCCAAAACATTGTTTCGTATGTAACATATTAACAGTAAAAGCCCATGCCTATATCTAAGGATAACAAAACACTAATGATGATGTATCCTTCCTTACTTGCAATTAAGAGCCTATAGAAGTTTACAACAATCCCTTTCATCTAGGAATATGACACGAAGTAGGGAAAAATAGGAATATGACATGAAGAAAATGGTAAAACTATGGGGTATAGTAGTTCCAATATATTTGTTTAGTCTGTCGTTGATTTGATAATGTAGGTGCTTTTAGAATCCATTCAGCCTAATTTATATTCATCATCCACAATAGTAATAGAAGAAAATTACCCAGCAAAATCTTTTAATTTCTTCTACCGGTCATTTTGATCTTTCGATTTATCAATCTCCTCTGCGACAGTATTTATTGGAGTATCTGTAGTTTTAGCTGCAAAAACAAAACATCATTTTCAAATCGCAAAATTCAGATAAGTTATTGAAAGTAGAATCTACAAAAATTGTATACTGTAAAAAGTTTTGAAATTTATTTCCCATACATGATGTCTGAAAATAGAAAAAAATGGCAAAGCAACTTAAATTTTGTCATCTATGTGCGCACATAAATAAATGAATTGCAAAATATGTCTAAAGTAATAAAGCAACTATGACAATTCATAATTCATCTTGCTAATCCATAATTGCAACTTATTTATAGTATATGACAATTTGAAATTATACAAGAACATTTATGGCCATTTGCAGTATAATGTTGTGTGAACCAAAGTACACATTAATTAATTCACTCTTTTCTTTTAATGAGATGCTAATAGCAATAGGAGATTGAAGTCAAAAGAAACATTCATGTTTACTCAGTATAAATGACTATTGACCTGGGCATCCAGAGCACATAAAAACAATATACAATTCCAAAGAGGCATGTAAGTTCAATCAACACACAAGTTCAGAAAAAAATTCTTGAAAGATCATTCTCATTCTATATAATTAATCAAACATTGAACTAGAAGAGTGCCAGGAAACATCTCATGCGAAGATCAACCATCGAGCAACAATCAGTATAGATTCATTGTAATTAAGTAAAAAAAAATCTTAATTAAAAATACATCCAAATTGTCAATAAAACTAAAATTTATTTCCTAAATTGTAACGAATACACCTTAATTGCAAACTATCCACCCAAAATTAGCAGCATAGACAATATGGAGAATTGGTGTTTTGGATCGATTTAGGGCAAGAGAATAATTTCTTGTGAATATATACTTGTCTTGATGATTGCAACTTTTATCATGAGCTTATCAAATTTATGATAGACTAAATGATAACTTGTTGACAATGTTAACAGAAATCACCCCCTTCCCCTCTATCTCTCTCCCTCTCCAGTTTTCTCTTTTACAATAAGGTGTTGCATGATTAACTGAGGTTAAGTCTGATATCCCCATCAAAAATTATTCTCTTACCCTATATTCACCAGAAATTAGGGCAAAAATCGATTTTGGGAAAAATCGATTTAGGCTGGAATGGAGAATGGAGAATGGACTCACTGGTGGAGGATGTGCTCACTACTCAGTTGGTGGTGGAGGCTGTGCTCATTGCTAGAGGATATGGTCAGTCTCTTTGTTGAAGTCGTTGGTGGAGGTAGTGCTCGCTGGTGGAGGATGTGCTTGCTGATGAAGGCTGTGGTCGCTGGTGGAGCTATAGATTAAGCTTAGATTTGACAAGGTTTCGATGGTCTTCATCGTCGAAGCCAAATGTTGTTCAATGGTTGGAGCTCGTTGGAGACTTCAGTTAGCTGAGAGTGGTTGAGAAGAAGGAGAGCTAAGAGTCACTGGAAGAGGAGGAGAGTTGAGTGGTTGAGATGTTTGAAAATTTTTGACCTATAGCCTGTGATTTGGGAAATTTTAGTGCTCTTATTTAACGTTTAAATCGTCATTGTAAATGACGTTTTCAACCCCTTTATTTCTTTAACGTCTGTTAATTCCCGTTAACAAATTCATGTTAAAAAACGTCATTACGAATGACGAATTTAAAAATGTCATTGTGAATGACGTTTTTAATAAAAAAATTTCAATGTTAACTCGTCATTTCAAATGACGTTTTCAAAAAAAGACTGAGTTTAGTAATTATGTTTAAAACAGACTGATTTTTGGAATTAAGTTTTGAGGGGGTTGGATTTGGAGAAAACCTAGTGAAGTTACAACATTTGGTATTGCGTTATAAATTTTTTGGTGGCATTACAACTTTTGGGGATTTGTTACAATTTTTTGGGGGTAGAGTTACAATTTATTTGAGTTAGGTTACAACTATTAGATTGAATTATACTTTTTTTATATTGAGTTACAATTTTTTTGGGTTGTGTTATGCACTTTTAGTAGGCATTACAATCTTTTAGATGAAGTTGAATTGCAACTTTTGAAGTAGGGTTACAATTTTTTTAGAATAGGGTTATAACTTTTTTAAATTAAATTATAACTCTTGAGATGAGATTATAACTTTTTCAAGTTGAGTTACAATCTTATGGAATGGGGTTACAACTTTAAATTAAGGTATAACTTTTGATTATGTATCTATCACATTAGAGATACGTTACCACTTTTTTAAAACGAGGTTATTGGATTATGGTAGTCAAACCCGACTCTTTCTTTGATTACTATTTCAGCAGCTAATGGGTATCTTGTGAAGTGATCAACGGCTAGAAATCATTAAATATTAAATCAATGGTGTCAATTACTTTGGCAGTAAGTTACCAAGAAAGGAACCATGTAATTAATGTAAAGCCTAATCTGGTATGTAATTAATGTAAATTGTCATTTTCTCACCAAATAGTTCCATATTAATAAGCTTATGGATCCCATGAATGAAACCCAGAAAAAAGTTCAGTTCTCTCCATAATCCCATAGCATAAAAGCACAGATCCATGCATTGAATTGAAGACCACAAAAAAGCTATGAAGAACCAACTTTTCTCTAGTGATGAAGATCAAACTGAGTCACTAAATTCACCCTTCTGCTGGTGGAGATCAGCACCAGAAGTGAATGAAAATGGCCATTTCAACGTGGACATTTCTGATCTCTCAAACCTCACACCCAGACTCAAAGTCCTCAGAGAAATGGAGAGGTTGGCCTTGATTGCTCCTGAAGGGCTCGTCGATCTTCGCCATAAACTCATAAACTACCGGTCCGGCGACCTTTGGTTGCCTGTTGGTGGAATCAAGAAAGAAGAAATTGATATACCTCCGATCATCACCCTTCTTCTTGTGGGTCTCTCTGGTTCTGGCAAAAGCTCCCTTGTCAACTTGATGTACTGCGTTCTGAGTCGTTCTGGTCTCATCCCTTTCGCTCAAACATCAAGTATGTTGTGAATCAGATCATCTCTCTCGCTCTCTCTCTACATATATACAATGTATGTATTTTCTATTGGTGGAGTATCCAAAAGCTCACTACAGCAAAAAATATTATTTGTTGCGATGATTTTTTTCGCCACTAAAAGTAAAAAATCATCGCTAATTATTTTTTGTGACTTTATTTTTTTTCGTCGCAATAGTCTCGTAGAAAGTATTTCCTGATGGAAATTTAATTTTATCGCAAAAAATTTTTTTTTGCGACGAAAAAAAAAAAAGTCGCCAAAAGTTAAAAAAGTAGCTAAAACCTATTGCCAGCATAAAAATATTAAAATAATAATTAAATTAATTTTTCAGGACACAAATAAATCGTCGTGAAAATTTTTTTAAATAAAAAATGTTAAAAATATTAATTAAATTAATTTTTCGCGACGTAAATAAATCACCGGGAATACTTTTTACATAAATTAAAAATAATAAAAATATTAATTTAATTAATTTTTTGCGACTTAAATAAATCGTCGCAAATAAATTTTTATAAATAAAAATGAGATATATAATAATTTAATTTATTTTTTTGGTGACGTAAAAAAAGCGTCGCAAATAATTTTTATAAAAATTAAAAATATCAAAAATAATAATTTAATTAATTTTTTGCGAAAGAATAAAATTCATCGCAAATAATATTTTAATAAAAAATTTAAAGAATAATTTAATTAATATTCGCGACATAAAAAAATCGTCGCAAATAATATTTTTAATTAAAAAATCTAAAAAATAATTGAATAAATATATTTGCGACGTAAAAAGATCGTCGCAAAAAAGGTTCATACTACAATTTTTGCGACGATTTTTATTTCGTCGCAAAAAATTTCATACTTTTTTATTTGACATAAAAAAATAATTTTTTAATAAAATTTTTCACCTGTACACCAATAATACCTGTGTTCAATAAAAACTAATATAATTAATACATTTAACATCTTTTTTTAAAAAAATAAAATTTTATTTCTAAAAAGAATGAATTACAAGAATCAAAGAACAAAAAGTTCTAAAAATAAAAAAAATAACTTTAATCATTTAAGAGAATTTAAACCATTTGTAATTACATTTAATGTCTCTTAAACTTGAACAGCTCCAGCAGTCCAGCTCCATGCATTGAAATATCATCTCTAAGTTCAATAGTATCCAAGATCTATATTATCAAACTGACCACCACACACAACCTTCCTCCTCCGAACAATAAGGATCCTGGACTGATCCTGATGCAAAACCAACCACTACGAGAAGGCTACAGTAAAAAAGTCCCAATGTTATGATAACTAGACTCTAGATATTATAAACTATAGTAGATGTGAGGTAATGCCTTACTCGCTCCAAGCCGCTGCAACAATGTTTAATACTCACAGACCTCGTGTTAACGTTAAGTGCATCAGGAATTCATATTTTCTGTACATTTGTACAAACAAATATTACCCATGCAGATCAAAGACAGAATTTTGCAGGATTCACCAAAGATTTCCCCAATGAAAAGCTCAAAATAAGAAGTTACCATTAACAAAGCAAATAAATTAACATACTATGAATTTTAGAACAATGAAAAGGTAATTAGGAAAAATACCTTTACAATGATTATGGCAATCACACCACAGACAATCAGCAAACGAAAAAGCATGATGCATTTATCTGTTGCCACATGGAAAAATCTGGGGTTTAGTTTGTCAGCTAGAAGAAACACACTCAATATAGTGGAACTAAAAACCTACCTGCCTACCAATCTCCTTCACAAGCTGGGAGGCCTTTTTAATAGAGAACTGAATTGTATTCAGTTCATTAACAATACGACCCATTTGCTCAGTCTGCACAAGTTTGAGATTTAAGAGAATAAAGAGATCAGAGATGGCAAAAAGCAAGACCAACACAAAATGGAGACGACTGGTGATTTATACTCACTTGGCCTTTCAGGGTAGTAGCAGTTTGGGTTCCCACTTCTATTGTTTGGTGAACAACCTAGTGATCAATTGTTAGTTTAGGATAAAAGTAACAACAAAATATAAAGACATGTCAAAGTTAATCATTCACCTGTTTGGAGAGTTCAATGGCTTGATCAGTTTCATCCATTGTCTTCATCCCAGCATTAACAAGCTCCTGATTTGACATAGCTACAGGGCAACCCATAAAAGTGAAGAACTATGGCTATGTCTAGTAATTACATGTATACAGATTACAGAAGATCCAGAAAGTATACATCATTTTAATTAACGCTCATCAGATGATTTTTGGCTCAAGTCCAATATAGGCATAGATATTCTCAAAGGTGCCAACCCCAAATAGTTGGGATTAATAACCTTACATTATGATTAACATTTCAAATATTTGTTGTAACACAAATTTTCATTACTCGGAATAAATCACTTTGAACAGAGAAATAGGTCAAGGACAATGATTATATGTATGTATATAACTATATAGGTAAGCATATGCATATAGACACAATGTCTCATTTTCACCTCCTGCACTCACTCCACAGATAAAGTTTTCAAGGATCTTAACTCTCCACTCTGCATTTTGGAAAAGGTCAAACCTTCTACACATTTAAAGGAACTTAAAAGTAACTTTTAACTTTGACTTTCCTAAAGTTATACTCTTGCTTAAAACCAAAAGAAAGCCATATCCCAACTCTAAAAAATTTTCAGTCAAATGTTGGGCAGTCTCAATGTCCAAAATCATAAATTTTATTTTAGATTGACACCCCCACGAGGGAGTTTTGACATGTCAGGAGTGTCCTGAAACTTTCAAGCGCTTGATTTCTCTTGCTTGTAGGTGGATCTTCAAATTACACTACTGTGTATCTGGAAGAACATAACGTTTTGAGATCAATGAGAAATGGGTTTTGCGTGTATGACACGAGGGGATTCGATTGTAATGAAATGAGCGAAGGTCATGAGGAGTTTTCAGGATGGATGGTTGATGGAGTTCGCCATAACCAGGCCTGTTGCAGAAGAAGAGATGAAAAGCTCAGTGGATGTGATGGTGTCATGGCTGCTCCATCAATGGGGCCAGCATTATCCCAGACAAGGTTTTGTAAGAGACGAGTCAACTGTGTGATGGTTCTGGCTAACTTGGAAGAGATTTACAAGGCCTTTAATTCTGGTGATTTGAAGCCATTAGAGGCCACAAGAGACCTCTTCCACTGCCCTTCCATGAGGAAATCCAGTAACTTCGTCAAACTCCCTTTCTATTTCCTTAAGATGTATTTTTTTTTTAGGTTCGTCGGGGGTGTTTGGGGAGTTTACGCACGTCACAATTAATTCTCCACTTGATTCGATTCAGTTAAAAACAGGTCATTTACACCAGAATTAAGGTATTTAGGGATAAATCGTTTATAGCTTTATTTTTTTGGAATTACCAAAATTTGAACTCAAAATATCTGTGTTCACGTTAACTTAACATGTATTTGTGTGGATACTTATATTACATATTGATTGTTCTGGGAACAACAATATTGATATCAGGTTTAATATCATATCCAAAATTACAAAGATTAGTTAATCAAGTTAGATTTCAAAAAAATCAATTACGTTTCAACTGGGGCTAGATTACCACTAAAAGATTAGGATTGATTTGAAATGATAGAATTAGTCGCAAATGATTTCATTTTATCACTTCATTGATAGTAACATAACTCTATTAAGTTGTAACTTTCAATGTCGTACTAACAGGCTTGGTTTTTTTTTTTGGTAAGCTCGCGTATGATTGAGTCATAACATTACCTAATTAAGACTCACTCAACTTTTGATACGGTGGTATCTTTCTCTTTTCTCCTTTGTCAAACACAATCTTCTGTTGCACTTTTGAGATTAAAAGCTGACATGTATGAGCATCTTCTTCTTGTATTGATGCTTCTAATAATGGCAGATGAGAACCCTATCCTGATACTAACACATGGAGATAGGTTAACCACTGATGAGAGGATCAACGGCCGGCTGATAATATGTGAATATCTGGGTGTATCAGAGACTACAGGTGCATATGATATACAATGTCTAACAGAGCAGGGAATACTACCGGAGGAATCAGACCCAATTACTGCATTTGCCATAATTGAAGCTCTTTATAGGGCATTGATGCAATCAGACAGGACCCATCTTCCCAAGAGAAAGCCTATAGACTGGGTAATGCTCTGTGTGTCATGGTTCATGTGCTGCCTTGGTTCCTTCTTTGCCATGCTTGCACTGCTCTTCTCTAAACTGGGTCGTAAAAATGAACTGAAGATGTGATTCATAAGGGGGAGAGAGAGAGAGAGAGAGAGAGAGTGAGGTTGGTTGTGGGAAAGGTCTGCTGTTGAGGCTGTGGGGTTGAACTTTCTAATTTGTTTTTGGAATGATGTTACAAGTTGTTTTGTTGATAAGATTTCCATGTGGAAGTTCTGAAGAGCTTTGATAACGTGGTGGGGCCTCATCACCATAACTTGGGCTCCATCATCTTGTTCTGTCTATTCACATGGATTTGTTTTGCTTATAAGTATGTGCTTTGGGAATTTGAATGTGATACAGGTGTTTGAAATGTTCTATTGTAGGTTTGAACCGGCTAAATTATAATTATGGAAGTGTTTTTTTGTGATAATATTAATCTTGGCCTAATGAAATGTTTACTTTTTAAAAAACTAAAGTGTTTAGTTTGATATAAAAAAACATTAGTATTTTTAATTCTAATCTCAATCCAACTATTTTAATATCACTCCCAGGTGGGTTTCAATAACCCCATGTACATGGGGGTTAATGTTGACTCATCAGTCTTGTAATCTCACTCGAACATGTAACTCGTGATTGAATATAAAGATTGACAATTATTTTCCAGAGGAGAGAGATATAGAAAGAAGGAATGACAGTTTGTTTTTGAACCAATACAACTTTTGGAACAATTGTGATTGTCAATCAACTATAAATATTAGTTGATGAGGGCATTGAATGGTTGGTTCAACTCTTTGGGTTGATTTAACCTCTAGGAATGGTTAAGTGGTTGAACCTTATATTCAATAACTCAAAGATTTTAAGTTTAATCTCTTTCTTTACCTTTTAAGAATTAGTCACATTTGTTTCAAGTCATGGTAGTAGTTGCTAAGTTTGATAGAGTAGTTAGAAACCCTCTGTAATAAAAAAAAATGATTATTTCAATTTATATTTATTCTTATCCAGAGTTTGGCCAATTTTCCCTCTTATTGTATCCCTCGAATTTTTTTCCTTGAGATTGCAATGTGACCCCTTGTCCAACGATAGGTCATCGCCAATGTTGATTCACGTGTCTGGGACTAATTAAAATTATATCAGATGTTAATAGCTTGAGACAGTTTAAAATAATGTCGTCCGTCGGATTATGCATTTCTTGATCACCAAATGATCTAGGTCACTCTTTGTCTCTTAAATTCAAAATCGTTCTATTTTATTTTATATATATATATTAAAAAAAATTTAAAAATTAAAAAAAATATTTTTTCCATCTTAATTAAGGGTAAAAATTTTCGACTCAATACGATAACACGATTCAAACTCCATACAAAAATAAACAGGTCAAGTCGCAACTCGATACGACACAATTAGTTAAATGAGTTAAGTTAAGTTTGATTAATATTCGACACAAACATGTAATGACTCAACACGAATCTGACACGATACGATTTGATTGTCACTCCTAATTTTTAGCCAACACAAAAAAAATAGTCATTTTTATTTTTCATCCATTCAACTAAACACAAAAGAATAAAAAATGTATCATTCCTTCTTTTCATCCTTAAATGATAGAAAGTGTATCCCTCCTATTTTTCATCTTCTCTACCAAATGCAACATTAGGGTTGGTTCAATAATTGAACTTGATATTCGATAACTCAAAAGTCTTAGGTTTAATTTTTTTCTCCGTCCTCTAAGAATTAGTCACATTTATTTATCAGGGACATGTTTTAATCTAATTCAAATTATGGTGACAGTTGACAAGCTTGATAGAATAGTCAAGTCTAAACACTCTCTAGAAAATAAAAAATAATTATTTCAATTTATATTTATTCTGATCCAGAGTTGGGCCAATTATCCCTCTTATTCTATCCCTTGAATTTTTTCCTCGAGATTGCAACGTGACCCCTTGTCCAACGACCAGTCATCACCAACGTTGACTGTCCTTTAGTTTCGAAAGTTGTAATAGGAAGGCCCTCAAGTCATTGGTATCGATTACTTCAGCACCGCAACTCCCATTCGCCAAAACACTAACCCTCACTCCTAACCAAACGACCCCAAGCACCTCTCCTTTGCAGCCCTCATTACACAAGAGAAAGGAAGCCCAATATAACCCAAATGCTGAAACCTCATTCAGTTTCTCACTTTTTTTTGGTTTTTAGTCAAACACTATGATCGAGAAAAAAATAATGAAGATGGAATTCACCATCTTAAAATCTAACAACAGGAGGATAGTGGCCAACCGCTAACCTCCACTTCCTCTCTATTTGAGTTCTTCTTTTTCTCTTTCTTTCTCATGTACACACCCACACACACACATACTATTAGTCTATTACCCACCCAACAATACACACACAACACACAAAAGAAACAAGGCCCAACAAAACCTGAAGCTCAATCATTTCTTACTAACAATCTATGTGTCTACCCTCTCTCCATATGCGCTTGTGGGTACAGACAAACATGCATTTCATATTTGGGGATGGTAATTGAGTCCAATTATTCAGATTCGGCTCGAATAAAATTAAACGGGTCGAATTTAAATAATTTTTTAAACTCATTTAAACTGAGTCTAAAAGATTCAACTCGTTTATATATAGAATAGTCGAGCTACTCGAACTCAACTTCTGTTTTAAACGAGTCGAATTTGAACAATTTTTTAAATTCGTTTATAAAAACGAGATCAACAGGCTCGACTCAAGCTCATAAAGTTCAGCTGAGGTGGTATGAAAACCTTCACTTTTTTTTTTTTGGTTTAATGATTAGGAGTGTATGACCCAACATACACGCACCTCGACTAATCTCCTCTCCAGTCTGGTCAAAAGCAAGTCATCTACGTCAAGACTAAAACATTCATGAGCCATAAATTTCTCGTGAGTCGTGACTTGACCCCAAGAGATTATTAATATTTAAACTAAAAATATCTAAGTTAACAACTCATCACTCTGTTACCATTTGAATTACCTTGAGTTATGTCAAAACCTTTGCATTCTAGAAATTCAAACTCTTAAAATACACAAATTTTATTGCATCCTGGATGCAAATGTTGCGTCCCAATTGGGGTATTTGGTTAATTGTAGCATTCACCAAGCGGTAATTCTGTGTGAACTGTTGGTGCAAACAATAGAAATCAAAGGTCATTATTTTTAGTTCAGAAATGATTTTCAAAGCATGTTTATTATAGATTTGGAATCCTAGAACTCAACAAAAATCTATTGTGAACATGCACAATTTAAGATTTGATGATGTATAAAATTGTCTTCACGCAAGATCAACAGTCAAGTATATGAACGGGTGTAATTAATGAGCAATTAATGACAAAACAATGAATAAGAGTTTGCACAAATATTTATAGTGGTTCGGTCCGGATGACCTACTTTACTCTCGAGAACAGTAACGGTGGCCTGGATCTTTTATTAATAAATGAAGTCACCGGAGTGAGTATTCTCCAAGAGTATTACAATGCTTTTGAGAGAGAGAGAGAGCAATGTGTGTAGAAAAATGTAATGTGTGTAGAAAGGTGTATTGTATATAGGGATCTCAAGACTATGAGAGCATGCCTTCTATATGGAGAGGACTTACATTATATAAGTGTGACGAGGCGATAAGGCGGTGACGTGAGGAGGAAGACTTCCACTGTTTTAGTAAGTACAACTATGGTAAGAGATCTCCGTGCCTATCCCGATATTTTCTCCCTCGTACTCCTATTTCTTCGGAGAAGAGTCTTGAACTGGACTGAGCTCGTACTTGACTTTGAGTTTAAACCCGGAGTGATTTTGGACTTGCATTAGAGTGAAGTGAGGAGGGGAGGATGGACAAGGCATGGACGGTGCCCACTTGAAGCCACATGGGCGATGCCCACTTGGAGTCTTCATGAGTGGTGCCCCTTGGGTACCTTGGGCGGCGCCCATTTGATCCCTTGGGCGACGCCCCCTTTGAGGATGTGTTTGGTCTCTGTTTTGGACTCCCACTTGACTCTTTGGTCGATTCATCTGTTTTTGAACTTTTCTTTGGGCTTTCTCAGCTTATTTTATTGGGTCTGATTCAATCAAATTCAGGCTGATCAGGATTATTGTGTTGAAATGTATCATAAGACTAGGATGGGATTTTTGTGGAGGGATGCAGGGGCAACGAATAATATTACATTCAATCATTTTTTTTAATGTACAACCATGAATCTAGCCTGTTTTCATTTGTTTTTTGGTGGGGTGGGGGGGAGGGGAGGACGGCTGATGAAAGTCGATTTTGGTACATGTCTTAGGTGCACAATTTTTACCTTAAAATGTTATCGCATCCTAATGAAACATAAATAAAACTCTATGGGATAGTTTAAGTGATAACAGAGAGAAACTATAAACTCAAATATTTTGAGTTCAAATTTTAACAACTCTTTACAACCAGATCATGAGGAATTTATCATTTATAAATACCTTAATCTTGGCATAAATGGTATGTCTTCGACTATAGGAAAAATAATTAGTTGAGATACACATACATTAATTCGAATAATCCTGACTCTTGAACTCACTCAAAAATAACTAATAAAGACCTCAAAATGCATTAAAAAACAGAGGAGGGTTGGGCAAATGTGTGGAAAAGTAGTGTGTTTTAGGAAGGAGTGAGGACTTCATGGGAGTGTTGGAAAAACTAGTGATTTTTCCTCTATGTGCAAATCAATAGAGAATAACCAAAATCACAATTAAGTACAATAAGCAAATCAAATCAACAACAAGAAACACAAGAATTTTTAACATGGAATCCTTGAAGGTGAAGGAAAAAATCACTAGATCAAACTTAGTCCAATCTCTCCACTATCAATGAAAGTAGGATTACAAATCTTCCAGTCACAACTAGAGATATCAAACATCAAGAGAAAAATACTTCCTTGTCTCTCAAACATAAAAACTTTATCCTTAGGTGGATTTCAATACAAAGTAACCAGAAAGATCTCACCAAAATGATTAAACTTGTGTCATCGAAAACCAGCTGTAGAAGAGTCTGATTGATGACTTGAATCAGTAGAAACCAATTATGGAAGAGGTGAATATGTCTTTGAAATTTCAGCTCGATCGAAGTAGTAATGAGCCTTAAACAAGAGAAAGAAGTGAGCTGCAATCTTCCACTTTTTCTCTCACAAAAGAGGTTGTCCTCTCAATATTCAATACAGATTTTCCCACTCAAAAAGTGTAAAAACCAGTCAGGTTCCTTGGAAGACAAAAGGTCTTCTATTTATGACTTGTGCTAGACTATTACAAAGTACAAGTTCAAGGCACACATGCACATATTCTTTTAATTTGAGTTGAGTCCCAATAAGAAAGTATAAGAAGAGGCACCCAATAGGGAAAGACTTGTCTATTGTCATAAATGAACAACAATAATATTATTTAAATATAATTTATTGATATAATTTATTAATTTAATTAATCATAATTGTTAAATTGATAAAAGATTTCACCAAATGTTGAGCCTAATTATCAATTTAATAATTATAAATAAATTAAGTACATTCCGAGCAATTATCCACAAAGCCCATTGTTCATTCTTTGCTAAAGTGACAATCATATTGGGCGAGAGGAGGCAAGGACTTTATTATTAATAGAAGGCGAACACATCTTTCATTTTCAATCATAAATAAAACCTAGAAAAGTACGGTCGCCAATTAGCCATGCAGCTTACTTATTTTGGTATTTCGTTAAATATCTTTAAAAAAAGTTATTTAAAAAATAATATATTTTTTATTATTATTTTGTAAACATAATCTACACATCTCTTAGCTCTAAATGGTATATTTATTAGACCTGTCAATCGTGTCAGGTAAATTGAATTTGTGTCAAAACACATTTCACTCATACCTAATTCGTATTATATGATATTTGTATCATATACGAATTGTGTATAACCCAGTAGATAAATGAGTAGAGTAGTATCTAATTTATTTATTAATCGTGTCGGGCTCACTCATTTATTAAACAATTGACTTACAAAAAACTCAAACTCTTTAATTTCATATCGTATTTGTATCGTATCCATAATATTTATCTATATGCATAGGTGCATTACAATACGTGTGATAAAATTAGAAATGGAACAAATCCATAAAAATAAAAAATAATAACCAAAAAGCTAATTTAAAATTATTTTGAAAAGTAAAAAGTATTTTATTTTATTTTTCTCATATCACAGTAAATCTCAAACAGGTAAAGAATGTCTAAAAGGGCAAAACAAAAGGTGGACCATTGGAGGATATGAATTTTGATTTTAATGCAAATGGTCCTCTTTGTCTTTGTCTTGTCTAAATAACAAAACAAATTGGTCTCATGAGCCATCCTTTTCATTAGCTGCCACATGATATCTGGCAAATATGTCTCTTTATTTCATCTATCTATCTCTAAAATCTTGAAATGATCATTTCAATGTCTGTATGTTTTGTACCACGTACAATATTGCTCAATAGCTCTGCTTACTCTTTCTAATTATTTTGACATGAAAGAGTTATTTTTTAAAAGTCGGATATAAGTTGGGTATCAAAATATGATACTATTTATATAATAAAGTAATTTATAATTTAAATCTTAAAGAAACAAAATGACTTTTATTATTCGCGATTGAGATCGCTTTAAATTTTACTTTAAAGTCAATTTAATGGCTAATATTAACATCCTAAATTTAATAAGAAAAATAGGGCCTTAAGGATATGTTTGAAGTAACTTTTTAAAAGTATTTATAGAAATTATATCTCATATATACTTTTAAAGAAAATAGTATTTGAAACCGCCCCGCCACCACCATTATCGCCACTATTGCCACCACTACAGCCGCCGCCACCACCACCATCACCATCATCGTCGCCACCATCACCGTCTCTTACCACTATTACTACCGCCCACCACCTCTCACTCCCACACTACAAAATCGATGATTAAATTCTTTTATCTCTTCTTTATATTTGTGATTTGATTTTGGATATAAATATAAATATATTTATTATTTACTATTTTTTATTACTCTATGTATTCAGATACAGACAATAACTAGTTCATTAATATAGTATGAAATTAGATTGGTTGGAATTTTTTTAAGTCATGTGTTTCATAAATGAGTGGACTCAATATGACATGATTAATAAATGAATTGAATACAAGTCAGGTCAATCAAAAAGAATACATGATACGATTCGTGTATATATTAGTTATACATGATTTATACACGACACTAACCTGATATGACATTATTCGTTAGACACGAATTAATAAACGAATTGTGTATAACACAAATTAATAAATAAATTATGTTTGTGGTTATTTTTATCACATTTGTAAGTGTTTTTACTACTGTTATCTTTATAGTACCAAAAAAATGATAAAAATAATTACCATAACAGTAATAAAACATCTACAAATATTATAAATTATCACTTTTATCTACAAATGTGATAAAAACTGTCATAAAATTGACAATTTGTTTTGTATCGAAGAAAAGTGATAAAAATATGTACAATAATGATAAAAATATTCGCAAAAGTGACAAATACTTTTGTTCTAAATAAACCCACATAAATTATAAAAATATCCATTAAAATAGTTGAAGTTAGAAGTTCGATATTGAAATTGATATATAAATTTTTCATATTAGAGGCACCTATTTTGGAAAGATAGTACAAAACACTTGTGATTTAAAATAAAAAGATAGAGTTAATTGTGCTAGAGTGCTTTAAAATATGGGGTTTGTCCTATTTTGGTCTCTAATATTTTAATTACATCATTTTAATTTTTTAAAGTATTGAATATGTTTTTATATGGTCTCTCAAACAGATACCGTCCATATTACTAACGATTTTTTATTATAAACTTGTCACATAATACTTAAATATAGACAAAAAATAATTTTAATAACTCTTAAACAAAATTTGGATAACTCTTAACAAAAAAATGTGTAATATGGGTAGCTTTCGACTAAAATTTAAATAGCTTATGATTAAAACTGTGTAATTTAGGTAGTTATTTATCAAAATTTGAGTAGAAATTTGGTCAACAGTTATCCAAATTATTTTTTTGTTCATATTTAAGTAGTATGTGACAAATTTATGATATAAAATCGTTAGCAATTTGGACGCTGTTTACTTCAGGGACTATATAGAAATATATTTAATACTTTAGATACTAAAATAAATAATTAAAATATTGAGAACTAAAATAAGATAAATTTAATACTTTAAGCAACTTTGGTGTTATTAATCCAAAAAATATGGACTTGACTACGTGATTAGTTAGTAAAAAGATAACCTCTATCTATTTTGGAGTGACTTTTGATTGAGCTACTCGTGTTATTGAATGCCACTCGTGAATCATCCCTCCATATGCATTGTGATCCATGCAGATTCCTCCTTGTGGCTTTCTTTTCCTTTCGAGTGTTTGAAAAATCAACCAAAATATAGTGACTTTGATAATGAGCGCTTGTCCTTTTTACATCAAGCATATGAATTTGGGCCAAGATTAAAGAAATGTAGCACATGAAAAATAAAATAAGTGCAATATATTTAGGAGAAAATATTTAATATAACTGTGATATCACGTCATTAATTTTGAAGCGTGATGCCACATAGTAATATAGACATCGTGTCACCATTGTAGTGAATATTTTCTCGCATACTTAGGAATTTGAATCATTACTTTAGAACGTTTAAATTTATAACTCGAGTATTATCTATGGAGTAATCCCTTCTGCTTATCACCGGACATTCTACGTGGGCAGCAGAAAGACACCGATGCTGTAACGGAAGCGATCAACAGTTTTTGTATGAATATAATCCTAGCCGCCAATCTGTTTGGTACCATAATTACTATTAAAGTAATCTGTTGTTTTGGTACATGCTTTCACTTTCACCTTAGACGGCGACGGCAAGATGACATATACTATAATTAAACTTTGGGTAATTTTACTTACACCCCCTATAAATTGGACCTAACTTCAATGATATCCCTGACTTTTCTAATATTTACTAACACCCCCAATCAGTATTTGTCTGCTGACGGAATTAACAAAAATACCTATTTTACCGCATAGTTTTTCTTCAAATTTGCATTTTTACATATTTCACCAAAGTATACATATATAAAAAGAGAGGTCTCGTTGAAAATATATAGAAAATAAAGGGTCTCATTGAAAATAAATTTAACTACACAGGGTATGAATGAAATTTACTCTGCAAATTTTTCAATCTAGTTGTATAAAGGACAAAGTTGTGTGGGGTCACCCATGGAAAGATTTCTCAAAATCCGACTCCTTATTCCCTCTAACGAAGCTTGTGTAATGGCAAAATCTTGGAAAAATTGGATATGAAATTATTGGGTATAAATTATTTCATTTATAATCGAGTTAATTGATCAAAATTATTTACTAAATGAAATGACACAAATTTGATTATGAAACAAATGAACTCCACTTATATATAATAAGAAATTAAAGACATAAGATTGTGGATAAATCAGGTATAAATTTTATAAATTTCAGCATAAGATTAATCTTATATCACACAATTCGCTGCTATTTCTAGTCACAAATTTACCCTCCATATGAAATTATTAGGTTTTGCTAATTTTAAATGTTAAACGAGTAAAATGAGTCGACGTAAACAACACTAAACATAATAGAAAATTATTCAAAACGCAAATATGATAAAACAAAAAACTTGTTTATGTATGTTTCATAAATGAAATTGAAATAATTTGAACACGATATAAATACACGAACACGGCCGAGGAAGATAAATTGGCAGTCCTAATGGGTAATTTAGAAGCAAATCTCATGAAGTTTCCAAACATAAACGAGAGCACAAGAGCATTCCCTCCGTTTGCAAAAAAGTCCGATCCGAAAATTAATTCAATGGCGCCCTATTTCATTCAGAGGGCCTTTTTGGCGGGTGTACTGTTTGATCAAAAACTTTTGGAACTAAGGGTATTTTCGTCACTTCACAATTCCCCCGCCTAGGGTTTTCTCGAACCGCTTATAAGGGCAATTTTCTAGATCGGCCACGAGCGGTCGTGTGTCGGTTCTTTCTCTCTCTATCTCTCTCTGCGCCTCTCCATGTCGGTTTCGTTTCAGTCTTAGACTGATTCCTCCACAGTTCAGCACTTCACTACCCTTTTCTCTTTTCTTCCCCCTCCTCTCTCTCTTTTGAAACTCCCTTTCTATATATTTTGGAGGTTAAAGCTGGCGAGTCTGATCCATTTCTGTGTACTAAGTGGGAAACCTCAAGTCTAGTCTGCTCTAAGTGTGCTCTGTTTGTTTGATTTGCTCTTCTTGGTACTGGGTATTAGTTGTTTTAGCTGGAAATTAGCTTAGATCGTCATCATCCCATTCTTTGTGTGTTTCTCTGAGTATCAGGTTGATCAGGGTCTGAGGTGTTGTGATCTCTGTTGTTTTGTTTTGATCAAGGTGTTTATAAAGTTTTCAGACCATACGAGTGTTTCAAATCTAGTTTGATAGTCGATTGATCGGTCAATCTCTTGTTGGGTCTGATTCAGATCTTCGAAATAGGTGGTAGAAATGGTGGATCTGAGTGACAAAGTGAGTGATCATGAGCTTTCCACGTTTGTCTTTATCTTCTTTAATCATCCTCGAAATCCATATACATCTGCATGTATAGTTTTAGCTATCATTTGATCATGGTTTGTTCTGATTTAATTTATTTCTCGACACAGGGATCGTCAGAGTCCGAAGACATGAACTCTCACACACCTGATAGGGTTTCATCGGAAGGAAACAAGATCAAGACCTGTGCTGATTGTGGTACCACCAAAACCCCTCTCTGGAGAGGTGGCCCAGCTGGCCCCAAGGTCTGATTCATTTTCCATACATTTGTGTCTTATTATTTACATGGGTTTTGATTTGATTTTGAATATCTGATCTGGGTTTATGTGCATGCAGTCACTGTGCAATGCATGTGGGATCAGAAGCAGGAAGAAGAGAAGAGCGATTCTGGGTGTTAACAACAAGGAGGACAAGAAACCCAAAAAAACAAGTACCACCACCACCACAATCGGAAACATCCAAAATCAAAAACCAAGTTCAAGCAATAATGGCAACAAATTGGGCGATTCAGTGAAGAGAAAGCTGTTCTCAATCGGGAGAGAGATGGTTTTGCAGAGGCCGAGATCGAGATCCACATCGTCGGCGGCGATGGTGAATCAGAGGAGGAAGTTGGGAGAAGAAGAGCAAGCGGCCTTCCTTTTGATGGCTCTATCGTGTGGCTCTGTTTATGCTTAAGCTTTAGTAGTAGTAGTAGTAGTTTGCAAGTAGAGCAAGAAAGTTTGAGAGCTAGGTTTTTTTTTTAAGTGTAACTTCTAGTCTCAATCCAACTTAATTTTCTTTAATTTTGCTCCTACTTAGTGTAATTCTGTGCTTTGTTTAGTGATCATTTGCCTATTTAGTGCTAAACATCTAACTTTTAAGAGGCATAGTTGTATGAAAATGGGAAATTAATCCTAATTCATATTGGTAGTGAATTAATTTAGATTCAAATAAAATTGTATTTTGATAATTTTTTTTATTTTTGATTCGATCGATCGATCAAATGTCGTCATTCACGTAATTATTAACAATTATGTAGATGTGTTTATTAAACCACCAAAGAAGGGAAAAAGTAGCTAATGATTGATGACAGATGAGGGCCTCATGGTCTCTTCAATACGTGGTTGGTAGGGTGTTTATTTTTTTTGTATTATCTCAAAAAATTATTTAGTGTTTTTCGCTTTGTTTTGAACCATTTCTAATTATTGATAAAATAGCAAAATAAAGAGGTAATACTGTAAAAATAGATTTTTCTCATGTGTTGTATTATTATCTTGGTTAATAAATTATTGTACATAATTTTGGAGTTTGCAATTTCAGAGTATAAGACTGAATGTTCAAGTCATTTTGAAGCAGGGGGGGCCACCTATTGTTTGGTTTAGGTTGAGGCAGGTTTAGTGGTATTAATAGAATTACTTTTTATATTTTGATAATAATATTCAAAGTAAAAAAATGTAAAAATTAATGTGTATAATTTATTAAATTTATTTATTATTCAATAACTTCGTATAACATTATAGGCAGAATCTTATAATATACTTTGAATATATCATTCTTACGGAGGAATGCAAACTCCAATCGTGTTTAAAAAAATTGTCTTTTCTTTTTGCAATAGGGTCGATGCGAATACGAAGGGATAGTTCAAATGATAATAAATGCGATTTATAAATTCAAATATCATGAATTGAAATTTTGATAATTTTTTTGAGATTTATTATTCATAAATATTTTAGTCTTGACGTTTGATTATCTATTTTTGATTGGACCAGAGAAAGAAATAGTCAAAGTGCGAGTAAACTAACTCAAATATTCATAACCGTTAAATTAAAAAAAAAATTGGGGTCGACTTGTGAATATTGTAAACCCCATGGTACATATAGAAGATCTATCCTACTTCAAATAGTCTTTTTTTTTTTTTTTTTGAGCCAGTTAATTTTGGTAAGTTTTTTATTTTGTGGGTGATAGGAGAATCAGTCGTAAAAATAGGGGTAGCATTATAAAAGGGTAATAACTAGATGTTAATTTTTAGTTATTGCATGAGTTTGGTAACGTATGGTTGGTGGAAGAGACAGGAAGTCTATGGGCGTCCAGTGCTTCGCTCTTTGGTTTCTTATTAGTTTTCAGGTTAAGGGTGGAGAGAGAGAGAGAGGAGGGTTTTGGTTTCTTCTTCTAAATGATAAAAAAAATAATCCAAGCAGATGGGTACTCATTATAGTCGACCCTTGTTTTGATTGTTATTGTTTTTTTCTTTATTTTAAGGCTACCGTCCAAGCAATGAAGAATCTTATTTGTTTATTTTTGCTTATACACTTCAACTTGCATTACAAATTGATGATATATAAACTCAAAATGTGAGGTGAGTGTTTGAACTCAGGAATTCAAGAATTATGAATACTTGTGTATGAATGAAATGATGTTGAAGTTAACCTATGGTTGAGCTGTTGGCTCTGAAAAATGCAACAATAAACGTAAAACAAGGGTAAAAGCTAGGAAACAATATAGATTACATTGGTTTATCAATTAAAAAGTTTGACTAATCTATTTTAATGGAGTGTCTTGCTCCTTAAAAGATTTTCTATTGCTTTAAAAAAAGATAGAGTTACAATGACAATTCGTTCAATGCCTTTACATGGTTGAATGCCCTTGTACTTATACTCACAGGTGGGGTGATCCTAAAATTATCATCATATGATCTCCAAATTTGTTAGAATTTTGTTGAGAGAGTATTAAGTCGTTAGAGACTACATTCACTATGTGTAATGTGACTGACTTTCTAAAATTTGCTCAGGTGACATTGTGGCTTGTTTTCAAGCTTAGACACGCCAGTGGTCTTTTGTACATATGGAAGACCTTTTATTCTTCTATTCAACCCGTGAATGAAGGAACTCTTTCTACCTTCCTGGACTGAGCTGGAGAAATTTATATGACATAGATGATTTGGATACCTGTATCCGAGGTCGAACTTAGACGACCTAAATTCCTTTGTCTGGGGTCATAAATAGACGACCTTGACTCTTTTACTTGAGGTTGGATGCGTAACAGGAGATCGGAAGACAGAACTTGGTCATTAGCTCTTCCCATAGGTCGTCGCTACGAAAATATCCTTCTACTTATAGTTGATTGATTTCTTAGTTGATTGATTACTTATACTTCGTTGATTGATTTCTTTCTTATGATAAAGGATGCATGCAAAATGAATAGCTCCACACCTTGGCCGATAGACAGAACCCCAAAACATATGATCATAAATTGTTTCTGCATTTCCATTTTAAAATGTTCTTTCTACTTTTTATGAATATAATGTGCAATAGTTATGAACATTTTAACCGAATTCTTTGTTTGCAAAGTTCCAAGGCTAATGCACTCTTGGGTCAACTAGTTTTTCCTCTTTTCTAATCCTTAAACATAATTCTAACTTGACCAAAGGTTAGATTGTAGTCAAGTTTGATCACGGACAAAAATGAAGGTGTCCGGAATCCGATTAGTCGAATATGAAATAGTTTTTTTTATCGATTTAATTTGATCTTGAATATGATATCTTATATTTTAAAGATTTAAATTTGAATATACTTATATCTGATTCAATTACGATCTAATTTAAATTATTTATATAAATATTAAAAAAATTAAATAATTAATTTAAAAAATTAGTTAATTAAGTTATTTAAATTAGATCAGGTTTTAGATTGTTAAAAAATTTGAATATTGACCATAACAATAAAATTTATCGAATTATCAAATTAAACTTTTAAAATCAAATTCATATTCGTATCAATTAGAATTCAATTTAAACCCGGGCCTATTGCCTGGCCTCTTCATATTTGGGGCCGATTCCGTTAAAACTCAATCCGTCAATTCTGAAGGCCGAAAATCACCACACCATCGGTTGTTCATTTCCCAGTCCCCACAAATCCATCATGTTTTGCTGCAAATCTTTGTACCTCTGGCCTACATGTTTGTCAAATAGAATGAAAGGAATAAGACCCTATCCGGGGAATTCGGGTTTTTTTTTTTTTTAACATTGGGTCGAATTTTGAAAACCGAAAATTTATTTTTATACAATTACACGATGAGAGTTATGCGACTAGAATTCAATCACATTTATATAATAAAATATAATATAAAAAATATATTTTTATTTTTTATAGTTGAAAACATTTTAAATTTTATTTTAAAGTTAAGTCATTGCGACGCCCCCGCCCCCGCCCCCGCCCCACCATTGTTGTCACCACTCTATTACCACCATCACTATTATCGACGTCATCGTCACTCACCACCGATTATTACCACCGCTGCTCATTGCCATCAGCTATCACCATCATTATTTCATTTTTATATTTATTATCATTAACACTATCATCCCATCACTGTCAACGCCACCTACTGTCATCCACTTTCACCACACCTAACAACATCACCCATCATCGCCCATCACTACTGCTACTTACTGTCATCCACTTAAGGTTGTCAAAATTTGATTCGACACGATTAACTGACACGAATTAAGCGAGTTTGGGTGATAAACAGTTGATACGCTAAACACGTTTAATAAATGAGTCGTGTTCGGGTGAGACCTGTCAAACCGTTTATTACACGTTTACCCGTTTAAATAAAATTAATATAATAATTATTTTAAAAAATTAGCAAGAAAAATAAATAAATCAATCAATAAAAAAAAATAAAGTAAAGTAGTAGTTCAAAGACAAAAGAGAGAAGATGAAGAGTATTTCAAAGACAAAAGATAAATCAATACCTTTTGTTTTTGTCCCACATTGAAAAATGAGAAGAGATGGGGATGGTTGAATTACTTATAAAAAGCAATGGCCTCTTGCTTTTTTTTAAACCTTAAGTTTTATTTTTATGAGATTTGACTAAAAAATCCTCTTTTTTGAAGTAAGTGTATTTGACAATAAAAAAAAATAGAGTATTAAAATTTGTTAATATAATTTTTTTAAAATTAAATGAATTAAACGAGTTGTGACCGTGATGAAATTTTTTACATGTTTATTAAACGTATTGTATATGAGTTTATATATTTTTCATTCGTCACTCGTTTAACTCGACACGTTTAACACCCCTATCTACATCCCAACTCACTATGACCACTATTATCATCTCGCCCCACCACCAGCACTGCCAACCCTCATCACTGTCGCCCTTCACCACCCACACACACCACAATCACCATCGTGATTCGTGACTATCATTATCACCATTGTCACCTAAAACTCACCACTATCATCACTGTCGTCACCCATGATTGTTGTTGCCCACCACTACCATTATCATCTATCATCACCATCATCACCGTCTTGCACCACCGCCACTGTTGCCCACCACCGTTCACCCTTTATTGCTGGTGCTTAAATTCATTCTTTTTCTTTTATTTTTATGATTTGATTTTGAGTGTGAATACTAATATGTTTATGATTGACAATTTTTTTATTACTTCATATTTTCAGACATAGAGCAACAACTACTCGCTTTATAAACTCAAACTCCAAAGTTAAATGACATGATTCAATCTTGATGGCATAATTCTCTTGCCAATTAAACTTTCATCTCTTAAAGTCGAACAAACTTTACAGTGTTGTGATTGAATCTTGACCGCATAACTCTCATATTGATTGTTTTAGATGGAATTTTGGCACCTACCCCGACCCCACCTCCGCGCGGTGCGGGTCCTACTTTAGAGGACCCAAATTCTCAATCCTGGCCTGGCTCTTGGAAAGCATATAAAGAGATTTATGATCTAAATCATACTAAAACAGCACCCATATCTTACATTTTCTATATGAACGTGATCATAGAACAAGGGCGATGGAGGCCCGGCCATCTACTAACATTATGTAATGTTAGACGGACTAAAAAAAAAAAAATAAATTTTTAAATATATAAAATTAATATAAAAAATATCCTCTGTCACCTCTAAAATGAAAAGGGTGATCTTGTAGTTTTTGGTCTGTGAAGTGTTGAAGAACATCTCCATTTCTTATCTTTTTTTTGATCCTTTTTTAAAAAATGGTTAAAAAAACTCTTAAAAATATTTTTCAATGCTAGACTCATACTCATACCAAATGAAGATAAACTATTTTTTAAATCTAAATCAAGGGAGACTCAAATCTTTACCTTTTTTCCACCAATGATGAGATAATACTCTCATTTAAATATCTAATTGTCATATTTACCTTCTTTTAAATTTAGGTTTATCCTCATTTAAAAAAAAGTTTCTCTTCCTTTAAATTTGAGTTTCTTTATTGGAAAGGTCTATACCAAATCAAATTTTTTATCATTTTTTTATTCAAATTTGAGTAAAGATTTGAGTCTCCATTGAAGATGGTCCTAGGTGCTACATTTGATTTTTTCATTGAGGCCGATCCTATACTTGTGTTTAAGGGTGTCTATGGGCTGAATTGCCCATGGATCCCGTTACTCAGCCCGAAAAAAATAAAATCAAAACTCGATAGGCTCGATAGTTGGCTTGCACGAGCCCAATATCCTTCAAGAGAAAACTTGAGCTTACCCCAAACCTATTATCCGGTTCGAAACCTGACCCAATAGTCTGCTCACAAAAAATCCTTTAAAACTCGGCCCAAGAAACTGCCTACCCAGCCCAACCCTCACCACCTTCTTTTGAAAAAAAGTTATACACATTAAATTTAAAATTTAAAAAAGATAAATAGGTGGGTAGGTGCCAATTTAATTGAGATGCACTCATTCTATTGTGATGCAGTTTCTTCCCCATTTATAAATAAAATTATTCATTATTTACTTTTTTTTCATTTTGACTTTAATTTTAATTCAAAAATATAATTTATAAAAATATTAAATTATAAAAATATTCATTATTTTTAAATAAAGTTGTATATAAAAAATATGTTCAATAGGCCTGCCCCAAGCCCACCCAACAAGACCATAGGTTTGCACTAAACAGGCTCGCTCAATAGACATGTTAGTTGGGTTACGGATAACTCACTTCTATCCAAAGTTCAATCCGATTTGCCTGATAACTAACTCGGATAGGGCATTGGGCCTTCCTTACCCAAGCCCAACCCAAAAGAAATTTTATGGGTCAAGCCTGGGTCAGCCCATAAACTTTCCTAATTGTGTTCGAGAGATAGCTATCATCCATACACTCAAAATATCACATTATTTAATTATATTTTTTTATCTTATTTTTCTTACTGTCTAACATTAGTAACCTTCCTTTCAGCCAATCTAAACATGATAACAGGACCACAGTATCACTAGCCCTAATGTCCTCCTTTCTTTGGGATACCATACCGTTACCAATTTGAGTGGACCCCACTCTATGCCAGTGGATGGCTTCCAGCTAATCCTCCACACCCTTTTATCTCTCTTTTTTTTTTTTTTATTTCACACAGCGGAGATATATCATCACCACCATCACAATATAAATGTGCCAGTAAACTTACAAATACAGCTCACATATGTCAGACACCCACCCTCCTCCTATTCCTATATCCTCTGTCCATTGAACTGTCCACAACCAATCTTTAGAGGATGAGGCCTCCAATTATGCCCAAGTTGGTCAATTTGGACTTAAACTTAGTGACATCAATGTTGACCCAAATCAATTACAATTATTTTTTTAAGTTCAATGGTCAGTAATGTCTGAACCGGCTTACGTGTATTTTGACTAGCTCGACTTATGTGTATTTTGACTAACTTTTTTTCTGATTCAGTTAAAAATAGATCATCTGCATTGAAACTAAAATATTAATGAAAGATAAATTTCTCATACTCTAATCCCAAAAAACTATCAAAATTTAAATTCAAAACTTTTAAATTTACAACTTGATTACATAAGAAAAAATAACACCTAGAATTCAATCATATCATTTACCTTGGAATTTACATGAATGTTGATTTTTAGAACTGGCACAAATAAGATTACCATCAAAAGCCCTAAAGCTAAAGATTCGTGTGAATTTCGACTCAAATTCAAATGATTGAAATTCATTGCATTGCAGTGCATTCACATAAAAGAAGAAGCCACTTTTTCTTCACATGGAGCATAGAAAAAAAAGGTGAACTCATGATGAGTACAGCATGATGCGAACACCACAACCACATCCTTACTTGGTGAAAGTTGAAAAGATAAAAAAAAAAAAAAATCCAAAAATTTGAGAAGACATTAGTGAATCTCAGCCAATTAGATGCCTTCACGTTTATAAAGTCGATCTTTTTCTAAATTATTCTATAGGCTGCTACTATATGTTAAAAGACATTCTGGAAAGTATAGTGTTTTGCTCCCAAAGGTTCTCCCTTTCCTGACAAAATAATCTCTTCGTATACTTAGAAGTAGGACCGTTAATCAAGTCAAACTTGAATATTTTTTAAAGTTCGTTTATGTGTAAATAGTCAAACGAGCCAGCTCATTTATGTGTAAATTTGTCTCGATTTAAACTCGAATTCAGCTCAATTAACACCCTTACTTAGAAGGAACAGAATGCTAATGTAGAGGATCTTGCTCGACTCAAAAAATTTTCTCCTCTTTCTTTTTTGTCTTTTCTCTTCTTTGCTTTTCTCTTTCTTTTGGGTTGGCAATCAAAAAATAAAATCAAGTTGGGGAGCTTTTTGTCAATGGGAATTTTAAATAGAGTGCTTCAATTCTTACCTAAGTGACAATCTAAAAGAGAGCTAAAAGCTTTTGAAAAGTATATGATAGTATAAGTGACTGTTGAATTAGAGCTTTAAGGGCTTCACAAAATTGTCATAGAATCTCTCAAAATTGACATTTTCCATACCTATATTGTGCAGCAGTAGAAACACTGATAGATTAACGTTATTTGTATCTCATTTGTTGATTTAATTTATTTCAATTATCGGATTAATAATAACTATTAATGTTATACAACTGGTGAGAACCTTAAAGTAACATCGTGGAGTTGCTATGTTTGATCGCCCATGATCACCCTTTGTTTTTAAACCAAAAAAAAAAAAAAAGAGTTTCTTTCAATGTTATTAAACTAATAGAGCGTAATTGTTGCATGAGGGTATTCTAATTTTCAAAAAAAAAAAAGAATACCCTCATAGTGCAACGATTAGTTTAATAAATTAAGTCAATAAATTAAATATGAATAATATTATATGATGAAGATAACCTTAATGAATATTAGTTGTAAAATCAAAAAAATTAATTTGAATTGAAGAAAAATGGCAGCATGACTTGATAAACAACAAAGAGATAAAAACAATACAAGAACTTGTAGAGTTTATAATTGACACTTAATATTGAGGAAAAATGACTAATTTTCTCACATTCTATTAAAAGATAAACTAAATTACCAAGAAAAGAGGCATAAATTGTCAAGAATTTACAGATTACCCAACAGGGAGAGAGAGAGAGAGAGAGACAGACAGGACATTTACTTTAGTCATCATCACCATTAATTACTCCTCCCAGAGAAGTCCTCTGTTTTTCTTCAACTGCAGACTCAAACAATTCTTAGAAATTAGAAGATTTCCACCGCCATCAATTTCTCTAATTTTGATCAAAACCCTCTTTTTCTCTGACATCTCCAAGCTTGTAGATCTGTGAATCTGACACTTTATTTTCCAAATGCCTTATAACCCATAGTTTCAGAGCAAAAATATGAAGAAGATAAAAAGCAGAGTGATCAAGTAAGCCGTAAAACCAGACAATTGTTCAGACCCAGATGGAGAAGGTCGTGGGGGGCTATAAAAGTAATATGGGTAGTACGGCATAATTGGGTTTGGAGGAGGTGTTACTGGTCCTGTGGGATAGCTCTTGTTCGGCGGAGAGGGGTAGTAGTACCCAATTGGACCCCCTGGCGGCGGCGGCGATGAGTAGGTGTACGTGGAGGGTGGTGGTGGAGGGTTGTAGTTTGAGCCTGAGGGAGGTGAGGGTGGTGGAGGGCATTTGGAGGAGGGAGATGGCGGTGGCGGTGGCGGTGAAGGTGGTGGTGGAGACGATGGTACGGGTGGTGGTGGAGATGGTGTTTGGGTGCATGGGTTGTCACAGGCTGAGCACATTGTACATTCGATCTGGTACTTTGAACCAACCCACGAATTTGCACCAACAAATGGCATATTTCTTGATGATAATAGCATCACAAGACTGAAAAAAGAAAGCTTCACTCTTTGGGTTCTCTTCATTTCTTCTTTTCTTCACAAGAAAACAGAGGAGAGAAAATTTTGCTGAATTTTAGATGAGAATGTAGAGAGAGAATGTGAGAGAAGATCAAAGAAATTCTTGGGGGAATTCAGAGGATGATTCAAAAGGGTTTTTTTGATGGGCAGGAACAAAGTGTACGACAAGAGAAAATGTGTGTATGTATTATTGATGAGAGAGAGAGAGAGAGAGAGAGAGAGAGAGAGCGAAGGAGAGAGAAAGAGAGAGCGAGGGAGAGAGCAGCAGAGGAGAGTTGAGAGGACTGGCAATGGCAGTGGCAGTGGGTGTCTCTTATCTTTGAAGATACACCATCTCTTCTTTTTCTATGGTGAGATGAGATAAATAATATAGAATACGACAAGATTAAATAAAATTATTTGACAATTTTAAATAAATTTCGTCGTTAAATCTTTTTCAAAATAACAATAGTCTGATTTTGAGTTTAAGTAATGATAAATTTATCTCTTATAAATATTTTAATTTTAACGTAAATAATATATTTTTAATCAAATAAAAAAATTAATAAATATACATATAAATTAATCCAAAACTCTTCACCCTTCTGAAAAAAAGTAAAAAGTGAGATTAATTCACAAAGAAAGGGTTAAAGTGAGATTACTGTATAGAGTAGTTTAAGTACCAAAAGGTAACACCGACATGTGTTTACTTTAACAGCAATGCTCAACCGACGCCATTCTTTGATTAGATTAATAATTTTTTTTTTTTTTTTAGGAGCAGTCACTATGGTGGAGACTAGGAGCACTCGACTAATCAAATTATCTATTACTAATTTGATTACTTGAGTACTCCAAGACATAGTTGTTATTATTTTTATTTAATGAGAAAGAGTGTTCGATTTAATTTACATACAACTCGATTAATCACCTCCTTCATCTGGTCAAAGATAAATCACTTATCTCAAAACTGGGGTATTCATATCTAGCAGTAAGAGGTTGTTAAGATTAGAACTTAGAACATTTTAATTTACACTTTATTCCTGTTACTACTTGAACTCTTATTAAAATTCTAGACATAGGTATCTGTACGATGGTTGCTAAGCAATAGTAATGACTCCAAATTTAGCTCAAATTTAATTTGTTTTGACTCGTTCAAATCATAAAGCAATCAAATTTAATTAGATTTTTAAGCTCCTTTAACAAGAAAATTAAATCCAAATATCTGGCTCAACTCCTATATGTTACTTATAGAATTTTTTTTTTTCAACAATCAGAGTTGTCTGAGTCAGTTTATATGCACCTTGATTAATTTTTTTTTTGATCCGATCAAAGATAAGTCATTCTAGTCAAAATTAAAAATTCATAAAAAATAAATTTCTTATAATCAAATTTCAAAAAATTATCACGATTCAAATTCAAAATGTTTAAATTTATCGTTTGTCCCTATTAGTTTGCTATAATTTAACCTATCATTGGGTTACAGACAGGAATAAACACACGGAGGATATTGGAAATTGGAAAATGGTCAACTTACTAACGTTAGGAAATGCATGTTCATGATATATATATATATATATTGATTGTTCATGATAGTCAGGCTTGACCGATGTGGGTAACAGTTCACACATGGACGAATCAAACTTTGATTGTGTTGGTTAGGAGCGTGTAGACGTAATTGACACGCAACTCCCAAATGGGATGGCTATTTAGTAATAGCGGGTGGACCCACACTGACAACCATCCTTTGCCTCCAATCACTACCAATGTTTTCTATACGAGGCACACCTTGATGCAATGAATTTGTTACTAGTTTTATTGCTTAATCATGTGCTTCACAACAACCACCCCCCAAAAAAAAAAAATCCCAAAAAAAACAAAAACCAGCAAACCATACCTTTTTCTTTTGTAGGGTTTAGATGGATTTTTTGTGGTCCTTAAGGGTGCCTTGGGATCATCAAAAGTATGGTCATATTTCAAAAGATAAAATTCAATCCACTATAGTCACACGAGCTTCAGGCTTTGTTAGGGCATCTTTAACTCACTCTCTATTTTTTCTCTTTTAGCTATTTTAATTAGCTAAACATAAAAAAATTTCTCTAACCCACTCTCTATTTCCTAGTTAACCCAAATGGCTCACAAAATGTGGTGAGCCATTTGAGCTCTCTAAATTCTCTTTCTACCTTTCTTTCTCTCTTTATATATATTTTACTTCTTTTAAATTATTAAAAGTTAATAAAAGTTGGGTGTAATAATTAGTTAAAATAGAGACTGTGGTTGGCGTGAATTTATAAAAATAGTTAGTTAAAATAGTGAATATAATATTTAAATATATTTTGATTAACTATTTTAAAGAGGAGAATTGGAGATGCTCTTAAGGGCACAAATGATGAAATTGTAATGTTCTTGTTCAATTTAAGACTGAAGTTTGGCCAAGTAAAACGTGGGCCTTTAAAGTCCAATTCCAACAGACTGTAATTCTAGATTAGTTGTTGAAACTCTTCCATTCTCCTAGTTTCCTTATTTCCCCTCATTTTTCAAGATTGAACCAATGACATTGAAGTCCTCCGATATCATCCAAGCGTCTAATTAAGGAATTTGTTGTTAAGGACTTCAAGATACTCCAAACACTCTATCTACACCTTTCATAGATAATGTATATATTTACTTTTCATATATATTACTACTCTAATGTCATCCTTCTACCATAGGGCTAGGCCTCTCGAGATACCAAGGGGTTCCACATAGTCACAATTTGAGTACCTTAGTGACCTACGCAACTGCTCTAGTTTCTAGGTTTTATTCTTTGTCTTCATCAAGAAGATTATTTGTGAACGATGGACCCTCGCAATGTGTGAACTGCCTGAGGTTGTCCAGTCCCAGACAGTTCCAAGAGAGTACTAACATGGAAGTTGTGACTGTTCTAGGCTAGCCACCACCTCCCTGTCAGATGATGCCAAAGGGGTCGTGTCAGATAAGGGAGGGATCAAAGCTTGGGAAATCCACTGATTTATACAGGAATCCATGTCGTTCTTACCTTTGCTTGTACCACTGCCGGAACTGAGTTACGATCATTGTTCAAAAGTCAATATTTGCTTGTACAAATATTTGGTGATAATTGTGATCAATTCATGGACTTTACACATATTTATGTCACTTGTCCGATAGGTGGTTGGGTAGGATACATTATTTTAATTCTAGGCTAATTTTGGGCCCAAAAATTTAATCTATTAATCTCACACAATAACATTTTATAAGGAAAATATATATATATATATATATATATATATATATATATATATATATTTTTTTTTACCGAATTTAGTAATCTTATATGGTGACATGATAAATCATAACTATGGAATTGATAGTGAGTTTCAACTTATAGTAGGGTCCACTGTCTATCTAATAACAAAAAATAATAAGGTTGTCAAATAAAATCACTAAATAAGGTCCATATAATATTATATTTATTTTTATCATAATCTTAAAAGACCTAATCAAACATATACTCTATGAGAAATCCTTAATTCAGATAAAAATATTTTTAAAAGAGTGTCAATGACGAGACAACATAATTTGTCAAATAATTTTTGAATTTTAAAGTTTTGGAATTTTTATTTAATTTAAAAATTAAGTCAATTAGTTATATTATCAATAAAAAAAGATATGTTAGAAAAAATTCAATACGAATATAAAAAAATTAATATGCATCCAGAAAAAAAATTAAATATTAAAAAATTTACATTATTATTAAAAAAAAATTAAAATAATCGAATTTATCGCTTTAGGCCTCAAAATATATCAAGCCACCTCTGTTTTCATCCTCCTACTTTTTTATCGAACCAAACGGAGCATAAATGTTTAATTTTTTTTATTTTTTTTTTGGGAGATGAAGGGTGAATTTGAACATACCAAACCTTATAACTTCTTCCCAATTTGCAATGATATTAGGCAATTGTACGTTATTTATTTTACTGTGTTCTATCAAAAGTGTTGGTAAGAGAACCAACCCACGACACATTACGGCGAATCACTGACAATTTATACTTTACACATGGATTTGCTAGCTATTCTGTACACGATACGACTGTAGCTCGTCCACCACGTACCTTCTTAGAATTAAATGATTTTTCCATTGTCAAGTTGCAATAGAAGGCGAAGAATACCAAAGTATATTGTCTACATATGTCTGCTCAATTTCCGCTTTCTTTTTCCATCACTTTTGTTTTCTATTAGAATTGTTTTTTTTTTTAAATGGAAAGAGGTGTTTGGATTAATTTATACGTACCTTAATTACCGTTCAACTCTATTATTACTATTCATCTATATATAGATCACTAATACTTTCTCCCCAATGAAATTATATGGACTCTTACGAAAGAAAGAATCTCTAAATTCGATGACCTTAAATGAAAAGCTCCCAATTAGATCAGGAGTGGCCGAGTTGCTAATAGACCAAATAAGCACAGTAGATGTTTAGAGTCAAAGGTGTTCTATTTTGATACCTTCTTTAGTCCGATTAAAAGCAAATTATTCATGTCGGGACTAATATATTTGTAATGGATAAGTCTCTCATGACATAGTCACAAGGGATTGTAAATATTTAAATTTATAATATCTGTATTTACAATTCATCTTCATTATCATTTCTACAATATGTCACACTCATTTTTGTGCCAAATTTTATTAATAGAATAAGGAAAAAAATGTAGAAAGAGAGAGAGATGACGGTGACGGTGACGGTGACGGGAAGTTATGTGAGAGTCTGACACTGAGTGAGACTCCCTGCTTGTAATCGGTTGCTCTCTCAAATATTGAAAAAAAAATCTATATTTTTTCATGTTGATTCCAACAGAAATCCCCCTGAGATGGTGAATTAGTTCTTTTCAGAGGAGTGTTTTCTATTTTATATAGCAGAATTTGTCTAGTATGAGTACACTGTTGGCAGAATTTCATTACGACTCGGTCTTACCCCTTAAATAATTCAGTCGTGTGATTTTTCCATCGTTGGAAGAATCATAGTTGACCCAAAAAATATTGGGACAAAAAAAAAGTAAAGAACAGTTTTTCTTCAGGGCTAATGTGAATAATATATCTGCATATGGGCCAATGTGAATGCAGAAAGTGATATTGGAGTTCTAATAGCCTTGAGCTCAATTGAATTAGTTCCATCTAGGAAATTGAAGCTTTGGATTAGGTCTCTTGTTCAACATTCCACCATGAGTTCCATCATGTTCAGTTCATCTGTTTTCATCTTCTTTTTTTCACAATGTTTTCAACACGAGTGCAACTAGGCAGATTGGGCATGGTTGTGCACATTCTACACCAAAACTGAGGAAAAACCTGCCAAAAATTCTCCCTACCCAAAGACATCGGGTTAGTGATATAATGCCCAGATCCCAGAAGAACAAAACTCAATTCATCTTTCACATTTTGGCCTGTTAGAATAAAAAGTAAGCAAAGTGAATGAAACATCATACAACAAATCAACTATCAGCCAGAAGATCTTTTGTTGGTAACCAATGATTTCACAAATAGAGCTAAATAAAGAGCAAGGAGAATTTCTAAACACCATTATCAAGGAGTTAATGGTTCACAAAAGAACATGAAACAGGATTAAAACAATCCTCAACTAGAAAGGAACTAGAAAAGAATACAAAGACTAATGCCTTGAGCAATCAAATGAAAACTGTACATTACCATCAATCCTGCATAAGATAAATAACAGCATGAGTTATTAAGAGTTAGAAAGATCTTTCTAAATGTACGAATGTCCCATAACATTATATCCACACCTCAAAATAATTGCATCCAGAATCATAACACAACTTCACAAGTACCCTTAAAATATGCTGCTTGCTAGTTTAACCTACCTAAAGCAGTCAAAATTTTGCATGTATGCCTTCGCATATCATACTGTTGTATTCTACATGTGTCTCTGCCATCTTCCAACATAATTGATCTGTCAGATTGCGTGCCATGTTTCGTCTTTAAACTTCGAAATAAACAAGCACAATGAGCTATTCACAACAAGAAGATGTAGCAAAGTGTAATCAAGATCTTGTATCTGGAACGAGGCATTAAACTGGATCTCAACCATTTGATCATAGAAAAGTGAACTTCAGCTGTAATAGTGGCTATGTACACCAGAAAATAGAGTGACAGATAAAGCCAAAGCATAGAGGATGCCCTACACAGGAAGATTATCCAAGTGATGCCCATCAAAGCCGAACTCACTTTCAACTGATCCAGTGTCTCCTTGCTGCTGCATACAATGAAAAATTAAATAAGGCAGTCACTAACCTCCATATTTAGATTCTAGATGCAAGCGTCAAAAAGCAAACTGCTCTAAGGATAGATATAGCCAGAAAACTGACCTGCTTGAGGAATACACTCATGAGGTCCTCCTGACCAAGCTGTTCAGCAAATATGGTATTGTGATAGCTCGCATCAGGAAATCTCTCAGCCTTAACCATAAGAAGATTGTCAAGGAGAAATGTGTTAGGTTGTTGACTAATGTTTGGGACATTCCCGTGCGCACTCTCTTGCCCTGATGAAAAGACTGCCTTGCCCATAGCACTCCTGTTTTGCCCATTATTTTGGATAGAGGAGAAGCCTTGTTGAACTATAACAGATGGTGAGACATCACAGCTACCTCTCATATTTGCATGGTGGGAGGTCTCATATGTCAATCCTACATTCTGTGAACCCCACACTTGGGATTTTTGCTGATGCAGCTCACTAAGAACATCATAACTTGGAAGAAATCCCCTTGTTCCTTTTGTTTCCGAGATAACATCCTCATGGAGCATCTCTTTAGAGGGGAGAGAAGAAATCCCTGCATTACCCCCAATAGGAAAACTACTACCTGGCAAGTCTGTGCCATGGTTGACTGAGAAATCTAATACCGAAGAGGCTTGGGAAAGTGGATTGTATAATGTACCTCTAGCATTGTTGGCCATTCCATTTCGTGCCAAAACTCCACTTGCACACCCATTAGACATAATAGGCTGCCCCATGGATGACTGAATCCTATGACTGCCATTAATTTCATTTAGCATTTGTGACCTTGACTCCGGTTGAGCCATCTGCACTAGTAAAGAGTTACTCTGGCTTCCATGGGAATTGACTTGCATATTCATGCCCCCAAATGACTGGGCAGACTGGTGCAAGTTTGCGAGCTGCTTTGGCTCCATATTTGTTGGAATTCCATGAAGCAGATTAATTTGCTTACTATTATTGCTTAGTTGTTGCTGTTGTCCCTCTCCAAATCTTGGCTTTGGAGTTTCAAAGCTAAAAAGGTTTCTTTGATCTACAAGGGGCATGGATATCGAAGATTTGGTGGTAGACCTGCCAAGCACTGCTGCTTGGAGTGTAGCAAGACTTTGTGCTGGGAGTTGCATGTCAAGCCCACTGAGTGAAGAAATTGACCCAAAGGTTGCATCCGAGGGACCCATGAAAGAGTTATTAAATCCACTCTGATGCTGTGATACCCCACTTATCCTTCTAAGGTATAGACGATATTTCTGCATCAAATAATTGCAGTGGTGAATGCTTTGCAGAGGAGGTGGAGGAAGAAAGGTTTTGATATATAACAGTTACAGCCCACATAAAATTCCCAAAGGAATAAAAGCTGAAAAATTGCATAATCAAGGTTCTTCCCTATGAAATGTTGTCCATCAAGAATGATGCCCTTACCTGAAGGTGGCTGGCAACATTTTCTCTTGTGAGCCCCGGGACGTTCATCAACTCCAGAATTTTCTTAGGTACAGCCTCTGTTAAGATATACAAATGTGAGAACATGAGAAAAGAAGAATAGAATACCAGATAAAAGAAAGGCAACCATATTCAAGAAGCATACAGCAGTTGAATTCACACAGGAACCCACAAATAAGCTAATTATGAGATTCATCTTACTAGGAAAAGAAATAATTCCTATTATATACTACTAACCCATACATAATCTTAAAGCCACCACTAGGATCTGATTCATCTCTTACTTGATGCATAATCCAAGCTGAACTACAAGTTTGCAACAGAATAAGATGACAGATTCAAGGATGGTGATAATTCAAAATGTATAACAACCCCCATGTTGCCCCATTATATAGGTGCTTCATCAAGGATCAAGTGTTCTTCGATGGGGATGAGAGAAGCTTGTTAAAAACGATTATCCAACAGAGATGGAGAAAGAGATAGTGCCCTTCTTATTGAGACGATACAAGATAAGAGTGAAGGACCATGCGTTGAGTCTGACCTTTTGATACTTCAAACTGCACCAAGAACTTTGTAAGGTGATAGTCAGGGAGAAAGTTCGGGTTAATTCTGTAGTTCAAATGGGCGCTCCTCAAAGGAACATTCTAAAACTTCATTTTCCATAGAGGGCATAGCATCTCACCCTCTCTTACACTTATTTCCCTCTTGAACAAATTTTGCCTACCCCATCAAAGAGGCTTAAAATGAATGGGAGCCAACAGTACATAGCTCTTATGAAACACACAGACGTTACCCACTATGATTAAGTATCAAAGGTGAACAACAGAAGGAAAAAAACAAGAAGGAACAATTAGATCAAGGCCAAGAAGGAACAATTAGATCAAGATTCATACTATCAATTCCAAGTTGATTAACGGCTGCCACAAACTGCTGATGGAGCTCAACTGACCATACCACCCGTGGCTTCTTCAATGTAGATGTATCATCCCTTTCCTCTGCTTCCTCTTCCTCATCCTTTCTTTTCTTGGAGTTTCTCCAGTTTCCTTCATTTGCTGAAGATGAGTAATCAGCATCTTCAGGCGGCTTTTGCTGCCGTTCCCCATCTTCCACACTTCCCGTTTGCTCAAAGTCTTTCCATTCATGCTTCTTTCTCCGAACCACATGCTGCCATATGTTCTTTAAGGCCTCAATGCGAACTGGTTTGATCAGATAATCGCATGCTCCGTGAGTAACACCCTTCATCACAACATTTTTACCATCATCCGCTGACATCACTGTGCAGTAACAAAAGCCAGATCTAACAAATAAAAACTTCGGTGGTTTTAAATGAGGTCAACACCATCTGAAGCAAATGAAACAGGGTACTTACTGATAACAGGCAGATCCATCTCAAGCCCAACACACTCGAGGAGCTTGAATCCATCCATGTCAGGCATGTGGACATCACTTATAACAATATCAAAGCCATTTTTATTCTCACGTAGTAGTGATAATGCAATTTCTGCTCGATTGCATTTGGTAACTACAAAACCCCAAAAGAATTGAATCAATAATCCAACAACCGCATAACTACAACAGTTCAGCCACTGGACTAAACACATCCACCTAGAAAAAAGAAACATAAATTATCTATCCAAAGAGGCACAGCTCAAAACCGTGCGCTTTCTTCCTAAGAAATAGAACTCCAATTGAGCCCCTATATCAAATTCAATCACTTTGGAAGTGTTCGAATTTGCAAATATACGATGCTATGTCAATTCATATCTCAATTTTCCTTATATCCATTTTCGAATCTGAACAAAACCATAGCTTAACGTCCATAAGATGTCATAATACATCCAAATTTCACTGGTTTCTCCGGTTTCTCCCCCCCCCCCCCCTTCTGTGTGTGTGTGTGTGTGTGTGTCTATCTGTCTCATTCATCTACCACAGACTACTAATCCCATAACCAAATCTTAAAATGGAAACAGAGGCGCACAAGAAACAATAAGCCAGATGGTATTTACTACTACCACTTATTTTAGAAGTCAAAGATAAAGATTCGAACTTTCTGATTACTAAAACAAATCAAGAACAGAAACTTAAGAGAAACCCGGAATAGAGAACTATTGAAGAAAAAAAAATTAGTACTGGAATAAAATTGTGCACGTATGTACCTTCATAGAGGCAGTTCCGAAGCATCTTCTCTAAGATCATGAGACAAGTCGGGTCATCATCCACAACAAGCACACGAAGACCTGCCGGAAACTGGTCGGTGACCCCATCTCCGGACTTCCATGAAACACTTGAGTTCGGCATCGACATGGATTTCACTGTTTCACCACCACCCAGATTCATTTACTCAATCTTCAACTCAAACCAACACTTTTTTTATGTATAACATATGCATATATAACACACCCAGAAAGAATAATTTTGTAATTACATCACTTTGCAATAACATGCAAAGAAAGATAGACCCAATCCAAAAAAAATCAAAAAAGACACCACCGGAGAGATGCACCCAAAGTTTCAGAGATAGAATTAAGAGAGAGAGAGAGAGAGAGAGAGAGAGAGAGAAGGGGAAGAAAATTGTTTATATCTATATGGTAGTATCTGCATATGAGGTTGAAGGCATAGTTCTGTGCTTGATGCAGTTATTTTTTTATTTTATTCAATTTTTTTTGGTTTTTTATTATTATTATTATTATTTGAGAGAGTGGGTCACTCCGTTGAGTGTGGATCCAGCTCATGTATGAGCTTAACTAACCCCACGCCAGCCAAAAATATATTTTAATTTTTTTTTTTATATATCCGTTATAATTGTGGGTATATAAATATGTTGTATATAGAAAATAATATTTCATAATTTATTGACTTAATCAATTATGGACAATTGAATTAGTATTGAATTCCAAAAAAAGAGAAAGCTTAGGGTACAGAAAAAAAAAATTGGTACCATATTGTCGGTTACCACTTTTTACCGTAAAACTATAACTTTAAAAGAAGAAATTATAATTGTTCAAAGGAAAGTTATGATCGATCACAAATACTCATGATCGATCATGAATTTTCGGTATCAATCTCAATATTTTATGATCGATCTTGCCCTTTAAAATTATAAATTACACCTCAAAAAGTGAGAACTTAATCTTAAAAAATTATAATTTCTGGTACTCATAATCAATTTAATGACAGTTATGTGGATTTAATTTTTTTTAATATAATTTATTAATCTAATCACTCAATGTTTAATAGGGTTGACAATTGATCCTACAACTATAGTAGATTAGATTAGTAAGAATGGATCAATAATATTATTGTAAATTTTGTCCATTGACCAAGTTTTCAAAATGGGTTGTTTGATTCTTCCAGATATCAATATTGATTTTGAATTTACCAAAACAAACAAGCTTTTATTTTTCAGTTTTGAAATTTTAAAAATTGTTACCATAGAAAAAAATATAAATTTAAATATTCATTTGCCTGCAATATCTGGTACATAGTATCCCATAATTTTAGCTAATTACTGCAAAGAATCTAAACTGAATTGTTTGACTTTATTTCTTAAAATTTGCAAGGTTGTTAATTGAGAGTATCTATTTTCAAATTTTTTTTTTTTTTTTGGGGTTAGACAGTACTATTGTATTACACAAAAGGGACCGACTAAGTTCGGACTTGCCACCTTAACTGCTAACCTCAGTTGTTTTGAAAATTGAAATACAGTAAAAATTGCTCAATTTATTCTATATTAAAAGTGATTAATCGAGATGTGCGTAAACTGATTTAAACACCATTAACTGTTAAAAGAGTAATCGTTACGGGTCAAGGTGACGTGAATCGTGAATGTGTGTGTGTGTGTGTATTTTTTAACATGCTTTCATTATCCAAAAAACTGTTTGGCCTAACTAATAATCCAACAGTGACAAGATTAATTCAAAAGCTCTTGAGAGTGACCTCTTCCTGGACTATTCTTTTATGCTGACGTTGCAATATAATTTGCAGTCCTAAGTAACCTCGAAATGTGGTATTAATCACGAAAATGAAATTCTTAATTTAGCTATTACCTTTTACTGTCAATCTTTCACTGTTTCATTGCTTTTATGCACATGAATGGCCAGCTCAACATAGTTGAATTCTTGCTGTATCACGATGTCGTAGATTGCTGTACATACAAAAACTCTAACATTAAGAGGAAGAGGTTGGGCATGATTCAACATATATCATCAAGTTGGTTGCAGTTTTGTAAAATTAGAGTTTCAAATTCTCGAATCCCACCTTCAAAAAAAAAAAAATTCCTTGGAACCCGGTCAAAAGTAGTTGGGTTTAATAAAAATTCAACCCAAATATAAGTTAGATTTGTGTCATCCAAGTAAAGAAATTTAAGCACGAATAGTATTTGAAGACGTTTTCTCGCTGAAATTGAATCGATAGTTTTTGACAAACTGAATTAACATTTAAATCTATCAGTTTAACCCAAGTAATACCCTGAGAAAATTCACTATCAGTTCATGGTTGTTTGCTACTTTCCTAGCTGCTACCACTGCCACAAATTTGGGGTGGGTGTTTGTGTGTTGTTGGAGGGGGGTACACTCTGTACCATTGGCTTCCTACTTTGAAAAAAAAAGGCCTAAAATTCAATAATATTGTATCAGAAGGTAAATATGATATTGAATGCCATATTTAGTTAAGTTCTGAAAAAGCTTTCCTGCCATTTCGCTTTCTTTAATGGTGGCTAAAGCTGAAGCAACAGAGTACCTAGCTTACTGATTCCCGTGAAACCGCCCCCCCTCCCTCTCAACAGAAAATACCCCACAAACCCTGACGGAATCCGTCAAACATCTCTTTTTTTTTTAAATCTTGTACTTGTTAGCCTCCTGTTTTAAAGCATTTTCTTGTGGTCACACTGTTATGATAATGGTATAGACCATCGAATCGAAAAACATTGATAGTGTTATAAAATTATATCAATTCATATGGACGTAATGTTATATGAAGAAAAATTTGAGCACAACGAGATATTTGAATTATATTGTGACATCATTAAACAATATTGGTCGATTCATTAGTTTTGATGAAATAAGCTTGAATAACACTAGATTGACCGATATTTTAATGATACTTATAGTCACCTTTCCTCTGTTTTATGTCCTTTAAATTGTTCTCTTCTTTTTGACCAGACTTGTCGTTCATTGACGTATTGTTTTGAAGACCTAGCCACTACTTGAGGTTTCAACCAATCATCAATGATTAATGAAAAAAATGGTAAGAAAGGATGAAGGACGACTCAAAGGAAGTAGGAAGAAAATCAAAAAAGACCAATAATTTCATGAATGGTGTGCTAACTCTTATGGTATTCCAAATTCGTGAAATATTTGAACAACTAACATTACTTGATTATATGAACACATACTTGTTTTTTGGAATAACATTACAAACTATTTACTATTGGCAGGAAGACTATGGACCAGAAAAATCCGTGCTTGAAAATAACATTTTTTTTAGCACGAATTTTATAAGTAAAAAAAATCAAATAAATTCAAGTAGAATTTTCTAGAATGTATGAATAAGCTAGATCCATGTTACGAGTTAATTCATTCCCTAAATAAGCTCTAACACTCAAGAAATCCATTGGACAGGTAGATTCACATCCCTTACAAGTGGCATAGTCCTCTGTTATTGGAGCGAAAGTAATTTGTTTAGCTTTATAGCCATCCAAAGTATCATTTCTCATACATCGGTGGGGCAAGCGTAGACGCATTGAGTACACCCTTTGCCTTTGATTGGACCAGGGACGAAACTAGTCAAGGTGCATGTAAGCCCTAATCTAGGCGTGAATAATCTATTTTTAATCAAATTAGGGAGATGACTAATCGAGAAGCGCACAAACCCTAATATCAATGTGAATAGTCTGTTTATGATCGAATTAAGAAAGTGACTAATCGAGATACACGCAAGATCTAATTCTAGCATGAATAATCTGACGTAAATAACCTATTTTTAATCTAGGAAGGAGAACAAGCTATTCGTTATAACCATTTTAAAATTCATTCAAACAAAGTAAAGTAGGTAAAACCAAGAGTATATTCTTTGGAACCTTTTCTCTCTTCCAATGAAATAAAGTGTCGCAGATGATATTAAAAATACTGAGTCAGTATCAACTTCAACATCAACGTCGAAGTCCAAGAGAACCCATCCAACCTCCAACTCCAAACCGTTAAGATTAAGGATTATCTTTGAATGTGTCCCCGCCAGATTATTCAGCTTTTCATTAATTAATTAATTAATTTCATCTTTTAATAAAATTAATTAAATATTAAAATTATTGTTTTTATTGATTGTTGTTAAAGGGTTTAGCTTTTTATGGAGGCGGAGATGCTTTTAAGAGAGAGAGAATATATGTTAAACTTAAACACCCAGCATGACTTCACGCGCCCAATAGAATAATTTCATGGTGACGATGTAATGACACGTGGCATTTATTAAACATCACAAAATATTTTAAAATATTACGAGATATTGTAAAGATATTAAAATTTTATCTCAATAATTAATTTATTTTAATATCTTTAAAATAGATATTTTGGAAACAAAATTTTCATCCTTATCGGTAACTACAAAGGCAACAGACGTGACGTGTTGGGGGATCTGAAGTAGAATCGAACGGACACGTGTTGACGTTCTTATTGCTAGAGTGGGCTCCGCCACACTGTGACGAAAAACCCGAGATGTTACGCTGTAAGTGGACCAACGCGGGAGGAGAGTTTTTGCACTGGGCCCCCAATACACCCTCATCACTTACGCGTGGGCCCCCAAATTGGTACGTTCGTGCGCCTGTCGATACATAGTCCTCTCAACGAGGCTAACGTGTGCGTGTGTGTGAGAGAGAGAGAGAGAGAGTTCCCAAAGTTAGTCGGTGTTGTACGGCCAAGTAGCTTGATCTTACAACCTTGTGTCTTGTCTAAGTTTCATAGTTTAACAGTGCGATATAAGTCACCGATTTGGAGAGGCTTGAAATGTATTATTGGTCACGGCGTTGCACCAAAGCATTCGTTCGGCAAAACGATGTACAAAAAATGTTTGACATGACAAAATATTTAGGATAGATTAACTACATTAAGGATTTATATCAATCAATTTAATTACGATAATTTAACGATTTAGAATTTGACTTGAATATATCTTGTAAGACTCGAGCGTCCCGTGTAATATTCAAAAATTTATATATATCGTATAGTGGTATTATTTTTAAAAATACTCAGTTGAATATAGTTCGATCAACTCATATCGGTATCGTATTACTCGTATATTATCCATGGTTCTCTTTCAAACGGATCTATTGGCTTGGATTTCCTTTTATTACAAGCAGTGAACTTTAAACCAATGGGTTTTCCTTCTCCTTACTTTTAAGACCAAGGGGTGGCGCACTGTCTGCAGTGCAGATAAAAAAAAAAAAAAGACAGAAAAAGAGGAGATTAAAATAGAAGAATTTAAATGGTAATGGAAGTTTTGAATAATAAAGTTCCTTCGAGTGCTATTATTAAGAAGAAAAGTGAAGAGTATTATAGACATTTTTTTTAGGTGGACTCTTAATAACATAACGGATTAAGGTGATAGAAAATTATCACAAGACAATAAGCCGCAAAATTGAAAAAAGTGCACTCTTTTTTTTTTTTTTTTTTGTAAGCGAATTTCACTTATCAAGTTTTTGGTTGATCGATCGTAGTTACAATACCATCACTCCTTCCCTGGAGCACCTTCTCAATATGGATTCAACTCAGATATTTAATCCCGAGGATCAAACTCTGTGCTGGTCCACCACTTTTTCGGACTTGGTTCAAGATATGAAATTTGGTTATGACGAAGATAAATGGATTTCCAGAGAAACAATACTGATCATTCCATGTTCTATTTGCTTGATTGGCTAGCTAGCAAAGAAAATTCGGTATAAGATTGAATGATCAATTCTTTTTCGGCATTGGGTCATCGATCAATTGGTCAATGGGACTCCATGTGTCCCCACAACAAAGGTCGGGCTGGTCCATGAATCTAGGACCATAGGGTGTTTTAGGCCCAATTGACTCCGTAATCCTCCATCACTTACCTACTGGGCCAAGCCCAATATAAAAGCTTCTTAGGCCCATAAAATAATCTTTGCTCCTCACAAAGGATGATGTTTTAACAAGAAGACGTTATCTGCAACGATCACATTTTTTAAAATATTTATAGAACCTTTTTATTTTTTAAATAATAGGAATAGTATACGAAATAAAATTTTGGTGATTGCTCATTTGATATAATTTGATAACTGACTTAAAACAAAAATTTTAAAAAAAAAATTCAAAGAGGTTGGAAAACATGTGTTTTTAAATCAACAAATATAAACGGCTCTCCTCAAGACCTCCCTCCCGCTTGCTAAACGGGTGCTCTAACCAACTGAGCTACGAGAGCCTTTGTTCTTCAAGACCGCAAAGAACATTAAAATATTAATAAGAAAACGTCACCGCTTTCGAAATGACATCATCTCCACCGTTGGGACCCTTACAATCACATCCTGACACGTGTTATATGAAAAGTCCGAATTCCAATGCTCCGTTCGTCCTTCGACCAATCAGATTCCGCCGGTGACGTAAATCGGTGCTTTACAGTAACGCAGTCACACATTTCCCCAGAAACAAATTCATTCTTCCACATGGAATTAAAGTTAGGAGTATCCTAGCAATTAATTTGTAATTAATGTCCTTCTTCGCAAACCACAAACAATTACATTTTCCATGTGGTGCATAACATATTCTTAACCCACTTATTTAGTAAACAAATATGTTTAACAAATGGACGGACATGACACGATTAATAAATTAATTGGATATAAGTAAAATTAATTAAAAAAAATATATGATATAATTTATTTATATATTAATTATATATAATACAAATCTGATATGACATAATTCATTATACACAAATTAATAAAAGAATCAAATAAACGTGAAATACTTTTTGACATAAATCTATTGGGATTCGACACAAACTCGTCTTAGGGTTGTTTAGCAATTAATTATAAATTAATGTCCTTCCTCGCAAATCAAACTTCATAACTCTCCTGAACCTCCCCCTGGTACAATGGAGTTTGGTGGAGAGTCTGTCTGTCTCTCTCTCTCTCTCCCCATTGCTTATAACTTTCGGAACGCTTTTCTATTCCTGGGCTATACATACGTACTAGTTTCTGTATCTATATCTATATTGTATTATTGAATGCTCGGAACTCTGAAGAAATTCTGCCTTTATTTTTCAAGAAATTGTGGAGATTTTTGTGAATCAATTATAGAAAATGGACTCCGATTCACGGTCTCGTCTCTCTAATTCCTCGCGACGCTATCCATCTCGATCCGGTCAGTTTAATCACTCAGTTTTGGTTTGTTTCCCGATTCAATGATCAGGAAATATAGGAAATGGAAAAGGAAGTAGGGAAATTAACAACTGCTACTTTAATTTTTATTTTGTTGTGGTTTTCTGGAGATAGATATAAATTTTAGGTTCAAGTTGTTAGAGATTGATTTAATATTACTACCTGTTTGTTTCCTGAGAGAAAATGTAAAGAGGAAGAGAAATTTGGAGATATTATACTATGTGATTAATTATTTCTTTTTATTTGTCCTTCATTTGGGAAATATGAGTAGAAGGCTAAGGCTTATGTGTTGAAGCTAGTTAAAATGTATTGATTGTGGTGAAATTTGTGTTTGCAGATCTGTATCATGGAGGAGAAGAGATTGATGGTGATGAAGAGGCACGGCCAGAGTTTTTGTGTCCGTTTTGTGCAGAAGATTTCGATATTGTTGGGCTTTGCTGTCATATTGATGAAGAACATCCAGTCGAAGCGAAGAATGGGGTATTAATTCTTTGACTTTATGTGTGCCTGAATGTGATTTTAATAGCTAAAGTTATTTTCTTTATGGAGTAGTAGTCATGTGTTAATTGAGGATAAACATGTGAAATTTATGGAATAACTATATCATTGATGGTAGTTAGAGCAATTCCCAAGTATGAGTTCGGGAGTGGAGGTCAAACACACAGAGCTCATAAAATTAGAGTAAAGCCCAGCCCAATTGAAGCAGCAGCAGAAGTAATAAAGAAATAGTTATTCGTCAACAGAAACCAGCCAACAAAGAGTCATAATCGAAGCATAAAACTCTCATTCAGAAAAGATCTCCTCCTAAGATCAAGGAGGATTCCTTGGATAAATGACAAAGATCTCGGGGCGGATCCCGCAGAATTAGGAAAAGCCCTATAAATACTATTTAACGCAACCAACAGAGGGGTGGAACTCTAGTATTACATCTTATATTCTGTAAACCTTTTGGTATAGTAAATAGTGAAGTAAGGAGCAAGAATCTCCATTAAAGAGTGGATTAGCCGAGCTCCCGAGCTGATGAACCACTATATTTCTACTGTGTTAATTCTCTAACTCCCCAACAATTCTTAGTATCATTTCCTCGAGTTTAGTAGCTCAGATCCCAATAATTTTAATATTGTTTATTTCATTTACTCGTCATCACAAAATTGTATCACGTTGAAATACACCATCAGTTTGGCGCCGTCTGTGGGAACGACTATTCCTATTATAAACAAACTGATTTTTCAGTGACTGATGGTATCAACGCAAAATATGAATCGAAGTCAAACAAATCCACCACGGGTGCAAGATCAACAAGAAGCTACTAATAGCAGACAACCTGAGAATGTCTAAGAGACCAATCCACCCATGGGGGGTCTCCCCATGAATAACGAGATGGAGGCCCTTCGCCTTGTCAATCAACGCTTGCTGAAACAAAACGAAGAACTCTTAAAACTCTTACAACGCCCACAGGAGGTGCGACAGGCTCAAAAAGGCCAGAATAACCCACCACCTAGGGAGCAACCACACCTCGACCCCCTCAGGGAAGTCAACGAAGAAGGGGAAAACAGCCAAACCATGGGGCCAGAATCTCGTATATCCCCCAGGAATGAACACAACGAAGAAGTACAAAGTCAGAATGACGGGGGCGAGAGGAACGATTTTTTTTCCTATTACCAAGAACAGAGAGAACAGTACTGGGGGCAGCGATTCCAAGGTATCCAGTAAGAACTCAGCCACATGAAGGAAGCTGTGAGAGGCAAGGCTCCAGTTACGATGGATGTCTTGGTACAACAGACTAAATTTTTGTTCACCACTGGCGTGTTGCATTTTTTCCTCCTTCTGAAATTCAGAATACCGCAGATAGAGGCTTTTGATGGAACAGAGGATCCCGTAGATCACCTTAACACTTACAAGAAGCAAATAGAGTTGCATGGATACCAGGATCCAGTGCGCTGTAGAGCCTTTGCCATCACGCTGAAAGGCTCAGCCCTGGCGTGGTTCAATAGGCTCCCCCCTACCTCAATTTCCTCCTTTAAGGAGCTATCCATATCCTTTGTATCTTACTTCATAGGAGCTCGAACATACAGAAAGCCGAGTTACCACCTGTTGAATGTGAAGCAGGGACCCCAAGAGAACCTCAGATCCTATGTTCAGAGGTTCAACTCTAAATCACTAAAAGTGGATGTCCCAGATGAGAAATTTGTCATTACTGTATTCATAGCTGGTTTAGACGTACAATCTAAAGACTTGGTGTTCTCTATTTCAAAAAATTCTTAGGCCAGTATGGCCAAAGTATTGGCCAAGGCAGAAAAGTACATAAATGGCAAAGGAGCTCTCCTCTCAAAAATGGGGAACTCATCCATGCAAAGAAACAAAGAGAAAGAAGAGAAAAAGGATGAGATAGTCCCCAAGGAGAAACAGAAATCGATCCCCCAAAAGAAGGGGAGACGTCAGATATCGCTTGAGACCACCTCATCCAGAGTTGCAGCCGAGGTAAGCACCTCGACAGGTCCCTCCATTCACCGCAACAATATCGCAAATCTTATATGAGGTACAAAACGAAAAATTCTTGAGGTGGCCACCCCGAATGAAAGCCGACCTGGCAAAAATTTTACCCCACTCCTGGAATGCAGAACATCTTAGAAATTTTTTTCAATAAATTTGTCATGTAATATAATTATTAATAAAGTAGCAAGTCTGTGGTTCATTCACTCGTACGAAGAGCCCGAGAGCTCACGACGAACTCATTAGTCCTTAATAAGAGCCCTGAAGCTCACGATGAACTCGTTAGTTCAACAAAAGAGCACTGGAGCTCACGATAAACTCGTTAGTTCATAAAAAGAGCCTTGAAACTCACGATGAACTCGTTAGTTCATAAAAAGAGCTTGGAAGCTCACGACGAACTCGTTAGTTCATAAAAAGAGTTTAGGAGCTCACGACGAACTCATTAGTTCATAATAAGAGCTTGGGAGCTCACGACGAACTCATTAGTCTGTAATAAGAGCCCTGAAGCTCACGACGAACTCGTTAGTTTATAAAAAGAGCACTGGAGCTCACGACGAACTCGTTAGTTCATAAAACGGGCTTGGGAGCTCACGACGAACTCATTAGTTCATAAAAAGAGCTTGGGAGCTCACGACGAACTCGTTAGTTCATAAAAAGAGAGCTCTCCGGAGCTCATGACGAACTCATTAGTTCATAAAAAAAGTCTTAGAGCTCAAGATGAACTCGTTAGTTCATAAAAAGAGCCCTGGAGTTCACGAGGAACTCGTTAGTTTATAAAAAGAGCCCTAGAGTTCACGACGAACTCGTTAGTTCATAAAAAGAGCTCGGGAGCTCACGATGAACTCGTTAGTTCATAAAAAGAGCTCGGAAGCTCACGACAAACTCGTTAGTTCATAAAAAGAGTTCGGGAGCTCACGATGAACTCGTTAGTTCATAAAAAGAGCCCTGGAGCTCACGACGAACTCATTAGTCCGTAATAAGAGCCTTAGAGCTCACGATGAACTCGTTAGTTCATAAAAAGAGTCCTGGAGCTCACGACGAACTCATTAGTCCGTAATAAGAGCCTTAGAGTTCACGATGAACTCGTTAGTTCATAAAAAGAGCCCAGGAGCTCACGACAAACTCATTAGTCCATAATAAGAGCTTTAGAGCTTACGATAAACTCGTTAGTTCATAAAAAGATCTCGGGAGCTCACGACAAACTCATTAGTTTATAAAAAGAGCCCTAGAGTTCACGATGAACTCGTTAGTTCATAAAAAGAGCCCTGGAGTTGACGATGAACTCGTTAGTTCATAAAAAGAGCTTGGGAGCTCACGACGAACTCGTTAGTTCATAAAAAAGCTCAGGAGCTCACGACGAACTCATTAATTCATAAAAAGAGCCCTAGAGCTCTCGATGAACTCGTTAGTTCATGAAAAGAGCCCTGGAGCTCACGATGAACTCGTTAGTTCATAAAAAGAGCTCGGGAGCTCACGACGAACTCGTTAATTCATAAAAAGAGCCCTGAAGTTCATGACGAACTCGTTAGTTCATAAAAAAAAGCCCGAGAGCTCACAACGAACTTGTTAGTTCATAAAAAGAGCCCTAGAGCTAACGAAGAACTCATTAATTCATAGAAAGAGCCCTGGAGCTCACGACGAACTCATTAGTCCATAAAAAGAGCCTTAGAGCTCACAACGAACTCGTTAGTTCATAAAAAGAGCCTTAGAGCTCATGATGAACTTGTTAGTTCATAAAAAGAGCCTTGGAGCTTACGGCGAACTCATTAGTTTGTAATAAGAGCCCTGGAGCTCACGATGAACTCGTTAGTTCATAAAAAGAGCTCGAGAGCTCACGACAAACTCGTTAGTTCATAAAAAGAGCTTGGGAGCTCACGACGAACTCGTTAGTTCATAAAAAGAGCCCTAGAGCTCACGATGAACTCGTTAGTTCATAAAAAGAGCTCTGGAGCTCACGACGAACTCATTAGTCCGTAATAAGAGCCTTAGAGCTCACGATAAACTCGTTAGTTCATAAAAAGAGCCCTGGAGCTCACGTTGAACTTATCGGTCCATAAAAATAGCTCAGTAGCTCAGGACGAGTTCTTCTGTCCCTAAAGCAAACACAGTAACTCAGAATGCGCTTCCCGGTCTAGAAGAACTAAAAGCAAGACCTGCAGCACGTAGACTAGAGGGAAAGCTTCACAACTACTATCCATTACAGAAAGGAAAAATAGGGGCCTTTGGTCCACAAGTCAGGAAACGACATGGAAGATTAGCTGCCAGATTCTAAAAGCCACAAATTGTGTATAAGAAGCGGCAAACATGGAAAGGGAAAATCAAGGTTTTAAGAACATCAAAGATTACAAAAAAATCAATCAAAGCAAAATTCTTAGTCGTCTCTGTAGTTCGGCTATTCTCTCTTTCAAACACAGGTTTTCCTCCTTCAGTTCATCCCTCTCTTTCTCAGTCGCTGACAGTAGATCTATCAATTTTTGCCCAGCAGAGGAAAACAGAACTTCCCCTAGGAAAGATCTGGATGAAGGAAATGATGAACCATCCTTCTTGCGTTTCTTGATATGAGTCCCAACATCATCGCTCTCATCAGACTCGGTAGAAGAGAGATCAGATTCAAGAAAAAAGGAAAAGTCCCGTTCAGCTGCAGCGGCGCTAAACAAGAACAGATTATCTGGCATCATGAGATCAGGAAAAGACATGGGCTCAGCTTGGGTCATTTGTTCCACCCTCATCAATTCAAGCAGGTGTAGGTCAGGAGCACCTACATGCAAAAAAAAAAAAAAAAAATCCCGTGCAAACTTCAAAGTCTCTGATTAAGAAACCATTCTGCTACATCTTAAGCTCAGTCCTAGCCCAAGCCAGCTTGACCAAGACTGGGGGGCAACTGATGGTACTTAGAGCAATTCCCAAGTATGAGCTCGAGAGCAGAGGTCAGACGCACATAGCTCATAAAACCAGAGTAAAGCTCAGCCCAATTGAAGTGGCAGCGGAAGTAATAAAGAGATAGCTATTTGTCAACAGAAACCCTAGAGGCGACAAAGAGTCATAATCGAAGCATAAAACTCTCATCCAGGAAAGATCTCCCCCTAACATCAAGGAGGATTCCTCGGATAAATGGCGAAGATCTCGGGGCAGATCCCGCAGAATTAGGAAAAATCCTATAAATACTATGTAATGCCCCCAACAGAGGGGCGGAACCCTAGTATCATATCTTACATTCTGTAAACCTTTTGGTATAGTAAATAGTGAAGGAAGGAGCAAGAATCTCCATTAAAGAGTGGATTAGCCGAGCTCCTGAGCTGGTGAAGCACTATATTTCTACTATGTTAATTCCTCAACTCCCCAACAATTCTCAGTATCATTCCCTCGAGTCTAGTAGCTCAGATCCCAATAATTCCAATATTGTTTCTTTCATTTACTCGTCATCACAAAATTGCATCACGTTGAAATACACCATCAATCATTATTTGGAAAAAAGAAAGATTTGGTTTTTGGGCTTTTTGTATTGGCTGTTGCTCTTTTTAGTTGTGATTCTAATTTATTCTTCGCATGTGTTGATTCTGATTCTCACTTTGGTTGGAGCTTATACAAACATTTATTGCTTAATCCTTTGAATATAAGCCGTTGTTGAAAGTTGAGATATAGTTTATCAAAAGTTTTTCATATTTATCATTTTAAAATGCTTAAGAACAAGTGTCTTAGCTAGTTTCCCCTCAAAGTGAACTTCGAATATCTAAATCTCTGTTAAATAGTGCATAAGAATTTGAGCATGGAACCTGACATTTTACAAGAATCTGTGCCATTTCCTTCTGTCCACCTTTGAAATGTTCCTTTGCAAATACTTCTTAAAAAGACGTCTGAATGGTGAACCAAGTTGAAGTTAACAAACTAAGAGCACAGTAGTGATGAAGAATCTTTAATATCTCTCTCACAAAAATTAAGGTTGTCAAAAGGTATCGATTAGGGTGAGTTATTTCTTAATTACATAGAATGCTGAATTCAAGTTTTCATTTCTTCTGGGTGTTACATGAAAGCAAGATTTGTTGAATTTCTCCTTTCTTTTCCTGTCGTTATAATTTGTTGGATTTCTCTTTAGACATGTATGCATTCCTTTCCATCCAACAATTCGGTTGCAGTATGATAGAATTACTGTATTGGAAGTTATATATATGCAATTTGTATTCTTAGAACCTAATTGGTTCATTATGCAAGTATCCAGTTGTTTGTATGAAGAGTTTTTTTGCTACTCTTATTTAGTCATCTTTGTTGTTGTACCTTTAGGAGTTTGATCATTGTTAGAAGGGTGGAAAATCTTGCAATTCGACGTAAATGTACAAGTTTGGTATTTGTGAGTAGTTGGACAAGGTGCTTTGTTAAAGCTATGTTAAGAGTTCATTTGCAGGATTTGTTTTTGCCGTCTCTATCCTTCAGCACCAGTATAGCCATGTCATTCAACTCAACTAATCAAAGCCTTGTCCTAACTATTAGGTGTCAGTTAAATGCAGCATGTTCTGTCATTGTGTTATATTTACAGGTTGTACTTCTGTTAATCCGCAAGCTGTCGTGTCTTTTTTACAATCTTATTCAAAGTGGATGTTGTTCTATCTCTGCCACCAGTGTATTGTTGGTTTAAGTTGCATTTACTTTGTTTATATTAGGTGAAATGCTTATATGTGCAGGTATGTCCAGTTTGTGCAAAAAGGGTGGGGATGGATTTGGTTGGGCATATTACCACACAACATGGAACTCTTCTCAAGATATCCTTTTTACTCAAGTTGAACGTTGCTATGTTTAGGTTTTTGCATTTATTTTGGTTTCAAATTTGGGAGAATGACATGATTAAGATCCATACTTATTGTTGATGTAACATATATGTGGATATTGCATCCGCATGTTATTGACAACAATTTTATGTCTTTGGCTGGTTCTACTAGAAGTTGTGCATGCAGCATCAAAAAATAGTCCCAACAGCTCTGACCAATCAGAAATTTACAAACAAAAGTAGAATTCTGGTTCAACAGCATCATGAGGACAAAGCTTGCATGAATTTGTGTTTTCCTTATTACTTACTAACCAGAACTAGAGCTTTTGTGCTAATTGGAACCAGCTAGGTTCGAGACTTCTGTGAATGTTTTTATTTGTCTAAAGATTAGCATTATGTCTTCCCAGTTTTGTCTTATAGTTGAGATGAAACAAGTAAACAAATTTCTTTCACTAGGTTTTTCTACTTGTTTTTATTGATTTTCAGACAAGATTCAATTGCAGACACCACCACGAGAATTTTTTCCAACCTGATGTGTTATGGTGATTCCATTAATGTTCAGATTTGATAAGTTGTTTTCCAACATGATTGAAAAAATGGACGAGTCTGTCTCTGTCGTTCTAACTGCTTTTCTGTTAGATGCATTTCTGCTCATTAAAATAGTTTTCTTTTAATCCTGGTGTGTCTTCCACCGTTCTTTTGTCATATGCATTTTGTTGTGGGCTTTCCTTCCTTGCATATTTGTTTTGTTAGGGTTTGAATATTTTTTATGTTCTATGGTGAGTATTTTGCTCCTTTTTGGGGTTTTGACAACCATTTTAATTGCCCTCCATGTCCATGAAGCATCTATTTTAGTAAGTCATGCAGCTGTTTGATATTTTTTTCGAACGTGGATTGTCGTAGTTCTCCTTGACTAGAGATTACCTGCAGCGCAAGAGGAGATTCCGTAGGGGTGGATCTAATTCCACATTTTCCATACTGAGAAAAGAGTTGCGGGAAGGAAATCTGCAATCATTTCTTGGGGGGTCTTCACTCTTGGTTTCTTCCTCCAATAGTGAACCTGATCCATTGTTGTCTTCATTTATATACAATCCACCAGTGCTCAATCAACCTACTACTGTTCAGCTTCATTCTTCAGCTGAATCAAGTGCAGTAGAGGAAAGTTACATTGAGGATTCATCAGAAAGGTACGAGCATTTGCACTAACTCAAAATTTCTTTTTGTTTGTATCCTTTTTTTTTTTTGTGTGTTTTGTTGTTTTTTTTTTTTGGGTGGGTGGGTGGGGGGGAGATGCATATTTATTGATGTTTGAGAAATAGACGGGAAAAGTGGCGAATCACTGTGGCATTATAAGTAGATCAGAATCTGCGTTGCTTGTTTGTCGATTTTTTATCTCCTTACCTTACATGTTCAAGTAGACAATGACCTGACAAAAAAAAAAAAAGAGAGAGAGAAGGCAATGACCTTCAAGTTTCATATATTTTTTTTTTTTGGGAGGGGGAGGGGGAGGGGAGAAGGGGACTTGAACCCTTAACAAGAAGATATAGCTTTCACAAGGCAAGAAGAACCATTGGACCAAAGGCATAAAATGTCATCTTGGAGTTCAAATGTTTTCCAGTCTAATGGCAATATAGTTGCATTTTTACCCCTCATCTTATGCTTCTGTTAAAAATTGTTTTTTCGTATTCTGTACCTGAGAGATTAAGTGCAGTAATGAAATTTCCAAGAAATATGTATCACTCATTTGGTAAATTTGTAATGATGTCCTTATCCAGCTCCCCAGGTTCCTCAGGTAATTTATATCGTTTGGAGCCCCTTTCTTGCTTATTGTATCCTTTGATTTCATTCTTCCTGACAACAGTTGTTATCTAGTATAGTGTTCATTAGTTTTGTGTTAGGATTATATGTGAATATCTTTTTAAAAGCTTTCTTATATTGTGTCTTACACCGTGTGGTGGCAGAAGTATGCCGGAATCGCCACTATCAGACAAGGACCACGAAGAGAAAGCTCGTAAATGCGAGTTTGTCCAAGGCCTTCTGCTGTCCAGTTTTCTTGATGACAACTCGTGAATTGAAGAGAGAGAGAAGAGTAGTGGATAAGTTTAACTTACATTTCTAATGATGGGGATGCATTTTAGAGAGAGAGAAGAGGATACTATGCGCTGTGCCATCTGTGGAAATAGTTAAGCTAGAGGAACTTTGTATTACCTATTGTATTTAAAGCTTATTATGTGTATAATGGAACGTGGAACAACTTATTTTAGTTGGTGTGCTCTCTTGCTTTTTAGATGTGTGTTTGTAAGCAATTATGGTTCAAATTAAACCCAAAAGGATAGTTCAATTGGTACCAAGAACGAATTATAAATTAGACATCTTGAATTTGAATCTAGACAACTTTAGACCTGTCCTATGGATGACCCTGGGTTATTAATCAAACCAAAAAAAAATTATGGTTCAAATTAAGAAAACAAGATAATGGAGAAATTGTATCTCTGATTTGAACTCAAATTCCATTTCCCTGTAATACCCCGTGGAAAGAAAAGCTCGAAACTACCTTTGAGGACTCCTTTTCTGCCAAAATGAAACAGTTAAATGGCCTCTACAGGCTTGAAGTTTCCTCTCCTAATCTGCAAGGACAGATAGAGACATATATACATAACCATTGTAGCCTATTCTCGAGTCTCACAGCCATAACAGAGAAAAACACTATTGATTATCGACTTGAAAATATGATATATATACATGTGTTCCACCGCAAGAAGACCGTTATAACCTCTAAACAAAAAAGAAAAGAAAAGAAACGAGAACTTACAACCACTGTTAACTACCAAGTATTTTACAGCGCACACAAACATAAATATTGTAAATCTTCGTCATCATCAGTAAGCCTGATTCATAAGTTGGTACAACCGATGTTTTCCAGTCGTCAACACATCAAGCAAATCCCAATATGACAACCATTGCATATTGTCTGACCACATCCAACCGATCTTGGTCTTTATCCATTGACGTTCCTAGGTCCTGACATACATAACTACCACATGCCTCATATAAAAGATACAACTTCACCATCATCGTGTTTCCCATTGAGCTTTCAGAAGACGCGCAACCTGAATGACACATTACTGCAGAGGAAAAACATGTTTAAGGATGGAAATGCAGAAGAAACACTGTTTTTCAGTCAACCAGCAATCTCCAAGTACATCCTACCTGAACACATGGGCTGAGGCGCCTCATTATCCTTTTTAGACAAGTACATATTTGCTTAAAGACTTCACCTCCAGTATGAGCTGTGGGACACAAAGAACTTGTAATCATGGTGATTAACTTGCAAAAGCTGGAGCCAGTTATCGGCAGCCTGTAATAGAGAATTGAGCTTTTGACACTCATAAACTCCATTTGGATTCCACATAGAAACTTTAAACTTATAAGAAGCAAGCCCAAAGATTGGTAAAGATAGCTTTGAAGATATGCCAGCACTGTGAACTTCCCTAACCGTAGAGCAATGAATATGTGGCCAATCAGTGCTCGTACCTGAGCAAACACGGGAACATTATCATGAATAGTGCATGGGCAAGAAAATGTGTACTAGCTATAGACACATAAAAGGGAAAAATAGTGTGAGGGATGGAGAGAGAGGCATACTTTTGAAGGCTGTTGACAGGGAATGGAACGTTAAAAAACAGGCATCAATATTCTGCAGAGTTGGACCTGTGGGTATCCTATATATAGGATACCTTCATCAAGAGTGCACAAGAATACTTAATCAGTTAATGAAGTTGACAATCGCATCAAGGAAACATCTTATGCCGAGATAAAAATAGCTTACCAAGCCACAGAAACCCAACTTGCAGGTGTCAAATCACAGCTCTTCAATGTATTCAGTTCTGGAAATCGAGAAGCAAGGACCGATATCTGCTGGAAGGCAGGAGATATACATGTTATAACAATGATAAAGCAAGGCAAGTTTGTCCTTTTTTTTTTACCACTGAAAGCAATGCAAATTCAATGTGCTAATATCCATCAAAATAACAGACTTGCCTTATCAGCCAAAGGTTCACGACTATATGGCTGATCCTGCTCCAAATATTCAAATATAAGCCTACCAGGAGGATTGCTAATCTCGCTTTCACCAATTGAAGATCCCATGAAGATATTCTCTCTCAATGAGACTCTATCAAAATTTTGGATTGTTGCAATTATGCGTTTTTGCTGGCTCCAACCACCCTCAACACCATTTACTCCACTTTCTGCTCCAGAATCACTATCACCATCAGTACTTGTCTCCCTGGATGACTCAGAATCACTTTCTTCACCAGGAACCCTGTCACAAGAGAGCGAGAAATATGCCATACAGTATTTAGACCTACTAGGGGAACCAACCACCAAAATAAGTGAATGAGAAAAGAAAGCACTACAAATGATGTTATACATGTTGATCTCAAAATGTCTGCATCATAGCTCTTTCTAGTAAGGTAGGTGACACCAGCATTTTTAAGACCGAATGGCATCACTGTATAGCAGTACATCTAAAATAGAGTTCTAAAAGGCGTGTGACTTTGTCGTTTAGATCCTTTTTTTGTTGGTTCCATTTGTTAACTCGAATTCTAATTATGAACTCTGTTGGGAAAAAAAGAACAAAAAGGCCTTGCTATGACCAAACTCTAGCATGACAGACATGGGGTGGGGGGTGTTTAGATCCAGAGCCAGAGGGAGAGAGGGAGGACAAGTATAAGCTTACCGTAGCTGAGTGAAAGGCCTTGATGGGTCTATATACAGCTGAATGCCAGACAAGTATGGCACGTAGTATTGGACAACAGAGTTGCTCCCGTTTAACATAAGAGGAACTCCAGCTCCATATGCACTCCACTCCCCAAAAGATTCCCAAAGATCACCAAGGATGAAGTATGAATGGAATTCCTCTTCATGTGTTCTCCATCTCCTCATGCTCTAAAATTTTCCAAATGTCACCAGAGAGAGTACAAATCATTCATCAAAACACAATAATCTTCCTCATCGAGTATCATGAGGTTAGAAATATTTACAGATCACAAAACTTAGACTTTATCTCTAAATACATAACTCTTGATGGTAAAAACCTAGGACATAATCATGAATGTTCAAGCTCGTGATATCAAGGACCTGAAAAATTAACAATTTCTACCAGCTAAGCTTAACCTCTCTTCTCAGCTTACCCATTACAGCCCCATCATCGGATACACTTCTAATATGTCTGATATTGGAGAATCATATCAAAATGCAGAGTGATTTGTCTACTTCGTTAATAAGGTATGCAAACCAACTTCAAGTCCTTCGTAGGATCCACTCTCCTCCAAATTCAACAGAAATCCTTAATTTATCTTGCTAATTTGTAGATTAGACAAGCAAATAATACAGGGAAAGTCTTCCCAATTAAGTACGCTAAAGAGAGAAAAGGTCTGTGCTCAAGTGATCCCAACACGAACTACTTGACTCGGGTATCCAATGTTTCAAATCAACAATCTGGAAGATAATGATCAGAGATTATATATTTTCCTTTATCATTTCCCCCTTGTCTCAGTGAACGAACAAAGATTAGAAATTTAACATACAAGAAGCAAGAAAGCACATACACAAATACATAATTACGTTTTTATTGCATTTCAAAATTTTCTCAGCACCCAAAAAACACGAAAATAAATTAGAAAAACCCTAATCTTGGATTTGCCCAATACCTTAGAAAAATGCTGAACTGGAACTAAAGGGGTAGTGTGCTCCATAAGCCGATCCAAATTCGTCAAATCACTACTCATTCTCGGCGACGCCTGAAACGATGTCGTCGTAGTCCACGATGCACAATCATCAGAAGACTCAATTCTCTTCTCCGACTCCACCGACAAGGACTTGGACTTCGTCGTCGTCGACGACAACTTCTGCGATTGACGCTTTTCTTGGTTGTACCTTCTCATCGCCGGTGGACTATAGAACCGGTCTTCACCAGCCCGACTACGGTACAACCCCCTAGAAGCCGACATTGCAGAAAATTTGATCAAATTCAGAGGGTATGTGAAATTCAACTCCTAACTAAAGCTTGGATTAAAGTCGTATACTCCAATGTGTATGTACTAGTAGAAGTCGATTTAACATTGAGAGGGGTTTATCTGAATTTGGGTTTCGATTTTTTCAGGGTTTTGCAGGAGAGAGAGAGGTGGGCGTTTGTTATGTTTGTCTTGTAAGAGAAGACGCGAAGGGAAGGCGAGAGAGAGGGACAAGCAGAAACCGAGTGAAAAAGAGGGTTCACCTTTATTGCAGTGTACCTTGTTCCAGAGAATTCTAGGTTTTAATTACAGGAAATACCCTCTTTCATCTTAAAATATTATTTTGACTTAGTTTAAAACGCAATTTATTTATTTATTTTTAGGTTAACCTTGATGGTACAAAGGTGTAATTTTATTTTTGATTTTATGTTAATAAATGAAATAATGAAATATGAATTTTGGTTATAAAATTTAAAATATTTGATATTTTATCTTTTGTTAAAAATTTTTTGGTCTAAGTATAATATTTTAAATTTATAGGGTCTAAATATTACACGTATATAAACTTTAGAATATTTAAATATAATTTATTAACAAATTTTTATACAAACATTAATGAGTCTGTATGTTATATTTTAAATGTCAAAAGTTGAAAGTAATTAAATAATAAACTTTAAATAGCTTGAGTATAATTCTCTTATTTTATTAATATAAAAAAAAATTTACATCTAGCTGGGCAGCTTAATGAGCCTTATCCCTCAAATTCATGCAAAGCTACATCATTTAAAAATGGGCAATGTTATTTGAGAACTTAATGCGAGATTTTAATAATGTAATTTTAATGTAATTACTAGATTAATTATGAATTTTAATGTTAGATGAAGCTCACTACCAATCAAATAGTTGCGGCTCCAAATAGTATTTTTCTTTAAAAATAAAAAGAAAATTTGGAAGTCGGTACAATTTTTTAGACTTATTTAGGTTAAAATACAACTCAAAATCTTATTTAGGGTAAAGTGTATATTTTATGAAAATGCCAATATTGTCATTCGTTAGTCAATGGAAAATGTATAAAACCTTTTGTATTCTTCCGTATATTATGGGTATAAGCATTTAGTGGGAGGTTTAAACAAGGGATTTAGTTTATCAAAATAGTTTCAAATTCTGCATCCTCATTCTTCGGCAACATCATCCTGCAGCATCCTGTTGAATATTGAACGACCAAAGAGTACTCCAACTGTTCATCTTCGCCGACATTGTCCAGAAGCACTTCATCTTCTTCGGCACTTCTTCACCAAAAAATTGAGGTGACATTCTATTTTTTTTTTTTTGGGAGGGGGGTTTCATTAATTGATTAGTTAGTTTTTTTTTTTGTTCATAAACTGTGTAAGTTGATTCAAAAAAATTACAAAATCGTAAAACCCTAATTATGTGAAATTATATTACGAATTTGCAGATTTATTTTAGCATATTTATATGAAATTATATGAAAATTGTTATGTAACTATTTTAAGTAATTATTTGAGATTCAAATGTATACAGTTCATATTCAAAACTTTAATGGATTTAACTATGCTCTGTAACTATTCTCCTAATGTTAAGGATTGAATTCTTGCAAGTCTGTCATTATCAAAACTTTATTTATACTTGTTTTTTAAAACTCAAATAGTTTTGTAACTGATTTAAGTAACTATTTGTCTTTCAAATATATACTGTTTTAAATCAAAATTTAATGGGTTTGACTGTGTTGTGTTACTATTTTCCTGATTTTAAGGAATCAATTCTTACAAGTATGTCATTGGAGATTTTATTGATCCATCAACTATTTAGTTTACTAAAAACATATTCATAACTGATTGAAGTAACTATTTGAGCTTCACATTTAGACAGTGCATATTCAAAAATTAATAGGTTTAAATGTGTTTCGAAACTATTCTTCTGATATTTTTTGACTGGATATGGCGTCCAAATTGACTCAAATTCTCTGATTCTGGTGAATACTGTGAGAGTTAAGGTGAGATATTTTTGGCCTTATATAGGTATCCTTGATCAAATTATGCAGCTACTTTGCAAGATTGTCTTTCATCTACAACATGGTTACAGGGGATCAATTTGTGTAGCTAATGCATTAGCTAGTCAGGCATAAATTGATGGGTTTTCTTCTATTTTTTGAGTTTGATTGTGTTGCATAACTATTCTTCTCCATTAACTAAAAACATGTATGTAATTGATTGAAGTAACTATTAGAGTTTCACATTTAGACAATGTATATTCAAATATTAATGGGTTTAAATGTGTTTCGAAACTATTCTCCTGATATATTTTGACTGCATATGAAGTCAACATTGACTCAGATTCCGTAAACAGTGCTTGACTTGAGATCTTTGTATCTGAAAGCTCTTGGGATTGTAACAAGCGCTGCTTTTAACTAAAAATAGTTACTATGAGCAATTAAATTACAATGTTCATTAAAAAATTGAATGAATCCCACTCTGACGAATTAAAACAGTTACCAATGTGTGGAATAATGGTTATGTTTATATATGTACACCATTTATTATTGTTTGATAACCCATTATAGTTGATGGATTAAATAGGTCATGGTGAAGAAAGAAGTTCAAATAAAAGACCTGCTATAAGGGGTATCAAAAAAATTCCACATCAGGAGTCGCAGGCATCAAAGACAAATGTTGAAGTAGATGACAACCAAAGTGAATTAAACATCATTGGTGCAAGGTACAAGCCGCAATACAGATCAAATATGCTTGTCATTATTAAGGCAATTGAAGAATTTAAGTTAAATGAGTATCACAAAACAGCGTTGAAAAAAACTCCCTTCTGGTTGCTTTTTGAATGTATCATTGACAAAACTATAGACAAAAGATGGTGTCGTAAAAGTGACAGCTGCATTACTATTATGTTTCAATTCAGATACTTCAAGATTCAATATCGGCAACAAAAAACTGAGATTGTGGCCTAGTGAAGTGACTTTGATATTTGGGATACAAGATGACTGTGAAAAGATTGATTGTACAATACATGAAAAATCGTTTACACCCTTTACATAACGCTGGTTCAAAAAAGATCAGAGGTTGACAGCAACATTGATAAGAAACAAACTAAGACACGCGTCTGAAATTGATAGTAAAGCTGGTTATGAGGACTTGACTAGATTATTATATATGTATCTATTGACAACTTTTTTTTTTCCTGTAACGGGAAACACAATGAGTTGGGGGTTGGTACAATATATTGAAATTTTGGAGGCATGTAGAAAATACAATTGGTCTGAAACTATAACTGATACTTTGATTTCATCATTGAAGAAGAAGAAGGAAACGCCAACGGCTGTCAATGGATGCGTCCTCCTAATACCGGTTAGTGTTTTAACAAAAGTAATATGTTAATTTGGGAATTGAAATTACTTTCCTATTACCCAATATGATCTGATTATCGTAATCTTGTATGTTGAAGTACTAGTTGTGTGAACACACCTCCATGATGACCCCCAACATTGAAAGGTCGTTCCCTCGGTTCCTAAAATGGAACTTACCAAGTCTGAATAGGGGAATCAAGCAAAAAAGTTTGGCAAACATCTTGGCAACTGATGTAAGTATCAATTCATATATAGTTATCCATATAACTTGTAAATGTTTTAAAGAAATTTACTCTGTAACTGTTTATTGATTAAAAGTATTTTACATGCAGATTATGAAGCAAAAATTGAAGAAAATTAAGGAAGAAAAGATGTTTATCTCATCGAAGAAGAATGCAAGGAAAAAGTCAGAAAAAACAATGGAGATGGAGTTAGATGACAATGAATAACTTGACACAAAAGACAGTGGTGTTGGCACGCCATCAAGTGATAAATATGAATACTCAAATGAAATGAGACATTTGGTTGACTTAGTTGAAGTGAATGTTATCGAACCAAGAGAAAATGACAACCAATTAACAGTACATGATTTTTGGAATGACACTGACAAGGACAACATTAGAAGAGAGAGAGATGAAGCTCAAAGGATTGTTTATTAGTTGATACTAAAGGATAAATTAAACCAAGAAAAGATTGTCGAGTTGTCCAATGAGAATGAAGAGTTGAAAAGACGCATGCAAGACACTGTTGACATGGTGCATCACAAGGTATATATAAAGTTAACTGTTATAACATCGTATCTTTGTTTAATTTTCATACCTTTACTTGTTGTAGCTCTATGAGAATTTGGTGCAAAAATTTTTGAATCTTGTTGTGTGTAACTGTATTATGTCTGATTAGTGAAAATGTTTGTGTAGTTACTTATCTATTAAATTCACCTATTTGGGACTTATGCTTATGTAACTATCTACGCGATGGTTCTTGTGTATCTGTTTTTGGTGTAAAATAGTAACTGTGTGCTTTAACAATTTTGATACATATTGGATAGTTAGCTATGTGTGAAATCCTTTTGGTACATATTTGATTAACTGTTTCTTATTCTTCATGGTTTGTTTTAGGATAACTATTGTACTATCTAATATGATGTAACTCTATAGTGTAACTGTTTTGTGTGTAACTGTTTTTGGTTATTGTTTCTATATTGCTTAACTGATTTTTTCTTGATGATTTGATGCAGCAGGCTGAAGTGCAACAAGACATTTCATTGAATAAAGACACAAAAATCGAGCAGCCTGAGACGTTGATTCATACGATGCATAACGAAAAAGCCGCAATTGAGGCCGAAAATGTGTCATTAAAAGAGAATGTCAAAATTTTAGAAGCTGAAAATGCAAATTTAATAGATCAAATAAATGAGTTGACAATCCACAACATCTCTCAGATGATGCAAGCCACCAAGCCTAATGACAGTGCAGATATTGGTCAAACGTCAATGGTCCGAAAGCTGAAGACTAAGGAAAAGAAGAGAAAAAGATATGAAGATTACGAGTATAGCAATAAGAAAAGGGACAAAGGACACATTGAGGCTTCACATTCAATTATCACCCTTGCAGATGAAACAGAAAAGATCAGTGCAGCGAAAGAAAAAGAGAAACATGATAAGGAAATTGCAAGGTTATGGAAGATTTGTCAAAAATCGAATCCGTCTATCTACAATCAATTAAAACAAATCAATGATACAGAAGGATCTACGTAAGTATATTATATATTATAATATTTATGTATTACGCTATAGTTATTTCGTTAAAATTTGTGGATTTACTCATTGTAAGTTTATAAAAAATATGAATTTACCTTATATGAATGTGCTATGATTGATCATGTATGACACCCATTTGGTCTGGTGTTTCAATTGGAAGTTACATAAATGTTGAAAATGCATTGAAACTGATGGGAGGATGTAAACTGTACAATAGTGTACGTATTACACTTTATAGTTTATATGATATCTAAACTGTTTGCCCATGCTACAACATTGGTATGTATGTGTAAATATTAAGTACACATATGCTGCATTTGGAAAACCTTACTCTGTTTTGGACATTGTTTTATGCATTGTAACAGATTATAGATTATTAGGGAGATATGCTGCATGAACTTGATGCAAACAACGAACAGTCAACGTATAAAAAACGTTGTTTCTTCTTCAATAGTCTATGTTGGGTGCATTAACATTTATTGTCATTTTTGTTATGTCACTACCGTTATATTTCATTTTAATTGTCCATAAAATAGAATATTTGTAGACATTTGTTACAAAAAACATGGATTTATGCAAAAAATAAATTGACAAAAACCTCATTTTGGGAAGAGATCGTTAATTCCTTGTATTTCCCATGAATTCCAATGGTTAAAACAACCTTGTGAAATCTTGGCATTGGACAGTCTTAGTCTTGAATACTGATGCTAGATCTTGGACACACTACAATTCCATAAAACCAAGAAAAGTGAGAAAGGACGTGTGGCTAGAGGATGCAAGAATATTGGTAAAAAATAACTGAAACCCTTTTATTTTTTTTTTAATTTTTACAATATCATATTCATCACTAACATCTACCATTGAAATAATGCAGAAAGATTATGTTGAACAAAAAATTAGTGAAATGTAGCGGCTGATGGAATTGACATAGACCCCTCAGACAATGTTTTTCCAATGACATCTTGTGAGAAAAGTCCACAACAAAGGGTCAATTCGTACGTATTACTTTGTTACTTTAATTCATACATATTCAAAGAAAAGGTAGTAAGATAACCTATATTGCAGGGTCGATTGTGGACTGCTCGTTTGCTATGTAATGAGACAACTTGCAAAGGACGAAGACATACAAGAAAAGTTTACAGCTGCACAAGTGAAAGATTTTCTGACAAAAATGCTGGAAATGTTCTTAAACCATTCAAATTCTTGGACACTAAATGATTACCATGAAAGGATGAAATTGAAGGAATTGTATGAATAATCATATTTGATATGTTGTTGCCTGTTTTTGAGGATCATGAAATGAACACCTTGTATGGTGTATGTAATGGATATTGTTTATCATATGGAATTTCAAAAATCATATGATAAATATTATTTACTTCAAAATGCTATATTTTGAACCTATTGATGATGAAAATCTCAACTATATTCCTCTTGTTGTTTGATGGAACTGTTTGGTGTAACATGTACATATTTACTTCTTTAACTTGGAAACAGGCTGCTTGTCCTAGTCCAAGGCTTCTGTGTTGCAAGATATATAAAAATGCACCAGTTAGTTGATATATAAAAATGCACCAGTTGCAAGATATATAAAGCCACTATTCAATCATGTAATTTTGCAGTGGCCAAAAATAGTTACACCAATAAAAACAGTTACACCCATTAAGATTAAAACAGTTACACCCATTAAGATCAGAAATAGTTACGCCCATAAAAAACAGTTGCACTCATTTGCCTTATAATCTATCTGCCTTATAACCTATCAATAGAATGATGAGTAAAAAAAAAAATAGCAATTGAACAAGAATTAATATTCAAATAACAAATTTATTAATTAAAAATAGTAATCCAATCACAAAGGTTCTTTACAAGTTTTCTTGTTGTAACTACCTAACCGTCCACAACGACCACATTGAATTCGTCTAATAAGTTCTCCCCTTGACCTAATTCTCAATTTTTTTGGTCGATTAGGCTGCTTCTTTGTTGACGATGGCAAAATCTCAGATTCGTCAACATTGAAGTCTGAATGACCAAGAGTCGGGATTGGGAGTATAAGTTGAGTGTACGATTTTTGAATGTACTAACATGATAAAAATAATCAACGAACTCATTCATATTTCTCTGACTCTTTTGTATCGCCGTTACTGCATGAGAATAAGGGAATCCATTAATCTACCATTGAAAACATGAACACGTGCCATTGTTGATGTCGACTGAAACAGAAGGATTTGAATTAATTTCGTACACATCACTGTTCAAAACACTAACAGTCCAAGCCCTGCTTTCGGCAAATGCAACTTGTAATCTTGAATCCATCTCAGGACATACAATTTCATTCCATGTACACGCTGTGATCATCCTAGTACCCATCTGATTCATAATTTGACACCTAATAGTGTCAACCATGCTCGTAATGGGTAAATGTTGTGCTTTCATAATCCATGAATTGAACGACTCCACTGTGTTAGAGTTCATCTCGCCGTAACGTCTACCTCTAAAGTATGCATTTGCCCAATGCTCATATCGAAGATTATCCAAAAAATGCTCGACAATGTGTCCACCCTCACGTCGAAAACCTTCAATTTTTTGGGTGAACAATGAAATGATGGGGGCATAAGCACACTCACACAACAACACCACCATATGCTCCCTAAATCCATTTGAATACCGAGTACCGCTAAACTTGTCCCTCAAGTTCGCCTTCAAGTGCTGCAAACAGAAAGCGTGGTGACACTTTAGAAAAACTTTTGGCATGGCTTCCAACAAACCAACATTATGATCAGATACAAATGTAATTTCCCTATTCAGATCCAAAATCTCACACAATTGTTGTAAGAATCATAACCAATTCGCCTCATTTTCCGAGTCAACGATCGCAAACGCTAGTGGGTATAATCCTGTAACACAAAGGTAAATGTGTATAGTTAAGTGAAATATTAAAACAATAGCCTACGAATTTACATCATAATAACAAATATACAACAACCTGTTATTTTAAAACTGTTACAATAAACAGTAACAATTACACTAATTAAAAATCACATAATATATACATTATACAGTTACATTAACAATTAAAGAAATATGCATAAACACCATGTTTTATTAAGACATTAAAACAGGAAAAAAAAAAAAAGCAAACCAGATCATTAAGTACCTATGAAAAAATCAAACACTAAGAAAAATTAAAATGACCAAATACTACAAAAAAATACAAAATTAACACGCACATTTAGAAAAAAAAAAGTTAAAAGACTTATACCCTGATTACCATCCTTTCCAATTGTCAAAAGGATGATTCCTTTGTACTTTCTTTTAATGAATGTCCCATCAATGAATAAAATTGGACGACAATAATTGAAACCTTCGATGCACGCCTTGAATGACACAAACAATCTATGGAAGCGGTCAGTGTCATCATCGCAATGCAAAACTATATGACTCCCGGGGTTTGTATTATTCGCAGCATCCATATATCAACGTAACTGTTTGTACAACAACATATGATCCCCCAAAAGCATACCCTTTACTTTTTCCACTCTCATCCATGCTTGGTGATAGGATACGTCAAGACCATAAGATGTAAGGAAATTACTAACCACATCCACAAGACGAGTGGAGGTCTGGTCACAGACATTATCAACAATCAAATCTGCAATCATATTGCAAGACAATCTCTTGTTCTTTATGGTACGCAATGCTACTCCACATGTGTGTTCTTTATTCATTTTTCGTATGTAAAAAAAACCATTAAAATTCTGAATAGTAGTATTGATATGTCATCCACACCCTTGATCATACTTCGACGCACACTCAGCAATAACTCCATCCCTACAATTTCTCACGTAATTAAACTTGAACCCAACCTCAATTGAGTATTTACACAGAGCTTTACAAAAATGTGTGACATCACCTTCAAACTTTTGGCCTACATGTCTTATTTCATTTGACCACACAGCTATCAACAATACTTTTTTCGTATGTGAGCAGAAGCGAGGGAACAAATCATCATCAGACTCCAAACCATCATCACAAATATGAACATCTCCAATCAAATTATCATCACCCACCACACGTGACTCTTTATCTTGCCCAGTTACCATGACCTCAACATGATTGACATTTATCAAATGCATTATATCAAACATATTACGCAAGTCTTCATCATTTTGCAAACAACATTTTGGATGACCTGGTATAGAATATGACATGATGACAGACAAATTCCCCAAGTCTTCCCATTTTTCACAAAGTCTGCTATAAATGAAATTGAATGTTGCACGAACAGAACATCTGATAATAAAAGTTTCAACATTATATTTGCATACAAGCAACACCATTCCATCCATTCCTGATTAAGACATTAAAAAAACGAATGACATTATATCAATTCAAAAAGGAAAAGAATAACAATTACACGAAACAGTTATGTACAACATTAATACAAAGCAATTTAGTAATTATCTACTTACCGGTAAAAAAAACATAAAACAAAAAAAAATTAGAAAATAACAGGATCTTCCAAAATATAAGATCCAAATCAGTTTTTTAAAAGCATTTTTTTTAAAAAACTTTTAAAAACAGTTACAACCATTAAACCTAAACCAGTTTTTTCCCATTCATCCCAACAACAACCAAAACATACAGAAAAAATCTAACATATTAATTTCCAAAAAAAAAACATTGATCGAATAGTATAAAAAATATAATTATTTTGTATACAACAAAAATAGTTACACTCGTGACAACCAGTTACACTCATTTGAATAGAAAACCAATTTTTTACTCCTCCATAATCGACTAACCAGTTACACCCATTTGAATAGAAAATCAATTTTTCACTCCTCCATAATCGACCAACCAGTTACACTCATTTGAATTGAAAACCAGTTTGGAACTCCTCCATAATCGACCAACCAGTTACACCCATTTGAATTGAAAACCAGTTTTGAACTCCTCCATAAACGACCATACAACAAAAACCGAACATGGAAAAATCCCAACAAAAAAAAAATTACCGAAATAGGAAAAAACATAATTATTAACAACTCACCTTTAATCCGATGACGATGTTTGGTATTTTCAATTCCTTTTTCAAAGAAAATCATTGCCAGAAAAATAAATAGACGTTAAAGAAGAATAAGGTTAAAGAAGACTATCAGTTAGAATACATACGTTTGATTCAAAAAAATAAAGATAACAAATATGTAAAGATTACATATTTACTTCATAAAATAACTATCAATATATCCATAAATCTCTCTCAAACCTGCTCATTCAAAATTAAAAAATTAAAAAAATAACAAATATGTAATCTTTAAATATTTGTTTTCTAAAATATCTGTCAATCATAACTGCATAAAATAAGGAAGGGTGTTTAAGTCAAAAGCATTTCACTTCATTTGAATTTTGTACCTAAACATAAAAAGTTTAACAAAAAATGTACTTAAAAGAATAAATCATTTATCCATACACTTTTGGACAAATAAATATTAAAAATTATACCCACGCCTAAAAAATCCAAAACTAAACCCAAAAATGCATGCTGCTTGTGAGCAGTCATGGCCCAAAGTACGTAGATAAAGCATTTGGCCCAAAATATTTACTTTTGGTCCAAACTATTTAACCTAAATCATTTGGTCCAAAATCAAGCCTAAAGCATATGGTCCAAAGTATTTAGCCTAAAACATTTGGCCCAATGCAATTGGCCTTTTCTTTTTCACTTGATCATAGAGTAATGTTATTTACGATCTATTCAAGAACTTAATTCAATTAAGCAATTAGATTAGTTATAAGTTTTAATGTTAAAAAAAGTTCACTTGCAATACAACAATTTGAAATTGACTTGGCTAGTTATAATTGTTGAAATGAATTAAGTACCTGATTAGGTCGTAAATAAAGTCTTTATTCGTAATTAGTAGTTAGCAATTATATTAATGTTAAATTATCGGTTAAATTTATTAAAAATATAAAAAGCATTAAGACGGTTTTCAAAGCTTATTTAAGGAATAATTAATTCATCATAACACAAATAATTGTTTGTGAATAGATTTATACTTTTTCAAAAAACCTTTTCAGTCGCCGATTTTTTAAAATCCTGAGATCACAACCACAAGCCACCCACACACAGGTAACTCAAATGGTAATAGAAATAAGTTATAAATTTAGACGTTTTGAATTAAAATTTTAGCAACCTCTTGAGGTCAGACCTTGAACAATTGATCTTTCATGAATATCCTAATCTTAACGTAAATTACTTGTCGATCTATAAGGTTATTTGGAAATAATATTAATCCTAATATTATTTGGAAATAATATTTATTTAACTACGAAAAGAAGTTTGTTTAACTTGCAATAATACGTAACTGATCAAGAATTGACGATCTATAAGGTTATACAAATACGAGGTTGGTTAATACGTATTTTATCAACTAAATTCGCTGAGCTCGAAAGAATAGTCAGCACAAGCTTAAACATTCTGTAACAAAAACAAACTTATCAGCTAAACTTTTTTTTTTTTCCAAAGCTGGTCCCATGTATATTAATTGTAGGAGTAGAAAAAAAACAATAATAAATTAAAGAAATGGAGCCCCATGAAGGAGAGCTAATAGTGACATAAGTTTTGTTGATTCGGTCCTCATATTGTTTGATTTCTTCTGGCAATTATCAACCATCCTAGAAGATATAGCCCCACCAAATTGCAGGCATAGTCAACCAAGTCGGGGTAATATCTCCTCCAATATAACTTGTCATTAATTTTTTTCTTGACGGACCACCTATCATGTATTCAAGTTGGATCCATTGTATACAAGTGCGTCTCTTTCTCGTGAATGGTGAATAATCTGTCAAGACGAGAATTTAAAGAAAAAATGGATTGAAAGAGATTTGGATCCATCCAAGTCGGTGTACTCGTTTGGGGGAAATATGGTGATCACGAAATGTCTATTAGTGTACTGGGTTTGAATGGAGACCAAGACTCTTAACGTGGAATATGCTTGGTTTGTAGAAGTGTTCTCACAAGAGTTCCTTTTACTGATATTACTCTATAAATACTGCCTCTACACATTTTCTTGCACCAAACCTCATCAAACCCATTCAAACCTATCAGTTCTTCACTCTTAAACCCCTTTCAATTTCCAAAGCCATCATCATGGGTGTGATCACTTATGATATGGAGGTCACTTCCTCAATCTCTCCGGCCAAAATGTTCAAGGCCTTTGTCCTCGATGGCGACACCCTCATCCCTAAGGTTTTGCCACAAGCAATTAAGAGCGTCGAAATCATCGAAGGAGATGGAGGAGCTGGAACCATCAAAGTGATCACTTTCGGTGAAGGTTAGTTTCTATCGGTACTATTGAAATATAAATATTTAAGTTACACTCTCTTCAACTCTCTTCAACAGCTTAAATTTTTAGAGTAGATAATTATTTATCAAGGACCATCACAATCATAAGTGATCACTCATGTTAATATGGTCACTTCTTTCTTCTATACAAAACTTAACAAAGTCTTTATCTCAACTATTTAGGGTTGATTATACTTGGATTTGACTCAAATTATTGCCTCGATTTGATATATAGGCAGCCAATTCAAGAGTGTGAAGCACAAGGTTGATGGGATTGACAAGGAGAACTTAACCTACAGTTACAGCATAATCGAAGGCGATGCTTTGATGGGTGTTCTTGAATCGATCTCTTACGTTGTCAAAATCAATTCTCATGCTGATGGAGGATCCATCTGCAAAACTAGCAGCACATACCACACCAAAGGGGATGTCCAGATCACAGAAGAGCAAATCAAGGAAGGAAAAGAAAAGGCACTGGGAATGTTCAAGGCTGTTGAAGCCTACCTCTTGGCAAATCCTGATGCTTAAGAACTCAAAACCTCTTGGATATCTATCTGTGTATTGATATATGTTTTCTCAAGAGTGTGGCTTTGTATAATTAGTTAAAGATGTGGGGCTTTCTACGTTTTTTCCTCCCTGCTTGATATTAAGTATGTTTTGGTTGTGACTGTCAAGGTGTTTGTTTTGCTGGATTAATAAATAAACAGATCAAATTTGTATTATTTCTATTTTGTATATAGATGACTCAAACTTCTTGTCTATTTATTGACTAATCACTACAAGAAAATCCGAAAATTCTGGTGTTTAACAAACGCCGGATAAGATTAAGTAAACACCGAAAAAATAATTTTACGGCGTTTAACCGGCATTCCAATTTAATGTCGCCTATATCAACATCGACAATAGCCAACTCTTTCGAGTGAGGACCAATGTTCTTCTTCGTAGCAAAGATAAGAAGAAAATTCATACTCAATAAGATTATAATACAAACATGAAAGTCTAATTTGTTTGACAGATATGTTAAAGCGATTCCAAGGTAATGTCTAGCAAGTCAAAGTCATTGCATATGCGATGTAGGTATTGTAACCATGAGAATAAATAATACGTGATTACTACAATGTTTCTCTATTGTAAAATAAATTTAGAAAAGAAAAAAAAAGAAGAAAATTTGGTCAATCATGTAAAACAAGCCACTAATGCTATGAAGTCAATGGCTCTTGTGAACATTTTACTTTAACAGTGATTAGACAAGTCTACAGTACCTAAAAAAATTGATATCATTCTATCATTTATTATTTTATGAATTTTTTTTTAAAATTTTTATAGATATTTTTAAAATTGATCGTAAGTACCACAAGAGTAATAAAAACAATTACCACAAAAATAACAAAAACACTCGCAATCGGGTAAATTATGTACAAAAATTATAAAAATGCCATAAAAATAGTAACATTTTAAAGTATGATATCAAATTTTTTTTTTGATACAATAGTCAAGTTCAGGATTGATGGTCTAATAAGAATATCACAGCCTTTCTTGTGTTGGTAATTTGTCAAGTTGAGTAATCTTTTCTCTGATTCGGTGCCGCACATTTATGAATCTTTGGACATGCCACGAAAAAAAAAAAAAAACCCATGAAAGTCCTGGAAGTGGAATGTGCAAGAAAGAAAAACCACTATGTAGTATGTGTAAAACACAGTGAAAACTGGAACAAGACTAAGAGGAACACAAGGAAATAAATTTGGTAGTCATTATTACATTTTGCTATTATATTCCTCTATGTATGATTATGTTTGGAATGACATGTGTGAGAATCTCCGGTCGGATAATAAAAAAAAGTAAAAAATATAAGTTAATATAATCTGACTAAACTCAATATTTATAGACCTAAGTTTTTAACCGAAAATGATCTCGAAACACATAGACTATCCCAACAAGTGTTATTAGGGGGGATGGGACGAATATTCTAGTCCTCCGTCCTTTAGATCCGTCATTTTTCTAAGGTACAAGTGAAATGAATAATAAATAAATTATAACATGGAGTTGATGTTATTTGAAACAAAACTATGTTTTATAGTGTATTTAAAATGAATATCCTAATTTCGATGTGAATAACCTATCACTGATCAGATCGGAGAGAAGATTAGTCAAAGTATACGTAAAATGATCCGATTATGTTTCATGGTATGCCTTCAGTAGGATACTCGAACAAAATTTAAGAATGTATCACTTATTACTTTTTTGAGTATTTATACTATTTTTTGAGTAGAACTTGCTAATTTTCGGAGTTCAGTTATCTTTGGGTTTACTTGTATTTTTTGAACGGAGTTTATCACTTTTTGAGTAAAAATTATTATATTTTTGAATTTATTTACTTTTTTAATATTGATGATGCATAAAATAAGTTTATGCACAATCAACAATCAAGTGTATGACTCGAAATAATTAATGAAGCAATCAATAAAATAATTAATGAAGAAACAAATATTGGATCAACACAAACAATTAATGAAGGAGACAAATATTAGATCAACACAAACAACAATATGTATAGTGGTTCGGTTTAGGTGATCTACTCCACTTCGAAGGCGACTACGGTGACCGATGATATTTATTGATGAAATAGTAGGTGAAATAGAGAGAAAACAAGAGTTAACTCTTGGTAGCTATGAGAGAGATAATTGTGTAAGGTGCGTAGAGAGATGCCCCTCTCATGTGAAGAGGGCTTATAATTTATATTTTATGGGCACAAAGCCTTAGTTGAGGTGATGACATAATAGGTAGGTGTCTAATCCTTTGGAGAGGATAAATATAATTAGGATATGTACAATTAGAGATAGTCTTGATCTTGGAGAATAGTTATTTCGATAATTACTCTCCACGTGCGTTAATCTTCCTAGACTCCTTGAACTTTGGACTTAATTAATTGAGCTTGACCTAGTCGAATTTGGACACACTAAGTATGATTAAAAAAAATATATAAATATAGCACCATGATTGAAATGATCAACAACTATATGCAGTACACGTAAAAAAGTTGCAGGTAGACTGGCTTAAAATAGTCTCTAGGAATGGCATTTTCCACCAAACTTTGTAGTTTCACATGAAGTCACAATATTGACATTTCTGTATGTGGGAGTCACCATTTTACTGTTCATACCTACAGAGGATATCAGTCCAATATTACGACTAAAAAATTAAAATTTTAATTTATAAAAAAATAACAAACGGTTAAGATTAATCTAAGTTTTGTCTATTTTAATCTAATGGAACAAAATTTATCCAAATTTTTTTTTCGCCCAAAAAGTCAACTTATTTGCATGACTCTTAATATCAAATAATTCAATCAATACATTCTTCAATATCAAACAATCCCAACAATCAACACCTATTTCTCTCTTCACTTTAATTTTAAATTACGTAATTAAAAAATAAATTATTATCTCCCTTTTGATCTTATTTATCCCAAAAAAGTAAATTAAAGTGTGTTTTTTTCATTAAAATATGAATATTGCATGATTAGTTTAATTTTTGATATGGTATATAGTATTTTAAAGTACGAGATTATTGCTAATAAATAAATATGAACAGTGTTATACTTATTTAGTTTGAGAACTTAATCATTACAAGTAATTGAGAATTGGATTGAACTCGAAAGTATTATAGTTATTTTAGTGATTGTGACCCATTTGTAACTCATTAACTAAATTATATTTTTTTCCTAGACTGGTCCCATGTATAAAGAAAGAGAATCTCTTGGAGGAGAGATGCAAAGCAACAACAAAGACATAGTTTTTTTTTTTTTTTGGATTTTGTCCTCCAATTTTTTATTTGTTTTGGCATTTTTTTTTATTTAACAATCAAGAATATTTTAAGTTAATTTACGTACATTTCGATTAATTTTTTTCTCGGTTCGGTCAAAAATAAGTCATTCAGGTCGAAATTAAAATATTCATAAAAAATAAATTTTTTATTATGTAATATTAAAAAAACATCAAAATTTAAATTTTTCTTTATTCTGACATTAATTATCAACCAGTCTAGAAGCTAACCCCACAATATTATAGACTTAGTCAGTAGTCACCCACGTCGGTGTACTCTTTTGGATCAATTTTGTGATCACCAAAACGTCTTCCATTTAATGGGGAGCCGGCATTTGCAGCAAGGGTAGCTGTGTGCATGGGGTATCACTGTATCAAAAACAAACTATAAAATCGTGACATGCTTAATTTTATTGAATAATTTTTATGATCAATGGTTATAAATAATTTAAGTTAAAATAAAAAGTGTAAAAAAAATGTCAAAGAAAATTACTTTCGATACTTCGACATCGAAACTACTACTGATTTTTGAGTTTAAAGTTCCACTTTTTGTTACCTGCATATATATATATATATTTGACCCTTGACTTTTATTTGCATTTTTTATTGTTTTTGAATTTAAGTGATGGTGGAGACCAGGACTCCAACTTTGAAAAACTGGGTATTTAATAACTGCATTCTGACAAGGGATCCTTTTGCTGATCACTCTATAAATACTATCCCTACTTCTCACTTTTACTTGCACCAAACCCTTCTCAAAACACATTTAAACCTTTCTCTTCTTCTTTCTGAAAAAACCTTGTCAAGTTCAAAAACCATCATGGGTGTAATCACTTGTGATATGGAGGTCACTTCCTCAATCCCTCCAGCCAAAATGTTCAAGGCCTTTGTCCTCGATGGCGACACCCTCATCCCTAAGGTTTTGCCACAAGCGATTAAGAGCGTTGAAATCATAGAAGGAGATGGAGGAGCTGGAACCATTAAAGTGATCACTTTTGGCGAAGGTAAGTTTCTATCAGCACCGTTGAAGTATACATACTTAAGTTACAATCTCTTCAGCTAACATTTTAAATTTTTGGACTAAATGGTTATTTAACAAGGACTGTCACAATTAGAAGTGATCACCCATGTTAATATGGACATTTCTTTCTTCTGTACGAAACTTAACAAAAACCTTTATCTCAACTATTTAGGGTTGGTTATATTTTGATTTGACTCAAAATTATTGCCTCCATTTGATATGCAGGCAGCCAATTCAAGAGTGTGAAGCACAAGGTTGATGGGATTGACAAGGAGAACTTCACCTACAGTTACAGCATAATCGAAGGCGATGCTTTGATGGGTGTTCTTGAATCGATCTCTTACATTGTCAAAATCGATTCTCATGCTGATGGAGGTTCCATCTGCAAAACCAGCAGCACATACCACACCAAAGGGGATGTGCAGATCACAGAAGAGAAAATCAAGGAAGGAAAAGAAAAGGCACTGGGAATGTTCAAGGCTGTTGAGGCCTACCTCTTGGCAAATCCTGATGCCTGAGGAACTTAAACTTCTCTGCTGCTCTATCTATATTGATGAGAGTTTTCAAGAGTGTTTGTGGTTGTAATAAGGACCATTTGTTTGTGATGGTCTAAGTTGTTTTCATTTCAGGATTGATGAGAGAGAGAGAGAGAGAGTTTGTACTATTTCTAATTATGTACTTAAATTCTTAAATATAATTGTTAATGATGGTTTTTCTTGTCAATTTTAGATTAATCTGTGTGCTATATATGGCTGGGGTTTAGTTTAACTTGTTATAAATTCGAACTAAAACCCAATGATGAGTTCCTTCCAGAGTTTTGACCCAGGATTGCAACTCTTTCTTGACAGGACTAATAGCCTTCTCCTAGCCAAGATAAGGATAAGAAATAATAGGAAAGCCAAATTATGGGAGAGATTTAATGTGATTGAGTTTTTTAAGTGATAAGAGAGATGAATTATAAATTTGAAATTGAATTTTGGCAATTTTTTTGGGTTAAATCATGAGAGATAATACTTTAATCTTGATATGAATGATTTATTATTAACTAAACCAAAAAGAAGATTAATTGTGATGTACATACATTGGTATAAATACCCCAAACAAAAAAAAATTTGGGAGAGATTTGGTGAGTCCTTAGAGTAAATTTTTGACCTAAAAGAAGACGAGATAAGAACTTATTATACGTCAAATTTGTATCGTAACTAATAATTCAAATTACGTGTGCTTGAAACAAATCTCTCTTATAAGAGAAAAACAAAGCTAAGAAGCCGATTGTGAAAGACAACCAGCAAAATTTGCCAAGTCCGTGGCTTCTATCTGTGGGTGTTTTGGTTCTAAACTTAACCATTCATTTCTTTTCTTCTTTGTCATACTATTGTTTGATGAAGTAACATGAGTTCACATCCTTTTCTTCGTTCATAATTGGCGAAGTTGATGAATATTGTATCTCTTGTGTCAAGCGTTTAAGAAGGTTTGGACACTTCATAAAAAAATAAATAAAATAAGGTCAACCATGAAAGATGAATATATATATAGAGAGAGAGAGAATAACGCGATCATAAAAACTCTGCATCATATCTTTTAATGGATACTTTTTAAGTATACCGTTAGATCATGATCTAACGTGTACTAATGAAGTCAGCTAAAAATTCAATAGACAAACCTACCAACTTAGATTATGAACCAAAAAAAGAAATTTCAATGGTCTATTAATTAGGATTCTAATGAAATATGGAAACTATACTTACATTTATAATCAAATCAAATCTCTTAATATTAAAAAACTAAAATAAAATTGGCTAAGAGAAGATGGTTGAACACAAACATTATTAGCCTTCATTTCGTTTTTATCCTCTTGGATTAGCAAAGTTGGGTAATTACAAAATCCCATGTTACATGACATCTCATTAGCATATATTATTGTCAAATACATTATTGTATCAATACACTTTTATTCCCATTATAGTCAAATACCTCTAAATAACATTATTTTTCCCTAAAGTAAATTTTAATTTATATATCCAATCATGTTGATGATGTGCATGACAATAGTTTGAGTTTTGAATACCCTTTATAGTGATCAAACTATAAAAAAGTATGATGTTGCAAATGTTAAAAGAATTTTTTTATTTTTTTTCTTTTTTTCAGAGTTTCGTAACTTGACATAGCCAACAATACTTTACTTCTTTTTTTAAAAAGATTTGATTTGATTATAATATTAAATATAGTTTTCATATATCATTTAAGCCATAATTAATATGTTATTGAAGTTTCATTTCTAGTTCATAACCAAACTTGGTAAGTTTGTCTGTTGAATTTTTAGCTTACCTAATTAATGTCCATTAGATCATGATCTTGACTAATCGAAATATTCTCTTAATAAAATAATTATCCCATAATTTTCTGCTTGATTAATCAAAAAAATACTTCCAAAGACCAACGTTGTCATTTTCGATAGATTTATCCATTGTTGATGTTTATCCGTCATCTTTACTTTAACATAGAATTCATTGGATCGTAATTGCTGTTGAAGTTTTGTCAAATGGGTTTTGTCCGTGAATGTAAATTTTGAGTAAGACTCCTTGTGTACGATCTATTTTTTTTTTATTTCGTTTTGTTATTTGTTTATATTTATTACATAAAATTATTGATTTTATTTGTCATCTTTGAACCACTTGTTGTAAAATTTATGAGAAGCTGACATATGTTTGTGGCAAAATGCCATATGCAAACAAATACTAACAACTATTTTATCATGACTCCAATATTGTACCATTCAGAAAATTCAAAAAGAAATCGTACTCTTTGCAACTTTCCCGTTCACTCCACTTTTAAATAATTCTTTTTTCAGTAAACTAAATGACTGTCTCCTTTAGTTTTAAAGTTAGATCCCATAACTAAGGAAAACAAATATTAGAAAAGGTTAAAGAGTTTGAACCCAATCTATCTTGACTCCGAATGAGCAAATGATGTGCCTCAAGTGTACCAACTCAGCTCCCTCGTGATATTTGAATTTACGATTCATTTTTATCTCCATTGGACTACCCATTAGAGTCAAATGTTTGGAACTCACATGTTAGAAGAATATGGAATATGGGTTACTATATGTTATTAAATTAGTAACCCATTTTCTCTACTATATATTGATTTCACATGACTTACTAAATGCTATTGTAATTTGTGATTCAAATTTTTCCGGTATTAGATTTTCTTAATTCCCTCAAAATGGCCTATAGAAAAACAAATTGAGACTATTATATTGAAGTGAACTCTCAATTTAATATATAATACGTGATCTTTTTTTATATGCAACGATAGATCACTATTAGAATCACGACTAAACAATTCACAAGTCCAAAAAATAAAGAGAATACAACTGTCAAAAAGAGAGACAAATAATTAAGAGTACAATATGACCCTTTGGCTAAGAATGATGACAAATTTTGGGGGGTCCATTTCTTCTTCTTTCTAGATTTTGAGGAAGGGGAGAACAAAGGGGAAGGGGAAGATTCCTAGTTGTATAGTGGAATTTCGTTCTCGAATAATTGATTAGTCAGATCACTTTCGATCTTTTGATATCCGACCGATTAAAAGAGGTTGGAACGATTCCTGTATACTCTTCCCATGAAAGCAAAACAACAACGGCAATAACTTTGGAGAATTCTCATAAATTTTCTTTTATGAGAACAAAAAGTTGATGTGAGAACTCCTTCAACTTGACAACTTTTTTTTTTTTTGAAAAGTAAGGTGAAACCTGTATCGAAAGTATCTATTTGTAAAGCACCGAGTTGAAGGAGGAACAAGTCACACAGAGAGATGACGAGTATGAACCAAGAGCATCTAGTTGTGGAAGAAGATTGATATTAGGGGGTGGGTTTTAGACTATGGACCTGATTTCAGACCTCAACTAGTCAAATTGGCAAGCCATATTTTAATACAAATTCTTTAAAGTCTTGTATTGACTGAATTATTACAGTGTCCAAAGGCTCCCTGTCACCGTTTTCTTTGGGCATGCGAGGTGAGAAACCCACATGGCCCCATAAAGTTGAAGTTCTTGAAAAGCAATAATGTACCCCCAACCCCCCACCCCACACAACCTAATTAAGTACCAATCTAAGACAATTTTAAAATAAATTAATCAATTACAGCACTTTTTAAAAAAAGATTACCCATTTTTCTTCCTGTCTAAGTCACTACCTAACTCCATAGAGAAGAAAATTTGCATCATCCTCAGTGAATTGATATCTATCACAGGAATTATTCGTAATAATCCAAAGAGTAACTCAAGTGATAATAAGAATAAATTGTAAAGTCAGACGTCTTAAATTTGAATCTCGGTAATTTTTTAGACCCAATTATTGAGGGATTTATCCGTTATGAATACTTTAATCTTTGAGTGATGACCAATTTTTTATCAGACTGGAAAGAAAATTAATCGAGGTACACATAAACTAACTTTGACACCCCTCCTAACTGTTAAACCCAAAAAAAAAAATGAACTCCATAACGTGTTGAAAAAATCAAATCCACAAATGATAGGTGATTGCCCATTGAATTCATGGTCTACCCCCAACGACTTTTACCGGTATAATGGTGGCATTCATACGCTACGTCACCTCAAATCTTAATCCTTCCCCTCTGGCATATTCATAAATTGATAGTACAAAATCTTCACCATCCCCTCTAAAAAATCCCAACCTCTCTCTCTCTCTCTCTTCTGCATCATTATCTTCTTCTGCTTCTTCAAACAGCTCTGTGACTCTTTGCAAGGAAAATATGGGTGTCATCAAGACGTTTCAAACCTTCAAAACACAGGTTACTCCAGACAGGATGTTCAAGGCTTTGATCCTTGATTCCCACAACCTTTGCCCAAAGCTCCTCTTTTCATCAATAAAAAGTATTGATTATATCCAAGGTGATGGAGATGTTGGAAGCATCAAACAAATGAACTTCACAGAAGGTTAGCGTATTTACTACCACCATCTGAAAAAGTTGTTGGGAGTTTATGCTTTTGCTTTAGTGCCTAGTTCTGGACAAGAGTTTGTTGGATTTGTGGCTACAATACAAACTTCGAATAAACATAATCATGCATCCTCAAATCACAAATATCGAGTAAACAAGGACGCTTTCAACTGAAATGTTTACTTTCACTTGTTATGCTGCAGCCAGTCCTTTCACATATGTGAAGCATAGAATTGATGCGCTTGACAAAGAGAATTATACGAGCAAGTACACGTTGTTTGAAGGCGATGCGTTGATGGACAAGCTTGAATCAATATCTTATGAGGTCAAGTTTGAGAAATATGGCTATACTGGATGTGTTTGTAAGATATCATGTGAATACAACACAAAAGAGAATGTAGAGATCAAACAAGAAGACATTGAGCTTGGCAAGGACAGAGCTGTTGGGATGTATGAAGTTGTGGAAGCTTACCTCTTGGCACACCCTCATGCCTATACTTGAAAGATCTTTTGTATTGAACTTTGAAGTTGTGTTGTTCTTCAATTCCATCTTGTCCTACAAAAACTGTTTGTACAAATTTAATCTGCATTAGATGATTAAGATGTAACTGAAATTCTTCATTTTCTGGCAGCCCATGTTATAGCTTGTCGAATCATTGTCAATCGAATAAACAATCTTTACAAAAAAAAAAATGGCAAAAGAAAGAGGAAGGTATATAAGCCCAAAATTTATCAGCTCATAACAGTTCAATGCCAATCTGATGATTCTTTTTCTGATAGATAACAATATGGATCTAACATGTTTCACAGCCAACTCAGGTTTACAATGCGAGATTAATGCACCAAACCTACAAGAAATAAATGCTTAAATATTCCTTACATGAATGAAGAAATGAGGCTGTACACAATCTGCAGATGGGTAACACGCTAGAATGGAATGGAAATCAAGAAAGTGAAGAGATATATGCTCTGGGCATGCCTTATTGCAAAGAATCTGCCCCAATTTGGAGATGGTGTATGGTTGATAGTTTCAGTTGCTTCTGAAGACCATGGAGGGGCTAAAAGATGTGATTGTACTGGTGGAGGAATGTTTTATCATAAAACTGCAGCCTGACCATAAGAATTCAGGAGACTGAAGCAAGCTAAAGAAGAATTCAAAAACGAGCATTCGAGATCAGGACATGGTTCTGGGGAGACGAACTGAGAGAATCCCAAGACATTGGAGCAAACCCATGAGGTAGAAGAGCCAGAAGTTACAGATAAGGAGATATTGGATAGACATATAGAAGTGAAGGGAGATTCTTGAATACCAGTGAAGCTACCCGCAAGGGTGATATTAGTCCCAATAACATTCTGCACGGTGATTCGATCCAAAACTGGGAGTGCGTTGGGATCGAAGTTATCATCTGGATGAGACCCACTCTGGCCATTGGCACCAAATGCTGTGTGGACATTTTGCATCTCAACATCTGTTACAATGATCTCCTTGATATATCCACCTCTACCTCTAGTGGTTCTGAACTCTATGCCAACAGATGAATTGTGTATGTGGAGGTGCTCCACAAGTACATCAGAAATGCCACCAGACATCTCACTGCCAAAGGCAAGGGCAGAACCAGTAGCTGCTTGAAGGTAGACCTGTTTGATGTGCACACCTGTTGTCGGTCTGCCATAGGCAATGCCGTACTCATCCCAACCACTCTTCAGTGAAATTCCATCATAGCTCATGCTAATGTTGCAATTCTCTATGCATACTTTGTCTGCTGAATCTGAAAGAGATTTGGTATATGCAGAAACAGTTAGCAAATTTCACAACTTGCTTTATATGAACGCAAAATCAACTAACCAACCAGAATCAAAATTGCCTGATATGACTATGAGTTCTCAATAAATCACAAATTCTGAAATTCCAATGTTTACTAGAGAGACACAGGCTCCCAAGTTTCAGAATGACATTGGAAGCAGAGAGTGAGCGTGTTTAAAGTGTAAAATGTAAAGATGCTTTTCAAACTTTCAAATCCTTGGAAAGTACCAAGGAAGTCTCCAAAACATTATCCACCCGTGAGTCCCTGAACTTACCAGCCGCTCACCATTTAAAAATTTCATCCAACTTTTTGCTTGAAGGTGTCAGAAATGAGGATTTGGATCTCGGAGAAATAAGCAGTATACAAAGAGCAATGCTACATGGATTTAAAAAGTAGACTTAAAAATTAGACTTGATAATCTCAACCATTGATTTCCAGTATTTATTAGGATCCACTATCTATTCAATGGTTGAGATTATCAAGTCTAATTTTTAAGTCTACTTTTTAAGTCCATCTAGCATTACTCGTATACAAATGATTTGATGTGAGTTGTCAATACGTGTGGTTTACTGGCATTTTTTAAAACACCTGGAGGTTGAAAACATATACAAAGTCTTTTAAATAAACAAAGGAAGATATTTTCCAATTAGTTGAAAGATAACCGAACCAGCAAGAGATCATGCGTACGTAATGTCGTCAAATAGGTGGCATCAAAAGCAAAATGCGCGGATTATCTTCTAACTAGACATGACATTGAAGCAAGGCATATTCGGCCCGTCCCAAGAAGATTGAACTTTTAGGCATACACATCACCCAAGAAAACACAAGGAACTGTACCAAATCAAGATAAGAAAAGCTAAAATTGAATGACAAAAACTCAAGTTTTGATCGACAACAATTCAGGAATTAAGGTGAATATTAATAAACAACTCCACAGATCACAACATGATAAAGGGTCAAAAAATTGGGTCACCGTTCCCGTGGGTAAAAAACTGCCCAATAACCTTGAGGTTGTGGGATTGAACTTGAGGATAACCACTTTGTGTCAATAATGTCAAATGTTAGGTTTGTAGCTAAGCCACCCTTTCCAGACCAGCCTGGTGGTTTTTTTCTTCCCGACAAAAGGTAAACAAACATAAAATAAAAGCAAAACAAAGATATCTGAAGTAATTGCAATTATAATTTCAAAGAAAAAAAGGAAATGCAATTTTATTACATTCAAAATGGCATGAAAGCATAATTGCTTCTCTTAACATATAATTGCATCAGGTAATGAAACAAAATCTAGAAAGTGAAAGGGTAATCATCTCATACCTGGGGCAATCCCAACTGTGTAAGGCGATCCAGGCGGAGTATAGACAGAAATGTTTTGAACTAGCACATTACTGCACAACACCCAGATAGTAATAGGTTTGTATCCTGTAGCTCATCATGCTTTATTAAAAAATTAATTGAAATCTGTAAGAACGGACTATGAAGTCAAATGGTTCGGGCCAAAAAAAAAAAAAGGGTTCAGCCAAGACTACCTGCAATAGACAGGATGGATGCTGTAGGCAGGGGCATTCACAAAAGTAAGATTTGAAATTACAACGCCATTGCAGTCAATAAGTTCGACAAGATGAGGGCGGCTGTAGTTCAAGGACTGAGAGCTGAACCAATCCCACCAAACTGAGCCCTGGCCATCGATTGTTCCATTATCACCTAGCGCAGTGAATGAATGTAAAAACCACATTTTATGATATATTGAGCAAAGCAGCCAAACAGAACATTTGATGATCAAAACTGCGAAAATTATGCAGGAATAGTCTTACCTGTAATTACCACATCACGTAATTTATTTCCGTTAATTAAGCTCCGATACCTGCCTCCAGGAAGTTCGAGCCCACGACCATACGAGGGTAGTGGTTCAACAATTTCCCAATAAGATAAGTCCTGGTTGAGAAGTGAAACAAGTAGGAAATCCAAAGGTCATGAAGTTCTCAGTTAAATATTTTTTTGAAATACTTTTTTGCTCAGATAATCAGAAACAAGAAGAGTAAAATTCATAGTCGATGAAATATATAAAATATATGAATAAGACCTGTGATCCAAGAATGATAGCCCCACTTGCAAGGAAGAGTGTCAGGTGGCTGGTAAGATTGAAACTTCCAGTAAGCCACCTTCCTGGTGGCAAATATAGCTGAGCGCCACCCTTGTCAGCAAAGGACTTGAGATAGAAAATGGCATTCTGGAAGGCAATGGTATTCAATGTTTTCCCATCCCCCACAGCACCAAACTCAAGAATGGACACACTATGTGGTCTTGGATCTAATGTTGGCTTATTTTCACACTGCCCCTCTCTCGCTTCAACATTAATTTCAAGAGCATTGCTCAATGCCAAAAACAAAATCAATGTCGCCTGAAATGGAACAGGACAAAGATAAGTCAATTCTCACACCAGTCTCAATTTTGAAAACATAAATTTATTAACAAAGATAGAAAACCAAGTATAATGAGAAAATAGGCAAATTCACAATATATAGTAGACAAATCAAGAATCATGTTCAGCAGTTTTATTCAGCTACACAAGCTGTGGATTCCTTGAATGCTACTATCACAGAATCGCTGAAAGACATGCCTCGAGCACCAAATGAAATGTGTCCAAATCCTATGAAACAAGAGCTCATCCTCAGAAAAACAGTAACTGATTAGAGAAGCATTTACGTGTATTTCTACTTTCCAGGGGCTATTAGGAGAAACAGTCTCGCATGGCTGACAGCCCAAGGGTTATCGAGTTGATAAAAGTAATTGAAAAATAACGAAAAAAATACAAGCACACGAGTGCAATCATACACTAAAGCAAAACTAATGGCAAGGTTTTGCTGCTCTAAATGGCCCAACACTGAACCAATTTCACATCAATTAAACAGATTGTATGACACTAACAGCAAAGGAGAATACATTTAAAATTCAGAAGTAAATTGTGCACGCACTAATACAAATAGTAAATTGTGCATGCACTAATACAAACAAAGTTTGCGCTGCTCTAATCCGTTATTAATTCAGTCTGACAAAACACCATTAACAAGCTCTGCACATTACCAAAATCAGTAAACATTAACAAACAACATTTGATAGAATGAAATATATCATATCCATACTTAAGGAATTCATTTCAATTTCTTTCCTGGGTGAACAAAGCCAACATGCTGAAAATGGGGAAAAAAAAGAAGAAGATTAAAACTGAGTCCCCATCAACAACATTTTGCTAAAAGCATAGCATCACAGCAGAGAACAAAAAAAGCTAAAACTAGGAAACAAGATCACTATTGAGTTTCCATCAACAACATTGTTGATTGCAGAATCTAAACAAACCCACAAAGCAAATCATTCATGAACATCAAAAATCACTCTACAAGGAAAATTCACCACACCCAAATACATATATTGTTACATAAACCCTAATAGCTATCAAATTCGGAAGAAAAAAAAAGTTGACAAAAGAGAGCCTTGATAATTTTCGATTTGGCAGAGATGAAAACCAGAGAGAAAATCAGAAACCCAAATAGAAAAGAAACCTACTTACTAGCATCTTCGTGGGTCTGAGCTTCTGCATCAGCATTGAGCATCCAAAGAGACAACACAGCAGACTCTGATGCCCAAACAACCACCACTGCACCAGAGGGGGAAAAGTAGTATAAAAAAGGACCTTTATGTATAAGATACTATAGGACATAGTAACTACCATACTGAATCAATTATATACTAGCTGCCAAAGAATATGTATACATTCTAAGTAAAAAAATAATACCACCATAAAAATGCCAGCTTTTCATGCAAGCATATATATACTACTTTTTAAGAGTAACTTGAACATTAGGAAGGTAAAAAAGGTTAATAAAACAAAATGATTAACCTTGTACCCAGAACTAATTACAATTAATAATCATGAATAACGCCTGTCGCCAACAGATTTGCCTGTTTGAAATTGAAATGGCCAGGGCATGAAGCTTTTTAAGAGAGAGAGAGAAACAGAGAGTAGCTGTAAGACAACACACATGTAGTGGCAGTTCCAGGTTAGAGTTCATGCTGGCTTAGATTTGTCATAACATGATTAGTCAGGGGAGAGAATTTAGCTGGACAATGTTACAACATTTAAGAAGTACATGGAATTTTGGTGCTATCTTATTTCAAATTTGTAATTAGGGTTTTTTGTATATTCGTGGGTGTTATGTGAGAATGGTTTGATGGAAAGTGTGTGCTACCGTAAAAGGGGGGGGAATAAAATACTGGAGTCCGCATGTGGGAGAGAGGACGGTGAGGAGGAGTGGGACCCACAATAAATCTGCCAAGCTGGCGTCAATCAGTTTTGAATTTTGACAGCACAGCACAGAGAAAATCATTCAAACCTATTCTATTCAATTTATTGAATAAATAAATAATGTTTTAGTTATTTGTTGGGTAAATTTCATTGACACCCCTGAATTTAAGTCATATTTTAATAACACCTCTTTTGATTTTTGAAATATCACTGCACCCTTCAACAAGCAAAAAAAGTATGATGTGAATTAACAAATTTACCCTTCTCCATATAAAACAAGTTTAAAGTAATAGAAAATATATTTTTAAAGTTAATTTAATTAAATGAAATATTAATTGGATTAAACAGAATGTTCCTATAAAAAAATGGATTAAACAAAATATTAATTTGGTGTTAATTCCAAAAACAATTAAATTTTTGATGGAATTTTTTTATTTTGGGTGAACTTGATGTAATATGTAAGTTTTAAAGCAAACAATGATATAAAGAGCACAAATATTCTTTTTATGAAAAATATACTAGTTAATTTTTCTTTGAAAGAAACAGTAAAAATTCAATTAATTAGAGAATGGGAGACATTATGAAATTCGGTGCCTAATAGCATATTTAGCTAGTCTGTGTGCTATCTTATTCCTTAATCTTTTGACCGAGAACACTTTATGATAGTTATGTAAACTAAATCTAATCTAATGTCCGCAAGAATAGAGCCTAAGGGATTAAATTCACTTTCAGTGTCCAACTGTAACTTCTTCTTCACATTAATCGAATCTTCTTCCAAAATAATTTTGTCACAACCTTATTGTCCAGCAAAGTGGACTGCTTCCCTTGCAGCAAGGACCTCTGCCATTTGGACCACATAGGAAGAGATGATTTTTTTGGACAAGCCTGCTATGAAAGAGTCTCAGTCATCTCTTATAACTACTCCTACACCAATGACTATTTTTTTTTTTTTTGAACTGGAAACACATTAGACAATCTCCCAAGTCCCAACTGTATACCACCAAACTTTATTCCATATTCCGTTTACCATTGCAAGAGTGTCTTCAGTTTGTCTTTATCTCTTTACCTTATTGTTTGCTACATATATATATATGGTTTCATTAAACAGTACTACAATTGGTTGTTTCCTCCAATGGTATCATTAATCTCCATGGCAAAAAAACAATGGGCAGACTCGAAATCTCTTCATGGCTAAGTTTAAAAGATTCTCTCATCGTATCCATCAATTCATATTGACATGCACTGTCCAATCACACGAGTTTCTTTCCTCTTGATGAGAGAATCAAGTAACTTTGAATGGAAATTAATGTTTATGCCCAAATTCTCTTTTCATCTCTTTGCCAAGGTGACACCGTGGACATAGAGTTGGTGCATTCCTTTGTCTAACCCATTATAGCAATTTAATTTAATATACCCAACTAGTCATGCTATCTATCGAGTGTTTATCTATCTAAGTAATATTTTACGAGTTTCGAGTCCAAGTATTAACCTCTCTAAAATAAATATAAGATGAAATACCTAACATCTCAAAGACTCTGCCATAGAGTAAGCTCCATGTGCATTGGGTATGCGAGTGAGATTAAGTGCGATATATATATATTTATTTCAATGAGGACAATCAAGCATTGTTTAAAGAATTTTAATTCACAGGGAGAAAAAGAATATATTGAATAAGTTTTATAATTTGGAAAGATAATAGGTCTATATAATTTGAGTAATATTATTTGAATATAAAAATCTAATCTAATTTATTGATATAATGATGTAATTTTAGTAGAACTATTCGATCAACATCAAGTTCTAATATTTGATAGGCTCCACAATCAATACAAAAGTCAAAGTGAATTAAGTCACTAAATTAGGTCTCAATAGTATTACTCATAAAATTTTGGGTTATGTATATCTAATAAGGGTAAATCCTAGATTGACTAAAAATTGAGTATGCAGAATTTCAATTTTAAATAAATAAGAGCAAGATTAAAAGTTACTACTTGAACGAACTATAAATTCAGATGTCTTAAGTTCGACTTTAGCAACTTTTTTGGGCTACAAGTCACAAGGGATTTTAATATTTTATGAATACTTTAATCTCTACGTGGATGACTTGCTTTTAACCGAATTTAAAAAAAAATTGGTTAAAATGTGCATAAACTAACCTGAATACCCTTGATCGTTGAACTCTCCAAAAAAAGCCACTAGCTACTGTATGAACACCACATTATTTCGTTCCTATTTATTTTATATATATATATATATATATATATATATATATATATATATATATATAAAATAAATTTAAAAATAAAAAAAAATTTAAATTAAAAAAAAATATTTTTTCTATTTTAACTAAGAGTAAAAAATTTTGACTCAACACGATAATACGACTCGAATTCGATATAAAGTAAACAAGTCAACTCGACACGACACAATTAGTTAAATGAGTTAAGTTAGATTTGACTAATATTCGACATAAACTCGTAATGACTCAACACGAATCTGACACGATACGGCCCGATTGTCACCCTAATTTTAGTCAGCACAAAAAAAAATTAGTCATTTTTATTTTCCATTCATCCAACTAAACATAAAGAAAGAAAGTGTATCATTTATATTTTTCATTCTTGAAAGATAGAAAGTGTATCTCTCTTACTTTTCATCTTTTCTATTTTCTATTTGCTATTTTCTATTTTTCCTATCAAACGAAACATAAATTACATATATGTCCATGCATGCATCTTTGAAGTCATTCTTAACCCAAAGACCAGGCCTGCAGTTGGAGTTTTATGTATCAATCAAACGTACATTACTCCAAACCAAAACCACATGCCATGACATAGAAGTCACTCTCTATCCTATCTCAAGACCCCACAAAGCACATGACAATTGATACGTACAAAACCCTACAACCCAACATGCCTCTTTTTTTTTTCTCACATGCTTCACAGCTTCAGTGCATGTGATGTGGGGGATATAACCTGCAGGAGCAGTTTCAGACAAAGGTTATATACAGAAAGATGCAGGAGACCTAACAGTTCCAGTAGTCAAAGATATTTATCTGCATAGCTAAGACAATGTCTACAACAAGAGATACTACCTGATATTGCACGAAAAAGTCGTACTCAATGCACAAATATCTATGCATTTGAAGTCGAGTTGAATTCACTTGTTATGCAATACATTGAGTAGATAATCTAGATAGGAGACCACTCAATGAACTCGAGGTTTTTTGTTCGAGCATAATTAAGGATTTATCTTGGTAATTCTCCGATGCATGTGGAGAGAGGAGAATCGTGCATCAAAGAATAGTATATTGCTGAAGGACTATTAGTCGGGTGCTTTAAGAGGTGAGTAATATCTTCTTGTTACCAAGGAAAAAAAATATCAGCATGCCATCAAGAGAAATGCAATTATTATAATTTCGATATAATTTCTTATTTCGATAAAACAAAATCAAATATTATATCCAAATTTTTCTTCCGAAAATCCTATTTACTTTCATCATCTCCACATTTTTGTCCTTACTCTTAAGCAATTCATGATTTTTTTTATTACACAAATGTCCCAATTCTAGGTGTTCATTCTTAGTCGCTAAGCGGTTGCGAGTTTCAATTTCATCTCTTACCACTCTTTCCTCCAAAAAAAAGAAAATAAATAAATAAGATTTTTTGTACTTTATACTCTAAATTTTTTTAATTTTTTTATTTATATCCTCAAGATTAAATTTGTACATTATATTCTCAACATATCAAAAGTATTACGATGTCATCTTTCTATTAGTTTATATTATTTTTTTTGTCAAAAGTAAACCCATTGACATTGACAACAAAACTAACGGAAAGTTAATAGAAAGACCACATTGTAACACTTTTGATATATTGAGGGTGTAATATTGAAAAAAAAAATCTTTAGGAGTAAAATAAAAAAATTAAAATCTTTCAGGGTTCAAAGTGAAATTCGCCCAATAAATAAACCTGTTCTTAAAGTCGGCCTGGGCCTACATTTGATCCGTTTGAGAGTGGCTCAACCTATTCCAAGGTTAGTATGGGCTCAAATACGGTCCATTATATATGGGCTCCATCAAAATATGTCCAGCCCAGAAACAAAACCCTCGCGAAAACCCCTATACAGAGAGAGAGAGAGAGAGAGAGACTGCGGGAATGAGCTTTGAGCAGTGAAGCCGATACACCGATGGCGGCGAAGACTAAAAAAGGAAATGAATCTACGAAGAGAAAGCGAATTGCAGCCGCGGAAGGTGAAGGAGAGAGAGCAAAACCGAAGAAACTGAAATTGCCTTCGAATCCTGTGAACAAGGGTTTGAAGAAACCTTATAAATTATCCAAACACCAACACGAATCTAAACCAAAATTTCAGAAATCAGAGACTGATAAAGCGAAAGTGGAGCAGCCAAGCAAGAAAGAACGTCGTTTACACGCGAAGGTCTAATCTTTACTTTACTGTCTTACACATGCAGTTGGTTCTTTTTACAGAGACTCTATATACGTGTAAAATTTATTGAGACTACCTTTTGAGGTCGAATTGAGAGTTAGGATTTTAGTTTTTGGAATGAATATATACGAGGTTTTGAAAATTTTTATGTGGTTTTAGCCGCAATTAAGCGGTGTGTTTGTGTAATTTTTGGTTTTTTTCTTGTTATTATTAGAATAATTATTAGATTTTGTTCGAAATTTCGAATATTTTGATCTGTGGGATTTTTGCATGACTATTTGGTTTTTAATAGGAAACACAGAGTCGAATTTTGAAGTGTTAATAACTTTACAGTGTTCATTATTCTTTTTTGCGTTTTTGAATTTATTGCAGGAACTAGCAGAAGCTAGGAAGAAGAAGAGGAAGCGGCATTACACTCTGGAACAAGTTCGTATTGTTTCTTTATCACCACTATTATCTCTCATGAATATGGTTTTTAGAACACTTTTTCACTGTTATATGGATTATTAAAGTAGTGTTGAAAACGCCATAAAAATTAAATTAAAATAAAAATGGATCAGCAGTCATCTGCTCCAATACTATCGAAGTACAATATTTTAGCAGCAGGTATAGCCATGAGCCGATGACTCATGAGGGGGTTCACTTATCTTTCTTTCTGTTGATTTCTAGTATTTACTGTGGATTAATTGTTCTTGCTTGCATTACAGTACTAGTTTATTTTTGGCTAATGACATGAATATCTTTACACAGAATGTTTGCTAAAGCCATAATTGGAGTGAAGCCTGTTTAAATTCCTGTTTACCAAATTTATGAGTTATTATGGTTCCTGCTGTTTCAGTGACTTTTATTTTGCTTTTAATAGGAACTTGCATCACTGTGGGAAAAGATGAGGCTACGTAATATTACCAAAGAAAACAGATCCAAGTACATAGTTTCATTACAAAGTTTACAAGTGTCATTCTGCCTTCATCACATGCTTAATTAGAATTTTTATTGTTTATGCCGTGTCTATTGTATCTCTAGGCTAGTGAGTGAAGCTCTAAAGAAGATGCAGGGAAAGATTCCAGAAATTGCAAGCTCTCATGTTTCTTCCCGTGTTCTTCAGGTGATTTGAGCTGTTGTTTTTCTTCAAGTACCAAGCTTGAATATTCTTTTGTTTATAGTAGCCCTTTTCTGACCTTGTTTTCTTCATTAGACTTGTGTTAAGTACTGTTCACAAGACGAGAGGGATGTTGTCTACAAGGAACTCCAGCCCCATTTTCTCACTCTGGCATGCAACACGTATGCAGTCCATCTACTGACAAAAATGTTAGATAATGGTATGCCTCAGCTAAATTAACTAATTAACATGGTGAAATATGATTTGTTGAAAGTTTAGTACCTTTGTGTTTTTTGATGACTTTTAATCAATATTTTATTGTTACCTTAAACGACTTTTTCAGCTTCGAAAGAACAACTGGCAGAGTTTACTTCCTCCCTCCATGGGCATGTTGCTACTCTACTTCGCCATATGGTTGGCTCACTTGGTATGCGAACAATATTTTGGTCACTATGATAGCAATATTCTGGCTGATCCCCTTAAATCACCCTACCTTTAGCAGTGTACTTGATTATGGGTTCTCCGTTGTCTATTACTTAGCAAAAATACAAGCTTCCTGATTCAAGTTTTCATTTTTCAAAAAAAATTCTTCATCCACTAGTAGGTAATTCTTGTGCTGCATTTCCTAGGGCAAGAATGTGAGAGATTGTAGTGAAGTTCTAATAACTGGGATTTTGACACCCTGTACTTTTCAACCTTTGCAAATTTAATTACCAAATTTGATACTATTTTGCTTGTTGCAGTTATTGAACATGCATATAAATTGGGAAATGCAACTCAGAAACAAGCTCTTCTAATGGAACTATATTCCACCGAGCTTCAGCTGTTTAAGGATTTGGTTACAACGAAAGAGGGCAGGTAAAGGCTTAGCTGTTTGAAAGGTTTCCCTAGGTGTTTTTCAGATTGCCCTTTTTTGTTGTTGCTTAATGTGTTTCGTCATAAAACTGGAAGATTTTAATTTTGTGCCAAATACTATGCATGCCATCCATTCTCACAGCTAACTAGCTGAGATATTTTGTCTGAAGCAAGATCTTCAACCTTGAACGTCAGTATAAATTGTGAAGATGAAGATTTTACTTTAGTGGTGGTTGTTAACAAATTAACTGAAAATGAATATTATTGCGTTTGTTGCATTCACAATATTGTCATCATTAAATCAAAGCTTTCTTAGAAGCATCCCATGTAATTGAACCTCAGGTTGCTTTTTAGAACATGGAATCAGTTAAGAAGAATAGTAGTCTGTAGGTCAACGTGGTATTAATACTTTGGTTGAAGGGAAGGTATCTTGTACTCATTCCCAATGTCTCACAGAAATTGGCAATCTAGCATGTGACATGATGGAAGTGTTTGAATTTTGGGAGTTGCTCGCCTTCTTACTACTCTTTTTACTATACCAGCCTCACTTGAATTCTGAATTTGACATACAGAGTGATGTATATGTTGACAACTATGATGTTGGCTTTCTAATGTTAGGATACATTTTGTATGTATACGCCATTGTTTTCAGTTTAGTAGACATAATTTCCAAGTTACGTCTGCAAAAAGCTTCAGTCTTACGGCATATGGCTTCTGTTCTTCAACCAATTTTGGAGAAAGGAATATTGGACCACTCAATCATACACAGAGCAATGATAGAGTACTTTAGCATTGCTGACAAGGTATGTTAGATTTGCCTTTTTTGGTTCATATTTCTTCCACTATTCAGGAATTTCTAAACCAAGTCTACTGGTAGTCCTCCGCCGCAGATGTGATTCAACAGTTGTCAGGTCCAATCATTGTTCGAATGATTGGTAGCAAGGATGGGTCCAGAATTGGAATGCTTTGCATCAAACATGGGAGTGCAAAGGTTTGTTGCATTGGTCTTGAAATATTATCTCATCTATACACCAAAATCTTGTCATTTTTATCTTACTCATCTACTTGTGGATGTTTTAACTTCAATTGATTCATAAATCTCTCTTAATATTAGGAAAGGAAGAAAATTATCAAAGGATTGAAAGACCACATTGGCAATATAGCTCGTGATAGATTTGGGAGTATGGTAAGGTTCACTTAATGGATTTTTATACTTTTTTCCATAGAGGGCAATTCAAAACAGTTGGTAGTTTTCTACCTGTCGTCGACTGACATCTCCTCCCTGTTGCATGCAGTATATCTATTTGCAGCCTCATATGATTTCTTACATTTTCGATATATTTTTTGTTGCTCATGGTGTTCTTGAGTATGACACTTATAAGTTTTCTTGGTTACCTTGTGCTGGGGGTTGCCACTATTTTGATGGTTTAAAGCTTTAATGGAGGTCCTTTTGGGCTTTTATTATATATTTTCTTTTTTGTGGCAAAAAGGGTCTAAGTAACATCCATTTAAAATTCAATCAATAAAATTCTGAATTTGTTTGAAAAAAAAAAGTAACATCATTTTAAAGGGAAAAGATGTGGGGCAGTTCTGGTTACTGGTTAAGCGTCAATGGTACTTTTGGTTGCATTTTGTTCTTTTTGGTGGGCTATGGTCGAATGGTTTAAGGAGGATTGGGTGTAGCTCTTTTTTTTGGTCATACTATTACAAAGGGAGGGTCGAACCCTGCACCTTAGGTTCACTCCCATACAGAGTTTCGCCATACCATATGTAACCTAGAACTGGCTTAAATTAATGAATTACCACGGTTGCCGCTGACTAATAGGGCAAGCAATGTAATGTTGTCCCCCAGACAGATGATGTGAGTTAGAACCAAGATCCTAGCAGATCTAGAGACTTCTCTCTTGGCTTTAATGGCAACAAAAACATTCTCTAAGAGGCTTTCTTTTTTGCTTTTATGTTGTTTAGCCATAATCGTCAACGACAAGGGTTGTGGAAGAGGTCAAACCAATCCAAGTATATGACAAATAAATAGGGTTGGAACAACAAATCCTATAGAAACAAAGACAATGCCCGAGACAGATCCAAACGCTCTCCCAAGCGATGAATCACGTTCATTTTAAGAAATGATAGGTCTAACATATGGCTTTTAAAATGCATTACACATGATCATAATCACTAAAAAAAATTTAAATTGTTCCCTTTGTTATTAGGAAATATTATTTAGCTTTGTATGGGAAATATTAACTATAGCAAGGCTGGCACTCCGTATTGACTCTAACCATATTCTTTTTCTTTTTCTTTTTCTTTTTTCCATCTTTATAATTGTCTAATGTAATTGTCAATACTCGGCCTGACAATGGTTTGAGGTGTGTTGTCCAATAAGTAGAAATGTTAAGTCCTTACCTAGTCCACCACACCAAACACCCACCGTTGATGGAGACTAAATTCCTTGTTGACTTCTTTATTTGTCTTTGTTGTTCTCTTAATTACAAAGTCGTATATTAGTGAATTTCAAGAACTTTAAGGAATAATTACACAAGCCCCCTGAATTTAGGTGCGTTTTCAAATGGCTCCTCAGCTTTGATGTGCAACTAAACCTACTGTAACTTGTGAAAAAGTGCATTGAAATGGGTATGCATTTTTTCTTAAACATCCAAAATACCCTCACTACAAGATTCAAGTTTCAAACAAATACTTACCTTTCATCTTCTTTAAAATTTTTAATTCTCTATTTAATCTACCATCAGATTATCCCCACACCTCAATCCCCTAGGCTAACTCAAAATTTATAGACTGTTCCCACACATAGAACTTAATTGAGCCGAGCTACTCAGGCTCGACTCAAATTCGTCTTCTATAAGACTCGACTCAAGCTTGGACAATTTTTTAGACTCGTTTAGAAAAACGAAACTAAAAGGCTCAACTCCAACTCGTAAAATATGGCTCGTTTATATGTAAAAAAATCAAGTTACTCGGGCTTAGCTCAGGTTTAGCTCATTTTGGGCTCTGCTCGAGATCGACTCATTTTCTAAACGAGCGGAGCTTGAATAATATTTTAAGTTTGTTTAGAAAAAAGAACTCGCAAAGCTTGGCTTGATTATCAACCATACCCACAAACAGAGACTGCCCCTATCTCAATCAATTGCCTACACTCCTATCCCAAACAAAAAATGTCCTCTCCCCCAAACAAAACCCAGCAACCTTCTACAATGTTCCTTTTCACCACTAGCCCCAAACACTATAAAGAACTTTACGGGAACAGTCCAATCAAACGCATATCCCAAATTGCATAAAAAGTGCGATTCTAACTTTCTTAAACTCACACAAACACTTTCTATGCAATTTCTCTGGAAATGTCTTTGGGGTGGAGTGGAGGAGGATGATAATGAGAGAGAGAGAGAGAGTCAGTGAAGCTGAATTGGATGAAACTTCATCAAGGGCTTTTACAGGAGTATTTTTTTTGACAAGGCTCAAGAGAGAAGAATAGTCTGTATGCCTTATATTTTTGGCGGGCTATTGTTCCACTCGTCGTCTTTAGTATGTGAGATACACGCAGTCAGATTTGACATTAATCATAAGTTTAAGGTGGTTTAGTGTTATAAATGAAAGGTGAGGGAGGTGATCTAAAAAACGCCACCAAGTTCAGAGAGTCTTTTGTAATTTCCCTCGGGGTTAGATATCTGAGCTTGAGTCTAGATTGGTAAGGTGTTCCAGGGAGGGGGGCTTTCGCTTGTGCAAACAAACCCTTAATAATACATTGTAGTCATCTTGATTAACGAATCCAACAAGTACATTATGATTTCTTCTATCTTCTATATATATATATATATATATTTTGATTGTAAGGATTTCTGCTGCTCTTTCTGGCCCATATTTTGGTGGCCTCCTTGTTTTTATGAAATTTAAGCTATTTTTTATGTTCAATAACTTCTCAGGTGCTTGTCTGCATTCTTTCAATTGTTGATGACACAAAACTTATAACAAAGGTTGGTTCCTAGGCTTCGAATGGATAAATGTTTTACCCGATTAAAGGAATGACATTATTTAATTGGGTTTCTCTGTATGTTATCTTAATTGCAGGTTGTTCTTCGCCAGCTTGAAACAATTCTAATGGAGCTTATATTGGACAAGGTTTATATTTTTCTTATGCCTGCTGTCACTGTTTAAGTATCTCAATTACTAAGATGGCACCTTGTCAGATACTTTGGACTTTGACAAGAATCTGCTCTTTGTTCAAAGAGTAGTCATAATATTGGGACTTAGTTTTTTGCGTTTACTAGTGGCTTTTTTTTTTTGTGGGAAAGTTACTAGTGGCTCTTTTGGGCTCCACGCATCCTCAATTAGTGATGCCTTTTTCGAAGTGATCCCCATAGTAGACTATGTTTGCATGTATGCACTTCCTGTTATTTTCCCCCCTCCATATGACTAAATATATTTCTAATTTGGTTTCTCTCATTTGTTTATTTTAGGATGGAAGGCGTCCATTGTTGCAGCTACTTCATCCCAATTGCCCTCGCTATTTCAGTCCAGATGATCTAGCTTCGTTGAGTTTGTCTATTCCTTCTCTCTGCACCAAGGCAATTTGTTTTGCTTTATTTAGAACGTTACAAGTATTGCAAAAAGTGATGCAGCTTGTTAGAAACTTAATATGTCATATTTCTTTCACTACCAGGGAGATTCAGAAATAGGATCTGACCTGGGTAAACAAACATCATCTTCCGAGGTTGGTGAAGCAGGTGAGGAGGATCGGAGCGGCACAGATGAAATTCTAGCTGAGCCTGACAGTAGCGAAGGTCCTGAAGAGAGTCCACACACAATTGAGGGTGGAAAGAAGGATCCTTTTGTACGACGACAAGAGTTGTTGATCACTAGTGGGCTTGCTAAGGTTTGTTGCTTCACTGTACTTCCATAGATTTTCTCATTTTATTTTGCTTTGGCTTCTTTCTGCTTTTACTCCTTTCTATGCCTGTTGTGAAATCTTTTTGCTGTCAAGAAGCTGTAGTCCTCATCTTGTGGATCTACAATTCAACTTGATTACTGCTTTTAGTAATGACTGTTTGAGAGCTGAACTTGAATCGTCAAAGCATTATTTATTTATTTGTTTATGTAGCATTGATCTGTCTTGCAGAGTCTCATTGATGCATGTGGTGAGAAGGCAGGAGAACTGCTAAGATCAAACTTTGGCAAAGATGTCATATACGAGGTAGTTATTTTGTCTATTTACTGATGCTACGTCTCAATAAGAGGTCATCTTTGAATATCCATGATTGTGTTCTCTGGAAAGATATTCATGCTTGGATTCTTATGACTATTTGTTGAGCCCTATCTGTTTTTAGGAGAAATGTTCTGATGAGGGGAAATTATTTTTAAAATGCTATCCATGCAATTGATAAATTATTATTCCAATGATAAACTTTTCATTCCATCGGTTTGATTCATTTCCTGCTTCCTTGACGTTGACTGGTCGTCTTTAATTCTAAATCCGTTGGATTGCTGTCTTTGTTTTTTTTCCGTGTAATGCCTGTAGATTGTAACTGGAGGTGCTGGTGGCATTCTCCACCCTACTTTGGATCAAAAGCTAGGCACCCTATATGAAACTATAGCATCACTTGTGGCACAGCCTAGATCGGAGGCACCGGTGGAGGAGCATCTTCTTGAGCACTTCCATTCTAGTAGAACCATTAGAAAATTGGTATTAGATTGCCCCACCTTTGCTTCCACTTTATGGGAGAAAGCTCTGGAAGGAAAGTGTGAAATGTGGGCCCAAGGTCACAGGTTTGTTGATTAGACAATTTCAGTTTCAGTCTGGTGCATTTATGATCCAACATCAAGGTAAACCCAATTATTGATGGTTCTATCATTATTGTTGCAGTGCTAAGGTAATTAGTGCATACTGGGAAACCTCAGATTCTGCGGTACAGGAACTGGCAAGAGATGAGTTGCAGCCATTGATAGAGAGAGGCATTCTCAAGCTTCCTGAAACCGATAAGTCTGGCTAAAGCAGGCTAAGTTATCCAAGGAAGATGAGCTGATAACTCTCTTGATTGAGCAAGCATGATTGCATTGAATCACTGGTGAGTTAAGATGGATAAAATATCTTGCGATTATGGTTATTATTTTCGGCCATCTGGGTTTTTTAGTTAGGTTAGCACAAGTGAATCTGATAAGTTCTTTCAGTTAAATTGGGGTTGGGGACAGGAGTAAAGTTGTGTCTGGGCTTGTACAAGTACATGACAGTCTTATTTATCAGTTTTAATTTAAGCTAACATTTCATGTACACTACTATGAATGAAGAGTGAGTTCATGCTGATCTTCTGTTTGTTGTTTTGATTTTAATCATGATGTGGAACCTAAGGGTCATCGGTAGTCTTATGACACGAGAAAAATGTCTTGTAAACACATCATCACCATTTACATTCTATAGCTTCCAGAAGAAATGTGAAACTGGATAGGCTGACACGGTATAGAGATCATAACACTTGGCTACAAAGATCCTCTGCCCAGTTTACTTCTTCAAACATTACTAATCTTCAACAGAAAATTCTTAAAACTCATCCAAGACGACAAAAGTTGCGCTAGAAGCTACAAAAATTTCACTTTCCTAGCTTGCATTACTTCTTCTTCATCCTAAGCCCACACCAGTAAAGCCATGGTTGACATATTTGAACGGAATAAATGAAATGGAGTGTTCTGGCTGTAGATAGTCTGTGCAACTGTTGATGTCAACCGCCATATCGGCTCTTTAATGGTTCGGGAGGTTCCTCTTCCATTATGCCTGAACCTGTTGTAGTCAAGTACTCACGAATGGTCGTCTTTCTGTCCCCGAGATAAGTATGGTCCAGAAAATTGTCGTACGCTTCATAGCCCAGGTTCTTTGCTGCCAATACACTATCAAATTTCATCTTCAGTTAATGAGCAGAATAATTGGTATTACAAAAAAGAAAAGACCTTAAGGGACGTAAATTTCGTTTATCTTCCGATATAATCTGGTGGGAAAGGCTACGGTACTATCAGCAGGACCATACCGGAGGAATTATAACATTATAATTTTTTTTGTGTGTAAATTATAACTTTAAAGGGAATGATTGATTATGAAAACCTATGATTGATACTAAGAGTTCATGATCGATCATATGTATGTGATCAATCATGATCTTCTCTAAACAGTTGTAATTTATCATTTTAAAATTATAATTTACCATAGAAAGTGGTAATACAGTACCATAGACTTTTCTTAATCTGATATAAACAGATCATGTCATTGATTAAAACAACTGTCATGCCGTAGTAGGGTAATATTTCACATACAGATATAATATAACTCACTCACCAGTGCCGAAGATAAGCACGACAAGGTAAGATGTCATCTTGCCAAATTTTGTGTATGTTAAACCGTCCATATCGCTCAAAGTAGATGTCTTGGCTTCCTGCAAAAGAACAGCCATAAAGTAAGCATGCAAACACTTTCCCTACACTGTAATCTCTAGTAAACATAGAATTTCAGTTTACTTTCCCTCCCTCCCCGGGCAAGAGATCAGATTTCTCGAGTTTGATTATCGAAGAATCAAAACTCAAACGCAAAACTAAATGGTTAAGTCAACTAAGGATTATATTGTAACCCGGTATCAGTAGTTTAAGAAGTCTAATGGTAAAAAACTAAAATGGGTTTGGGCTGTTCGATTATCATAGGAAAGATACCAAGCTCAGAGAATTTCCCTCCACCATGATCAATATAAATTGTGTATAATTACGAGTTGTAATTTTTCGTTGAATCATCGCCTATTATACAGTTCCGAACATTGTACTGATTACTGAATACTAGGGGGTGGAATCAACAAAAATCATCATCCTTCATCTTTCATCAATCTATCCTATTGTCGGATCTTCAAATATATGCAAACTAGAACTCGACAGGAGAATCAGGAAATTACCTTTGCATCTATTTTGAAAATATTCTTCATCACTATAACGTGCACAAAGCACCTGCATCAATAACCAAACCATTTATTTAGGTCGCATTAAATCACATGATCATTAAAAAAGAGGAATAAAGTTTCCAATGGACCATTACTATATACACTGCTATGCAAATGATCTAGTTTTCACTCACCGCAGCACTAATATACAGCAACCCGTTTAATGTTTCAGGTATGACCTTTAAAACACAAATGAATTTATAGTCACAACCAAATCATCCATGTGAAAGAAAGGAAAAGAATTCACAGTTAGGATAGATAATAAAGTTGTTGATTTTGGTTTTGCAACTTACAGCTAAAAATCGAAACTCGTGTTCCCTCTCAATGAACGCTGGAATCTGACTTTGTGAAGCGAGTAGAATGTCAGTTTTTGACTCATTCTTAGGGCCTAAATCTTGTAAATTAACTACAGGATTTTTCGAGATTCCTATACCTTTGATCTTTGAATCTCGAAAACTGTCACTATAAGGGTTTCACCTTCACAAGGCTCCACACTTAAGCTCGAAATTTCCTAGAAAAATACACAAAACACATCATCAGTACATTAAAATCCAAGTTCATTCTTCAAAGCCCTACGATTGCTGAGAAAATAAACACAAAATTAACATCCTCATTCTTACATTTCTGGGACCTAATGAAAACACTTATATGTGCACACAGTATCAAATTGCACATACACCAAACAAAAAAGAAAGAAAAGAAAAGAAAATATGAGCACCTACTCTCTTGATTGAGACCCTAATAGAACTAACTAAGCTTTTATGTGATTGTTAAACACTATCACTAAATTATTCATAACAATTGCAATCAAACAAGGCAACACATATATATGGGACATTTTTTCCTGTTGTTTCCTTAGTTTCTAAGCAATCAAACACACACAATATCAAATACTTGACACACACCAATCAAGAGACAAAACACACATAATTCCACTTAGCTAAGCCCAACACGTATGGCTTATCGTCAGTAATACTATTTGGATCTAAAATGCTGACATAATTTGTTGATGTTATCAATCACTAATATTGATTTAACTTGTGACTCCCAATATTTGTTGAAATTTACTAGTAATTCAATAGTTATGATTGATTAGATCAACAAATCAGATCAGAATTTTAGGCAGAAATAGCATTTTTGTTAGCTAAAACTCCTACAAAAATTTCACCTCAGTTGTGCTGAGTTACTAATAACTAGTGACAGCAAAAGCAGTAGTAAACCTAAAATAATTTTTTTTTTCTCTTTCATTTTCTTGGCAACCAAACAAGTCAAGTTAATAATAGTCATAACAACAAACCTTGGTTTGGGGGTTGGCAATGCCGCGTTGGAAGAAAATCGGAGCAACATGAGCGAAAACACGTCGAAAACCGCTCAATTTGGTGATTCTGAAGTTGATCAAATACGGAAATGTACTCCTCGCACTCCTCTCTGCTCTCGCACCACGCAATCACAAAACTCATCATGGATCACAGTCTTATTATAAACAACACATTTGGATGAACAAACGAAATGAAAACAAATTCAACCAAACGATTTTCAATTTCATTTTTTAACGAAAACGAAAACGAATAAAGAAATGATTAATTATACTAGCTATTTTTACGTACCGGAGAGAAGAGAACCGAAGCCACAGATTGAGACGAGGCCTTCCGGAGAGACGATGTTATCAAAATCAGAATCGTCTTTGAGTTCTATCGGAAATGTTGGTCGGAGGTCGCCGAAAGACATGGTGATTCGTCACCGGGAATGCCGTCGGCTGTTGGATTTCGATGAGAAGTGAATTGAACAAGTGTTGGTGGTTATAAAAGCGAGTGCGGAGATATTTATTTGATTCATCCACGCGCGATCTTGCGAGATCGATCGCGCGTGATTCAAAGGAGACAACGACCAACCCAGACCAAAAATTCTCATACCGGGGATTGGTTGCTAGATTTTTGAGTCTTTTGACAACCTAATTTCACCAAATTAGCACGTTGTCCACGCGAGGCGGTTATTTGGGCCGACAGCCGTAACACGTTTTATCATAACCGATAAAAATAAGGTTAACACATTTATACTATTTAATTTATTAATAATTTTTAAAAATTTACACATATAAAGTTATTTTTTTGAAAATTAGATTAGTTATAGTTAGTTACAATTGATCTGATAAATTTTTATAATTTGATATCATTGTCTGATGATTTTATTATTAATGATTAATAAAATTCAAAGTAATGCTATTTGGACTTATATATCTAATATAATTTATTGATTTAATGATATAATTTCATTGGATCAATACTAAATTTTAATATTTGATGAATTTATAGTCAATTCAAAGGTCATAATGAATTAAATTAGTAAATTAGGTCTCAATAACATTACTCTAAAATTAATATCAAAATTACCGATATATACATTAATGGATATGCTACATATTTTTTATTGCAAAATTTTGTGAGCAAATAGCACAAATCTCTCCTATGGTTTAAATTCAATGCTGAAGTACTTATGAATAATAAATGGTCAAGTTGATCAAAAAATTTTAAAATATACCCAATATGTCTAAATTAATCTGAATATGTTCGAAGTGTGTTTACAGTTAGTCATTTAGGTATACATATGTACTAATTAATATGATACAAAAAAAAATAGTGTTATAAGAACTTAATTTAACGTAGTCGTTAGATTAGTTATAAGTTTCTAGGTTAGATATAATTCACTTCTAATTTAATGACTATATTGAATTAAGTCCTAAATTAGGTTCTGGACATAATTAAATATATTTAAAAAAATATAATACGTAATGGTATATTAGTGTCCCACTAAAAAACAAAATTTTGGGCAACATGTGCGTTGTCAATGACATCACGTCATTATTGCCACTCCAGAATAATTTTTTGAAAATGCATTTACGCGTAATATTATTATTCAATAAAAATATAACAAATGAACAATAGATAGCTGGTAACTTAATAACCATCCTCCCTATGTATAGAAGTAGAGTTTATCATCAAGTAGGGTGGTTTAGTGGGATACCGGTCTTACTCCTCATCTTGAGATTGTGAGTTTGAGTTTTTGAGTCTCCTTCAAGGTTTGATGGTTGACCGTTATATTAATTTAGTTAGGTCTGGTCCTGATAGGTGTTCCAGGCACGGTCAGGACTCTTATGATTCCACTGGTGAGGGCCTATCGAGATAGTCGTTCGGCGCGTTTCCTTTCCACCACCCCTTTTTCAATATCAAAAAAAAAAAAAAAAAAATTTACTTTATTCATTTGGTTATTTCTTATTTGATAATGATGTCACGTGACGTTGGAAGTTTTGCATTACTATTATATTCAATATTTGCTCATGATGAGATTAGCAAATACAATTTTTTCTTAGTGATTATTTGGAGTCAAGTCATGAGGAATTTATTTAAAATAAATACCTTAGCCACGATAAAGATGATCTGCCTTTGATTAGACCGAAAAAAAGATTAGTTAAGGTACGTATAAACTGGTTTGAACATCCCTAACCATTGAACCAAAAAAAATACAAATTTTGAACTTTTTATCCAATAAAAATGTACTATATGTAAGTTTCTATTTTATATTTTCTCATTTATTAATTATAAATTATTTTAATTAAAATTTGATGACGTGGGTTAAATTTCAACAAGAAATTTCATTATGGCAACGTCATCCAAAAAACACATGTTATGCACGTGCAAAAAACCAATACACTTCGTTAAAAATGAGGATTGTTGGTAGGAATTCTGAGTTGGGCCGTGCAAATGCACGTGGATGTGGACCTTCACATTTTTCATGAGTTTTTGCTAGGAAATTCTTCCTCCACTTGAATTTTTTTTTTATTAATTGATCCGGATCCGCATTATAATTGATCCGGACCGCAGTCAAGTACACAAACTAAAACAATTGTATAAATAAGTGGACAAAATCTCGGTTACGCGTTACATGAATTATTCACTATACATAATCTATGACTCAAACTCAACACGATTATAAATAAATTATACACAAATTGCATAAATTTTGACAAAATACTAAACTCAACTCGACATTACTTGTTACCGACTCTACACATATTCTTTAGAGTTAGCATGACCTCTCAAATTAAACAACCATTCGAGGAGGCTCATTGATCGGACCTACATAAAACTATTTGATCGTAGAAATCCTAAATTTTCGTTAAGCATTTTTTTGAGATAGTTTTTTTTTTCTTTGAAATTCAGAAAAACTCCATGAAAATTTATGAGTTTCATGTCAACCCTTTTGAAGCTTGATTTCTTCTTCCCCCACCTGGCTGGTACAATGATCGTTAATGAATATGTGCAGCCACTAACAATCCACATATAGTGAGCAGAACTGGGATAGGAATCGAACTCAGGGTCTAGAGATAGTAATCCTAGGTCTTGTCATTCAAACTAGTCAACAGTTGACATTACTATTCAATTGATACACTATATTGATTTCATATTCTTAAAGAACAAAGAGAAAAGTATGTCACATAACTGTTTTCCAGAGAGGATTTACAGATAAAGATTGACTGAGAAACAATTCAGGAACGCAACAGCAACAAGCAGTTGCTGAAACTCTCGCAAGCTAGTATGGGAGCTTAATAGGGTCATCTTGTTGAGAGGTTGAAGATGAGTGAAAAAAGAGGCAGATGGCTGAGATATCATCCATTGCAATTCCCCGTCTCTTGCATTTCCATGCAGAAACTGCAGATTCGACCAGTCTTTTAGATGATTCTTCTCTTTCTGGTGTGGAAGAAACAATCTCAATAGCTTCTTGATTTGAGATGACATCCCATACCTGAGAAACCGAAAAAATGAAATCCCATAAAAAGGATAGAACAATGTCAATAGTGGCCAACATTTTGCAATTTTTCACAAAGATGTGTAACGAAAAATTCTCAATAACAGCATATTTGCATATCTCAAATGCTGTATAATCAGGATATTCTATTTTTCTTCCAGTCATATTTTGAATGTTGTCTGACACCATAAAATGATGCTCTCTCACTCATTTGATTATGAAATTTGATGAATAACAGTCGAATGCTCACCCCATCGGTTGCCAAGATCACAAATTGGTCTCTGCTGGTTATGTTTCTCTGGGAGACTTCAGGCTCAGAAATAAGACCAAATTCCTTTATGTAGTGGTCACCAAAGGCTCTGGATAGTGCTAGTCCAGGACCTCCTACACTCTCCCCACTTGGCATCCAGACTCTGTACACCCCTGGTTCATCGTGCGGACAGAATACCCTTCCTCCGGACTGTTTTATTCTCTCAGTCTCTTCTGTAAACATGAACACACCACAATGAAATCTGTGAGAAACATACTGTTGTGTACATATATATATATATATATATATATATATATATATATAAAGTGAGAGAGAGAGAGAGCATTAACGAGGTAAATTGGGCTTATGGTCAACAGTAAGCTGAACTGGTACCAAACTGCCATCATCAGAAGTGGTTGCCAACACAGCCCGAGAATCTCCAACATTTGCTACAACAATTAGATCACCCTGGAAATACCAAGAATAACAAACACTTCATTCCACAGCTGTATAAATTTGAATATTTTACATCTACAAAAGGCTCCAAACTAAATTACAAAATCATCAGAAAATGCATCAAGCAGCAGTATAGAAAGTTAATGGTTTTCCTAGGTCATTAACATCTATTGCATTTCATACTCGTTTCCTTTGTTTTGATGCTTGACATCGTTACATCAACTGACGCTGGGTAAATAGCAACACAATCTAAGGTAAACTGTAAACATCAACCATAAGAATTATCCTAAACCCAATGAACAGAGTATCTACTTTGTTTTCCACAAAACCTTGTACAAGTAGCATTCCCCTTTACCTGTCTGACAATTGTCAAAGCTGTTGTACCACTATGATAAGAATCAATCACAGTATGCTGCTCCAGCTGTTGATCAATTGCAGAACATGTCTTCAAGTAAGATTGCTTCCATATATTAAATTGGTGAAGGCTTCTATCCAATTTCAAGTCAACTTCATGGTTAAATGAACTTAGAGCAAGAGCTTCTTGCCAATTGCACAACAAAGATGATGGCATCATTTCCCTGACTCCTTTTGCTACAAGATGCCCCCAAGGGCCATGCCCATCAAATATTCCACAAAAGATCATGTCCTCTTGGCATCCAAACTCCTATCAATAAAAACATGTCTATGAATTGAATAGAATCAACGGTGACAAGTATGCTTCTAACTTCCATGTTAAATAATTGCAATTTTTCACTTTTCGCCATAGTGACAACACTTGGCTAATATCACTGACATACCTCCCACACAGTAAAACAATCCTGGTTAATTCCCTTCTTCCCTCTCTTGGAATAGGTGGAGGCAAAATTATTAGACCCTTTAAGGATGCCCGGACAACTCAAGATCAGATCATTCTTTTTTGCTTCCTTGGTCAATGTATCTGCAGCTTCCCTTCCAACATCAACTCTACCATTCCTCCCACTCTTGATTGAAATACTTTTTGCCAAGCCACTGAAAAGAGCAGAAAACTGCACCATTTCTCTCTGCAATTGAAACACCCCCCACAAATTATGGCATTTCAACAAACAAAAATGGAACACAATAAGAATTTCATCCTTTATTTCAACATGAAAGAAAATCAAACAGAGCGGAAAGAGTAGTATTTGAACTATTCATTTTGCTAAATGTTCTTCAAATTCAAGCAATACAATATCTTCTTTTCCATCTCATCAGTCCATGGGATCTTAAATCCTCTATTTGGTTGCTAGCAAGAGAAATGAAACAATTGAAAATGAAAATTTTAGTCTATTTTCTCTGTAACATTTTTGTCCAAAATTATCTTTTCTCCAAGGGTCCCAAAAGATGAAAAGTCTCTGAACTTTCAAAGTCTGCTGTATTGATGTACGTTAAGATGGCGGGTCGACTGACTTACAAGGAACTGACAGAAGGGGGAAAAGAGGAGTGAAACCAGTCGACAGAAGGATAAAAGAGTGTTCAACAGAGGCACATAAATGTAATTATGTAAAGAAACATTTCAAGCTCAACCCTTGAGAAATCAAAGCTAAAAACTATAGTAAACTGCAACAGAAATAGTATCCATATCCCCCTCCGTTTGGCTTCTAAGGAAAACAGGGATAGTACATAGAGACCTAATAAACTTGATCTTATTGTGGTTCATATTCTTGAGAATGAATTTCAAACAAAGTTTATTCTAAAGGCTCTAATACTCTATTTTCCAACCGTTTCTCATCAACCAAACAGCAGCATCAGAACACAAACTTCAAAATGGTATGCCATAAGGACAACGTCTACCTTGTTCTGCCTGCGATGTTACTCAACGAAGGTTACTTATGCAACCCCTGCGAGTGACCGGAAAATCCTCTCTTCCCGGCAGAACTCCGACGTTTCTCCGGCGCCAAACTGATATTTGCAGGCTCAGCCTTCAGATGGTTTACGATCCGTTTGTCTCTTCCTTCTACTCGCAAGTCTGTGTGTGATATATATAAACTTTAGGATTAATTGCAAAGGTTAATCTCATTTTGTATCCCGAAAGATTGTTCGAATTTTAATTTATACCCTCAAAGATTAAAAATCTCAATTTATACCCTCAAAGATAGAAATTTGTATCAATGTGCACCCCCAAAGATCAAAAATCTCAATTTGTACCCTCAAAGATAAAAATTTGTATCAATATGCATCCCCAAAGATAAAAAATCTCAATTTGCACCTTCAAAGATAGAAATTTGTATCAATGTGCATCTAAAATTAAATTAATAAATTATACCTTGATTCTCTCATGTTTGTCACTTAATCATTTGAACTTCTTCACATTTAGAATATTCCCCTTACATCTCATGATGTTTATGCATGTGTAACACATAACCACTTTTCGTTGATATATATTAATATAATCGTTAAAAAATATGATTTTATCCTAATATAAAATTATAATTTTATATTACCTTTTATTTTGTGGATTCGATATACTCTAAAGTTAAAAATCAAGCTTACCATTTGAATGTCTAATAAAATGTAGATATTTATATAAAAGGTAATATGAAAAATATTATATAAATATTTATATTTTATTAGACATTCAAATGGTAAACTAGATTTTGAACTTTATAGTATATTGAACCTATAAAATAAAGGGTAATATGAAATTATAATTTTTTATTATGATAAAATTATATTTTTTAACTGTTATATTAATAGATATCAATGAAAATGGGTTACGTGTTATACGTGCACAAATGTCATAAGATGTAGGAGTAATATTCTAAATGTGAAAAGGTCTAAATGATTAACTGACAAATATGAGGGGATTTAAGTATAATTTATCAATTTAATTTTAGGTGCACATTGATACAAATTTCTATCTTTGAGGGTGTAAATTGAGATTTTTTATCTTTGAGGTACACATTGATATAAATTTCTATCTTTGAGGGTGTAAATTGAGATTTTTTATCTTTGAGGGTGCACATTGATACAAATTTCTATCTTTGAGGGTGTAAATTGAGATTTTTTATCTTTGAGGGTGAGGGTAAATTGAGATTTTTGATTGCACATTGATACATTTCTATCTTTGAGGGTGTAAATTGAGATTCGAACAATCTTTCAAAATGAGATTAACCCTAATTGCAAATCGTATCTTGGAACCTCAATTTAGACTCCTAAAAGGTCAAAAATTTTAATTTATACGCTCAAAATTAAAAATTTGTATTAATATGTATCCTAAAAAATAAAATTCTCAATTTGTACTCTCAAATATAAAAATTTGTATCAACGTGCATCCCCAAAGATAAAAAATTTTAATTTGTACCTTTAAAGATAAAAATTTGTATCAATGTGCACCTAAAACTAAATTGATAAATTATACTTAGATCCCTTCATGCTTGTTATTTAATCATTTGTACCCCTTTACATTTAAAATATTACTCTTATATCTCATAGTGTTTGTGCACGTGTAACACGTAACCCTTTTTTGTTAATATATGTTAATATAACAGTTAAAAAAATATGATTTTATCCTAATAAAAAAATTATAATTTCATATTACCCTTTATTTTATGGATCCAATATACTCTAAAGTTCAAAATCAAGCTTATCATTTGAATATTTAATAGAATAAAGGGTTACACATTGAGTAATATATTGCATTGAATATAAAAAAAAATTATATAAATATCTACTTTCTATTAGACATTCAAATGGTAAACTTGTTTTTGAATTTTGGAGTATATTGGACCCACAAAAAAAAGTAATATAAAATTATAATTTTTAATTAGGATAAAATTATATTTTTTAACGGTTATATTAATATATATCAACAAAAATGGGTTACGTGTTGCACATATACAAATGCTATAAGATATATGAGTAATATTCTAAATGTGAAGGAGTCTAAATAATTAAGTGACAAACATGAGGGGATCTAGGTATAATTTATTAATTTAGTTTTAGGTGCATATTAATATAAATTTCTATCTTTGAGAATGCAAATTGAGATTTTTTATCTTTAGGAGTGCACATTGATATAAATTTTTATCTTTGAAGGTGAAAATTAAGATTTTTTTATCTTTGAAGGTACAAATTAAGATTTTTAATCTTTAGAGGTCTAAATTGAGATTCGAACTATCTTTCATGGTACAACTTACAATTAACCCTAAACTTTAATGCGTGCAAAAGTATGAAATTACCATAGAACCCCTTTAATGCGTTCAAAAGTAAGAAATTACCATAGAGCCCTTACGTTGCCTTACATCACGGGGTAATATTTTTAGAGCATCTTCTACGCAGACTCAAACCCTTACCTAAATTTAAGTAAAAAAAAAAAGTAAAAAATTTGATTTGGTATAAATTTCTCCAATGGATAAATTTTTTTTAAAGAAAGAGAAACTCAAATTTAAATGAAAAAAAACCTAAATTTAAATGATGATAAAATATAACCATTGGATCTTTAAAAGATAATATAATCTCACCATCATAGGTTTAAAAAAATGTCTTCCTTAATTTGGGTTTAAAAAATGATTTCTCTTCATTTGATATGAATATTGGTCTAACATTAGATAAATTTTTTAAGAGTTTTTTGTATCCCTTTTTAAATAAAGATTTAAAAAATAATAAGGATTAGAAATGGTCTTATATGGGTATGAAATGAAGGCCAGAATGAATTTAGTTAAAAATATTTGAATAATCCCTAGATTTGGATCCGACCCTAGATTTTGACTCGAACCTTGATCCTAACCCTAGATTTAACCTCGAACCAGACCAAGAAATTGAACATAAATCTGATCATGAACCCCAACTTGACCCTAGACTTGGACCTTGATCTCAAACTCGACCTCGGACTCGAGCTTGACCTTGGGGGAGGTGGCGGCGGTGACAATGAGTAAGGGTAGTTGCAAATGAAAAATACCAACAAATATTAAGGAAGGACAATTCCTACACTAGTGCGATTAAGCATTCTATAATAATGAGAATGAATTTTTGTTATTAGATACAAAACATTATAATGAATATTATTAAATAATGGTCATTTTTTTCTGGTGTTTCATTACCACCTAAATACTGTATTTGTGTGATTAGCAATCATGCACAAGAGGATGGTCATTTTGGGCAATCACATATGTCTTGGGGTAATGTATTATAGTAAATATCATTATACACCCCGAATTATGCCCCCAGTTTTAAAAAGGCCCTCAACTTCTAATTATCTTAGTTTAGTCTATGTAAACCATATAATTCCCAAAAACAAAAACTATGTGAATCGTAACATCGATCCTTCCATTTATTTCACCAATTAAAACAAACAAAAATTCCAAAAATTAGAAGTTTAGCAAACAAAATGAAATGAATATTATGAGTTTTTCTGTTTGTTTTAGTTTTTTTTTTAAAAAAGAAATAAAAATAACGATTTCTACGACTTATAGAACTTTTGCATTAAATTCTATTGAAATTGAGAGGACAAATTAAAGCTTTTGTCGGAGTTTAGGGTATGTTTATGATATTTACCTATATTTTTTTGTGAGTGCTATTCTTAATGTTTGAGTTTTAGATACCAAATGACTAATAGCCAAGCATTTGGGAGTTGAATAAGAACTTATTAAAAAACATTTGCCAAAAGATATTAAAAAAAAATCAATGTTTATTATGGAAGTGGGGAAGAAATAAATAAAGTTTCTTAATGGTCGAAAGTGCATGGTAATTCAGTGTGATTATTGGAGGAGTATTTAATTACAGTTGTTTATATTATCATTGAATCACCATCACTGTTTTTGATGATGCATCATCGCAGTCACCGGAAATCCCCTTCATATATATATATATATATATATTTGGCAGTTCATCTACCATTAACGAAGGGATGCTCATTTGTATACAACGGTCCCATTTTAACGTAGGATAAATGATATGTCAAGTAGAGAGCGAAGAAAAAATGTATTAGACGGAATTTCTGGTAAATTTTGCAGTTGCCATGACTTATGGGCTGACTTTAAAATGCTGCTCAACTTTTGATTATTTCAATTTAGTCTTTAATAAATTATAGCAATCAACTCTTCAATGCAATTCACCCTCTAAAACAAGTAAAAACAAAAACTTACAAGTTTAGCGGATAAATTTAAATAAGTAGCGTGAATTTTTCTGCTTGTTTTGGTAGAAAAAATAAACAAAAATGATGATTGCTACGACTTTTAGAACTAACTGATTAAAATGAGAAAATTTGAAAATTGTGGGGGGAAAATTTAAAATAATGTCATAGTTGAGGGGACGTCAATGATATTAACCTATATTTTCTTGGTCCGTGCCTATTGTTTAATCCTTAAAATATATCTATTTTATCAGTTTAGTCTTTATTGTAATTATTTTATTAATTTGATCTCTATAATTTTAATTTGTATCACTTTAGTCTCTAGTCAGACAATTCATCAAGTTTTTTTACGGAAGTGACGATGTGTTATTTTTTCAAACAAAATTACGTACCAAACACGTGATTATTCCGTCAAAAATTTAACAGTTAATCAATGTAGGGATCATTTAAACATAAATTAAATACTTTAAATACCAAATTAATAAAATTGATACTTAGGGAACTAGACTGACAAAATTGTGCATACTTTTAAGGACTAAAAGTAATATTAACCCTTAAAAAAATATTTTTCAAAAAATATTAAAAAATTAATTATTTTACACATAAAAATTCGATTAAAGAAATAAGGGAACAATTAAATAAAGTATCTTCATGGTCTAAATTGCTTGGTAATCCAATGTGGTTATTGGAGGAGTAGTTAATTAGTTTACATTATCTTAATTAAAAAAGACTTAGGATGCTAACAAAGTTTAATTAAACTATACATTTAATCGTTATCGCAATTGATGATGCATCGTCGCAGTTAAATTTATTTTAATTAATTTTTTAATGATGTATGATTGATACATTTTTGGTCTTGTGCGGCAATACTTTATACTTATTCTAAACATATGGGCCGTTAATTTCCCAGCCAAAAATGGAGAGAATGAATTATAATAGTTAAGATGAACGGCAATTGATCTAATGGCATAACGATAAACTTAATGACTACCGTAGTCTGCTGTTGGACCGTTCGGTTGAGAATTCAAACCTCACTAATCCCTCGCCATAAAAATTTTAAATAAAAGAATTATAATAGTCCAGAAAATTAGATTAGCCATTAATATATTATTGTCCTTAATATAAATTATTCGCACAAAAAAATCATAAATTAAGTCAAATGACCCGAGTCTCGCCTCTAGCTTGTCCAAGGTGTGTGTATGCCTGTGTATGGAAGTGAATCTTCCACCTTTACATTTATGGATGATTTGATGTTTAGAGAATTGAAAAATCTTACACCAGACAACATTAAACAACATTAAAGGTAGCTAACATAGTAACAAAAATAAATTGTAACTCAGACGTCTTAAATTCGATAGAACCAAGAGATAAGTCGAGGTATATGTAAACTAACCCGCACAATTTTGATCGATGAACCAAATAACAAAAAAAGAATCTCAGTATACAGCTACAAATGATACACAATGAAGAGAGCTTGCAGTGCCAAATGACCAAATCAAACCTTCCAATATTGCAGGAAGTGAATCCAGATAGCAAGCTAGCCAAGACTATAGCCGTAAAATGATCAACCAGAAAAGATTTTCAGCTTAATACCACAGCCAGCTTGCTTCTTGGATCATGCAAGACAGCAATTTGGCTCTACCAACACAACACAAACCCGACATATGGCAAGCTCCATCGGGGAACTGAGTCAGAACTTGCACATTATATTTCTGCTGTGCCCGAATGAAGGGTTTTTTTTTTTTTTTTTTCCGGTAAGAATAAAGAAAGATTCAATAAACCCAATCTGGTCAGTGTTAGTGCACAACTGATATAACTTGGCCATGTCTAATGTATACTCAAAGAGTATTACAAATAGCTGTATATAGTATGCAACTGTGTTCTTATTAGCTCTATTTTTTATTTTTTTTAAGAAAAGATAGCAATTTTATACGTGTTCTTATCAGCTCTAAGGGACAAGAAAAGGTCCCCAATTAAACCGCAAAATTTTGATTTTAATGCATTCAATTCATTGGTGGAAAAATCAGTGGGTGTTGAATGTATTACACCAACTTGGTGGCATTGGAAAAAAAATGGACATCCCTAGAGGAATTTTTACAGCACACTCAGACAAAAAAGGCAGATGCAGATAGCAAACTGTCAAAAAAACAGTTGGATGGAACCTAAGTCCCACTCTATTCAAAGGTAGCTCTGCTTTAGGAACAGCTTATTTGCTCAATCAAACTCTGTGAAAACAATTTCCCATAAAAACTCTATGAAAATGGTATGTCAGCAACTTCCAATACCTTTTCTCAGTTAAGATGTCATGAGCTGCAGCTAGATTAGGATGCCACCATGTTCAACATCATACAGATTAAAAAAAAGTAAAACCACAATTATCCAAAAGAAAATTTGATAAACCACATAAGTATATTATTTACATCACTTAGAAAGTAAAGTCGATTACTGAACTCCTAGTTGTACCTTTGCCAGTAAACATTGCTCTAAGTTGTTTGACCATTGATTTGCTCAGCTTGAAACTCCCTCAAGAGCTGCAGAGATTTTTTGTAGAGATTAAGATCAATGCCATCTACATTTCCACCTACTCGTGCCTTCAAGATTGCCTGAAATGAGAGATTAACTGCTGATAGTTAAACATCCCATGGGACCTACATACACATGATGTGAACAAATTTGCCTACCGATAGTGCCATTACAGGTTTAAGAAGCACAGTGTGGACATGTGAATCTACTGTGTCAAATGTCAAGCTTATCTATGGACACCATATTTAGCAATTTTATCCAGCAACTTTTGTGTCTGGATCATGGAAACATTATAATAACTGGTTCTATGTTCGATATGGCACCTCCTTGACAAGAGCAAAAAAATGCTAATGTCAGTAATTATGGAGCAGAGATCAGACTGATATTTCAATAGCTTTATTATCAAATACCAACCTTATTGTGAAGAAGGCCTTCCTATAGAGACATGATACAGAGGCTAGCACATGCCCAGGCATGGTAATGTGTAGGTATATTTAGAAAGTGTTCACAAATGTGAACATCTCATACCTCATCCCTGGGTTGGATAAGGAGTTCTCCAATGAACTGATAAGTAGACCCAACTCAAAAATTGAGCTTCAAGTGCTGGGTGTCAATCTTTAATCTGACATTTCCATCAACAATTACTGCAATTGCAGTCTCAACAGTGTACTCTTGCAGCCTAAGAGGAACATAAGGACGATTAAGCTTCTCAAAGAGTACACACAGCATTTTACTGATGGCCTTTTGGTAGAGCACAATCAACTTTATTATACATGCTACAATTGAAAGCTTACAGTTGATTCTATATTCATTGATCATGTTCAGATAACCAAAAGTTATTAGTTAAGAGAACCAAAGCATGGACAGGGGGGCATAGATGAGTTTTCCCTCGATGACTTTCATTAAGATAATAAAGCCTAACAAAATAACCTGCTTATTTACCATCTCCTATTCCTCACAACTAACAGTTTAAAAGATATATAAGATACAATTCCAGTAAAAATTACCCACTTTCCTGTCACTCTGAGCGAAGCACCTTGCTTGAAGTGTGGAGAAGAGGAGCTTAGTTCTTGCAGAGAAACCAGGGCACCAGAGCTTATTGTAGATGATGCCATTGGAGCACCAGTTACTAGCAGAAAGGATAGAGAATACAATTCTCCTGCAAATTACAAAATGCAACAATCAAAGAAAGAAAAAGAAGGTTACATTCAAAAAATTGCCGCTAATCTCCTTCAGGTCCATGCAATAAACAATCATTTAGTTGCAGCAGTCCAAAAAAGTCGAGCAGCAGCCATTCGTTGTCCCACCCTTTTCTCAACACACACGTAAAATGCAAGACTACTTGAGACATCTATATTCGCTTTTGATGCCCAAACTAGTCACAGGATTGCATGATTTGAATTTTAATCAGTATAATTATATGCAACCAAGAGAAAGACCATAGATTTGAAAAAGAAGCAGGTGCACACAATCAGCAGTTTGATGAGCAAACTAAATCACAGTTATCCAGCTTCGCTTTGGTAATTGAACATAGAACTCTAAAAGAGTGTTCCCCATTTTGGCAGTTTTTCCTAATTTTAACTCAGGGAAACCTAAACACAGTATTAGTTCAGCAACCAAGAACCTAACAGAGCCCCACAGCAGTCATATACTATCTTTGGTGTGAGATAAATTCCAGGCGCCATGAAGGGAGGTCTCCGACTTCCTTAGTCTCCCTCAATCACTAAGACCAATAACACATTCGACATGAAGTTTCTAATCTCGGCCATAATTCCAATATATACGTAATATCCGAACCACTTGAAGGCACCATTGGGGAAAAGAAACACAGTTTTAGATTTCAATGAGGGACATGAACTTAATTTGAAGCGAAAGGAAGAGGGAAAAAAAACGAAACCCTAATACAGATGGTAACTAAATAAGCAGAAGCAATAGAATAATACCTTTCGTATGATATTTTGTAACCGATCTGACCTACTCTCCGTTGATCTCTACGGCGGTGCCATTCCAATGGTGCTTGGTGACTGGTGAGTTCAACTCAGATAAAGAAAGTGACCGATCTCATTTTGAAGGGAATTGCTTTTCCTTTTCCCTCCTTTTTTTTTCCTTTCCATTGCCGTCATTTCCTCTTTTTCTTCCTTTTCTTTTAAAAAAAATTGTATTATTTTTCTCCATAAACATCCATTAAGTGCTATTATTTTTAGGATTAATTATATTAGAGGTCCCCAAAGTATAAAATTTATCTCATTTTGGTTCCTAATATTTCAATTACATCATTTTAGTCCTTGAAGTATTAAGTATATTTCTATATGATCCTTCAAACAGACAATATCCAAATTACTAACAATTTTTTATCATAAACTTGTCACGTAATACCTAAATATGGACAAAAAAATAAAAATTGATAACCTTAAACAAAATTTGGGTAGCTCTTTAAAAAAATATATATAATATGGATAGTGTTTTACCAAAATTTTGATAGCTCATGATCAAAACTTTGTAATTTAAGTAGCTATTTAAACAAAATTAGAGTAAAAATTTGGTCAAGAGTTATTTAAATTATTTTTTTATTCGTATATAAGTATTACATGACAATTTTATGATAAAAAAATCGTTAGCAATCTAGACACTATCTACTTAAAGAACCATATAAAAACATATTCAATAATTCAGGGACCAAAATGATGCAATTGAAATATTAGAGACCAAAATGAAACAAATGTTATTCTTTAGAAACCTCCGGTGTAATTAACCCTTTTTTTTATTATTAATGAAGTCCTAATCTTGATATTTTATCTCAATTAATAATATTTATTTGAGAATGGATCAATTATCATCCATTTTTATCTGAGTTTTACTTATTTTTTTTTATAAATAATGGTGAGTTTTTATCGAAGCTATAGACATATAAATGCTCAATGTTTGTTTTGGTATTTGTATTTACTCTAATTGCGATTCTAAAATCACAAAATACTAGATTTTTTGTCGTGAAACTCTTGTACATCGAGAATACACATGGATCTTATTGCATCTCATAATGACAATTTTAAAATTTTTTAGTAATTACATTTTTCATAAAATTATCAGGTAAACAATACATAATTTAAAACACAAGAAATTGAAATACATATGAATAGAAGACGACTGATGTTATTGGTGTCAATATTTGTCAAGAAAGGGATAAAATTGGAACAAAATATAGACTTTATGAAATTTAGAAATTTATTGAGATAAAATATCAAGATTAAGATTTCATTGATATAAAATAAAAATGATAGGACTTAATGGATGTTTCTGGGGGAAAAGTAATACTTATTGTAATTTTTCCTTCCTTTTTTTTTTTCTCTTCTTATGAAAAATTTAAAGGAGAATAACATTTTATACCCTAAAAGATTTAAGTATTTTTATTTTATACCCATGATATTATTTTTTTTAGTGTACCTTCATTGTATTTTTCATTGCATTAAAGTATTACGATGTGACCTTTTTGTTAATTTTTTATTATTTATTTCGTCAAAAATTATGATTAATAAAAACTAACAAAAATATTATATTACATTAATGGTGTAATATAGAAAATTTAATGCCTGAGAGTACAAAGTGAGAATTTTGAAACTTTCTGAGGTACAAAGTAAAATTTGTCCAAATTTAATAGGACAAAACAGATTTTTCTCTTGAATCTGTAGGCTCGCTTTGGACTATTTGAATTATGCTATACGAAGAGTTCCAAAAAAACAAAAGAAGAACTTTTTGCTCTTTGCACCCTAAAAAATTTCAAATTTTCTATTTTGTACCTCCAAAAATTACATTTTTTACATTAGATCCTCAATGTATTAAAAGTATTTTGTAATGTGCCTTTTCTGTTAACTTCCGTTATTTTTTCGTCAAAAACTAACCCATTGATACTGGAAAAAAAAAAATTTAACGAAAAACTACCAGACATACCACATTTCAATACTTTTGATATATTAAAAGTGTAATGTAAAAAATTTAATCCTTAAGATACAAAGTAAAATTTTTAAGATCTTTCCAAATACAAATTACAATTCACCCAAAACAGTACGAACAGAATTTCATTATATGCACTAACATTCTCTTATTGCTTTGCTAATAGGTTTCATTAAAAGCATTTACCATTGTACAATTTCGCCTCAGCAAACTTTCCATGCTTCAGGCAAATTTGCATACTACTAGCAGATGCTAAAGCTAAAAAATACCCAAGAGTATACAGAAAACTTGAGAAGATCTAAAAAAAAATACAAAAAAATAAAAGAATTGATGTAATTTTAACATGCCAGCTCGAATAAACAAGAAGTACTACTGGAGAGGTAAATGGGAAAAGACAGAACAAATGACTTATACAATATGATTTACTTGAAATATATGTTACATAAGTTCTCAGGAAGGATATCATCCTCTGCCGAAGAAATTTCCGACGTACAATCAAAAAGTTTCGATTTCCTAATGTAAATAGGAAAAAATTTCGTGGCTGTTCTGGATATTTATCTTTTTTTTTTCATGTCAATACCAACCCTGCTTGTTGACAAAATACACAAACATGCGGGCCCTATATCAGTCACTGTGAAACAGTTTCTCTTTCTTTTTCCTCCTGAGGTTCAGTTTCTTTCTTGGGGTTTACCCCATCCTCCACCAAAAAATAAAACACATACCCACATACACACATTAGCACTTTCCCCCCAACTCAAAGCGGAAAAAGGAATTAAATAGATGTTCCCCCCATTGGGACTTTTTACCTCTTGAAGCAGGAAATTTGCATGAGCTACATAGCTGGTAGTAAAACATGGGATAGTCTATAAAAGTCATACTCAATGAAACACCTGAGCTGATGCATAGTACTCGCTTTCATTGAACACGGGTCTTAAATCTTCTTCACACATAAACTGCAACGGGAAAGAAACAAGATGCCCCTTCACTGACTCTAATCTCTCCATTGGATCAGTGCCCTTGATATCTCCATCTTGATAGGATTCGAGCTTCTCAGGGGCTATTCCTAAGTCTATAGTAGTGTGTCCAATTTTTTCCTTCCAGGAGGTCATGCATTGTCTGAGTGATGCTCTGCATGCCATTATAAAAATTCTTACACATCAGAATCTAGGACAAAAACAAGAAATATAAGAGGAAGATGGTAGTTGGATCATACCGAGAATGTATGAGATCGTTGGGAATGCAAGAAAAGACATCTTGGTGGATCATGGTATTTGTCTGTGAATAAAACAACAGTTTTTCATTGTTAGTTGGCGGAAAATTAAAAGCAAAAGATGAATACAGAATAGGTTGCACACAAAACAGTTTATTTTAGAACTCAAATGATGATGAGGAAACCTATATTGCATGTGAACCTCAATAACAACCCCACCCAAAACAAAAACAAAAAAAAACGAAAATGCTTTTACATTCATCAGAATTTCAGAAGGCTTGATTTTCTGTCACCAACTCTTGTGGGGAAAATGCAAATGGTAATTTCAATAAGCTTTGGAGTACAATAACTCCTTTTAGTCCTCACCTTTGCGGTTGCCATCCATATATCTTTGTACGTTGTGTCCACCACTGGGTCATTTATTAGACTAATCTGGAAAATTGGGAGGAAAGTGTTAGAGCTTGTCCAACATGGATAAAATAATGCCCTCCCAAACTAGTATATGGGCCTTAGGAAATTTTTCTCAACTGCTTCCCACAAACCAAGCCTTGTTTATTCAGAGTATTGGTTGTGTAGTGCTTAAATAAACAGAAGCTTTTCAGCATTTAGTAGATTCACAAACCTCTCCACCACGAAGACCAAGGTGTTCAGACCATAGTGATTGGCGAAGGCTCAAAGCAAATTTCCCCGCCTTCCATGGCTTGCCCCCCATAGATGAATTGACGAATTCTTTGTCTTCAATAAGCACAGCGATCTGAATACACAACCTTATGTGACAACTAAGAGAACGATAATCCAAAACAAAGCTCAAGATATATATAGAACAAAAAGCATACTGAAATTTTGTTGCTTGGGAGAAACTACTAGTAAGAGCATCTCTAACAATGACTCAAATTTTTACTCAAATTTAAATTAACATTTGAGAAAAAAACTTGATTTGATATAAAGGACTCCAGTGGACAAACTCAAATTTAAATGAGGGCAAACCTAAATTTAAAAGAAAATAAAGATGATCATTGGATCTTTAAAAGATGGTGAAATATCACCATTAAAGATTTGGGTAAGGATTTAACTCTCCCTTTATTTGAGTAAAAAAATGAGTCTCCCTTAATTTGGTATAAGTTTGAGTCAAAGGTTGGAACAAGATTTTTAGGCTTTTTTACTTAAATTTAAATTTGAGTCTAAATTTGAGTCAGGGTTAGAGATGCCCTAAAGATGAACTTGACGAGGTTTTATTGCATTACTTTTTTGAATTGAAATTCAAACATATCTATCTCAATCTTGTAGTAATTTCCTCTTCAAATCACATCAAGATGAACTTTGAAAGAGTAGGGAAGGCTACTCGGGGAATTCAGGTTATGGTGGGGTCATAAGAGATGGCAATGGTGCTGTCATGTGGAATTGAACGGATCTCCTCTAGGGATCAAAGATGCAACATACTCTAAAACCATATAGATAGTTTGCAATAAACGGGGGAAAAAATCCAGGAAATATGTGGTGAAAATAATTGTCTACAGTTACGTTGAAAATGGAACAATATAAAACAAGTGAATTACATTTACTATCCTAGTAAAGATTCAATTATTTTTGCCAAGAAAATTGTAAGTGCTCAGCAACCAGCAGAAGCGAGAATTGAGGTCAAAAGTTGAGAGCCAATTTGTTTGCCTGGAATCATGTAGAATGACAAAAGTTCTAATGAATCACTATCTAAATCAACAATTTGTAGGACAGATACTCCAACTTTCAAAAAAATCTAGATGAACAAGACTTGAGGTAATTGAAAACCTGAACAAATGGAATCCATAAATAAAAACTTTTGAGCTTCTGGTATTCATAGAAGAATCTAGAAATACTTCTTCACCAAGATCTTCATATTACCAACAGAATTTTATACCTTCTACCATTGCAGATAGACTTGTGTTCACTATTTGTGTTCCCAGTTCTCAAAACAAGGAATAAGGAGGAGAAAGAGAAGACAGAAAAAATTCGAGTATGAATTCATCATAGGTCAAATTTCAAAGGAAAATATACTGTTTCCACTCGGCTTGAAATTACAAGCTCTGAATTTTACCAGACAGAATCAAGCTTTAATATTAAAATAATGAAGGTAAAATACTACCTCAGAATCTCTTGAACCAAGCAAACTTCTGTCATTAATATTGGCTGATCCAATCAAAACGATACAGTCATCAATTATCATGACCTTGCTATGCACATACACCTGAGTAGATTATAATACCACATTGATGGCACAAGCAGCTTTTTCAGCCAATCAAAGAACAGAATAACAAATAGATACAAAAAAGCAGTAAATTCAATCAATGGAGATTATACCTGACTGGAGGCCACAGGCCCACCATCATAAAGTCTATCATAAGCTCTGAGGCCATAGAAAGATATATAATCATGCATCCTAGGACCAATAAGATTGTTGAGATTATGCAATATTGAATTTTGTCCTCTGCATATTGTTCGATATTGCCAATGTAGAATGGCTCTCACGGATGCTGCACCACCATCATCCAGACCACCCTGTTAAACTTGAAACTTAATTACTACTATCCAACATTGAAAATTAAAAGAATAAAAATTTAAAGCAATTAACCAATATTAGTACCTGAAACCCAGGTAGGAGTGGTATGACAATAATAACCCTGAAGCACTTGTTGTCATTGTATGCTCGCATGATTCGCCTGTATAATGTTTCTAAGACGCGGTTCCGTATTATTTCATCACCAGAAAGGCCTGAGATGAAGAACTGATTCTGTAACAAGGTATGAAGAAGACTTGTCAGACAAACGAACAGATAGTTGAAACCTTTCGCACGAATGAGAATTGGAACTCCTATGAAAGGAGAAAGCACACAATAATGGGGAAGCCTATAAAATTGACCAAAACTATAATGAGGTATGAAGATGGAAATTATGTATATCTTCGAAATGAAAGACATAAGAAGCCATCATAGGTGTGATCATAGTTTTCCATCATCCTCATCATCTTACTTCAAGCCTTTCCAACAATGGCAGTCACAAACATGGCCACTGTCACTTTTCCTCCCTATGCGAAAGGTCATCTTATTCTTCAAGAGTAAGTCATCTCTATCTTGGGTAACTGATCCATATCCTGTTCTAGTATACAGTTAGATTCTCCTCATTTGTTTTGAGTTGAATAGCCGTCTTGTAAAGCTTCCCTACGATGTATAGCCTCTTTAGTTTTATCCTAGATCCCCAGGACCATTTTTCAATTTGTTTTCTCTGAACTTTCCCTTTTAGAGAGGACTGGGTGGCTTGCTATGGTTCAATCATGTAGAGGTAGATTAGTACCAGAAGATGAATTGAATGGTTCAGAAGGATGAGAGAAAGCCAAGCAGAGAAACTGAAGCAGATGCTGGACAGCAAAGGTAACATCAAACTAACTCAGGAAAGAATGGATTAAAGACGGAATGGAAACTGAAGCCCCTTTGTATATACAAAGACCATATTCATAATAATTCACTTAACAAGTAGTATCTATGTTGAGGATTAAAATTTTAGAGGAAAGACATCATCAAACGCAGTTACAAGTTTGCACATATATCATGAGGTAGCTATAGGTAACAGAAAACCGCCTGTGCAGGGGAAAAAGAAAGGACAACAAAGAAGAAAGAAAATTAATTACTGGGACAACTAGGTGAAGAAAGCTTTAAAAACAAGGATCTTAATCATCAGTTTGCAATCTTCTGAACAAGATTGAGCATGGTATTAGAATTCAGATTCCAGATGGAAAAGCATGCCTGCCTACATACAACATCAATGCCACAGATAAAATGACCTCTCTCTCTCTCTCTCTCTCTCTTAAAAATCTTATTTCAAAGAGAGGCAAGTCCTCATTGCTCAATCACACTACACAGGCTTAACAAATAAGACAGAAGGATTTGGTCGGTTACTCTATATTCAACGGACTGAAATCATGTATTTCTAAATGTTACTGCAAAAAGTTGGTGCTTCCCATCCTTCAGCCGAAGCAAGTGGATTTCTCTTTGCTCCCACTGTGCCTGATCGGAGTGCTGGCATGCCACTTTTCCTGTTGTACGCTAAAAAAAGTTGCTAAGGGGAAAGTTCAGACTTCCCAAAGTGTAAGTAGGACGGCAAACAAGTTTTTGTTGGAAAAGCACTGCATAGATGTGGGAGGCGATAACAGTTATTCCAATTTATTTCATACTTAGTGACAGAACCTCCCAGTCTTGACAGCATATGTCAGACTCTGGGTGTGTCGTTTGATGTGTCCTATATCGAATGCAGTAAATCTTTTACTAAATAAATGGCATCACTTACTATATGAGAGGTTGTGTGCACTTCTTTCATTCGCATCTCGATTTTACCATCATTCCTGAACACAAATAAGTAGAAAACTTGTACTTTCAAATTAAAAATTCAATTACATACCTCAATATATACCAAGTGTTCTGCTTTTTCAATAAGCGAACAATAAGCATGGTGAATGCTCTCTTCAATTTGGCTGGTTCCAGCGGACCACTGACTGACACTCCTTAAAATCTGAAAATGAGAGGTCACAGTGATGAGTCCTAGTTAAATGCACAGAAAGAATAATAATAACAGAATGACAGCAGCATGGAAGGCAGGTATAAGTTTTTTAACATATCCAAACATGGATACTGCCATCTCAATAGCCTTTCCTCTTCAATTAGTTGTATTCTTTTTCTCGCTAGGAAAAGGAAAAACTCCATTAGGAGAGCAAGAAACTAACAGTATTTCAAACTTAAAGTTTCTATTAATCTACCTAAATAAATGTGTTGCTCAGCTAGTCTCTATCAAAGATCAATAGATTTTCCAAACTGTCCCGGAATCCTCGTGGATAGCATATCCAAAAAGAGCAGGCATAACAAAGATATATGCCGATGTCGAGCAAGCTTAAGCAAATGCATATGTACTACAAACACAAGGTATCAGGGAATGCATGTACTCATAATAGGCATGAAATGTGGATGATAAATTAAGCTGACTTAAGATTGTGTAATTTCGATAGCATCAGAATATTACAGGATGTCATGGAGATTTCTCTTGCGGACAAGCATGGTGATATGCCGATGTCCAGCAAGCTTGAAAAATATATATATGTTTACAAACTCAAACACAATGTTTATACAGATGACATCTAATTCCAGAAGTCTTCCAGCAACCTCCTCTTGATGGTATGTTACCACCATGTCATGGAAATTAAAAACAGATATCAGAGTAACTATAGAAACTTAGCAGAAGGCCTCTAAGATATCTTAAACTTTCCCCGAGGTTATAACTTATGCAGTGCTCCGTAGAATGATAGTCAATTTGAAGCTTCAAAAAATATATTTTCCGATGGAAAACTATAAAATAATATCTAATTAAGGTTAAAAGGAGTTACAGAAATGCATTCTTCCTCTTTCCTTCAGTTGGTCCTAATGAGAGAATTCTATGTAGGATTAATAATAATGCAAATCAACAGAACATTGGATATGTACATGATAGATCAGAAACTAAAAGGCAGTAAAACTGTCCAAAAACTGAAGAAAGATTTGGCTGCTTCAAGATTTGAAGCCCACCTGACAGTGACATGGAACACAAGGACCAACTTGACCCGTTTCATCAGCAGATACAACCAGATCACCTCGCTCTTGTGTCTCCCACCATTCTTTACCTGAGCTTTTCATGCCAGGCTCTGAAGGCAATCCCCGCATAAAATCTGAGGTGCCATGATCATCTACAAAGCCTTTCAGTGGCATATCTGCAGTAACAGGTTCAATCTTTGGTTTCCGGAAAGAGAAAGGGCTTCTGCTGGCTTTGCTTGGCTGATGAGAATAATCATGAGGCATATCCATACCATTTAATCTGGGTTCTCCATAGGACGCATCCATCCCTTCAGCCTCTTGAGGCATCAGCAGCGGGATATCTTGAAAAGATGATCGACCAGAAAAGGAATCCTGTCTTTTGAGATCTTTATAATAGTCTCCACCATTCTTATATTCAACCTCCATCTCCTCGCTTACTCCCATGTAGTGTGGAATAACCATATGATGGTGAGGCATGAGTAGTGGTATTGCTTGCTCATTTGGAGCTTTATTTCTCTAAAAGAGTGCATAGCAATGGTAAGATTATAAAAACATCAAACATTGCACAAGAAAACAATTTGTAACAAAATATCCACCTTAGCATAGTTCCAGCGCTGAACAAAGTGCCTAGCAACATCACGGCAAGGTGGTCCCCAAAGAGCACAGTGAACATCATGCCATGGCATGCGTGGATATTTTTCACGATCTAATTCATCTTTCATAGTATCTTCCCAAGAATTTGGTTCCGATTCCCTGCCAAATTGGTGATAAAACCAACTTTGAATCATTTGAAAACTGGAAAGAAAAACTCTTGTACAAGTTCAAGCCAGGCAGAGACTACCAGGGTTGCTACTGGTTGGTTTTCAAGGTTAAAGATCATCTTTGCAGTAGGCTAAAAAGTGACCAAAACATATGATCAGGGGATTGCAGAGAATGGCTGAAATACTCATCTCAATGAAAATGAGCTGAATCATGCTACTCTGATCCAGCAAGACAAATATAGAAAACTGCTCTTCCAAAAGTTCAGTACCAAAATAACTGGATAACTACAAACTCAAAATTACAGTACAGCCTCACAAGCAAATCAAGATCAATGTCAAGTGACAAATAAGAGTTCCAATGGTTGACTAGACATAGTATCAGGCATCACATTTCATAGTGGAACTTTTGACGATTATCCTTCTAACTATCTGACCCACATTTCCAATGTAGAGACAAGATGGAACATACCTCGGGTTATAATAGTCTTTTCCAGGCCATATCAGAGGAGGGTGATCACCCACTTTATGTTCAAATGAGTCATAACGGCCAAAGCATAGATCAAGTCCTCCAATAAAGCAAATATGGTAATCAACAATTACAAGTTTTTCATGGTGGGACCTACATGCAACCAGAAATTGGTATGAGCAGCTGCAAACAATCAGTTTGATTTAAGCATTAAACAAAGTCCAAATAACAACATCAGGGAGATAAACATGAGAACCAAATCCAAGCCTAAGAAGGTTACCCTTCTAAAGTGCATACCATAAATAGACACCACTAGAGAAATGGTCAGGGTAACGAAGAACTCTGACATTCTCATGGATGCCAAGAAGCTTTCTCTTACTATACACACTGTTGATTTTCAGAGCAAGAGCAACCTCTTTGTACAGAAGAATGTAAATCTGCAGTCATACAAGAGATTAAAACCATCTGTCCTGTATAAGTTTCCGAAACAAAACAATTAGCACCATTGCCAGCAACAGATTTGCTCTTGGACAAATCTACAACATGGCTCAGAAAACTAAGGTTGGATTAAAAAGCCATGCACTAAGGTCTAGACAGGTGTTAGCAACATGCTAAACACTTTCATAGCTTGGAATTTTGCATCCAAAATGATTATTACGTGCAAGAATGACCACCATGAGGGAAGACATCACAAGGGACTGTCATCTTTCCTACCTCACAATACCATGCAGAATCATTGACACCTCACATGAAAAAAAAAAAAAAAGGATTTAAGACCAGAAAGAATTTAGAAATCATATAATAAGTACTAACTATATATTAAGTATATGCTACTAAAATCTTGTTTCATACGAAATTCAGCTTCAGATATAATCCTAAGCTAATTGATAAAGTACGGTAACGTGCATCCCAATAGTAGTTAGCATATGGAAAAGATGGTTGAACAAACCCTCATGAAGCATTTCTTAGAGTTTTTCTCCCATTATGAAAGTACCCTAGATGATATGAATAGCTAAACAAAATACTAGCTAATATAGAAATGTTCAACATGTAATCAGCAAGCTAAGATCAAAGCTATAGCTCAAGAGTTTGACAGGTAGACAAGGAATTTGGAGATAGCATGATACGTAGTAGGTTAAATGGTAGCTCCAGAGATACCACATATAATTCATGATTCAGAGCATTAAAGATTCTTTTAACGATAGCAAGAATTCATTGAACTCCATACACATGGAATTTCCACATATCTAGTATCGCAATAGTAAAGGGTCTCAATGGCAACAACATTATTTAATAGAATGTAAGACCAATCTTCAAACTAAAGCTTGATATTTATCAGCACTCTGAAGAGTCTAGCCATCTATTTCATAAGATTGATACTCTAGAGATCAGTGACAAGTTAATCCCAAAAGTACTTTCTTCAATTAGGTGAAATAATAACGTATTGAGAGCCAAGAAATCATTTACAGGAACTTGGGTACCTGAACACCTTGGTTGGCCTTTGCTTCCAGCAAACCATCGAGCCGTGAGGATCCATGAGCATCAAATGGACGTCGTAGATATAATTCTGGGCACAGCCACCAGCCACAAATAAATATCTGCATATATCAACTTCTTTAAACTGAACATCAGAGAATTAAATGGACCGGATGCATTTCTAACTATGCCAAAGCTAGAGAAACAGACCTCTGATTTTGCATCCTCGATTGCTAAAGCAATAGCTTCAAATGCCGCTCGACCATCTACAAACCACTGAGCCTGACTACCGTCTTCCATCAAACCTCGTGGAGGAGCAAAAGAACCAAAGCGGTGAGGGTGGCACCAACCCTCAGGAGGTCGAAGACCAGCGTCATTAATTGCAGCAACCCAGTCTTTAACTTTAACATTACTTTTGGTTCTTAACTTTATGCTACGGGTTCCACAAGACACCTATTGTAATTTTCCGTGGTTGGTCAGAAAATGAACTTACCCTACTATTTCAATTAGATAATACTACCAGCCACCTATCAATTAACCCCTGTGTGAGAAGTAAAGCCAGGGGCAAAAGTTCACTTGCATTACACAAAATTTCTTCAACCTTTCATACTTTTGAATCTTTTACAAAAAATAGAACAAAAATCCTTAAAAATTAATTGTAGAGGGGGGTGTATTCAGACAGCTCGGAGACAGTTCACATAGAAACTAATAAAAAAATTATTCATAGTGAAAACTGAACACGGCACACCAGCACTAACTAGTCAATTAAAGTACGACTAAAGTCTATCTGCCTGTTTACTAAAAGCTCTAAAACATGGACAACCTTGAGAAGATGATGTATCCGCGTCACATGTCCAATACTCTATTATGCATATCCATAGTTAAATAATAAAATTTTAATTTCGAACACGTGTTCGACATTTCTTTAGAGACGTGTCTGACATTTCTTTAGACCATGTAAACAATAAATATGTGTTGACATGTGACTAACAAAGCTAAAACAAATTGACTAATATCAATTATCAAGATTAATATATTAAAGTTGTACTAAAAATATAATAATAAAAACAAAAGATGCATACAAAAGTTTTGAACAATAGGAATTGAGAAAATGAGAAGAATCATTTAACCAATATATGTTGGACGCACGTTGTCTACAAAAAAAAAATTATGACTATTTGACTATTATGATACTTTCATCTAAAAATTCACACTAGTATATCATTATCATATCATAAAGTCTTTTTTATGAATAGTATATCATTATCACGATATTTATGACAATTTATATAATTTTATATATAACACACAATCATCTATAGCATGTCCGTGTCCGTCTTTTTTGATAAATGTTGTGTCTGCGTGTCAGTACTTCTTAAACTAAAAGACGCAGACACCAACAAAAAAACAATTCAGAACACTGGGTCCTTCACAATATAAAGATCCAAATGCTGCTTACCTTAAATGAGTGGCGTAAAGGGTTGCGGTCCCTTATTTCTATTGCTAGTGATACTCGACCCTCTCCATTCCCATCTGAAGCTGGTAGTACATCAAAAACAACTATATCCAAGGGCTTGGCATCGAAAGGATCTTTTAGCAGGGCCAAGAATCCAGGTTTCAATACAGCCCAAACCTGCATATAATTTAGGTAGAAATAAGTTTAACAATAAAAAAACTCAGTAACATTGCGGACAGAGTGTATTACAAAGTTCTAAAAGATTTAATCAATAAAAGAACTCCCAACATATAGCACTACTTATTCTCGATGCCATATAAAATAACACAGTTGCTAAACATTTCATCTTTTTGGTGCATGAAGATCATAGGCAGCCCAGCATTTTTTTAGAGTAAATTCTATTTTGTCCCCCAGTGGTGTACCACTTTTGCACTTCATCTCCCTATAATTCCAATATAACCACTACCCTCTCATGTTTCTGGACCAATGCCATGTGACTTTGTGCTTTTTTCAATTTTGATTTATATGTAAATTAAAAACGAAAATCTGTAAGAATTTTTGCTTTTACATGTGCTAGTGCTTTAAATGTGGTGCTCATATTGTTGCCCTTTTCAAAACAAAAATACTGAAGAAGAAAGAAAATGAAGTCAAACGCATCTCAGAGCTAATCCAATCTCTGCAATTGCTCGACAATAACTTCCACAAAATCTGTATTTAATTGAGAAAACCAGAATATGACGCATTTGTGATTACCTATGCAACGTGTATTTATAAATAAAGACGTACATACCTACATATATAGACAGAGAAAGAGAGAAGGACTCATCATCATTTGTGGAAGCTGTGCATTGAATTTCCAAACTATTAATATCAGTTTGTGAACTTTCTTCAGAACCAAATCATGCTTATCTATCAATCACATTGGTGGTATTATGCAATGGGTAGGTCACCTCTTGTAGATTATGTCTGTCTATGGGTTGTGCACCATGCCTGGAGACCAGTGATGGCTATGGCGGTTGGGTGGACGGCCATGGGTGGAGATCAATTGTGGTAGTTTTGTTGATTTGATTTGGTTAGATCTATCTCTTAGTTATGAATAAACAAGACCCAGTGTAGAGAGAGAAATAGAGGAAGTACAGAATGAGAAAGCCATTTACAGAGAGTCAATATACCACAGATCTGATCTATAAAGGTCATTTCATCATTAAGTAAATGGAGTAAATTGCAGAGATTGGTCCAGAACAACGAGTTTTAGTTGGATGTATTTTAACCATACAAGGATGACGGGAAATAGCAGTAAATCATAAGAGGGTTAAAAAATTAGCCCTTCTCATTCAAGAAAGAGAATTAAGAAGTATTTCGAAGGCACCCATTGAATTTGAGTTTAAGACACCTCTCATTGTTTTAGTGCCTAAGAAGGGGTTGTAATAGACATCAAAATATTGCCCTGCACTTTAGTAGGGAATGTTTAAAAGTTAATGGTCCAAATGCATTTGTTAAGACCAAAGCAGGTTGTAGGAGGGGAGGTTTCTGAAAATCAAAAGCTTTTGAGGGTAGTAGGCAAACCCTTCATCATTCCTATTGCAAGCGAATGCCTTGCCCCCAAATGGACAGGGATGGTTTGCAAATTGAATACTGAAGAGACATATGATCATGTTAGTTGGAACTTCCTTATGTATAGAAAAGGATGGGCTGGAGGCTAAGTGAAGGAAGGGAATGGAGGTATAAATCTTCTTTCTAAATTCTGGCGACTGGGCATGCCAAAGCTCGAGGGGATAGAAACAATGGCATCCCATTTCTCCTTTCCTCATTCAGTTGGTTAAAAAAGCATTTAGCAGATTGCTGACCAGAGCAGTGCCAGAATGCTTATAACTAGATAATCTCTACCAGTGCACCCACCATATCTATTGAGCTTAACATGCATAAAAAGAACATTAAATTATGAGTTTAATATGCCAATAAAACAAAAACCAAAGCTATGATGTATGGCACCATCCACACCAGTTGTAAGCCTGCTTCAGTTAAATAAATCAACAAAAGAGAAATTGCAGGGTCCATACAACCACGTAATTCCAGAAGGAAAATAACAATCGTTCATATAACTATTTAAAGCAGTTCCTAACGTATGTAATTTAAATGAAAAAAGGCAGACCAGATATACACAACCTTGTCAACAACAAAAAAAGCCAAGATGGAACCTATTACATACATTCACAGGTAATTTTCAAGGATAAGAATATGTGACCTTTTGCCAGTTGTCCTTACAGCAACTGAACCAATGGCATGCACAACACCTTCTATCATCATCATTTGGAATTTTTGGTAAATGCTTCACCATCACAAAGTCTTCCTTTAGCTTGGGACCATACTCCGGTGCAAATGATAACTTGGAAACCTCCATAAATTTGCAAACCTAAGGCATGCAAGTGTTCAATTCCAAAGATAGGTAGTAGAGAAAGAACAATAATCAAACTATACAACACTCCAACTACTGAAGTTTCATCTGTACAGAACAACATCATTGAAGAACATCTCAGGTTATAAAATATAAACTAATGGCCAACTGACACAGATGTAATAAGTAAGCGATGGTCTAAGGCTACTATTAAGGATTAACAAATGAAGGCGCAAGCAGTTTTGAGGTACAAATATCAACAAGTTTCCAGTTACATATAGAAGCAGACAAATAAGCAACCAGAAACACAGTTACTAGACTAGAAGTTACTTTCAAACTTATAAAAAATGACTTAGATAGAGAGTGCAGGGTAAGGTTACCCTTAGTTGATCGATGCATCAGAATTAATGAACTGATTAAGCTGGCAAAAGTGAGTCTATGAGAAGAATACCACCGTAATTATGCAATTCATAAATTCTTAATGGTAAGAAATCAGTAAAGTATATAAGAATTGGTCAACCCTGCTCCAAGTGGCATCTATCCACATGAAAATACAAGCAATCCTTTTTAAACCATAAAAGAATGCACTAACAGAACTATATACAGTATTACATGACAGACTTCAAGTGATTCACAACTTATAGCAATATACGTTAATTTCCAATAGAGAAATGAGACGGAACCATGATTGAAGATCGCGATATCAGCGATCAACTTAAAAGGCATTGAAACGTATCGGTCGCAATGTCACAGCACGGTATCAAACAAGGTGCATAAAATAATATGAAGTTGAACATGACAAGAGATTCAAAACATATAACAATGTCACATAATGGTATCATCCAATTCGGTAACAATGATTCAAATGACTTCGGTTGACTCAGAGATGAGTTGGACAACTCAGTCGAGTCACATAAGACTCATAGTTTGTATAGAACGTGGAACGGTGTCAGAACGTATAATTCGTATCGGTATCCGCCGATACTTTAAACCATGGGCTAAAGATAGCTGGTCCTTCGCCAAATAGCAGACTCAACTTTTATTTTGAAAAACATAAAACACCTCATAACCAGTTACCTCATCCACAGCTGAGACTTGTCCGCAAAAAAAAAAAAAAAAAATTGTAAAACAAAAACAATATATCTCCAAATTCAAAATTTAAAAAAAAAAAAACAATGCTAACCTTACCAAGATTACTTTTTACTTGCAAGAAATTTTTACGGTTCAACTACTCCTAATGCAACTACTATTTTCAGTTACAAACAACAAACCTTGAAATCCAAACAAACAACTTCCCTCACCTCAACAAACTTTGTCGTGACCATTTTGGGTTGGGATCATAAATCACGTTCAAAAATTAATACTCTAAAATTGAACAAGAAAAATTAATATTCTCTTCCTAGAATGTGACCAATTCTGCACTTCATGACTGATTAATATTCCAAAAGTATTTTTCCTTTGATTTTTATTCTAACACAAATTCATCTAGAAGGTTAAAGTACCATAACATGTATAATTAGTGTCCTGCAAAGTGAAAGCCTGCGCTTTGGATCCACAGATCTTGGACACTAAGTGGATATTCAACTTTGAATGATATGTTTTCAGCCAAGAACATGCCCGTAATCACATTTAATATATATTTGTAATTCCTTCTTTCTTTAACACCCACCATATTTCATCTTTTGGATATTATCACAGATCTTCTCCAATTCCACAGAAATCATAAATTGTCTTTGAGAATATTTCCCTTTCTTATGCACTCCTGCAATTTTTGTTTGGCTATCTCATAAATTGTTTTATTTTTGTTTGGCTATCTAATGGACTCCAGCATTCTCAACCATAAGACAAGCTATTCACAGCCAGCAGGAATTTTAGCTTTTGTACGACAAAAAATGCATGCATGCGCAAAGAAATACACAAATTGTTAGAGAATCCAATCCAAAACTAATTGGTAATGGATGGAGTGGCCTCTGAAGTATATAAATTAACCTTGGTGGTCCTAATTATTCGATATAAAATATAAACTATCTTAACATCCTCCCTCACGTAGGATCCCGGCCCACACGGGTGGTCAATTAAAAAAAAACAACCATGCATACCTGAAAATTCAAATGTGTGAAAGACTTGACTCACTAACCATCTGAAGTCTAACTCTGATACCATGTTAGAGCATCTTACCCAAAACCAGTTGACAATGAAAGGAGTGGGCTCTCAAGTATATAAACTAACATTGGTGGTTCTAATTATTTGATATTATATACAGGCTCTCTTAACACAAATAGCATGCCACTAGATACCAGTATAGAGGAAAACTCTCAATTAGAACCTGCTAGTAAAAAAACAATCAACAAAAGACCCTAACATACCTCTCGGGAATTCACAATATCCATGTTTTCAAGAAAGTGATTCAAATATCCCTGCATTTCTATCTTTGCTCGGTCTGACATGGAGTGCTGCCTTCCCAGGGCTGGCCGAATGATTGGCAGAGCAGCAATAGATGGAACATCTCTAAACAAAAAACAACCTGTAAGAATCATCAAAATTATAACAGGAATGGACGTATTTCACGTTTCCCATCCATCTTGACAAATGGTATGTAGTTAACATTCACCTGTTTCTAAGACTTTCCTCATGGCGTAATGGAACAGTCTCATCATCAGGTTCATCATCGTCTTGCACCATTGCTGTAGGATCCCCTATGCCAAGGTTTTGAAACCATTCTTTAACCTTCAAATAATGGGCTAATCAGATATATATCAAAATACCAGCACAATGGCAACATGGAAGATCAGAACAGCTCCATCGATGGGTTCGACATGTGAAAACACAGCATGCAGAATATAATAGTACCAGACTTTAAACAAACCTGCTCCTGCTTCTCATGAATTTCCTCAATAAATGCACGTCTCTTCAGTGCAAAGTGTAAATAAAACACTTGTGAAGCTTTCTTCACTAATTGCCACTTGAACTAGTTTCCAACAATCAAAACAAAAACTAATAGTCAAATAAAAAAAGGGAAGAACGAAAGAGACGTAAAATAAAGTATTCCGGGAATTACAATGATAACAAGGAATACACAATATAAAATATTCTGAAAAATGAAAATTGAAGTTGATCACCATTGAAGTATAAATCCTTAAGTTACACCCTATTTAAATTTAATCTTTTAGGTGAGATAGTGATTAACATGGTATGAGAACAAGAAATCTAACATCAAACTATAAATACATAAGTTACCTCCTCTCTAACGGCTTAAACTTTTAGATGAGATGATGTTCAACAGTCACGACATGTTATCCATAAATACAGGGATTCTAGCACACAACCAATCAAACATGAGGGTCCAAAAAACCATTGTAATCGTATTTTTTATCAGTCTATGAAATCCAGAAGGTACTACATAGCCGAAATCAGCCAAATAATATCTGGCCCGCTGATCGGTTTCCAAGAAAACCAAGGGAAAAGAAATTTCAAATTCAATCTTAAATTCATTCTCTCATTCTTAGTTGAGTAAGATAAGTGATCTTAGTCAGCTAACTACAGTATAAAGTTTCAGGTTAAACAATTGAACCATTGTGAATTCGAACAATGAAAAACATAATGCAAATCTGCACTATTTTTCAGCTGCTCTTTAGTTACCAAACCAAGAGTAAATAAATTCAACTACAATTTGATACAAAATCTCACCCGTAACTTCTAAATTCAAACATCCCCATGACTCATGAGATTTTTCCAGTTATCAAAATTCATTTCATTTATCAACTTCAAATCCACAAAAACCGTGATTTTAAGCCAGAGTGTTTTTGGCAGTACTGGATATAGGCACCAGAACTGGAGTGGACGTAAAATTGTTCAAAATTTGTCCTAATTTTTATTCAATTCCAATTCCAAGGCTCGAATTCCGTTCTACCACTCGCAGCATCAATTGTTTTTCCAAAAGATGAAATACGGTTCACTTCTAGTCCTAGTTCTCGTCTCCATAGAAACAATTCTGAAGATATGCATAGTTTTTATCAATTTCAATCCATACAAAGCTACGATCCTAACTTATCGAAATTGAAAATGATCTCAACTTTTTCAAACTATATTTATCAAAAACAAAAAAAACAAAAAATGATTCCAAATTTACGCGCATGTGTGTATATGATTCCAAAAAAACATCTCATAGTTTGAAAAATATCGCACCTGTTTGTATTGGAATTCAATGGTGTAAGTGAGAAGCATAGGGCTGATATCGCCGGCGTCTGGACGCGAAACCTGAACGATGGCGGCCCTGGGCAACTCATCGAAAATTCGAGTTGTCTCAGTGCCTTCAATATGATGAAACGAGAAAAACGACGACATCATCGACGTTAACGGCTCCGATTGCATTTGCACGTATTTCGGCCCACCACTTCCAGACACTAACTGCTCCGACGACGCCATTGATGAAAAAACTCTTGTGTGTATCGGAATATTAATATACAAATGCGAGATCCGGAGAGAGAGAAAACTGATTAAATTGTTTTTGGAGAGAGAGAGAGAGAGAGAGAAAGAGAGAAAGTGGGGAGGAGCGGAGTTGAATTTGTCAATTTGATGTGGTTTTCTATTGGACAGCGCTGAACGAGAGCAACTGCACGTCAAAGTTGATGAAAAAGTTTTGATTTGCATTTTATATATGGATTCTGGATATTAGGTGTGGCATGTATAGGATACGATTTCGCTTCAAGCATACTCGCACGGGATAGCAAGGTAAGAGCATACTTGGATTGGAAAAGATGAATCCACGTAGTAGTGTGTTTTGCTTCAATACCTAAGAAATAATGTAGATCTCTTAGATCTTTCGTGGTGTGTGTTTGAATTAATTTATGCGTATTTTGACTAATTTTCTCTTCGTCTCGTTTAAAGATAAATTATTCACGTTAAAATTAAAAAATTCATAAAGAATAAATATAACCCAACCTCAAAGAAATTGTCAAATTTTAAACCATAGATGATTGAATTAATACAGATTATATACGTTATCTTTATCTCCATCGGACTGCAAGCCATATTTAATGTACTGTAATAATAGCAATTTAAGAGTAAGACAGCCTAGTTGAACTCAATGAAGGTGATTTGCCTTCAGACCCATGCCCCGATTCTGAGTAGCTGAGGTCTTCGGGGACCATAATATCATGTTATTGAATTTGCCCAAAAAACTAATGAAAAAACTGCTCAATAAACGCAAGTCCAAACGGACCAGACTTCTTTTCCTACAAAACAAAAAAAAGTTCAGGTTTTAAGACAAATACAAATAGGCACATTGAAAACTTTTTTTCTTAACTTTTCTATTACAAAGCAACAATTTTTTTTTTTTTTTGCCATATGGCAATGTTGGGGGATTTATATGTAATTGGTGGAGAAGGGGCATTACAATGACCCCTACGTTGTGGAGATCATAGACCCAACTCAGAAATCAGATCCACCAAACTAGAATTCTCTAACAAAAGCAGCCAGAATACCCATTTAGAGGCAATGTCGTGGGTGTCCAACAGCTACATGTCTATTGTAAAGGAAGCAACATTTTCTAAAGGCAACCCATGGATTTAACCTACAATGCTCTCAGAGCACATCATAGAGAAATTACCTTAATCATAAACCGAAAGAGCAGCAGCTTTTAAGATCAAAATTGTACTTCCATTCAATTACCTGTAGGCTTATAGTGATATTCCAATCAAACACTACATTCCCAAACAATCGCACTACAAAACAGGTAGCAAAAGAAACTACAGGCTATAGAATTTTAAGATATTGAGCCATACTGAGCAATAAAACTGGTCATAAAAGAGTGACAGCAAACTCCGGTAGAATCCAAATATGGCGATGTATACCGTTATCTCTAATGGTCACTTCTTCTTCCCTTTCTTAGCTCCCCTACAAAAATGAGAAAGAAAAAAAAAATCAGTTAGAACAACCTGTTCACATAAACAGGTAAACTAGGATTTGCCAATCCTTACTCGGCAGGTTGTGTTGCAGGCGAAGGTGCTGGTGCTCTCTCTCCAGGTCCCTGTGTACCAATACAACATGAGGTTCTTAGATCTCCACAAGAAAATATACGAATCAACATGCCAAAAGTATGCAAGTGCGTAATTACTTCATCAATCGGATTAACACCATAGAAATTACCACCAAAATACTCAAAGGTTTCTTAGTATTTCTACAAGCTAAGTTGTTCTATAATTTTCCAATCACGCAGCATAGCCTACAAATAGGCCTGCTAATGCATTGGCAACTTAGATCCTATAGAGCAAACCTCTAGACTATGGTTGGGTTCGGTTCGTTAAGATCAATTTTCATGTCAAGTTGGAGGAGTGATTGGCAATGACATTAAGGCCGTCTCATATCCTCAATATAAGTGTTCAGTTATGAGACTCCGACCAAAAAAACTTCACAGGGATTAGGTTCAGAAAAACTTCATTACATTTTTCAAACATAAATAGCTCCCAACCCTCCAATCTCCAACTACCCAAATAAGAAATCAAATCCAATGAATGTGTGTAGCTTTTAAATAATGGTGTTACCTGAGCCAGACGCTCCTCTCTTCGAGCTATCTTCCTTTCTCTGCTTGCTTTATTCTTAGCACGCTTTGCCTCGAACTGGTCGGACAATGACTTCTCTCTTGCCTTTTCAGCCTTTGATTTGTGAATACTTTCCATCAACACCCTCTTGTTCTTAAAGACATTACCTTTCACCTTCATGTACATATCATGGTACATGTGCTTGTCAATTTTCTTTGATTCCCTATACTTGCGGAGCAAGCGCCTAAGCACACGCATTCTTCTCATCCAAAGCACTTTAGTTGGCAATCTTGCCTCCCTAGTACCCTTGCGTTTACCTGAAAATATTACCAAAAAAAGGGTAATATTGACAAAATACCAAGCCATAATCACAAACTATTGAACTAGTCACTTGCTACCGTGAATCTAAGTACACTGACTCGCTCAGGACTCAAAGTAATCATAAATGATTTGAGAGGACAACAGGAACATGTCTAACTTTTTTCCAACAATGGAGATAGATGCTATGTCTCTTCACATGAGGAGAAACATAAGCCTCGGGATGCAATATGCCCAACAAATGATAGGATATCTATATGCAAATCACAACGAATAGAAGAATATGCTAGCATCCCCATTCACCATTTTCCCAAGTAAACTAGAGTAATTTTATCATTTTTCATGTATTGGGGGTGTGGGTGAGGATCAATGAAAACTGTACTTTTATCTTTTGCGTTGTGATGCTTGATGCAATAAATAATTCAATTTTTTTTTTAACATTAAAAAAACATTTGGTGCAATAAATAACTCAATTTTTTTTTTAACATTAAAAAAACATTTGGCTTCAACAACTTCCGTGTCATAACTAAAGCAACTACTAATCATTTTGAAAGGAAAAAAAATAGAATGAAAATGCTGAAATGAGCATAACGCGTTGAACCTCAAGTGATTATTTACACTTATATCATACCTCCAGACTATATGTCACACTATAATTTCAAATATAATCTTGCTCTATGGCAGTAACTTGCCTGCCCAATCCAGAATGTGACCAATTGAAATAAGAAACTAATAATGTATACCATATCCTGAGTGGCGGCCCTTTCTCTTGGCCTCCTTCATTCTACGAGCACGAGAACGAGAGTGGATCTTTGTTGGTTTCCTGATAATAAATCCATCCTTCACAAGCTTTCTTATGTTTTGCCCTGCATTCAATCAAACATGCTCTCATTACATGCAAATTCAAAAGCTGCCAGAGCTGAATTCTTACCAAAGATAAGAAAATGATGCTGATGTTAAAGGGTCAGCCATTAAAAACCAGCTGACTGCTACAATGAAGTAAAAACTAAAAACTGTCCAAGTTCTGAGAGAAGCAAAGCGGTCGGATGGTAAAATGTACTGGCAGAAAACCTTGATAGCCCTGGGCCGTTAATAGTTATACATATAAGGAAACAATGTTTCATTTGCCAATTCTGGTTCAAGAGCTCTGGGTTCATTGTTTTGTCTAAACAGCATTTTCCAAATAGTATTATAGGGCGAAGAGAAATTATCATTTTCAAGATGCTTTCTAGTTTCGTTTCAAAAAAAAAATCTCAAGTGAACCACACTCTCATAAACAGAAGAACTATTCAGCAGCAAACATCAAGAAATTCTGAATTACTAAACTGCCAAACGATAAGAGGGGACTGATTCTAAATCTGCGCTATTGATCCCTAAATTTTCACAGATCATGCTTCTACTGGGAAAAAAATAATCAACTATCCCGTTAATAATCTTTTTGGCCGCAATAAAATAGAACAAAACCGAGAGAAATAATTCATATATAGTAACTTCCACTCCAACTCTAACTTACATGGCAAAACTAACCAGTACAACAATTCAAGCCAGTCAATTTAAAAGCATATGTATATACATGGACGGAGACAGAGAGGAGCTTACTGGAGTTGGCCATGGAGATTTCGTTGCCCTCATTGGGGTCCAGCCAGACCTTGCCACGGCCACACTTGAGAACGCTCGCGGCGAGCCGTTTCTGGAGTTTCAACGACACCATGGCTTCGCTTTCCTACTCCTCTCTCTCTCTCTCTCTCTCTCTCTCTCTCTCTCTCTTCCTCTCTGCTGCAACCAGAGAGTTTGAACGGAAGAGAGCGGATTTTATAAAATGGAAGCTACTCAGGGCTAGGGTTAGGGTTAGGGCGACTGTGACTGTGTGAGGGGGGTGATTAAAGGTTCGGGGCTAACCCGGATTTGAGGCGTGGGGTAATGGGGCAGGCTTTATCCAGCTACATCGTAACAGATTTCAATCTAAAAAAGTGAATCCATGTGCCCAGAATTTCTGACTAGTTGAGGTGTACGTGAATGAATACTTTTAATTTTTTATTTCTTATCTTGCAATTAACATAAATTATGATCTTTATGTTAATTAAATTTTTGAACTCTATAATTGTGTCAATTGTATAATTCTATCTGTATCCGTTAGAATATGTCACTCACGTGACTATATGATATAAAAAGATAAAATGACTTAATTGGTCACAAAAATCGGGTTATTCTCACCTTATAAATCTCTATTCACTTTCTATTTAATTTTTTATTATTAAATTATTAAACTCATGTCTTCTATACCTATTCCATTGGTAACTAAGCATACCTCATGCTACATACACCCTTTTAATAAGTAAATCTATTTTATATTTTATCATAATTATAGTTTCATTATCTATCTCTTCTCATGTACTCATAAAAACACTTGTTAATTAATTTTTTTTTTCTTTTTTCTTCGATCTACTTCTTTCTTTATGTCATTCTTTTTTTTTTCGGTCTGTTTCTTTCTTCTTCTTTTTTTCTTGTTTTATTCTTTCCTTTTTTCTTATTTTAGCATACTTGATTTTTTTTTACTTGTTTCATTTTTTATTCTTATTTCGTAATTGTATTTATGCATTCAAGTTAATTGTCTTTTAAAAAAGTGTACATAAAATAAGTGCGTTTAACTATTAAATGGGGTATATGTAGCATGAAATAAGTTTATTTACTAATAGAGTGAGTATAGAAGGGGTGTGCTTAATAGTTTACGAATGAAAAATTAAATGAAATGAAAATAAAGATTTGTGGGAGTGGGAATAGTCTCACCTTAACACAATTGAAGTTTAAGGGCTTAATTGATGAAAAAAAATTAGGAGTTTAATTGACATAAGAGTAATAGTTTGAATGTCATATGTTTAGTTTATTCTAATCATTTATGTTACGTGGGTGACACACTTCATCAAATGACTAAATTAACACAATTAGAGAGTTTCAGTGGCTCATTTGATATATAAAAAAAAATTAGAAACTTAATTGATATAAGTGATGATGCACAAAATAGTCTCGTTCAAGATAAGATATAATTAATGGACAATTAATAAAATAATAAATGATAGTAATGTAAATATTGAGTCATATATATATATAGTGGTTTAGTTCTGATAACCTATTTCACTATGGGAAACGACAACAGTGACGGGCTCTTTTATTGATGAAGTAAGATGAACAGGAGAGAGAATGATGGTCAACTTCGGGAGAGATATAATAGTTGCTCAAGAGAGAGAAATGTTATGTGTGTGTAGAAAGGTGTTAAGATGCCCCTCTTAATAAAGAGAGCTTACAATTTACAGGCAAAAAGTCTTTAGGTGAGGCGGTGCGGTGTATTAAGGAGGATAGCTAAAAAAGTAAGTACAATTAAATAATGTCTTAATCTTTAATAATGAGTATTCTGATAATTGCTCATTACGTGCTATAATCTTTCTGAACTCCTTGAACTCTGAACTTGGTCGAATCTATAAATTATGATTGACCCGCCTTGTAGCTGTTTTGGGCTTATTAGATTTATTAGGCCTAATTCAACTAAAATTAAGCTCATCAATAAGAGTCATAGTTTAAGGGTTATACGTATAATTTATTCTAACTATTTGTGTCACGTGAGAGACACTTTTTGTTAAAAAATCTAATTGAGACATACAAAAAGAGTAAATTAACACAATTAGAGAATTCAGGAGTTTAATTGATATAAAAAAAATAAAGAATTTTATATTTTTAGGGGCCATATATTTAATTTATTCTAACATATACCAAGGGAAAAACACACCTATAATAGAACTCTAACACTAGTACACGTCGCTGTTTCGTGAAGGAGGAAGATTCTCGGCCGGTAAAATCCCCCAGTCAGTTGTTTATTCTCAAAATCAGTCTCCATTCAAACTTGTCCATCAAATAAAAACAAATTCCCCTCCAAATTCCACTTTATTTTCCCACCTTTTGTCAACGTTTCCCTCGTTTCGCCGGAAAATGCATCCCCTTTTTTGCCACCCATAATCACCCTAACCCTCGAAAATTTCTAACTTTGATCTCGAACACGGACATGGAGATATCTCTGATTTCCGATTCAGTAACAACAATAGCTTCAATTCAAAGCCTAGGGCCGGCTAAATACCTTATTCATCGCCGTAATTTAACATCCAACAACGTTATATCTATCTCCGATTCCTTATCGGAACAACAACTTTCTTCCACGATTATCTCTGCCGTGATTTTCCCGGTCGACGCCGTGGCACCACCGCCAGTGAAACCCAGTCATCTCAGAACTGCTCCTCGAACCCTTCTACGCAAGAGGAGACGCACCAAGCGAAGATCTTTGACCGATGGGGGAGATGAGGATGATGGAGATTATGGGTTTTTTGGTGACGCCAGCGATGGCGGCGGTTTTGGGAATGGTCCTTTTGGTGGCGGCGGTGGTAGAGGATGGAATTTTGATAGATTTGGTGGGTCAAATTGGGAAGAATGGTCATCGAATTCGTTTTCCGATCCGGCTTTCGATTTTGTGTACGAGGTGTTGTGTTGGATTGTGCTTTCAAATTGTTTGCATTTTGCGTTCAAGAAGGTGGTGAGGATTGTGGCTGATGGAATTGGTGATCCGGCGAGAGAGAAGGTTGCGATGAGAATCACACCAATTTGCTAAATTGGTAACGTGGTATTGTTCTATCTCGACTACCCGAATAATGTTTTGAAAAGAATGGGGGATAATTGGCTATTTAGGATTACATGCCTCTTGATTTTAATTTGTTTTGGTTGGGGGGAGGGAGGGGGTTTCATAATATTTTCATTGACAATTCAATGTAAATAATTGCATATATTTTCATTTCGTCATCTGATTTCTACTTGTAAATATGATACTTTGGTTGGTAACTTGGTATATATCAATTAGATGACTCTTAAAAAGTTATTTTCTGTATGATTGTGGTGGGTTTGAGTTCATAATCTATCTTATAATGCCTAATTACCAGTTTTGAATTAAGTAGAGTGTGAAGAACGCTATGTAAATGATTGATTAGCTTATGATCAATTTTTATGTTACATACATGTACTTATAAAAAAAATTCGCTTTGGGCTTTGATGCTTAAGAACGGAGAATGGAAGTGGTTGTATTGTTCTTGATAGTAGGAATACAAAATCTAATAGCCTTTAGGATGCCATTCCCATTCATCTTTAGCATTACCCATGGATTGGATCTACAGATATTCTACTCATGTAAAATAACATATGGGGATTGTGTATATCACCGTAAAGATTTCATGGTGGAATTTGTTGCATGTGGCATGTGGGTTTCTGAAAAAGTTATGAAATGAATTTCTGCAGAGTCAATGCCAATGGAAGATAATATGCCTTGTCAATGAATTAGGGTGCAGCTTGACTAGTGTTCAAGACTTGCTGGGGCTTAGATTTACCGACGTGTGAACCACCGGAGAAAACATGGAAAAGGATAAATAGGATTGTGGTTTCTGCTTGTGAAGTTATGGAAATTTGTTTGAGGTGGGTAGTATCTTAGGATATATCTTAATCTTGCTGGTATTGTGGCAGAAAAAGAAGCATGTGCAAAAAATTAGTAGTCTGGGAGAAAGCTTCTTTGGGGGTGCGATCTTTAGCAGGAATTCCATTACTGTTGATCGTAGGTGTTTTGACTCTTCTCTTAAGCTTTCTTGCACAAAGATTGATAGGGAGTAGAGTTTAATTTATGTGGTCGTATCCTGTGCACAACAGAACTATGAGAACTAGATGATTGAGTTTGATTTGCTAGATAAGGGGTGGGTGGTGGATTTAATAGATTGAAAGTTGAAACAATATACATTGATGTGAGGTCAAAAGATCAGTATTCATTGACATAAAATACTCCTGATTCAGCAGAGTATAAAATTTTTAACTGATGTGGTCAACTAAGAGTTGTGTTGTGACGTAAATAGTTTGAGTGAGACATTATAGGTTTATGGTATTGTAGAATCAAATGTGACATATTAACGCCAATATCTGTTTTTTGGGTATTCATTTTGAGATATAATCGTCTATACGGAGAAGGTGGTAATTTGCTGTCAATTGTTTATGCCAGGACGAGTAGGATAGGGATGGTGACTAGTGACAATGTAGCCTTCCCATTGCTAACAAAGGCGAGTGGATGACTAGGATGTAAAGGTTTTGTTTGCTAATGTTCTAGATCGTAAATCTAGGAGCTATGCATTCACTATTAATTTTTCATATTTTGGAATCAACCAAAACACGAAATTACAGAAGTCTTGCGCTTTATAGCTGATATGAGAATGATAGCCATGATCTAGTTAAGGTGCAAAGTGGGGTGGGTTATGCAGGAATGCCTAAACACAACTTGGCCTGGTTTTGTTTGTTTTTCCTTTGTGGGTTCTTTAAAGAGGCATCTAAGTTTCTTGGAGCACTTATCCTAACCTCCTATGCACATGTAATCCTTCCGTTTCACATGCATCAAGATCATCTTAAGCCCCTCCTTTTTGCCATTTCTTCTGCCCTGCGACCATTGCATCCCGAATATTATGTCTTGTTGCATGCAAGGGTCTTGAATGTTACTGGTTACTGATTTAGACAACTTAACTCTCTTTTTTTGGTGCTGCATTGGTTTTCAAATCTTTATTTTTGAGTAAGATATTTTTCTTTGCCTTCCTCCATTTCACGATTTTTCTTACATGCCACTGCAATTTAATTTAGAAATTTTTTACCTGCATTGCGTTTCATTGTCTTCTGTTCTGATTTTTGTAACCTTGTGTTAACAACAGGTAGTTTGAACCTTCATGCAATAGGAGAAAAATTTACCTGGGTTAGATGTTCCAAGTCAATATGTATTAGTTTGTAGGAGAAAAATTCTGAGGTGCGTTAGGCCTCCCACTTTGTCGTTGATAATAACTACAAACAGGTTTGTGGTTGAGATAAGGGACTACTTTGAGTACGTGGAGTAATGATTAGTGGTAGATATAGACCCAATTTATAAAGGACTTTGAAATATCACATTCTACTGTGTTTTTTACTTTTTTGGTATTTTTTTACCAAGTAGAGAATCGTTTCAACCATTTTCGTTGGTTACGTGTTTACCATACTAATTTTGAATCTATATAATTAGGAGTGATAAAGTATGACACGATTCGTTAATAAGATACAAACATATACTAAATTAGAGAATTTGACTCTTCCTTAAATTACATGTTTAGTAAACGAGTAGGTTCAATACGACACGATTAATAAATGAATTGGGTATGAGTGAAGTCAGTCAAAAGAAATACACGATATGAATCGTTTATATATTTGTTATATATAGTTAATACACGATATGACCGATTCGGTAAACACCAACTAATAAACGAATCGGATATGAAAAAAGTATTTTTTGACACGAATTTACTAAGATTTGATACGAATCTGTTTTACCCGATACAAGTGACATGCCTTTATATAATCATACTAGGGATAACTTGTGCTTGAAGACGCGATAAGTAAGAAGTGATGGATTGGGGGAAAAAAAATCAATGTTAATAATTTTGAGATGAATGTTAATGGCTGATGAATGAGTCTATTTAAGACCGTTGAATGAGTTTATCGAAGTCTGTCATATATATATACTAGTCATAACTCGTGCCTAAAGATACGATAAAATATAAAATTCTAGCGTCCAAAAAATTGATCCCACTATATTAATTTTTTTTAAAATATATTAATTAAAAATTAATTAAATATTAAATAATTAAATATATGATAAAAATGAGTGATGTGATATTTTTAGGGAGAAAATATATAAATGATTAAATATGTGATAAAAATGAGTGATGTGATTTGACGTTTAAGTTTGACAAAGGAATTATAGATGAGATAAGTGATTGATGATGGTTTTGAGGGAAAAAATATGACTGAAATAAAATTCAAACACACTCCTGTTTTATTATATATATATATATATATATATATATAGTAAGATTTTTTTGGCAAAATTTGAACTTTAAAAAAGCTATTTCTTTGATTTTAGATTTAGTATTACATATTGGCCTAGGTTAGTTGGCTTTCTCTCAATCCCCTAACTAGAAGGTTGGGAGGTTAAAACTGAAATGATAGATTTAAATTTGAGGATAACAAATAGAGGATTGCAGTGTTTACCAAAAAAAAATTATTAAATCGATGTGAATGGTTGAATTAATTTATGAGATTCAATTCAATAAATTTTTTAGTAAACAAATTTTTGGTAACAACCTTTTTCTAATAAATATAATTTATCCTTAAAAAAACAAAAGGCAATATTACAGTAACATATCCTTTCAAATTTATAATTTCTTAAAGTTTAAGTTACAAGTTTTAAAAGTATAAATTATAACTGCAAAAATCACGACCGATCTTAAAAAATTATGACCGATCGTGAAAACTAAAACTTTTAAAATAAATGTATAACTGTTGAATGAGTATTTTTGATTGATCATAATATTTTATGATCAATCATAAAATTATAGAAAATTCCATTTTACCTCTTAAAGATACAAAAATTTCAAATTTGCTCATGAATGATTAAATTTTTCACATTATCCTTTCAAAGAAATAAAAATGTTATAATGTGATCTACTGTATATATTTTTGTTTGATTGTCCGTATATGTTGTGCCAAATCAATCAATTAGAAATTACAAAACAGATGAACAACTAAACAGAAATAAAACAGTGAATCACATTATAATTTTTTAATCTTTTTAAAAAGGAAATGTGAAAAATTTAACCATTCAAAAGACATTAAAATCTTTTATATTTTCCAAAATTATTTTAAACAATTATAACTTCATCTTTGTGGGAAGTGTAAAATTACCCTAAAAGGAAACGATACAAGGAATCTACAATATAAACAATAAAAAGTAGGGTAGATACATGCACCCACATGATCAGCATAATCCAAGAGTAAGAGATAAAAAGCAGAAAATGACATTGTCGATGACTAGATGCAACTAGGTGCAACTTATTATCTTATGCACAGGAACAGGATGCTTCAAAACCACTGACATAACATAAAACTACGCATTGAACTTTCACACAAACACGATCTGACGTTCTATATATCTGCTCAGAAGATAATATCATGATGTTCAGTAGCAGCAAAGTCATCCATCATCATCCAAAGGTTCACCGAGTCCGACTCACTGGTTCCCCCAAACTGACCCAACTCAGGCTCCAATCCCAGGAAAGATTCCAACTCGGAAATCTGTTCTTTGAACTCATATTCATCATCTACCACTGAGTTGAGGTAGTAGGGTTGGCTGTGGACCTCAAAACCCATCAATGGTTGTGGAGGTGACGGCTCGGTTGACGGCGAGTTCTCTTGAGTTGACTCGGGAATGATACACCTTTTTTTGGGTGGGGGTGGTTGAGCAAAATTGAGCTTGGCCTTATCGCCGCGGATGCGCTTGGCAGCCTCATCATAAGCTCTGGCGGCTTCTTCGGCGGTGTTGTAGGTTCCGAGCCAGACTCGGACACCCTTTTGTGGGTCACGTATCTCAGCTGCCCATTTTCCCCATGGCCTCTGTCTTATCCCTCTGTACATGCTCTTCCGAGGTCTCAGAGTCTGACTCGCTCCCTGAGTAATCTTCTGAGTCTTCTCACTCGTCCCTACAATCCCAAACTCATTCTTCTTCCATACTCATTTTACAGAACACTCGTATGTACGTAAAATACAAACAGATCATACTTTACAGAAAACCCATGTATATATTCATAGTCTACAACATGCATGCATATATATATATCTATGGGTGTGTGTGTGTGTGATGCGCATGCATCATATTCATATATTTATTTAGGTTGGCACTACTACCCGCCATGCAGCATCTAAAGTCGCATACATGTATGTATGCCATCATGATCATGGAAGTATACATATGTAGCTCTGGATGCATGCGTATATATATGTGTGTGTGTGTGTGTGTGTACCTCACCTTGGTTGAGTTGCTGCTTCTTGAGCGTGGCCATGTTATCAGACTGGTTGGAGTGGTCTTTGTCGCCGGAATAGTTGAAGCCCCCGAGTTCAGAGATGGTGTCCAACGCATCCCGGAGGTCATGGTTGGCCAGTTTCCGGCCACGTTGGATCGGGACGTCGTCGGAAATTATTGCACCACCACACATCTGTTGTTACTTCAAGAGACAAGTTAAGAGAGAGAGAGAGAGAGAGAGGGAGAGAGAGAGAGAGAGAGTTGTGTGCGGCATATAGTCAGTGGGGGTTGGTGGGGGCTCGATTTATCGAATAACAGTTACAAGTTGCTACCAACCAATTCAGAAAAAGAGTAATCTAGATCGATTAAATTTGAAGTCTAAATAATATATCAGTTGATTATTTAAAATTTTTATTGGAGCCCAAATAACATGACAATAATGCATGAAAGAAGCTCAAATCAACTGTCATGTCATTTGGATTTCAAAATTTAATCAGTCTAACATTACTGTTGAAAAAGAGGACAAGAGCCAACGATGACTTTTTTATTTTTATTTTTTTATTTTTTAGAATAATGTTATTAAGATCTAAAAAGAAATTATTTAATTTATTATTGTAAGCAATTTAGATCTCAAAATTAAATATTTTTATCTCAATAAACCAACACAAGATTTTAACGAGATGGCAGAGCATCTGAGTTCCAACTTTGGACTCAAGCTGATAAGCTGAGGTGAGAGGTTTGGCGTGTAATTTGTAAACATGATATTCTAATATAAATAAGTTCAAGAGTTATCATCTTAATAATAATATTAAATTATGTCACTATTACATTATTATATTAATAAATTAAATTTGATTTTTAAGTCCTAATAGCGATACTCTTCTATCAATCAAGCGGACTACTCATCTCCTATGCTTACCACTGCAGAAGCCCAAAATCAAATGTACCTAGTAGTCTTACTATGTGAAGAAATTGTTTTCGTAATACAAGCTCGTGACAAACATCACAATAGAGTAATTTTACTGATCTCTCTTGGTAGGGGAAAATTATTTGCTTTGCTAATAGCTTCCTTGGTACTGTAACCACCAAGGAAAAATTAATGGTGAAGAAAAGACCAAAACGGAAATGGCAATTTGAAAGAAGATATACTGATGTGCACAACGTGGAGCTAAGAATAGCAGTACCAGTATAAAACCAAATAGAACAGGCCTGTGCTGGAAGCAGAAAGATTCCTTATATGGCCTCATCCTAAGAAACAGGCCAAAAAACATTGCTCGTTCTCCCGTCCCCTGAGAGAAAATGGTGGTCTCTGCCTTCACTGCTTTCCTCAACCATTTATCTTGCTTCCATGACTTGTAGTCTAGTTTATTTTGGTTCCCAATCTTGGCATGTATAAATAACTCAAAAAACGTCACAGAATTTATAATTATTCCTCAACTAAAAAGACAACCCAGCACACGAGACTTGCATCCTTGCCGGTTAGTCAATTTGAGTGCTTGATCTACCAACTAGCCATCACAAAAGCCAAAACCATCCCCAATTCCTCATTGCTGCTTAAAGTCAGCATATTACTGTAATTTCTTTTTCTTTTGCTCGAGTAGGTTTTTCCTCGGTTACCAACTATTTTTTTTCCTTCTCTGAATTTGTTTTTTTTTCTTCTCTGAATCTGTTGTTTAAAGATCTTAGTGCAGATATTATGGTTGTCCCTGAACATCCTTATTATTTTGTGACACCGTAAGATTTCCAAGATCAGAAGAAGTCCATATTATACAGGAAACACAGGACCATATCAACTGCATGCAGATCAATGATCAAAAAGCAAAAGTAAGAAAAGAGCCATCAACAATAAAACCCAACTCATACACAGGCAAGACACATCGCAAAGCAAAAACATAACTACTTATAACTTTGTCTTTCCAAAGCCAATTTGAAGCAACAAAGAAGAACAACTTCCAATCACAAGCAACAGGGTATATGAACTACAGTACATTATAAGTGTAAATCACAAGACAAGCATCAACAAAGTAAGTCAAATTTTCAAGAGAAACGTTATAATAGCCCCCACAAGTTGATATGAAGATGGGAGATAGTGTAATCAAGCATATGAGAAATGAAAAGGTTCACAAATAGAATTCCAAAACTTCTCTACCCGGCCATTTTAGTCAAGCGGTGAATGGTACTTCTTGCGAGCCTGTTACCAGGATCAAGTTTCATAACAGTCCTGAGGTCTTCTGCCCCAAGCTTGTACTTTTCCATACTCTCATATAGGAGGGCCCGCTGTACAAGGACAGATACATTGGTACTGTCCTGTTCTAGTACCTGCAAATATAATGCAAATTATTAACTCTCTTCCTACACAAGCAATGTAATCAATGAAATGGTTACACAACATTAAGCAGGTAAAGAATCAAGCGACAGCTCATGAAGCTGCAAAGCAAAATGAATTGGACAGTGCCATACATGCTGGGCCCAATCAAATAAATATGTGCCACTTAATTAGCTGCCATCCTATTCTGGCTATGTTCCAACACTTCATAACATGAGATTGCGTCAAGGCATGTGTAGCAGAGGACATGTTTTGGATCAATATATCTCTTGCACCAGCTGGATCAGCTTATGATGTTCAAAAGGCATATTGGGTAGCAGAGCTTAAAGAGTTATCTGAGAGTTTTATGACTAAAAGATTATCGGGATGCTATAAGAACTCAAGCTAATTTCTACAAAAATGTGTAAATGGAAATTAAACATATGAAGTATGAACCCTGAAATTCTTTCAACAGTTTAAAGTTATGATCATACCTTCGTACAGTCAGCGACAGCCTTCTTGTACTCCCCAACTTCTTTGTAACAAGAAGCCCGGCATGATAAGACCTCCATTGTGCCAGCATCATCACCAGCCTTGTCAAGAAGAATTACAGCCCATGACAACCACTTTATGGCATCAGGATATTGCCCCTGCTTGTAATTATCCATTCCCTTGTTCTTTGCCGTTGGTGCAGTAACCCCAGAAGGCGGGGGAGGAAGCCCTTCAAGCTCAGTTGTCCTTCCATTGTCATTCCCTCCCCCAAATTCTGATTCAAAACCCCAATCATTGCCTCCAGAAAACTGATCATTGTGCAGCCCTTCAGACTCTTTTGTCGCAACCCCACCCGAGGCCGAGGATGAGGAGAACAAAGAATCAAACACATCAACACCAGGGGAATGCACAGATGGTTGGTTCTGAGAAGCAAAACTCCCAAAATCGTCCATCTTTGAAGAAGTATCCATGCTCGAACTATTATTTTTTGTGGGAAAAGCATTTGACATAAATGACGATGTACTCGGTTTCGAAGCATTCTTAAAATCCCCGAATGAATCATCTCCCAAATTGCTCTTATTATTACCTTTACCTGCCGAATTAATATTAGCATCCGGCTTTGACCCAAAATCAACCAAATTGCCAAATGGGTCTTTATTTGAGCCCATCCCTCCACCACCTGTGGCTCCACTTCCACCCATACTCTTCAGGGACGGACCACCAAGATTGGGACTTCTGTTGCTAGCAGTAGTACTCACATTAACATTGACACTGCTATTGCTATTGTAAGCACTTGTATAGCTCCCAAAACTCTCAGAAGAGCCCCAGTTTCCACTACTTTTCACCGAATTGCCCGTCTTTGGCAGAGAATCCGCCACATTCCCCATCGAAAACACATTCTTATTTGACACCGGCGTTGCATTTTTCAAAGGCGCATTACTATTTGTACCCTTATTCTGCCCTAATGCCGAGCCCACGAGATCGCCGAACAAATTAGGGCTTTTGTTCCCAATTCCAATATTTGAAATGGAATTGGTCATAGAAGGCGTTGAAGACCAACTTTTCCCGAATATGTCACCAACCATCGACGTTGAGCCGGATAATGAACCCGGCATAGCCGATTGACTCGGTGCCGCCGGTTGGTGAGTCCAGGAGGGTTTGTTGGATTGCCATGACGTCGTATTAGGCTTTGAAAATGAAGATGCTGAATATGAATACGAGGTTGTTTTTTTGTTCTTTTGATCGTTGAGAGATCGAGAACGGTTTGTGTTGACACCGAGATCGAACTCGAAGTTGTTTAGAGATACATTTTTATTCGATTTTCCAATATTCGAATTCATTTTTTATTGAATTTTGCGGAAGATTACGGAGATCAAAAGAACAAGAAACTGTAATTATAGTATATATGTAGATCGGAGAGAAGGAAATGAGAGATCTGGTCGATTTAGAACGTACCTGATAAGAAAGAGATTGCGAATTCGTGATCCGAAGAGACAGTGTGTCGATCAGAGCCCAATTATAAAAGTCTGTCTGCGATTGTGCTAACCTGCGTCTTGATCGCGCAGAGAGAGATGGTGGTGGTGGCAAATGTTCAACGCAGCTTGCTAGCTTTGGTTTTTCGAAAGTTTAAATTAGGACGGAAATGGATGGTAGAATGTGTGATTTAAAGATTACAAAGGGGGAGATTCTGTAAAACGAGGTGTTCTGGTCGGTTGTTCCATTCGTATGGTTTACTGGTGATTGTAGATGGTTAGGATTTACAATACAAAACTTAAGTTGATGAATTTGACCGTGCATAATTTTATTATTAATGATATAATTGTGGCTATTTTGTTAAATAAATTTTTATTTGATTTACTAATATTGTATGGTCGGTTTGTTCTATATGTGTTATTGTGCATATATTCTCAACTTAATTGTCTAAGATGATTTAAATGTAATTGAAGATGATATTCAAAAAATTCATGATAGTGTAACTTATTGGACAACATCTCTCAAAAGAGTGGAAGATTTAAATGAAGTGATGAGGATTAAGGAGTTTTGAAGCGAGGCAAGGAAGTGATTATGAATTGCAACTTTCTCCTCCATCTTTTTAATCATATATTGATTCCAAATGTTCATTAATTGATGATTTCTTTGATTTTAATAAGTTTATACAAACAAGAAATATAACAAAAGCACGTGAGAGGTCTAGATCGTTATTTAAAAGATGGTATGATGTCAAGAACTTCAGTTTTTGATATACTATTTTTTTGGAAGACAAGTGGTCTCAAGTATCACTTGTTTCAAATGATTGCTAAAGATCTTTTTGTTATTTTTGTTTCTATTGCCTCGGAATCTGCTTTTAGTACAAGTGAGAGGGTGATCAGTCCACTTCGCAATAGACTTCTTCCATCTACAGTACAGACTTTAATGTGTTCTCAAAGTTGATTATGTCCTAAGAACAAGGTATTAAAATATTATTTGTGTGTGCATCATAATTTTTTTGGGGGGGTGACTAATGCATTATTATTTTTTTGTTAGATTCATCTACTTCGACGGGCTTGAAGAGCTACACATTATTGGAGGATCTTAATATTGATGATGAATTATATCATTTTAGTTGAAAATTTTTCCTTGGAAGAATCTATTTTTTTTTTCTTTTAATGATATAGGAAAATAATATTGAAGAAGTAGATTCTACCACCACCGATAATGTTAAGAGATGATTGAGTTGATAACTTTTCAATTTCAACCAATTAATTTTATTAGTAAATACAAAATAATTTTTATTCAATTATTATAGTTTTTTATGTTTTATTTTCTTTATTAAATTACAGGTGTGAAACTACATGGCAGAAAAGTTTTTCTATTACAAATATTCTGGTAGTAATTTGGATATTTGTTGTTTGTATTATGTTGGAATATGTTATGCTATATTATGTTGTATTAGATTATGTTAGATTATTTAGAATGTTGTTAGATTATTTAAAATGTTAAATTTATTTAGAATTTTGGATTATATTGTCTTGAGCTTAAGCTTGGGCTTAGGCTAGGGCAGGTACAAGGGCAGGGATTAGAAATTTACTTGTGGACCGGGATGAGAATGAAAATTATACCCGTTAATGGGGTGGACCAGAAATAAACGGAATTTTTTTAAATGGGTACGAGAATGAAAACTACACCCCCGTCTCTACTTCGGTCCACTGACATCCCTACATTCAACCGAAATTTATACTTTATTTACCATTGCTGCAAATTCCATACTGGCCCCGAAAGAATTAAGGATTCCTCTACATCTAATTGGGCAATCCTCAGTTCACAATCAATGTGAAGGCAAAGTGTTGCAAGAAAACGATTGTTTTCTTTCAAGAGTAATTTGCAAAACACACCTCCAGTTCCTATTTGATCCCTGAAGTTTAAACTTCAACAATTAAGTCCTTAAAATTGTGATTTGAGTCGCGACGTTGTCTTTCGGTCTAGAGCTGTTCAAATATGCTAACGGGATATCATCACGTGATAGCAACGTGACATGGTAGAGGGGTACTTATGTCCAAACAAAATATTTCCCGCCTATGGTTATATCTAATCTTTCATCTTCGACCTATCTTCTAAGTATAAAATGGAGACATTAGTGTGAAACATCAACACGGAGACACAAAGAGATTTTTAGTAAGAGAGGGACATACTTAAAGAGATTCTTAAAACTCCTTGAAGATTGACACATCAATACGAAGAGGGACGCTAAATGATAATCTCAAATCGCAAATCGTCGAGTATTTATGTCTTGCTATCGCGTGATAATATTCTATTAATAGAATTCAATAGATCTAGGTGGAAGGACAACATTGTGATTCAAATCACAATTTGAGAACTGAATTCAAACTTTAAGACTGTGTTTTGCAAATTATCCTTCTTTCAATTATGAGTAATGTTATTGAAATCTAAAAATAAACATAATTTATTGATCTAATAATGTGTCAAGTGATAAAGTTTAAATAGAGAAATTCAATAATTATCATTACAACAATATTATTAGACCATGTCAATATAACATCATTATGTCAACAAATTAAACCAACCTTTTAAATTTCGATGACAATACTCTTCAACTATTATGCATGCATTGAAATACGAGTTTCCCAAGAAAACAACCAGTTTTTGTGATGCATTTCTCTTTTATTTTAATTAGTTTTGAATGTTATTATTGTTGAGAAAAAAAGCGGTGGGAGTAAGGCACAACACCCAACAACCACCCTGTTAAGCCTTCACCGGTAGAATTATAATGTCCCTGACAACGTCTAGAACACCTCTTAGGCCAAGACTGAATTAGGCTAGCATAACAGTCAACCACCAATCTCTAATGAAAACACCAAGACTCGAACTCCCAACCTTTAGACAAGGAATAAGATCGATATTACCACTAAACCACACTACTCGACGATTTGATCATTTTTTTTGGGTTGGCGTGGTAATTTTGCTTTGAATTGTGTGGTGGTGGTTGTTGCAATTAAGATGTATAATGAAGAATGAGTATATCTCTAGGAGCACTATAAGAATTAGAGTTTTTTGAGACAAATGTTTTATAACTTGTCTATTTACTATCATAAAAAACATATTTTAAAGAAAAAAGGTTTTTGTGTGGCAGTAGTATTGTCATTAAAAATTATTTACCGCCATAAATACTATTTTAGAATCCATGTATTATGATCGGGCGTTGTAGTGACATGTCTTTTCATAGTAAGTGGAGTTTCAAAAAGTCTTAATGACAGCAACGAGTTGTCTCAAATAGTATTTGTGACAGTTAATAAATATTTTACGACAACACTACTGTCACAAAAGTCTTTTTTTTCTTCGGAACAAGTTTTTTTTGTGATAGGGACATAGCCGTTGCAAAAAAATTATCTCAATAAACCATAATTCTTGTAGTGAGTACACAATTTTGTTTTTTTTGGTTTAATGGTTAGTGGTGTACAGACTAACTTACGCGTATTTCAACTAATCTTTTTCTCAGTCTGGTCAAAGATAGGTCATCTATGCCGAGACAAGGATATTCAATCTGAATAAATCTTTCTTAGTCTAACCCAAAAAAATTACCAAAATTTAAACTTATGATATCTAAATTTACAGTTTATCCTTATTATCGATTGAATTACCTTCCGGTTAGAGTATACAATTAAAGTAAGCTTAAAATTAATCAAAGACTCTGGTTATTTCTAAGAAAAATGAGTTACAGACTCAAGACCTAAATGACTATGCATTATTCTAACAAATGCGCGTAATTTAGTCCAAACATCCCAGTTGACAAAAAAAAAAAAAAAAACGAAAACATAACTATTAAAGGGAAGACTTCAAACCCAAAAACTATCAACTTTTGTAGTTGCAACTTCTTCAATTTGTTCTGCTTGTTTTTGACAGACTTCATTTGTCCTTTCTCTCTTGATTTTCTTCATCTACATTCAATTTAATACACACCACTAACCTGCACCATTCATTCGTTTAGTGACGGATCCATTATTTTGTCCTTTTTTTTTTGAACAGTTTATACATGTGGAGGGGTGGATGAGCTTCGTACCCGAGAGTTTTAGGTCTAATGGCGGGGTGAAATGGCCAAATCTTAGGTATAGAAAATCAGATGGACAACATTGATAATATTTTTTTTTATCAATTCAAATTTCCGATGCGTGAAAATATATCGCACAAAAAAGAGTTGAATACAAAGACATTGACATAAAAAGTAGACGGACAAAAAAAAAAAATGTTTTGATGCATATCTACTAAGTTGTCTATCAAAGCGTTACTCGACATTCTTTTCCATCACAAAAATCATATATGATTGAATTCTTATCAAACTTTTTAACAATTTCCTTTTCTAATAATACATTAGACTACTTGAGAGGGAATATTTTTTTATGAAAGTTGGTGGACCATAGTTTCTATTAAAACTTTTTCTTGTCGCTATTTGAAACAGTTAAAGAGAATGAGATTGATGAGATTCAAACCCGCGAGCTAATGGTCCAACAGCGGGCTGCAATGACCATTAAGTTAATCGTTGATCCTCAAGCTATTTAAAAATATAAAAAAGTGATGGAGAGGTCAATTCTCTCAACAATATCATGTCCTTGAAGAGATGAATAGATATATTTAGGAATTTGAAAAATTACACGGGTCGTGTTGTTTTTGGCCATATGATAGCTCCGTCACTGTATGTATGCTTCATTGACACACGTATCAAATTAAGATAAATTAATTGTCGGATATAATTCTTGAAAACTAAATTTAGTTTCCAACAAAGTCAGCACACCATGAATCAAATTAAAATTTCCACTACTAGAATCTATCTGCAGGGTGGAGGGTATTGAAAACCGGAGTAGCCTACTCTTGCATTTACACATGTAGATGTGAGCCTCAAGTTGCGGCTATGCTTCAAATTGACGTTGTTAAATCGAACATTTTGACAAGGATTAATCGAACTGCACATTAGATTTACTGCAACTGCTGACATTGATGTTCCTCTGATGTTTTCAAAATTAACATCGCTGATCTTTATGAGGGATGGCTGCATATCATTGATCAAAACCCGAGTTAGTAATCTTTTTTTTGGGTCTCAGAAAGATAAATAATTTTATTGATTCACGAGGTTTGGTAGAAATTTAATACCAGAGAGAAATAGAGAGAGAGAGATAACCTTGGTGGATCTGGTGTGGTAACCCTGGTCAATGATGATGGGGTTTTGAACATTGTTCATGACAATATTGCTGAAAAGAATTCCTGAAGCTCTGCTTGGAGTTTTTGCTGGATATGTCTTGATTCTGAGACCATTGGTTGTACCTACTAAGGTGCAGTTTCTAACAATGATCCCTGTCACGTCCATTTCGTTTGGTAACTTGCCAAGGCTACCCACACTGTTTCAGACATGAAAATGGCAAAATGCTCAGGACTGCACATATATAAAACTAAAAGAAACAATGACATGTTTGGTTTAAAAAACTGTTTTTGATTTTTTTTTTTGTGACGCAGAATTTGTTTAGTTATATGATTTCAAAAACAATTATACTGAATAGAAAATATTAAAACTTGTTTGAATAGTAACTCAAAAAATAATGAAAATAGAAATGTGATAGTGGTGGAGTAGTGGATGTGGTGGTGGTGGTAGTATTTTTTAGATTCTAAAAAAGTTGTTTCCAAAAATATACAAAATAACTCTAACTTGTTCTCTAATAAATTTATCTAATTTTTGTTCTCAGTTTTCAAAAAAACATAAACAAAAACAAAAAAAAAAATTATTGGCCAAATAATTTTTCTTCCAGAAAACAGTTTCTGAGATACAAACCAAACAAGACCAATGTTTTTTGTGATGCAATCCATATAGTGAAGTACTACATGCCATACTAAGATAAATAGAAACTATATAGATCATGACGGATTTTTGATATAATGTCACTTTGCCATACCATAAGATAAACAGAAACCATTTTCTCCCTTCAATAATTTTGGTATGCTAATAGTCACTAAAGTCATTAAAAAAGTTTAGCCTAATATTTGCTTTCATATCGACCGATTTTAGGGTTACTGTGTTATTTCGGTTTCGTTTAATCACGCTCAAACTTTGTGGTGTCACCAATCTTTTCACCCAACTTGTATGTAAAAATGGGGAAGATAGAGATTTTGTCGATAACCTAAGGAGTAATTCAAGTGGTAAAAAAGATGAGTCGTAAATTCAAACGTCTTGAATTCGAATTTTGATAACCTCTCATTAATACCTTAGTCCTGACATAGATAACTTATCTTTGATCGGACTAGTGAGAGGATTAGTTGAAATGTACGTAAGCTGGTCCAGACACACTTAATCATTGAACAAAGGTAAAAAAAAAGAAGAGATTTTGTTGGGTGAAGTATAGGTACCTGATGCCATGTCCAGGTCCGCAGGTGACTTTGGTAATGTTAACATTGGTAGCTCCTTGGCCAATAGAGATGCAATCATCACCAGTCCTGATGACATTTCTCACAATTCTCACTAAATTTGATTTGCTGATGTGCATGCCGTCGGTGTTCGGGCTATCGGCCGGAGAAGTTATGTGAAGTCCGATTGCCCTGAAGAGATAGCTGTTGGTTATGTGCATGTGGAATCCCATGCTGTTCACCAAATTGATCCCCCTAATGATTGTATCTTTCATTTGGCTGAAATAAATAGCCTGCACAACAATGCAAAACACATCATAAATTTGTTTTGCTTCTCACTTTAACCACCATAGCAATGTGTTTGGTTTTGGTATTAGGGATGAGATTGGACAAAATTAGTCTGTCGATCACTTAATATCAAGTTCAGACCAATTACGTTGTAAATGTCGGGATCAAAACAATGGATAAATTAAGTATATCCCAATCGAATTGCATATTAGAAAAAGTATCACAACTCTAATCCATAATAGCATTAAATTGACTCATAATTCAAATAATACAAAAAATCACTACAAGAATTAGGTTCTTTTGACACATTTTTTTGTGACAATTGTGTTTACTGTTACAAAAAAACGTGTTTTTGAAGGAAAAAAGGTTTTGTGCTGATAGTATTGTCACAAAATGTTTATTTAGTGTCTCAAATACTATTTAGGACGAAACATTACCACCATAAAAAATTTTTAGGACTCTAATTATGGTGGCTATTATGGCGGCATTGGCTGCCATAATAAATGGAGTCTTAAAATATTTTAACGGTGACAATGAACCGTTTCAAATAGTATTTGGGATAGCAAATTACTTTTTCGTGACAACATTATTACCACAATTTTCTTTTTTAAAACAGATTTTTTTATGACGGTGAATACAATTACCCCAAAAAGCATGTCTCAAAACACTTTAATGCTTATAATGAATTGACCAATTATTGCGACCGATAGAGATTGAATTAGACTCAATAGTTCAGCCTCATCCCCGTTGTGCCGAAAAAACTAGAAAGAAGAACAACCCAGAAGCTTACAGCTGGGAGATGGACGCAGTTAGGGTTCTCCTTGCAATCATTGTATTTCCACACAGCCTGACCTTGTCCATCGAAAGTGCCTCCGCCGGTGAGAATCAAGCCGGTGATGCCGTCGAATGTGATCCATCCACTACCGGAATATTCTGAGACATCTGCTACTGCTTTTAGGGTTCCCATAACTTGAAATGTTATGGGGGCTTGGCATTTGCATGGCCCTTGGAATACGGTTTCAGAAAGTTTGTAGACCCCAAGAGGAACAACAATCCTAACTCTCCCATTGTAATTACATGCAGCAGTCCATGTCTGAATGAAAGCCTGCATGGATAAAAAGATTTTTCTGATTTTAATGAGGAGTCAAAAGATTGCGATATCGGTCTTCAACCCAGGCCTCAGGCCTCATTCAAAGGCATGGTATCAACTATAGACTCATATGATATTGAAACGCATCAACCGTCGCGTCATATAAGATGTGATGAGATAGGACACAGAAAATACTATATAAAAGAATAAACTAAATATGATGAAACAATCCGGTCATATCAATAACAATATTCCAATTGACTCGGAGTTAATTTGAAGATGTTTCGAATGGTTAGATTGACTTGATTAAGACTCATGGGTTTACATGAAACGTGGAACTACTCAATTCGGGCTTGATTTATCTTTTAAACGAATTGAGTTTGATTAAATTTTTTAGATTTGTTTAGAAAATGAGCTTAAAATGTTCGGCTCGATTTACAAAATTTGACTCATTTATATGTAAAGTAGTCAAGTTACTCGGGTTCAATTTGTTTTAAACTTTTTTTTTAAACAAGTCGAATTTGAATAATATTTTTGGATTCGACTCGGGCTCGCTTGGATGAATTATCAGCCGTACATATAACAAAGTGTTCATGTAGCCAACTTCAAATATGAATGATCAAACGTAGGATTTATAATTAACATACATTTCCATTTTAAAATTTTAATCAATTCATGCACTATCGCATATAGAATCCAAACACTTTCTGCAGAAATTTGCCTGGGTGCTGTACAGTTCTTTTCCTGGGTGGGCACCAAACTGCATCACATTAAAAACCTTCTCAACGCCAACGCCGGCAGGGAGACGAGGACCAGCGGGACGGCGAGGACCGGCAACACGACCATGACCACGACCACCACCACCGAAAGCCTCGCAAGAGACCAGAGCTAAACACAAAACAAGCACCACAATTGTGCTAGCAGTTCTTCTGATGGCCATTGCAATCGACCCCCAAACCTATGCTACAATACCTAGTTTTTTTTTTTCCCCAAAAAAAACTTAGAAATTATATGCTCCTACCCCGAAAATTTAGAATTTTTTAGGGTATGAGCTCTCTTTTCATGGACTTAATGTTTATGCCTTACATTTAGTAGGGGAACAAAATAAATTACACCTAAATTTGGGGCTGGTGTTTTGCTCCTTCAAAGTCGGCTGCTTGCTTTCCCTATACACCTCTCATTGGTCTCCAATTCACCACTGGCTTTTCAACCCCCAAAATAGCATAAGGTATTTTTTTTAAAAAAAAAAAATCTCAAATACTGCTTTTTTGAAGGAGAATAATGCGGTGACAACAAGAGTATGTATCTTCCTATTTGTTCTTTTATTTGATTTTTTTTTTTTTTTGGTTCAACGGTTAGGGGTCTTCATCTGTTTTGGTTAGCTTACACGCATCTCGATTAATTCTTTCTCTGATTCGGTCAAAGACAAGCAATCTACACTAAGATTAGGGTATTTATGAGAAATAAATCCCTCATGGCTTGACCCTGAGAGATTATTAAAATTCGACGTCACCACATCTGAGTTTATAACTTATCCTTCTTACCCACTTGAACTACTGCTTACAACTCTCTCATTTGATTTCAGTTTTGGGGAATGAAGAACAATTAAGGCATATCAACATCAAAGAGAAACAAGTACACCAACAATACAACTATTCAAGTAGAAAATATACATGTATCATCACAATATGTATACCAACAAAAGACTACAACAATTGCGATGGAGGAAACATTCAACTACATCGATGTGTTATTCTTTGGTTATTGTATGTATAAAATTCAACCTATTTACGGGCGTGAGAAACAAATAAGATAAAAAGTAAAATATCAAACATACTTATCATATATTTTTATTCAGAGAATATTGATTACTATAATTATTTTTAAATCTTATCGTATCTCTAATAGTGTGTTCATACCGCAATAAGAAAAAAAATAATGGGAGTATATTCTAAAGGTGACTTTCACGAGGTAGAAGCCACTCCAATCCCAGGCAAGTGGGTACAAAAGTTTGGAATATAGGACACTTTGTGTTCTTTCCTAATATTGTGTTTCGGTTATGGATGAACAATTATTTAAAATTCCCTACGAGAAAACCCCATGAATTTCCCTTGTATTTTGATGAAGTTCAGATAAATATGAAATTGGCGAAGGTAATCTCCACCATTAAAGTAGGCTGTCTCAGATGATCAAGTCCCAGTGTGTCTTTGTGTTAATGCTAACATGAAAGAAAAAACGAAAGTGTAGTTTAAATGGCAACCAAGGAGTTCTAATATTGACAATTTTTGGGAGTTAAGTGACGAGAAATTTATAACATTCTTATGAATATTCTAATTCCGGAGTAGATAACTTGTCTTTGACCCGAATCAGATAAGAGAATAATTGAAGTGCACGTAAGTTGGTATGGATACTCCTGACTGTTGAACTGATAGGAAAAAAAAAAGATGACTTGGTACACGATACGTGCTCACATATACATATATTTTGATATATGTTGTAGAAATTTTAATTCCTTTTTGTTTTCCTGAATCTCTTGACAATATTATTGATATGATTATTTGGGATGACATGCTCAACTCGGCCTTGGATATCTTGAAAATCAAACAAATTTGAGAATACCCAAAAATGATTCTTAAACCAAGTTTACTTAATTGAAAAATCACAGCTCCTTAATTATTCATGTTCAAGCTTTCAACAGAGATGACTCTTTGAACAGTTGGTCACTTCCATATATATATTCAGGTTTCACCAACTATCATACCAGGAAAACTACGTTTGAGGTGAAAAAGAATCTCATAAAAGATTAGAATAGACTACTCATAGATTTCGTTTAAGCTTTTAAGTCAAGAGTTCTATTTTATGTCTGTCCAGATTCTAACACACTTATCCTTGCCCCAAAGTTGCACAAACACATATAAATTATGGAGAGAGAGAGAGAGAGCACTTAGCTAGCAGAGATATGGTATTTCTATAATACAAGAGTCTTACAAACATTAGCTACAAGCCTGGCACTAGCAGAAGAAACTCGGTGTTACAAATAACTTCTCCTTCATACTATATATATATATATATATATATATCCAACATAACTACATAAGAGTGCATGGCATGTTGAAATCTGCACTCTGCATATGACATATATAAAAGAGCTAATAAGCCATAGGATTTGGTTTTCTCTTCAACGATAATCCGTAACCAGAAACCCCCCAAACCTTTTGGCTGCCTCAGAGCAGTCCATAACCGTCTCCTTTGGTGCTGAAACTGGGGCTTGAACTTGATGATGAACCAAAGCATAGGCCTCTCGTGGCTGCCTATGCTGATAATAGTTAACCTTCTCATTTGCTATCGAGGCTTGAGGCTTAACAAAAACATGACATGGTTCGTTTGTTTGATGCTGATAATATCTCTCCGATGAGTCCCTTCGTTGAAAGCTTTTCTCCAGTGTATTACTGAAGTCTTCCTTCTGATAAACAACTGAATAGGGTGGTTGTGGTTGATATTGATACTGACAGTCTCTTTGAGCTCCTTGTGGTGGTGGCCTCTGTGGAGCAGGAAGCCTTCCCTTTCGTCCAAACACTTGATCCACAAAGCCAAAGCCTTCCAAGGCAATCTTAGTAAGGTCTGCCTGAGGTGCCATCAGAAAGTAGGTTATAGTTGCTGAGTGACAGTTATACAGAAGTTACAAAAGTTTTTTGGGTGCAAACTCTACATAAGGCAAAGCTGCTTTATATAGGAGAGCTTGGTCTCAAGAAAATGTTCAAGAAAAAAAAAAAAGGAACAAGAATCTTATGAGGGCCCTCTAAATTCCCACCTTTGGGCAATTCCTTCGGCATATTTATTGAGGCCTACTTTCAAGAAGAACAGTAGAAGGCAGATTTTTTATGAAAGATTCATTTATTAATACATAAAGAGCGGCTCAATGCACGAGACACTCGTTCACTTTAGAACATCACTTTGGCATTTAGAGAAAGTAAGATATATATAATCTTGCTCTGGTTGTGGAGAAATTATTTCTGCAACTTAAATTCTTGACGCATATACTACAATGGAGCTACGTTATTGTTGGACCAAGGCTCACCATCGTCGTTTCCTGGTATAATAAGGACCCAAATTTTATCCCCGGATAAAGTGATGATAGTTGCAGATTGTCGTGAATCTGGTCTACTTTCGGTGGTTCATGGTTGTGAAAGGGTGTGTCAGGATTGTGAAAACTAAAATATCCTCTTTGACTAACCCATGTAAATAGAGTTGAATGTTAGAATTAGTGGCTTATAATTTGATGATACTATTGCAGATCTTGAATTTAAGTTTGTCTATTTGTCGCGCCTATTAATCAAAAAAATACGTGGTTAAAACCATTTAATTTCATTTAAAAAGAAAATGCCATGTCATGTCATATAAAGTGGTAGTAATTAAGTAGGTGCCATATCTAAGTAGATCTAGGCCAGGTATTCTAGGTGGCAGGGTTTGATTGTTTCTCCCGTGGCCCAAGCAAAAAAGAAAGCATACTTCTTCTTCTTTTTGCCAATAAATTGAGATTCGGGACTTAAGATTTTATATATATGTATATAGATTGCAGCCACTCATGTATGCTTACAAACAGTAGAGCATGGGAGTCCCAAGTTGGGACTGAGGAGGTTTTCTTGGAGAACACATATTATCCATTGGCATCTTTCCTTGAAATGCAAATACCTTTTTTATATTCTGTACACATTAATCAAAAGAGAATGATAGAGATGAGCACTAGATCGATGTTTGCTTTGGGGATGGATCAGGATGATAGATTAAAGTTTTCCGCGAGGGAGCATTGAACTCATCAGCTCAGCTTGGTTCATGTTTAACCGCAAGCAATCTTTGTTTGTGATCTCGTATATTTTACTTCTCCGACATCTTACTGAGTTTTCCCTTCATCTTTTTTTTTTTTCAAAAAGACGTTTTTATGGTGGTAAATTCTCATCTTTTATATACGGATAGAAAAAAAAATGATAATCTGGGAGAGAAATGCACTTTTATAAAAACAGTCTAGTATCACTGTCGATAGGAGCAGAATAGATGACTTACAACTGAAAATCAATTTTTTTGAACAGAATAGATGACTTACAATTGAAAATCAAATTTTTGAATCCATATATCGTACGATGTAATAGAAAGCTTAAAATACATCTGATGGTTCGCATAATTTGAGATCTAACAATGTTCCGATTCGTCACATAAACTGATCGGGAGCTGACGATTCCTCAACTCCCTCTTTTTGAGGAATGACTACAATTACAAGCAAGTGATTGAATGAGTGGGCCAGGGGGCAACACACATGCAGCAGATGTTTAAGGAGATGGTCTAAAAATGGGCCTGGTTATTTTCTTCCAAAGTAATCTCGTTGTATAATCAAATGTTAAGCATTCCTTGTACTCATAAAACTTGTCTTTAAATTATATTTTAATTAGGAGTAACTCGTGCTTGAAGGTATAGTGTAATGTGAATGGTTTTGAGAAAAATGCTGCTGACCGTTGAATGAGTCTATTTGAGACTGGTATATGATCTTATTGAAATCTAATCTATTTTATATTATAGATATTGATGAAAAAACAACGTTTAATCATTAACTATTAGCTAAATTGTTCTTCCCAACTTATGATTGATAATTGGGATAAAATACACTTTTAATCCTTAAAGTATGCGTGTAGTGTTTATTTGATCTTTAATCTTTCAATTATACTTATTTGGTCCCTGAGATTTCTAATTTATATCTACATGGTCCAATCTCAAACGTCTGTCAAAAAATCGTTAACAGCTCTGGTTATGCGCCAATAATATGAGATCAAATAGACATAAATTAAGAACTTTAGAAACAAAATAGACAAAAAATTAGGAACCAAACAATTGATGTGCAACCATAATCAATAACGATTTTCTAACGGATGTTTGGATTGGATCACATAGATAAAAATTAGGAACGTTGGGGACCAAATAGACACAATTAGAAGATTGAAAACTAAAAAACACTATTTACATACTTTGGAGACTAAAAATTTATTTTATCCTGGAGAATTATATAAATCTTCCGCAATTTGAACCCTTTCTATCCAATCCTAATGTGATAAAAAAACATGAGATTCAGTCTTAAATGAATCCGATACCTTCCTGGACCTATCCTTATGCTTCTCTTTTCCAATGCCTTTATCCATTGTAGAAAGTAGCATTCAGTCCATTGATTCCTCCCAACCAGAGCTTATCTTTGTCTACTAGGAGGCCATTATCTGGCCTCAGCCAAGATCCCTCGTAGGAGTGTAAATTTTATCGATGAATAAGATACGAATATGACACGATACAAATCTAAAATAACACTTTCCATTAATATGAATAACGATTAGGTCAAGTTAGTGTTAAAAATGATTAATATCCATTTAGATAATAATGTAAAAAGAAAAATGAACATTTTTATGTCATTTCATTTTCTATGAATTATTTTAGTATTAAATAGTCTATTATTACAACAAATATTAATATAACTACAATAAGAATCAAAATACTAATAGGACCCAAGAATGTTGTGACGTGAATAGACACTTATAGTCGATCAGTTACATTTTATGTTGGTTTTGCACAACGGATAATTAACACAAATAATATTTGTTGAAATATATGAATTCAAAGATAAGAAAACAATAAAAATATGATACAAAAATATAACGTGGTTCAATACAACATACTTATTTTGGCACACTGTACCTACATCCACGGATCAAGAATCAACATCGATATATTATTCACTAAAATTTGGTCATCTGGTAACTGATTATATAATACTCAATACTGTAAGTCAAACCTATTTAGATACAACTTGATTTTTATTTTTTTTATCACATGTCTAAGAGACATATTTATGATATATTAAAACTCTTCTAATATAATCCTATTTTATATAGGATTCTCACATTAATTATCCAATAAACTCTTATTCATGATAACTAGAGCATTTGAGTCAAATTCCAATAGCCTCCCTTGAACCAAATTCTTCAAATTTGATCATGCCCAAGATCGAGCTAATTCACTAATTTTTTCAAGCACTACGTGCAAATTTGCTCTTCAGAGTCGCCACAATCCTCTCTGTCTTTCAAGAGTTTATGTCTTGGCCTGCATCTCTGCCCGCGTCTTATCTGCTCTTGGGAGGTCTCAATGGTCAATGTTTCACCATTCAAAAGTAAAAGTATAGTGACTCGTAACCCACGAGACACCAAATTATCACTATTGAATTTATATCAGCCCAATAGCTCCCAAACCATTGGAATATCGTTACTTTAACTCTAATAGCAAAAAAAAAAGTGAAGAAACATCTTCAACAAAACACGTGTGATAATTCTTGAAATCCAAACAATCAGGAAACAATTTAGTCTTTCGTTTGATTTCATACCAACTTAATCTTAATTTTTTTTTTTTTTTGTGAATCTAAATATGAATTGTACATACGTGGCAATAGAGTATTCTTCAACATAAACACCAACTTGATCATTGAATCCAAATAACTTGATTTGATTGTTACACCAGGATCATCAATCTAGCTTTGATTGTTCTACCAGAATCATCAATCTAGCTTTGATTGTTACACAAGGAGCGTCAATTTGGCTTTGATACCACTTGTTGGTTTTTGTACAACGGATAATTAACACAAATAATACTTGTTGGAAGATAGGAAAACAATAAAAATACGACACAAAGATATAACATGGTTCGATACAATATACCTACTTTGGTACATTGTACTTACATCCACGGATCAAGAATCAACATTGATATATTATTCACTCAAATCTGGTCATCTGGTACCTGATTACATAATACTCAACCCTATTTATAGGATAATACTCAATCCTATTTATATGGATAAAATATTGTAACCTAAACCTATTTACATACAACTTGATCTTTATTTTTTCTATCACATGTCTAGCATACATATTTATGGTATATTAAAACTCTTTCAATATAATCTTATTTCATATAGGATTCTCACATTGATTAACCAACAAACTCTCGTTCACGATAACTAAGAAATTTGAGTTAAATTCCAACACTTTATAACTTGTTTGCGCCAAATTCCTTCAATTTTGATTAGTTAGTCCCATTTGTATGCTGAGGTTTCACTTAACCAGCATACCAACTTATCGATAAAATATTCATTACAATAATGATATTACGTGGTAATGCTGACGTGATATTATTAATCAATAATATGAAAACAAATAAATAAAAAAGCCCACTAAAATTAATAATTAATCATCAACATAAGCAAATAACAACACACTCTTCTTCTATATAATCAAATAACTATTCAAGTGGGTTCACCTTATTCACTTGATGTTTTATTATTGATTGATGATAAGCATCGGTGATATGATATCACGGTTGCATTCAATATTTTTCTCCAACTTATCCTTGCTTCAAAGTTGCACACACGAGAGAGAGAGAGAGAGAGAGAGAGAGAGAGAGAGAGAGAGAGAGAGAGAGAGAGAGAGAGAGAGAGAGAGAGAGAGAGAGAGAGAGAGAGAGAGAGAGAGAGAGAGAGAGAGAGAGAGAGCTGGGATATGGTACTACTGTAACACAAAGGTTTACAAACTTCAGCTACACTTAGCCTAGCACTAGCCGAAAACTAAGGAGGCACACAGATGATTTCTACAGTCCACCACAATAATGAACATAAGAGTGGCATTTCTAAGTCTGTATATAACCTAACAAAGGACAACTAATAAGCCATCGGCTTTTTCTTACGGTACTCGCTAATTAAAATTCCTCCAAGGTTCTGGGCTGCCTCGTAGTCCATAACACCCGTCTCCTTAGGTTCTGAAGCAGGTGCTTCATATTCAACATAAGCATAAGGCTCTTGTGGTTTATAGTACTGATAATAACTAACCCTCTCCGTTGTTGCAGAAACTGGGGATTGTTGATGAACCAAAACATGATAGGGTTCTTGTGGATGATACTGATAACAGCTAGTTCCTTGAGGCCTTGTTGGAGCAAGATTATACCTCTCCATTTGTTCGAACCCTCCGTTGTGATAAGCAACATAGGGTTGTGGAGGTCGATACTGACAATCTCTTTGTGGTGGTGGTGGTGGTGTTGGCCCTTGTGGAGCAGGTGGAGGCCTGTGTGAGGGAAGAAGAGGCCTTCCCTTTCTCCCAAACATTCCCTCCACAAGATCAAAGCCTTCCAAGCCAATCTTATAAAGGTCCGACTGAGGTGCCATCAGAAAGTAGTTTAGTCTCTGAGTGGCAGTTATACAGAAGTTTTTGTCAAGTGTGTTTGGTGCAAAGACTACACAAAGCAAAAGCCCCTTTATATAGAAGCTGAGACACATGGAAAAAGAATCTTGTAACGACCTCTAAATTCCTACCTTGTTGGCAATTCAATTCCTTCAGGATATTTGTTGTGGCCTATCTTTAAATAGTAGATTTTTATGGGGGCAATCGTGCCATTTTTTGTGATATGGAAGCTTCAATTCCTGATACATGAGAACCCAAATCTTAGCTGCAGATAAAAGTGATAGTTGCAGATTTGCTGTGTTTATCTAACCTACTTTGGGTGGGGGCTCAGGTTCTTGATTGTGTAAGAGTTTTTTTTTTAGGCGGCCGCATTGGTTAAATGTACTAATTTGATTAATCAATTAATCGACCTGCATAGATTAGTTTAGTAGTTCAATAATGAGTATAGTGTAAATTTACATATTTTCAGTATAAACATTTTTGACAATCTTAAATTTATGTCTAAAGACGACACGTAATTAATAAACAATTACATATATCATAATTTTACGGTATAATCATGAATCTAAAACATTTATAGTTGAGATTATTATCAATTACTAAACATACCCACTTGAGTTGCTTTGAGATATTTTGATCAATGTTTCATGCTCTTTTGTTTGAAATATTTTCAAAAAAGCATTTTTATTTCTTCTAGGTGACCAAAAAAAAAACTTTAATCCTAACCTCTGCCATGCCATGTCAAGTGTCCATAACTTAATCTTGGAGTTTAAGGATATTAATATTCTTCCATATCTATGTGGAAGGACAGGTCTTGTAGGTGGCAGGATTTGACACTTTCTCCCAAGCAAAAACATGAGATCGAGCATATCCTTTCTTAAAGATAGTTACCAGCCAGTACTCATGCTTGAAAGTGTAGAGCTTGTTAGGATTGAGGAAGTGTGTACAGGAGAAGGTTTGTCTTTGAAAGCACTTATATTATCCTTTTTTCTTTTTTTTTGGTTACATTATGTTCAAACTTGTGACAACTACTCTCTCCAATTTAACGGCGACTACTATGATTTGAACTGGGACAAAACATATTCCCAAGGAATAAAGATCATATTCCCAAGGAATAAAGATCATTCCCTTATCCATTTGCATCTTACCTTTTGAAGTCAAAAAGCAATGGAGGTGACTAGTTGAATCTCGAATATATGATAGCTATCAATGGCCTTTTCATATTCTATATATATACCGATAAAAAAATGAAGCATGATTGATAAATATTTAACTCAAAATACGCTTTGAGGACCATATTCAGAATGATTGGTTCTTACCTAACTACGTAATAAGACAATAGATTAAAGTTTTGAGGGCACTCTAGTTGAATTAACTGATCTCACTTTGCTCGGTAATAAGATGATAGATTGTTAAAATTTTCCTTGGCACTCGTAAGAAATTATAACATATCTGATCTTTGTTGGACGTCCAAATCCTACTCATTTCATGTAACCGTGAAATAAAATCATGGAGCGTCGTGGGTGTTAAAATTTAATTATATATCCTAATGTTGGTGAAAAAGGTACTAAAACTAATTCCTCCCAAAATTAATTTAAAAAAAATCATATTTCTCACAAGTCGAAGTCGAAGCACAATTTCTTTGTTGAAGGTGCTGTTAAGCCACTACGAGGATCCTGTATCCAGCAATTAATGGACCCATGAAGTAAGTTATAAAAGAACGAATAACAAAGGCTAGGGTCCACAGCAAACTTGCCCACCCATGCACACTCATGGGCCGGGCTACAGGACTGTTGATCGAACCTAGATTGGGCCAGGCTTCCAAATGGGTCTATTTCACAGATTTTTTATGGGCCAAAACAAGCCTAGCGAGCTGAAAACATGACCATGGTCCTATCCGTTGGATCAATGGATAATCCATTGACAACTTATGATGGGCCAAGTCTCTCATTAATCCAGTGGGCCTTCTGCGTTTATTGCAATATGAACATTTGACGCTAACACGTATCTACCATGTTAACCCATTAAGGACAAAAACATAAACATGGCCCCACATTAACCAAATCAGAAAAAAATAACATTACCTTTTCAAAATTTAGACATAAATTATCTATTTTTGGCAAAAACAAAATTGTTGTGGACCATCTCATTAAATAGTTTGAGCAATGTTATATAAACTTAAACAATAGACTTAAAAACTAGACTTGATAATTTTAATCATTAATTTCACTGCAGGTCCCAACTTTTATTGAAATCCACTACTTATTCAATGATTGAGATTATCAAGTCTAATTTTTAAGTTTATCTAGCATTAGTCAAATATTTTTCTTAGAAAAATTCATTTTTTGAGATCATTATGTTTAGAGGTGTCAATCGTGTCGTGTCGTATTAAATTTGTGTCGTGTCACTTTCGATCGTGTTATTTTTGTGTCGTATCACTTTTGGTACGTGTCGAGTTCGTATCAATATTCGTGTTAATAAAAAATTATTTAATTTGATAAAAATTAATATAATATTTTTTAAAAAATTATAAATTCTTATTTTTTTATCTAAAATATTTATTAAATAATTATTTTTTATCTACAGTATTTATTAATCGTGTCGAACTTTAATTTGATGCATTTATTTTTCGTGTCATATTTATGTTCGTCAGCATATACTCAGCCTCTGTTGACAAATAAGTTCGGTATTTTCAAGGCAAATCGGCAAGAGCTACAAATCGGTGAACTTTTGCAAATTATTTGTTCTGAAAGCTAAGAAAGTAGTTCTTGATCAGTGTGAGCAATCGGAGAATGGGTAGCCGTACATGTGATCTTGTCGGCAAGGTTCATCCCGCCCACCAGTTCGACCTCGACGCCTTGTTTCGCTACGCCTCTGCTAATGTTCAAAGTTTCCCTCTCTCTCCTACCAAATTCACCGTCTCTCAGGTGGGTTCTTATACTCCTTCTACCTCTACTTGAAATTCTTGGTGATTTCTCAGGTGGGTTACTGTTTGATTGCTTTCTTCGCAGCCAAACAAGTGGTGGTGGTGGAATTTTTGATTGTATGATTGAGTTTGTTTGATATTTGTTTTGATTCAGTTCGGGCATGGTCATTCCAACCCTACGTTTCTGCTGGAAGTTGGGTCTGACTCTTCTGTGAAGCGCTATGTACTGAGAAAGAAACCCCCTGGGAAATTGCTTGAATCTGCCCATGCCGTCGAGAGAGAATTTCGGGTTGCACTTTTCTCTTATATTTATGTTTTATCAACTTTTTTCCCTTTTTCTGATGGAATGAAACAGTCAGTGATTGATAATATAATGATGAATGAGAATGAATTTGATGTGTTTTTGAATATATTCCAATTGAAGTTGTGAACTTGTTCTGATTTGACTTTGAAATGTGACAGGTTCTACATGCATTAGGCACCCATACACTGGTTCCAGTGCCTAAAGTTTTCTGTTTGTGTACTGATTCGAGTGTGATTGGAACTCCATTTTACATCATGGAGTATTTGGAAGGGCGCATATTTTTAGACCCCAAGTTACCCGTATGAACTTTGTTGTGAATTATAATTGCTATATTTGGCTTGTGATTTATAAATTTGGATATTCATGTTCACTGACGGTGATGGATTGAAGACTTGCAACCTATCTTTTTGAATAGGGTGTAGCACCTAGTAGGAGGAAAGTGATATATCAAGCCACTGCAAAAGCTTTGGCTTCTCTTCACTCTGCTGATGTTGATGCCGTTGGTCTTGGAAAGTATGGGCGGCGAGACAACTATTGTAAACGGCAGGTCTGTAAATATTCTTCCTCAAGGTTTTAGCTAATTGTTGATCATGTAATTGCTTTTAATATTGTATCTTGAAATGCCTTTTGTATGCCAAAGTTATAGGCTGTGTTATGAGTTAGTTATCCTCTATTTAGCTATATCAGTTTCATGTTTATTCCCATCTGGATCGATTTATGACTCAGTAATGCTTGTGAATTTTAACGGTCTTTGCTGCTAATGTCAATGAATGAGGTAGCTAGCTAATGGGATATAATGTTACTTTAGGTGGAGAGATGGGCCAAACAATATCTTGCTGCTACTGGAGGGTCTGAGTCCGAGAGAAATCCAAAAATGTTAGAGCTGATTGATTGGTTGCGGCAACATATTCCTTTTGAAGATTCTTCCGGAGCAGCAGCAGGTCTGGTCCATGGTGATTTTCGGATTGATAATCTTGTGTTCCATCCCATCAAGGTGCAGTACTTCAAAATTTGTTATATTTGTTTCAGCATATAATTTGAGTTTTCACATGTTGTAATATTTACTATGTTTAATTACTGAGTAGTCTAAGTCTCGTCAGATAGTTTCAATTTCTTGTTCATTTTCTTCTTTTTTTTTTTCCTTTTTCTTTCTAATGGTAGAAGAACAACTAATTAGTTATTGTTGGAGGTGCAGGATAGAGTGATTGGCATTCTTGACTGGGAGTTGTCCACCCTTGGAAACCAGATGTGTGATGTTGCATGCAGCTGCTTGGTATTCCAATCATTTTGCAACTCTATTCGTTCGGGTTTAAAACATGTTCTTTGTGTGTTTTGGTAGGGATGGTGAAGGTGTTTGTCTTGTTTTAACTGACTGTAAAATGATATTCCTTTATTTATTGATACCATATTTTTTTTAATATCTTTTTTGATAATAGATCTTGTTGATTGTTATTCTTCTGGCTTGCTTGTTATCAAATTGTATAATAGCAGGTTGTAGATGCTGCACAAGTAACTTTTGGGATCTGATTATTAGTTTTCTTTCTTGGCAGCCTTACATTGTGGATATTGATCCAGATAACGTTGGACAGAGTGAAGGTTTTGAACTTACTAGCATTCCTGAAGGAATTCCTTCTCTGGCAGAATATCTGGCTGATTACTGTTCTGCATCTGTAAGGCCCATTTTGATAGTTTCAATTGGATAGTTGTTTAGTGTGCACGCATCTCTTACGAAAGGTGATAGGTACTAATGAATTAAACTCAGTAATGTTACCCAAAGAAAAGATCAGCTGGTGTCTATAGATACATGTAGCCTATGCAGGGCTAGTGCAGCAAATCGGCACCATACTTGATAAAATTTGTCAGGAGATTTCCCATGCAATAGATCCATTTGAGAAATAATAACTGCTGGAGATATTGTGATCTCGTAAATTAGTAGGGTGATTCAATCTTTTTTATGTAAAGAATGGTAATGGTGGTTTTTTAGTGTTTGACTTTTAACTTAATAAGTTAACAGATAGAGCATTTTGAACCACTTCCCTGATTATATGTTGGTACTTGCTACTTGTCTTTAGTCTGTAGGAATCTTGAACTAGTATTTTAATTATTATAAATGTATTTGATTAGTCCTGTATGGTTATCTCTCAAAGGGCTTGCATTTACTTGAATTGTTGCTGTGTAGGGAAAGCCATGGCCTGTGGCTGGGTGGACATTTTATGTTGCATTTACCTTGTTCCGTGCGGCATCAATCTTTGCAGGAATCCACAGTAGATGGATAATGGTATTCCCAGCCATCAAACTCAAACTGTAAAAGTTGAGAGTAGGAAAATGCTTTGTTGATTTTGTAACAAAGATGTTGTGATGGGAGTCTATGATTGATGTCTGATTTTGTTGAACATCACTTTGCAGGGTAATGCTTCAAGTGGTGAGCGAGCTCGAAATGTAGGGAAAAAAGCTAATATTCTTGTTGATGCAGCATGGTTATTTATTGAACGGAAATCTCTGCTTCCTCAGCATGCTCCATCTGGTATCGATCAGTATTTTTTATGGTTATTTCCCTCTCAGTTACATTGGGGTGTTTAATCTTTTACCAGAACCGTTACCTCAGTATTTTTTTCATTTTGATTACTCAGATACAATTGCACAAGATAACTTGCAAAAATTTGGAATTGACCACAAAGATCAAGGTCTGTCCTTGGAAAGTGGAAAATTTGTTCCGAATATGAAGGTTCAGGAATTGAGAGTTAGATTAATCAAGTTTATGGAGGATCACATATACCCAATGGAAAATGAGTTTTACAAACTTGCTCAGTCCACCATGCGTTGGACAATTCACCCAGAAGAGGAAAAGTTAAAGGAACTAGCAAAGAGAGAAGGCCTGTGGAACTTATGGATACCTGTGTGTAACAATTTTCCCTTTTTTGTATAGATGTGCTTCAAAGTATTTATAGTGCTTATGGTGAATATTGTTTTCTTTGTAATTCAGGTAGGTGACTCATGTCTTTTTTTGGTATGCAGTTTGATAGTGCCGCTAGGGCGAGAAAACTAATTCTCGATGGTAGATATGTTGCTTCAACTGATAAGGCATCTGATCGCTTATTGGGTGCGGCCCTCTCTAACCTTGAATATGGATACCTCTGTGAGATCATGGGTCGTTCTGTTTGGGCTCCCCAGGTGTTTAACTGCGGGGCTCCTGACACTGGAAATATGGAGGTAACGTGGAACTTTCAAGTTACATTAGGATTAAGAGATGAATATATTGGTCGCTGCCACATTGCCTCTCCATTTACTATCTGGAGTTGCAAAGGTCACTGTTGAATTCACCTGAATAACCAAATTGTTCAGAGAATGATGGTGGACTCTAGGAGACAAGTTTATTGAAGGACAAGCCAACTCTGTCCGTAGATTGATTAATTTTGTTTGTTATGCTTCACTTTTTCATTTCAGGTATTATTGCGTTATGGTAATGAGGAGCAAATGAAAGAATGGCTTATTCCTTTGTTAGATGGAAAAATCCGATCTGGATTTGCAATGACAGAACCGCAAGTTGCTTCTTCTGATGCTACAAATATAGAGTGTTCTATTAGAAGGTAAATCATGCAGCAACAATGAAAAGATGAAGCTTTATTACACAATCATAGCTCGTTTCTTGGTATGCAGGCATCCCCCCTAAATGTACTTTAAGTTCAAGGAGAGAAAAATTCGATTAGACTGTGCTTCAATTTCGATACCAATGAAAGGAGTCATTTTAAAGTGTCATGGCAGCTAAAATGATTTGGTGAGTATAGCATGAATGCTTCAACATGGTTTAATGGCTACAGTACTTCAGAAGTATGTAGACATTAATGAGGTTCATTTTTTGAGGGAGTTCGGCAATCATCGAGTATCAGAATTGCCAGTTTATATTTACTTGAAATAAATACTTCAAGCAATTTCATAACTGCATGTTGTGTTTTCAATGAGACACTAAATGAATAGCCCCATCCATGTTGGTATTGGAGTTTAGCTCTCAGTATCTGGCATATTAGACTTGAAGTTCAGCTAAACTCCCGGAAGTCAAGGCATTGTTGCTCGAAATTGAACCATGTTGCATTGTAGCTTCTGAAACTACAGACCAAGTTGGATGGTCAGGGTTTATTTGTGGATGTTTAGTTTAGTGAAAAATATCATCTTAAATATTAAGCAAATCTAGATTTGAGAAAATTATGTAATCTATGAGAGTAAGGCCTCTTCTCTTTGATATTCATCAACACTCCAATTTGTAATTTAAGAAAGAGGAAACTTCAATTTGCAAATTGATTAAACATCTAGTTGGGCTTCGCATACTAATTGGTTGGGTGTTTTTTGTTGCATTTTTAGTTTTTTAGTAACTTAACCATTTTAATTCTGCATAAATACGATAGTTAAGTCCTGTATACCCTTCTCCACCTTTCCTACACAAACAACCTCCCACCCCAGGAAGAAAAAAACCCGCACAAAAGGAAATAGGCAAATTGTTTGGGGTGGAATTTGTTTTACCCTATCTTCTGATATAGACATTCCTTTTCTCTTAAAGGAATAATTTAAGCTGTCAAAATTCCATTCATTCAACCCATGGGTTTATTAGGCCACCATCTTGGTTTTAGTTTCCTCAAATTTCATAGGAGCAGTAGTAATAAGAAGATTTACAAATTTTTACGGCTTACTTAGTGTTTTTGTTGACTATGTTTGAGATAGAGAAGGGGACTCCTATATCATCAATGGAAAGAAGTGGTGGACCAGTGGAGCCATGGATCCTAGGTGCCAGCTGCTTATAGTAATGGTTAGTCTTGTTTCGTGCATCAAAAATAGATAATTCTTAAGGTTAGTCATCAAGTTAACTGTTAAGGTGTTCGATTTGAACAATATGCAGGGCAAAACTGACTTCACTGCCCCCAAGCATAAGCAGCAATCCATGATCTTAGTAGATATCAAAAGTCCTGGTGTACACATAAAGAGACCACTCACAGTATTTGGCTTTGATGATGCACCTCATGGGCATGCAGAAGTATCATTTGAGAATGTACGTGTTCCAGCCGGGAATATTTTGCTGGGAGAGGGGCGTGGATTTGAAATTGCACAGGTGAAGTTTTAAATCCTTTTAGGAATCTTTGTGAATTGTTTAAATGGTATAGCAGGGTGATTTTCCACTCTAGCAGTCTTGAACAAAATTTACAATCCAATTCCCATCGCATTGAAGCTGTAGGGCAACCTGTATTGAACTTCTTTGAATGCACATGAATAGATCCCACTTCCTTAAATGACTGAAGTTCCTGCTGTGTATATGCTGTTTTTGCGGTGGGGTACAAATTCTGTTTTGAAGGGTGAAACCAAAAAATTTCTTCTCGAAGTTGTTTTTTGTTCTTCTGTTTGCGGGGATATTTCATTGAGGAAACCATTAAAATACTCGTCTTTGTAATGCCCGAGTGTTGAGAAACATTGGATTGGATGTTTAAGATGGTGTTTTAAGTTTTGTGGGTGGAGATTTCTCTTGGTATGCCGTGTATTTGGTGTATCTACCTGCAGGTGTAGGATGTGGAATCGTGGATATCTTACATGTGGTGATTGGTATATATTATTGCAGGGTAGGCTGGGCCCTGGAAGGTTGCATCATTGCATGAGACTGATAGGAGCTGCAGAACGAGGCATGCAGATGATGGTTCAAAGGGCTCTAGAAAGAAGAGCATTTGGAAAGTTGATTGCAGAGCATGGTTCGTTTCTTTCTGATGTTGCCAAGGTAATTTTGAAAAGATACCGATAGTATAGTCCTGAAAAATAGTTGGTTCCCATTCCCTCTAATGACCTTTTTGTAAGTTGAATGTTTCACTGTTTCTTGCCAATGTGATGATGAAGAAGATGATGGCACAATGAAATTGGGTTTCTTTTTGTGTTTCAGTGTCGAATAGAACTAGAGAAAACCAGATTGTTGGTTCTGGAAGCTGCAGACCAGCTTGATCGCCTTGGAAACAAAAAAGCTCGGGGGACTTTAGCAATGGCCAAGGTATCTCTATCTCTATGGGTTTAGATTTTGGTTTTTCATAATTTCTCTAGTTGATATCGATAAGTAGCCGAATTTGTTGATTCCTATTCAAACGGTTTTGGTTGCCCATCGAGCAGGTAGCAGCCCCGAATATGGCGTTGAAGGTGCTCGACATGGCTATGCAGGTGCATGGTGCTGCTGGGGTATCTGGTGACACTGTTCTGGGTCATCTTTGGGCTACAGCAAGGACATTGAGAATTGCAGATGGTCCTGATGAAGTCCACTTGGGGACCATTGCCAAATTAGAATTACAAAGAGCTAAACTTTGAGAGATTCAGAAAGTGTAGATTTCAATAAGCAACATGTTTCAAACACACAAATAAAAAAAATGCAGAAGTTTTCAAATATCATCATAATCAGATATGAGAGGGGTATGTTGTTTGATCGCACTGTAAAATTAGTACTTCACGTTTATGATTTGTGTACAATAAGAATCAAAGCTGATTACTTTGGATCGAAATACTACTGAAAAGATATAAGCAAGGATCAAAATTTTGAGATTGAAATGAATTAGTGATGAAATCAAAATTTTAATATTTGAAGGTATTTCATAATGTTTTGTAATATTTTAATACATTTTTACAATTGTTTCGGAAAGTTTTAAAGTATTTTAAGATATTTTAGTATATTTCGATTAATGTTTTGAAAAAATAGTTTTTAAATTTTTTATTTTTTTCATTCTGTTTTTAAAACGGGTCGAAATGTTTTTGAAATTTATTCATACGTTTTTGTTTCTTAAGCGACTGAAATAATATATCGAAATGAAATTTTAATCCTTAGAAATACGATGTACTAATTTAGAAGGCAATAAGAGTGGATGCTTGGTTGTTTGAGAGGAGCATTACCCTTTTTTTCCCCACAAAATATTAAAAAATAAAACTGAAAATGTCTCTCTTGTCTGCTACACCACAACCACCACCACCCTGCATATATAAGAATTAGTGCATAGAAAGAAAGATATCTATATATGTGTAGGGATTGTATGTGTTGTGTATATAGGTGTGCATGTATTCATCTATATGTTAAACAAATATCTATACTACTTATAAAAGTGATTAACAATGAAAAATTTTTGATTTTCTCTTTTACCCTCGGTTAATATTATAAAGCCTATTATATCCCTCCTACCCTTTTAACTTCTTAAATTAAATATATAAACCTCTCATATTTCATGATCTTCTAAAATTAATTATATTCGTAAACATCTATATTTATACTACTTATAACCTTATTTAATTTTTTTACTACCAATCATGTCATATTACATTATATAATATCTATTCAATATTGCACCAAATCAACTGCAATCATTAGATCAGTAATAGAATTTACTGATCCAACGGTTGCAAGAGATTTGATGCAAGATTTGGTGCAAATAACATTGTTCATATTATATTATCTATCTATACTATTTATAAACGTCAATACTTGTACAAAACTTTTGATTGACAATAATGTCATTAAAATATGCTAAAAATCAAATAATATCATTTTGTGTTAATTTTTCACTAGCCAGAAGTTTTTCTTGTGTGTTACTGTCAATTAAAGAGACATAACTCTTAGAGTTTCATAACTCAAATTCTTTTAGACGTGCAATTTTTATGCTTTTTTATTTATTCTCACATTTTTATTTATTCTTATTTTTATTTGACAATTTTTTTATGTTAATTTTGAGTAGCTGGTTTCAAGTAACACAAACAACAATAGTACTATTTGTTGAAAGCACATAAGATTATTGTATCCACAATGATGAATTATGTCATTCATTACTCAAAATATCAAACTTAAGTTCGGCCACATTAATTTAGAAATTAAACATTGTATAAATTTATAAGAACTAAGTTGTTGGTGCGACAATAATTAAATTATGTACTTGATAAAACAATTCTAGAATACATCATTACATATAAGTTTTATTAAATTATATTTTGATTCATAAGTATATATTTGTTAATATATTTATTTGATTATTTCGTAATAGATATGATCTTAATTAAAATTAAGATAAAGCTATAATACATATATCCGCCACCAATTGGAACTTGAACAATTTCATGTCTTTCATATTCTCGCTTCTTTTACAATTATGTTATGGACCAAGAAATATGAATTAATCATGTAGCATAAAATGTTTATTCATAACATGCTCGATCCAAGTCTTTTGAACAAACAATTTTATGAAATATTTTTTTGAAGTGTTTTGAAGATGCTTCGACATTAGCTATGCATTTGGTCTATTTATTAGAAGATTACTTTTTTTACATTTTACATATGAAAAATCAGTAGACACAATTATTGACATATTTGTAAGTAGCGGGCAAAACTTTAATTGCAAATTTCATTGGTGATCATATATTTCGATTTGGAGAAAACTAAAAATAGAAATTATAATTTAAAATTATCAGCGTGCAATGCACGCGTTCATCAACTAGTAATAAGAAAAGACATAGAGTAGAAATCAATAACTAAAATTTCGTTTTAGTGCATTGTTTATGTCACTTAAAAAATAGAAATGTTTCGAAAACAAAATGAAAACTGAAAAAAAATTGGGAATTTTTTTTCAAAATATTTTGAAAGATTGATCGAAATATACCAAAATATCTTAAAATATATTGAAATATTCCAAGACAATGATATAAACATGTTGAAATACCTCAAAACACTTTGAAGCATTGGTGTTTCGATTCAATCACTGATTTATTTCAATCCCCTTAAAAATGAAAACGTTTCAACCGTTTTGAAAAAGAAATTTTGATCCTTACTAGAAATTAGTTTTGAAATTTTCATTAAATGTGTTAGGCAATTTATTTCAGATGAAACTTTAGATGGTATATCGCAACTAGGTCCTTACTTAAAGGAGCCAAGGTGTAATTTATCCTAACTTGAATCAAGATTTTTGTTTCTGCCCCATTCCCAGGTTTAGAGAGGAAACTATACCATGGCCTAAATGGGCCGTGACCCCTCTTAGGTATCAAAAATTAAAATTTTCACCCTCGATTTTGTGCAATTTTTTATTTGGGCCCATTAAGTTTTTGATAATTTTACATATTCAAAATCTGTTACAATCAAAAAAGAAAAAAAAAAAATCTAATCATACTATAAGACACTTATGATTTCAATCAATTTCACTTAATAATAGATCGTTTAACCATACACAATGGGTGATATACCATAATGTAAAATAATTGAAAGTGTAACATAAAAGATCTCAATCCTCTTAACTTTTATATAACCTTCTTCCGAGCAATGTTATAGAGACCTAATTTGGGTATTTAATCTGAGGACCTAATAATGTGGCTTCAACATAACTATTAGATTAATTGTGAGTTTCAATGTTAGATGAAGCTCGTTACTGATCCAATGATTATATTAAATTAGGTCCTCAAATTAAGTCTAAATAACATTTTCACTTTCAATATATCTTGAACTTCCTTAAACTCTAAACACTCTTTTCCCATGAAATTTATTGATATCATAATAACTTGAGCTGATCTTAAAATAGTAATGCTAGTGGCACATAATTTGGAGATTACATGATTGTGACCATTAAATTATCAATGTGTGTCAACATTAAATTATCAATGGATCTAAAATACTATCAATCCAATTATCACAATGCATTAAGTTCCTAAATTATGTCTCAATATCATTAGCGCTTAAAAAATGCATGAGAAACAAAAATAATTTATATTCATTAAAGGTATACATTAAATTACATCCTCATCCCCCTTTACACTTTTTCTCTTTTTTTTGATGCTAATAATCCCCCCTTTACACTTCCATCTATGTGAAGTACTCTTCCTTCATAATAGCAGTTATTTCTTCTTCTCATATTCAATTTAGTATCCATAGTAAATGTTCAACAGACTTGTAAGTTACATTAGACCCTTATTTTGTATTCATAGAAAACAAAAAAAACTCAATACTTGACTGTTCATTTCCACCCTTAAATTGGTTTTGGAGTGCTCTCATTTGTTTAAGCCAAATGGACTATTAAAGTCAAATTTATCCTTATTCAAGAGTTATTGCTCTAGGTTTTATTTAGTACTGCATACGTTAATAAAAGTCCTAGCAGACTTCTCTATTTTCCATCGTGAACTCTCCTCTGACTTCTCTCACGACGCTTTGTAGGCATCACTTTTCTCTTTCTGTTCTCACATCAGCATAAACAGAAGAAGAAAGGCATTAATCATTGCGACGGGTGCCTCTATCTCAAGGAGTGGTAGTAGAGAGACACAGCAATAGGTCCAAAGTAGATTGTATTAATTTAATTGGGAAGAATGGAGAATGAACCCTATGAAATTCTGCTGCTGCTTTGTCGTCGATGCGGCAAGCCTTTAACACCTAGATCTGTGTACCGAGGCATTTTAGATGCTTCTGTATATGTCTGCTCTAAGATGGTACATCGCAACTAGGCAGTGACCCCACTTAGATATCAAAAATTAAAATTTTCACCCTTGATTTTGTGCAATTTTTTATTTGGCCCATTAAGTTTTGATAATTTTACATATTCATATTCTGTCACAAATCAAAAAATCTAATCACAGTGAAAAACACTTATGCTTCAATCAATTCTATTCAATGATAGATCGTTTACCTATACACCATGGGTCATATACCATCGTATGAAATAATTGAAAGTGTAATGTAAAATATTTTAATCTTCCTAACAAAATAATTTATATTCAAATCATATTTCATTAATGGGTACAGATTAAATTATATCCACATCCCCCCTTTACACTTTCATCATGCCAGAATCATAAGGAATGCCAGTGGGCTTAATCCAAGCATCTCCTTCAATGTATTGTCCTGGAGTGAAACCCATAGCTGCTTGTGGAGTTAGCTTCTTAATACCCTTCCATGTCACTCTCGTCGCAAGGCCAGCACCAGGTCCTCTGTTGTTAAACTCAGCATAGAAGCATGTGTCAAGTCCAAAAGTACCAACCCATGGTGCCCAACCTGTAGGATCAATGGTGCTATCAATGAAAGACTGCATGACAATGGTTCTCGAGAATTCCTTCCATGGCCGTCCGAGGTAGGACTGGAACTGTCCTTTGGCGGCGATGAATGCCGGCTCAGCCGTGATGTAGCAGTTCTGGAGGACAATAGCGCCTAGTCCACGCTTGTCTTTTCTTCCTTGGGCTGTGACCATGCAGGCCTGGTTGTCCATTGGCTTTCTGACGATCATCTTGCAGTTTTGGAAGACAGAGGCAGCGTCGCCGAAGATGAAGTCAATGGTGCCGGTGATGGTGCAGTCACGGTAGAATTGGCGGTAGGAGTGAGCGTAGAGGGTGTCTTGGTAACCGTCCAAATTGCAGTTGTAGAAGATGGCCATGTCGGCTGACACACGAAGTGCCACGGCTTGGTGCTTGATTGCTCCTGCGGAGTTCTCGAATCCAATGTCCTTGGCAATGAAATGATCTCCATTCACGGCTGTCATTTGAATATAACAACATCGATCATTACTTTCCAATAAGATAGATGGCAAGTTCTATCAATTTATGAGAAAGATGAGGAAGGATTGACTTACCAACTGTTGCAGTCTTGTAAGTGCCAACTCCATCGACGTAGTTCTTGTTCCCGGTGATCCTGGTTTTGGTTGGACCTTCTCCGAGGAACATAACATTGTTGGTGCGCCTAGGAATGTCAATATACTCATTATAAACACCAGCCTTAATGAAAATCACAAAGGTCTGGTTGTTTTTCTGTGGGACAGCCTTCAAAGCATCATTGATTGTCTTATATTGTCCACTGCCATCCTTAGCAACCACCGCATTGGGTTTGATCGTCGCCGGAGTGGCCTGGAGGAGCATCTTCTTGTTTCCAGAATTGACCCATGAAGGATAATCATTATCAGAGTCATCAGACAAGAGACGACGGTTAAGACCCGGGATTTGCAAGGAAGAAAGGAGCTGGGAAAGCTCGGAAACCATGGCAAGACCGTTGCTCGAGAGCTCTGCAGAGGTTTTCAAAAGCTTCCTCATTTTCTCGCCTGAGTCGCCGGTGGTGTTTTCGAAACCATCCAAGCAAGTCTCTTGGTAGGTGATGGAACCACTGAGCCATACCTTGAGATCTGCAACGTAATCATCCATCTTGCTTGCGTCAAATTCACTGACCTTATCGAAAGATCTCTTGAGATCGTCAATGGAGGTGTCCAAAAGCTCTTTGCAAGTCTCAAATGCTTGAGAGGTTCTTGGGTCCTTGGCTGCTTCTTTAAGAACAGAAGAGCTTTTAATGGCGTCACCAATGTGGTTTATAGTTACCTGGAAAGCCAACTTGATTAGCTCTTTAGGGTCGGTAGTGTTCTTGGCGGAGGAGAGGCTGTTGATACATGTTTCCTTGTAATCTGTAGATTGGCAGATGGCAGTGACTGCCTTGTTGCTGGTGGATATCTCACCATTACCCGTGGAGCCACCAGCGGGGGCTCCAGCGTTCTTGTTGTTGATACCAACCGCCACTGCCACCACCATTGCAACTAGGAGAACTGAAGAGAGACCAATAATGGTAACCTTCTTCTTCCCTGAACCATCACTATACCCCATTTTGATTTACTATGTAAATCTATGAAATATTTATTTTTTCTCTTTCTATAGGTAAGAGACAGAAAAAGAACTAAGCTCTTGGGGTTCTCTCTTTGTGTAGAGTCTTTGAAACCCCTTGGGCTCTGATTTCCAATGGGTGATAGGTGACCTTTATATAGTTTTCAGATTAGATAGGAGAGAGAAATATAAGCCACGAAATGAAAAGAGGGTAAATTTCTGTTAGAAAATGTAAGGTTCAGAATTCCAACAAAATATAACTTTGTTAGGTTTGGTTTTTATCGGCAAAAATTATATTGTGCTATTTACGGGAGGTTGAATTTTTAATTGTTCTAATTATAGTATTATTGACTTTTGTCAAATCTATTGAATATTTTATTTAGGATAAATAAATCTTTTAGGGGTAAATAAATCTCTTGAATTTTAGATTAGGCCAATGAAACATTTCAAGTCTTAGCAGATTTGTGTCAAAAAATAGTTCACTTATATATGATTTATTTATTAATTCATGTTTTATGAACTGTATTATATCAGTTTCGTGTCATGTATTAATCGTATATGCAGGAGCTGATGTTCTGTGTGTGTGTGTGTGTGTACATAGGAGTGCATGTATTCATCCATATGTTAAACAATTATACAAAGAAAAGGCTAAGAGTAGAAGGACTAAAATTTCGGTTCAATGCATTGTTTTGGTTAGCTAAGAAATAAAAATATTTCGAAAACAAGATAGAAATTGAAAAAAAAATTGGGAATTTATTTTAAAATTATTATAAACATTGGTCGAAATATATCGAAACATTTTAAAACTCGTTGAATCATTCCGAAACAATGGTGGAAACATTTAAAAATTGTAAGAATTAATGTGGCCCACATGGCGCTTGTGATTTTACCAATTATTATCCGAAAATTAATTTGGGTTAGATAATAATAAAATTACCAATCCTTATTTAACCGATTTTTGAGTTACACCAAATGATGTTCAAGTCTTAATCAAATAATTCTAGGTTAGTTATTATGGCTTCCGATATTTTGATTATGATGTTTTAATTTTGCATTATGATTATTATAAGTATGTAAAAATCATGATTAATCCAAATATTAAAATTAGGATTTGATTTATCTCTTTTATCAGAGCCTGTGTTATGAACTCTCGCAGTTTTCCATTAAAGAAACATTACTTAAATACTTTATGTTGTCGTTCCTTTGTCAAACCGCAGCTGTTAGGATTGCTTGTAATTTGAATTCTTGATTGGTATTTAACCCTTGTCATGTCTTCACCTTATATAACCTACAGTGCAGCATGTGAAGACAAAAGAATGGTAACTCACATTTGTTTACAATTTTTATTATTTATGACGTAATTGATTGTTGTCAATTATTTTATTTATTATTTATTCAATCTATGGGTCATCTACATAATTGTGCATTGAATAAAAAAATAACTCTGACCACAAAAAAATAAATAAATAAATAACAGCTCAGATTTGCGTCTAATTTTGATGGATTTTGCTTTAACAGTGTTTGTAACTAAATATCTCTATTTAATATTTTATGTGTGCTGTAATTATGGGGTAGTATTTTATGATAACTGATGCCTATAATTTATAGCCATATTTTTTATTAGTCGCATCAGTGATGAGATTATAATTATCGGTGTGGATAATTAATCCTGCACTGTGATCAACCGGTCATATATTAGGCAAAGCATAATGTATTGGCTATATTAAAGGGCCTTAAAAAAAAAAAATTATGACTTCTGATTACACGCACAGATCATAGAACATTGTGTCATACATTGCCAGTGGATATTGTGATATTTGATGATACGTCAAACAAGTCCTACTTGTGAGCTCAGAAATGAAGGTCAGGTCAGGAGGTCATGAAAGATATGAAAAACTCAAAGAATCATGAGTAGAGCTTCCCCTTGGGAAGATCGTAGCAGAATCGACCAGAAAATAACTGGATGACTGAGAAAATTGAGCCCAATGCATGAAACTCTCGACCAGCCAAAATTCTCTCCTAAAATCAAGGAGGATCTCATGAATAATTGTCAAAGATCTCGACTGAAATCTCACAGAATAGGGAGCAACCTTATAAATACTATGTAACGCCGCATCGAGAGGAGAGGACCCTAGAAAAACCCTAATTAGATCATGCATTGTACTGTCATACATTCGAGTAATCAATAGAGAAAAAAGGAACAAGAGCCTCCATTAGAGAGTGGATTAGTCGAGCTTCAGAGCCGGTGAACCACTATATTCCTATTGTTCAAATTCCCCTACCCCCTAAGAAACACTTCATCACTGTCATTACGAAGTGGGCAACCTAGTTTCATCTTTGGTCTCACGCACTCTGTTCACCCACGTTAGTCTGCACCATCAGTTTGGCGCCGTCTGTGGAAACGACTGTTTTTGTTACAAATAAGCTAATCTCTCAGTGACTGATGGTATCAACACGAAACATGAGCAGAAGCCAAACAAACCCACCTCGGATGCAGGATCAAAAGGGAGCCACCGATGGCAGACAGCCCGAGAACGTCCCAGAGACTGATCCTCCCATAGGGAATCCCCCCACGAATAACGAGATAGAGGCCCTTCGCTTCGTCAATCAACGCTTGTTAAAGCAAAACGAAGAGCTCTTGAAATCTTACAGCGCCCACAGGAGGCACGTCCGGCCCAAGAAGGTCAGAACAATCCCGTCACAGGGATCAACAACACCTTGATCCACTTAGAGAAGACAACAAAGGAGGGGAGAACAACCAGACCTTGGGGCAGGTTCCCCAACTACCCCCTAGGAATGACCACAATAAAGAAGTACAAAGTCAAAATCATGAAGGTGAAAAGAATGATGTCTTCCCTTATCAGCAGGAGAGAAGGGAACAATATTGGGAACAACGCTTCAAGTGCATCCAACAGGAACTCAGCCACATGAAGGAAGTGGTCAGAAGTAAAGCTCTAGTTACAATGGACGCCTTGGTGCAGCAGACTGAATCTCCATTCACGCTTGAGGTGTTGCATTTTCCCCTCCCCCAAAGTTCAGGATGCTACAGATAGAGTCCTTTGATGGAATCAGGGATCCCATGGACCACCTCAACACTTATAAGAACCAGATGGAATTGCATAGGTACCAGGACCCCGTACGCTGTCGAGCCTTTGCCATCACTTTGAAGGGTTCAGCCTTAGCGTGGTTTAACAGGCTCCCCCTAGCCTCAATCTCTTCTTCAAAGACCTTTCCATTTCCTTCATATCCCACTTCATAGGGGCTTAGACCTATAGAAAGCCGAGCTATCACCTTTTGAATGTGAAACAGGGACCTCAAGAAAACCTCAGGTCTTATGTCTAAAGATTTAATTTGAAGTCGTTAAAGGTGGATGTCCCAGACTAAAAGTTCACCATCACTGCCTTCATAGCTAGTCTAGGGGTGCAATCTAAAGATTTGATGTTCTCCATATCAAAAAATCCCCAAGCAAGCATGGCCGAAGTGCTTGCCAAAGCAGAGAAATATATAAACGGCGAAGAAGCTCTTCTTTCTAAGGTAGGGAGCTCTTCCGCACATAGAGATAAGGGAAAGGAAGAGAAAAAGAGGAACCGAAATCCCAGGAGAGAGAGGGAAAGAAACAGATCTCCAGAAGAGATAAAGAACGATCCCCAAAAAGAAAGGGGAATGTTGGACCGCTTAAGACCCCCGCAGCCTGAACTATAGCCAAGGTATGCACCTTAACAATATACCTCTCTCACTGCAACAGTGTCCCAGATCCTATACGAGGTGCAGAATGAGAAATTCATAAGGTGGCCTCCACGAATGAAGGCAGATCCAGCTAAAAGAGACCCTACGAAGTATTGCGAGTATCATAAGGATCATGAGCATCACATCGACGATTGCATTCAGCTAAAGAAGGAGATTGAGTTCTTGATCTAGAGGGGACAGTTACGGTGATTTGTCGCCCATGACAACCAGAACAGGGTTCCACCACCATCAGCACCTCAACAACAAGCCCCTGCACAGCACCAACAACCCTTAGGGGAGATCAGGGTGATATCTTGAGGGTTTGTTGGTGATGGAGAATTCAGTGTAGCCAGGAAAGTACACCTGCGCAGGATCAGAGCTGGCGAAGCACTGGAAGTGCACACCGTGTCTAAAATACCTCAGCTGAGCACAACCATCACTTTTTCGGATTCAAACTTGGAAGGGTGCCAGCATCCCCATGATGATCCGTTGGTGGTAAGGGTCATTATGGCTAACCAAATGGTTCATCGAGTTCCAATTGAGAATGGGAGCTCGACCGACATTATTTTCGCCTCTGCCTTTGACAAAATGGGTATAGGAAGGGAGAAGCTTGAACCAGTAAGTGCTCACTTAATGGGATTCTCAGGGGAAATGGTGCTATCCCTGGGATCCATCTAACTCGTACTCACTATGGGAAACCTTCCTTGTCAAGCTACCACCACTGTGAAATTCCTAGTGGTTGACGCCCCTTCTACGTACAATATGCTACTTGGGAGACCATCCCTTAACGCAATGAAGGCTATCCCCTCAGCATATCACTTGGTTGTAAAATTTCTTACAGAAAATGGAGTTGGAATGATCCGAGGAGACCAGCGAATAGCCAGGGAGTGCTACATGGCCTCGGTGAAGCAGAAAGAGGTTGAAAGGGACGAGCTGGACACTAGGCCTATGCCGTCAGAAGAGCTAGAGCCAGTCCAGCTCGATGAAGAGCCTGGATATATTGTTTACATGGGATCTAAGTTGAGCAGAAAAATGAAAGACCTACTCACCCAGTTCCTGAGGAAGAACATGGGGGTGTTCTCTTGGAAGCAAGATGACATGGAAGACATTAACCCCTCAGTCATCACACACAAGCTAAGTGTGAATCCCATTTGCAAACCTGTTAAACCAAAGCGAAAAAGTTTTGCTCCAGAACGCCAGAAGGCAATTAACGAGGAGGTCAGTAAACTCCTCCACGCCAAAGCCATCAGAAGGTGGACTACCTTACCTGGTTGGCGAATGTGGTGCTGGTTAAGAAGACCAATGGGAGATGACGGCTCTGCATTGATTTCACCGATCTCAATCGAGCATGCCCCAAGGACAGCTTTCCCTTACCTCAAATTGACTTGATTGTGGATGTCACTACTAGGCATGAGCTCCTTAGCATCATGAATGCTTTCTCAGGTTATAATCAGATCAAGATGGACCTAGCGGACTAGGAGAAGACATCATTTATGATTGAACAGGGAACTTACTGCTACCAGGTCATGCCTTTTGAATTGAATAATGCTGGAACCACCTATTAGCGCCTAGTGAATAGAATATTTCAGAAACAAATTGGGGCATCCATAGAGGTCTATATTGACGACATGTTGGTAAAATCACTGAAGGTAGAGCTGCACATCGAGCACCTAGCAGAATCGTTCCAAATCCTCAAGGAGTACAAGATGAAACTCAACCTGTAAAGTGGGCCTTTGGGGTATCAGTAGGAAAGTTTCTGGGATTCATAGTCAACAGTAGAGGAATCGAGGCTAACTCATAAAAGGTTAAGGCAGTTCTGAATATGCGACCACCGTCCAATATCAGGGAGATCCAACGCTTGACAGAAAAGATAGCCGCCTTAAGTCGTTTTGTATCCAAATCAAGTGAAAAATGCCAACCTTTATTTCAGGCCTTGAAGAAGGAATTTCAGTGGGACACCTGGTGTGAGGAAGCGTTTAAAGCACTAAAGGAGTACCTAAGCTCTCCCCGTGTCCTAGTAAGCCCCTTAAAAGGGGAAATGCTTACTCTTTATTTAGCTGTCTCAGATTTCTCAACCAGCGTAACACTAGTTAAGGAGCGAGACAGAACTCAGCAACCAGTTTACTACTGTAGCAGAGCTCTGAGGGGGCAGAGGAGAGATATCCAAAGATGGAAAAACTAATTTTGGCCCTGGTGACTACGGCTAGGAGACTTAGACCATATTTCTAGGCTCATACTATCGAGGTTCCAACAAATCAGCCAATGAAACAAGTGCTACATAAACCAGAGTCTTCAGGAAAGCTAGTTAAGTGGGCAATAGAGCTAAGCGAATTTGATATTAGGTATAAGCCAAGAACTGCAATCAAAGGGCAAATCTTGGCAGATTTCATCACAAAATGCACTGCAGTAACACCCGTGGAAGCCACACTGCTAATACCTGACCTTCCCGTATGAAAACTTTCGGTAGACGAAGCTGTCAATGCCCAAGGAAGCAGCGCAAGATTGATCCTGACCTCTCCAGATGGAGTAGACGTGGAATACGCCCTCAGATTTGAGTTTAAGGCTTCAAACAACGAGGTAGAATATGAAGTTGTCATTGCTGCGCTCAACCTTGCTCATTCAATGGAAGCAGAGCAGCTGGAGATTAGCAGCGATTTCCAGCTTGTCGTGAAATAGATAGAGGAATCATACGAGGTTAAGGGTGAGAAAATGGTTCTCTACCTCAGAAAGGTACATGAATTGATTAAGAAGTTTGTGCAAGTTAAGTTCAAGCACGTTCTTAGAGCCGAAAATTAGAGAGCAGACGCCTTGGTAAGGTTGGCAACAATTTTGCAGGAGAATTTTGGATAGGTTAATTCCAGTGGAGCATTTAACAGAACCATCTGTATGCATTGAAGATAAAGAAGTTCTGCCTGTGCAAGCACCACTGAGTTGGATGGACCCCATCAGAGGGTATCTTTAAAATGAGACTTTACCAGAAGATTCCAAAAAAGCTACAAAACTAAGGGTCAGGTCAGCCAGATTTTCTATTTTGTAGGAAAACCTGTATAGACGGGGATTTTCGACACCTCTACTCAAATGTGTGGGAGATGAAGATGCTAATTACATACTCAGAGAGATCCATGAAGGAATCTGCAACAATCACATCGGAGCTCAGGCCCTAACAGGAAAAACATTGAGGTAGGGGTACTACTGGCCCACTATGCTCAAAGATGATGCAGATCTGGTCAAGAGATGTAAATCTTGCCAAGTACACGCCAACATTCCCCACTGCCCCACCAGAGCTCCTAACATCGGTGGTGAGCCCCTGACCTTTTCAACAATGGGGTTTAGATATACTTGGCCCCCTTTCTACGGGGATTGGACAATGCAAGTTCGCCATTATTGGGGTGGACTATTTCACCAAATGGACAGAGACAGAGCCTTTGGCAACAATCATGGAGCAAAAAGTCCAAAACTTTGTCTGGAAGATGATAATCTGCAGGTTTGGGATTCCAAGGGCAGTTGTTTCAGACCATGGAAAACAGTTTGATAACCCTAAGTTCAAGAAGTTTTGTGTCAAGCTGGGGATAGAAAATTTCTTTTCGGCCCCAACTCATCCCCAATCCAACGGGCAGGCAGAGGTCACCATTCGAATAATAAAGACCGTCCTAAAAACCAAGTTAGAAGCACTGAAAGGAAAATGGGTGGAGCAGCTCCCTGAGGTGTTATGGGATTATAGAACCACAGCCAGGACCGCCATTCGGGAAACTCCATTTATTTTGGCTTTCAGAACTGAAGCAGTGGCTCCCGTGGAGATAGGGCTCCTGTCCCCCAGAACTGAGTTTAGCGACGCAAGACATAATGATGAGGCACTGCTACTCAACCTTGATCTATTAGATGAGAAGAGAGACGAGGCCTTACAGCGCATAAAGCATTATCACAAGAAGACAGCCAAGTATTACTACAAAAAAGTAAAACACATGAGTTATAAGGTAGGAGATCTAGTGCTTAGAAAGCTAATACTTGTGAGGAAGGACCCTTCCCATGGGAAACTAGGCCTAAAATGGGAAGGTCCTTATATCATATCAAGGGTTATTCGGCCTAGGAACTATGAGCTGCAAACTGAGGAAGGAAAAATCCTACCTCATTCTTGGAATGCAGAACACATTGAGAGGTTTTTTCAGTAAGTTTTTCTATAATAGAATTATTATTTCAATCAAACTGGAACTTTTGACCCTCCCTTGTATGTGCTTGCAAAAAATACTTCCAACTCAAAGATGAGCCCTCTAGCTCATAAACTGAGATGAGCTCGTTAGCCCATAAAACTAAGATGAGTTTTTCAGTTCATAAAACTGAGATGAGCTCGTCAGCTCATAAAACTGAGATGAGCTTTTCAGCTCATAAAACTGAGGTGAGCTCTCCAGCTCATAAAATTAAGATGAGTTTTTCAGCTCATAAACAAAGATGAGCTATTTGACTCATAAAACAAAGGTGAGCTCTTCAGCTCATAGAATAAAGATGAGCCACACAGCTCATAAAATAAAAACGAGCTCCTCAGTTCATAAAAAGAGCTCTATAACTCACGATGAACTCTTCAGTTCATAAAAAGAGCTTCGTAGATCACGATGAACATTTCAGTTCATAAAAAGAGCTTTGTAGCTCACGATGAACACTTCAGTTCTTAAAAAGAGCTCTATAGCTCATGATAAACTCTTCAGTTCATAAAAAAAGCTCTGTAGCATATGATGAACTCTTCAGTTTATAAACAAAGCTCCATAGCTCACTATGAACAGTTCAGTTCAGTTCATAAACAGATCTACATAGCTCACTATGAATAGTTCAGTTCATAAAAAGAGTTCTATAACTCAGGATGAACTCTTCGGTTCATAAAAAGAGCTCTATAGCTCACAGCTTACTCTACCAGTTCACTCAAAAGGGCCCGAGAATAGAGACATATAACTAGATTCAAAATTACTAGTTCAAGAGTCCATAGAAGAATCAGTAACCATCAAATAAGAACAAAGGCTCATACATCCAGCAGCAGTACGAAAGAAAAAAAGATTACAAGAGATATTCTCAGTCCTTATTCGCCCTTTAAGCGTCTTTGGAGCTCAGTAACTTCCTCCTTCAAGCGGGCATTTTCTTTTTTTAGCTCATCCCTTTCCTTCTGGGCTTCTGTCAGAAGATTTACAAGTTTCTGCTCAGATAAGGAGAACAGTATTGTAGCCAGAGAAGATCCAAATGAAGAAGAGGAGTCACTGGCATGGCTACTTTTACATTTCTTAGAGGAAATACCAATGACCTCAACCTCATCAGATTCAGAAAGACGGGAATCAGCAGAATCTGGGTAAGAAACAAAGTCCATAGCGGCACCGACAGCACTGAACAGAAACAAGTTATCTGGCGTCACCAACTCAGAATAGGGCACAGGCTCAACTTCAGTTATCTGATCAATTCGCATCTCCTCTAACAAATCCAATTTCGGAGGACCTACCAACCAAATTAAATCCTACAATTAGGAGACTACATCAAAAGACCTGAATAAATACAGGTTGCGGAGATACTTACCTGAATAAGAATAGCTCCTTCAGGATCTGGGAACTCTACACTCTTTATAGTGCAGCTCTATGGACCTCCAAGAATCCCCAGTAACATAAAAGAAGTGATTAACCCATCCTTCAGGAGGAGAATGAAGGTCAAACACCAGATGCCGCAGCTCGAAATGCCTCCATCGAAAACAGACAAAGCATGAGACCTCATCTTCCTCGACGTCAAAAAAGTAGAAGAATTCTCCTACAGTGGGAAACTTGCCATCACCACGCAAGCGCCAAAACAGAAAGAAACTGATCATAATGACCCACCCCTTGGGAGAGAGACGAGAAGGGCATAACCCACAATAAGTCAAGATGTAACCAATAACGGGATGAATGGGGAGCACATCCCCATGTCCAAAGCCCCCTCAAAGAAGCAAGTCTCCCCTCGAGGGAGATAATTGCAAGGCTCCTTAGAAGATGGGGCTCGCAAAGCTAGTTTCACGTCAAGAAAGAACTTCTTCTTTATTCCGATTAAGTCTGAGGATGACAATGATGAAGGCACTAAGTAACGGGTCTGCCACTCTCACTCAATTCCGCAGGAGCTTTGTTCCCTAAACAGGGCGGAGATTGGGACAACAATTAAAGTTGCAGGAAGACAAAGGGGAGACGTAGGAAGAAGATAACAAAGATAAAAAGCTTTTGGACGGAATGAATGTCCACGGAATCAAGAAGTCAAGATATTAAAGAATTAAGAAACACGCCGAACCTAAAGGCGGCGGACCTTTGGGTTTCCAAAATAAGACAACGAATATGTTTAAGGAAGACAATAAAATGTGAACAATACAAGAGGAGTTGATGACAGATTCTACCAATCATGAGCCATTAAATAGTCAAGAAAGGTTTGATACAGCCTTGAACAAGCCCAGGAGGTGGAATTCTTTCCTCGGGTATGACGGAGCTCAATAATTTAAATAGTTGGATCACATCCCAAAAGAGACTTCTCAGATTTCTTTGGGTTAACTAAAAGGGGAACTCTATTCCTGAGGCACAACAAGACTTCGTGAGTATAAGCAGTTGCTAGAACCATATCCCCAACAAAGCTAGCAGATGCACTAGAAGCAGCCATACCGTAGTCTTTACACCCGCAACAGGGAGAAACCTTCCAAGAATGAAACTAGATTTTCAGGGGTCAATAAGCTCTGCAGACCCTAATGGAGTTCTGGGAGGTTTGCACCAAGGGTTTTCAAGCTCCGGGGAAGTAAGAGCTCAGTCAGGGGTATACATGGCAGCTCTGAGCCCCGTTGTCTCAATGAGATCTAAACGACTCCTCGAAGCAATGGGGCAGGAGAAAAGAAAGGGAAAGAGGAACATAAACAGTTATGTAACTTAGCAAAAAGGAGACAATAGACAAACCCTAAGGAAACAGGGGCTTCTTGGTACAGGTTCGTACAAGACCAGCATCTAGCAGCTCTCAGAGAAAGAGACTTCTTGTGGTGAGATTAGATTAGCAGAAGGAAATAATAGCCTCAACATTTCTTTGATACTCCTCATCCACCTCAAGCATTTCCAACACTCGGTGAGCCAAAAAAAAAAAACACAACATGAGGTGCAGCATAATTTCAGAGATAAGGCAGAACTCAACCCTGGACTGGGGAGGTAAGATGCCTTTCCAGAGAGGTCAGCTCGTATGGTTGTATGGACCTTCTGATACATCTCCTCGAAAAAACCTTATGTGGACCTCGGGTTAGAATTCCAAAAAAGCTCATCTTCCAACAAAGTTCTCATGTATGCAACAACATGGCCTCCATAGATGTACTTGTGATGGACCTCAGCGTCAAGTTGTTTACTCTCTTTCCCAAATCCAGCAAACCTCTTGTCACTGTGAGGAATGTCAAGTCCACCATCCAATGCTCCCTTTGGGGTTGAGGTCTACTTGTATCTCTGCATAAGTTTTCTGATCTTTGAGTTCTAAATGTGTGCCAATATCACAATTATAACTCAGACAGGCTGAAAGAATGGTGTGCAGTTTTTCAAAACAAGGATTATATTTCAGAGCACAAAATCGGAGCTTACATTCAAAAATACTGGACATTGGCACCAGCATCACAACAACAGTTCATAAAAGATCATGAATCAGATGTGCAAAAATAGAAGTTACGATCTAAGAATTCGAGTTGTTCAAAATAAAACCAGAAATTATAGCCTAAGATCCTAAGTTTCTGAAGACGGAGTAAGTGAATGGTCTTGCAGATTAGTAGATGAAGTTTCAGTAACAGAAACGGAGCCCGGTAGCTCAGAAGATAAGGGCCCAGATGGCAGAGGAGCAGAATTCTTAGGGGTGCTGGTCCTAGGAGCCGCCACTCTAGCTATTGGCGAATCTTAGACAAGGGCCTCAGTCACAAGGTCAGCAGAGAGGGAAGTATTAATAAGAGCAGCTGCAAGAGAGAACATTTTAGTACCTTTTGGAGCCCTAACAAAAGCGGCAGGAGCCAAGGGAGTATCATCACCCTCTGAGTCAGTCTCCTCCAACTCCTCCTCAGTAGGGATAGCAAAGTCGAAGTCAAGGTCTAGATAGGCCTTCTCCGCTTTGCACTGAAAAGCCAGCCATCTTGAGGCCCACTTGGTGGTAACATCATCCTTCTGCTCGGCTATTATGTCATCCCTCTCCCTGACAGTTGTCTTCTGCACCTCGAGCTCACCGCATAAGCTCTCATTTGCTGCAATCAGGGTAACATACTCGTTTCTAAGGCTCTCGAGGGAGCTCCGAGCATCAAAGGCTTCCTGACTAGCTTTGGTCCAGACATTGGTTTTGAGTAGTAGCTCTTCTCTGGTCATCCTCAGCTTATCCCTAACCTTCTTCTCTCTTTCCTCAGCCCTATCCTTAGCAGCTTGAAGGCCTTCGTAGTCAGAGGCCTGTTTCTTCATTTGCTCCTCTAACTTTGCACCTAAGCTCTGAGGCTCTCATTGTCAAAGGTCAGCTCAGCGACCATAAACTCGTATGTCTTCAAAGCTTTGGCAAAGTCCTCTGAAGATCGGACCCTGCCCATCAAGTTCTTCAAATGGAGAGCCATTTCTGGACAAAAAAGGAAACATGTATAGACCAGCATAATTCAACCGCGCCGAGCTAAGAGAGAGTGTAAAAATACTTATAGTGGCTGTTCCTTTGAGAGCTGAGCAGAAAGTGGCCTTAGGGGGCATGGTAGAGGCCCTCTAAATATCGAATTTAGGGAGAATACATGAAATGACCCCAACAGCCACCTTAGCGTTGTCGAAGAAAGAGTCTTCATCAGTCTCCTGGTTCTCCCTCTTTTCGACTTTAGGACTCTGGAGAGGCAGCTGAGATGGTTGCTCAGATGGTCCAGGGGGTGCAGAGTCTGGCTGAATTCCAGTAATCAACCCCAAGGCTCCCTCAACCTCAAAAGAGGTGGGGGAAGCCAGTCCTAGCTCAGAAGCCTTTTTGGGGGCAAACTAGGCCCCTTGAAGAGGAGAAGGGGCGGGGGATTGAGATGAGGGAGTTTGTCCTCCTTTGCTCAAGGCAGGAGAAGAGGGCACTTCTAGTTTCTATACTTTAGCCCTGTCAATGAGGCTGCCTCCAGAGCTGGTCTCAGCCTTCTGTTTGCCACTTTTTCTACTGTTCTTTAGTAGGTCAACCTTAGCGTGGAGTTCCTCAGGGATAGATTTCATTATGGAGGATCTTGGGAGATCTGAACCAAGTAAGTTAAACAGGAAAAAGGAAAAAGAAGGGAAAGCAAGGGAACCAACTCAGAAAGTGTTACCTTCTATGTCTTCAGGTCTAACAACTGAGATGGGGAGCGGAGCTTCTATTGATACCTCAGGAGGACTAAATCCCTGTGGTACTAAGACTCAGGGCTTGATGAGCTCGGGGTACTTCTCTGGATTACACTTCTCCAACTTTTGCTTCACCCTCTTGTCCTCAGCATTGAGCTCAGGTCGAATGCCTGAAAAATAACACAAGGAGAGCAAAGGTCAAAAAGACAACTCGATAATTTTCAAACTAGAGCTCAATCAATTCGAGCAAAGACTCACCTAAGTTATCAGGAGTGGACCAAGTTCTAGGATACCCAGAGTATCAGTCCTGTCAGCAGGGTTGTACTCCCAGTTGGTGCCCCCAATAAAAAAGAATTGTTTCTTCAAACCCTTATGGGAGCTTGAGAGCTGAGTAATGATTTGCCTAGTCGTGGTTCACTTGTAGATATATAAGAAACCCTCTGATGAGGTGAGCTTGACATTAAAAAGATCCACAAGCAAGGAAAGGCTGGGGACCCCGAGCTCATGTTTCTTAAATAAAACTAGAAGACCCGCCAGTACACACCAAAAATTATGGGAGAGCTGAGCAGGACAGACGTTGAAGTGTTGCAAAACACTCTTGATGAAGGGATGCATAGGGAAGCGAAGACCATTCTCAAAAGTGGCCACAAAGAAACATACTTTCTTATGAACTTGGGCAACATATGAGGTGTATTTATCTGAACACCATGAGAAAAACCGTAACGAGCACCGAGAATTTTCATAAGAGAAGAGTCAACCTCACTAGGTCCTATGAGCTCAGCATGCCTAAAGGCAGCCCCCTGTGCCCGTTGCGCTGTCAGAGACTCCTACCCCACTCACATTGCCCTTACCTTTGTTAGGATTAAGGGGCACAGAAGAAGATGATGGGGGTGGTTCCTTAGTATTTTTCTTGGCATCGACATCATCTACACTGAAAAAATTATCGATTTCCTCGTCCACATCCCCTAAATCAGTGTCCTCTTTGGCAGACCTTTCCCCCAAGAGAGAAGCAGAGGAGCGAGTAGCTCTGGAAGGAGTAGACATGACTGGACAAGAGAAAGGTAAATTGAAAGAATGGTAGAGATGAGGAATACTAATTAAGCACTCCCTGATAACCCTAGGGTCAACGCAGTAGCTTCCAACAACAAGGATTCGCACGATAGAAGACCAGTCCATGAAGTGGGGAAGATGAGACAAGCAGTAGTTTTGATTCCAAAAGTAAAGGAATCGAAAAGCCCAAAAATGCAATGGCCACCTCGAAATCAAGGGATCCAGAACGAGAAAAGGTGAAAGAGGGACAAAAGGGCATACCTAGTTAGGAAAGAGCAACGAATAGCAGCCTAGAGCGAAATGGAAGAAAGGGGGCAATGCGAATCTTCAAATCGAACCCACAAAACTTGATCTTGAACGAGGAATAAGAGAACTCCAAACCAGAAAGCCAAGAAATCACAAGAAGAGAGAAGAAACAAAGAAGTTAAACAGTGGAAAAGGGCAGTTCAGATTGCAGTTTGAGCATTTAAAGCTTGAGAGACGTGGGCTGGAACGTGCACAAAAAACGAGAAAGCCATGATTGCTGAAAACCATCAAAAAAGCCTCACCCACGTGCAAGCCAAGGTCAGCCACGTGTAGATCCAGCTCAATTTAAAAAATAGCTCAACCCCTGCCCAAGCCTGTTTGAACCAGGGGTTGGGGGGCAACTGATGATACCTCAGACAAGCCCTAGCTGTGAGCTCAGGAAAGGAGGTCAGGTTAGGAGGTCAGGAAAGACACGGAGAACTCAGAGAACCAGGGGTAGAGCTCCCCTTGGGGAGATCGTAGCAGAATCGACCAAAAAACAACTGGATGACTAAGGAAATTGAGCCCGATGCATGAAACTCTCAACCAACTAAGATTCTCTCTTAAAATCAAGGAGGATCCCATGAATAATTGGCAAAGATCTCGACTGAAATTCCACAGAATAGGGAGCAGCCTTATAAATACTATGTAACACATCATCGAGAGAAGAGGACCCTAGAAAAACCCTAATTAGATCATGCATTGTATTGTGATACATTCGAGTAATCAATAGAGAAAAAAGGAGCAAGAGTCTCTAATAGAGAGTGGATTAGCCGAGCTCCAGAGCCGGTGAACCACTATATTCCTACTGTTCAAATTCCTCTATCCCCTAAAAAACACTTCATCATTGTCATTACGAAGTGGGCAACCTAGATTCACCTTTGGTCTCACGCACTCTGTTCACCTACGTTAGTCTGTACCATCAATATTATAATTTATCCATGATATTATGTATGATGTATAAAATTTTATGATTTATTGAAGCACAAAATTTTATATATTGATTGATCTATTTACGTCTAACGTATGATCTTGTGTATAATAATGATGAATAGTTTACAATTGATTATTGTTAATCTTATGATATATTTAAAGTCATTTTTTGATTTGGTATTCATATTATGTTATAGTTTGGTAGCTGCCAAAGTGGCCCAATTAGAATGACTCATAGATATCAAATTAACTAATTGCAATTTAATATTCATTACCGAGATATTAAAATAATAGTTTATGCAATATCATTATTTCGATTTGAGTTCTATATTGTGATATAGTTTAGTAGTCACCAAAGTGACCTAACTAGAATGACTCATAGGTATCAAATCACATAATTGATTTTAATATTCATTATTGTGATATTAAATAATCATTTGTGCAATGTCATTATTTTTATTTACTGTTTATATTATGATATAGTTCGGTAGCCGCCAAAGTGGCCCAACTAGAATGACTAATAGATATTGAATCATATAATTGCTATTTAATACTCGTTACTGAGATATTAAAATAGTGACTTGCAAATCGCAGTTCCTTAATCATTTGAATAATATGAATCGGTCCAAAAGTGCACCACCTATTAAGTGATTAATTAATTGGAATAGGATAATTGATGTATATTCATAATGGGTGTGGAACCGATGCCCAAAGGTGACATACCTACCTAATTATGAATATATTATCAATTAGTTATATTAGGTGAGAGAGAATCATCATAATGGTTAATGTATTAGTATATCGTGATTATTATCCAAAGGAAAGTCACGGTAGTACTACTTATTGCTTCTTAGAATATGTATCTATTCTAACTCATGGTTAAACTTATCGATGACTCAAAGCATTAATGTAGTGAGTCTTTACTTTCTCTTATTGATAGTTCATGTATTGTTACATTCACATACTTTGTCTATTTTGATACTTAATGGAATGAATATTTTTAGATTAATGTGAACAAATTCAATTTTACTTATATATTTTGACTATTTGTCTAACACTTAACTGCTATTACTGAATTAAGTTTTTCTAATGAAAAGGGTTTTCCACAAAGCCAATAAGGAATTGAATAAACTAGGCATTGTGTTTATGCGAATAATAATTATGTACTACACTAAGTTAGTATTTTCGCAAATGGATAATGCTTATGAATGTTATATAGTTATGCAAGAATGTTATTGAATTATTGATGAGTTTCTTATTGGACACTGATGGTTGAACTTATCATTATGGAATTTGATAGCATATATGAGATGCATAAATATATCCTCATAATTCTAACTACTAAGTTGAATACTTTAGGGATAGATGAGTTCTTTTACGTAATTTATTTTGAACTTTTTGCCCCTTGATATTGAACCTTTATTAATGATAAGTAGCATGTTAATGTATTCATATTATGTTTGTTCAAGATGAAAGAAGACTTAACAACTTAGGGCACTATTCCAAGATCAAGAGCCTACTTAGCTAATTAGGCTCATAAAAGAAATAAATAAATGATTGACATAAACGAAGGGAGTGATTCAAAAAGAAAGATAAACATTAAAGTATTTGTATAGTTTGAATTAAACCTTAATGAAATTTCTTCTAGCACATTATGGATTGACTTGAATTTGCTATTACAAATGTTTCAAATTTGATAATAGAGATTTTTTCTAACCCAGAATGATAAATCATAAATTAATATTCATTGTTAATCGGGTCAAAGCCCAACTTAAGATGGTTGAGACTTTTTATTTGTTTCTATATATCAGTAATTATTTATATAATAATTTATGTTTATGCTATTTTGAAGTTTGATTTTCTTATCTAAACTTCATGATGATTATTATCACATTCCTTTCAAATATGATAATAAAATGTTAGTTTGTTTAAGAATACTTTTTTTAGCATTATGATATTTTTTATAATAGTTTGTACAAATTAAAACCTGATAACCTATTTTTGAATCTTTTTTAACCCTACATCATAATGTTTAGAACCTACTATAGTCCGATAAATGAAAATTTATTTTATCATGTCACATAAATAATTAGGTCACATAATTAGAGAAATGTTGAAGAAACAAGTTAAATATGATATTGTTTTCAATCTAGAATTTTATTGATTTTGACGTGTATAGATTCTATTAAGAAAAAATGAATCAAACACACCAAAAAGGATGCTAGAAGTGTAAAACTTTTTAAACTTATCCATACATTTATATAAAGAATTTTATCATATTTATGAATGATTTTTCACATTATAGTTATCTCAAAATACTACATAAAAATTTTAAGTAGAGAATGTTATTAAGGTACATATTATTAATGTTGAAAGACAATTATATAGAAGATGAAAGTCATTAGATCGTATAGATGGTGAATATTATGCAAGGTATGATGGTTAAGAATAATGATCTTGTCTATTTGTTAAAGTCTTTAAAAAGTATAGTATTTGTGCTCAACACACAGTCTTGTACGCCGTAGCATAATGGTATAACTAATAGGCATAATAACAACATAGTGAAAATACTTAAAATTATATTACGGGATTTCTCATTTCTCTTATTTTATAGAAGAATGCTCTTGGAGTTTGAGACATCTAAAAAGAAATTGAATTTTATAATGATCAAATATTATTTCATTGGTTATCCAGAAAAATCTAAAGGTTATAGGTTTTACTATCATACCCATGATATGAGAATTATATGTATTAATAAAGTCAGATTTATTAAGAATGGTAAAATCAGTGAGAGTGATAAATTATAGAACATGTTTATTAAAGAAAAGTGGAAGTCTTAATACCCATAACTTGCCATAATATTGTTGTCAATTAGTTGTTGAATAATTTGATAATGTTGAACAAGAAATTAATGATTAACCACTCCATACTGAAATTGTCACCAATAAATTGAGAATAAAAAAATATCGCATAAGTAGCATTAAGATAATCCCTAATAGAAATAAAATAAGTTATTTCGAATGATTACGTGATATATCTATAATAATTCAATTTTGATTTAGGGATAAATAAAGATTTAATTTCATTTTCACAAGTCAAAGGAAGTAATGACTATGCTAATTGGATTGATGTCATGAATGATTAATTAAAACCAACGGACCAAAATGAAGTTTGAAATCCTGTTAGATATGAAGTCAAACTTATGGCCAAAGGTTTCACTTATAAATGTGGTATTGATTACATAGAAACCTTCTATTATGTATATAAGAAGGGCTCATTTATAAGTGAAGTAACACTTTGCTTGCAAACTTAATAGGTTAATATATAAACATAAAAAAGTTTTTCCACCCTAGTATTTTAAGTTTAAAGATACTATTACTTCTTTCAGTATTAAGGAAAGCACCATTATTGGTGTATATAAATGTTAAGGTTAGTAGGAGTAAGTTTTTAACTCTATATATTAATGTTGTTGTATTATTTGTCAGTAGTTATCTTAGATTATTACATGGAACCAAGGTTCTCTTTATAAATATTAACTGAAAGATATAATGAGACAACTTATGTGATTAAAATTTAAATTTCTCAGGATCGATCACGTAAATTATTTGAGTAAAGAATTTATAAGAAGAATTTTAGATAGATTTAATGTGGAGAACTATTTAGCTAATGTTATTTCAATTTAAATAAAAAGAATAAGTTCAGCAGTATGTAATATCCAAATAATGAATTTTTTTTTTTTACAAATAATGAAATTGATTCCTTATGTTTCTATTGCATGATGTTTTATGTATACATTTATGTGTATAATATTAGATATTATTTTTACAGTTAGTATATTAAGTAAATATCAAGCTGATCCAAAAATGGATCATTATGAGTTCACAAGGTATGAATGACTATACACTCACTTTTAAAATGTCTAATCATCTAGTGGTAATTGACAATTATGAATGTTAAATTTGTGGCTTACTTTCAGGCTACAGTTTATTAATTATAGTTGCGAAATTTTATCTCAGAACTTGGAGTTGTCGTCTTTATGGCCAAGTCGTTGAGAACTTATCGTGATGATTTTGCATATGTGTTTTTTGCTAAGTTTTTATAGAACATAATAGCATGGAGCTCATGATTGCAAATCTATTAAGAAAAAGATTAATTAAGACATTTAAGAAACGTGTTAGCATAATGAGCATTGATTGTAGCTAATGTCTTATTTACATAATGTTGTGAATTTTGCATAATAGTTATTTATTTGACACTTTCAGTTCTTATTTAAACTGTTTATAATAATTCTTGTTTTTTTAGTGTACGTATGTGTATAAGATTGAATGAATGATAACAAAAATAGCTTTCAACGCAAGGCATTATTGTTGGATCTTATTTTATATACTTCTCAATTATAGATCATGTTAGACATATTGCTAGTGTTGTAGTACGTGAAAGGAACTATGTCGCGTTAATAATGTACAACCGCCATGACTTGCATTAATAGGTTGTTTAATTGTGATATTATGATGACCAAATTAAGGTGATGATAGATTGGATTTATTGTGCGTTTATGTAAACTTTGCTAGGCCCAATTGTAAGATAATCATAGGCCAAGTGGAAGAATGTAAGAATTAATGTGATCCACATGATTTGGCATATGTGATTTTACTGATTATTATCAAAAAATTAATTTGGGTTAGATAATTATAAGGTTACCAATCCTAATCTAACCAATTTTTGGACTATACCAAAGGATGTTCAATTCTTGATAAAAAAAATTCTAGGTTTACGATTATGGCTTCAGGTATGTTGATTAAGATGTTTTAATTCCGCATTATAATTATTATGAGTCTGTGAAAATTATAATTATTCTAGATCTTAAAATTAGGGTTTGATTAATCTCTTTGGTCAAATAAAATTTTACAGAAATATCTTAAAACACTCTGAAAACACTTCAAATAATTGGTATTCGATTTAATTATTGATTTATTTTAGTCTCTTTGAAAATAAAAACGTTTTAACCGTTTTAAAATGAAATTTTGATTCTTGGTACAAATTAGTTTTGAACTTTTCATTAAATGTGTCAGGCAATTTATTTCATCTAAAACTTTAGATGGTACATCGCAACTAGGTCCTTACTAGAAGGAGCCAACGTGTAATTTATCCTTACTTGAATCAAGAATTTTTCTTTCTGCCCATTCCCTAGTTTAGAGACGAAACTATACCATGACCTAAATGGGCCGTGACCCTTCTTAGATATCAAAAATTAAAATTTTTATCCTTGATTTGTGTAATTTTTATTTTTCCCCATTAAGTTTTGATACTTTTACATATTCATAATTTGTAACAAATCAAAAAAGAAAAAAAATCTAATCATAGTATAAAACACTTACGCTTTTAATTAATTTCACTCATTGATTGATCATTTACTCATGTACAATGGGTGACATACCATTGTGTAAAATAATTGAAAGTATAATATAAAAAATCTAAATCTTCTTAATAATTTATATTCAAATCGTATTTCATTAATGGGTATAGATTAAATTACATCCTCATCCCCCCTTTACACTTTCATCATGCCAGAATCATAAGGAATGCCAGTGGGCTTAATCCAAGAATCTCCTTCAATGTACTGTCCTGGAGTGAAACCCATAGCTTCTTGTGGAGTTATCTTCTTGATACCCTTCCATGTCACTCTCGACGCAAGGCCAGCACCAGGTCCTCTGTTGTTAAACTCAGCATAAAAGCATGTGTCAAGTCCAAAAGTACCAACCCATGGTGCCCAACCTGTAGGATCAATGGTGCTATCAATGAAAGACTGCATGACAATGGTTCTCGAGAATTCCTTCCATGGCCGTCCGAGGTAGGACTGGAACTGTCCTTTAGCGGCAATGAATGCCGGCTCAGCCGTGATGTAGCAGTTCTGGAGGACAATAGCGCCTAGTCCACGCTTATCTTTTCTTCCTTGGGCTGTGACCATGCAGGCCTGGTTGTCCATTGGCTTTTTGACGATCATCTTGCAGTTTTGGAAGACAGAGGCAGCGTCGCCGAAGATGAAGTCAATGGTGCCGGTGATGGTGCAGTCACGGTAGAATTGGCGGTAGGAGTGAGCGTAGAGGGTGTCTTGGTAACCGTCCATATTGCAGTTGTAGAAGATGACCGTGTCGGCGGAGACACGAAGTGCCACGGCTTGGTGCTTGATTGCTCCTGCGGAGTTCTCGAATCCAATGTCCTTGGCAATGAAATGATCTCCATTCACGGCTGTGTCATTTGAAGATAACAACATCGATCATTACTTTCCAATAAGATAGATGGCAAGTTCTATCAATTTATGAGAAAGATGAGGAAGGATTGATTACCAACTGTTGCAGTCTTGTAAGTGCCAACTCCATCGACGTAGTTCTTGTTCCCGGTGATCCTGGTTTTGGTTGGACCTTCTCCGAGGAACATAACATTGTTGGTGCCCCTAGGAATGTCAATATACTCATTATAAACACCAGCCTTAATGAAAATCACAAAGGTCTGGTTGCTTTTCTGTGGGACAGCCTTCAAAGCATCATTGATTGTCTTATATTGTCCACTGCCATCCTTAGCAACCACCGCATTGGGTTTGATCGTCGTCGGAGTAGCCTGGAGGAGCATCCTCTTGTTTCCGGAATTGACCCATGAAGGATAATCATTATCATAGTCATTAGACAAAAGACGACGACTGACACCCGGAATTTGCAAGGAAGAAAGGAGCTGGGAAAGCTCGGAAACCATGGCGAGACCATTGCTCGAGAGCTCGGCGGAGGTTTTCAAAAGCTTCCTCATTTTCTCGCCTGAGTCGCCGGTGGTGTTTTCAAAACCATCCAAGCAAGTCTCTTGGTAGGTGATGGAACCGCTGAGCCAAACCTTGAGATCTGCAACGTAATCATCCATCTTGCTAGCGTCAAATTCGCTGAGCTTATCGAAAGATCTCTTGAGATCATCAATGGAGGTGTCCAAAAGCTCTTTGCAAGTCTCAAATGCTTGAGAGGTTCTTGGGTCCTTGGCTGCTTCTTTAAGAACAGAAGAGCTTTTAATGGCGTCACCAATGTTGTTCATAGTCACCTGAAAAGCCAACTTGATTAGCTCTTTAGGGTCGGTAGTGTTCTTGGCGGAGGAGAGGCTGTTGATACATGTTTCCTTGTAATCTGTAGGTTGGCAGATGGCGGTGACTGCCTTGTTGCTGGTGGATATCTCACCATTACCGGCGGAGCCACCAGCAGTGGCTCCAGTGTTCTTATTGTTAATACCAACCGTCACTGCCACCACCATTGCAACTAGGAGAACTGAAGAGAGACCAATAATGGTGGCCTTCTTCTTCCCTGAACCATCACTATACCCCATTTTGATTTACTGTGTAAATCTGTGAAATATTTCTTTGTTCTCTTGCCGTAGGTAAGAGACAGAAAAAGAACAGAGCTCTTGGGGTTCTCTCTTTGTGTAGAGTCTATGAAACCCCTTGGGCTCTGATTTCCAATGGGTGACAAGTGACCTTTATATAGTTTTCAGATTAGATAGGGGATAGAAATATAAGCCACGAAAGGAAACTAAGGTAAATTTATGTTAGAAAATGTGAGGCTGAGAGTTCCAACAAAATAGAAGGTTGTTAGGTTTTTACCGGCAAAAATTGTATTATGCTATTTAGAAGAGGTTGAATTTTGTATTGTTCTAATTATAGTATTATTGAATTTGGTCAAATCTGTTGAATATTTTATTCAGGATAAATAAATTTTTTAGGGGTAAATAAATTTGTTGAAGTTTGGAGTATTCATTATCATTTTACTAAGGAAAACTTGGACTATGAAATTTGGAAACAAGCCACTTAGTTATTAGTGAAAATTAGAGCTCGTTCTTGAACAAGCTTGAGTTAGACATCGAGTGAAAAACAAACAACAAGGCCAAATGTTACCCAACTATCAATCTGTCTTTAAACAGGAAAAAGATAAAGCGTTTTGAGCTTTGAGCTCTTAATCGTAACTAAAGTAAAATAGGAGCTGAACTAGACCCGATTTCTTACTATTTGTAGTAATTGCATTGACATATATCTATTCATATTATGACCGTCACTTTATTTGGTCAAGAAAGAATATTTATTCTCCTTGAGTACCAAAAAATCCTCAATTTTTAAAAAATTAAATTAAAAGTAGGAGAAAATCTACCATTATAAACCATAAAAGAAGCAAATATATATATATATATATAAAGTGAGCTGAAAAAACGCTTCTAGTCCATCTCCCAAAGTATATATGGTAATGTTAGAGAGATGGGTAGTTTAACTAGAGCATGCGTTCAATTAATGGATTATCTATTTGTCGAAGTCAACGCCATATGAAAAAATCATAACTTTATCACTAACTAATGCTAATATTTTCCTTTCTATATCTATTAAGGCATGTATTTTAGCATATACTTCTTTGTCCTCATATAATTCCATAGGAATTTTGTTTCCATAGTCAATTTTATTGCAGGATATTTCCAAGCATTAATATAACCTTGGCTAACGTTGATTAGTGGTTAATTTTGAGGGTAGTTCAGTGGTTGAGTTTGACCTCTGCTAATCAGAGATCTCATGTTCAATATCTCTCATACCTCCTAAAGATCAACTATCCTTATTTTTGAAGTGACATGTTTTAAACTCACTCGGACTACAGTGACCAATATTGAGCTCAAAAGAGTTGTCAGTGCAAACTTTAACACCCTATTATAGCAAAAAAAAAAAATTGATTAATGGCTATTTAATTTACAATACTAATGTTAGTAGACATAATTTGAAGACTTAATGAATTGTAATTAATTAGTGGAGTGCCCATCTTCTCTTTCTCTCACACACATACACATACACAGACACACACTTCATTACTATTAAAAAATTCCAATCTATCAAACATTAGGCATTAATGGGTCAAACTAGCACTTTGTTATTATGCTAATCTGAATATACACATAATATAAATTTCTAGGCATGAAAATCAATTATACATGATTTGAAAATCAATAATACACTATCAAAGTCGGATTAAACAATTTTTTAGCTAAGTAAAATATATAGAAACATCTTAATGGAGTGGGAGAGCATAATTAACATATTAATGGGATGAGTACAAACTATAATGATCAAAATAATTAGTAGGGCAGATATAGATCGAAGCGTGATGCGCAGTTGTTCAATTTGGTGAGCTGACAATGAATAATTTGACGTGGTATATACTATTTTAGATCTTATAAATGTCTATTACTGAAAATTGATAGATCAAAATGCAAAAATAAAAAAAAAATTGAATACTTTCATATAACTTTGTATCAACTAAATTCAGGAGTTAGAGAGAGGCAAATTTAAATTGTTGACATCTATCGTAAGATAAACTATTGCCTCTCAGATCTCCCGACTGATTTTATCATAGACACTAACGATAAACAATATCTTTCCCCAACATGACTTACAATTTTCATCATACAGAGTATAGTGGAAGTTTTTGAATTGATCCATAGATCAATTGAAGAAGACATGTCTCATGTGCTATGCACGTGTTAGTCAAAAAAATTTCATGAATTTTCTCTCTGCCATACTCAAGGTATAAAGGGGTGTATTAAGAACTCATAATAAATTAAAACTCTTTAATTCAACCTTATATTACGTTTGGTTGTTAAAAATACTCCGTTTTATATCTAGCTTTATTTCGTATACATAGGGTTCATTTGGTTGTTGTATTAAAATTGGATGGATTAGATAAAATTTTACAGTCTAATACAATACAAATGAATTAAAGAAAAGATTAAATATGATATTAGAATAATACGTAATTTTATCTAGGGTTTGATAATACACAATATAAGCGTTGGATAGTAGTTATTTAATTCAATCGATTGTTTAGTTAGAGAATTATTTCATCGTATTAATGTTGAATTAACAAAAATACCCTCAATCAGTGTTTGTTACTTTGATAAAAATTTAAATTAAAAAACTTCAATAATACGGGTCTATCGTATAAAAAATATATAATAAGTATACATTTTTGAAATTAATACGGTATCAAATTTGCTTACCAAACAAAGTATTAGGCCTAATTAAATAAAAAATAGTACAATTCAATATTTAATTCCCTCATAATACGTCTATCAAACGAGCCCATATAATATAGTAAAATCATATTAAATTATATTTTACCATTTTACCCTCCAACTAAATAAAAACATGTATAACTAGATTAGATTAGTAGAATTGAATCGATGCTATGAACACCAAAATACAACTAGTTCTCTAATTAGGATACCACCAGTAATATACAAGGTTAGGGGTTGGCCAGCTGTTAGACCTTAACGTTGTAGGTTCAAACTTTGTCATTCTCTTCTATGTTATAGTGTCTGCCAAAAAAAAAATATTTGGATATACAACTTCAAAAAAAAAAATATTTGGATATACAACTTCAAAAAAAAAATGGGAAAATTGTAAAAAAGTACACTATGTAACACTTATTTGTGAAAAATTATCTCAATATAAAATATTTATATATAAGTACATTTGTTTATAAATGTTTGGTAAGGAGATACACTTTTGTTGAATTGTAATTTTTTTTCTTATAAAATTGTCATTTTCCTTTATTAATGGGACACAAATAAGATAGTTATATTTTCGATTCAGTTTTCCTTTTTTTTATGCTATATCATTTTTTAATTTTGAATTTCCTCTTCCTCCTTCATTTAACAGATGATTTCATTATCCATTTCTTAACCCATGTTTCAAATATCCATATATTAGTCTGCTTGAGTTAATTACATATTTCTACGTATATATTTTTTTTTTCAGTTGTACATTTATATTTGTCACAGTGTGACAACACATGTCACTGGATTCACTACTAATGTCAAAGTCAGACGACCATGCAATATCACAATGTTACAAACCTAATATAACACTGATGTAACCCACATTCAATATGAAAGTAGACAATTAAACCATTTAATGACACACTGCTACAACCCAAAATCAGCATGATAAACAGACAATGACACACTGTTATCAAACATTGATATACTGTTAACAATCAATGTCACACTGCTATCAGCTAATGACACACTGCTTCCAGCCAAACGCCACCCTCACTCAAACTAATGTCATCATATTTTAACCTTCAAATGATACTGATACAACCAATGACACACTGATACAAAAGAAATATAATTCTACTGTCAGTCATTTACCTAATGTCACACTGTTACAAATCAAATCCTCAATGTGACAATTTAATGTCACACTGTTACAAATCAAATTAACAAAATTGACAGTGTAATGTCATACTGTTATAATCCAAAGTTGCGCTGTTACAATCCAAAATCACATTGCTACAACCCAAAGTCACATTAGTACTCCCACAATCAAACAATATCATCATAGTAACAGTATTACATCAAAATCCCAATGACACTATTCAATAATCATATTTACACTTCAAATGTGTAATAACAGTTTGCAGAACTAATCATGCACCCATAAATTTGTCTGCATCATTCGTCTTGTTTTGAAATCGTCTTTTGTCCAAGAATTTTGATGATTCAGAAACATTGACAGCATTTCACTTCGAAAGTCTTTTATTTGTCTTTGTGTCAAATTCTCTTCTATGCCTTCTCCTGTTGCCAATTGTTTCATAATATGGCAAACGTACACACCACAGTCGACCCTGACATATAGTTGAAATTAATTTGTTATTACATTATTGGTCAAATAACAAATTTTGCGGATTTACAAATACTCAAATTTACTTGAATCATAATGCAATATTCCTTGTGAAATTTAACAATTTAATCATAAATAACAATTGTAACAATCAATCAAATTACCAAAAAAATTTGGAATTATTTTTGATTCAGCGCCATAATTTATCAAAGTTTACCTTCTCCAATGTTGACAAGTTCTTTTCAAGCATTATTCAATGATCTCAACAGTCCTTCCTCACCCCAATGTATGCCTTCTTATTCACCGTTTACAAAAATGGTGTGGTCGTCATCGTCTGAAATAGAGATTTTCACTATTTCACATTGAATCCATTTTAAAAAAAAAAAAATCATTTTGAACATTGAACACATAAAAAAATTGAAAATGAGTTAAACAAAAAACTCATTTTGAAAATCGTGTCTTGAACGGAAGTTTTCAACATTGTTAAAGTGAACACATCAAAATTAAACAGTGAACACATCAAAAAAAAAAATTTGAAAATGGGTTGAACGAAAAACCCATTTTTGAACACCATGTCTTGAACGAAAGTTTTCAACATTGTTAAAGTGAACCCATCAAAATTGAACAGTGAACAAATCAAAAAAAAAAATGAGAATGGGTTGAACGAAAAACCCATTTTGAACATCATGTCTTGAAAGGAACAGAGAGTTTAGGAAGTTTTCACATACTTTTATCTCCACAATGAAAACCTTTCTTCTTTAATTCGTTCTTCACCGTCCACTAGTAGCCTTTCACTAACTCACAGAGAAACCCATCCGAAGAAAAAAAAAATTGATTTTGAACATCCTATTTTGAAAAGAATGGAGGTTTTAGGAAATTATGTCATCAATTTTTGAAGAGCCCACATTTTCGACAATATTGAAGGAGTTATGAGTATCCTTTCCCGTTGTTTCAGCTTTAGGGGGAAAAATTTAGGAGACTATTCACCTTCTTTCGAGTGGGTTATTTTAGACATTTGTTATGTATTGTAAATTTTTTGATCAATATTTTTAAAAATGGTACTTTTTGCCTTATAATTTCTAAAAAAAGTACCGGCTCTTAAAACTCAAAAAAAATTTGGATGTATCTCTTTGAACTATTATTGACACTCACTTTGGGCCCCAAGCCCTTCTAGACAGGCCCATATAGTACCGAATTTTGGGCCTTTGTGCTCATGCGTAGGCCCAAATCCATGAATTAATGGAATACCCGAGTGCCCAACCACACATGAGCGGCAAAACGGTCACCAAAACTTTTGAACACTCTCTCGTCCACATTGGGAGATCCTCTCTCTCTCTCTCTCTCTCTCTACAGAGTCTCCGCCCTTACGTACACATAGATCTACTCTACGATTTCAAGGGTTTATTTCAAAACCCTGACTTCAAATTCAGGGGGTTTTCATTTCCGACCCCCAATTTTAAGAGGTAGGGTTTCACAAATGCAACACTGAGTATCTATAATGGGCGTTCCGATTTTATGTATAGAAAAATGAATAAGGATCAAGAGCAACCGGATTTCAGTGGCAAATTTCACACAGTACAACCACTTCGTGATCTCGAATCGAATTGGGCCGTAGATCTCGCCAAAAACCTCGAGGAATATCTCCTCAAGATTTGCACCGGTGAAATCACTGGCGAAGATGATGGTTACCTCTCTGTGAATTTCGCGGAAGGTTAGCATTTGAGTTACAATTTTTTTTTTGTGGGTTTTGAGTTTTTTTAATGCTGTGATTATGCGGGAAATGTAGCTGCGCTGCTGCTCCAGGGTTCAATTCAGGTCTACAGTAGGAAGGTCGAATATCTTTATACTTTGGTTTTACATGCTTTGGAGTTCATTTCTAAGAAAAGGTTTGACTCAGTTATTAATTTCTCAGCTTTATTACAGTTAATTTTTGAATGAAAAATTATAAATTTGTTATATTGGAGATCAATGTTTAAGTTTTACATAGTACATTGGTCTTTTGTGTTGCATAATTTTTCAGTTTTGTTGATTAATTGTGTTTTGTGTAGCAACAAGTGTCCTTTTCCTAATTTGTTTTCAGTAATTCAGTGTATCTGTATTGCTATTTTATATTTGGATGATTTAGTATGAGTTATTCATATTTGTTTATGTTGTTTAGTACATCTATTGTTTGGGAATTATTATTTGTGGCTAACAACAGGGATATGTGAATCCTTTTAGTGTTAATCTAGTTCCTCAAAGTACATAGGACTTACATTACTCCTGTGGCCTGGACTTTGTCAAACTTGAGATGGAAGGTCTCATCCTATAAAGTTTAGGAAACCACAAAAGGTCTTATGCTTAAAACCTTTTTCTAATTGGGAAACATTACCGAAAGAAAAAAATGATGTAGGACAAATTTAGACACTTCATTCTTTTACTTCATTTTTTAATAATCATAATTTCGATAAAGATATTTAATTTTAGTCTCAAATATGCCTTCATCTACTGATGAGCTATATATTACCTAGCCAATGGAGAGGGAATTAAAAAAAAAAATCAGAACATAAGGTAACCGAATTCATGTTATAATGTGAGGAATTATTGGTGAGAGCTGACAAAAGCAAAATTCATTCTTAAAAATCATACAAAGGAGAGCAAGCAAGGCAGTTAAAAACTTATATGTTGGTCAAATGGTGATATTTAACATTATAAGGAACATAATTAAGGAGGCAGAGCATCAATTTTGGGAAGAATTTCATTGGATGATGGGAAAAAGTGTTGTTGTTAAATGCCAATGAAATTAAAATAGTTTTGTCATTTCCTTTAATGCCGATGACAATTTTCAAAATAGTTCAGTTTTCTATATAATAGTATACTAAGATTTAGCTGCAGGCCAATCATTTGATTGGATCAAGTTTCTTGAAACAGCATGCTTGGTTCAAGTGAAATATTATCACTCGGAGAAAGTATATAATCGGTGTGGTTCATTTCTTATCGAAAAGACCCAATTTTGTGCTAGATTATTACACTTCTAAATGCAAAATGGTATTTATGTCAAAGTTAGCAGAAATAAAAACAATTACACATACGCATAATTTTTTGTTACTGCAATAATTGAACAGCCAGCAAGATCATCAACCAGAGAGCACGCCAGACCAAGCAGAAGAAAGTGGTTGGCATGCTGTTGCTGATGAAGAAAATGATCCATTCTGGGGCTTAGATGATATTCCAGGTTGCTAGTCATTATGCACATTATCTTGTAGATTTACAGCTTGTTAGTTGGCTAAAATTATGTTGTATTGCAGTGGAAGCTAAGAACTCCCTAGATAGTGTAACCAGCAGAGATGATCCATTAAATCACTTTGTGAAGCCCCCTGCAAATCTAGTTGTGCTTGAAGGCGATTGCTTAGATGCTACTGGTGATGGTGGGGAATTAGAGTCCTATCTGGTACCTTTATGTTATTTTTTGATGTATAGCATCGAGTTTATATCGTTATGATTTTACTTATTTATTAGTTTATTTTTGGTTACAGTTAGTCACCAACGATCTTTACCGGGACTTTATCCTATTAGACCCATGTGATGCGGTGGCAGTTAATGATTTTATAAAGGGTGATTATAAAGCTAGTAAATGGCAGAATAGTGTTCGTGGAGTCAGCTCTTTGAACTCTAAATATCGCAAGAGCTTTCAGTCTCCAGCAAAACATTCTGGGGGAACTGACCAAAGGTCATCTGTTGGAAAGAACAAGGATGCTAAACTCAATCAATCTCCTTTGGTTGATCATTGCTTTCTATTTAATGATTGTAATACTGGGTCCTACCCTGCTGCTGATATTCCAGAAGACAATAATTCGGGGTTTGAAATGGATAATGGGTATACAGAGCCTAGGGACTCGGATGATGATGATAATGATGATGATCCATGGAAACCTTTGAATCCCCATGAACCTGGGAATTTGAAAGTAAAACCTTATAAAAAAGGTCGCCCAAGCTTTTGTTTCCTTTGCGTGCTTCTCTCTTTTTATCCTTTGTTACTCACGTAATAGTATTGGACTTCATTTTTTGTCTCCAAGCAGTGAAAGCCGTTAGAAGGGAGGGAGTAAATTCCAGTCAACGAATTCCTCTAACTACAGAGTTTCCTCTTGCAAGACTGCATGGTCCCATTAGTTCCGAGCTTAGTGAAATGTGGGAGAAGAAACGTCGTGCGTTGGAAAAACAACAGGAATTACAATCTCCTCCACTGTATGAGAAGGTTGGTTTCTTGGTGTTGTGTTGTCTGCCTATGTTCGTCTAGCTATTATATAATCCTGAAGTTCTACCTGCAGCTGCGACAATCTCTTGTTCATGGAGAGCAAGAGAATTGTGCCACGTTTTGGAATTTTAAGGATGACAATGTGGACAATGATACTGGGACCCCTGACTTTGACATGCCTGAGGGTACACACATAGACGAAGAAGGACCTCTACACCCTGAAAAGGTTAGACGGACCTTTGCTGTGCTTTATGATGTAGCTTGTGTTTCTCCTGCTGATCAGTAGGAAATTTGGTTTGATTGCTCGTGCGATGAACTATATGCAGCATAATGATGGCAATGCTCACTTTGATGCCAATGAAGATTATGGTCTTGAAGATCCTCATGCAAGCCTCGAAGATCTTTGTCGCTCTCACCTGGTAAAAAGTTTTTCTTTTTAATTTCACATCACAATAAAATCCAGTCAAATTTTTTTACTCTCTCTCTTGCTGTGAGGTTACGGGGGTTGGTGGTTGGGTTTATGGGTCTGCTGGGTTAAGGGTCATGTTGAAGAAGCTATGCTGTCTATCATTGCAAAACTAACAGTTGCTCATCTCTGGTGGAATCTATGTCCCCGCAATTTCTGTAGTTTCACTTGGTCACTCAGCTGTTGCCGAGTGCAATCCAAAAAGCAACAGAACTAGTGGTTGCTCAGACTTTGCGCCCGGATTCCAAAAAAATTTGCACTTTTCCTTACTATTTTAGTTATTTTTTAGAGCAACATGGTTAGTAAGGAGTAACCCATCTTCTTATGTGTAGGATTCTCTCCTTGCTAGCATTGCTGAAACTGAGAAGCAAACCGAAGTGGCTGCTCGGGTTTCAACTTGGAAACAGAGAATTGAGCAGAGCTTGGAAGAGCAAGTGTGTGCATTTACTTGTGCTCTCTTTACATATCACAAACTTACCTTTAATTTTGGATTTTAGGTTCTTCGTGTTTGTAATGATTTGAACCAAGGGTAGCCTGTTTTTTGACAGGACTCGCGCCCACCATTTGATATTCATGAATATGGTGGAAGAGTATTGGATAGGCTATCACTGGGAGCAGACAGTGGAAATGCCATGTCATTTGCAGATGTCTGCGGTCAAGAGAAGCATGATATTGCACGGACATTTTCTGCACTTCTGCAATTGGTAATCCTGTGACTGAGAACTGAGATTGGGGTGCTAGGAAGCTAGTTACAGAAAAATAATGTCTTCTAGTCAGAACTACCATATAACATTCTCTATAAATTTTCTTTCAAGTATCTGTAGAACTTACTACTAGTTTTGTTGGTCAAGTAATTCCGAAAAGAATCTGGTACAGCTTCTTTGCTAGGTGAAACTGAAAATTTGGATTATCTTTTCTCAGGTGAACAACGGAAATGTAGATTTGGAAAGGGCTGGTAGTGATTCTGAGTCCAAGTGTTACACGGCTGCAAATCCCTTCTATGTCCGGCTTCTTAGGCATGACAAGAGACGGGAAGAAGTGCTGGTTCAATTGTCTAAGAAGAGAGCTAAATCTCCTATGAGGAAAGGATATACTGAAGGTGAGAGGAACAAGTCTGGAAAAGAGAATTGTCCCGTTGTTCGTTCATCACCTTCAGGATCTACCTCACCAGAAATGTCATCACAACTGAACTGCAATTTCTCAGTAAAGCTAGGAAAACTTGGTGGTGCTAGGCACACTCCTGAAGGTAAGAGGAGACGAAGGTCCCGATTTGTTGAACCAGTGGACCTGCATTCTATTAGGTGACACGGAATACTTTGCAAGGTACCGCGCTATATCTTCTGGGAGGAATTGACATCTCCCTGGCTGAATGGCTTGGAGAAGAAGGAAGGTTATCTGAACAGTGTAATTCTAAAGATACTAACAACAATAGGCAATTGTTCCTTAACTTAATAGTAGTTAGATTTATTTATAGCTCAAGAAGCTTGTAACATGTTTGGTAATGCAGAGTTTATTCTTCTGTATTGTACACAAGAGTCTTATATTGTAATTGTAATACTTGCTCCATTTCAATCTTAGATGCATATTCTGGGAGTTTGCGTCGGTGCAATTCTCAGAGCAAAATGAATTGCAGTGGCCACTGATCGACTTCCCGTAAGTAATTGTCATATTTTTAATGTTCAACCATTAGTTTAACATTATAGAGTTTTTCTTAATTTTGATTAACCTTAACTTTTTACTCGAATGTTGTATGAAGAATTTTACCTCCACCTCACAATTGAAAACTCGGGATGCACTGATAAGCATTTTTCATCAATTAGGAAGGGAGCGGTCAGAGTTTTTTCAGTCTTCGACTTATTTTTCAGGTATGATCAACAGTTAATTTTTTGTATTAGTAGTATATATTATAATTTTATATATGAATATGATCATATAATATGTATAATTTTTATTTTTATTTTAGCTTTTATATCTAGATCTGGCGTAAAAAAAATTCAATGTCGTGTAAGTTTTTTATTTAAAGAATGAAGAATGTGTTACTCATATAGTTTTTTGACTTTTATATTTATCTCATAAAAATAACCATTAAAATAACACAATTTAAATACCACTCAAACTCACCCCTTAACAGTCCCAACTCCCAATTGAAGTGAAAAAAAAAAGTCTCACACTTTCTTTTAAAATAAATTGAATTTGGTATATAGAGGTGTCATGTTGTGTTCGCGTGACCCAAATGTGGTGTTATTCGTGTTATATTTGTGTCAAAATTCACGAAAAAAAAAATTATTTAATGTGTTTTAAGTATTATATATTAGTCTAGACAGTTTATTATGAGTAATGTTATGTTGACCAATTTTTGGAATTAAATTTGGAACCTATATGACATGACAGCATATTATTTAGAATTTTTATTGGGAATCAAATAATATAATATCAAATAAAAAAGTCCAAGTCAATATTGAATGCAACGGTGATACCATGTCACCATTGATGATATGATATTATATAGCACCAACCAATAATAAAACCCTAAATGGGAAAAATGAACCTTATTTGGAACATAAGAGTGAAGAGTTATTTACTTACATAACAACTTAGTTATTGATTTTTGTGGGATCCATCTGTTTATTATTTTATTATTATTAATTAATAATATCATATCACCTGGTCACATGATATCACCATTGTAATTAATATTTTCTTTTCTTATCATTTGGACTCTAAATTTAGTTTCAAAATTTGATCAGTATAATATTACTGATTTATTATACTTACGTCAATTTTTTAATCATGTCGAATTCGTATCAACAAAACAAATCAGAGTTGACAACTGCATTAGTATATACGTTTTGTATATCACAATTCAAATAAAAAAAGTTGAAATAAAATATGTATTAGCTAACAATCCGATTTATAATAACACGACTTAACACCCCACTTCTTAATCTCAAGACTCCGACATTTCACCGAATGTCGTGTTTTTTTTTTTTTTTTGACAAATTTCAACGTTCTAAGTTCTAACAAGTCGTCGTCGCGTGACTGTTCTTTGTCCATTGAATATCTACATCACCCTTGTTGTCTGTGTTCGAGTTTAAGTCTGAGTTAACTCATTAATCCTCTCTCTATATCCAACTCAGTACGCACCGACGCACAACTCGTGCTGGTATCGGGAGCTTTTTTATTCATACTGAGCATTCTTTTCAGAGACAACAAACGAGACCCAGGCGATCTGTACCCCTGACTCGAAGGTGAACTCAGTCCCAACTCGTCCCTTGACTCAGTTCTTCTTGGTACCTCTATCGTCACACCCACCGTGTCCACCAAACCTTTCCCCCGATCCTCCAACGAAGTCGAAGCGCTATGTTCATCGCTCTGACAGGTGGGGCACATCCCAGAACTTGAACCCGGTTCAGTCTCACACACTGAAACCACCACATCATCAGACCGTTTGTTTTCGGACACCTGAACCGGTTCAACCGGTGACCGGCAAAGTGGGCAAGTGGAGTGAGAGTGAAACCACATGTCAATACAGCCTATATGAAAAGAATGGTGACATTTTGGTAAAAGACGACCCTTTTCATTCTCTTCGAATTCCGATAAGCACACGGCGCATTCTAGCGTTTCCGGGTGGGCCTTGGCGGAATAGATAAACTCTGGGATTGAGTTTAGTACGGACGGTTCAAGGCCGCGAATGGTGTTGGAGGTAGCGGTGGAATTAGAGTTGTCGAAGTGAAAAAGGATGTGGGTACGGCGGTGGCCGCGGCTGCGTCGGTGGAGGAGTTGGCGCCGCCGGTCCCGGAGTATGTGCCACCGAGCGTAGAGGTGTACGACCACCACGAAGACCACGAAGGCGAATAAGATGACAATCCCGCTTAGCATGAATTTGCCGCCTAGAGAGTAGCTCTTTGGTGGGCTTGGCACTTCCTCCATCTTGTGATTGTCCCCCATTTGATCCTTATATTTTAGAGAGAGAGAGAGAGAGAGAGAGAGAGAGAAAGAGAGCTTCTTGGTGGAGTGAGAGAGAAGAGGCTGGTGGGTTATATTGGGGGAGGAATGGTGGTGGAAAGGTCGTTGGCCACCGCGTTAGAGCAGAGAGTGGGAGAGGATGAGATGACAGGGAAAGTTCTTGAGGGTTTCGCTGTCGTTCTGTGAGTTTGTCAGTGCTTGAAATCTAACAGACGCCAGGGTTAACGCGGGATTGTTTAAAATGACAGAATTGGCCTTCTAGTTTCTTCCGGTGAACGAAATGGACTTGTTGACTTGGTGACCCGGTGGGTTTGTTGGTCCTAATAATTTAAGTCCACGCTTCATTGTGCCCTCTTTGTGAAAAATATATTATTTTTTTAACTTTATTATAAGATATTGATATTTGTATCGATTAATCTCCCATTTCAATGATTGTTGGCTTTGATTGAATTGAGTTAAAATATATCATTTAAAATTTTTGAATTATCAAATATTAGACTCAATTACCCTTAAAGGTTAAAAAGAGTTGAGGCAAGACTATTAAAAATATTATTAAACAAATTAGAATTACTATACGGGATTCTTTTCTCTATAGAATTAAAAAAAAATTAAATTAATAATTTAAGATCAAATGTAAACTTTATATTTAGAGAAGTTATTTTTGTAATTCAAAATTCTTAATATGCAAATCATAATAGATAAACTTTGTTGTTGAGTAAAGAACATACTCATGTGTAGAATTATTTTATGCTATTGTAGTATCCTTCTAAAGTTATTTGATGTTAATAATTATTTGAATTATTTTCAATTCATGTATAGTCTTGTATAATTAAAATTGCATTTATATGTAAATTGTCTTTACTTTAATCTATTTTTGTATTTAGAAGGATTAATTCCAAACTCTATTAAACCAACAAATTAAAGTATTAATTTTGTGTCAATTTTACATCATCGTCATTTGGTAAACCAACTTAGACAGTGGTTGTAACCCCCCCTTTTTTGTTTGAGAAGGAAGAAGAAAGAGTGGAAGAGAAGGGGGGGGGGGGGGGGGTTTAAATGAGAGTAGTTGTACTTGCTTCAATAGAAATTGAGGTTTAGGAATTTGGAAAATTCTTATTTGGGCTGCTTAGGCTGGGCAGATTGTTGATGTTGGGGATGTACTTCAGCTGGCTACTGAAGTCTCCTTTGCAGAAAACTCTTCTCTCTATGGGCTATGTCTTAGGGCCTGGTTGTTTATCGGATTCGGATGGTTTTGAAAAGGGGGTTTAAGAAAAATAGTTTAACAATATCATTTAATTTTATGTTTGGTTAAGACTTTTAAATTCGGGATTCATGTCTCAGACTGCAATGAATAATGCATTAAAAACCAAGTATAGAGATTTGATGAAACCTATGAGGGAGTTTCAAAAATAAAAGATTGGATTGAATTAGATTGAGTTTATAATTGAATCCCGTATAAAAATCCTTTAGGTTGAGTTTGAAAGGGTTTCCTGAAATCAATCCAATCTTCTCTCATGTGGATCATTCAAACATGCCCTTAGAGATGGCAACTGGACTTTACCTTACGAGAAATAGTGATATTGGAGTAAGCCCGATAATAACATCTTGGACTCGGTTTCAGCTTAGTTTGGTTTTGATTTGTCATCTTCGTTTAAATTAAAATATAAATTTGATCAAATTTTTAAGATAATTTTTTCTTAAATGAGTAAATTCCAAGCCATATATCCCTCAGCTCGAGTAGGTATGGTTTGGCTTGAATAAGATCCTAACCATAAATAATTATAGTTTATAATCAAACAATTCATATCTAAAAGATGAACAACTTTAAATTTATCATTAAATAGTTTCATTGCGTTTATTTTTTATATTCTTTTTCTTTTCTTATATGCTTTTACAAACTTGAATTCTAGCATTTTATTTTATAGTTAATTATACATATTTTGGAGGCTTTCATGGAGAAATTATTTATTTTAGGATTTATTACTAACTTCGTAAGTTTATTTTCTAAAAATTTTTGCTGAGAAATTAAGTTTAATTCTTTCTCAATTTCAGCTCAAATACTTGCAATCTTTGACCAAACTGAGGTAGAAAAAAATTTAGCTCAACGTTCAAACTCAGCTCTAACTTGAGTTTATTTAATGATAATCAATGCAAATATAAGAATATTTAAGTTCATAAAATTGAGCTAAAATTGAGTTTATTTTATGGTCCCATTAACTTCGCTAGTAGTTATGCAATTTTTTTGATAGACCATCCAATATCTTTTTATTTTTGCGAACAACTTCATTTTAAGGAGAAGATTGTTAGGCATGGATTTTTAACTCAAAAGGGACACTTAGTAGATAGAGTGATTCGTTTTCTTATTGGTCTCGGATTCCTTTATTATTAACCGATGTGAGATTCATTCGACACCTCAATAATTTCATTCTCGAATGAGACTTATAATGAATGACTATTATTGTTCTATCATTCGGCACAAGGAGCCTAATCCACACAGTGGCTTGGGACTATGACTCTGATATCACTTGTTGAGCATGAGTTTTCAGCCCAAAAGACACCTAATCTGTGAAGTGACCGTTCCCTTTATAATTCGTCGTGGGACTTGTTCGACACCTTAACAACCCCCTTCTTGAATGAGACTTATAATGAATGATCATCATTGTTCTCTCATTTTGTACAAGAAGCCGAGTCCACACAATGACTTAGGGCCTTGGCTCTTAAAGAACTTGTTGGGCATGAATTTCCAATCCAAAAGGCAACTCAGTAGGTACAATGATTTGCTCCCTTATATGGCCCAAGACCTCCTTATCACTATCCAATATGGAACTTGTTTGACACCTTAACAATACTCCTCTCGAACGAGAGGCTTACAATAGATGACTATCTCTATTCTTTCATCCTGCACAAGAAGTCAAGTCCACATGGTAGTTTGGGCAATTACTCTGATATCATTTATTTGGGCATGAGTTTCAAACAAATGCACCTAGTAGGTGAAGTGATATGCTCTCTTATATGTCCGAGGACCCCTTTATTGTCATCTTATGTGAGACTCGTTTGACACCTTAACAACGACTATGGTATAAAAAAAAATCGTTACAGTACCTTTAAATTTTATAATTTTTGTGGGTTAAGATACTAGTTTTTGATTTGTCTAGGACAGAAAATACTAACAACTTTTAGGGTTACTTTATAGTTTTGATGTGTCATTTTTTAACTTTTAAGGATTATATTGTTTAGATCCATCACAAATAACGTTAAAAGTTTTAAATAATCTACAAAAATTATAAATTGAATCATAAAAGTGATAAAGGGTCCCTAAAACTTATAAATAACTCTAAAAAATTATAAATGATCCTTAAATTTAATAAAAAATATATATAAAACTTATAATGTCGGTAAAATATAAAAAAAAAAAAAAAAAAACTTTTTAGTCACCTCATTATATGTAGCTTTATGTCAAAAGAAAGGCATTTTCATACCCCACATTCCCTTGGTGTATGCCCTCTCAAGTATTTCACTTTTCTTACCTATCTTTGGACAAGCTTGTGATACATTTTAGTAAGATCTTTATCTTGTTGGTTAAGCATTGCTACAAGGTAAAACATAGGATCCAAATTTTCTTTCACTTTTATTCAAGAGTAGGCCTACCATTAATTAAAATATTCTGGATAATCTTTCAAATAAATCTTTTCTCAAAAAGAGTGTGATTGCATGTGTATGTGTAAGAGAGAGAGAGAAGTGGACGGGGACACGTTTAAAGATAAGATAGCATCCTGCCCATCCCCTTTCTGCCTCATTCGCCCGATTAACCTTTCTTCCTTCGTCTTTATTAGGCCATCGCAATACATGTGTTATGAAATGGATCCAATTCTTTTCTCACTTTCTAAGTCTCCACCACCAATCGTTAAGGAGAGTCAAGCTCACTATTTGAACTTTGGCCTAAATTCTTTTTCAATCTACAAAGTCACTATTCCTTATGGAGAGTCGAGCTCTTTTTGCATATAGACGTTTCTGAATTCCCGTTCTTGCTCTCGTTTTATGTGATGTAGGTGATACCCACATAGACGTTGATGCAATCCAATCTAATATGTTAATTGGGTAAATTACTTGAAGTCATATTCAACCTTAAATTTTGACAAAATTAAGATCACTTTGAGTACATTGTTTTGTAATTTTTTCTTGATTGATCTTTTTTTGATCAATTTGATTGATTTTTTGTCATGAAGTAAAATGGAAGGATATATAAGCGAGAATTGTATTAATTGAAAATTGTTGTGAATATAATTTTGAGATTTAATCTGAAGATTTAATAAATTATGATTATTTGATTAAAAATAATTTTTATTTAATAATTATATTATCAGTGGATGGTGACTCACGGATTACCACCGTTACCATAGTGGGGGTAACTGGCTCCACTGCAATTTTGAAAAAAAAATTGGTATGTATTTAGCATTTTCAAAATTTTAGGATCTTACCCTATTCAAATATTATAAAAGATTTAAGGATATTTATGTATTTTAAATGTGGGATTTCTACAAATTTAATAGACTTGCAGTTTGAGTGGGGTCCATGTGTCGGCCTCTATGATGTATTTGGCGACTGCATAGATTATAACCGTATATCTCCTTAGATTCAATGATTCCAAATGAAACAAGTAACTTCACCGGTCTTTAGAGTAAGCGGTTTGTATTGTTTTTAAAAATAAAAAATAAAAAATGAAACAAACATTTAATTAAAATTTCAACAGCTATGCATTTATTTTGGGTCCCACTCAATCTCTATAGGCCAGCCAGTTACATCCAATTTTTCTTATTTGGATAATTTTAATGAAGTATATGTCACAAAATTAAGTTAGAATTAAAGAAGTTTAACTTTAATAGATTTGAGTGATAATTAATGGACCCATTAAATCTCCCTAATAAATTATTTGACATGAATTTAGATAAACGTAACACATTATTATTAAACATAATTGATAATAGTGCAAACTCAATAAGATATAAACGTAATTATACACGATTGTAAATATTATTCTTTTCAAAAATTTTCTCTTTCAGTATTCTCTTACTCTTTGTTCTCTCTCTTCTATATTCTCTCTTTAATCTTTTTTCGATTCAATTTTGAATTCTATTAGTGTTTTATCTAGTACATTGAGTGGATAACTTTAAAGAAAATGAGAAATTCTTTCAAAGTTATTGTGAGAGATAACGTATAAACGATTTTATTGATTTCGATAGTTTTTAAAATTTTTTTGATTTTCTAAGCAGTATAATTAGGGTTATATAATTATTACTTCTTAAATTTTTTGGTCAACAATTGGCAATAAAGCTATAATCATTAGAATTTGAATTGAAAGATGAAGACTCCGATCGTGTATCAATCTCTTTAAAATAATAAGTAAAATGATCGACTTCTTAGAAAATTAGATGATAATGAAAGTTCAATTTAAGAAATGAGTTTAATCGTATGATTTTAATTGGCATTTATGAATAGTTTGATAGTGATTTTTTTTTAAATTTTTACATGGTTCTTTTAAAATAAATATTAGGGAGAATTATATTCAGATCCTTTGAAATTTGTTAATCAATCACTTAGATTTCCTAATATTTAAAATATTACAAACATAACCCTTGGCGTTTGTTCGCATAGGGCACTTCGACTTTGTTGTCAGGTTAGTATATCCGTTAATAAATTATATTTAAATCTCTAAAACATGTAGGCGTATAATATTTATACCCTTTAAATTTAAAATATTATACTTAAACCTCTTATTAGTTATAGAACTAACGAAATCTATCAAACAATTAAATTACTCTAATTAAAGATAAGAAATATTATGTCCATTATGTTTGATCCACTGTTTAATTTTTTAATTTTTTTTAATAAATAGTATAATTATATAATAATTTTGATTTTTTTTTAAAAAAATTGAATTTTTAATTTTAATTTTATTTCAATAAATGAAATAATAGAACATAAATTTTGGTGATAAAATTTAAAATGTTTGATATGTTATCCTTGATTAGAATATTTTTTATTTAAGTATATTATTTTAAACTCGATAAGTCTAAATTTTACACATACAAATTTTAAGGGGTCTAATTGTCATTTACTATTGAATATAATCACTGTAGAGTCGTGTAAAAACTATGTGTAATATATTTTTTTTGATCAAAACTACGTGTAATAGTTGAAATGTTAAACAATTTGAAATGATTAAATGACAGGAGTGTAGTTGTAACAGTAATTCTCCCTAAATGTTAACATTTGAGTTTTACGTTGGCCCCACTGTGGGAGAAACCTGGCTCCTCCCCTTGTCAGCACTGAATATTTACTCCCCAGCAACTTCCTGCAACTCACCAAAACGAATAGAGAGAGAGAGAGAGAGAGATGGAGGGAATAGAGCACAGATCAGTAAGTGTGAATGGCATTAACATGCACGTTGCAGAACTGGGGCGAGGCCCAGTGGTCCTCTTCCTCCACGGCTTTCCTGAACTCTGGTACACATGGCGCCACCAAATGGTCTACATGGCGGCGCAAGGCTACCGAGCGGTGGCTCCGGACCTCCGAGGTTACGGCGACACCACAGGTGCACCCACCAACGACGCCACCAAGTTCACCACACTCCACGTGGTGGGTGACATCGTTGCGCTCATCGACGCTGCAGCCCCGGACCAGGACAAGGTGTTCGTGGTGGCTCATGACTGGGGTGCACTCATAGCTTGGGCTCTGGTTCTGTACAGACCTGACAAAGTCAAAGGTTTGGTGAACATGAGCGTTGTGTTCACTCCCAGAAGTCCCCAGAGAAAACCCATTGAAACACTGCGAGCTGTCTATGGCGATGACTACTATATTTCCAGATTCCAGGTTCTTTCTCTCTCTCTCTCTCTCTCTATATATATATATATATATGTCCAATTTTGTGAATCAATTCGATTTGATCTGTTTGCAAATTAAAGAATTCTGCAAATAATTCCCCAAAATGGGCTGCCAAATTGTGTCGGACTCTTTGCCTTGTTTGATTGTTGGAAGCATTCATAGAAGGTATGGGTGATCGATCTGTCTTTTTTCCTTTTGGATTTGGTTAATGGTTGCTAACCTTCATGTGGAGGGATTTCGAGGGCCCAATTCCTTGTTTGCTTCAAAGAAAGTGTTAAATTTCATATATATTTTATAGAAATTGGATGGCATGTGCATCGCGAGGGTGCTATTTTAAAAGAAATGGAGTTGGAAACACTAACGCCATCAATCTCAGTGATGGATTTTGGGGTTGGGGGAGGAGAAGAGGGGAGGGGATACCAAGGTTTAAGGATCCATTAATTTGGTGTAATTTATGAAATGATTCTATAATATGTCTTGAGACCCTAAACACCCTAATCTTCGATCCATTCGGATCATTGTTGTGTTACCTTCGCTACAACCATACCAACGTTCCATCTGCCCAATCTCTCCTGTGACACATTTGCTTTTTCTGTGTATATTGTGATGACTTATCAACTCCACCTTTTCTGTCATAAGAGCAAGTTGATCCCTAACCTCTATGACATACCAAAAGATGGTCATGTTACTTCCCATCCACCACTATTGCGATGGTTCACCAGCTCCAGCAGACCCATCTATACTAAATTGATTCCCGGCCTTTGCTGACGAGTTTATTCTTAAATAATCAAGGAATCATTTCATCTACAAGACACTGTATTATACGTGGTTAACGTCGTGTATTTAGTTTCCTGTACTCTCTTTTATACTTTCATTTTCTAATGTTCTTGGACATGTTCATAGAGGAATCAATATAATTCGGTGATTGAGATACATTAAGATCCCTACATGTCTAGACGATTTTCACGTGTTAAGTTCTTTCATTGATGTGCATATTACTATCTTTTTCATCTTAACAGAAACTATAAACAATCGGTGCCCTGGTTGAAATTGACCATCTGACTGTGTCTTACATTTCATCAAGGAAGCACACAACGTTGTCCTTGGAGCGATTCTAACTATATTATTAGTTTCATTTGTGTACAATCAAGGACACGTAACTAAAAGAGTCTTGATAAAAATAACACAATCCATGGCTCTCGCACAAATTTTTATCGGTGTAAGACCCTGACTTGTTCCTTGTAAGTGACATCCATTTTTACCACAGGAACAATGACAGTTTCTACTTGACTTGGTTGTGATTGACCACAGTAGGATGCATGAGTGATGTAAAAGAACCATCTGATACATTGTTTGCTCGATAATGTCCTAGGAACCTGGAGAAATAGAAGCTGAGTTTGCCCAAATGGGGACTAAAAGGGTTCTGAAGAATTTCTTAACATACCGAAGCCCTGGTCCACTTTATTTACCAAAGGGTAAAGGATTCGGAGATTCACCTGATACTCCAATTGTTTTACCACCTTGGTTGTCAGAGGAAGATGTTGATTATTACACAAGCAAATATGAGCAAAGTGGCTTCACTGGAGGATTGAATTACTACCGGGCCTTGAACTTGTAAGTTGGCTTCCACCCTTCATTGATTCTGAGTTTAGTATAGCTTCATCATGAGCTAAACAGTGAGGAAATGGGAACAATGTTCTAAGTTCACCTTCTTTTAATACAGCTCGTTTAGTGCTCTTTCTGTGCAACGAGGCTGTGTAACGCCCCGGTTTTCAGGTTGCATTACTAGATTAAATCAATTGATCGATAATAAATCACAAATAATTTTTCGAGTATAGGACCAGAGCTTTAATTGCCTCAATAAATTTATAATTACAATTTTTGATCTCCAAATACCAATAAAATAATCTCCTCAATATAAAAACGAATTTGTTCAAATTATACAATCACCCCAATAAACCCATAAAGTTAAAAATTTTATCCACATTCGTCTGTCTTCGATTCTTCAAATATCAACTCTGGTTCTTCTTTCCGAGATACTCTTGAAAACTATTAAAAGCGGTGAAGTATATAATATGACATGAAACAATATGTTCAACGAGAAAATAATATGAATGATCAAATATCAAATAATTCAATCGATAGACAATCATAGATAAAAGAATTAAGAATCCAATTCGATAAGTTACATAGTTCAATATCTATCAAATCTAGTCTCATACTCAGGTCCTCTTTGTGACATGACAAGTGACACCTAGGTATTTAAAATTCATACTTACATCGAATCATTACACCCCTCAGGATTGTAATCACAATCACACCCCCACAGGGCCATAATCATATTTCACTAATTATGCCCCCAAGTAAACTTCGTACATGTACCAATCAATCCTAAAGTATTTAGCCCAACGTACACGTACAGGTCAACTGATAACATTGACAGAATTTCATAAAAATCAGAATAATCAATAGAAATATAAAATTTCAGATAATGAAAGGACACTCTTTGCAAAAAAATTTAAAAGACAGAAGCATATTGTATACTATCCTGTACCTCAAATCCGTCAATTATTTCAATAGATGCGAAATTGGAAATATCCCGAATCAGATAGTCAAATTTGATAACAATCTAAAATAAAATTACTGTTCAATTTTTGACCCAAAAATCTCATAAATTTTTTTTTCTTCTATCCCATCTATCTCTCTCTTTCCTTCTTCTTTTCCCTTCTCTCTCTTTTTCCTTCTCTTTGTGCCAATCAAGGCTTGGGCTTGACTATTTATAGCCAATATTTGCTTGGTCTCCAAGCATCTCCCTTTTCTTTCCTTTTCTTAATGCACGTTTTCAAAATCTTTGCAAATTTAGAAAATCTTTGCAAATCTAGCACATGACTTTTGTCCTTTCACACACACACACACACACACACACACACACATACACAGATATTTGGCAGAACTTTAGGTGGCTCTACAGCCCCCAGATTGACATGTGGAGTAATGAAGCCGTTGTGATGTCCAAAAGGCGCCGAGCAGGTAAGCTGAGGTATGGTGACCCGGAGGGGCCGAGTATGACAACTGACATCGTATTTAATACGATGTGACCCCTCATTTATGGTGGAATGAGTGATGGTGACAAGAGAAATAAATGCGCGCCTGCAAACACCTGCACTCTAGGAGTCTAGGCTTACTATCATGATGGTTAGACATTAATGACTGATGCGCCGAGATGATACGATTGACTCTCCCCAAAGAACTGTTCCCCGCGAGTATTCAATGTTCAGTAGATGTCAGATGTTGATCAAAGGGATTTGGATACTCGGGGGGGGGGGGGGGGAAGGGCATAAATGTTCGGCATTTAGCCGAGCACTCATCCCATCATCTTAGCATTTAGTAGGAAGAGACGTGAGTGGAGAACACTCATTGCGCGAGGGATAGTGTGTCAGATGTTAAATGTTTATATGGGACTAGAGGTTTTTGACAATTATTGTTAACTCAGGTATAAATACTCCTCAGAAAAATAAACAAAGAGACGTAAACTCGAACCAGAAAAAGATTATTCATTGAGTTAAAATCCTTGATCTTAGACTGATTTAAGTTTCGGAGGGGATAAGACGGGTGTTCATCTGGCCCCCTTTTCTGACCCTGTGATTGTTTCAGGTTTACCAGGCCGAAGGTTGCTATCTCAAATTATTGCAGGAATTATCTCGTGCAATATTTATATGTTCATTCATTATATAATTACGAAATTTGACCTAAATTATAGTCATTTGACTTATTTTCGCGTGAAGAGTTTATATTTGAGGTCTATTTGTTTCTAAAAAAATAAATCTTAAGTATATATAATCATGATTAATGATCTAATTAGCATTTTAGTGATTATTTTATATATTGGTCGTCACATGTCGTGAATTGGCTGAGGGACAACTATGCTTACTTTAGAGGCTCTGTCGTGTTTATTGTTTAAACCAAACAATTACATGATATTCATAAAAACACTATTGTCACGCCACTCTTTATGAAACTCCTGTTGAAAAAAACATATTCCTACCTTCTTTTTTGTTTAAGTTTAGAGCAATGGTGTTGGGACCTAAAAATTTGACCTAATTTACTGACTTAATTAACTGTGACCTTTGGATTGGCTGTAAGTCCAATAAAACATTGGAAGTTGATGTTGATCCAATGATTCCTATTAAACCACGAGCAATGCTGTCGGGACCTAAAAATCTGACCTAATTTGCTGACTTAATTCACTGCGATCTTTGGATTGGCTGTAGGCCCCCATTAAATATTGGAACTTAGTATTGATCCAGTGATTCCTATTAAATCGCATCATTATGTCAGTAAATTATGTCAGATTTTTAAGTTCAAATAGCATTACTCATTAAACCACATCATTAGGTCAATAAATTATATCAAATTTTTAGGTTCAAATAGCATTACTCTTAAATTTAATATTTCGGATCTTAATCGCAGAAACTGGGAACTCACTGCAGCATGGACTGGAGCCCAAGTAAAAGTACCAGTTAAGTTTATTGTTGGCGACCTCGACCTCACCTATAATGCCCCTGGCACCAAGGACTATATACACAAGGTTGGGTTCAAGAGAGATGTGCCTTTTCTGCAGGAAGTGGTTGTAATGGAAGGCGTAGCTCATTTTATCCAAGAAGAAAAGCCTGATGAGGTCAACAAACACATTTTCGACTTCATCCGGAAGTTCTCTAACACTTCATGCTGTATGTCATAAAGTTTATTAGTCATATACCTCTGTCTAATGTGTGTTGGAAACTTTTATGCTAAAACAATATCTGTTGTGTCCTGGGATGAAAGCATGTGAGATGTGGTATGAATTACAGTATTGTGCAGTGCACTAGTAAAGACATATACTCATGTACACAAACAATAATACTACGTTTCCTTATTTTCGGAGACTTAATTTGAGTATCTAATGCATTATTTTCGTTGATTTGGTAATGGATCTTGTTCGATTCGAAGACTTGTTATGCTAAGCATAACTAATTTATAATCGTCAGGTAAACAAGCAACTTCTTATTGATAGGGTATATGTCATGTCATACTTATTTTTTAATTTTTTTCTCCAATTTTAATATGATATCTAAAATGTTAATTATCTCAAATTAATTCAACAATTATTAATTTCGTCTCAATTAAATTATTCCGTCAATTTTAGTCGTTAGAACAAATGGATGTAGGGCCACACAATAAACATGTGATTTGTTTCTATTTATTTTTTTGAAAATTTGATAGAAAAATTTAATTGACATGAAATTGATAGATAAAGAAATAAATTGAAATAATTAAACATTAGGAGAAATTTACACTTCTTTAACTTTAAGGTGTGTTTATTTGTTGGATAACTGGAGTATTCGAAGGTGGAATACATAAGACTCACTTATACGTTGTTTGTTGTGCAATTTATGTTTAGTAATATTTTTCAAGTCCAAATTTTGACCCAGTTATTACAGTTATAATATACTCATGTACATAAGTATATTAAATAGAACCTAATAAGTGGTATAATAAATCGATATTAGTCCCATCGACGTTATAAACTATACAACTACTATAATACCCCTTTATCTGTGGTCCATTGGATTGCGATAAGGTTAATAGTTTTTGTTACATAAAATATGTCACCTGATATTTATGTTTTTTGGTATGTCTCACTTAATCTATTTATATAAAACTAAACAAGATATGGTATTGCTATATTGGATAGTTGTGTAACACTCCTAAAGTTTGTTACTTAATTATTCAGGTTTCTTGATATTTAAAATATTACATACAGATCTCTTAAAGTTTGTACACGTGTAAAACTTAGACCCTACTATAAATATATCAATTAATAAATTATACTTAGACCCCCATGAAATTTGTAGGTATATAATACTTAGACCCCTTATGTTTAAAATATTATACTTAGATAAAAAATACTGCAAACAAAGATAAAATATCAAATATTTTAAATTTTACAACCAAAATTTATGTTATATTGTATCATTTATTGAAATAAAATCAAAAATAAAAATTCATTTGTTTTCTTAAAAAATTGTAATTATTATACAATTATATTATCTATTAGAATTTAATTTAGTCATTTAAACGATCAAATTAAAATACCAAATTACCTCAATTAAAGTTAAAAGATTTTGTGTCAATTATAGTTTAACCCCTTTTTAATTTTTTTAATTTTATTCTAATAGATAATATAATTATATGGTAACTATGATTTTTTTTAAAAGCTAAACTTTTATTTTTGATTTTATTTCAATAAATGACATAATAAAACATGAATTTTGGATGTAACATTTATGTTTTATTATAAATGATTTAGAGCCCTTATTTGATTTTTAAGTTTTATTCTAATAGATAGTATAATTGTATATTAATTAAGATTTTTTAAGAAAAAATTAAATTTTTAATTTTATTTCAATAAATATTATTATAGAACATGAATTTTAGTTGTAAAATTTAAAATATTTGATATTCTATATTTGATTGGAGTATTTTTTGTCTAAGTACAATATTTTAAACTTAAGGGGTCTAAATATTATATACCTACAAATTTTATGAGATCTAAGTGTAATTAACGGATATATTTACAACAAGGGTCTAAATGCTACGTGTGTACAAAATTAAGAGGTCTGTATGCAATATTTTAAATATCAAAGAATTTAAGTGATTAAGTGACGAATCTCGTGAAGTCTGGATGTAATTCTCCCATAGATTTAATATTAACATTATTTGTCAATATCAACAAATTTATCCGACAAACAAAATTACAATATAAAAGTCAACCAAAGCCTCCTCCTCCTCCTCCTCCACCTCCACCACCACCACCAACAACTAAAATTGAACAGAAGGCCTTTTCATACAGCAGGCTAGTGAGAGAAAGTTGAGAGAGATTGAGAGATGGAGAAGATCCAGCACAAAGATGGTTGCTGTTAATGGCCTATTAGTCCTATTCCTCCACGGCTTCCCTGAACTCTTGTACTCATGGCGCCGCTAGATTTTTTTTCTTTCGACAGTTTTTGCGATCTATTTTATATTTTTTTAGCACTATAAATAGGGTTATGTTATTTTATTTTATTTTTTTTTGACTAACATTTAGCAATAGAGTTATAATTATTTAGATTTGAATTGACAGATGAAGACTATCAATTTCTTTGAAAAATTATGTACAATAATCGATGTCTTAAAAAATTATATAATAATAAAGTACAATTTAAGAACGAATAGCTTTATAGTGATTTTTTTCTTTTAAAAATAAATGTTAAAGATAATTATATTCTGACCCTTTAAGATTTATCATTTAATAACTTAAATTTATTGATATTTGAAATATTATACACAGATACCCTGAAATTTGTATGCACATAACATTTAGATCTTGTCGTCAATATCTGTTAGTATATTCGCTAATAAATTATATTTAAATATCTAAAATTTATAGGTGTGTAATACTTAAATTCATCAAATTTAAAATATTATATTTAAACTGTTTATTAGCTATAGAACTAATAAAATCTATTAAATGATAAAATTACCCAAATTAAAGATTTGAAATATTGTGTCAATTATAGTTTGACCATTTATTTAGTTTTTTAATTTATTTTAATAATTAGTATAATTGTATACTAATTATATTTTTGTTAAGAAAAAATTAAATTTTTATTTTTAATTTTATTTCAATAAATGACATAATAGAACATGAATTTTAATTATATTTTATATTTGATTGGATAGTTTTTATTTAAATATTATACACATATAAATTTAAAGAGTTTGGATATAAATTTTCAAATGTTACAAAAATTTAAATAATTAAGTGAGAAAGGCGAAGCGTGAATGGCGTTAACATGCACGTAGCAGAACTGGGGCGAGGCCCGGTAGTCCTCTTCCTCCACTGCTTTCCTGAACTCTGGTACACATGGCGCCACCAAATGGTCAACATGGCGACGCAAGGCTTCCAAGAGGTGGCTCCGGACCTCCGCGGTAACAGCGACACCACAAGTGAACCCACCAACGACGCCACCAAGTTCTCCACACTTCACGTGGTGGCTGACATCGTTGCGCTCATCGACGCTGCAGCCCAGGACCAGGACATGGTGTTCGTGGTGGCTCATGACTGGGGTGCACTCATAGCTTGGGCACTGGTTCTGTACAGACCTCACAAAGTCAAAGGTTTGGTGAACATGAGCTTTGTGTTCACTCCCAGAAGTCCCCAGAGAAAACCCATTGAAACACTGCGTGCTGTCTATGGCGATGACTACTATATTTCCAGATTCCAGGTTCTCTCTCTCTCTATGCCCAATTTTGTGAATCGATTCGATTTGATTTGTATGCATGTAACAAAACAGAGCAAAAAAACAGAAAGAATAGAAGTTGCAGAATTATATTACTCAAGAAGTAAACTGATCTGTAAAACCGGCTAGTACACAACTTAATTTATAGAAAACAGTTCTTAAGCTTTCTCAACAAAACAGTGTGTTGAGAATATTATGCCAAAGAAACACCAACATGCCTAAAGACTTGGAAGAGAGATACTCTCTTGAAGACTAGTTCGAACAAATAACAAACTTAGACTCAATAAACCTAAGAGTTATTCAGCAACTCCTAATAGGGAAAACACAGTAAGTTGCACTATTGTTGACACTCCCCCTTATTGCAAACTTACTACTCCAAGAGCACTAGCTCCTAATAGGGAAAACACATAAAGTTGCACTAATGTTGACACTCCCCCTTAGTGCAAACTTACTATTCCAAGAGCACCGGGGAAAACTTCAAACTTAGCTTATGCAAGAGCTTTAGTAAAGATATTAGTAATTTGATTTTCTGTTCGAACTTTCTGCAGCACAATCTCTTGAGATAACACTTTCTCACGAACAAAATGATAATGAGTTTCAATATGTTTTGTTCGAGCATGGAACATCGGATTTTCAGCAAACTTGATAGCACTTTCATTGTCACACCAAATAGGAACCGGATAGTGAGCATTGAAGACCAATTGTTAAAGAAGTCGTTCGAGCCAGATTCGTTCCTGAGTAGCCATAGTTGATGTTGTGTATTCAGCTTGACAGAGCAACAATTGTTTGTTTTTTACTTCACCACGAAACTGTTGCTGATCCTGTAGAAAAACAATACCCAGTTGTAGAGCGCCTGTCATTTACATCACCAGCCCAATCTGTATCTACAAAACCACTCAATACAAATGTTGTCTTGTGCTTGTACATTAATCCAAGGAAAATAGTGCATTTAATATGTCTGAGTATTCTACAAGTTATATTACAATCCATTCACACGATTTCATACTCAACACCGAAATGTTACAAAGTTTATACAAAATGTATTACAAAACACAAGTCAACTTTTCTTCATCTTTGATGCCCCAAATGAGAGTCCTCCGCCAGTGTAAACCCCGCACCTGAAATGTGTTCCTGTATAGGGTGAGCCAACGCCCAGTAGAATATTTCTTACAGAGGTTACTCCCTCCCTAGATGCATATGCAATGTTTATGTGCAACATTTAACCAACATTTCCCATTCCAACAAGAACATGTAATTCCAAGTTAAAAAAAACATATGTCATGTCATGAAATGAGATAATACTCACTCATGCACCCTAACCCGAGTCAACACCGACTCTCAAAACACAATGCGATGCACGTGTATCCTAAATCCGCCATTGGTGAAACACATCCAATGATCTTTTGAAATACAATTCATGTGTTTTGAAAACCATTTCATTGTTGGATGTTTCCCATCAATTGAACATTTATATAACAAAATCATGTGTCTTTGTTTGGGTAACGGACTTTTGGTGTTGCACCACTGGCTCCGCACACCAATACACCTTTTTTGGACTTGCACCCGAGGGGGGATCTATCCCTTCTTGTTATACCCGACACAAGTTTTTCATGAATGTAACCATACATCTCAGTCGGATCTTCAATTCAACTTTTTTGAGCCCACCCATCAAGCACCAAGTATGGTGTTTGATTAAACTATGCACCCACACACCCATACTCATGCATACAATCCATGAATGTGATGGCAACACCATGCCCATTATGATATAATGTCAAATGAGCAATTAAACTATATGTCCACATGTTCCACACATATTTCAACATATGTCATGACAATTTATATCATAAACATATAATTACCAAAATCCATCACAATTCATAAACATGTTACCACAATATTTATGTCAATAACACATTTAAATCACATGGCACAATATAAACACATAACATGCCCACATAAACCCAATTTTCAAGAGTTTACATATATACTTCCACATATCAAAATCAAACTAGAAATTGGTTTAAACCAATTCTATACCCTTTTTTTTTTCATTACTATAGGCAAGTCATAATTAATTCTCAACATCTAATCATTTCATATAAACACCTTAGGTTAGAAATAAACCAAAGTAGGAGGGAACCCTATTTCTTGGAGCGTGATACGAAAGGTAGAAAGCTTCTAGGCACCTCCCTAGCCCCAAAAAAAACCTTGATTTCTCAAAATTCTACTTCAGATTTTTGGTGAAATTTCTCGTTCTTGGTATGTACACATAGCCCTCGTCGCGTATACCAACTTTAATTCTTGATTCGATGAATTTCGACCGACGAAAATCCTTGGATCGCAAAAAGAAATGTATAATTTTTTACTTTTCTCTTCTCTCCCTTCTCTTCTTTTCCAACGTGTGAGTGTGCTGACTTGGGGTGAAAATATCTGATTTTTCAGATATTTAACTCTAATTTATATTTTTAATTGAGCGGTCCACATTACCCCGCATGTTTATTACTTCCGGGTTTGTTTTTAATCCGAAACAACTTAATTAATTTTCGACTTTAATTCAAATTAATTTTATTTAAAATTTTATCTAATTATAAGAAAATTTTATAAATTCCGTTATTGGGGACCTTTGTAAGGTCATTCGTCATTCATTTATCTCAAAAAAATGTGTAAAATCTGACTATTTCAGAATTAGACGAAAATTGACATGACAGCTCGATTTCGCGATAGGATTCTAATGGTGAAGTCCGTTTCAATCCGAGCTTTAGAAAAATAGTAATTTTAAACCCACATTATTATGATAAATTACCGTTTTACCCTTTTTTCGAAAAAATTCAAATTTACTCGGGTTTTCACATTCCAACCTTCATGTGCAGCCAAAGAAATGAATGTACAAATGGTTACCATCTTAGCAACAGGACTGAAAGTGTCTTCATAATCCAACTCATACTTTTGCGAGAAACCACGAGCAACGAGACGAGTTTTGTACTTGTCAATGGAACCATCCAACCTTTTTTTTGGCTTATAAACCCATTTGCACGTAATTAGTTCCACATCTTTTGGCTTTGGAACAAGCTCCCAAGTGCCATTTTTGTGTAAGGCTGTAATTTTTCCTTCCATTACTTCTCTCCATTCAACATTGTCCTTAGCTTCATTGAAGGATTTGGGCTCATTTCCATAGGCATCTCCTAAAAGAAAACAAGACATAACTAAACAATGGTTTAATTGTACCTCATAGTCAGCCAGATATTCAGGTTGTCTTCTATGTCTAGATGTCTTGCGAGTCACTGGTTCCATACTATCATCCTGCTATATGTTTACTTCAGATAGAGGCAGATTTTCTTCCGTTTCATTGACACTAGCATCACCAAACAATGAACTAAGACTAGTAGAGGCGCAGTTAGTATTTGCATGCTCCTGATATGGTGAGACTTCATCAAAAACCACATCTCGAGAGACACCAACCTTCTTTGTGTCTGGATCTATACATCTCCACCCTTTCATGTGAGTATCATATCCAACAAAAATACAACGCTTTGCTCTTGGGTCAAGTTTAGTTCTATTGGTTTTTACAATGTGGACATAACAAATAGAACCAAAGACCCATAAATAACTCACATTGGGTTTGCGTTGGTACAGTGCTTCAAAAGGAGATATTTTAGTTCCTGGCCATGGTGGTAAACAGTTAATCACATGACATGCTGACTGAACACCTACTGCCCACAACTCCCTTGGAAGATTTTTTTCATGCATCCATGACAAGCACATAATTGTTAGGTGTGCCAACTTACGCTTTGCTACCCCATTTTGCTGTAGGGGCTTCAGGGCAGGTAAATTGATGTTGAATTCCATGCTCTCTGCAATATTCTGAAAATTGGTTGGACATGTATTCTCCACCATTGTTAGTACGTAGACATTTTAGCGATGATTCAAACTCTTTCTCAATCTCCTCCTTGAATTGAATAAACTTTGGAAAAAACTTTGTTTTTATCTGCCAAAAATTATATCCACGTAAAACGAGTGAAATCATCTACAAATACCATCACATATCGACAACCTGTGTAACTAGGAGTTCTTGTTGGTCCCATTAAATCTGAATGAACTAGCTCAAGTGCAAGTTCTAGTCATAGAACTTGGAAATGGAAGACGGTGAGATTTCCTATACTGACATCTTGGACAAACCACATCAGAGTGCATCTCTTTAAAGAGAGGAACTCCATCCAGCAATCTCTTTGTAGAGATCTTGTGCAACAGTTGATAGCCAATATGCCCTAAACGAGCATGCCATAGTGTTACACTACCAATCTGACCTATTTTTTCGACATAAGCATCACTTGCAGATAAAACATATAGTGACTCTTTCCTTTTTCTAGTAAACATAACATCAGCATCAATATTTCTCACATTTGAAAGAATTAAAACACTATCTAGACCAAATAAGACAAATTTTTCAGAATCAACTATTTGAGATACTGAAGCAAGGTTCTTTTTCAAACCTGGAACACGATTGACATCTATAAGTGAAAAGCCTCCCTCATGGGCATTGCTCTTCTTGATATTTAAATGCCCTTCTTCGACTACAAGGTGGAGAGAATTATCAGCCGTAACAATTGCCTTCTTTCCATCATGTGGACGAACATTGTAGAGTAAAGACACGTTTCCAATTGCATGGTGAGAATAGTCAAAATCCACAATCCACTCTTTATTATAGTTGATGAGAGCTACAACATCTGGTGGTGCATTTGTCTGGTGCACATTTGCAACTTGATCAATAGTTTTAATGGCTAAGCACTGCTCCCAATCTAATTATTCAGACTCATTGCTTTCATAAACTTCATTTGCACCTTCTTCACTACGATTCATTCGACAATTAGATTGACTGTGACTAGGCTTCCCACTGCGATTGTAAATTACCTTTACTCGACAATCACACTTAAAATGTCCATGCTTTCCACACCTATAGCAAGTTTTTGAAGTTTCCTTTCATTGACCTTCATCATTTGAAGGCACACTACCACCTGCAATATACTTAGCAGAAAATTTTCTTTTACCTTGATCCCTGGAGTATAATACTTCCTCCACTTGCACAGAAGGCTTGTTATTGATCATCTGGTTCACCAAGGCTTCCTGATTTGAGAATAAGTTCTCCAATTCAATGATAGAAGGTTGTTTAGCCCATTCTTGTATGGAGGAGATGAACGGCATGAATTCTTTTTGTAGTCCCCGAATGATATAACGACGTACCCGTGCCTCACTCACAAGTTCAGTAGGATCCAGCTCTGAAATTTTAGAACACAAAGTTTTAACTTTCAAGAAATATTTTGGAATTGCAAGGTTACTTTGGATTATCCCGGCAAGTTCATTTTCAAAGAACTGTAGCTGCACCGTGTTCTTTTGAGTAAACAACCTCTCAAGTGTCTCCCACACCTTCTTCGGTGATTGCTCATCACGAACATGTTCAATATACTCCTTACTGATAGAGGTGCGTAGAGCAAATAAAGCTTTACCACACTTCACCTTCCATTTTCGACGTGACTCAACATTTTGTGGCGTGTCCTCTGGAATTACAGTTTCATCACCAAAGACAAGATCCCACAAGTCTTGTCTTTGTAGGAAAGCTTCCATACAAAGCTTCCAATAGTTGTAGTTGGTACCAACAAGCTTTTCCACGGCAATATTATTAGCACCATTCATCTTTATGAGTATAAGAATCAACCCTTCAAACCTAGCTGTGATACCATGTAACAAAACAGAGCAAAAAAACATAAAGAAGAGAAGTTGCAGAATTTTATTACTCAAGAAGAAAACTGGTATGTAAAACTATCCAGTTCATAACTTAATTTATAGAAAATAGTTCCTAAACTTTCTCAACAAAACAGAGTTTGTTGAGAATATTATACCAAAGAAACACCAACATGCCTAAAGACCTGGAAGAGAGATACTCTCTTGAAGACTAGTTCAAACAAAAAACAAATTTAGATTCAGTAAGCCTAAGACTTATTCAGCAGCTCCTAAGTAGGAAAAACACAGTAAATTGCACTAATGTTGACAATGCAAATTAAAGAATTCTGCAAATAATTCCCCAAAATGATATGCCAAATTCTTTCCGACTCTTTGTCTTGTTAGATTGTTGGTAGCATTGATAGAAGGTATGGGTGAAGGTGATCGATCTGTCTTTTGTTCCTTTTGGATTTGATTAATGGTCGCTTTTGGTTTTCTGAGTTTCTTGATCAAGTATAGGGTTTTTTAAATTCTAACCTTTATGTGTAGGGATTTGGAGGGCCCAAGTCCTTGTTTGCTTCGAAGAAAGTGTTAAATTTCATATATATTTTATAGAAATTGGATGGCATGCGCATCGCGAGGGTGCTATTTTAAAAGAAATGGAGTTGGAAACACTAATGCCATACATTGTCCACGGGATTGCAATAAGGTTTAAAGTTTGAGTAATGATATGTATCTCAAATTTATAATCTAAATTTGTATCTCAAATTAAAAAGATGATTGGATCAATGGATTCCATTTAAAAAAATTGATGAAACACACTGATCTAATGATTCTCCTTGATTTAAGATACAAATTTAGGTTTCAAATTTGAAATACATAAGACTACTTTTAAAAAAATTTAGCATAGAATATGTTGGCTGACATTTATTTTTTTGGTAAATCCCATTTAATCTATTTATATAAAAATAAACACGACATTGGATAAGTGTTTAATACCAGGTTTGGTATGATACTATTTATCAATATCAACAAATGTAATGGTAGAACAAACAAATACGCACCCTATAAAACTCATCCAAAGCCATCCTCCTCCGTCACCACGGCAAACTGAAATTGACCAGCAGGGCTTTCACACAGTAGACTAGTGAGAGAGAGTAGAGAGAGATTGAGGGATGGAGAAGATCCAGCACAAGATGGTTGCCGTAAATGGTCTAAACATGCACATCGCTGAACTGGGTCAAGGTCCATTAATCCTATTCCTCCACGGCTTCCCTGAACTCTGGTACTCATGGCGCCACCAGATCCTCTACTTTGCCGCTCACGGCTACCGAGCAGTGGCTCCGGACCTCCGCGGCTACGGCGACACCACGGGGGCACCCCTTAACGACCGCACCAAGTTCACCACTCTCCACCTCGTCGGTGACCTCATTGAACTACTCAATTCCATTGCACCGGACGAAGATAAGGTGTTTGTTGTTGGTCATGACTGGGGTGCTTTAATTGCTTGGGACTTGTGCTTGTTTAGACCGGATAAAGTCAAGGCACTGGTGAACTTGAGTGTTCCTTTTTTTCCGAGGAATCCTGCGATGAACATTGTTGAAATGTTTCGTGCTCTTTACGGGGATGATCACTACATATGCAGATTTCAGGTTTTCTGTTCTTAATCATGATCATAAATTTATATTCATTTACTATATTCTCGAAGTGTCTTTGAATTTGATCTCGGTTCTGGTGGGGATTTGCATTTGAATGTATGGATTTTTGTGGGTACAATGATGGATTTAAGATTTGTCATATAGACTAATCATTGTTCAAATTCAGAATCTGGTTTGGTCCTCCTTCATCGTGGATTCATATCATGGGACCCAGCTCCTTCATGGCCTTATTGAACATATTTATGATGCCCAAAAGGTTTTTTGCCTTCTTGAGTTGACGACGAGGACAAGGGGACGAAGAGTAACGTTTGACCGACTAAAATTTGGAGTCTGTTGATTTGAGTTTATTTGATTGGTGTTATGTTTATTTGAAATCTAATAAAAATTACAAATAATCAACTATCATGTCATTTGAGCTTCAAATTTGGTCTCAAATTTTGGTCAGTGTAACATTACTGGTGGACAATTAATTGGAGACAGTAATACTATAGTGACTAAAATTTGGGACAAAATTTGAAGTTCAAATGACATGACAGCTAACACGGGCTTCTTTTTTTTGGTGTCATGTCATTTGGGTCTTAATAAAAACTCAAAATAATATGTTGTTGTTGGTTTTTTTTTATGGAGTCTAGTTTGTATATGTGATCCGGATGATGACCCGACCCGAAGTAATATTGTGTGGTTTTTAATGGAAATTTTTTTGAGACTTAGTCCGTGGAGTGATAGGCCCAAGCCGTAGCGCTCATGGATAAGTCTTGTGGGGGTTCGGGGGCAACGCCCCCGAGGAAAATTTTTTGGGCCCGTTATACAACCCAGTGCGTAGGACATATAAACCCTGTTGTTTTGGTGATTAGGGTTTATTGTAGATTGTACAGCCGCTCTCTGTAATTCAACTCTCTCAATAGTGAAATCCTGCAGCTTCGTAGACGTAGGCAAATTGCCGAACCACGTAAAATCTGTGTCTCGTTCTTTCTTGTTTCTTATTGCTTTATATTCTTGATTTGTTTTTCGATTGTGTGTGTTTGTTAGTGGATTTAAATCGTGTTAAATCCCAACAGTTGTCGTGTCATTTAGACTCTAAATTTGGTCCTAAAATTTGATCAAGTAGCATTACTCATTTGGAGTGTAGAGTAAATAAGATTAGCATGTGTACATATTTAAATTGGTTATGGAAATAGTTATCTGTTAGAAATTTGCAACTTCAAATGGCGATTATAGTGTTTTACCTCTTTTCTTCCCTTGTTTGATGGAAGTATTTACCAAAATGATGGGTGATGTATTGACTTAAAGTATTATATAGGCACAAATTATTTTTCCCACAAATTATGCTTCTTGACTTCAAAAATATAGTATAATAGCATTAGGAAAAATCTGGGTCTTGTACAATCGTAGTTGTCGACTATAGCCAATAGATGTGATTTAGGGGTCACCAGATAAACGACCGTTAAGATTATAACGGTTAGAAATATCCATCTTGAGGGTCTCTAGGATGTATTGTACCCATTGGTGTCATGAATTGCTATTTGTTGTTTTGAATTTCAAATCCTTCACAAACTTCTCGGTTATGAAAATATCCATCTACATATTCCTTGGGTGTGTTACTCATCCACAATCAATGATCAAAATTTTGTTCTGATGCATTATTTTGATCACTTAGAAAATTGAAACGTTTCGACATGTTTCAGAAACGTTTCGACATATTTCGGAAACGATTCGAACTGTTTCAAAAACAGAATAAAAAAAAATAAAAAATTTAAGAATTATTTTTTCAAAACATTTGTCAAAATATCTTAAAATACCTTGAAACATTTCAAAATAATTGTACAAATGTATTAAAATATAACAAAATATTTTAAAACATTAAAGAACACCTCGAAATATTAGTATTTCAATTTCATCACTGACTCGTTTCGGTCTGTTTGAAAACAGAAACGTTTCAGATGTTTCGACCATTTTAAAACAATATTTTGATCCTCGTCCACAACATCATTGGCAGGGCAATTTCTCCTTGGATTTTGCATGTGTAATCTCTAAAAGATGGCATGAATTCTTATTCAATTGACTAGATGGCCCATCTTACGGACAGATTGTTTAATTATGTGACAGGAACCTGGAGATATAGAAGCCGAGTTTTCCCCGCTGGGAGTTGAAAGAGTCATGAAGAAATTTCTTACAAACCGCACTCCCGGTCCAATTTATTTTCCTAAAGGTGAAGGTTTTGGAGATCCCGATGCTCCAATTGTTTTGCCATCTTGGTTGTCAGAAGAAGATGTTGATTACTATGTCAGCAAATTTGAGAAGAGTGGCTTCACTGGAGGAGTGAACTTCTACCGAGCTTTGGATCTGTGAGTTACTTCCAACTCTTATTGTATCTGGAACCTAATAGTGTGTAAATCATAATAGTTTTTGATAAACAATGTTTTTAAGGGAAGATTTTACTTCACCTCCTTGGAGTTAAGTCCAATCCACTTCACTCCATCACATTCAAAAATAGCCACATAAATGTCCGTCCAACTTAGTTGGAAGTGTGAGTCTCAAAACACAGCTTCAATGTCTGCCTTCTTTTATATCTAGGTTCTAGTTTGCTTTACATGCCACTGAGTTTTCTGTTGTTGAAGAAAATCTTAAAAAGTCTGCTTGTGATTCTGTTTGGCACGCCTTTCTGATGGATACCACCCTATGCTTTTAACCATTTGTGTAATCAAAATGTTTGATTTCTACCTTCTTTTGCTTGGTGAGTTAAGCATTGTTGTTTTCCCAACTAAATGCAGAAACTGGGAACTCACTGCACCCTGGGCTGGGGCTAAAGTAACAATACCGACCAAGTTTATTCTGGGGGACTTGGACTTGACCTATCATATCACAGGCATGAAGGAATATGTACACAACGGTGCGTTCCAGAAAGATGTGCCATTGTTGCAGGAAGTTATAGTAATCGAAGGTGCAGCCCACTTCGTCAACCAAGAGAAGCCCGAGGAGATCAACAAACACATTTACAACTTTATCCAGAAGTTCTGAATTTTCCCTCTCTTCATATTCTGGTTCTTGGAGGTGATTGTTATGCATGATGGATGAATGATGCATAACCAGTGGGTGGCATGTAATCTTGTGAAATTTCAATAAGCCTATTTACCATTCTCTCTCAGCATTTATCTTGTAATCTTAAAGATGTGTGAAGGTTTCATGACAGAAACATAAGTATGCTGAATAAACCTCTATCTGTGGTCTGTATACTATGCAGATAGATGATATATTTGTCATCACATTTTGATGTGTTCAAAGTAACATGTGGATGCATGAAAATATTCTTTGTCATTGACTTACTGCATCCTCAATTATGTCATTTTACTATCTACAACTGCAGGAATTTTCTTTCATTTTTTTTCTTATGGTTCAACGATCGGGGGTGTCTAGACTGACTTATACAAACTTCGATTAATTTTCTTTCCAGTCTCGTCAAAGGTCATTCACGCCGATACGTCTTATGGTCTGGCACTAAATAGTTGTCAAGATTTAAATTCAAGACATTTGAGTTTACAACTCGTCAAGGGATACCACTTGAGCTATTATGGAGATTAAGCTAAATAATAGCCTAGTCTTGTATTTGACTAATCAATCTAATCTTCAAACCACACACAAAAAATGTTGGTCCAATTAATTCAAGGACTATAATAAATTAAATCAACAAATTAGATTAATAAATTAACTTCACCCTCCCCAAAAAAATAAAAAAAATAAATTAACTTCAAATATCATTGTTCATATACAAGACATACCAAGTTTGAGTTCTGGGAGAACTTGCACATCCTCGAGCGTACCCACCAGTAGTTCTTCATTTTCACCCTCTGTTTTGAGCTCTATTTGGTACCACTGAGGATGCTTTATAAAAAAATAGACCTAATTTGAAAACGAAGACTTAATTCATTGCGATCAATAGATCAGTAGTGTGTTTTATTGTTAAATAAAGTCGATTTTAACCCAAATGTGTAGTTTAAGTGGTGATAGTACTTAGAGTAATTTCCAAGCATGAGGTCGGATCAGGAGGTCAGACCAAGAGGTAAGATGAGTAGGTCTGGAAAAGAAGTCAAGAAAGACACGCAGAGCCCAGGTCAGAGCTAGAGCCCCCCCCCCCCCCCCAAGGCGCACCAACAGCAGAAATGATAAGGAAACAACTGGATAATAACAAAAAGTTGTTAGGTGGCAAAGAGCCATGTTTAAGGCATAAAATCCCTAATCAGCCAAAATCTTCTCATAGGATTAAGGAAAGGTCCTTGGATAAAAAGCGAGGATCTCGGGATAGATCTCATAGAACTATGAACAACCCTATAAATATTATGTAACTCTCCAAAAAGGGAGAGCGAGAAACATATACTCTATCCTGTAAACCTACAGAAAGAGGAGCAAAAAGAAAGGGAGCAAGAGTCTCCATTGAAGAGTGGATTAGCCGAGCTTCCGAGCTGGTGAACCACTATAATTCTATTGTGTCAATCCCCCAATTTTCCATCGATTGCTCTTTCGAGCACTGTAGCTCAAATCCTAATAATCGAATACTGATCATTCCATCAGCTCATTACCGTAAATTTATATCACATTGAGTTACATCATCAGTTTGGCGTCGTCTGTGGGAACGATTGTTCCTGTTACAAATACGTTGTTCTTTCAGTAACTAATGGTTTCAACTCGTAACATGAGCAGAAGCTAGACCAACCTACCACGGATGCAAGAACAACAGGAAGCCACCAACAATAGACAGCCTGAAAACGTCCCAGAGGCGAATCCCCCATGGGGAATCCCCACGCAAATAATGAGTTGGAGGCTCTTCGTCTAATTAATCAATGTCTGATACAGTAGAATGAAGAGCTCTTGAAGCTCTTACAACGCCCGAGGAGGCACAACCAGCCCAAAAAGGCCAGAATAACCCCCCTCACAGAGAGCAACAACATCTCGACCCCCTCAGAGAAGTTGGTGAAGGAGAGGATAATAGTCAGACCTAGGGACAAGATCCTCATCCACCCCTAAGGAAAGGACGCAACGAAGAGGTGCAAAGTCAAAATATTGGGGAAAAAAGGAATAATTTTCTCCCCTATTAACAGGGGAGGAGAGAGCAGTATTGGGAGCAGCGCCTTAATGGCATTCAGCAAGAGCTCAGCCATATGAAGGAAGCTGTGAAAAACAAGGTTCCAGTTACAATGGATGCCCTGGTACAACAAACTGAGTCGTCATTCACGGCCGGCGTGTTGCATTTTTTCTTCCCCCCAAAATTCAGAATGCCGCAAATAGAAACTTTTGATGGGACAAATTACCCCATGGACCACCTAAATACTTATAAAAATCAGATGGAACTCCATGGATACCAAGACCCAGTGCGCTGTAAAGCCTTCGCCATCATGCTAAAAGGGTTAGCCCTGACATGGTTCAATAGGCTCCCCCCGGCCTCAATTTTCTCCTTTAAAGAGTTTCTATGTCCTTCGTATCTCACTTCATAGGAGCTCGGATATACCGGAAGCCGAACTACCACTTATTGAACATGAAGCAAGAACCCCATGAGAACCTTAGGTTTTATGTCCAGCGGTTCAACTCGAAGTCACTGAAAGTGGATGTCCCAGATGAGAAGTTTGTCATTACAACATTTATAGCTGGTCTGGGCGTACAATCCAAAGATCTTATGTTCTCTATTTCAAAGAACTCTCAGGCAAACATGGCTGAGGTATTGGCTAAGGTAGAAAAATACATAAACGGTGAAGAAGCCCTTCTCTCAAAAGTAGGAAGTTCATCTATGCAAAAAGACAAAGGGAAACAGGAAAGGAAAAGGGACCACAATCCTAGAAGAGAAAAAAGGCGTGATAGGTCTCCAAGAAGGTACAGAGATCGCTCCCCCAAAAGGAGGGGAGATGCCAGATCGCTTAGGTCTGTCACGGCCAGAGCTACAGCCAAGGTACACACCTCGGCAACTCCCCCACTCACTACAACGATATCTCAGATCTTATACGAGGTGCAGAGCGAGAAGTTTCTAAGGTGGCCACCTCAGATGAAAGTAAACCCAGTAAAGAGAGATCCCAAAAAATATTGCGAATATCATAGAGATCATGGTCACCATACTGATGATTGTATCCAACTGAAGAAGGAGATTGAGTTTCTAATCCAGCGAGATCAGTTGCGCCGTTATGTAGCTCGGGATAATCAGGACCGAGTCCCTCCACCTCCACCGCCTCAGCAACAGACTCCTGTGTTGCATCAACAACCCCTTGGCAAAATCAGAGTAATTTTTGGAGGGTTCGCAGAGGAAAGGGAGTCCAGTTCTACCCAAAAGGCGCACTTGCGTAGAATCAGAGATGGCGAAGCGTTGAAAATACACACAGTGTCCAAGGCACCTCGGCTGAACACGACCATCACCTTTTCAAACTCAAATTTGGAAGGCTACCAGCACCCTCATGATGACCCACTGGTGGTTAGAGCTGTAGTGGCTAATAGAACTATTCACCAAGTCTTAATTGACCACGAGAGTTCAACAAATATCATATTCGCTTCTGCGTTTGACAAAATGGACATAGGTAGGAAAAAAACTGGGGCCGATCAGTGTTCACTTGTTGGGTTTCGCAGGAGAAAGGGCATTACCCCTGGGTTCAATCCGACTCGTCCTCACCATGGGAGATCCTCTCTACTAGGCCACCACCACAGTAAGGTTCCTAGTGGTGGATGCCCCTTCTGCATATAATATGCTTCTCGGAAGGCCTTCCCTCAACACGATGAAGGCAATCCCCTCTACCTATCACTTGGTTATGAAATTTTCTATGGAAAATAGAGTTGTAATGGTCCGAGGAGACCAGCGAGTAGCAAGGGAGTGCTACATGACTTCGATGAAACAGAGAGAAGTCAAGAATGTCCAGCTAGATGAGCTGGATATGAGAGACGAATTGGAGACTAGACCAACACCATCAGAGGAGCTAGAGCCTGTCCAGCTTGATAAGGAGCCTGAACACCTTGTTTACGTCGGATCTAAGCTAAGCAAAGAAATAAAAGACCTCCTCATCCAATTCCTAAAGGAGAATAGGGGAGTATTCGCCTAGAAGCAAGAAGACATGGAAGGAATCGACTCCTCAATTATCACACACAAGCTTAGTGTGAATCCCACCTACCGAACGGTTAAGCAAAAACGAAGGAGTTTTGCCCCAGAACGCCAAAAGATAATCAATCAGGAGGTCAGCAAACTTCTCCACGCCAAAGCCATTAGGGAAGTTGACTACCCTACCTGGCTGGCCAATGTGGTTCTTGTCAAGAAAATCAACGACAAGTGGTGACTGTGCATTGACTTCACTGATCTCAACCGAGCTTGCCCCAAGGACAGCTTTCCTTTAACTCGGATAGACTTGATAGTAGATGTCACAGCCGGACATGAACTCCTTAGTTTCATGGACGTTTTCTCAGGATATAATCAGATCAAAATGGATCCAACCGACCAAGAAAAAACTTCCTTTATAACTGAGTAAGGAACATACTGTTACTAGGTCATGCCTTTTGGACTAAAAAACGCAGGAGCCACCTACCAACTTCTAGTGAATCGGATATTCCAAGGTCAAATTGGAACAACCATGGAGGTATATATCGACAATATGCTGGTGAAATCACTGAAGGCAGAGCTCCACATTGCACATCTAGCAGAATCGTTCCAAGTCATTAAGTAATACAAGATGAAGCTCAATCCTACAAAGTGTGCCTTCGGAGTATCTGTAAGAAAATTTTTGGGTTTCGTAGTCAATAGTAGAGGAATCGAGGCTAACCCCGAAAAGGTAAAGGCAGTCTTGGATATGCAACCACCTTCTAATGTAAAGGAGATTCAGCGCTTGGCAGGAAGAGTAGTTGCCTTGAGTCGTTTTGTTTCCAGGTCAAGTGATAAATGTCAGCCCTTCTTTCAGATCTTAAAAAAGGCGTTTCAATGGGATGTCTGATGTGGAGAGGCATTCAAAGCCTTGAAGGCTTACCTGAGCTCCCCTCTTGTCTTGGTAAGTCCCTTGTAGGGGGAGATACTAACCCTCTATCTAGTAGTTTCAGATTTCTCAACTAGTGCAGCTCTGGTGAGGGAACGAGATAGGTCCCAACAACCAATCTACTACTGCATTAGAGCTCTAAGGGGGCGGAGGAGAGGTATCCGAAAATGAAAAAGCTTGTTTTAGCATTGGTAACTATGACTAGGAGACTCAGACCCTATTTTCAGGCTCATACCATCGAGGTTCTAACAGAACAGCCAATTAAACAAGTGTTGCCTAAGCCAAAGTCCTCGAGGAGGCTAATAAAGTGGGTCATAGAGCTTAGCGAGTTCAATATCAGATTTAAACCTAGAACTGCAGTCAAGGGTCAAGTTTTAGCAAATTTCATCGCGAAATTTTTAACACCAACACCTATGAAAACAATGCAGCTAGTACCTGACCTTCCTACATGGAAGCTCTCCGTGGATGGAGCTACCAATGCTCAAGGAAGTGGTGCAGGCTTGATACTAACCTCTCTAGATGGGATAGACATCGAGTATGCCCTCAAATTTGGGTTTAAAACTTCAAACAATGAGGCAGAGTATGAAGTCGTCATTGTTGGACTTAATCTGGCTCACTCGATGGAAGCTGAGTAGTTGGAGATCAGCAGCATTTCCCAACTAGTGGTAAAACATATAGAAGAAGCTTATGAAGCTAAAGGCGAGAAGATGGTCATTTACCTCAGAAAGGTACGAGAGTTGATCAAGAAGTTCGTTCAAGTTAAGATTAGATATGTTTTGAGAATCGAGAACTCGCAAGCAAATGTTTTAGCAAGATTAGCAATAGCCTCGCAGGAGAGCTTGGACAGGCAGATCCAGTAGAACACCTAGCAAAATTGTCTGTATGTGTTGAGGACGAAGAAGCACTACCTGTGCAAGCCCCACCGAGCTGGATGGACCCCATCCTAGGGTACCTTCAGCAGGGAACTCTGCCAGAAGATCTCAAAGAAGCTGTCAAGCTGAGAACCAGGTCAGCTAGATTTTCTATCTTGCAGGAAACTTGTACAATCGAGGTTTCTCAACACCCCTTCTTAAATGCGTGGGAGGTGAAGACGCCAACTACATACTCAGGGAAGTCCAATGCAAAAAAGGCGTTAAGGTAAGGATATTATTGGCCCACAATACTCAAGGATGCTACAGACTTGGTCAAGAGATGCAAGATCTGTCAAGTGCACACCAACATTCCCCATTGTCCACCAGAGATCCTAACATCGGTAATTAGCTTATGGCCCTTCCAGTAATGAGGTCTTGACATATTGGGACCCCTTCCTACTAGTGCAGGACAGTGCAAGTTCGCTATTATCGGAGTAGACTACTTCACCAAATAGGAGAAAGTGGAGCCTTTGGCAAAAATTACCAAACAGAAAGTCCAAAGCTTTACCTAAAAATCCATAATCTGTAGGTTTGGTATTCCCAGGGCAATCAGCTCTAACAACGAGAAGCAATTCAACAATCCAAAGTTCAAAAACTTCTGTGCTGAGCTCGAAATTAAGAATTACTTCTCAGCTCCAACTATTCCACAGTGTAACGGATAAGCGGAGGTCACCATCAGAACTATAAAAGTGGCTCTAAAAACCAAGCTTGAAGATCTGAAGGGTAAATGGGTGGAATACCTCCCAGAAGTGTTATGGGCCTACAGAACAACCGCCCAATAGACAACTCAAGAAACACCGTTTGCCTTAGCTTTCGAAACTAAAGCAGTGGCACCTGTCGAGGTTGAGCTCCCATCCTCCAAGACTGAACTCACAGATGATGAACTCAACGGTGAGTCACTTCTATTGAGTTTGGATCTCTTAGAAGATAAAAGAGAGGCAGTTATGCATTGTATCCGAAATTTCCAGAGAAAGACGGCTAGTTACTACGACAGAAAGGTCAGACACAAGAGCTTCAAGGTGGGTGACCTAGTACTTAGAAAATTATTGTTAGCAAAAAAGGACCCCACTCATGGAAAGTTGGGACCCAATTGAGAAGGCCCATATATTATCTCGCGGGTGGTCAGACCAAGGAACTATGAGTTACAGACGGAGGAAGGAAAAATCCTACCCCACTCTTGAAATGCAAAACATCTCAAGAAATTCTTTTAGTGAGTCAATTTTGTAATTTGATCATTCTCAATAAAACTATAAGTCTTTGATTCATCCTGGTGATATTATATAAAAAGAGCTCTATAGCTCATGATGAACTCTTTGGTTCATAAAAAGAACTCTATAGCTTATGATGAATTCTTCAGTTTATAAAAAGAGCTTTATAGCTCAGGTTGAGCTATTCAGTTCATAAAAAGAGCTTTATAGTTCAAGATAAACTCTTATGTTCATAAAAAGAACGCTATAGCTCACGGTTAGCTCTATAGAGACATATAATAAAATTCAAAATCATGAGATTAAGAATCAACAGAAGAATCAGTAACCATCAAATAAGAATAAAGGCTCATATATCCAGCAACAATACAAAATCAAAAAGATTCCAAGAGATATTCTCAGTTCTTATTCGCCCTTTAGGTGTCTCCAGAGCTCAGCAACTTCTTCCTTCAGGCGGGCATTTTCTTCTTTTAGCTCATCCCTCTCCTTCTGGGCCTCTGTCAGAAGATTTATAAGCTTCTGCCCGGATGAGGAGAACAGTATTGTGGCCAGAAGAGATCCAGATAAAGAAGAGGAGTCACTGGCAGGGCCACTCTTACGTTTTCTGAAGGAAGTACCAACGACCTCATCCTCATCAGATTCAGGGGGACAGAAATCTGCAGAATCTGGGAAAGAAACAAAGTTCATAGCAGCACCGGCAGCACTGAACAGAAACAAGTTATCCGACGTCACCAACTCAGAGCAGGGCACAGACTCAACTTCAATCATCTAATCAATTCGCATCTCCTCCAATAAATCCAATTCAGGAGGACCTACCAACCAAATTAAATCCTATGATTAGGAAACCACTTCAGGAGACCTGAACAAGTACAGGTTGCCAAGATGCTTACCTGAATAAGAATAGCTCCTCCATGATCTGGGAACGCTGCACTCTCTGTAGTGCAGCTCTATGGACCTCCAAGAGTCCCCAGAAACATAAAATAAGCGATGAGTCCATCCCTCAGGAGGAGAAGGAAGGTCAAACACTAGATGCCGCAGCTTGAAATGTCTCCATCAAAAACAAACAAAACATGGGACCTCATCTTCTTCGAGGTCGAAAAAGTAAAAGAATTCTCCTATAGTGGGAAACTTGTCATCATCCCACAAGCGCCAAAATAGGAAGAAACTGATCATGATGGCCCACCCTTTGGGAAAGAGACAAAAAGGACACAAACCGCAATAAGTCAAGATATAACCAACGGCGGGATGAATAGGAAGACATAGCCCTATGTCCAAAGCCCCTCAAAGAAGCAAGTCTCTCCTCGAGGGAGATAATTACAGGGCTCGTTAGAAGATGGGACTCGCAAAGCTAGTTCTACTTCAAGAAAGAACTTCTTCTTTATCCCGTCTAAATCTGAGGATGATATTGACGAAGGAACTAAGTAACGGGTCTGCCACTCCCACTCAATTCCAAAAGAGCTTCATTCCCTAAATAGGGGTGAGATTGGGACAGACATTGAAGGGTTCAAGGAAAGTAAAGAAGGAGAAGAAGCAGAAGAATAGTAAACCCTCAGGAATCAAAAAGAAATTTCGAAGAAGTAGATGGATTCAAAAAGTTATAGCAAAATCGTGGAGACACCAAGCTTCAATGCAATCAAAGTATGCACAAAAAACCAAAGTCAGCAGACCTTTGGGTTTACCAATTGAAGAAGGTGGTTACACTTTTGAGAGGCAGTTGAGGAAGCGTGTAAAAAAGAAAACAAAATAGAGAAGAGGAAAAAGGAGGAGATAGTTCTGCTCGGGTGGCCACAGAAGATTGACATCCATCAGAATCCAGGCCCAGTAGTCTCAACATTTCCTTGATACTCCTCATCTATCTCAAGCTTTGACAGCCCTCGACTGTCCAGTAAAAGTCTAGTAGAAGGTATTTATGAGCTAAGTGTAGCTCGTATGGCTACATGAACCTTCCAAGGCAGCTCACTACTTTCAGATGACTGAGAGTTAAGCTTAGGTCGTATGACTGCATGGACCTTCCAAGTCAACTCCCTACTTCTCAAACAACATCTAAATCTATGTTACATCAAATCTATAAGGAATATCACCCTCCACGAAGGACTCTAGCTGACCTCAACATCAAGTTGGACATTCTCTTCGACCAAACACAAGTATAGTAATCTCCTAGAGTCAGACCTCAATTCCGTTCCTCTGAAGGGGTCTCAGGGAGCTAGTAGACTCGCAAGTTCCAATAAATTTGCTTTCAGAAGAACTCAGTTCCCCTCAAAGCAAAGAAGGGCAAGGAAAGGATATAAAGTAAAAACAGCACAACTTAAAGGCAAAATTAACGAGTACAAATATAGTACAGAGAAAAAGAGTTGTGAATTAATTGTGCTATTCAAAAACAGAAAAGAGTTACATCTCATAATTACAAATTTTTCTCATTTTAAGAGCCCTAAGTTCCTGATAGGGGAGTAGTTGAAGGACTCTGCAGTTCAGTAGGAAAAATCTCAGCAACAGGAGCAGGAAGGGAGCCCAGAAATTCAGTAGAGGAAGTAGCTGGCAAATCTTCCATTGAAGGCTCTAAGAGAGAAGGGGCTGGGAGCTCGAAAGATAGAGTTTCTGTAAACTCTGGAGAAGGCAAGGGAAGAGGAACCCTAGGAGCTTCTAAGGCAGGGACATTAAGCTTGGGAGACGAGGTCGGCAAAGAAAGGGGCAGCCTCAGAAGCAAGATGAGGAGTGGTGTTAACCTTAGGATCGACCACCTCTGTCCCCTTCTCAGTGGGGGGATCAAAATTGAAATCTTGTCCAGGATAGAACTCCTCAGACCTATCTTGGAAGGCAAGCCACCCGGAAGCCCACTGAATGGTGATGTCATCAGCTAACTTGGCAATTAAACTGTCTTTCTCCTTATCTGCTGCCCTCTCTATCTCAAGCTCTTCCCGAAGAATGTCGTTTGTCTTAGCCAGGAGGTCATATTCCCTCTTAATAGTTTGGTAAGAGCTCAAAGTCTCTAGGGACTCCTGACTGACTTTGAGTCATTCATCTGTTTTCTGCCTGAGCTCCCTAGAGACTTTTTTGAGCTTATCCTTAGCTTTTCTGACCTCTTCCTTATAACTCTTGCTTTCACCCTCAATCCTCCCCTTCTCTGCTTCCAAATCCCTGTTTAGTAAAGTCTGCTTCTCCATTTGCTCCTACAAGTCCTGGATCTGAGCTTTGAGGTCGCTATTTTCAAAGGACAGCTTAGCGACCTTAAGCTCGTAAGCCTTAAAAGCCTAAACAGAACCCTCCATAGCTTGGATCCTTTTCAGCAGTCCGCTAATATGGATGGCCATCTGTGAGCAATCCCAACCCAGGAAGAAGCTCAGATCAAAATAATCAAATAAAAAAAAAAGGAACATATAAGCACATATACAGCTGAACCTACGGAAGTAGCAGCAAAGAGGGCGGTAGAAATGGAACTCCCAAGTGGCATAGTGGAAGCCCGCTGAATGTCAGACTCGGGGATGATGAAAGTAATGGCCTCAACAACTCGCTTCACGTTATCAATCAAAGAGTTCGAGCTTGCCTCAGTACTCCCTCCTTTCTCACTCTTACAGATCTGTGAATGTTTTAGAGATAGTCCCTTAGAGGAAGAATGGAGAATAGTTCCTGGCAAAATGCGAGAAACCATCTCCAAGACTCTCTCAACCTCTGCTGAAGAGGGAGGAATTGGGGACAGAACTTGTTTAGGGACCCCACTAGAAGGGGGCAACCTGGTCTCCTAGGAAAGAGAAGTTTGTGCAGCCATTGTAGAGTCCGAGGAGGTTGGATGCCCTGCCGGGGTCGCTTGAGGTGAAGCAGGGGTCACCTCTAGCCTTGAAACTTTGGAGGCTGAGCTCTCTGACCTGGCCTCAGCCTTGCATTTGCCTTCACTTCGGTTCTTTCTCATCAAAGAAAACTTAGCATTTTGATCCTTTACGGTTGGCTCCATCAAAGAGGAGCCTGGAAACTCAAGAAAGAACTAACATGAGTAAGAAGGAAAAGAGAGTGGGCAAGTTCTAAAAAAAAAAGAGAGAGAGAGAGAGACAAGGGCGAAGGAACGTTACCTACTACCTCCTCAGCTCTTACAATGGAGAGTGGAATGGAGACTTCTACTGTCACCTCTGGAAGGCTGAACCCTTCTCTTACTAGAACCCAAGACTTGATGAGTTCAAAGTATTTTTCTGGTTTACACTTCTCCAACCTCAGCAGCACCTGTTCGTCCTCAATGCTGAGCTCAAGACGAATACCTGAAAAAACAAAATAATGCAGGACAAGATCAGGTGGGTTCTCCAAATCCGAGCTTGGGTAGTTTAAGTAAGGACGTACCCAAGTTATCAGGGGCAGAGCAGGCTCTGGGAATGGGGAGAGTATTTGTCTTATCAACCGAATTGTACTCCCAGTGTTCTCCCCACACGAAGAATAAGAGTTTTCTCCACCCCTTGCGGGAGCTCGAGAGGTCAAAAATAATCTGTTTAGTCTTTACTCGTTTGGAAACATACAAGAAACCATCAGTAGAGATATACTTAACATTGAAAAGTTCCATTAGTAGGGAGACAGTGGGAACACCGAGCTGGTGTAGCTTGAAGAAGACAAGGAGGCCCACCAGGACACCCAGAAGTTGGGAGACAATTGAGCTGACAGACGTTGAAATGTTGAAGGACACTCTTGACAAAAAGGTGTAAGGGAAAGCGCAGACCGTTCTCAAAGACAGCAATAAAGAAACAAACTTGGGAGTCAAACAGAGGATAAAAAGCGTACCTAGGAGAGGAGGAACAGAAGGCCAAAGCCAGAATTAGGGGCAAAGAGCAAATTACGCCGAAACCTCAGATTGGATTAGGGAAAATCGTTTCCTCAGTGAAACCCTAGTGGCACCAGCGAAATCAAAAAACTGAAAGTCAAAGTAAGAATAGAGGGAAAAAGTGCAGAGAGGGAGTTTAAAGGATAGAATGAACCGCTCCCCCTCAATTTGGAAGCATTTAAAGCTAACGGTACAGAGTAGAGAACGTGCACGAGAAACTAGGAAGTGAAATAATTGCCTGAAACTGTCAAAAACCTGTTCGCACACAAATCGAGGTCTACATCTGGAGGTCAGGCCTGATTAAGCCTCAGCTCAACCCCCACTCAAGTTTACTTGGAATAAGGGCTGGGGCAACTGATAGTACTTAGAGTAATTTTCATGCATGAGGTCGGACCAGGAAGTCAGACGAGTAGGTCTGCAAAAGAAGTCAAGAAAGACACGCAAAGTCCAGGTCAAAGCTAGAGCTCTCCCCCCCCCCCCCCCCCAAGGTGCGCCAACAGTAGAAGTGATAAGGAAACAGCTGGATAATAACAGAAAGTTGTTAAGTGGCAAAGAGTCATGTTCAAGGCATAAAATCCCTAATCAACCAAAATCTTCTCCTAGAATTAAGGAAATGTCCTCGGATAAAAAGCAAGGATCTCGGGGTAGATCCCATAGAACTAGGAACAGCCTTAAAAATATTATGTAACTTTCCAAAAGGGAAGAACGAGAAATATATACTTTATCATGTAAACCTATTGAAAAAGGAGCAAGAGTCTCCATTGAAGAGTGGATTAGCTGAGTTCTCGAGCTGGTAAACCACTATAATTCTATTATGTCAATCTCCCAATTTTTCATCGATTACTCTTTCAAGCTTTATAGCTCAGATCCTAATAATCGGATACTAATCATTCCATCTGCTAATTACCGTAAATTTACATCACATTGAATTACACCATCAAGTGGTAATAGGAATAAACTATAAATTCAGACATTCTGAATTTGAATTTTAATAATTCTTTAGGGTCTGACCAAGAAAAATTTACTCCTCATGCATACTCTAGTTTCTGTATAGATAGTTTGCCTTTGTCTAGACCGAGGATGATATTAGTTAAAGTGCGTGTAAACTAGTCTGGACACCCTTAACCTTGAACCCAAAAAAAAGAAATTGACTTTTAATTGAGCATCTACAATTGATTAGGTACCAAATTAAATTTTAAATTAAGCTCAAATAACATTTTACAAAAAATTAAAAGGGCAAATACGTCTTAGAACAAAGTCTGGGCGAAAAAAGGTGTTGTGTCTTATCAGTCTCACCTACGAAAGTGTTGGAAAAAGTAAAATTTGTAAAAGTTTTAGGTGTTTATGTGAGACTGCCCTTAAATTTAGGGGGGCTCCTGTGTAATTAATTTTTATCGCTAAGCCTAGCCGATTGTTTTGCCTCACTTGACCGGTAGAAACTGTCCGGCTGGCCAAGTCAACGGTTAGAATTGGTTCAACACCTCGATTATTCCAAATTTCACTTAAGCAACCCCCTTGAATTATAACGTTCGCTCATTCTTGTTTCTCACTTCACAGTAGACTTGTGACAGAAAGTAGAGAGAGATTGAGAGATGGAGAAGATCCAGCACAAGATGATTCCTGTAAACGGCCTAAACATGCACGTAGCTGAACTGGGTCAAGGTCCTTTAGTCCTATTCCTCCACGGCTTCCCTGAACTCTGGTACTCATGGCGCCACCAGATCCTCTACTTGGCCGCTCACGGCTACCGAGCGGTGGCTCCGGACCTCCGCGGCTACGGCGACACCACGGGTGCACCCATTAACGATCACACCAAGTTCACCACTCTCCACATTGTGGGTGACATCGTTGGACTCCTTGATGCTGTTGCACCAAACGAAGACAAGGTGTTTGTTGTGGGTCATGACTGGGGTGCATTCATTGCTTGGTACTTGTGCTTGTATAGACCTGATAAAGTCAAGGCACTGGTGAACTTGAGTATTCCTTTTTTGCCGAGGAATCCTTCGATGAACAATGTTGATAAGTTTCGTGCTCTCTACGGAGATGATTACTACATCTGCCGATTTCAGGTTCTCTGTTCATCACATATATGCATACGTTTTTTACTTTGATTTCCGTTCTAGCGTGAATCCATCTTTATTTGATCTTGAATTTGTATTTGAAATTGAATCCCCAATTCAAGTTGAGACACTTTTGAAGAGGAAAATTAGCCTTATTGGACAATTTTAGGTTTGATTGTTAGTGATAGAGTATAACCCCACTCGTCATGGATTCAAATCATGGTACCACCTTCTTGATGGAATTGCTGGAGATATTTATGATCACCCAAAACTTCGCCTTCTTTGGTGAGTAGTAGATAAGCTTGGAACATTTGGTTGATCTACATGTAGCCATGGTCGAATCTGTGATTGAATTACTCTCTCTTTCTCTCTCCATGTATATTTATGTAGGTATATATATGTGTGTGTGTGTGTATTGGTGTTGTGATATTGATGCCATGTTTTAGAAAATTTGTAATAGCTTTTAGTTGTTTCTTTAACTAATAAATCAAATTAGTAATTTGGAAGAAATAAACATTCGATTGCTGCATAATTTGGGAAATTTACAGATATTTTGTACTTGTTTCATTGTAATTGTGTAGATAAAACTATGTTTTACCAAGTATACCAATAGTTTGTGATAATCTACAGCATGCAGGAATCCTGCATCCAATCAAGAAAGCAAATAGATAATTCGAGTGATCCTAACCGTATGTATTACATTTTGTGTACAATCAAGAAAACTTATTTTCCTGATATCCAACTATATCTACCCTGGGTGCATACCTCAGCCACAACTTAATTGGCAAGCCAACGGCTCCTTAAATTTCTCATCAGTAATCGCTAAAAGATGCCATGAAGTTCTTACTGATAACCTATCTTACAGACAGGTTGTTTAATAATGTTGCAGGAACCTGGAGATATTGAAGCCGAGTTTTCCCAGATTGGTGTTAAAAGACTTGTGAAGAAATTTCTTACCTACCGCACTCCTGGTCCATTTTATTTCCCTAGAGGTAAAGGGTGGGTTGGTGATTCACCTAATACTCCAATTGTTTTGCCATCTTGGTTGTCAGAAGAAGATGTTGATTATTATGCCAGCAAATTTGAGAAGAATGGCTTCACTGGAGGAGTGAACTACTACCGAGCTTTTGATATGTGAGTCACTTCCAACTTTTATGATATCTGAAACCCAATAGCCATATAAACTCACCTTGTTTGTGAAGCAAAAGTACATAATTTGACTGTATGTCCTACTTAAAATTGAAATTTTTAGCCAAGCGCTTGTTTGGAGATTTGGTGTGCAGGAAAACATTTTTAGATGATGAAATACTATAGAACTTCTTTGAGAATACAAAAACAACCCTCTCGCTTCTTCTTCTCGTTTATCTCCCCTTTTAGCCTACCCAAGTTACCAACACTGCCCGTCAACCCCCGCCCCCCCTTCACTCACTATCCCCCACCACCACTCATCAACACCATAAATTCTCATGAATTCAAAAAGTAAAAACATAATCTAAGAAAACAAAAACAGAAGAAACAAATTCACAGCACACTCATGTCCATACCCATTTTGGGAAAGCTTGGGGAAGCATTGAGGATCTCATCAGATGTCTTAGAGCTCTCTATGAATGGAGTGGAAGAAAACCTGAAGCAAATCCATTTGTCAATATTCAGACTGGAAGGAATAGGATCATCCAAAGCAAAACAAGGATGAAACCAAAATCTGAACCCAGAAGCCACTTCAAAAACCAATCTTCTTCCTCCAACCACTGTTTCTGACTATCAAATCCACACCTCAGTTTCTACTTCCATTAACCTACTTTTACTTGCTTCAAATTTCAGTACAAGTGATGGCTTCGAATCTCAGTCGTTCTAATTCCAGTAGAATTGCGGCTTTGAATTTCACTCAAAGCTCCAGTAAATGTCGACACTCAATATTTAGTGGCTTACCCTATTAACATGGACAAATTCAGTGGTGCTGGGCTGTGATTTGTTGAGTTAGTGTTGAAGATGGAGCGTTTGGAGCATTGATGGGTGGAAGATTGGTGAATTCGGCATCTGATAGAGGGCGCTGCTCACATCAATAGTACTTCAGCAGCAATGAGTGTGTGCGTGACTGTGCGTGTTAATTTAGATAATCTCAATTGAAAATTTAAGTTTGAGTGGGTGGAAAGTATGGAGGTAGTGAGATCTCTGTGTAATGGTGATTATGGCTCTGTTGTGGAAAAGATTTGTGCAGTTCTATTGGAAAAAGATGTATTTTCAGCCCAATAATCTCAGAAAATTCGAAGTTTGATATTTCTGCTAGGTTTGTGTTATGGTTTGAGAAGGTTCCTTGAGGAAGTTGAGGTTGGGTAATGGGATCCAATCATGGTTGCAGTGGAGGAATCTAAGAAGAAGTGAAGTCTTTCATGGTTAGAGACACGGAAGCTTTGGTGCTTGAATTTGAACCTCAGAGCAGTGTCCAGATTGGTTCGCGGCAGAGCTAATGGAGAGAGAGAGAGTGGGGTTAGGTCATTTTATTCGTACTGTTAACGGAGTTAATTAGTGGTGCACTTTAGTCCACAAACTACATGAGGGTCATGCGGTTATTTATGGATGTGAGGAAAGGCGAAGCACAAAAAGGTTTAGCCACATGAGGGAAAAGTAAAGTTTGCCGGATCATACTCAGCGATTCAGCATAGGGTCTGTGAAATCTCCAATTACCATCTGCTAATGAATTACTTAGTTGTTTCGCCATTAGGATACAACAAAGGATCCCTGTGGCATGTATTTAATTTTGTGTGAATGCTTGATATTGATCTCTGCATTCTTTTATTTCTAAGTTGAAGTTTGATCTCATGCCTGTGTTTTCTGTGTACCAGAAAACTTTTAAGTGTTTATTGTAATTCAGTTTTGCACGTCATTCCGATGGAGACCATCTGCTTGTAATCGTTTGTATACTTTTAAGTTCAATTTCTTCTCTCTTTTTCCTTGTGAAATAAGTGTCAATTGCTTCATCTATTAACTGCAGAAACTGGGAACTCACTGCACCCTGGACTGGAGCTCAAGTGAAAGTACCAACTAAGTTTATTGTGGGGGAGTTAGACTTGACCTATCATATGACAGGCATGAAGGAATATATACACAACGGTAGGTTCCAGAAAGATGTGCCATTGTTGCAGGAAGCCATAGTAATCGAAGGAGCTGCCCACTTCATCAATCAAGAGAAGCCTGACGAGATCAACAAGCACATTTATGACTTTATCCAGAAGTTCTGAATTTTCCCTCTCTTCATATCCGTTTCTTTGAGGTGATTGTTACACATGTAGCTGTATTATGATCGACAACGAACTGTAACAATTCTCAGCAAATAATGAGTGGCATGATGCCATTGATGAACAAGAAGTTACAAAGTTTTCCAAAATTTACCCCGTACTCTTATGCATGTTGAATAAAACTCTATCTGTTGTTTGTTTGGTATTTGAGATAGATTATGTATTTGTCATAGCATTTTGGATTTCGTGTAACTGACCCCCTGTATCCTCAATGTGTTCCTCGCGTTGGGAGCTCCTAATAAATCATGATTTGGTAGTTGAACAACAAATATATCAGGCAGCTTCATAATAATACTAGGAATGAAGAAATAGTTTAAACTATATGGATTGCATCCCGTGCACAAGACTCTCCATCCATAACCAGGTCAAAGAAAGTAAGTTATTGGTATGTCTTATACCCATTTTGGATAGAATTGAGATCACCCTGTTAACTAACCACTCAACAAACTCTCTCAAGATCAGTAAATGATTCAGATACAAGGCTCTTCAGAGTTTTTCATTATTCCACTTATTTTCACTCCACAAGAATGGTTCAAGGTCAGAAACAATAACAATTAAACCTTCATTTGGAGCACCTAAGAGCGACAGCTTGATGAAATATGTCAGAGAGTCGACTAGAAGTAGGACCCAGAGGTCCTAGGCAAGGTCACTTGACAATATCACAAAAGCAGTTAAGGTGGTCAGTTCAGCAACTTTTGGGTCTTTGGCGTTTTTCAACATTGAAATGCACATCCAAGAGACCTGTTATACCAGCGTCTATCTTTTGACCTGTTTTAACAGGGCCAACACCTTGAGGAGTGCCTGCACAAACAGGGTTAATACCAAGGTCAGCCAAGACTCTAGTTCTATTCATTTTGGTCCCAGAAGGATGGATAACTCTACACTCAGATCAATACCAGAACTGACGTAAGAGTGAACAACTGAACAAATGCTCAAAAAGAAAAGTCAGCAGAACGCATTGAAAAGTAGTGGAAGTGCTTTGTGCAATATTGACCCCAATTCCACTCTGCCTTTGCTGGGTTTAAACTAAAAACTGAAGAATGCTGCCATTACATACACTGGTACTGTGCCTTTTGAGTTAATAGAGTTAAGGTAACCATTTGCACCAAATATTTTGGCCCATGGTCTTCTCAAGAGAAATACCCTTTACGATTAGCAAAAGTGGAATAGCAGAATAATAAGTGCTTGGCTACTGACCGGAAATGATTTGATTTAAACAGCCGTTAGCCGTACAATTTTGCCATTTTAAAATGGTGTTAACACAATAATTATGGCATAGTATTACAGGGATTGATGATTTGCGGTTTGAAAAATGAGAACTTCTGTTGATCAAGTGTCAAGTAGAACAAACAAATCTTGAAATGTCAGGAATAATAGAAGAATCATCACAGATCTACACAAAAGAAACTAACAGACTTCAATATTTACATGACCACCACCAGCCGACGGAGACATTTTTATTCGATGTGCTGAAGTTTTTCTAGGGAAATAATATTTGCAAAACGATCAGAACTACTGAAACTTCAACAAAAGGAGCAGGGGAAGTAACACATTACCTGTTAGAATAACATCTCCTTCAAGAAGCGTCATGATAGAACTTATGTGGCTGATAAGAAATGGGATCTTAAAAATCATGTCACAGGTTGGCCCTTGTTGCCGAATTTCTCCATCCACCTGTGAAATCATAGATACCCTGAAAGATCAGCTCCAAAATACAAGCATTAAGATGATTATAAAGCAAAAGAAGGAAGATAAAGATTGAAAAATTAACACCTTTAACCACAATTCCAAGTTGTGAGGGTCTGGCACCATCGCCGGGGACAGCTTCAGGATGGAAGATGGCATGTTAGGAGAGTACATAAAAGACAGCATACTCACAGATGAAAAGAGGATGTACATAAAAAATATATATATTCAAGTTGTTATTTGTTCATATCCCTCAACCTAACGAACCGGGATCTATTTGTTCCAGCAAATTTCATAATCATACCTTAGGTATAACTTACCTAAAGAACCATCTTCATTTCCACAAGTAGAATGAGCCAAATAAATACGTAATAGAACCCTGACAGTAAGCCTCAGTAACTGATAGCATTGTCCTCATTTCCTGCCGCATACCCAGTCGATTCATATGAAAGGGTCCTTATCCAGTTTGGGTCCCCTAAATCGAGATTACTATGAATTGAGTATTGACCCAACCTTTGCACTATTACCATTGCTCTCACAATCGAATCCACTGAAACCATCCATATTAAAGCATAGCCATATAAATAGTAAGGTCAGTTAAACAACTCCTACCAACTCCACCTCCATATTTATTGGCCATAAATTATGGCCCCTAAGTGCACCAAATGTACCCTTCACTCTTAACTTGATTTCTACTTGACTCCTAAGAGTAAATCTGAATGTAAATAATCTCAGCAAAAATAGAGGACAAAATAATTTGCAGTTCAATCCTTACAACAGAACTGATTGGTGTGAAGGTATCCTGTCCTTTAGCTACAGTCCATGGAAGACCTGCAGACTGGGATATAGAAGGGGAAACATCACTGTTAAAACCGTAATAATTTGACAACCGTTGCATTGAACAAGATAACAACATTTCAAACAATAAGAAATTGTGTATTTCACAATCCGGATGGATATATCCCAACCCAAAAGGCAATTGAATCATTCATAGTCATTGAACTGATAAACTGTGGACGTTAACGCAATTTTTCAAAACTTTTCACACACTAATGATTGATACTTCGACAGTTCTACCAATCTACCTTGTTTCAATGACTACAGGCTGATTAAAGGAGATTTATTTGAATAAGATTCCACAAATTAAATTGGGATAAAAGCCAAAGAAAGTTTGCACCTTGGCAGAAGACTGGATTTCCCTTGCAGTCATATCCAGTGCAAGTGCATAACCTGAAACACGAAATATAACATGAATTCCGAGATCAAAAGCGATCATTCTAGAGGTGCAATTATAGCAATGTCTAAACCAAACCTCCAACATAATCCATAGCAGTGGCCTCAGGAACATCGCGAGCTTTTTGACCGATCACAACGGCAAGCTCCACCTCATGATCGAGCGATTCCAAGGGATGCGGAATTTCGATCGTGCCTCCATTTTCCAAATACGACGACGTCGGCTTCAGAAACAACACCGGTTCCTGAAACAACAAATGTACATAAAATTCCAACACAAGATACGCATATATGTGTATGTGCGTGCGAAATAACACATGAAAACCGACTAATTGGGGATTTAACGCAGCTGATCACGATAAGCAATTTAGGATGGATTTCCAAGGCTTTGGATTAACACACACACACAGAGAGAGAGAGAGAGGACCTTGGGGACGGCGTTGCCGAGTTCCTTGGCGTGAGCGGCGTAGTTGCGGCCGACGGCGACGATCTTAGTACCAACGCTTAGGAGCTTCTGGTAAGCAGAGGTTGAGGCCGCCATGGTCGTGTATCGTCTGATTCTGGCACAAACTAAGTTACTATTATAGCTGTGTATATGTGCATACATGGGATGAGAGAGAAGGGGAAGATTAATGGCGGCTAAAAGCTTCATTTGACGACTCTCCCCCTTTTTTCTTTTTTCTTTTTTTATTAAATTATACTTTCATTCCCTATAGCTTTTTTGAAAATGTGTACTTTACTACATATTTGAAACCCCCGCCCCACTTTTTTTTTTTTTTTTTTTTTTTGTTTCTGGTCAAAAACATGTCGTATATTCAATTATTACAATTACTTTTCTAACTGTTCAAAATGTTTTTATTTTTAAAGAGATTAAAATAAATTAAAGATGAAATCAAAATTCTAATATTTCAAGGTATTTCATAATATTTTGAAATATTTTGGAATGTTTTAAGATCATTTGGTATATTTCGACCAATGTTTTAAAAAAATAATTCTTAAAATTTTTATTTTTTTTATTCTATTTTCAAAACGTTTATGTTTCTCAGGTGATCAAAACAATATTTTGATCATTTGCGTACGTTTAATGTAGGGGTGGGTCTTCTTTAATTGATTCATTTTAGAAAATGGGTGAATCTGATACAACACAATTAATAAACGAATACAGTATAAGCGAAGGTAATCAAAAAAATAAATAACGCGATTTATTTATATATTAATTATATAATCTCCGACTCATATATATAATGTATATGTGAGAAATTTCGTCAAACTTAACTATAAATTGCAATAAAAAAGGTCACATCGACATAAATGATATAGTTTAGATGTCTCATTGATACAAATGATATAATTCAATGACTAAATAAATAGTTAACTCTATTAAATTATACATTAAATAAATTTCTTAAATTTTTTTGCGATTTACAATTTATACCCTTAAAGTATGGTTCCAATTTCAAGTATCGATCGAAAGGATCAAATGACAATTTGCACGCACATCGATTAACTTTCTTCCTAATTTGGTCAATTACAAACTATTCATGTTAGAATTAAAGTATTTATGAGATATAAATTCTTCATATTGTGATCCAAAAAATTGTCAATTTACCGCTCGTTTGTATTATTTCTTGGAGTTTAGTAGATGGTTTGGGCTTACCATTTATGTTCGTATGATAAATGGGTGTTTGAGTTTGTTGGGTCATTGCATTCGAGTCCAATAATAGCGATAAACGGATGATTCCCTTTCAGTAAGACCCAAACCAGATAGTGCTCAACATTGACCCGGGGTCTAAAAAGGCCAGCCCGTTATTTCCAAAGCCTAGCTCAAATCAACTAAAACATCTTGACAGATTAAGGCCCCATAGCTTTCAGCGAGCCCTGCTTATTACTCCCTGAACTCTTCTATTGGATCGTCGAAGCCCTAAAGCAGATATCAAAAAGAACTCGTCCTGAGTTATCTCTAGTGAAAAACCAAAACCACCTTGTCGTGTATTAAAAAAAAAAAATTACAAATTCAAATTGATTGGATCGGATCGAATCCCAATCCACCAAACTTAGATTCAAGTGGTGTCAAAAATTACTTTCGAAACCGACAATGGCTCAAAACGGTGCATGAACAACAGCCATGGTCGCATGTCATGCCCACTAGAAATGGTCCTACCAACGCACATCTAAATTTTTCACACATTGCTATCATTGTTTTGTCTCAAGGTATAACTTTTAGTGATAGTTCAGCGATTGAGTCTGACCTTTAATAATTCAAAAGTATCAGACTCAACACTTTTTATACCCTTTAAGAATCAATCACTTTTATTCTTCAAGAAACATTTTTTAAACTCACTCAAACTCTAGTGACCAATTTCTAAACTCAAGAGAATAGTTGACACAACAAAAATAAAAAAATCTATAAGGGACAATTTTGTCTCTTCTTCCAACCCAAATGTCTGGACAAACTTGCGCCAGTTCAACATCACACAAGGACTTGTTTGTTCCTTCCTTTGTTTGCTCTTAGATGGAAGCTTTTACTGATAAAATCTAGATGAGTTGGAAACAACCCTAGTGGATAATCCTCTTACCTTTCATAAAAAAAATGTATGGGCAAGAGTACGAAATCAAAAAAATATCGAGAGTGAGATGATAACTCAATCTGACAAGTTTAAGATAAAATAAAGTTATTTAGAAACAGTGATCTTAACATTGTGGAAACGATCTCAATGTTTTCTATCTTAACTTACTCAATCTCATTGAGTTATACTAGAACCTTTTTAAGTTGTAATTTGAACTTAAAATAAATTATAACTAATCTCTATTCTATTTGTACTCTTCAATAAGAATCACTCACTAAATATCTTGGTCTTACCAAACATTTTTGTCCAAACTTCTAGGAGATTAAACTGGTACAACCTCAAGCTCGTAACCAAACAGTGTCCAAAAATTGTGTGGGTGTCATGTCAAATTGAATTGGTCCTGTGGTACTGTCCCTTATCTCAATCTGACCCTCCTACTTTGTTCTTATCTTTCAAGTGCCCCTAACAACTCAATAAAATCCAAATTATGCAGAAAAAACTATCATAAGAAGCTACTGATTTTTCGGACCGATTATAGGAGGGCCCACCAGTGTTGTAATTTTGGGGGTAGCATACGAATTTAGTTGAAATTCACGATAAATTCTGAATCCCAAGAATTTTATACTATTACATTATTCAGATATTACATTAATTTGAAAATAAAAACAATTTTCAAAAAAAAAAACGCTTGAATTAAGGTGCATTAAATATAATTTGAAAACAAAATCATTTTTCAAAAAAAATTCATAAATTAAGGTGCATTAAAGATAATTCAAATTTTAGATAAGAGATTTAACAACAAGTGTGTGTGTGTGTATATATATATATTAACAAATACACATGAACCAAAGTGTATTAAATACGTATTTATATGTATTAAAAAATTCACATAAATAGAGTGTATTAAAAATAAGAGATTTTGAATTAAATGACCTTAAAAAGGGCATTCATGTCTTTGTAACTTAGGTATGTATTTTTTTCTAAAATATTTTGTTCAATTTATTTTTTGTCAAATAAGTCTAATTAAGTGTATCAGCTTCCAAAAAACCCTATTTTGAAAGTGGTAGCCAATGTGATCCTAATCCGGTCCAAACCCGTCACGTGATGACTTATTGACGATCCATTATCTTGAATAGAAAAATAAATAATGAGTTGTATGTTTAGGTTGTCTCGACCCGATGGGCTAGCTTGTTTAAGGTCCCCACAGAAGCACTCCCATCAAGTTGACCCGAATTGAAAATGCCCGTTAGAGCCGGCCCAGGTGATAAGCCCTTAGCCCCCCTTTCTTTTATGGATATGGTCAAATCTATTGACCAATTAGCCACTCAAGGTTGAACTCTCATATTATCATCTTCTGAATATGGGTCACATAATAATTATACATATATATATATATATATATATAATTACTTTAGGTACAAAATATAGTGTACAAAGAATATATTCGTTTCTTGATAAGATGTTGTGGAGAAAGAATAAAATCCACACGCGACATCTTTCTTATTCATGCAATCATAAGCTTCCCAACAACACAATAGTAAGAGGTAATGCAAGGGCCTTCTTTTTGGATTCACTTAGAAGTTTATATGTAAAATCCTAAGTCTAAGTTTTTTAGCTTAAGGTTCAATAATTGATGAGAGGGAAAGGGACAGAAACTTGTACAAGAAAGGAGAGAGAGAGAGAGAGAGAGTGATGTTTAATTTTTTATTTTATTTTTTATTTTCGGATAGAGTATAATGTACATGGACGGTAGGGTGAGACTCGAACCTTGCCTTAAGAGGGGAGGTGAAAAAGAAGCCAATCATCATGCCAGTCTTCTTTGCTCCTATATTTAAGTTGAGAAGTAGAGCCAAATAATTAAATTGAATTATTCAAGTTTGAATAATTTTTCAAATTCGTTTAAAAAACGTGTCTAAAATACTCGATTCTTTTATTTTTTAAATAGTTGAGTTATTCAGATTTGACTCGTTTTAGACTCAACTCAGACTCGACACATTTTTTAAATGAGTCGAGTTTAAATAATTTTTTAAATTAATTTAAAAAAAATAAGTTCGACAAACTTGACTCGATTATTAGTCCTGTATCTCAACATTCTTTATCAATTCAACGATTGCTATTTTATTTGTTGCACAATAATGTATATTATATTATATTCTCAAATTTATTTTATTAATTGCTGTATAAAAATATTATGATTGTACCAAATGAAACATTACTTTAGCTCACCTTGAGCAGTGTTCTACTGTTCTTGAATCCGTACGCTACTAACATCCAACCAACGGTAGACAACGCTTTCCCACGAACCAAGGAGGCCAGTTATCTTTTTCGCTCTCTAATTTAATTTAACCCATTAGCATGACACGATTTTTAAAATTGATATGACCTATAAATATACATTTGTTATTTAAAAATACCGACATGAATACAACACAAATTACAATAACGCGTAAGTTTAGCTAAATGCAACATAATTCGGTTATCCAACACAAATAAAAATAATATTAACAGGTTTGCGTCTGATCTTAACGAATTTTGATAATAAATTAGTGAATCCGTCAGACCGGCCTATCATATAAGTCATGTTTGGGTGACCCCCTACTTTATGAGTAAATATTGAGTGTAACGGTAACAATATGTCATTAATGTCACGTGGTGTTACCAATTAATTATAAAACAAGAAATAGAGTTGGTGGATCCTATTATTCTAACATGACAACTATTAAATAAGGTGGTTATTGATAGTTATTAAAATAACGAAATTTGATGATGCACAAATCGGTATTGTGCAAAATCAACAATCAAGAATATCAACTGGATGCAGTCAATGAGTAATAAATAAAAAAATAACACAGAGATTTATAGTGGTTCGGTCTGAGTGACCTACTCCACTCTCAGGAATGGCAGTGGTGGCCTAGGTCTTTTATTAATGAATGAAGTTGTTTGAGAGAATATTCTCCAAGAGTATTACAGTACTTAGAGGGAGTGGGATAACAATGTGTATAAAAAGGTGTAGTATGTGTAAGAATCTCAAGGTCATGAATGTACCAAGATCATGTTCTCTATGCGAAGAGGGCTTACATTATATAAGTTTAGTAAGGTGGTGAGGCGGTGACGTGAAGGAAAAGACTTCTATTATTTTGGTAAGTATAGTTATGGTAGAATTAGATCTCCATATCCCGATATTTTCTCTTTCGTATTCCTATTCAGTTGGAGGAAGACCCTGAGCTAGATTGGACTTGATCCTAAGCCTGGACTTGAACTGAAGTGAATTGGACTTGTATTAGAATGAAGAAGGAACAAGAGAAACAGGAAGGTCAGGCTGTGGGCGGCGCCCCCTTGATCCCTTGTTAGGTGTTAGCTTCATGACTCCCTTGTTGGCTTTCCTCTGGATAGGTTGACCCAACTTCAATTAGGCTCTTTTTTGGGCCTTCTAGGCTTATTAAATTGGGCTTGACCCAGTCAAATTCGGGGTCATTAGAATCTACTAATTTCACTTAATATTCTATTATTGATTGATAACATCACGTAAGAATGCAACTCGGACGGGTTGGACAGTCAACTTTAGCCCAACTCTAGGTATATAATCTTCAACCATAACCCTAACTCTAACCTTACCTCGGATTGAGAAACTTAACTCAAGCATTGCCTGAGTTTAATTCGAGTGGGCTTGAGTCGAATTCGGATTAATGATTTTAGGTTACTTTACGAGTTCAATTTAAGTTGAGTTCGGATAGAACCCAAAATAGACTTGTTGTTTTAAACCTAATACATATATTATATAATATTCACATAAATTAACAACTAATAACTTCAACAAAGTTTTTAACATAAAAATCATACTCAGAACATAAAAATCATTGCCACCAGTTCACTGCGAGAGAGACAGAGAGAGGGGGAACAATGACAAATTCATAAAACATAATCCATATATTTCATTCATAACATTGAATGATTATTGATCATCTGCTTTCACACCAAAAATAAAAAAATCAGTGCTAATGTTTATATATATATATATATATATATATATATATATATATATATATATATAATTTTTTAAAAAAATTTCGGGTTCAGGTTGAACCCGTAAACTCGAGACCTTAACTCGAGCTCCACCCAAATTAAATTCGGGTTTAGATTTTTTAACCCAAGTTCAATTCAAGTATAAAAAATTTCTACCCAAGTTCTAATTTTTTCGAGTTGGGCTCTGGTTGTCCAACCCAAGTTGCATCCCTAACACTACGTGACATTGACAATGTAATGTCGTCGTTACATTGAATATTTTTTTCCTCATCCAAAGTTAGATTTAAGAGAAAATATTTATTACAACGGTGATGTCATATCACCAACCAATAATAAAATCTCAAAAATAATACTATTTAGATCTAAAAATATAATATAATTTGCTGACCAAAGCAGAACTATTAAATCAATACTAAGTTTTAATATTTGATGAGACTCATAATCAATTCAAAAGTTATAATGGATTAAGTTAGTTTTTTAGATCTCATTAACATTACTTAAAATGTCAAATGGGTCAAGTAAACATCACTTAGATCACTATTGATTTATATAAAAAAAGAGTGACAAATTATTAACTTACATGAATAAGTAATTATTAAATTACGTGAGTTTAATTTTTTTATTTATTTTAATTACTCTATTCGTTCCTAAATATCTGTCGTTTTACATAATTTTTTGTTCCATAATATCTATCGTTTAATGAAATTAAAACATAATTAATATTTTTTATTCCAAATTTACCCTTAACTTTTAAATGTATTAAATTATGTGGAGGCTAAGTGTTTTTCATATTCATTTTCTTCCCAATACGTATTGAATTAGAATATTTTAGTCTTGTGTAATTATTTTTTACTCATATTACAGCTATTTAATAATTTTCTTAATCCCTGTTTAAAAATCATAAACGACATATATTTATAAATGGAAGGAGCAGTTAAATCATAAAAATCAACAATTATCTTAATGACCACCGTAACTCACAATTGGACCGTTAAATTGCGAGTTTGAACCCATTGTTCCTCCCAAGCCGTTGCAATGAATATTTTTTTTCAGATTTAAAGACGGATTCAAATGAGTGATTAAAGAGCGTTAATATTATTCCATCTGTTCTTAAATATCTGTCGTTTTACACAATTTTTTTTGTTCCATAATATCTGTCATTTAATGAAACCAAAGTAAAATTAATATTTTTTTTTTCTAAATTTACCCTTAATTTTTTAATGTATTAGATTAGGTAAAAGTTAAGTGTCTTTCATATATCTTTTATTCTCAATACGTATTGAATAAGAGTATTTTAGTTTTATGTAATATTTTTTTATTCATATTAGAATTATTTAATAATTTTTTTAATTCTTGCACAAAAATTTTAAGTGACATATATTTAAAAACGAAAGGAATAAATGATTACGAGGTCAAAGAAGTGAGATTATTATTATTATTATTTTGTTATAGGGCCGGACCTGTCAGCGCCGGCTTTAGGATGGGCTTTTTCGTACGTTCCTACGTGGGACGTCGCGTAGCTGTGACACGTCATTGGTTCAGTTAATTCCAGCTGGCAAATTTGACTGTTAATTTGGCGCCATATTACTTTAACCCCAGGCTTCAAAAATATTACCCTACTACTATCGAGTTTTATTTATTTTGTGATTAGAGATATACATTTTTAGTTTATTTATAAAATTAAAAAATTCATAATTTTTTGGGTTATATTATAATTTTTTAAAATTTAAGTAATAATTTTTTAGAGGTGTATTTAGTACACCCAATTTTTTTTTAAAATAATACAAACCTTGTACATGATAAATATAAACTTGTGAATAAACTTCGCTCATACGTTGTCATTATGTTGTTGTTATTGTTGTTGTTTGGCTCACAGATTTTGAGTCAATTATGTCCATCAAGATTGTAATTTTTTAACCTTTCAAGACTCACTTTGGACTTATTCTAAAGAGTGTAAACCCTGATACATGTAATCATTCGTCAATTATGAGTATTAATTAAGTTTGAGAAATGCCGATAAAGGCCAAATTTTTGATGTCTAAGTCTACAGTTTATTCAAGTTCGACCGAATGCATGTAACCAACCTGCAAGTTACAAGTATCTATTAAGTTTGAGAAATAACGAGAGTCAAACTCTTAACATTCGGATCTATAATTCTTCAAAGTTCAAATTATTCAACTACACACCACTAGACTACCGTGCGGGATCAAGATTGTATTCAATTTGATAATAATCCAGATGACCAATGCACACCCAGAATACATGGATAGCACTATGGATCATATCTCAAAATGATTTCCAACTTTTAATCGTCCTTTAATATATCTTTGACCATTGGTTACAAAAATAATAAATTAAACAACCCTTTGCACATATCAATTTTTTTATTTACTTTTCGGTACCATGGGTAATACCCCCCTCCCCCCACCCCACCCCACCCCACCCCAAAGAATACACAAATCATCCATTGAGAGCAGTTCCTTATTTCTTAAAAAAAATCACAAAATAGAAAGGAAATAATCGACCCCTAACTAAAACTTTTGACTAATTCACAATGTTATTGAGAAGACTTTTAGCTCTAAGCAAGATAATAACTATAAAACTTTCCATCCCAACTCTTACAAGTTGGCATAGATAGTACCATCGCAATTCTTTTCACTGGTGCATTGACATACAACTGAGCTATCAAACAGCCATAGTATCAAAATGAACACTTTATTTATATACCAGTTATAATTTGTGCATGAAGGCACAATATAATAAAATATGATAAATAATAAACATATTTATATTCATATCCAAAATTAAATTACAAATATAAAGAATAGATAAAAGAATTTAAGCATCGTTTTGTAGTGGGGGTGAGAGGTGGTAGGCGATAATGGTGGTAGTAAGATATGGTGATAGTTGTGGTGGATGACAATGACCGCGGCAACAGCGGTGGCAGTGATGGTGGCAGCGACAGCGACAACAGTGATGGTGGCAATGACGGTGGAGGCAGCGGCGGCATGATGGTTGTGGCGGTGACGGCGATGCGACGACAGAGGTGGTGGTGGTGGCGACGATGAAGGTGGTGACACTGGTGGCAACGATATCGGTGGCGGTGATTGGGGTGACTGTGTTTGTGGTGGTGGGGGTGGCGATGGCAGTGACGGTGGGGGCAGCGGCGACGGTGGTGGTGGTGGTGGCGATAGCGGTGGTGACAGCGACAGCGGCAGTGGCGGTAATGGTGGTGGTGGTGGTAGAGGTAGTGGTAGTGGTAGTGGTGCGACGGTTTTAAATATTATTATTTTTTTAAAATACATATGAGAAATAGTTTTTAGAAGTATTTTTAAAAAATTACTCCAAACACACCCTTAGGAGCTTATTTTTCTTATTAATTTTAGGGTGTTAATATTAGCCGTTAGATTAACTTTAAAATAAAATTTAAAGCGACTTCAACCGCGAATAACAAAAATCATTTTGTTTATCTTTTAAGATTTGAATTGTAAACTACTTTATTATATATATATATTGGAGTGTTCGGATTAACTTACATACACTTCGATTAATCTTCTTCTCAATCAATTAAAATAGACCATTTATACCGAAAGTAGAATATTCGTAAGAGATAAATTTTTTATACCCTCGTTCTAAAAACATTCAAAATTAAAACTTAAAATTTATAAATTTATAAATCGCCCCTGGTCCAACTATTGATGGACACATGATCTACGCAGAAAAAGTCATAAACAATAAAAGTAAAACAGGAGAAGACGACAAAAACAATACAAAAGGAGAGGAAATGTTGATGGAAATCGAAATAGGAATTGAAAGCTAAAGGAGGGTACGTGGCAGGTACCAAGCACTAGAAGTTAGATCCTAATCGTCCTTTGCGCTGCTACTCCTCTACTATATGCTTTGTGGGGAGCCACCGCCACACACCCTCACCCCCCAACCCCAACCCCACCCCGTTTAACCCTACCTCCCTCCCTCCTTTTTCCCGTCTGTTCATCAATAAAAGTATATAAAACCTTGCCATCGCCATTACCCTCCTCCCCCACCACCACGACTTGCCACCAGAAGGGCAGAGAGAAAGAGAGAGAGAGAGAGAGAGAGTGAAGGAATAGAGTATGAGATGGTGGGACTGAGTGTAGTACTTGAAGAACAAAAGTTTATATACAATGAAACTCCACAAGTTATCAACAAAGTCAGTATGATCAAACCATCTTCTCCTACTACTCCTCGCTCCCCTTCTACGTTTTCCCGGAGGAACTTTCCGTCAACTCTTCAGGCAACTAGTTTCCTTGACCATTGTTCTCTCTGCAAGCACAAACTCTTGCCTGGCAAAGACATCTACATGTACAAGTAAGCACCTCTCACAACACACACACACACACATATATATAAATGGCTACACAGTCTGTTATATGAATATGGAACAGTAACGATGCTTACAAGTGATGTTAATACATGTCTTCGTTCTATGTAGACACAAAATCTTTTCATCATTATGCTGCTTGCTTGCCCTTGTCAAAATCCGCAATAACAAGAGTCTCGGACACTAAATTATTCTTTATCATCAAATTTTGATAACTTCATTGAGATCTAGTTCTTGGTTTATCTTCAAACTGGGCTCCAAAATCTTGATGGGTTTGTTTGATTTTTTTCGAAGGATAACTAACCCTATTTCATAATCGATTTACAGAGGGGACAGAGCTTTTTGTAGCGTGGAGTGCAGGTGCAGGCAAATATTCATGGACGAAGAAGAGAGTGTTAAGACTAAGAGAGACAACTGCTCATTGGCTGCCATGAAACCTCAAGGCACGTCATCATCTTCATCTCCTCCTCCTCCGTCTCCTCGTAGTCGCAAAGGGGCTAGGAATCGGGGCAATGGGTTTGCTTACTGAGTTCAGTCAGAGGCTTTTCCGGGCTTACCCTTTGCACATTTTGTAATGACTTTGACATCCTTCTCCCTCTGTACCTAGCCAAGTTTACGTGCAGATGTGGATTGGTTTTGTTTCATGGATGTGGCACAATCAGAGAGTCGTGGGATATTTAATAAACTCTTTGGGATATTTAAAAAATTCTGCGAGACCTACTAATTTAATGATCGATGTTGAGATGGTGCACAAAAATAGTACTTAAATGTGATAGGTGTCGCATTATAAAAAGGTGGTGTTATAAGAACTCAATTACATACAATTTTGAATAGTTAGATACAAATTAAATAGATTTTGATTAGATCAGATATGAGATTAGTCAACATGTATATAAACTGAATCTCGAATATTGTTGACCGTTGAATCAAAAAAAAAAAAACAAAATATATTTTGACATCGTGATCTGCCTTTGTCAATCTCACTTAAAATAAAATATTATGTTTATCAAAAAATTTATCAAATGAATATTGATAAATTAAACTTTTTTTTAGGAGGATAGATGAGACGATTCACGTGAAATTTAATATAAATTCAACTTTCAATTCATTTGTGGGATCTGACGGTCTCGGGGGACCACCACGGTTACTCTCTTCTTGAGAACTCATACATCCCTTATCACTGTATGGACAGTTGCATTTCAAATACAAGTTTAACTTTAATTTCAATGAAAAAATTAAATAGAACACTTAACAATACATTTGTGAAAGACCAAAAAGTACGAGGAATCAGTAAATCCTACTTAAATTTCCATAGATGGCAATGTGAGATTCTATCATTAAGTGTTAATGAAGGGGTTTTTTAGTACTCTAAATAACAAAACTTATTCTTGTTTAGACAAAACACAACAACGATGGTTGCTTGGACTTGTGTCTGCGTTTGCTACACGACAATACTGTAACAACCCTTGTCTCCATTTGACGTGTGCATTCTAGTCAAATCATGTAGGGAATGTCTATAATACGCACTGAGTGGTGTTGTTCTGATAAAAGAACCATGGTTGAGGAACCAACTAGTACTTGGGTTAATGTAACGGATATGTTGCAAAGAACAAGCCTGTCCTGATTGGGAAATAAAAATCTAATAATATCTTGAGTTTTATCTTTCGTATTGGAATTGCTTTATCAACAAAGTAGAGGGCCCTTCAATCATGCTTTGGCATCCTTTGTGCCCATTATGTAACTGGATAAACTACATCAACATCAATCATATAAACAAAAACTAAAATAATAACAAGTATGAAATTTAAAACTATATCTTTTATCCCTAATGACTTTTTTTGTTGTTGCTACATTCAGGAATATTCAGACCAGCTTACATGTATATCGATAATTCCAAAACTAGAGAATTTACGAGAAATCTCGTTGTCTAGCCCCAAAAAAATTATCAAATTATGAACATAAGGTGTCAGGATTTATAATTTAAACTCGCAAATATTATTTTTGAAATAATACGGTGTTTTGTATAACTATAACAAAATTCGGGGGATACCAATAGGATGCAACAAGAATGGAGATGTTATTCATGAAACAATGCGGATTTTAGTCCGAAAACACAGGAAATATATGACAAATGTGGAAGCCCATTCTACCTCCAATCTATGCTAGCATTTTTTTTTTTAATCTAACGGTCAGGACATTGCTAGCATTTTTTTTTTTAATCTAACGGTCAAGAATGTCCGGATCTAAAGGCAGAGCTAAAAATTCGCAATAGAGAGGGCAAACTATTATAGAAAAAAATTTCACCGGTTTATACAAAACATTTTGAAGCATGAAAAAATATTTTAGGATTCAACACTAGATTACTATTAAAACAATAAAACCAGTTTCTATTTAACTTAAAGAAAATATGAACAACAAACCATAAAATAATTTACGGTATTATATTTCAACTCAAATCACATACTAAAGTAGGATACGATGTTATTTAAAATTTCAGAATTCGTCTATAATGTATTGATAATAAACTAAATTTTTAGAAATTCTCTTTAATGTACAAAGCCACATTATTCATGACAAAATCATTATTCATTTTATATTGCAAAAACTAATCGAAACCATCATTTATTTTGTTGATTTACTCAATCCAAAAACTAAAACATTGAATTTTTTTTTTTTGGGCGGGGAGGGGGGTAATGGGCCACTGACTTCCCAAAAATTAAAAATAAGTTAGGACAGTTGTAAACATTTTCAAAAATCAAAGGGGACAAATGTATTAAAATAACCAAACTATCATCCAAATAAAAAGATTCAAAAACTCGGGGGCAAGTGCCCACCCTCCTTCCTATGTGGCTCGGCCCTTGTCTAAACCAGTTTACACACATATCAACTAATTCTCTTTTTGGTCCGGTCGAAAACAGGTCATCCACACCAAAATTAAGGTATTCATGAGAGCTAAATCCCTCATAATCTAACTCCAAAGAATTGTCAAAATTCGAATTCAAGATATAATTTACATTTTATTTCTGTTACCATTTGAACAACCACTTGAGGTTAATTCCCAAAGGAGTCATACACTCATAGATAGGATTTGGAACTCTCAGTTTCTTTGTTTTTTGTTTTTTTTTTGGGGCGAAAATAGAAAACATATTGTAGATTATCCTCAATACATAATGGTGCAGTATCATATGAGGTAAAATCTGATGCTGAGTTGGTTATCAGATTACCACAGCAGCACAGCCACAGTCGGCTGTGCTTTTATTTCTAAGCTTAAATGGATCTATCTTCCAGGTGAATGCAGCTACTACACATTATTTTTCCTTCTTCTCTAGATAATTCACAGGTAAAACCCTGGAATACATCTAAGAGAAACAATGAGATCGCGAGAGTCAGGTCAATTGAAACGTCAAACAAAGTACATGTTGAAACAAATATACAAGCACAAGAATGTTCATGGGATATTTTGCGTGCTAGGAGTTTTCAAATAATACATACAAGTGCGAGGTATAGCAGCGGCAGCATTGTACCTATGGTCTATATCTACCACCAAGCTCAACCAGATTTGAACAGTAACACTGCTTTTGAATCCAAATAGAAGTACACAAAGTGATTTGTCTCATGAGTCACATAAGAACCTACAATAATAAAACCAAGAAAATAAAATGGTCAATACAAATTCATCTATAAGCTAGAAAAGGTCAAATTGTGATAAGAGAGGAAAGAATAAAAATAGAACAAGACAAAAGAATGGGTTAAATGTCTTGATCAGTAAAAACCAAACAAATTTTTAAAAAATGCCAACAAACAAATTCAGGTCCAAAGACGATGATTTTCGATTTGGCTTCTCTTCCTAATGAAATGACGTTAGGAGCTTTGGTCATTATCAGTCTCTGAATTGCTATGTTTTTTCTCCACGCTTGATCTAGTCCATGTCCTAGATTCAAATGAACATGTGTAAAATAGTAAAAACCCAGATAAATAAATATGGCAGTATTAGTCAGCAGGGAGGGTAGGCAGCAATTGGACTCCCACCACTTGCCTCCAGTAAAGGGCACTTGAAATGCAAACAGCAAAAGGTGTAGGTTGTGAATTCTGTAAAACTTGATCTCCTACTACAATTATACGGAAACAGGAGACTAAAAAGATAGCTTTTGACTATGACATTCCAAGAACAAAACTGGAAAATCATAAATTAAATTTGTGCAAATCTTATGTAAAGCACAATTCTCCTTATTGTCAAAAATATGTCTGAACCTAATAGCAGAACAAAACACTAAGAACTCCATATGGCTAAGAATATTTTGTTAATAGATGAGCTGACTGAATAATCACAATCTCAGGATAAATGCATGCTAAGAAGACGTTTGTTCCATTTTGAAACTGTATTGTTTAATGAAGACCATGACTTCACCCACTGCATCATAAACATGATTAGTATTGCTGCATCTAGACAACTGTTCAACAGACCTATTTGGTGTGATGGATAGTTAAGAGTTTTGATCCATTCGTATAGGAAACATTTCCTCCTCACTAGCTCTTGGAGGCACTACCCACCATGGTTAAAATTGACATCTCACGCGGATTATATACGCGCTTGCAGGCATCAATATGGGATGCAATCTTGTTATAAGTATCTGCGGGACCATAGTTGCATGGACGATGCACAACGTGAATGAAACTTCAAAATATCTTGAACAAGGTAAATTCCTAATTCACACAGACCTATCCAACTATCAAGTACTTGGCAGATATTGAATACAGCATATCATCACAGGTGTCATCACAACTTCACTACATCAATCCCATTCAAACTAAGCCAAACCAACCAACTGGACTAGTTATGTTTTTGAATTGGACTTAATGTAAGTTTCAGCACCCAACAAATCATATGGCCATGCAACATCTAACAAGATCACTAGAAATATTGACTTCAAGGAATTTTGATCCAGTCCATATTCCATATGGATGTTAAAAAGATATTTGCACTTGGAGTTGGATTATAGTGGATCCAAAAATTTCACGAGTGGAATTAAGAATTAGAATTATATATTTATATTTAGAGCTCTAATCTGGTGTGATACATATAGGTGCACCTCTGCTCGCTTGGGCTTCGACGCATACCTAGGTGCACGTTTCCCAACACTGACACTCAAATGGCCCTATACTTGGTCTTTATTTGTTGTCCTTGAAGAATGTCAAAATAAACATCAGCTGATCAATAGACAATTGTAGAGAGTGTCTCATCAGCTGAATCATGCCTGATCTGATGTGCCACCTTACGTAAACATTATAATAGCATCTTTTATATTTTTGTGAGTTTTCTGTTGAAGTAATATAACTACCAGATAAATATCACACAATCAAAAATATAGTTTGTATTGAAAAAACATCAGAGAAATTACAACATACTAGGAAAGATTATCAGCTCACACTATACCACCATTAAGACCATCATGTACATAACACGTAAGAGTGTTCATGTCTTTTCTACAGAAATCAACAATGGAAAGCAAAACTATGTAGACCACTGTTCCACGAAGGAGCACCGATAAAGCATTACGCATACAACTATGCCCATACCCACAAGATGCATCCTGTGTGTAGAGTGGCGTGAATAGGACTACCCATTTTTTTCCTCAAGATATTCTATTTCAGGAGCAACGTATAGCAGTCATTTGCAAGTTTTTTGGAGGGTGGGAGCCCTAGAAGACAGTATCAGCAGAATCACAGATGGTACTTCCAAAGAGATTGATCAAAGATAGCTATCACACACTATCAAAACCAATGTTTGTCAAACCAATTTTTTTAGAACTTGGGGGAAAGATAGAAACGTTAATCATGCTTCGTGCCTTTCCTAACTGAACACCAAGAATCAGGTTTGATTATTATTCGTGAGGTAACCTCCCAACTCAAGTCAACATTTCTCTACGTTTCTTGCCCAAAAACTTATACTCCTTAATTAGGTCACGGGTGTCATAAATCTTCATTTACTTTCTCCCACCCAGTTTGTGAACCAAAGAGACATATCCAGTTGTCTGTATGGTTATCCTTGGTACTCCATTCTATCTACCCACGGGCAACTAAGGAACACCTATCCAGATTTGTATCCATTCATTTCATGTAAGCTTAGGCTGAAATAGCATAGGTGCTAAAATCAGGACAAGGAATTACAAGGGTTCCAGATCCTTGTATTTTTTTAAAACAGGAAAATGGGATATGTGTGTCTCTGTTCTCCAAGAAATTCAGATATATACATAATCACAGGCACATGCATAATTTTTATGAACTTCTCTAATACAAGAAGTTCAAAACTTTGTGTTGTGTGTGGGTGTGTGATTCTATATCTATATATGATTCATCCAATGCCAGCTATTTTGGCACATGCAGCCTAAAGGAGCTTCCAGGTTGGGCATGAACTTTTCTATTACTTTTTCCTTCTCACTCAGTCAGTGATAAACTGCAGGGGGATCAATGTAAATTCTACGCACGCATATAGAACAGAAACCACCAGAAATTACGTAAAAACGACGAATAAATAGCCTGGTTAAAGCACAGATCTAATCAATTTCAAAGAAAACAAGGGCCAACGATCCCTCAATTAAATAAATGTCAAGAAAATTAAAAATAAATTTAAGTTAATAAAAAAACTGAAAGCCTAGGAAAAATTAAGGAGAGAAAGTGGATACCGAAGTTTTTGCCGACGATACAATGCCAAGTAGGTCCATGCTTTTTGTCGAACTCCTTTTTTATCTGCTCTGCAACATCCTTCTCTACACTGTTCTTCTCAAACGCCTACAAAGTAGACATACAATTTACATTCAGTGTTTGATATAGCGACTTGAAAATTACAAAATTAAATCAGACAATTTGTCTTTAGATTGAGAAAGGGGAAGTTTACGGCAATGGCAATGTCGACCGCCTCTTTCTGCATGTCATCCTTCATATCGGCGCTCTTAATAATCACTTTCTTGCCTACTGTCTGCAATGGAGACGCCGCCGACGATGGCCTCCGGTCGTCGGCGGAGGGTTTCATCTCCAGAGCTCCGCTTCCGATTCTCCTTGCTTCCTCACTCATTTCCGTCCCCTGTTTTGTTTTGATTCAGGTTTCGTACAGAGTAGAACGAGAGAGAGAGTCTGTGCTCTGTGGCCAGAAGAGTTCTTACTTGTGTGGAAAAATGGCAAAGTGTGCCACTCGTGTGACATAAATGAGATACACTCGGATCATGTGAGTGACACACTCTGCCACTTTCCCTTAAAAGATCTGACAGATGTAAATAAAAAAGTTCAATTGCAACTATTAGCGAGCTTGTAGCTCAATTGATAAAAAAAATAAAGTTTAGAGACTTAATTGATAAAAAAATCATAGTTTAAGAGTTATAACTATAGTTTTCACTTCTTTTTTTTATGCATTTCCTATCTTACAAAATTTTATTTTATATTCTCAAAGATTAATTTTTTTGTATTATATTTTTAATTTAGTAAAAGTGTTATAATATTTTTCTTATTTTAAATTTTATAATAAAAGTTAACAGAATGGTAATATTATAAAACTTTTAATCTATTAAGAATATAATATAACAAAAATTATTCTTTGAAAGTATAAAATAAAAATTCTAAAATATTTTGGGGGTATAAAGTGTGATTCCTCTTTTTTTTTTCTTCACTGTGTACTGATTTAATGTTGCTGTCGATTCTGTGATGTGAGACCAACTCCACCACCAGACCAGATGCGTACATGGCACCACAAACTTAGCGACGTCGTTTACAGCTCAGACCAAATGATGCAACGTCGTTTTTAAAGATTCATTTGGATTTCTCAGGTGAACACGGTTTTATCCAGCGTGCTAAAAAGATATCTACAATCTCCAATTATGAAACGGAATGAATGGAGGTTCGCCTATTAACCATGGTCTTCGATGTTTTATCTTAAAATTGTGAGTTTGTATTTTATTGTTTGTTCCTTTTCTAGTATAATTAGTTATTTCTCGTACTTAAAGACATAAAATAATAAAAAAATAATCAATAATAAATATATTTGTATTTACACCAAAAATTAAATTATAAAAATATAAAATAGAGAAAAAAATTTAAGCACGAATTGTAATAAGAGCGAGCGGTGGTGGGCAACAATGATAGTGGTGAAAAACAATGATGATTGTGGTGAGTGACGACCACCGATTGTTATGATGGCAGCGGTGGTGATGATAGTGGTGAGACGATAAGGGTAGGGGTAGTGGTAGCGGTGATTGTGGTAGTGGGGCGATGGATGTAGTAATAGTGGTGGTGGAGCGGTGGGAGTGGTGGTAGTGGTGGGGGTAGTTGAGGTGGAGGGATGACGGTGGTGGTGATAGTTATGATGGTGGTAGGTCGATGGGAGTGGTGGTGGTAGGGTTCACTTGATCCGAAAATATGTACACCCAAGTGCAGACGATCAAACTGTAGTAATAATTCAGTTAAATCCGGAGTCGAATCTACAGGGAACTATGATTGGTGTTTTGAAGTAAGCAATGACAGAGACCAAGTGACTGAAAATCTTGCGAGTTTGAAGTTATAAGGTTTGCTAGATAGAATATAAGATTCCTTCCAATTGATTTTTTTCTAGACAAAATATAAGATAAATTATCAAAGGTAACAATCACTCTTTAATTCGAGGATCAGAATATATAATTAATCATCCGATTTATTATACTCGTGTTTTATAACTCAAATAACTCTCGTGTCAATAACAAGTTATTTTGAAAATTAAACATATGATTCCAATGCCTTTCTAGAAATTTACAAGAATTGTCTGTGCCGAGACTCAACCCATTTACAAACAAGCAAGTGTTTCTACAAGGCATCCAACCATAGCATTAATGTTTCATTCTTTAAATAAAGCACAATAATGGTGAAGATTGAAATATTGTCATGAAATCTAGCCGGGGTACTTGCCTTGAACCAATAAGTCTTTTTATACAAGAGTCATCCGTGTCATAGAAAGAATTCACGGTTATACAAAGTACCTTAAGTTTGTTAGATACATTCAACCATTCAATAAGCAAGTGAAATATAAAACATTAAAACATAAAAAAAATGCACAAATATAACTTTTGGATAATTTATACACCTACAATGACAGTGATGGTGGAAGCTGTGGGTGGCAATGGTGATGATCGTGGCGGTAAGGTGGCGGCAATGGTAGTGGTAATAGGGATAATTATGGTAGAGTAGTGGTGAGGTAGCGACAATAGTGATGGTGGCGACGATGATGACAGTGGTGGTGCGATGGGGGTGGTAGTGATGGCAACGATAGTGATGATAGTGGTGGGGCAATAAAGGGTGGTGGCAATGGTGATCGTGGTGGTGGGGCGGTGGATGTGGTAATGATAGTGGTGGGGCGGTGGGAGTGGTGGTGGTGGTGGGGGTAGTTGTGGTGGAGGGATGACAGTGGTGGTGATAGTTGTGATGGTAGTAGGTCAATGAGAGTGGTGATGGTAGTGGTGGTGGTAGGGTAGTTCCAAACATTATTTTTTTTATTTAAAGTACTTATGAGAAGTTATAAATTCTAAAAACACTTTTAAAAAGTTACCCCAAACACACCCTTAGACCCCTATTTTTTCTATTAAATTTTAAGTGCTAATATTAGCCGTCAGATTAATTTTAAAGTAAAATTTAAAAAAATCTCTACTGCAAAAAATAAAAGTCATTTTGTTTATCTTGGAGGCACAGAGTAATAAAAAAAATGACGAATAATAAACTTATTTGTATTCACATTCAAAATCAAATTAATAAAATAGAGTAGAGAGAAAAGAATTTAAGCACCAGTTGTAGTGGAGGAAAGTGGTGATGGGTGACAGTGGTGGTGATGGGAGATGGTGATGGTTGTGGTGAGTGACGACGCTCGACTGTGATGGTGGCAACTGTGGATGGCAATGATGATGGTCGTGGTGGTGGGGCAGTGGAGGTGATGGTGGTAGAAGATGATGGTGGGACAGTGCCGATGGTGGCAAGGTGGGGACAACGATAGTGGTAGTGGGGGTGGGGATAGTGGTGGTGGGATAGTGGTGGGGTAGTGACGACAATGGTGGTAACGACGATAGTGGTAAAGGTGGTGGTGGTAGGGGTGATAGTGGGATAGTGGCGATGGTGGTAAGGTGCCAACAACAATAGTGGTAGTGGGAGTGGGGATGGTGATGGTGGGAGAGTGTTGGGGTAGTGACAATGGTGGTGGTGGTTATTATAGAAGAGGTGGTGGTGAGATAGCAAATGGTGGGGGCAGTGAATGTAGTAGGGTTGTGGCAGCGGTGGTGGAGGGGCGAGGGGTAGTGGTAGTGGTGATGGTGATGGTGGTTGTGGGGCGATAGGTGTGGTAGTGGTGGTGGGGGTGGCGATAGTGGCGGTGGTGTAATGGTGGTGATAGTGATAGTCGAGGCGGTGGGGGTGGTGGTGGTAACAAGGTAGTTTCAAACACTAATTTTTTTTTAAGTACTATGAGAAATTATAAGTTATAGAATAACTTTTAAAATGTTATCTCAAAACACACCCTTAGAGACTTATTTTTTCTATTAAATTTAGGATGTTAATATTAGCAGTCGGATCAAGTTTAAAGTAAAATTAAAGAGATTTCAACTGCAAAAAATAAAAGTCATTTGTTTATCTTTTGAAATTTGAACTGTATTGTACTTTATTATATAGACAGTGCATTTACACTAAAAACCAATTCAATATTGTAAAGCCTTGCAATCATTCTAAGTGAATGTTGTGCGAATAATTTTGTCATGGAGGCCAACGATAGACAATAATTCTCCCCGAGCACAAATTTTTTAGAAAGTGATAGGTTAAATGCGCTTTTGGCAACACAATTTCGGTGCCTTATAAGTAATAATAAAGTTGTATTGCATAAATTGTTATTCAAAATTTATATCCTAAGTGATGTGTCAAAAATTCATGCATTGAATATTTAGTGGAGTTAATGGACTTCACTAATCCAACCACCTGCATTAATTTGGGATACAAAATTTAGATAAATATTTGCTCTATAAGTGATTCAGGCTGATCCTTGGCCTAATTTAAGTGGTGCATTATAAGCTTTGTTACATTGCCTATCTCTAACCCATCTACAAGGTGGATTTAAAATGGCAATCAATAATCATTTCCTCCATTGCATTCGCATATGAACATTCTCATCCCTCCACACACACATTAGACAATTTGCCTAGAATTTTGAGCCAAACATGACCATCGATGAATTCACTACATCTTGATTCAAGTATTTCTTCGGTTTATGCCTACAATTTTTTTTATTTGCTGTGAGAAAAAGGGGTGGGGCAAATTACCCTTTTCCTTCAATTCCCTTTAAGACAGTATTAGATGAGTGACACGTGTAAAATTCTAAATTTCAATGAACAAGATTTTTTCTTTGTGAAAAAATTCCTTAATAATAGTTAACACTCCACCAACAATAAAATGAATGAGAAAAAATCTTATTCATTGAAATTCAAAATCTTACACATGTTACTCATCTAGTACTGCATTGAGGGGAATTGAAAGGAAAGGGTAATGGAGGAGATCTAAATCTGCAAAGGAGAACACTCAGAGACTACTTCGATAGGTCTTTACTGGTGGGATCATGAGACTTCTGACTGCATCCGTTATTCTTATCGGGAACAAACTTAGTTAACCTAGTAATCAACCACTGAGCCCTAATATAGACTTTAAAATTCAAATCTCCAACCTCAAAGTGAAAAATTCGACCAATACCCTACTGGACCACCCCATTTGATGCCTACAGATTAATTATACACTATGATTTCTTCTACGATTTTATTTAAGTTATTTCATTATCTACCTTGAATTTTCTAGCTTGGTTTTGCCTTTATGGGTGTTAAATATATAGGTGACAGGACTTTAGGCGGCTCGACAGCCATAAGTTGATACATGGAGTATTGTAGTCGTTATGGAGTGCAAAGGGCACCTGGAGAAGGCACCGAGGAGTTATTGCCTTGGAAATGCCGAATAGAGCCATCAGGGCCTAGCATTAAAGAGGATATAACAACTCATTAGATAGAGTTTTGAGTGATTGTAAGTCATTAAATGCGCATCCAGTTCCTTGAGAAGTGTGATGACAGTTATCACTATAAAGCATTAATTGGCATAACGCCGATCCATTGTCCTCAGTGAAACCCGAGGGGTGCTTATTCCCGAGCAGTGAACGCTCAGGTGTAGGAACCAAGCACCAAGCACCAAGCAGAGGTATTTAATAACTGGGGATAGGGCCATAACGGATCGGCAGGTACCGAGCAAGGGTCCGAGCGCTCGAGTGGATTAGTCTTGAGAAGATTTGATGGGATAACACTCATTGTGCATGGATACGAGTGCGAGCCATTAAATGTCGAGATGAGACTCAAAGATCATTTAATCATTGCTAGTCCAAGTATAAATATCCATCAAAAAATTGAACAAAGATACACAATTCTAATCTGGAGAATACATTGTGTCAATGTATCCAATACCGACTGACTTGAATTTCGGAGGAAATTGGTCGAGTGTTCACCTGACCCCTTTCCTAATCTTTCAATTATTTTAGATTCATCATTCAGCGGATCACTGACTCAACATATTGCAAGAGATCACTCGTGCAATAGGTTTTCATCATCATCATCACCGGTATCTACCAGGAAGACCTAACATAGATGCCTCTCTCTCTCCAACATCATTGTTTTATCTTTGTAGATTTTCTTCTACAAAGCTTAGGTAAACCGAATTAAATTATTTTTCTTTTATTGTTTACCATTTGTAGACTTTTTCAGCAAATTCTTTTAATATGTTTGAGAAAGTATACAGCTGTATACATTTATTAGGTCTACATTTTTTCTTCAATTGATGTTGGGGAAAATCCAATTTGAGATTTTCATTATGAAGACTTATCGTAATTGGGGGGTAATATAGAAAATATATAATATTTTTGACCAAAATCTATGATGCAAAAGTGAATATGGGGTGTTTAAACTTTCTAAATATGTCCTTTTTTTGGTGACTTTATAAAGTACCCTCAACTTAGTCGAATACAAATATAAATAATATGTTTAGGATGAAAGTCATCACTATTCTCGATTAACTTATTTAGACAAACATGAGATTGGATTGAATTATAAAAAGTGTGGTGGTAAAATTTTATTAAAAAGAATTGAAATACCAATCGTATGGTATAATAGTGGGACCCACAAAATTATTTACTCCACACGAGATTAATAAAATATGTATCTATACTTTTTATATCCTTCCACATTTTCATCTTACTAAACACCAAAAATATATATATAAATATATATTTCCTATTTTCTATCCCTATTCATCTATTAAAAGATATAACTCTCATTTTTCATCATTCTATTTTTTTTATCTACCCTACCAAACAAACAAGAGGAGTTGAAAATTCCACTTTAATTTTGTACAAAAAAATTGAGAAGGAGGGATAAGCTATGATATCGAAAACTAGGAAAAATCCCGAACCTAAAGACATTTATAATACCAAAAATAGAGCATTGATCTTGCAATATTTTATATTTTAAATGAAATTTTATGTTTTTTTTAATTACAAAATTTAAAATTAAAGTATATAGAGAAAAAAATAAGAGAGATGTAGGGGTGGATTAGTGGGTTATTTGGCATTTAAGAGTGTGTTGATTAAATTGTCATATATATGAGTTGTGCAGGAACGATGATCTTTTTAAGTGAAAGAAATATTTTTGGGATGAATTTTGTATTATTAAATTACAATAAATAAAAAATAGATCAATCTTAATTATTTTTGTATTTTTATAAGTTGAAAATTTAATTTCTTAGCGAGAATATTCGATATATATTGATTATTTTTTATATTTTTATAAGTGGATAATTTAATTTCTTAGCTGGAATATTCAATAAATATTTATTAGTATCAATTTCAAGAATAGTATGAAAAATATTTGTTTATATCTTAATGAAAAGTGAATTTCAACCACTAATCTTTATTTTGATTTATTAGTAATTGATTTATTTGTAAAAATAATAATATAAAATAAAATAATTTTATACTCGTGTGAGGAAAAAAAAACACACTATATTAAAAAACTAAATTTTAATTTCTCCATTCTATAATTATTCTTTGAAGAGATAACATTGGAAACATCACCCAGGACAGGACTGACCCCTCCATTCTCCTTCTACTTAGCATCTAAATGACGTAACAGCTCTTATTAATGATCAAAAAAATTTAGGGCTAATTGCACTTTTAACTATGAAAGATTGCATATTTTTTATTTTATACCATCAAATATTAATTTTTTTATATTAAACACTTTATATATTAAAAATATTATAATCTGACCCATCTGTTAATTTTTTTTATTAATTACGTCAATGTCAATGGAGTATTTTTGATGAAATGAATAAGAAAAAACTAACAAAAAAATCACAATAAAACATTTTTAATACATTAAGAATACAATACAAACAATCTAATCTTTAAAAGTATAAATTAAAATATCTTAATTTTTTGGGGATCAAAGTGAAATTCCACGAAAATTTATATAACGGTAAGAGCTAGACAATGGTCACCACTCGCCAGATAAATGGTGGAAGCACGCTTGATGTTTAAATTACCGTTTACTCCCTTTATAAACTAAAATATACTCATAGACAATTTTTTTTTATTAAAATTCGGGAATATTTAATTTTTTGGAAATCAACAAAGAAAAGGCAAAGAACTTAAGTTAATTGAGTGAATAAAATGAAGGGAGACAAATGACAAATTTATGTTTAGTCTTAATATATCTTAACCAGGCATTGTCTGAATATTTTTGTCGTATAAAAATTTTAATGACCAAAAAACCAAAAAAAAGAGATAACTGAGTAACTAATTATTTTTTTGATAATTGTCATTTAATCTCCTTTGTAACATTAAACACAAATATTCTACTTAAATAGGTTTTCAATTTGTTATAGATCTAAATCATTTGACAATTTTTTTTAAAAAGTTACCCAAAAAATCATTCAAACTTTAATAGTGTAACTCTTTGAGAAAATATAAGCAAGCTTATGATTTAAAAAATAGGTAAGTTTTTATAACAGACACTCCAAAAGAAAATCACCATCCATGCAATTTGGAGAAAAATAAAAAATACTTTATTTCTTTGGTTAGGAAAAGGGAGGGGGGACCTGAGCGTGATCATAAGGGTCCTCTCATTGTAAAATGTCTGATTTGAATCATAACTATTAACCCGAAAAAGTAATTTATCATCACAGTACCACTAAAACTAAACAACAAATTATGTTTCTCTCAAATTCTATTTGATAATCACATGAGTGCCGACGATGATCCTGAAGCGCTCTCTCTCTCTCTCTCTCTCTCTCTCTCTCTCTCTCTCTCTCTCTCTCTCTCTCTCTCTCTCTCTCTCTCTCTCTCTCTCTCTCTCCGAATAAAAAAAATTCAAGCCTAGGGTTGTAAATAGAAATAGCAAAGTAGAAATACCCTTTCAAAAATAATGGCTAGAGAGTGGAAGCCACTCTCCTTGAATGAGGTTGGAGTTAGTTGGCCCCACACACTACTATTTTACACGCACACTGTACATCGTTATCCAATTCAGCTTTGGGTTATCTTCCGAACGTCCCCAACGTCACTGCTACTACCCACAAAGGAAGCACGAGCACGATACCCACCGTCTGCAATAAATAAGCCCCAACAATCGGCAAGCCACCTTCCATCTCCATTACCCAATTACTCAGCTGAGATTGACACAGAGAGAAACGAAGAAATTCCATTTGTAGAGTGAGAGAATGAACAAGGGAAGAACAATTTTGGAGGTTGGAGCTGATGGGGTGGCTCTCATCACCATCATCAACCCACCTGTCAATTCTCTCTCCATCGATGGTACTCCTCAGATCTCAATTACCCATTTTATGTGAATTCTTAATTTTATGTGTCTTAATCTGGGTTTTTAATTTTCTGATATCATTATGTTGTTGGTGTTTGGGAATTTTGTGGAGTCTCTCTGTAATTTTCCGGGTTATGCGATCACGATATTATATTTTGAAACAGACTAGATAAACCCACTTGGTTAAATAAATTACTACTGTTGTTGCCTCGACTTTGATTCATTTTATAGAAATAAAGTAATTGGCTTGTTATGAGTGAACAAATGTTTAATTCCGTGAACTCTAATTTTATTTATGACTCTCAAATCTTATGGTTAATTGTGAGGTTTGGGGGCTCGCAGATCAACCTATTAGCCAACAATTGTGGTCAAAAAACATCATTGGGGTTTTTACTTAATATAGATGTAAGTACAAGGCAGTGCTGTAGAATGTTAGTCTGTGCTAAGAGTCTTAATGTCCATAAATTAATGCAACTTGGGTGATTGTTTGTTTCATTATGTCCTAGCTTAAGTAAAAATTAATAAATTTTGAACTTCATGCTCTGTTTCGAATTGAGAAAGGAATTCCTGGGGAAGGGTTAGAATGACAGTTGCTGGTCCTTGGGAGTTGGCAGGTACCAAATAAAGAAATGGCTACTTGAATTTGGATGTTAAGCATAAAGACTCTATTAACATGTGAAAGTGTGCCCAACGCATATGGATGAAGTAACATATGTAGGATATTAACCATCGAACGCACTGCCCTTTAGATCTTGGAAGTACATGCATCAAACTCCTTGTCCAAGACAATTTATGACAAATGATGATGAGGATTGGATTTGACATATTTGAAGCAGGAAATGCTCGATTTTGATTTATAAACACAACACAAACAAACACACTCGAGAAATTAAACGTCTAATTCTTCCATATGCAATGAATATTCGTGACAGATGAAAGTGATAGTTTTGCCCTGCATCTCAGCTGTTCTATATTCTATATTATGTCGAAAGTGCTATCATGACTGTTTATGCTCGTAGGCCCAGGCAGATACAACGCCAAGCCTTGCCTAGGATTTTGCAGTTCTTTGTTTTCTTAAGAATCTCTTCTTTCATAAGATATTGATTTTTGTTTTCCCTCAATTAACTGTATATCTTATTTTGTCTTTTCTCTCTCTGTTGGGTTTCAGTATTAAACAGCTTGAAAGAAAGTTACGAGCAAGCTTTACAAAGAGATGATGTTAAGGCAATTGTTGTTACAGGTAAGTGTAAACAAGGTATTATCGTATAGTGATATTTTGTTCAGCATTGGAGATGACTGAGGTTTGAAGATGAATTTCTATGTACTGGATCAGGTGCGAAAGGCAAGTTTTCTGGTGGTTTTGATATCACTGCTTTTGGTGGAATCCAAGGGGGAAATAGTAAGTGAGGTTTTATGTTTCTTATATTTAATATTGCACTTCCACTTCTTTGCTAAAATTCATGTTGTATTAATCACAGCACCAGCACCAAAGCCTGGTTTTGTATCAGTGGAGATTCTCTCCGACACTTTGGAAGGTACACATTTGGGTTTTCTCTTCCACAGTCAGGCTTATAAAGTTTTTATACATCTGCACAAGATTTGTGTTAATTGAGTGTATTGTGTCTTTGCTTTTAGGTGCAAAAAAACCTTCAGTTGCTGCTATTGATGGCCTTGCCTTAGGTGGAGGGTTAGAGGTTGCTATGGTATGTGCCACAATTTGTTTGTGCAAGACACTTTCCTATTGAATTCGTGAAAATGACCTTACTAATCTTGCTTTTCAGGCCTGCCATGCTCGTATATCTACTCCTAATGCACAACTAGGCTTGCCTGAACTGCAGCTTGGTGTAATTCCTGGATTTGGTGGTATGACTATATATTTGCATGCAATCATCATGTAGTCACTTTTATTGGTGGTTTTTAGATGAACAGAAACATTTGAGAAAAAAACTAATGCAGATAGGGATTTATTTACATGAATTTGGAAGTTTGGCTCTCCAAGTACATACCCTAACCAATCCAATCATTCACCATACATTGATGGTTGATGATAAGGAAGTATAATGCTAAATGATTGCTCTAAAATGCATTATGAGAAATTGAAATCGCAGAGGTGGCTTACTCGAGAGAATGGTAGTGATTCTAGGAATGATGTTGTACTCGTGTCAAATAATATTCTTTTCTTTGTCGTCTTCACCCACCAACAAAACAACGAGCTTAATAAGGTTAGACTTGAAATCATCATTTTTATTGTTTAAATTGTTAAACCAATATGTAATTATTGTTGCATGCTAAATGAAATTATATACACACATGTACAGATATTCAAATGCAGATGTTAACTTGTTTACCAGTATAATAGGTAATCCAGATTGTGCATTGTTTCAATAACAGGTGAGTATTGTCACTTCTTTGAAAAAATGATTAATTTTCCCCTCATTCTGGAAGCATGATGGTACAAAGCCCAAGGTGGTTTGTAATTTCAGTTTTTAAGTTGTTTAATTTGGAATGAATTATCAATGACATATAGAAAAGGAATGTATGTAGAAGAACAAATGAATTGTCCTGAACAATTGCTTGTGTTTTGTTACCGAGCCTTCAAATGATTGTGGATTGTTCACGCTACTGATGTGCTGTTTATAAAGTCAAGAGCAACTAGCATTTAGTTTCCTCCTACTGTTTGTTAAACTTGGTTGTCTTGTATTGTCTCAGGAACACAGCGGCTTCCTCGTCTTGTTGGCCTCTCTAAGGCCCTTGAGATGATGCTGGTACAAAGGCCTATATTTCTTCTGTTATTAAGCAGTCTTACCACTGTAGCTGTATAAATCTCAATATTAATCACAAACCTCTCTCTCTCTCTCTCATGGTAGATGTCAAAGCCTGTAAAAGGAGAGGAGGCTCTTAGTTTAGGCCTTGTGGATGCCGTAGTATCAGGAAATGAATTAGTAAACACTGCTCGTCGCTGGGCCTTGGATATTTTAGAGCACAGAAGACCATGGGTTGTTAGTCTTTACAAGACTGACAAGTTAGAACCTCTTGGTGAGGCGAGGGAAATACTAAAATTTGCTAGAACTCAGGCCCAAAGACGCGCTCCCAATCTCAATCATCCACTGTTTTGCATTGATGCCATTGAAGAGGGCATAGTTTCCGGTCCTCGTGCTGGGCTTTGGAAGGTGCTTACCTGACTCCAGTTCTCATTTGCTTACACTTAAGTTACAGCTGAAATGTGACAATAAACTGCATGTTTGATGTTGGCAGGAAGCTGAAGTGTTCCAAGGTCTTCTACATTCAGACATTTGCAAGAGCTTGGTCCACATCTTCTTTGCTCAACGTGGAACCACAAAGGTCAAATAAATTTTAACATTTATATAAACCAGTTGGACCTTGTTAGAGTTTGTCCCCCAACAATATAATTAGCGCATTCCAAACTAGTACATGGGAGTTTTAGGGGTCTCTACTCATTGCCGTAGGTTTTTGGGTTGGATGCTTTAACATGGTCTTGGAATTGGATGTTGGCAAGATGCTTATTTTGAATTTCATAGATATGGTATTTGTTCGCCCTAGAATGGTGCCACAAGTGCATCTTATTATGTCTCTAATTGTATCTTCTAATTCATCTGTCAACTTCTCCACGTCCGAGTAGGGGTCGCATGTGTGAGGGATGGAGTGTTAGATCTTGTTCCACATGAACATGATATGGCCTAGCAAACTAGTATTTGAGCCTTGTGAGCCGCTCCACTCATTGTCAATTGGGTTTGAGTTGGATGCTTTTTAGACCTAATTTTGAATATAGGTGGGAAAGGAATGGACAATAGGATCCTTCTTTAAGACTTGGTTACTTGTTTTGTTTTATCTATGACCATGGTTGTGCGGTAATGAATTTGTGAATGTTCCTTGAAACTTTAGGGATTTAATGCTTTGAGATATATTGCGCTGGACTTGACTTTAATAATCAATGTCAAACATCAACTCGGCTGTACACGATTTTGAATTTGGTTTGGTGTGGCTTACAAATGGAATTATTATTTTACATTTGGCGAAGCATAGAATCTGCTGGTTATTTACCTAATCTGTCTCAGTTCTAGTCAATTTTCTGTTTTGTGCTATCTTCTTGATGCTAATCTGTCTTATTTATATGACTTGTTTATGAGGCAGTTAACTAAGAAGCTCAATTCCTCTGCTAAACCAAACCACTTATGAAGTTCTTGTTGATGATGAATATAGGCAATCATGTCTGTGTGGAACCGAAGTCCACTATGAGTTAAACTACATATCTTCATTGTTTAATTCTGCTTTCTCTGTTTGTCCCTACACTGCAAACAGGTTCCTGGGGTTACCGACCTAGGTTTGGTACCAAGACGAATAAATAAGGTTGCTGTTCTTGGCGGAGGATTAATGGGCTCTGGGATTGCTACTGCCCTGGTTCTCAGCAATTATCCTGTGATATTGAAAGAAGTAAATGAGAAATTCCTACAGGCTGGGATTGGTAGAGTCAAAGGTGAGACCAGACTGTTGTTAGGATTTTGGCATTTAATCTAGTGTCTTATGGCAACGTTTCTGAAAGATGTTCCTTTTACTCAGCCAATTTGCAAAGCCGCATCAAGAAAGGGAAAATGACTCCAGAGAAATTTGAAAAAACCTTTTCTCTCCTCAAGGGTGTTCTCGACTATGAAAGCTTTAGAGATGTGGACATGGTCATAGAGGTATTATAGGACATGGTAGTTTAGCTCAACATGAGGTTTAATTTGTCTTTCTTCTTCCTCTGAAGTCTTATTGTTTCTAATGTTTTGAACAGGCGGTGATTGAGAATGTCTCTTTAAAGCAACAAATTTTTTCTGATCTTGAAAAATATTGTCCTCCACATTGCATACTTGCGAGTAACACTTCCACTATAGATTTAAACCTAATTGGTGAGAGGACTAGGTCTCATGATCGGATTATTGGAGCCCATTTTTTCAGGTAATCTGGTTTAGAGTTGTCATCGTTCTCCTTTTATTGTTTTTTCTTTATTCAATAATTAGTTTATGCTTATGATGCAGTCCGGCTCATGTCATGCCACTTTTGGAAATTGTACGTACACAAAAGACATCTTTCCAAGTAATAGTTGACTTGCTGGATGTCGGGAAAATGATAAAGAAAACGCCAGTCGTGGTTGGGAATTGCACTGGCTTTGCTGTCAACAGGATGTTCTTTCCTTACACTCAAGCCGCCCTTTTACTTGTAGAACGTGGTACAGATGTTTATCAGATTGACAAGGCAATTACCAAATTTGGAATGCCAATGGGTCCATTCAGGTACTCAAAATATTGCGACTTTGTTAGTTGATGCCCCGATCCCTTTGTAGCTTCGATATATGGTTCAATTTGTTTTACTGAGCTGACTTCATAATTTGATTCTTTCTTTTTACATGCAGATTGTGTGACCTAGTTGGTTTTGGAGTTGCAATTGCCACTGGGACGCAATTTATTATGAATTTTCCTGAAAGGACGTATAAGACGATGCTAATTCCAATCATGCAAGAAGATAAGAGAGCAGGTGTGATATATTTTTTTCCCAAATCTGTAAGAGTGCTGGTGATAAACCTCTTGCTTTATTTTTTGAAATGTGAGCTTAAATCACAAGGAGGTTCTTAAATTAACAACCTACTTGTATAGGTGAAACTACTCGCAAAGGATTCTATGTGTACAATGATAAACGCAAGGCTAGCCCAGATCCGGAGATTAAGAAATATATTGAGAAGGCAAGGAACATTTCTGGGGTTACCATTGACCTGAAGGTTGCTCTCTCTCTCTCTCTCTCTCTCTCTATGCATACTGCACACATATATATATACACATAGATATACACTATTTCTATATGTACATGTGTGGGTCTGCCTTCGGATTTTTACTAGTTTTGAGTTAGGATTGGTGTTCCACTTGTGTTACCTTGGCAAGGGATGCAGTATTGTACAATTGCTTTGTGTTATAATTTTGAATTTAGGACCCTTTTGTTCCAAACAATAAACTTCTAAGATTATATCCAACTTGCTCTCCCTTTCCTTCTCTCTTTAAAGTTTAAACCATGGGATTTTGAACTTGGATTCAGTTGACAAAATTATCAGACAAGGACATTATAGAGATGGTATTCTTCCCTGTTGTGAATGAGGCCTGCCGAGTACTTGCTGAAGGTATTGCAGTCAAAGCAGCTGATCTGGACATTTCTGCTGTCATGGGCATGGGGTTTCCGCCTTACAGGTTTGTGTTTTCTTCCAGTTGAAATGGCATTTCCTCCCAACCTCATTTTATTCTCACAATACTCTATTGGATACTCTTTGAACAGGGGAGGAATTATGTTCTGGGCGGATTCTCTTGGGTCGAAATATATTTATTCCAGATTGGCGGAGTGGTCAAATATGTATGGAGAATTCTTCAAGCCCTGCGCTTATTTAGCTGATAGAGCCACCAAGGGGACTCCTCTAGTGAGTATTCTAAAACCGATTCTCATTGATCATATAACTTATACCACAAATACTCTGATCTATGTTGATGTTTGATTGTGTTGCTTTTCTAATAATATTCATGCCTGTACATTGCAGAGTTCTCCTATGGAGCAAGCCAAATCTCGCCTATAAGATCGATATGTTGAATGCATTCTACATCCAATTTTTATCTCTCTCTCATGTATTCCCTGTCTTTTGCTTTCTTTCCCTTTTCTCTCTCAAATGCTGGGAAAAAAAAGCTCAAAAATTAGTCAAATAATGTATGATGTCGAGAATGTAGAAGGGCAGTGAAAATGCAAAAGAACGAACTTAGAGAATGCGAGAATAATACTTTGTTACAAAGTAGTAAGTCGTAGATAACATTTTCCCCCATTTGTTACAAACTAATAAACAAATTGTTTTGACTATAGTGGGATTAACACGATAATCTTTTTAACCTTTCACCCATTTGACTTGTTTATCATTAAAAATTTTGTGTAACTAATGAAAAAATATTCTTTGTTGATTAATTAACAAAATAACACAATAATATGGCATGTAGTGATGTCAATTTACATTAGAAAAGTATTTAAAACTATAAGAATAAACTTATCAAAAAATCAAATTTAAATGGTCTAATTATTAAATTGGATAAATTATTCAGATAAACAATTAAAATAATTATTAGTTTTGTATTATATTAATTTTAGTTAAAGAATGACAAATGGAATTGTCATATCTCACCAGAATAAGATCTGTTTATTAAGCGGGTTTATCTGTTTACCACTCGCACCTATTAAGTTATCATTCAAACTCGTTTAATTCTATATCTATATAATAAAATACAATACAATTCAAATTTTAAAAGATAAACAAAATGTCCTTTATTATTTACAGTTGAGATTTTTTAAAATTTTACTTTAAAATTAATCTAACGATTAATATTAACACTCTAAATTTAATATGAAAAGTAGGGTTTTAAGAGTGTGTTTGAAATGACTTTTTAAAAGTAATCTTAAGAATTATTTCTCATAGTACTTTAAAAAAAAAATAGTGTTTGAAACTGCCTCACTACTATCTCTAACACCACCACCCCCCACCGTTCCACCACCACCCTCACTGCCCCACTGCCACAACCACCACTATCGTCATCTTACTCTTATATTTATTATCATTATCACCATCATCTGTTATCCACCGTCAACACTCACAACCACTCATCGCCACCAGCCATTGTCACCTACTCCCACCACACCTACGACTACCAATCATCATCACTTGTTATCGCTCACCACTCCAGCCACCCATTCTCAACTACCTCCATCATGCTTACCATCGTTGTCATTCGTTATCACCCATGACATTGTCACTTAGAAGCACTCATCATCGCCCACCACCATCATCATCACTGTCCATCACCATTGTCGTCGTACTACCACCACTGTTGTCAACCACCATCACAGTCGTCCATCCACCACCACTGTCGTTGCCACCCACAATTGCCACTACTATCATCGTCATTCAAAATCCATTATCGCCATCACCATTGTCACCCACGACTGTTAGTACCACCATGATCATCGCCTTACCCACCACAACTATCACAGTCTCCCATCATCACCACAGTCGCCAACCACTACTATCACTGCTTACTCCCACTTAAAGTTCTTTATCTCTTTTTTATGTTTATGATTTGATTTTGAGTGTAAATACAAATATGTTGACATTTTTTTTATTATTTCGTACCTTCAAGTGCGAAAAATAATTAGTTAATTTATATCGATTGATTATGCATGTCACATTTTGACAGACTTAATTACTAGGCTACGAAGTTACAGTTTCATTTTCTTATATTTTCTTATATTGTATATCTAATTTTTTTGACTAACAAAAGTATATGATTTTTGGGTATTTTATTATTTTTCAATTAACAGTTATAGATAATTTAATTTAAAATATCTACTTGGGTACCGTACCTTTACCCATCAGGTTAGTATATGTTTGTCCTCAACAGTAGCTACACGCCTAAGAGAAAATACTGGGTGTAACCACCCGTCCTTGGGTTTCGACTTTATGTTTGTGGAAAAGAGTGAGCTCCTTGGAAGTCGCTACGGTAGATCTGATATTTGTAGGACCGCTCTCATGGCAAGTAATATGAAAGCGATGTTAGTCGTTGATTTAACAATTATTAATTTAATAGTCATTAGTTCGAAACTTGTCTTTTTTTTTCTATAATAATATTTGATCAAAAAAATAAAAATTTAAATAAGATCGTGCTGAACAATCATTTAACAAAAAAAAAAAAAAAAAAGATAATCCACTCTATGAGTCAAGAGGCCTAAGAATTGTGCTATGATAAATTAATTAAAATTATTTACAACAAATTAATGTTAAAAATAAAAATTACACTAAACACCCATATCAATATATAATTAAATAAAATAAAAAAATTATTTTTTAGTATTATATTATAACTTGTTAACCTGATTGCCATGAAAAAGGCTCGATAATACCATCTGATTTTGATCAAAAGACATCATTATTATCTCAGAGGAAGAATAGTTGAATAGCGAATTTTAAATTTATGAGAGTTTGAATCTTGATAATTTTTTTAAAATAGGTTATAAAAAATTTATCTTTGTGAATTCTCTATTTTTAGCATAGATGATATATTTTTTGATGTTGTACAAAATAGTCTCGTATAAGGCCAACAGTCGAGTATGTGATAATGTGTAATTAATGAGCAATAAACAAAGCAATCAATAACGGTAATATTAATATTGAGTCGATACACAGATATATAGTGATTCGGTACGAGTGACATTTTATTCTTAGAAATGACAACAGTGACTGAAAGATCTTTACTGATCAAGCGAGGTCAATAGGAGAGTGAACAGTGACTAACTCCAGAAGAAATACAATAGTTAGGAGAGAGAAACTATATAGAGAGGTATAGAGACAAAACTCAATGTATAATGAGATGCTTCTCTTAATGGAGAGAACTTACAATTTACAAGTATGGTGAGGCTGTAACGTGAGTGTGACGGTGTTAATTTTTTTAGAAGAATAGTTACAAAATGTAAGTATAATTAGGATAGTCTTAATCTTTGAGAGTGAATATCTCGATTATTTCTCTTTCACATGCTCTTAGTTTCCTGAACTCCTTGAAATTTGAACTGGTTGGTATTGATGAACTAGACTTGACCTGTATTTTTAGTGAATTTAAAATTATTTAATTTATTGGGTCTGACTTAATTAAATTTAGATTCATCATTTTTCACAAAACTAATATAAAAATAATTGATACGCGTATAAATTAATTCAAACCAAAGAAAAAAAAAAAAAGAGGATCGTCGTCGTCGTCGTCGTCATCAGTATATTAGGCGCTGCAACTGTAATATTTTCTTCTCCAAATAAAAAAGAAATAATTAAAGAGCAGCTGCAGGTCGGAGATGTGAGATTCTTTTTACAAGGCCAGGGTGTGGAGGAGATGAGAGACATAGGTGATAGGTGATAGAAACAATATTAATAGCGATAAACTACGGCTCATACCCATAAGAATGCATCAAATTCTTATTTGGTCTTTAAAATTTTAATTATAACAATCAATTTCTTAACTTTTAAATTAAATTCTAAATTAGTCGTTATAACTAAATTCATTAATTTGTTCTCACATATATGTGAGAGAGATGCATTTTTCACTATATATATAACTTCAAAAAGTAAGTCAAGTGATAATACAGACGAATTGTAAACTGAAATGTCCTGAATTCAAATTTTGACAACTATTTGGGACCAGATATGAAATATTTATCTCTTATGAATATCATAGTTCTAACGTGGATGACCTGTCTTTGACTGAATCAGAGAGGAAATTAGTCAAGGTGTGTGTAAGCTGGCTCCAACATCCCTAATTATTAAATAAAAAAAAAGTAAAAAAATATATATATATATATATTCATTTGAGCAAGTCATCTAAGGTAATTTTGTCGGAAAACATAACAAATTAATAGATATAGATAGAAAAACTGAATTGCAATTCAGTCAAAATTTTATGGATATAATTGTGATAATTAAAACTTTAGGGGCCAAATAAGAATTAGATGGATACTTTTAATAAGGGTATCAATTTTGGCTTGTCTTCTTCTTCATCTTAATTACATTAACTAGTCAGGCTTCCACGTGCATCTGGGGACTACCCCCGCCCCCCCCTCCCCCACACCATTCCTACTTCAATCCCATCTTTCCATTCATTTACATCCCTTTGACTCTCTCTCTCTCTCTCTCTCACACACACACACACACACACACACACACACACACACACACACACTACCCTCTCTGGTACTGCATAGAGCCATTTACAGGCATTGAAGGTTGTGACACAGGGTATGAAAGATCAACAACAACAGCAGCAGCAAGAAGAAGAAGAGCCCAGAGAAACTTAGTGATTTGGGTCATTGGATTTTGAAGTTTTTGGTGCAGAGAAATGGTGATGGAAGTGCTTCATGAAGACATGGGCGAAGGTAACATGCAATGTACAAACCACCCTTACAAGAACAACACCCCAGGTGGGATCTGTGCATTTTGCCTCCAAGAAAAGCTTGGAAAGCTGGTCTCATCCTCTTTCCCTATTGCCGTTTTCCCATCTTCTTCTTCCTCTTCATCTCCATCTTTCAGATCTGACTATGGCGGTGGCAACACTTCAACTCTGCCACCATCCAACCCACAAAGTGTTAGTCGCAACAATGGTGGTCTTTATCACGATCATTATTATCCGAGGAGGTCTCGGATACCTTTTTTGTTAACCCAGAGGAAGAAGAAAAACAAGGATGTTCCAATGACAGCTTCAGATCAGACGAGCATTGTTTTCAAGAGAAGCAAATCTACCACTACCCCTAGACGTGGTGTTCATTTCATGGAAGCTGATGAATCTGAAGACTCTAGTCCTCACCGGCGACGGTTTTGGTCATTTCTTTACCTGTCAAAGCATTCCACAAACAGGAAGACCGATGCATCACCGGCAACAATGAGCGCCATGGGAACATCTGCGAACGGTTCTTTTTCGCAGCAGAGACAGAGAGAGAAGAAGAAAGAAGAGTTTGTAGTGGTGGATGAGAACGAGAGTCCTAATGAGGCTTCGTTTGATCGGAAGGTTTCCAGATCTAGATCTGTTGGGTGTGGAAGCCGGAGCTTCTCCGGGGACTTCTTCGAGCGTATCTCAACTGGGTTTGGGGACTGCACTCTCCGGCGAGTCGAGTCACAAAGGGAAGGCAAACCGAAGGTGTCCTCTGTGAACCATGGTCGAACAGGTGGTGGGCAAGACTGTATCAAAGAGAGAGTCAAATGTGGTGGCATTTTCAGTGGCTTTATGATCCCCTCATCTTCCTCTTCTTCATCATCTTCGTCTTACTGGCTGTCGTCTTCCACTGAGGAGAATGTGTGTGGGAAAACACCTACAGTGTGTGTGTCTTCAAGGTCTGGACATCTTGCTCATGGAAGGAGTAAGAGTTGGGGATGGGCTTTTGCAAGTCCCATTAGAGCTTTCAGTAAGCCTTCTTCTGGGAAGAGAGAAGCTACAAATAAGAACACCACCCCCAACCTGGCTGCCATTCCTTCCTTGTTGGTTGCAGGAGGCTAAAAAGCTTACTTCTCTGATTAGCTAAAACTACACAGTTACATTCTTGTTTACTTGTGTCTATTACTCTCTCTCTCTCTCTCTCTCATGTTTGTCTCTGTTACATCAGTGTTGGTACAATTTTCTCTATTATGAAGTTCCTTCTTGCTTATTTGATTCTATTTATGATAAGGTCTATTGGTTTGGCTGCTGTGAAAAGTGCAATGGAGTATAGAAAGATCCATTTGTTAAGATCCAATGCTGAAATTGTTTTGAAGCTGATTGATGCAGCCACAATTGAGATGGATTGTGTATTTCACATACAGAATCTTGGAAGGGTGGTCCTTACCTCTCTGAAAGCTAATTTCTTGTTTATCCTTGCTTGAGGCAGTCTCTCTGTTACTTTAGGACCCCAGATTTAAAGTAACCCGAGTTGTGGAAGGTCATATGTACACAATCTTATGCATGATAGAGAGAGACAGTTACTGCGGGTCAAACTCAGTGATGCCAAATCACAATGGAATAACATTAGCGCTGTGCCAAGACCTGCTCTCTTGTTAGAGGAAACAAATTCTTGAGTTTATTTTCTGGATTTACTTACTTTGTAATTGGCAGCTGTACTGTTTATTTGTAAGTTCAATGGTCATATATGGCAAAAGATTGTGTTTTTTTATTCCATGATTGAGTTTGCATGCATATCTACAAAGCAATACTTGAATCTTTGATTGATGATATGATGTCTAACTTTTATGCATGAGCTTGCTGTGTCTTTTGAGCACAGCATTGTGGGTTAGACTTGGACCCCTTAATGTCTCCATTTAGGAGTCTCTCTAATTTCTTTGTATGATTTAAAAGTATCAGTTGTGGCTAATTTTACATGTGCAGGACCCATTGGAACAGCTAATCATTATTAGAAAAACAGATAAAAGTGGAGGAAGAAGAATCCTTCTCAAGTTTGAGTCAAATGGTGCACATGTTTGGTGGATGAGGACAAGATTAAATGGTTTAAATCAAGGATTATTTATTTCATGATCACAAAACTAATCAAGAAGACGGCATGATTTAGCGTTTGTATTTATGTTTTAGATCTAGGAGAGATGACTGATATTGGCACAACGGTAAAGTTTTTTGTCGGGTTTAAATTATGAAAACAATCTTTCTACTTGCAGAGGTAAGATTAAGTATGTCTAATCTTCTCTAGATCCGATAATAACCAGTGTCTCATGTACTGGATACGTTTTTTAGATCTAAGAGGAGAGTTATTAATGCAGATTAGCGGCTATAGCCTCCCTGTGGACACTAGCTGTCCCATTCTTCACAATTCTTTGCCCAGTATAACTTTGATTCCATTTATAGATGTTTTTTTTTAGTTGCAACGCTTTCCTCAGCTTTTAGCATGCAAATACATGTGCACACTGGGTGAGATTGGGATTCTTTTTTTGTCCACTTTCTCTTGGTGGCAAGTCAATTGTTGTATAAGTGCAGTAATCTATTATTGACTGAAGTTTAAGAAAATTATATTGGAAGAGATTTGGATGTAAGAGTGTAAGGTGGGGGAGGGGGGGGGGGGGTTGGGGGGAACTTCTTCTTGAGTTTGGCGGGTACGATTACAGTATTAAAGGAGGTATGATATCGAAAATTATAATTGAATAAGGGATAGTTATCGTTTGAGTCAAGGCAAATAAAAAAGAGATTGGAATCGGTCTAAAAAGACTGAAATCGATCTTGAACATGACCTCATTTTGAAGTAACCGCAGTAGATTGAGTTGCAAATTTGACATTACTTCTAATAATTTTAGCATCCTATTGAAAAATAAGTTGAGGCACCTCCACTGATAGTGGCTAATAGTATAGTTGGCAAACCAACATCTGAGTCTTGGAAAAATAATTCCTTTGTACCTTGGTGTTTACACCTCAGGTCCATCAACACCAAACACAAATTTTGGGTTTCAATGCCCACCCTGAAAAGTAGAGACCAATTATATCTCTCCAAAGACACTGTTACACACTGTACTTCTCAAAAAAAATAAAATTTGATTAACAGTCAAAGATGTCTGGGCCAGTTTATGCGTAACTCGACTAATCCCTTATTGATCCGATCCGATCAAGGACATGTCATTCATATGGGGGCTAGAGTATTCATGAAAAATAGATAAATTTCTCATGATTTGATCGCAAAAGTTACCAAGATTCCAACTATCAATTTTACTGGCTAACAAAATTGGAACAGAAGTAGAATGAGTGTACACACTCAATTATTTCTGTCCTCTTTTTTCACATGTACCTCTGCATATAAGAGACTGCATTTTACCAGTTGGCTGCACTTAGGAGAAAAGTCCAAATGAAAGTGGCATCCAACAGGCATGGCAATAAAGAAGCCTGGGATGGTCCTGTAGCATTTGGACCATAAGGAACCTCCCATTGATGGTAGGTTTATCATGGGTTCGAGTTCTCTATCCTCTTCTCTCAAGTTCTTATATAGTACACAAAGCTCCAATGTATAGAACAGTATAACACCGTTAAGTAATAGTAAGTTTTATCTCGAGTTTCTTATCCTCTTCTTTCAAGTTGAGTATAGAAGAATCTAAGAGATATAAGTAATTGGCAGTTTTGTGAAAGGGGTCAATTTTCAAAGTTGAACCTGTCACGTATCGTTTAAAGATTCATGGCAGGTTCATTGTAAGAGAGATAAGTGGATGGTTGAGAAGATGACAAGCTAAATTAAGATTAGTCTAGTGTAACTAGACCAGTACAAATCATGAAAATGGTGATGGCGACAAATCATGGCATAGAGGACACAAATGCAAAAAGACATGGAGAAAGGCTGTCTTGGGAAATACTGGTATTGGAGAAGCAGATCATGATCTAATGGGACTCAAAAAGACCTGTACCTTTTAGATCCCCACATGTCTTAGATTTGGCCAAAACACTTTTTGGTTAGATATTCAGGGCCCTGTAGAGGTGGGGATACTTTCTGCCGAACTTTGAGATAGTGAAATTAAAGTACTATTGATTAGGGCTCCCTGTTAGGTTGAAAGCCAAAGAAGATTGATCATGGACCTTATGTCTTTTTATTGTCACTGTTTAAGCTACTAGTCTTCCTATCTTAGCTGAAGAAATGGAATCTATAGTGCATAAGTGACAAGTTTTAGGGACCCATGTACCTTTTAAAGTAATTTTCACTATGGTATGTTTTTTAACCAATAACAGTTCTAACCACAAGTCCATAACTAGCAAAGTATGCACATCGGCTTATCATTGATATCTTTTGCGAGACTAAAATTGGGTTTTCAAAGGACAACATACATAGTGCACGAGTGATTTCTTGTAATAGTTTGAGATAGAAACTCCTACCTGAACTTGTAATGAGATTCTTGAAATAAAGAACGAAGTCAAAAAAAGGCTGGATGTGTATCCGATTTATTCCCTACGATGTTGAAGTCAATCGGAGCTCAGGGGTGAGAAGATGTGAGTACTATGCAATTCTAGTTTAGCACGCATACCTAAGTTTTACTTCATTGGGTTTTTTATACCTTCAAAGATGATGACTTAACAATCATGTGAGTACACCAAACTTAGGCCGACAACCTACAACCGAAATCCCTCCTTGAGGGTTGTCACATCAACAAATCTTTCGCCTTCAAGCCGCGCATTAATGCGCGGCTGCCATGCCTCATCAATGCTTAGCAATAGGGAGTACTCATAACTTCAATACTCGGGAGGCCGAGTATTTATTATTGTTTGTTCATCACTTATTAAGTTATCTCGAACATCAAGTGCTTTGTGCCGAACATTTATAACCCTTTGCCCGAGCATTCAATTTGATGTTCCCACGGGTTGTCCACGTTAGCAAGGGTCATACATTCTTCCGTTATTCCAGGAATTTGGTGTTGGACCTAAGTTAGTGTGACATGATAATGACAGCTTATCACTTCAACACATTCTATACGAGGCGAACCTCGTAAGAGAAGTTAATACTCGGTCTCACTTGTGAAAACATTCTTTTCCACATCAAGTATATCTCCTCGGCCTTGGAGGTGTTAGACAGATGATCTCGATCTATGGCTGACAATCCTATGTCATGCACCAATTCATGACTAGCGAGTTGCCCACGTCCCGTCAACTACCCCTCGACTTTGATTTTCTCGCATCATGTGCCATGTGACGTGAAAGGGGGATTGAGCACACGCCACCACTTTGGGGGCCATTACACACGTTTGCCACCAATTTTTGATTGCATTAAATGCTTCAATCTCCTTGGTAACCGCTCCCACGATGAGTACTATAAAGAGGTGATACCTTGGTTTCGAAACTCTTCAGATCACTCACTCATTCAAGCTCATTCATCTCCTAAGAAGTTCTTCACTAAGGATAGAGATTGAACGCTAACTTTCTCTAAGTACGCTCAACCCTTCATCTTTCCCACCATTTTCTGTTTCTTGTTCGCCTTCCTCTTGTGAATATCAATGGCCATAACTAGTAGAGTAAACATGCCAAGGGTTGTTCACAAACTTAAGAAAGACGACAGACTTAGAAAAACTCTGGTGACTGAAGCCTTTTTAGATAACTTCAATTGCACTTATCAATTCCCAGATGATGTAAATACAATAGTCTTTGACCCAAGGTGGCATAGGGAGGACATATGATTCCCTGAGTTCATGCCCTTCTACACCAAGGTCATCATGGAAGGAGGGGGCCAGGTACTCCTTTGCTATTTTGCTTTTGAGGTTCCTTATGCATTTTAGGCTCTTCCTCAGGCAATGTTGTGTGAACCACTTTAGGATAATAATGAGCATAGTCGCCATGGATTCTCTACTCGGGATCGGTCTTGGAGTAGATGAGATCTTTTTCTGTTACGATATGAAGCTTGTCAGTAACAAAAAGTACTACCTCAAAGCTTGAGATCTCATAATGTATTTGGTGACCCACATACCTGACTCTGAAAAAGGAAACACCTGAGGCCTCATCATGGGAGGCAAATGAAAGAAGGGTGATGGACCCGAGTACAAAGGCTTCTACTGCCCCAAGGAGATGAGGGAGTCAGGTGCATGGGTTTTCTCTATGTTGTCTAGCTTGCTTGGCGAATGCTTATGTGCTAACTTTAATTCTTGTTTTATGCATAGGAGGGGTACAAGAGGGAAGCCGATCAATTGTTGAGGTCCAGAGTTGCGTTCGAGGACATTTTCAGAGTCTAGAAATTACCAGCAAAAAGACGGTCTTGCTCGAGCTACTAGGATACAAACCAGGATACACACGTCTCTCAAGTCCCAAACACTTTTGACCCTTCCATCTGGTTTGAAAAGTTCTCAGGAGAAGAAGAATACGAAGAGGCCAACCTAGAGGACGACCCTGACCGAGACTCCAACGCCACTCCCACTGCTTCAACATAATCAGACATGTTCTGAATGCCGAGGATCACGGTCAACATCCTAGAAGTTGAAGTTATCGCCCGACTATTTACTCTTGCAAGACCTGGAGGTACTTCCCGAGCTTCTATAATCCCTTCTTCTGAATAGCCGCAAGAACCCTACCAACAGCAACCACCGCCACCGCCGCAAATTATGCCTCCCCAAGATCAATCTAAAAACTCTTGGCATGATCCACGCCAATGCTGAGAAGACAATCCCACCCATGAGCGAAGGTTTAAGCTCCACCGCAACTTTAGAGTCCTTCCAGCCCAATGATCGAGAGTTCCCTAGCCCTAGCCTCCGTCTGCTGCCTCCTAACAGATCGAACATGCAAAAGAATGAAACCCGAGGAGGGTCACCCGAAAGGACAAGGCTGTGCTGATCACCGATTTCATCATCAATTCGCTCGACATTGTCTTGGCAGTCAACGGTGCCTTACATTTTGACGCCAACATGACCTCCACCGCGTTCAATCTAACAACATACATAGTGCACACGTGATTTCCTGTAATAGTTTAAGATAACAACTCTTAGCTGAACTTGTAATGCGAAGAACTGGTAATGTGATTCCTAAAACAAGGAACGAAGTCATAAAGGGATTGAATGTGTATCTGGCTTATCGCCTCATATGCTTAATTCAATCGGCGCTTAAGGGTGAAAGGATGCGAGTACTATACAATTCTAGTTTAGCATACATACATGAGTTCTACCTCATTAGACTATTTATACTTTTAAAGTTGATGACATGACAACCACTTGAGTACAGCGAGCCTAAGCTTGACAACCGTCAGCTGAAATCCCTCCTTGAGAGTTATCATATCAGCTTTGCCATCAAGCCATGCAATAAGCACGCTTTGTCATGCCTCATCAATCTTTGGCAATGAGAAGTAATCATGACTTCAATACTTGAAAGGTCGAGCATTTATTATTGTTCGTTCCTCACTCATTAAGTCATCCCGAACATCAAGTGTTTTGTGTCGAACATCATGGTCCTATGTCGAGCATTTATAACCCTTTGCCCGAGTATTCAATTTGATGTTAGTGTGGGTTATCCATGTCAACAAGGACTATGTCTTTTTTCGTTATTCCAAAAATTTGTGATAGACCCCAAGTCGGTGTGACAAGATAATGATAATCTGTCCCATCATCATGTTCTACAGAAAGTGCACTTCCCGAGAGAAGTTAATGCCCGGGCTCACCCGTGAACACGTCCTTTTCCTCATCAAATATATCTCCATAGTTTTGTAAGCGTTGGTCAGTCGATCTCGATCTATGGTAGCTCTGGTAGCCCGGAGGACACGCTTATTGGCAATTCTATGCCACGCATCAATTCATGACTGGCCTGTGTCCATCCCATAGCTAGCTTAAACTTCAACTTGGAATTGGAGGAATTACTAATCGTTACACACGAGTGACAATGAAATAACTTTGCCGTTAGCCCATCTTCAATTTTGTGAGAGAGTGGTCCTAAGCTATCCGCTATTTGTTCATTCACTTCTCTGCTATCTACATAATCAGATTTTCCAACTGACCTCTACATCATGACTTCCAACTTGTTATAGAATTCTTGAGTATTGTTGACTCGTGAATCAAAAGTAAAACCTGACTCACAGCACCCCCACCCCTAGTCTCTCCCAAAAATTGAAAATCTAGAACTGCTCTGCAAATATACAGTGACCAAACAATTGGTCAATTATTCATATTGTACCATTCCAGTCTGTAGCACCAAAAGATTTCTCTGAGAGGCTCAGAGCTATAATCTATGCAAGTTCAGAGTACCACTGACCTGGATTTTGTACCAACACGTGAGTAAATGACAATTGCCATTCTCTGAAAAGGGTTTTACAAAATGTGCTGGTACAGGAACTGCATTGATCCTTCTTTGGAAACCAAGACAAGAATAAATGATAGTTCCATTTTTCTGTTGAGGGTTTAAATTGAAGAAGTGTTGGCGTGGGCACTGTATTGATTCTTATTCAACAGCCTTGGGTCCTCAGCAATTAAAATGAGCAGCTTTACAGGCTGGGATTATTGATGAAACAATCGAATGGTAGGTCAATGAAGATTATATCTCTTACCTTAGTAACTGTAAATTAAAAACTCATGTCCTTGTGTAGTGGTTAAACTAATGTTACTTCATACAAGAGTTAGGTCAAAGTGACCCGATAGGGGCTTGTGCCTATATACAGAAGTAGCTTAGGAGATGCCTCTCATCAAAAAATTGATACTCAATGGACAAGGCTTTTGCTTATAACGGGTCTAGGAGAGAAAAGTCGTAGGCAGACCAATTTTGGAGAGACTGATTCTGCATTCGCACTTGCATTGCTTCTCTTGGAGAATGACCAATTGTCACCATTTGAGGTCCAATTTCTTCTCGTCAAAAAGGTACATTAGAGGTAGAGGAAGAGAAAAAGGGGAAGACAAACTCAAGGAGAATAGTTGTGATTCAAAGGGAGGGAGTGACCACTGGGATGATCCAATGGAATACTGACTGAACTTCTCATTTTGAAGTTGAAAGTTTGAATTTTAGAGTTCACATTGAAGCTCGGTGGTTAACTACTATACTAATCTACCTAGGTTCGTTCTTGAGAAGAATAATGAGCACGGTCATGGACCTCAAGAACCCACCAATGAGGGTCTATCGAGGTGGTCTCTGGGTGCTCTCTTTGTCTCCACTCTTTTTTTGATCAACCAAACAAAAAAAGAAAAGAGTTCAGCCTAGGTCAGTAAAAAGCCACCCGCGAGGACTCCACAATTAAAATTGTCAAAAGGATTGCAAATCAATCTTTTTTGAGTTGTAACTTAAAGGAGATCGGTCCTTTCAAGGACATCCGATAAAATTAAAACGATATAGAAACGATTAGCATGATCTCTACGCAAGAATAACATGCACAATTCAAGAAATGGTTCAAATTTTTTACTTGCCAAAAAAAACTTAAGGAGATTAAATTTATGTAGGCTATCCAATAATACATGAATCTTTTAAACAGGATACAAATTGGAATGATGAATCTTAATCACTGAATTATCTTAAAAGAGATTGAAGTAAAATCAAACTCATGCGATACCTTGACCCATTGGCGAACCCTACATAGAGAAAATTGACCACCTCGTCTGGGAAAACAAAGCCCCTGTCATGGATCAACATTGAGAAATACAGCCACAAAACAAAAACGAGGAAAAACAAGAATGAAAACAAAAGAAGAGAAGAAGAAGAGAACAAGGGTATGTTAGCACCAATCCTGCCAAGAATATCCAGCCACGCCGGCTTGCGGATAGGCAGTCTTATCACACACACACACACACATTGTTTTTTGGTCAGATGTGTTTCAAAGTTGAGATGCCCCATTCTCCATGTATCTGCAAAAAATTTTAACAACGAAACAAAAGTATTGTAAAATCCTAGCAACCGTAAATTGTCAACTGAATTGCTTTTGATAACATGTTCAGATGCTAGCTGAATAAAATTGTAAAAAATTGAAGAGAGTGGAATTCTCCGAAGTCATCAAGAAGGTGGCATGTTTCACTCTACTATCCCAGGAGCAGAGTTCTCCAAATCAATGTCTCCCATTCCTTCATCTTCCTCCTCTTCACTGTCATCATCACCACTAATCTCCCCGTTATCATGACCTAGCTTAGCCATCTGCTCAGCGAGGAGTTTATCCTCCCGTTCACTAATCTGCATTCATGCATCCAATATTAAAGATACAAGGTAGTCAAATGTATTGTACAAGGAAAAAAACTAAACAAATACCTGGAATTTCAAATAATACCAATGAAATTCTCAAGTCCCAAAAAACAAAGAACTGATAAATTTACAGCTAACAAGAAAACAAATGGCAGAATCAACTTGGAAATAAAATAAAATAAATGATGCTCACTGCTCGGGGTGCCTCCTTAACAGTAAGTTTCCCCTTGTGGCGCTCAATTTCTTCATTGCAAGCTGCAATTGCTTTGTTAAGAATCGCTATCCCATGTTCCTGCCCAATTACGACAAAGAGCAATTTTTTTTTTTCAGAAAATACTTAACTTTTGCAGCTTCATATAAATTTATGAAGTAAGCAACTGAAATGATCCACAGTCACAGCCCCTTGACATAAAGCTGGCAAACACATTATCTGTCTTCGTAGAATAGCCTAATATCATAATGAAATGCCATGCAGAAGTGTGTAATAAAGAACTGGTTACACACCCTCTAAACAAAAGGAAATAACATGAGCATGAGTATGATTAAATCTTGATAAGTGCACTAAATAGGAGGCCATTTGGGCTAGAATACAAAGATCAAGCAGTTAAATCAACAACATACTTCCTGACAGAAAAAGAAAAAAAAGCCTGCTTAAATGTAGAGGCTTTGCAGAGGATAATACAATATATTTTGGACATATTAAGTTGAGCAACCCACTATTAAAATATAGGAAACCAAGTTCATCCAATTAAAGACCTTTTTTTGAGGAAAGATAAGTTAAGTAACCGACCATTTCAATAAAGGTAACTAGGATTAAAATAAGTAACACTTTATGTGAGGATCTTCACTTACCTTGTCAAGAGTCTGAGTGTTGAGTACATATGATGGAGGACCGACCAATGTCATTTTCACTGGACAGTCATTATTGCCAGCAGCTTCAGCTTTCCGCATTGCTTCCTGCAGAAACATCAGAGATAATAAGAAGTTTAAAACTAGGCACAGTAGCTAAAAGAAGCTTCTACGATATAATTACCACAAGTAGAAGCAACAGACTAATCTTAGGAAATATAGAGATTTAAAGGAAGGGTGAAAATGAGACCTTAATGTGAAGAATACCATCCAACTGGAAACATTTCATCTCAATATCGGCCCGAATCTTCAATGGTTGTGGGGTCATCCGCCTTTTAATGTTTTTAACTAATCCATCTTTAACTTCCTCTGACATTGCAGGAACCACCTTAGTCACCTGCAAAATGATGAGATCCTGTATCAACAATGGGACTAAGGTGGCCCAAAGACCTTATTAGAACAGAGATTACCTCCTGTCCATCTGGACCAATTTCTTTTACTTCACGGGTGAGGGAATCAAGAATCGCACCAGGATCACTGACAATTAACTTGAATGCCTGTACCACCAAAATAAAAAAAGAGAGATACAATTGCTAGTTCAGAAGAAACTAATACTTTCGAGAACTTCTACGCAATCTCACCTCAAAAGCATGACCGTATTTTCGGTATAAAGGCCATCCAACATGAATATAGAGATCCTGTAGTAAATAACTTTCTTTTAGAAACAGCACATAGTGAGAATAAAATACCAAAAGGTTCGAACTACTAATTCATATAAACATTGACTATTCATCACTACATAATAGGAATTTTCTGTAAGCCACACAACAAGAAAACTAAAATATCCACACAAAAAAAACATCTTTCTTTTAAGTAAATAATAGAAAGAATATGTTAATTTCTATAACCTGCTGAATTCTACTCAATGTAGGAAAATGAAGGAGACGAAGAAATAGAGAAAAAAAAAATCAAATTCAGAAAAAATAGAACTCCCAATAAAGCTGTAAGTAGGATGTTTATGGAAAATTGATTCAGCAATCGGCAACAGTTCAAGGATAGTACTAGAAACATCTATATCCAGTCGGAAACTCATTGGTAGTACCTTTGAAATCCAACGGAAGCCACCTCAACTATAAGCCCTCAACAACACAGATTGGGATTCCTATAACTAAATCCCTTCAGTTTTCTATATCACCACCATGAATTCAAGTTGGATCACCACCACCGAGTGGGGTGGTCCACTACTGTACGACCAAACTTCTAGTTGGAGGCTTGAGTCCCGGTGGTTAATCGCTATATTACTCTAACTACATTTATTTTCGGGCGCAGTCAGGGCTTCATGATCCCACCAGGCGTATTGGGTGGTCACTGTAGCTCTCTCTTACCCCACCCCTTTTTTCCAAAAAAAAATAAAAAATAGGCTCCCCACTACATTGTGTGATAATTTAGCACCAACGAAATTGAAGAAAACTAATGATTTTCTAGGCATCTGGATCCCAACAAAACCACCTAAACGACAAACATAGCCCCTGTAAACAGATAAAAAAATTACCTCGAGATCGATATCTATAGTCTCGGCAACATGTCGCATTATGGAATGAACATTCTTGCTCTTGTTATACCTTTCCTCACAAGCCCCAGCATCCTCTTCGGAGACTCTTCTCTTGCTGAGATTGACATAGCCTTTGTCTTCGTCGACGTGTAGGACCATGACGGGCTCGATGCGGCCGATCTTGACGAGACTAGCGATGCTACGTATTCGCCGGCGAGAGAGCTCAGTGAATGACAGCATGCCCTCAATGTTGTTGTACTCGAGGAGTGAAACGTACGCGCACACATCGGGGTTGATGCTCTTCACCTGTATCATCACTGGCGTGTCCACCTTTGGAAACTTCGCTTCGTACATGCGACAATCGAGGTTCGATGTCTTGGTCGCCATGATCGGGATTCAATCTAGGGTTAGGGTTAGGGTTAGGGTTAGGGTTAGGGTTTAGAGATCTGAGGAAGGGTTTAAAGAAGGTTCTGCGATGCGATTCCGTTACAATTGAAAGCCGTAGAAAGCGGTTTCCAAATACAGGGCGCGAAAGGGCACTGGGAATCAAGACGACGTCGTTTGAGGAATATTTCTTACTCCGTCGATTTTGTGTTGGATATGCTCGTTCTCAGGGCCGGCCCAATAGCTTGGCTGGTAACGCCTGAGCTTTGGGCCACAATTTAAGAATGCCCAAAATTTTTTTAAATAGGGTAATTTAAAAGTCGATACAAAAAATTAAATTTATTTAAACTAAATTACATTGAGAAAACTTATTTGGCTCTATGTATTTTTTTCAAAAAAAATAGTAAAAAAGTATTTATTACTCTATTATTTTCTCTCATTCTCTCTCTCCATTACTCTTTCACTTTCTCTTCCCTATTTTCTCTCTATCTCTTTCTCTTTCTCTATTTCTCTTATAATGATAAAAAAAATTTAAATATGTAAAGATTTTGTTTAATTTTTTCATGTCTCTCTCTCTCCCTCTTCTCTTATTTTCTTTTTCTCTCTCATTATATCAACGTTATATAACATAATTACACTAATCAGTTACACCAATTAGTTATAATTATCATATAATACACTAAACAGTTATTGATGTGTTCTAATAAATCAAACAGTTACATTAAACAATTATATGAAATTACAACACTAACCCAATTTATCATTTAATTATTTACATAAATCAAAGAGTTACACTATTTAGTATCATTGTTACACCAATTATATATATCAAATTGGGTTTATCATTACACAAAATACTTTACCATTATACTAAATTTGGTTATAAGTTTGTGTAATTGTTTGGTTTATTAGAACGCGTGAATAATTGTTTGATGTATTATAAGATAATTGCAATTGATTGGTATAACTAATTAGTGTAATTGTGTTGTTGTAATGTTGATATAAATAGAGAGAGAATGAGAATTGGTTAGAGAGAAAATGGGGGAGAGAGAGAGAGAGAATAGGAGAGCGATATGAAAAAATAAATCAAAATTTACATATTTGAAAAGAAAATAAATTATCAATGATAGATATAAAGAGAAAATATAGGAGAGATGGAGAGATAATGAGAGAGTTCAATGAAATCTTTACATATTTGATTAAATATATAACTGCCAATCAAAAAATACATAATTTAAAGGAGAGTATTTAGGTAAAACAATTTGATTCCATTTGAATTTTATACTTAAACACAATATATTTTACTAAAATTAAACTTAATAGAATGGACAATTTATCCATATCTTTTTTCTCAAATAAGTTTAAAAAATTGTACTCACGACAAAAAAACCCTTTAAAATAGAGAAAAAATTATCTGGGTACATTTTTTAAGACTTAGTTGACAGAAAGTTCACCGATAAGAATTTACTTATACATAAATTTTTTATTATTAGGTGTACAATTTAGTTTACTATTTTTTATATTACTTAATTACTCTTCCTTAAATAATGTATAATTGATTGACAATTTATTCTTTTCAAATATGTAAAAATTTGATTTAATTTTATAATTTATTTAAATTTTGAACATTTATTCTTATTCTTTCATTATCTCTTTTCCTATTTTTTCTCACCATTACTCTATTTTTTCTCTCTCTTATTTTTTTTCTCATATCTCATTTATAATTTATTTTCTTTTCAAATATGTAAAGATTTAATTTAATTTATTAATTCGTTTAAATTTTAAACATTTATTCTTAAATCAATTCACAATATATTCTTCAACTCTTGCCTTCAAACATTGTTAGTTTCTATATTTTTTAGTTGTAAACTTTTTGATTCGATTCCAAACGTTGCTTTCTGATTCGATTTCAAATGTTACTTTCTCCAGAGATATACCTCATAGGTACAAGTTGCACCGATTATTCACTGCACACAGTGATTGCAAAAGAGACACAACAAAGATATACAGCTAATAGATGCACCAAAGAGAAATACTAAAATAATGTATGTTTTTTTCAACCTTCGTTTTCTTCTTCCTAACTCAAATTCAAATTTTTTTTTTATTCAGAACTCTTAGTCGAGTTGACAGCGAGATCTCTTTTTTGTTTGAGGTTCAAGAGGAATCACCACCCATTGGTGTTTGTAGTTAATACATTGGTATTCACCTTTGAGTTAGGGTGATCTTAAATTTGTAACACTACTGATATCATTTATTCGACATAGGAAAATACTATTTGAATATAATTTATTAACTTTATTTATTGACTTAATGTAGCATAATTCATTGAATTAATACAAATAATCATTGAATTTATTGACCTTAATTATTGACTTAATACAACATAATCATAATCATTGAACATGATCTTCGTTCACCCGATTTTCAGATGCTCAAGTTTAACCTCCAGCTATTCGAAAATTAAGTGGTACCATACCAATGATCGTCGTCGATTGTATATGTTGTCGTAATTGGACCCTTGACCTACAGATCAATTATGTATGATATCCAGGCAAAATAAGCATTGACAGTCACGATAAATAGCTCAGATACAATCAAATACCTACTACTTTGCCAAAAAGGTGACCTAAAATGGCATAGTATGGTCTACAACACCTTGTTGAACAAACAAAAACAAAAGATGATCAATCCTACTCGTGTGTTTCTGGACATGGGAAATAAAACTCAGGTATAGGTAAGGAATGTAATACAACTGCAGCAAACCATAAAAGAAACACAAAGGCCAACTACTGCCAGGGATGTAATTGTCTTGATTTATGGAACAGCCAGAAGCTCACTGATTCGAGTACAACTCAATATCCAACATGCACCTAAAGAATCAGCACAAGGTAGAAAGCAATACCAAATGTTAAAGAGAAATGCATAAAAAGAATCTCGAAAATAAGAGTATCCGAAACTGCAAACCGTTTTTTCTCCTCCACCGGACAAAAATTGTTCCAAGCAGCTCTCTGCCTTCCCACATCGATTCGCGAGTTTTGTATTGTTCTACTAGTTTTTTTTGTTCCTTTTAAGTAAGAGTCTTGTTCACTTAGATGGGGCAGGGTGGGACCTCAAGTGTAGTACCAGCTTGAATCTGGCCCCAACCAATAAGACGCCAGTGTTTCTCAACTCTCCGGCTGAGCGCAATTTTCTCCCCCTTGCTAGTGCAGACAGGAGATGTGAGTTGCAGTTTAGCCAAATCATTCTTCACAGCAACAACACGTGCCCCTGTGGACATAGATCCTATGTTCAACATAAGGATCTCTCCCTTTGCCAGCTTTGCGACCTTTCCCTGCCTCTCTGTCCCCTTTGTCCTCACACCCAAAAGCCGTCGCAGCAAGAAGAAATTCACCTGCATTAACGGTGGAAATGTTAAGCACTAACAGTTGTTTGTCTAGCACCTGACAGTGATATACTGAGCGCTTCCCTTATTGTATCCCAAAGCATATGAAGGAAAAGTAAAACGATAAAATTGTTGTCATCGCACCTGAGCTAGTGACCAAGAAAAAGAGCAAGCTAAAGAATGAGTAAAAGGAAGAAGTTTTTTTTTCTTGGCCCAGACCCTTACCTCTAATTCAACAAAAACATCAGGGAGTGACCCAACCTCCCCAAGAACCTGTCCCACCAACCGATCAGCACGTGTCAAAGTGGGGTCCATGGTTGTGCCAACGCCTATTAGGCCTCCTGGCACCGCATATTGTAATTCATTTTGTTCAGCATACAATGAAACTATTCTAGAATAGATTGGGGTGCATTTGATGTTGCCACTCTCGTCTTTAACAACGATCCCAGGACGAACCTCAATGTATTGATTTACCTTCAATACACCCTGCACAGAACAGAAAGTGAAATAACAAACAAACAATTGTTTATTCATAATGCCTGGTTTATAAAAATGTCTGCCACAAACTGCAGCCTGTTTCATTATTAATTATAAAGCATCAAAAGTACAAACCCATTAATACAAGAGCAGGTAGAGTCTATCTTTCATTATCTCTAAGAGAAAGAATTTGATCTTCGAATAATTTAGGTATTAGACTATAGAAAGAACCAAGATGAGTTGATAAAGCCACAAATGAGCTAGGAAATATCTTGTCCACTGTGGACCACTAATTCAGGCATTTTTTGGTATCTGAATTACAGTAACAGTATCATGACAGGCAAGCCACAGGTGAAAATGAATGACGCATTTTTTGCTCTACAATGCAGCATGTACAGTAAGTTCCACTGCATGTGTTTTAGGGAAACAGAATATACCTTGAGGATGCTTCCACCGGCAACACCACCTCGTATCTCATCAACCTCAAACCCAGGTTTATTCACATCAAAAGAGCGGATTACAATCATATTTGGTGGTGAAATAAAGTTTCTCTCAGGAATGGGGATCTTTTTCACAATATATTCACACACAACGTCAATATTATACTTGAGCTGTGCTGAGACTGGTACCACTGGTGCACCATCAGCAACAGTTCCCTGAGAGAAGTTTTGAAATACTGATTAGCATGATTAGAATTCTTGGAGAGATTTTTGGTCAGCATAAAAAGGACCAAGGCAACTAACTTGAATAAATTTCTGAATTGCTTCATGCTGGTTGATGGCTATGTTTTCCTGAATTAGATCAACCTTGTTTTGAAGAATTATTATATGTTGGAGACGCATTATCTCAACAGCAGCCAAGTGCTCAGAAGTTTGAGGCTGGGGACAACTTTCATTGGCCGCTATAAGAAGCAATGCTCCATCCATTATTGCTGCTCCATTAAGCATTGTAGCCATGAGAATATCATGACCCTGCAGCAGACAATGATGACAAAGAAACAATTAACACGTGGAAAAATAAAATAAATTAACTCTGATGGACAGCATACAGAAAAGCTATATTTCATATGCTACACAACTTCTTATTCTTAATTTACAGATAGCTTGAGAAGTTTTGGAAGAACTACCTTTGCATACATTCAGCGTTAAGCAGGTGAAAAAATATTAAAACTACAGCTGAAATGATTGAGATTCATTAGCAGCAAGACAAGTACAGAAAGATTAAAAACACAAATGCACTTCTAAACAGCTAGAGGCAGCATCATTTGAGCACAATAGGAAAAAGTCATCCAGGGTGATCTTATAATGTCCATTGGAGACTGACAATCAAAACCCGGAGGAGGACAATGAGCAGTTTGTTAAAGTTGAATACATCACAAGGCTTTAAGACTAAGGAAGCCAAAAAATGAAGCTTAGATGTAGGAAAAAGGAGCATACTACTATAGGAAATTGATATGGCCTCGGAGCACCCAGATTACAAGAATAGTTGAGGTTCACTATTTCCAAAAAGGTAAGATAAAATGTATTTGCAAAATATATGTGTGTGTGTGTGTGTATACATATATAGATACATATAAATATATATACACACAAACACACACATATATAGATACATATACATACACACACACACAAACACACGCACACACACACACACATATATATATAGAGAGAGAGTATAGACACAAGGCATCAAATAAGCATGCCAAGAGCTGTATGGCATAAAAGCAGGGGCAACAAATGCCATTAAATGACAATCTAGAATCTCACAAAATGTCTGAACAACCACACCGGATTAACATATAAGACAATGCCAATAATGGACATACAAGCCCTTAATTACTGTTACTCAATACATACAAGCAAACAGGCATAAGCACAGCCGAACATGTACACATACAACCTAGCAGCTTAAACCAGGTTGATTACAAAGCATCACAGAAGACCACTCCAGTTTCGACAAGAATATGAATAGTTGTTTGTTGTTGAAGTATGAATAAGCAATGTTGTTAGTTGTTGTTGAAGTATGAATAGTTGTTAGTTATTCTTGCCAATGAATAGTTGTTTGTTGTTGAAGTATGAATAAGCAATATGTGATGCTTCATATGTTGATGTGTTTGAGATTAGTTAATTTAGAAAGGTTTTTGGAAGTGTTAAGTGTATTACCACACTGTTTTTTAAAAAAGTGTGTGCCACCAGTAAGATTTCCCTCTGTGATGTTAATTTAGTTGACTTTTGCCGATAATCCAGGGAACTTTTAGTGTTGCCTTCCTTGTTTTTCTATTCCATTTGGTATTTCAGCAGTATTAGATGCCTAACAAGAGAAAAAGTGCGTTCTGATGGCCCTGGAGATTGAAAAGCAAACGTTGTGCATGCCATCTTCAGCTAAAAGACTTTCTTCATGTGTGCCATGGGTGTCAAATAGCTTTGGTTTTCTATTAATTGGTAAGTGCAGTTTGGCAAGACTAAAAGAATGCAACATAGATGGACTTCAGAGGACGGCCATCTATCATGAAATCTAAAATACGACTCAACAAAGCCTTATCCCAACTATTTTGGGGTTAGCTACATGAATCTCACCTAGCTATAAAGAAAACTAATAACTTACACCTACATGCATGCATTTATGGAAGTCGGAATGCGCATATAATGGATAGGGTAAGTAACTTAAAACATATACTGCCAATTATAAACGACCTAAATAGAATAGAATTTCTGAAAGAGTAACAGCTTTCTTTTTTTCTCTGATGGTATTTCTCTGGACCAACACTCAAACACCTTACCGGGCAATCAACAAATGATACATGTCTCAGCAATTTCATCCTGCAGTTCTCAAATCCAGGCACATCGCACAAAGGACTATCTTCCTTTCCACTACCATATGCCCTGCACCCAAATAAAGGACTTGAAAATGAGATACCAAAAATGAAGTACTATGGCAATTGCATTCCATAAATAACAAATTACTTTAGGACCAAAAAAATTTACAACATACTTGTAGCACATGGGTCGAGGGCACTTTTCATCTTCACATTTGTATATCTTTGCATTGGCATATCCAAGCTTAATAGTAATGTTGCGTTCCAACTCATTTTTAAAACGAACAGTCTGCAGATAAATGACAAATTGTAGTGTTGTGTTATGTTTTATTTCAATGTACCAAAAAATTGGAAAATTACTTTGCTTAGATATCATCTTGCCAGATGTATCATTCTTATACATGAAGTCAACGTGCAAGAGCACTCCACCTTTATCAAGAACAATAAGTAGAGCAAAGATGGATAAAAAACTATATTCTCAAGAGTTAAAAGAAACAGATGATACATGCTCGTACATGTTGATAGCCAGCATAGACCTACGAACAATCACAGGTTAAAAATTCTGATCTCGAAAAAACAAACCCCCCTCCAAAATAACTATGCTAAAAGATAGAAATAATCTTCCTAGATGCATGCACCGCCCTAGTCAGTACATGTTCTTTCCTAGATTCAAAGGTCTCGTGTAAGCAAAGGTTTCCCCTTTATCAGAATCACTAAGCATCCAACTAGTGGTAGCCCCTAGTAAAAGCAAGTTTGCTCCTACTAACAACCACAAAGGTATACCTATTAGGCTCGAGGATGTGAAACATGAATCCACATGGGGCAAATACTCATACAACTTCCAGAGATATATCATCTCTCAAAACTTATTTTCCCCAATAATATGCATTATGCAACCAATGGCATTCAGACACGTACCTAGAATTTTGAATGCATCAAAAACTCAAATAGAATAACCAATTAATACCAACAAATAAGACAATAATTTAAACCTGAGGTGATAATCATATTTTTGGATATCAACTACTAATCAAGTTTACTTATATCAACTCTTAACAAGAAAATATCTAGCCTACACCAGAATAACCAATTGATAATAACTAAGAAGTGACACACATTTTAAACCCGAGTTAACGTCATGTTTTTAAGCTGACTATTAATGAGAAAGAATATGCAAATGGGAAGAAAAAAAAAAGAATAGGGTCGTGTGTTAAGTAAACTATTTCCAGAATAGGTGGACTGTCATCCCACACTCGGCTGTAACCATTGAATTATAGGCAACCAAACTGCAGAGAAGAAAAAAGAGAAAGTGATCACCTGAACACCAGATATGGCTTTTACAACGGTTGACTTCCCGTGTGCCACATGACCAATTGTGCCTGAGGGAAAAATCTCAGTTTCATTCATTTGATTCAATACTAATATTAAAACATCTAAAAAGGCAAGAACTAGATGTTGAGTAGACACCCTAAGTTCAGATCATGAACACCACTTTGTTGATCAACGTGAGAAGAAGGCAGTTGAAGAATTTCGTAAGTATAAGATTACCAATATTGATTGTAGCCTGACGAGAAATAACTTCTAGTGAAAGTGGATGTAGTGTCGCAACATCCAGCTTGCTTAAATCCTGCTCCATCAGACCTTTTCGAGACATCTTGGCTGTTCTTGAGGGACTCTGAACTTCAACAGAAGTGAACTCTGAAATATGCAGGGTCAAGCGAGGAGAAGGGACTGTCACTTCAAAAAACACTTACAACCTGCATGATATGTCAAAGACAATTTAGGATGGTTTTATATCATTGACTATCAGAAACCCTATTTTATTCCTAAATTTACTTACTGATTGCCTCAAACCTCAGTCACATAAGCCATGGATCACACAAGTCAAGGTCCGAATGATTACCACTGATGCAGTCAAAACTATGCTGGCCAGAATCCCCAGATAATTGAAGCTGTTCACAAAAAGTTACAGGTTGCATGTAGAAGCAACTCGAGACTCACCACTAGAGAATTACAGAGGTATCCTACCCAAAAATGGGAGATCAAACTGTATTGATATCTTCATGTTATGTAAATAGGGAGCAACTACATCACAGAATTTCAAGTTTTTTTTTTTAAATTTCTGCAGTACATGATGAGATTATGGGTTTTCTACCGAAGTGAGACCGCATAAGAATGGATTCAGGATGCTTAAATGTCCGGAAATGAAAGTATGATACTATTGACACCAACAACACAGGATCCGTCTGTGTCGGTACTCAATCCGACACAGACGGATCCAGTATGTTTTAACAATGTTTTATCCTCAGGAATGAACTATAAGTATTCTCATAAAAACAAAACAACTAAATAATGAAAGTCATGTCCGTTTTTGGCTTTATGTACTATGAGCAATAAGAACAGAATCTTGAGTGTTTCATTTCACCTTCTTTTCCAATACTTATTCATCCATCTTTATCTTTATAAAACTAACATTTCCCTTCCCTCCCCTCCCCTCCCCTCCCCTCTCTCCCTCTCACACACAACCCTCTCTACGGATGAGACATCAAAATACCTCTCTCTCTTCTCCTTCGCCTCTCAATCTCAATTTCACTGCTCAAACTGAAAAACACATGAAAAAATGATGTATAAACACACACACACACATATGTACTATATGTGCACAAATATGTAATAAGAAATCAAATGATTTGCCAAAAAATAAGCAAAGATTGTTGTGAAATTCCACCACAAATAGTCGTCAAATAAAGAAGAATCGTGGAAATCGAAACGGAAGAGAAGTGAGAGATCAATTGCGAGACAAAAAAAAATAAATTTATAGATATATGTACACACACACATACATATATATATGTAAGCGTGAAGCGAGAGAGAGAGAGAGAGAGACTTACCGGTCACAAGTATCTAGGGCAGCCGTCGGGAGCTGTCCGATGCGGTTTGAGAGCGCCGATAAACGAAGACGGCGGAGTGGTACTGGCTTCCACTTCTAGGGATACTGATGATATTTAATGTTGACATCCGAATCCTTTTAATTTAGTTAAATTACCAAAGAGACCCATAACTTTAGGTTTCTTTATATAAAACGAATATTTTTTAATTTAATTTTCATTTTGTTTTTGGTTAATCAAAATTCCAATTGAAACGAAAAGGACTGCACCAATGATTCAAAAATTTTAAAAAAATAATGTAATTTTAAGGAAAACACTTCGGGAAATAGATTAATTTAAAATAAGTTGAGTGTAAACAACTTCAATCTATGTTGAAGCAAATTGATATAGGCTATTCTCACAAGAATTAAAGTAACTTCAACGCTTTCATCTCAAATAATAAATTGATCACGTAAAGAGACATTAGCTATGGCTACGTAAAAACAGTTTCAAATTAGGTAGTCTTACCAAATTTGAAAGAGGCTCTCAAGCATACAGAACATCGATTACCAATTATTTTTTTAGAACTCTGAGATATTTTGTGATGATAATTTATATTATTGTCAAGGAATGCTTGCAAACTTACGAACCCAATTCTCCTTGAATGTAACTTGCTTTCCGAGTTTTGATTTCCTCCCCTCTTCTTGCCCTTTAATCCGCTTTGTTCTCTCAGTTGTCAACATCCGATAGAAATAAAAACAACTAAATGAATGAAGTAAACCCATTTTTTTGGGAATCTCCATAAAAATTGAAGGAGTTGGCAACGCGCTTTGCCTTTGTCCCCGTCCTGTGCTCATAGTACTCCACAACTGTCGCCCCTGCTAATGCAGCTACTGCAAGCGTTCGAGCATTCAACCTGGTTTGGAAATCAATGGAAATGAATGTTTGAATATTAGAATTTTTATCATTATTGTAACTCGTACAGGTCTATGAACAATCAATAAAAACTAACAGGAGTTCGGAGAAAATTATACATTCATAGGCATATGCAGAAATTATATTCAGAACTGTTATTTGACTCCGTAAGAATCTCAACAAGTTTACAATTTATTTGTAGGCAGAAATTAAAAATCTATAACTCTAGGCCCATGATTTCCAACAACTATGCCCAAAAAATTAACCAGAATTGCATAAAATATGTAATAAATTTGCAAAATTGTATTATTATGTAAACAAAACAAAACCCATTCCACTGCTGAGCAACCTAGGTGGAAAATTAGGCCTGTCCAAAAAACACAATATTAATTCTCGATTTGTTTATTAATTCATATCTAACAAATCATGTTATATCAGATTAGTATTGTATATAAATCATGTATAATTGATATATAAATAAGTCGTATCGTGTATTTTTGTTGATTGGTTTTAACTATATCAAATTTGTTTATTAATCGTGTTATATTGAGTCTACTTAGTTATAAAACGAGTGACTTAAAGAAGACCAATATTCTCTAATTTCAACATTCAATGTTTTTTTCTTTTTTCCCCTCAATTTTCTCCGGAAACAAACAGAAAAAATTTCATAAGTAACGCAAATGCATGAGGTGCATGTGTAGTGTACCCTCGCATGAATGAACTTGACGCTGCGTTTCATGTCGGGTCGAGACCAATTGTAAGCAATCGAACCCACTAGTCTAGATGTTCTGTCTTTGAAATGCAGCCCAAACATTTTTTAGACTCAATACTGTGTGGGCCACCTGTATCAAGCCCAACCCGTGCTTAACTGGTCATCTTCGATTCAAAACTCAGCTCTGTGTGTGTGTGTGTGTGTGAGAGAGAGAGAGAGAGAGAGAGAGATGGCATCGGGTGGGGAATCACAGGGAACAAAGGAAGATGCTACGATTTTTGGATGGATTTCAGCGAGTGCATGTCTGGATGCCGAGAGCCCAAGGACTGTTCTCTTCTCCGTGAAGACTATCTTGAATGCCTTCACCACGCCAAAGAGGTCAGCCTCTCTCTCTCTCTCTCTCACACACACACAAACACACAGCGTATGATTTGACTCTATAGAACCCTGATTTGTAGGGGGTGTATCTGTTTGAGGAAATTCACACCTAATATGATTTCATCTCTTGTGATATTTTAATGAATTTACCCTAATTTTGTGCTAAAATGTACCCAATTTATTGTTTATGAAAATTGATGTGGGATTTTAATATGAGGGCTGCCAATTTGTCTAACTGGGTAATATACTTTGCATTCAATTACTATAGTCATTCTTGTTTATCAAGTGCAGAAATTTAATATGTTTATATAGAAACAGAGACTTTGGCATAAGATTTCTAGCATATTTTGCTTAAACCAAAAATATTTATGTAATATGATTGATCTGCACTCCCTTGAATTGAAGAGAAAAATATATGGATTTTATGCCCTGGGGAGGAATTGAAGAAAAACTGGTCTATGAATTGAAGAATGTGGACTCCGAGTCTAATTCCAACTCGAACATGTGGATTCCATTCCAAGCTTCCATACACATTCTAAGAATGTAAAGGCAGCTATTCTTTGTGATACAAAATGCTGGCAATCATGATGCAATATTCCTATTGCTTAGTTCTTAGCTGAGATAGTGGCAATGATAGCAACTTTGAGGTTGGCAATGAAATGCAGTTGTCAAGAAGTTGGTGATTAACTGATTATATATTCTGATGAGATAAGTGTTGTTTGAAATGGTTCCATGTATCCTGAGATACTGTGATTCGTGAAGCCACTTGGTTGTAGCCGCAGATGTGAAAGGCGGAGCTGCAGTTTATAGTTAGACTTAACCTCTGTTGAGTTGTTACTAAGATTGTGATATACTAATTCAACCATTAAATCCAACGGCATCTTGCTGAAATTCATAGCCCGTCACTGTATGTAGGTTAAGGAATGGTGAGCATTGGTTGTGATTAATGTCATTGCTGCTGGAACACATTTTATTATATATTCTGATGTCTAAGAGGTAATCTTGAAATTCTTTGGCAGTACCAACGAAGGAACCGGGTATATAAAGAGGAGCAGCGTCAAATAAGAGCAGCTGCACAAAAGGCAAAAGGGGAAGGTGGAGATGTTGTTCATCTTTAATTCTTGAATTTATCATAAACCTATTGGGAATTTATCATAAACCTATTGGAGTTGCAAATATTGGTTAAGTTGTGCAATCTCATTTTTATGAGGGTTTGATATGATTTAATGCTAAGCTCCTTTTGTTGTTCCCAAATGAATCAACATTTGATTTTTTGCAAATTTGGAAGGATATTGTCAATCTGTACTTCCTTTACGATAGTAATGCATAATGTTGCTTATGAAACATGTGTTGTCTTCCAATAATATTTGCTGCATTTCTATCACTTGTTCATAGTTAGTGAACAACAAAGCTCTGGTTCTTGCAATCTACTCTGCATTTCAGCAGTGTATTTCAGTTGTGTTGATGTTATATGTTACCTTGGGCAAGGAGTTTTTGAGTGGTAAGTAGCTTTGGCCACAGTGAAAATCATATTGATTTGAAAAGAAGAAAAATGTGTTTATTGAAATGTAGACGAACTTTTATTGTGTAGTTAGTCTGACTGTCTGAGTAAGGCTGTGTGAAGAAACCGTTGTGCAGGTGATTGTTGGGTCATTCAGGTGAAATCTCCTGTCTCATCTACGATCAATACAAGGATGGAATCCCCTTTCTCTGGTCGCACCTGAAGATTTCTCCAAGCAGAACTTGAGTCTGATTATGCCATGCATGCGCGCACTTGTCCAGTCTCTGGCAGTGAATAGTAGTTACTCAAGCTAACAAGTCATCTTCGAAGACTTGGCTGCAAGGTTCGATGTTATCTTTGAAACATGAAATTTTTGGTAGCTTGATCTTCTCATATTTTGATGATGCACGGGGTGATAGCCACCGGCTGGTTTTTTGTTATTGTTCGTAGCGTAGAAACTCTCATCACAAGTAATTCTACTGTTGTTTTTTGTTCCTGTTAGTGACATAGAATCATCTCGTCACAAGTAGTTGATTAATGGATGCAATGGGGCAGTTTCATTAGCGGAATGAGTAATGCTAGAGGGACTTAATTTGGAGACCTAATCAGGGATCTAATTCAATGTAGTCATTGGTTTGATTATGAGTTCTAATGTTTGATGAAATTCACTTTTAATTCAACGGTAATTGAATAGGTCCAAACAGTATTCTTCTTATCAAAGAAGGGTAACTCATACTTGAATCTTGTAATTGTCGAGAGCAGAAAAATGACTTATCAAATAAAGGGCCACTGCCTGGTCACCCTTGTATTGGTGTCTCCCAATCATGACACCTAAAATCAACAACTCCTCCATTAGCTTTGTTGACTAAAGCCATCTAACTTTTTCTCACACATTTACAATCCCATATGCATCACCCTGGCCATTGTACCCCCCCCCCCCCCCCCCCTTTCTCTATGTCCTCCCTGTTGGCCTCACAATGAAGATCTAACCTCTTTAGTGCTGCCACCTACTTACACTTAGCAGTTAGGATTAAGCTTAATAGTTTATTAACATGGTTAAGTAGTGTAACATAAGGGAGTGATATTTGAGGGAAAAGTGTCAATTGCAGGGTAAGTATGCTCACCAATTAAAACTCAAAACTTTTGTCCAACACATGCTAAATGGTGCCTTGTGATAATAAGAGGGAGTAAACCAATTGTAATTTTTTTTTCTGTTAGTTTTTCCCCTATCCATTCAATAGGGGTATCTCCTTCTAGTTATTTCTATTTCGTGCGATTAAGATCTTTTTCATTACACTTTCTCAATTTCAATCACATACCATTGATGTAGGTAAAACACGCTACTTATAAGTGTGTCTTTACCTATACACAGTGTGTGCATGATTTATTATGTATTTTAAGGGAAATGCAATGCATACCAAAATGTTTACAAAAAAATATTTTTATCAAATGAGTTGACACCTCCAGATCACTCTTGGACCCACCAAATGCTGATCAAAATTGTTTTTGATTGGATATGAAGTTATCAGCTCATTTGATAAAAACACTTTTTTGGTAAAAATTTTGGTAAGTATAACATTACTCTTTATTTAAAGTGTAATAGAGAAGAACTGAATCCCATCCCATGCGATCTAGACCCTCACCATTCGTGCACCAAGCGAGTTCTTATCCACTGGATTGACATATTAATCTCACTTTGTAACATCATCATCATATTTGGACCAAATGAAAAAGTTGCATTGTGCTTGATAACAAACTAGGGTGGATCTTTCAACCTTTGGCATGAGTAGTGCTACTTCAATCTAATTCGTTCATCAAATTTATTGGCATAATTCATTGTAGTTGTTGAATTAGCAAAGAATTTCAATTTAGATGGAGTTTGCAGTCAATTCAACTATTGAGTGTATTATGTCAACAAATTAGATCAATAAATTTAGTATGAATAACATTATTGCTTTGAAATTAAGGTTGCTGATCAGAGATCAAATATAATATAATAGAAAAAAAATTGGATCTACATTGAAATGGATCCTATATAAAATTACCATTGGGCCAAGGATAGGACTAGAATTAAAAGAATTCAAGGGAAATATTGGGTATCTCAACTTCCTTGAGACTTCACTCTCTAAACTCACTCTTAGTGTATGATAACAAATGAAGCATATCATAAATTTAGGTATTTATACTTTGACATGTTCCTTTACTTACATGTTAGATTTTGAGGTTAGTACGTAAAAATCTTTTAATTATTGGAGTGATGGTTAGATTTGAATACAGGCTTTTTTGCTCGGATATTATATTAAACGATTATTTATTCTAAAATTTTAATCTATTAAAGATAATGTGACTTAAGTTTTTATTGGGATCAATTTTATAAATGCCCAAGCATTTTGAACAAACCATATATGTTTTTTTGGGTTGAAGACACTACCACCCATCCATGGCTGAAGATTCAAATTGCCCAAACTTTGCCCATGTGCCTATCACATGAGCTATGTTGAAGATATTTATACGAAAATTTTATCGTCAAAAATCAAACAACTTAAAATCATCGGTGATATTTTAAGTAGTAATAAAAATAAACTGCGAATTCATACGTTTTTACTTTGAATTTTGACAATTCTTTTAAATTAAACTACGAAAAATTTATCATTCATAAATATTTTAATTTCAAACGTTTCTTTAACCAAATTGAGAATGAGAGATGAAATCAGTGTAGGTAACTGACTAGGACACTCCAACTAAAAAAAATAAAAAAATGTATATTTAGCGTTTTAGCTCCGTCGGTAAACGTACGTACATGTGCCTAAAATAAGTTATTTTTCTCTCTCTTCGTCGTCCCCTATGCTATGTATGTACATCATTGGTGAGATTAATTACCATTTTTAAACCCATAATTATTTTCAAAGCACGTCCAAACCCCTATATTATAACGCTAACACCAAAATCAAACCAAACCAAACCAAACCAAAACCATCTCCGCTCATTTCAGATGTGAAAAAAAACACATCGAACACACAAAACACTTTCATCCACAAAACCTAAACAATGATTGAAGAACGGCGAGGGGCTCCCTACGGCGTCCTCTTGGCGGTGGTGGTGGTGCTAGTGTTGGTGGGTCCGACACTACTGGGCGACCAAGGTGCAGCCATAACCGAATTCATAGCTGAATTCATAGCTGAGCTTCTGAGTCCAGTGGGTCTCTTCCTACTTCCCATAGCCCTCCTCCTCACCATCCAATTCCTCTCTTCTGATAGGGGATCTTTCATCTCCGGCATCTTCTCCACCGGCGAGCCCAACTCCATTGGGTCACCCGTCGGCGTCGCTCTCGTGCTTATTCTCGTTCTGTTCCTTCTCTACTACCGGGTCTCCATCTTCGGCGGCGGGGATGACGAGTCTGAGGAATAATGGCTGTACTGTTTGTTGACTGTGCTCTGTTTTCTTTTGTTTTTCATGTGCACTATACATATATATACTGGGTGTAGTGTGGTACGAACGCAGAGAGAGAGAGAGAGAGAGAGAGTTTGATGTATTAACATTGAGGTGATTGTAATATACAGAAATACCCAGAAGAGTGGTTGGCATATGAGTTTTTGAGATTTTGAGGGTATTGAATCATCATTGAGACCGTGCGTGTTGAAATTTTCAACTTTAGATCGGAAATGGAGTAGGGTTTGTATAATTGCATTGTAGCCACTAGGCATATCCCAGATCTCCATTTGAACTTGGAAAGGTGGTTATAGTCCACCACCAACACCGAGGACCGCCGGTTGCCCGTGGCGGAGTGGTGTTTGTCTCGGCCCTGGCAGCTCGTAAATTTGTTTCTTTTTTTTTTTGGTCTGGTTTTTGTCGTGTCTGTTGTTGAGTTTTGATTTGTGGTTCTAATTTGTTCCTGTTCTCTTCAACGCTGCACGTGGCCTGTTTTGTTACATTTTTATCCCTTTTCATAGATCACATATTCCGGATAGCCTTTGGCTGTGTGCGAGTTATATGGACACTATGTCAATCCTATTTTTAAGTAGACGTGTTGTAATTGTTTTAAAATTAAAATAAAAAATAAAAAATTTATATATTTATATATTTTTTGATGGTGTTTAAATTTGTGTTGATGGCTCGCTCAAACTCTGAAATAATCAGTATAATTTGAACTAGTTTAAGACAAGTTCTTAGAAAAATAAAAATGGTAGACCCTTAAAGACTGTGTAAAGTATCGAATCTACATATCTTGTTTACTAAAAAACAAACTTAATCACTTAACCATGTCTAAGAGTTTCATAGATCATATTTGTTTTATGTTAAATTTAACAAATGTGAGATGGTTTAGTGGGGTATTAGATGAATTTTTCACTCTAAGGTTGGAAGTTCGAATCTTGTAGTTTATATTACGACTCAGTAGTTAACCGTTATACTAACTTAATTAAGTTCTTTTTCGAAAGGAGTAACAGACATGGTCAGAGGTCTCATAATCTCACCAGTGAGAGCCTATTAAAGTGATCTCTGAATGTTTTTCTTTTGCCCCCATCCTTTTTTTAAACCAACAAAGAAAAAAAAAACAAATGATACTATTTGAATTTAAAAAAATTGATTTAATTTATTAATTTAATCAATAAATAAGTTTAAAACTGACTGTCATAACAACATTATTGAATAAATTATGTCACCCAAATTGTTAGATGATCAAATTAAATCAATTTTTCAAATCCGTTTATATTACTGATTTACTCTTAATAAATTATTGCAATCAGTGTTGCACAGTCAATGAAGTTAGGTGAGTCTACAGTTCATCAGTTGCCATGTGGATTTTTTTTAAATTTTACACCTGACCCAGATTCGAATTGCAGCATGCTGATACTTACAAGGGCGGGTTCAGATCGCCTAGCCAAAAACCAAGAAGGGTTCAGATCAAGGCCACCATTTTTCTTTTGTTTTTTTGTCCGACACTATTAATTACATAGCAAGGAGGATGACGAAGTTCAAGCACACGATGGTAAGATCCAAGAGCGGGGTGGTCATCGCTTGAGTAGTGTTGGTGTGTGGACTATTGTATGTTATATGTGCATGCTTTTGTCCAAAAACAACAAAGTGCGTCTCACATCGCTTGATCAGTACTAAAGATTAGAGTTTAAGTGGCCTATTCTCAATTCCTCTTCTTAAGAGGATTTGGTAGGTGGGTTCCTCTCTTGGTCAGTGTGCTCGAGTAATTTTGATGTGTGAATTATTGTGTGTTATATGCGCATGCCTTTGTCCCAAATCAGAGCGGGGTGGTCGTCGGGGTGGTCGTCATTACGCATCCGCTAACCTTGGCCTTTTTTTTGACATAATATTATAATTTTGGAATGTCAATGCCCAAGAGTCTAGACCTGGTCTGTTGGTTAAGCTGCAATCATCAAGACCTTAAATTACTCAAAAGTCTAAACTGTTGAAAGAGATACTCTACTAACCATAGGATTAGTCTTGATCCCAAAATAGGCTGCATACACTTTTTTTAAATAAAAAAAAAATTACACCTAAATTTTCTGAGATTTTTCACTTAATCACTCAGACCTCTAACATTTAAAATATTATACACAGACTTTTTAAAATTTGTACATGGGTAACACTTAAACCTTGCTATAAATATATCTGTTAATAAATTACACGCAGACCCTCTAAACTTTGGAAACATATATTATGTAGACCCCTTAAGTTTAAAATATTATACTTAGACCAAAAATATTTCAATTAAAAATAAAATATCAAATATTTTTAAAATTTACAATTAAAATTCATGTTATATTGTATCATTTATTGAAATAAAATCAAATTTTAATTTTAATTTTTTCTTAAAAAATCGTAATTAGTATACAATTATATTGTCTATTGAATAGTATAATTATATATTAATTATGATTTTTTTTAAAAACCTAAATTTTTATTTTTGATTTTATTTCAATAAATGACATAATAGAACATGAATTTTGGTTATAAAATTTTTGATATTTTATCTTTGATTGAAATATTTTTTATTTAAGTATAATATTTTAAACTTAAGGGGTCTAAATTTTATATACTTACAAACTTCAAAGGGGTTTAAGTGTAATTTATTAACGGATATATTTACATTAAGGATCTAAGTGTTACGCGCATATAAACCTCAAAAAATCTGTGTATAATATTTTAAATGTCAGAGGGTTTGAGTGATTAAGTGACAAACCTTAGGAGGTTTGAGTGTAATTCTCCCTTAAAAAAAAAGAGAAATTTAAAAGTCAGTATAAAAATTTAGATTTAATTGAGTTAAACTAAACTAAAAAAACTTATTTAGCTCTAAGTGCATTTTTTTTTTTGAAAAAAAGACTAAAAGACCATTTATTATTCTCTCTCCATTACTATCTCTTCCTTATTTCTCTCTTTTACAATGATAATTTATTTTTTTAAAATATATAAAAAATTTATTTAATTTTTTCATCTCTCTCCCTTATTTTTTTTTTCTCTCTCTTCTTGTTTTCTCTTATCGTTACTCTTTCTTTCCTTATTCTCTCTCTTTATATTGACGTTACAACAACACAATTACATTAATCAGTTATAACAATTAGTTATAATTACTCTAGAATATATCAAACAATTACTCATGTGTTCTAATAAATTAAATAGTTTCACTAATTACAAAAATTAAAGAGTTACATAATTTAGTATCACGATATTGTTACACTAATTATATACACCAAATTGGGTTTAACATTACACAAAAAAATTACCATTATACCAAATTTGACAAATTGAGTTGGTATTATAATTTTGTATAATTGTTTGATATAACTGTTTGGTTTATTAGAACACACGAGTAACTATTTGGTGTATTATAAAATAATTATAACTGATTGATATAACTGATTAATGTAATTGTGTTGTTGTAACGTTAATGTAAATAAAAAGAGAGAGAGAAAACAAGGAGAGAGAGTAATGGTGAGAAAAAATTGGGACGAGATAGAGGGAGAGAGAGTAATTGAGTTTCTGTAGCCGAATCATGGTTTTGTTTTTATTGTTTCATGCTCTCTATGATTGCTAGGAAATATGTCCCCGATTTTTTTTTTGATTATGTATAAATTTTTGCCTTTGCTTAGATACTATTTATTTTTTTACAAAAATTTAAGTCTAGGGTTTAAGTTTTATATATTCAATCCAATCTTGAATATATGAATTATTCAATTACGTTTTTAATTAACATTGATTTGGAACATATTTTTTTCTCTCTTACTATGTATCTTTAGGAAACAATGTGCTAGAGACAAATCTTGTAATTGTGCATAATTTTGATACTTCATTTGGTTAATATTTGAAGTAATTGGGTTTGGTAATTGCACCCAAATAATAACCCTCATTCGTTCTCCCAAATTGATTTGCATGAAAATTTCATGAATTTCATCTCCTTTATGCATTTTGAGATTTGGGATTGACATTTTTTTTTTGGAACAATTAATATTGAATGAATTACTAATTCGATTAATGTTGTGCAAATTCAGGTCTATCAGAGATTATTATAGAGGTTGTGGAGAGTAAAAACTTTCTCTCTGATAGTAATTCTTACGTAATTGTAATGTGAATTTTGTTGATTTATTGGAGTAGACATTGATTTAAAAATAATATATGTCATTTTGTTGTGTGATGATAATTGCTTGAGAATGAAAATTTTATAGAATGTTTCTAAATTTTTGAGAAAGTGGTTGTACCACACAATTTTATGTTTGGGATGTCACTTTTTCGAGTATTTATATGGTGCATTTGTTATGGTTCTATTCATGTATGAAAGAATAGTTTTAAGTTACTTTAGATGCATAAAAAGAGTATGTTTATTTTTCAACCTCATCCATTTTACTTGATCTTTTGTACAAGCACAAATTGATTTGATTGATCCAATTAAACTTAAGGAATGTCTTGTGGGGTTTATAGTCTAAACTTTCAACTTAATGTACGACTGTCAAAATTTGACACGACACGATTAACCGACACGAATTAAGTGAATTTGGGTAAAAATTTAACAGATTTGAGTGATAAATGGGTTGACACACTAAACACGTTTAATAAATAAGCCGTGTTCGGGTGAGACCTGTCAAACCGTTTATTACACGTTTAGTCCTTTAAATAAAATTAATATAATAATAAATTAATATTTATTTAAAAAAATTAGTAAGAAAAAAAGAAGTAAAATAATAGTTCAAAAACAAAAAAGAGGAGATAAGGAACACTTCAAAGACAAAGGCAAATGTTATTTGTTCCACATTAAAAAATGAGGAGAAATGAGGAGGATTGAGTTGCCTATAAAAAACAATGACCTCTCGTTTTTTTTTTAAGCCTTCAAATTTTATTTGTCCCACATTGAAAAATGAGGGGAGATGAGAAAAATTGAGTTGCATATAAAAAGTAATGACCTCTTACTTTTTTTTTTTTTAAATCTTCAAGTCTTATTTGTCCCACATTGAAAAATGAGGGAAGATAAAGTAGGTTGAGTTACCTATAAAAAATAATGACTTCTTACTTTATCTTTTTAGGCTTTCAAGTCTTATTTTTATGAGATTTGACTAAAAAACCTTTTTTTTTGGGATAAATGTAATTGGCAAAAAAAAAAATTAAAATTTGTTAATATAATTTTTTTAAAATTAAACGGGTTAAACGAGTCGTACAAATTTATATATTTTTCACCTGTCACCCATTTAACCCGATACATAACTGTTTAACCGACACATTTGACATCTCTAACTTAATGCATGTCTATGTTTAGTGTTCGATTGTTTCGTATTCAAGAACAATGTTATTTATTTATTTATTTTCTAAAATTGCATAATGCCTTCAAGCACAGGTTAGAGAGGCAGTTTAGGCTTTCAACTTAGTACGCATCCGAGTTCAGTGTTCAATTTTTTTTTTAATTGTACCCTGCCTATAAGCACAAGTTATTCCTAATTTTATATATAAACGGGCTCAAATAGAATCTAAAAATACTCATTTTCCAAATAAGTTTAAAAAATTATTTAAGCATGGCTCATCCGAACTTGAGTCGAGTCTTATTCAAACATGAGTAGCTCAGCTTAACTATCAACCCTATATACTTAGATTGATATAAACTTTGATTAAACACGACAGTAATCTAATTTACTACTGCTTATCAATGACACTAATTTAATATATTAACAAATAGATCGAACATGAATTCCAAAAAAAAATTTAAGACAAGAATCAAAATCAGCATACTTACACAACTCATAGACAGTCATAGTCATGACAGTATGGAACTCGACCATAGTTGCCTTCATCCAGCCATCATAGTGCTCGAACTGAATCATACATTATACTAAAAATTCATGTCTTGATGCTCATGCATCTCAAAATCCTCACCTTGCTTTAGGCATCAACCCAACTACAAGAAAGAAAACAGCTCGTAAGCAGTAGATACAAGAAAACTACGAGCTCATCTTATCATGAACTAAACTAATTCGGTTTTTAATGATAGTTCACCGAGCTTGCTAAGCAATCAATACATAAGCTATGAGGACAAACCCCAAAATATAATGCATTATCGCAAATGAAAAGTGAAACGACATCCTCCTCTAGACAGTTCTTGATCACCATGGCAGACAGGTGCGCGGCCAAAAGTCCACACCAGCACCAGAAAGGCTAATGCCTGGTTATATATGTGCAACTGAACTCGACTACTTTGTGTTATCTACCAGCCACTGCCTTGAGCTCAAAAAATAATGTCTGCCAGGGTCATAATCATGCAATGAAAATGCACCTGAGAACTCCAAGGGGTTCTATCCAAAACCTGCCTAAACAAAAGAAACAAATAAAAGTATCGTTAAAACTGGTAACTATGGGAGGCATGGTGATCCAGTAACTGAGCAAATACACAGGTGTGAGCAGATAGGTTAAAATACAAATATCACCACAATCATAACCCACAGTACAAAACCTTCATTGAACAAGTTGAGGCGAAGTGGATTTGGTAAAAATGCCCAGAAGTACTTGATAATTCATGATGAGTGTGCATTTCGCTGAGTTTAGCTGATAAATATTGGAAGGGACAAAAATCCATAGTCGCACATTCTGCAGCCAATTTACATTCTTGAAATTGGCTGAGGCTCACCATCGTGAGATTGGGATATCTTAAGCCATTATTTATTTTGTGGCTGCAGAACATGGTAGCATCTGGAGCAGCCAATTGTATTCAAATTCACAAAACCTTCATTAGTGACATATCACCACCTTTCTCAGAAGGTGAAATGAATTTATGAATATGATTTTAAACAGTGATATTTGCTTTCATTTCAGCTTTTCACAATTACAATACAGTGCAACGAGGATCAGGGAAAAAAACTTTTCATCAGTGGAAGAAAAAAACTTAAATCACAAAATTTTAAAAATGTACATAAAGTATCGGTAAAAGAATCCACAACCAGGCAATATTCTGCACCACGAAAAAGTTAGCAAAACAACTTAACAACACAAACTATATTATAAAAAGAAAAAAAAATCCATCCCATTTATGAGAAAAGAAAATTTAAGCCAACCTTCATGCTACCCCAAAATTCTGTAGCCTGTCACAGTGAGGTGTTGGCAAGTTTCTGCTCCATTGTCGCCTCTGGAGTTCTACATGACAATAGCGCCCAAGCATATTTTTGTAATCCTTGATCACATTGTTCTCAATGTTAGCTCTAGCAGGACTTCCAAGGGGATAATTTTGATCAAATTCAGGCGATTTCACATAAAACTCCACTCCATGGTTCTCAGTCATCTTCTGAAACTGATAGGAATAATTCCTCTGCAAGGAATAATCCGGTTCTGAAAAAGGCAGGTAAGCAAGCAAGATAATTATCAAAAACGGTAATATCTGAAGAAGCAGCATCAAATTAAGCCCAGTCCCACCAAAATCTTCCCTCTGTTGACCATTTGTTTCTCTAGTCCTGTAAACATGAGTCGTCTGAAACGTGTTTGCCTGGCCAAAGAATGCCCTGAATATCTCATCAGGATCAAAATCATCATCAAACAAATCATGTCCAGTTCTCCTCCTCCTTCGCCTAACATTATGCTGCTGGTTGTACTCAAATTCATCAACCAAACCCGTTTGATCGTATTGTCTCCTCGATTCATCATCACTCAAGCACTTGAACGCCTTGCTAACCTGTTTAAATGCCTCCTCAGACCCTGGTGCCTTGTTTTTGTCTGGATGAACTTTCAATGACAGTTTCCGATAGGCCTTCCTAATCTCCTCAACCGAACAACCCTTTTCCACACCAAGGATCTCATAATAGTCCTTATTTCTCTTAATTTTCCTAATCAACTGCACATGTTCCTCGGTATAAAGTGGCTCTCCATTAGAAACGTCATCAAATTTGAACTTACCCGACCCGTTCCTAGTATTATCTACCGTCTTTTCATCAATTGACTGACTAGAGGATGATGAATCTAGATTTTCACACGCAGCCAAAAGATCGTCCATCGACAAACTATAGTTAAGCCGACGTGCAATCCCAATGAACTTGAGTGCCCGTTGCTTATTACCCGAAGCAATTGCCTCTTTGGCAATGCCAATACATCTTAAAGCCTCGTCCTTGTTACTATCCATAACGATTTCACAAAACCCACTTCAAAATCCAACAAACCCACTTCAAATATTGAAGTGCTCGATAAAATCAACCCCTAAAATTCCAAAATCCGGCTTTTAGCAATTAAAATCGAAACCCAATCACATCAAATTCATCAACAAGGACATCAAGCTGAAGGAGAAATCAAGATCTACGGTTTCGTATGACAATCTGGTTCCTATAATTTAGAAAAACAGCAACATAAATTAGGGTTCCACCGAATTGTCAAGTAGCTACCAATGATTATGTATTAGAAATACACATAAAATCGAAGTAAATTAAGGCCTAACAAATTGTAAAGGATCGCATGTCAGGTGAATTTTCGCTGAAAAATCAAACCATGCTTACCTGAACCGAAATGTGATGACCAATGCGGCCGAGAGAGAGAGAGAGAGAGATGAGAATGTCCTTAACAAGAGTCAAGTCCACTGTCTGCCACGATAAGTAAGTAAATGGGTTTTGCTGTATTTCTAAGAAATTTGGAGGCCAAAAAGTTTTGACCGTCGATTTCAAGATCAAACTTCCCGACTAATTTCAATTAACTCTCTATATCAAAATTTATCGCTAATTGTTCTTTGGATCACTTTTTCTAGATCTAACCTTTTGCGTTTGAAGAGGAGTTTTTGTGCATAGACCCAAATTAACTACCGACTACGGGTCCAAATGAATTCGGTTAATGGGTTCATGGATCCAAATGACTTAGTCATATGCATAATTTTGATGCATTAAACATTTCAAATTTATATCAAATGAGTTAACAAATATAATTTTAATACATAAATTTTAATTTTAAAGTCAACTTGGTCAAAAAAATAATCACATTATGCCCACGTGGCTCTTTTTCTTTAAGATTATTGGCAAATTTGAACCGGGGACTTAAATGAAATAGAAATTAAAGTTTAAGGGCTTAATTATTTTAATTGGTAGTTTATAGATTAAATAGAAATCAGATGTAATCTTTGAGTCTTAATCACTGTTCTTGTGTGCAGATAAAAAGAATATATAAGTGACTAATAATCATTGGATGCACAAAACATTATTCCGATATTACTAATAAACTTGTATAGATACGAACAACTATCAATAAAGAAAAATGACACCAAATCTCTCGCCAAAATAAGGTTCAAAATTATACAGTACAGAGTCTGTTCCCATCTTAAGGCCTCAGAGCCTATCTTTGCCCTTTAAGCAGTTCACGAAAGGTAATAGTTACTCTTCATCAGACTCAAAAGATTGTCTTCTCCTCAAAGATTCTAGCACGGCAGCAGCCTGGTCTCCTTGAGAAAGTGTTCTTCCCGTTGTAGGCTTGAGCTTGGGCACACTCATGGCACAAAGTGGGGGTGTTGATGCGCCCAGATTCACTTCCCTGAGCACAGACCGAGCTGTGGCTTCAGCCACTGCATCTGCCATTGCTGACGCCACTTTTGAACTGCCATGCAGCTTCTCTGTGAACTTATTTTGTGAATTGCGTCCACTGACAGCCTTAGGCTCACCTGGTGAACGATAGGTGTCTGATCTTTGCATGGTAGCAACAGCCTCAGCAGCCGTTGATTTCATTTTCATTGAATCATACTTTTGCATGTCGTAAATGAGCTCTTTCTGGAGCTGCTTATCTGCAACCAATATATCATCAATCTCATTCTTGTAGTCCTTGAGAAGGACTCGGAGGCATTCCATAAGGGAACCAGTGAGGGGACTGTTTTTGCTCTCCAGTAGCCGTTTCAACTCTATGAATATGGGGATGGTGTTTTGGATAAGGCCCTTTTTGACAGCTTGAGTTATGATTCTTCCTCTAGCAGCTGATGCTTCTCCACTCTCTCCACTTTCTTCATCCATGCCTGCTGATTCAGATGAAGACCCACGGTTGGATGGAATTCGGATCTCTTTGCAAGAGAGAATTTGGAATGCATCCTGTTTCCTCAATATTAAACCACAAAGAGATTACTAACATGAAGGAACACATTTGTAACAGCTACAAGCTTCTTAGCTTGGGAAAAAAGGAGGGAAGAGTGAGAGTATCACAACAAGGGGATATACTCAATAGACTATGCACAGCATTTGAAATTTTAGCTTCCATACTACGCAACAAATAAAAAAATGTGGAATTACACTGGCCTGCATGCAACCAATTGTAATGTCCCGGACATGGAGGGCAAGGCTACCAATTTACCGGGAAAACACCAAGCATTTTGGTACTTTCACTTTCTAGCAAGTGATGACAGCACCCTTCTCTTGTTATGCAACATACTTTGATGGAGCTAAAATCCTTCAACTTAATAAGCAATTTTGCCTGTGTGCATGTGTGTGTGTGTGTGTGTGAGAGAGAGAGAGAGAGAGAGAATTATTACCTGCAGAACCGATTTTCCAGTAGTATCCTCTATGCTGAGCGCACCATCTGATGCAGAAGCAAGGATCTCTGCACATACCTTAGCAAATGTCGCTAAAAGGTGCTCTGGAGCCATTTGTTTCAGCAATGAAACATATATGTGCATTCTTTTAGACCTGGACATCTCGTCATTACCTCTGAAAGAATATCGTAAACTAAGTATGACACCTACATTTCAGTTACAGACCAGTTACCCTAATATTTAGAGGACTGGAACGTATGTACCTGAGAGAGAAAAGTTGGTTTTCAGTTCGCAAACTCTGAGTATTACTATGTCCAGTATGGGCATTACAATCATTCAATACAAAAATTGCTTCCACAAAACTATTATAAGCTAGAAGGGGCGCCTTGGCTGCAAACACATTACAAAAAAATGGTCTTAACAACAAAAAAAGATGAGCAGGTCCAAAAAAACACAAAAGATGACTTGTGAAAGCATTGCTACCTTTCAAGATATTCCCAAAGAAGAAATCAGCTAACTGTCTAATTTTCTCTGATTCATCAACAAGGGACAATAGAAATCGAAGAAAAAGAACTCCTCTCCACTTCACGTAGTCCCTCTGAATATGAGCAGAAAATCAACCAAAAGAAGTTTCTGCCATGTTACTGATCCCCGAAAATAGAAGTGTACCATAATTTTAAGAATAAAAAAAAGTGAACCTGTAATAATCTGGATAGTAGTATAAATGTCTGCCTTCTAACAAGTTCACATGGATCACGAAGACATTTTGTGATCTTTGATATATAACTGTACAATATTGAGAATATACTATTAAAGAGATGATATAAATCCAGTCCTAATTCATAAACAATCGCATATATATATATATGGGCCTCACCAATCAATCAGAGCAGTATACCGTACACAAAAATCCGCCATCATTACAACAATATTATTCCGAAGTGCTGCACAGTCACTCTTTTCAAGCTCCTGAAGAAACACATGCATAGAGAGAATATTAAATACAAAAATTATCGAAAATCAACAAGAAGAAAACTAAGATTGAGAACTAGGTCTTCATGTCAAACTTCACAAGGTATTTGAATTGAAAATCCAAAAAATACATTGGAAGTGATCATACAATTTACATTGTTAATTACATTGATTTCAGATTGCAATGTCTAAGAGTTACTACATACTATGCAATAAACATGTAAAAATAAAGATCCAGAAAAGATCATTACCACGACCATGTCAATTCATTTATGAATTTATCAAATTGTTATGAAAGTAACAGAAATTTGTCCAATCATCTGTTAGTTAAGCAACTCATAACCATGGACCAGAAGCAATGCCAAGTTGAAATTATACCTGCACAAACAGAGGAATATAACGCTTTGCTAGTTTTCCATCGGCAAGGCAGATCTTACCCATAGTTAGCCAAGCTTGAATATACAAGGAAGGGACTCTTTGCTTTACAGAAACAGCAGGTCCTAGCAAATTAGAGAATTCTAGATCAGAACTCCCAGAAGTGATAATGGTGTGTAGGACTGGAATAATGGTTTTTAGATCAGCTGAAGGAGAAACAATAACCAAAGATCCAATAGTATAAACTGCAGTAATTGCTTGTGATACTAAGGTGGGCAGTTTTATTGCTGCTTTCTTGGCCTTCCTAGTCCCACTCAGAGGTGTAAGAACGCTACTGTCTTTGTATGCCTCTGTGTCCTTTGACATGTACATTTCCAGAATCCCAGTGGCTTTAGAGAGAAGCTGACCTACCCACTTCATAACAAGGGAATTAGCCTCCTCAGGATTCAAAGCCTTTCGCTTGCACAATGTTCTAAGTGCTCTAACATGGGCGTTAACCTGTCATCAAGTATATGTATTGTTAACATCTGTCAAAAAGGATTATATAAGCAACAATCTCTTAGGTACACCAATGTAGGACATAGGTGCAAGGTTGGGCAAGGAGTCAAACCAAAATTACAGAAAAACTTCCACCACTAAGTGTAAAAAATGACCCCATTAAGGCCAAATGCATTCATTTTTCGCACGCAATGATTTCCTTTTACTTCTCAAAGTAATGGAAAAGACACTTAAAAGTCCCATTCCTAGGTGACTACACCAAAGCTGCCAATAAAATCCATATTAACAATAGTTTTACAATTTCTAAACAAGTGCGTTTACCAATGCATTTTCTAAAGCAAGCCATCTGTTGCTTTTAGTAGAAGCAAAAAAAAAAAAACATTTATTCCTTGTCATAATGATAGACGATCCACAACTCCATTATGCCAAAGATTTGCATGAACAGATTTGCCTCTGTGGACCGTGAGATTTTTCAAAATCTTTTGACATCTTACCAAATGGATTTACTTTTTAAGTCTGTAATAAATAAATCAAGAATTCTGTTTGGAACAGAAAAATTGAAGAGGAAAAACAACAAAAGCATTAATGCAAACATCTAGATGATAAACTATGATACAACATAACAAATACCTCCGTTGCATGCATGTCAAACTCCTCAATTCGTTTGAGCAAGTTATGGGCTAAATCTGCTGCAGGTTCTGGAGGCAGCTCCACAGAAACATTAGAAATTGTTTGCAGTAGAAAGACACGATCTCCGGCCCAAGCAACAGAATGGGATTCTATGCCCATCACCTCTTCATCCAAATCACCATTCTGAAGTGGGCTTTTGAGCTCTCCTTCTGGTCCATACTTGTCGAGGAGCTGCCAATGGTGATGAAGGAACTCCCAGTCCACGGCTTTTGAAAGGAATGCTGACACCTCTGACAGAAGAAACCAAGCACCTGGAGGTGCTGTCCACTTCTCTATTGGCATGGAATGGCTCAACCACAGAAATTCAGACGTTCTTATGATATTTTGAAGTGCAGTAGCAATTTTAGCCTTCAGCCTTTTCTTCTTCCCTAGGCTTGTGCAAATCTTCTTCACCCAAGGTGTCACCTCTCCATCGCAGATCTCTTTCAATAAGCCCAAAACTCCCTCAGGATATAATAAGTCAATCTTGCTTTCTAAATCTTTTAGTTTTCCATTTGGATCAGAAAATACGGATTCTTCATGTGGGACATAAGTAGATCCTGCTCTGGATACCCTGTCCAAAACCAGTTCTAGGAACATTGTCTCACATTCTTCTTGAATGCTAGATTCATTGTCACTTATGAGACGTGGAACAGAATGTAGCCACTCCTTTGTCACATTGTCATACGAGAATGTCCTAAAGGCCTGAAAGCCAAAGAGAAATCCAGCATAAAATAGAGGAATGCATGGAAATATCTGTCTGCATAAATCAGAGTGGCCAATCCAAAAACTGATCAGGATGAAGATGAATGCATAAATGGAGGAATGCAGGGATCCAATTACACATAAAATATAAAATTTTGAAACATAATCCAACGGGGCAACAAAAGAATATTAGGACAAAAACATCTCATAGGAATCATGCTGCACAGACATTTATTATCCGCCATACAACTGAGAACAGAGCCAGGTATGCCAAAGGTGTTAAACTTACCCCGCAAGAATATATGGCCCTGAACCCTGATTATTATTCCAGACAGTGGATATCATTAGGACTAGGCCTGGTAAAAGATGGTCATAAGGGATAAACATCGAGTGGTTGAATTTCATTTGGCGATAGCAAGAATTTTATCCAATATTTTCCAAATAGCCATAGCCATGCAGTACCATTCTAATTATCCAAAGAAATAGCATTAGTAAATACTTAGTATGTATGCATCATAGATAATTATTGGCTCTAAAAAAGGAATATGTAAGAAGAGTCACAAGGCATCACTATTCTATTTGATCTGGTTCAATTTTCATAGTAAAAAGCTAATTACAACTAATGGGAACAGATACGGCAACAACTATTGCTGAAAGGTAATTTAACCTCAGATAGAGCTGAAACTGCTGCTTTCCTTATGCTAACAAGTGGATCAGAACAAGCCATGCCCATTGCAGCTAGCAAAACTCCATCAAGTGCCCCTCCAAGAAGAGCCATCAGCTTTGATACTAGAAGAAGTGCAGCCTTCCTGACGGCTGCCTTCTCATCCATACACCGTTGCCTCAAAATATCAGTAATTCCACCTTCCACACTATTCGTCCCCTCATTACCAAATCCCATTACTTCCTTCAACACAGTTTGAGACCTATCATCATCTGATAAAAACCCCACGCACTGAGCCAAAGTTGTTAAAGCCCGGGCTCGAATCCCTGCTATTACATCGGAACACCTCCGAATCAAGGCTTCCAAACATCTCAACCCCCATGAATTCTCGACTCCACTCTCCGTATTCACTCCCAATGGATCTCTGAGTGACATAATTAGCATTGGAACAAGGTCCACAGCCAAGAGCCTAAGTTGTGCCTTTCCTTGGCTCATTTTAACTACATATTCAGCAAAGCCAACTTGATCACCAAATTCCATAACTTTAACAATCTCCATTATAGATTCCACAGCTGAAGCCCTTGGCTCGGACCTCTCCGGAGCCTTTTGTACCAAGTACTTGGGCAAATTCACAATTGCTTTTTTGATTTCACTAGAATCTTTTGTCATAACCATCATTTTATTCACTATAAACCCCAAAGCAAAATCCCGAGCTTGTGATTTAAGGAATAGAATCGATGGAGACAATGACTTCAAAACCTCAGCCGCGGTAATAGACTGATCTCCATGCTCAGCCTTTAACACTTCGCTTAAAACCCGCGAACACAAATGACATAACTTGCCATAATTTCCCGAATTTCCACACAATTCAATCGCCATTACCGGAATTTCAGCCACAGCTTGAACCAGACTCTTCAAACTATCCGGAAACCGATCCAAATGAATCAAGCACAGAACAAGCTCTAACCTTTCAAGCACAGAAAACAATACCCTAACATCAAACACCCTCTCTTCGCTCTCATTCTCACCATCTTGAACATTCTGACTCCGATTTCTCAACTGCCCGCCTCGCCCACCACCCTTTTTTCTCCTGGCCCGATGCTGAGACGATAAATGGCCCACTGTGCCCGAGTTCGGCTTCTTGAAGGACCGGCGAATGGAGCGAAGAAGAGAGAGAAAAGCCATGGGAGTGAAGAGCGTGAAAACAGGGGCATTTGGGCAAAGAAGAAGAGACAAATATACCTTTGAGGCCAACAGACCGATATGGGTGGGTCCAGAATCCATTGCTGAAGAAATTGTACGGACGAGAATGGATACAGAGAGGTTTTTGGAGGACAATTCGTCGAAGAGACAGTCAATGTCGATTGGGTCCTTGGTGTTTGAGGTGTAATCTAGGAGGGTTTGGAGGTCCAACAGTACTGATTCTGAAATGGGTGTTGAGGAATTTGGGTTTTCGAGAAGAGAGTGGTGGATTTCGAATTCGGAGACTATTCTGTATACAACTTCCTCCATTGTTGATTTGGTCGGAAATCGGAGGTCGCAGTGTGTATGTAAATCTCTCTCTCTCTCTCTCTCTCTCTCTCTCTCTCGTCTTGAATTTTTGGCTTCCCGCTCTAACACCAAAAAAAACACTTTTTGCTCACCCGCAACGACACCGTTTCCCTTCGCCTAAGCCAGCACGCCGGATAATGGCAATGTGGCTGGTCATGGGCCGGGGCGACCTTCGGCCAGTTTACTGCTCAACATTTTGGGCCGGGACTCACTTATAAAATACTAAAAATCAAATATTGATTATAAAATAATATATATTTTAACTAATAATTTATTTATTTATTATTTTTTTAGTTACACAATTTAAAATTAAATATTTTTTTTATATATAAAACAATCAAATTAAGGGAAAACTCATTGGTAAGGTTCCCTCCCGATATTTTGATGTTTCAAAATTATCAAAATAGGAGAAAATTGGGAAAAGGTTTTTGTTGGTTGGTTTCTATAATATAGAAATTGGATAAAATACGATGAAAATTCAATATGTCGCACAAAGAGGTCAGAGCTATGATGCAATACAAGTAGTTTGAAATTTATTAAAATTATAAATTTTTTAGTCACGACGTAGACATGCCTTTAACAGTATCAAAAAAAAAAATTAAACGAAATACGCATGAACTGATCAGAACACCTCTGACAATAATATCCAAAAACAAAATCATGCACTATGTATTTGAGAAAAACAAGGTCAAACCCATGGTGGGCGGCAATAAAAAAATAGTTTATAAATTGTCGATACCAAACTCAAATTACTGTATACTAAGAACATAATCAGTCAACTAGTTTATTTTTTTATAAAATTAAAGCCACTTGCTTCAAAGAAACTTATACATGAAGTAGCTAGAATCATCTTTCTCATTCTCAATTGGAATAGCCTCATCTGCTTCCTCCTGCTGTAAATTACCATGATCATGGCCACCAAAGGTGTGAGGCAACTTGACACGACTCAATCCATTATCCCTAATAAACTCGGACAATATTGGCACCATGGTGAAGCCACCTGACTGATAATTAGGTGACAATGATAATGACAATGACAATGATAATGGCGATGACGATAACGAAGGTCCTGGCACATTGATGACCCCGGGGTTACCGGAAGTGCTCCTCCTCTGGCGTGCCAACATTGAAGCACGTACCACGGGTGATGGTGAGTTAGGGAGTTGTTGCTGTTGAAGAACTTGGGCTCTGCCATGAGGTAGACCATTGTTGCCGGGACGAGATAAGCTAGAAGAAACACCAACATGAGTTGTCTGAGAGAGAGTACATTACAATATATGTATAGTTAAAATTGGAGATGCTCCGTAGAAAAAAAAAAAAAAAAAAGTGGTTTCGTTTGCCTATCCAAAACAGATATTCAACACTAATTGAATCTTACCCATTACCAAAGATGAAAGGGTGCGCTAAGGACGCCGGATGCACAGTGTTGCTCATCGGAGCAAATGTGGCTGGTGGAAAATTCCAACCGTGTTGATTGAGACGAATATCACGGACGTAGGCTGGCACGGCAAACCCAGGCGCCGCCCTGGAACCGTTATCCCGACGGCCGGAAACTGTGAAAATGTCTGAAGCTACACCATCAGCATGATCATGAAGAAAATTGAATGCAAGAATTATTAATATCTCCCCTTAAAGGGATTGAGAAAATAAAGTGAAACTTACTCCTATTTGGGGGTGCCACCATATCCCTGCAAATTTTAAACAACATTGTGTTAGGAAAATGAAATAGGTGACTTAGTGTCCTTTGCTTAATTTGGATCAAGGTTTGTGAATTAATCGAATTTTGACCCGAATATGATCTGAGATCCTAAGAACGAATTCGAATATGATATATTATATATTATATTTCATAAAAAAATAATACTAAATATAATTTCGATTGTGATATATGAGATTGAGTTGCTATTTAATGAAATTGAATTAAAATTTAAGTTTAATTTCAATTTCCTTGTTACAACAGTTAATAAATAGCTAGTTATTGCAAGCCCAATAAAGCACCAAAACCCGAATAAAGGAGAAGAATCATGTTATGTAGCTAACATTCTTGTATATAAACTTATAAATAACGAAACCCGCCGCCGCCGCCTATACGGAGAAGATCTTTCTCTTCTATGAAATGGTGAGGCCAAAATTAACAGGCTAAAAAAAAGGAAAAAAGCCTATTAAAAGTAGGAATAAGGATTTGCCCTAGGTTGGAATAAGGAAAGCGACCCAGTCAACCCAAACAATTGGTGATTTGTTATCCTACTCGTAGAACTTATGATAAGTCCTATTTCCCTCCAAAGAAAAAAAAATGAAAAAAGAAAGAAAAATACTACTTGAACTTAATGTAGAGATTTAATTAATTACAACTGCTAGATTGAAATCCATTTGAAAAAATATATTTTTCCGAGTGAGAAAATTAACAAATAAGACTTACCCTAAAGGAAAAGGAGCTCCATTGAATACATTGTAATTCCACCACCGAGCGTCAGGGGGCTGCTGAAACACGTTTAGAAATGTCATAAAAGCAGTAAGAAATATTTGTCTCACAAATTATTGAATGCATAGCCATGGACAAAATGGAAGCTTTTGTAGACACACACACAATTGTTAGACCAAAAGCAGTTTTTTAGTGTAAAAAATAAAATTTTTGGTCAATTTTGAGCCTAAATTAAAGTGGGATTCATTAGTTATTTCGAATAAATTTTAGTGGGTTCATATTCTACTCCGTGAAGAGTATAACGTGAAATATTCACTTGCTCAAATCGAGTAAGAAATAAATGAGAAAATAGGCACCATAGTGACCCTTTTGAAGAGTGAAAATAAAATATGTGCAATGTGAAGTTTGACACCAATCCCACATTAGTTGAGTAAGAAATTCAACATGAGCATATATAACTCAAGTTTGCTCTATGGGTTGGACCCCAAGGGGTACCACAATTTTATGAGCGGAGCGAGCACCTACATGTCGTTGGGTCTACCACACGCGTGCCGCCCGCCTTGCCACGACCCGGCCAGGCGGGGCTCGGGTGCAAGTGTGCTTTAGACCAAGCTCTATCTTTTTGGAGAAAATTCATTTAATTTAATTGGGCATAAATTTCTTAACCCGAAATTAATTTCGGTATTTGCTCCAGTTCAAACCTGTTTGATAGTTCAGATTTGCTCCAGTCCAAAATTTTCAAGGTGTCTACTGGCTGAGTCAATTTTAGTTTATGGGTTGTGTCCTTTAATAAGGTGACTATCCAGAAAGTCACCAATGCATCTATAAATATCCAAATCATGCATTCGTTTTATTCATTCAAATAATCAGATTGTTTTTGGCATTAAATGTATTACATTTCAGCATTTTAAGGCAATACATTTGGAGAGTACACGACACAAGTTTTGGTTCGCTATACGAACAGATTGAAGTGCTACTTTTGTTCATGGAAGATCATTATATCCTGGGAGGCAGACGTTCGAATTCTATAAGCACCGTGTGTGGGGGCAAAATCTGTTTTAAGGATATAATGTCAAACACTAGCCTTGATCTACTACGAGTTCAATAACAGTTCCTGTTCTGCAACCGGGTTAGTTTTTATATTAATTTGATATAGAGTTACGTGTATCTGTTTGTTGTAACTCTTTCGTGTTTACTATAACTGTTTTGATTTGTGTTACGGTTTTACAGTTCACATTTACTGTTTGTTTTATTTTAAGTTACGTGATATCAGATATAGCAATAAATAATTTTACAATTTTTAAAACACCTCAAACAACAACAATTACGTCATTGTTGACACGTAGTTTAACCAACTAGTTAATAATCATAATGAATTGTAAGTAATTAATTTAATACACTAATTATAAGATCGGGTGGTTATTGGATATAATTGGAAAGTGGATTTTATTAGATCTATAAAGTGGTTTTATAATTAATTGACAATATCACACGTAAATAATCACGTGTATCACCATACGAAATATTGAATATATGTTGGAAAAGTTGACAAAAGTACAACTATTGTCAAATTTATACTCCGATTCATTCAAATTAGAGCAAAATTTTAATTTTTGGTATGGTACAGAAAAATTTGAATATCACAGAAGAAGAGCAAAGAAGTTGAGAAAAGGCAAAAGGAACAAAAAAATTTTTTGGTGAAAGCGGTTAGGGATGTTCGGTTAGAGTACGCACGCCTCGATTAATCTCCTTTTTGATTTGGTCAAAGGCTATTCACGTTGAGATTAAAATAATTATGAGGGTTAAATTTCTCGTGGCATGGTTCTAAAGAGTTGTCAAATTTTAAATTCAGGACATCTAGATTTATAATTCATCTCGTTACCATTAAAATGAATATTTTAAAAGGAAGGGTTACTAAGAAAAATGTTTGTTTTTTACTACCTCAAGATAATAAAAGTCGTCATCATCAACATCGTCGTTGTAAATGCTTTGCTCGAAACCTCCAGCAGCAAAGAGCCATTCGCCTTCCTCAGTTACACGACAATTTGGGCACAGCATGACCTTTTTAACGTTGAACTCTGAACCTATGCAGTCTGAAACTCAATGCAAAACAAGGGCACAAAGACACATTAAAATAAAAGCAGTACTGGTATAACAAGATAATTATTTGTGATACGATGCGAACTCGATACAAAAACAAATGCTATATATACTCATATATAATGTCTATTAAAGGACTTTAGGCTTCAAACTGAAATCCATGATTAAGCTACTTCTCAAATTGCCTTTTTTTTTTCGGTGCAAGAAGCAAAGATTCCATTTTTTTTTTCTGATATCGATGAATTATTCTAATCTCACGCTGTTTGAACTTATGGATGCAATGCAAAACTCGGTTTTATGCAACCCTTTTTATGATATCAGTGAATTATTCCAATCTCGTGCTGTTGGAACTGATGATGCAATGCAAAACTCGATTTCATACAAATTACCCGTTAAGAACTTTCATCGGCTAAAACCACATTATGAGAGGCATGTGGGACTAACCTGTGATTTATATGGAAAATGTTAGATTTAAAAACTTGATTTGATAAATCATGATCATTGAATTGGTAGTGAGTCCCAATAAATACTGAGAGCTCAAAATTAAATCAATGACAAGTTCTTAATTCTGTATCATTTCTCAATTTATATAGCAGTTTCTTGTAGATTTTGGTGGGTGTGTTCTTGGGTGGTGAAGCTGCAAGTGTCTATTAACTGATTTTCTATATACTGAAAACAGACATTTTATGGAACAGTTATAATCTGATAAGCAAACCGCTAACAACCGGTGTAGGGTAAACCACCACCTCTCAGGTCTCCCAATTCTACCATAAAAACCAATGATAGACAATAATTGCCCCTCGCATGATTTCAGATATTCGACTTTAGTATACACCAGTTATTGATTATAATAAGGTGCATACTAAATAACAGCAAGTATAAAACTATAAACCACAAAAACAAAAACAAGAACAGACAAAAAAAGACAAAGAAAGAACAAAATCAACATTAAAAAGAAGACAAAGAAAAAAAAACCCTAAGCAGATAAAGAAAAAGAAAAAACCAGTGTACACAGACCCAGATGGAAAACATGGCCACACTGAAGCCTTGCTGTTGATCTGCCATTGTTATCAACAACAGCTTCCAAGCAGATGGAGCACTGCCGAGCAGATGAAGCATTCACTAGAAAAGATGGGTCTGATTGTCCCATGACGCACACAAACCTCTCTGTCACAAACAACCTAGACCTAATAACCTTTAAAAACTCAGCAAAGAAGAACACTCCTCACACATAAACTTGTACATGCACATATATATATATATATATATATATATATATATACACATATGTATACACTCACTCTCTCTCTCGTTGTGTCCTGGTTGGCAGATGGTTCTGTAAAAGGAAGCACCAACATACCAGTATGGAATGATTTGGAAAAGTTACTTTTATATCCGGTAGTGTACAGTCCATGGATGATATGAAGCATGAACAAATGAGAAATGAACACGTATGGTAAAGTGCCACATGTCACGTTTGAATTGGTGGATATTTGGTGGTATAGTGGGAATTGGCTGTACGATAGCTAGCAACTTCATTTTTCTTGTAAGATTTGAATTGTTGACCGCTAACGTTGAAAATAGAAACAACATAAAAGAAAATGTTGCAAGGAATTTATTTTTTATTTTTTTTAAAAAGAAGTAAAATATCAACCATTTAATCCTATTGCATGGGTGATTTAATTGGTAAGCAAGTCTTACTCTCACTTTAAAAGACACTATTTTTTGAATTTGGACCCGACTAATCTAAAAATTACTTAGACGGAGCGGACAAATATTTAATATTCACAATAGATCATGAATTTATACCCATAAACTTAAAAGTCATAATTAGTTATTGCTAAAATGGAAAACAAAACGGAATGTACATGATTTTTAACATGTATAACCATCAAACCAAAGATCAAAGAAAGGCTAGACAATAAATTATATTAAATAGCAACTGTATCAGATTGTCGCGTGCTAATACCAGTCAATAATGACGTATGTGCATGAAGTATATCCATCATGTTGACATATTATGCAGTTTACGTACTTATTCAATGCAATTCATTATTAATTATTCACTGCATGTACGAGATATTATTTTTGGACGGTGATAATATGTATCAGTGTCGATCGTGTGAAGCTCAAGTTTAATAGGTATCGATGTGTTTTGAATAATATCAATCTGTATAGTAAATTATGAACCCAAACCTTAGTTTTCAATATGAATTTATCAATGCATGCCGGAATATATTTTTCTAATCAAAAAAATCTCTCAACTGCGTGTTATTTGGACTTATGTCAGTTACAAGATGTGTTTACTTATCGACAAACCCGGCCTGTCCATTGCATTAACAAGGGCATCTCTTATTAGTCTCGAACTTGAAACATCGAATTATTAATTAATAAACTCAATGTCTTCTAAATTCCAACCTGCCTTGTTGGGATTTGGACCCTCTTCGTTACAATTTTCTTTTCATTTTAGTCGAGATTCATTTTTTTGGGTAGATAAATAAATCTTATGTTTAAAAACATATAAATATTACAACAAAGTTCAAAACACGTCTCGAAATATATATATAGAGCAAAAGAGAAGGAAGAATGGAGAGGATGAGTCAGTGTTGGAACATGCCATTGAGAATCAACCAAAGTAATTCATAAACTTTACTTCCTTCAATTTTAGTTTCAATCTGCTAGTAACCTGCAACTGGGAGAATAATGGAGGGATAAGCGAGAAGGCCCAATAACTAGAATAAATTCACAATTGGAACCGAATTTGAGTCTGTTGACTCGAACTCATTCAGCGTAGGGTCTCAATTGGAACATTAGAATGATACAAGTCGATCAATTGTATCGCATGCACATATAACTCAATTGAAACATAAGTCAGACTATACTCCTTTCTTACCTTCCTATTCTTTCCTTAGTTGTCCTTATACACATTAGTTGCACACACATGGCTGATTTTCAAGAAAATATTCAATGCAATAGTGATATTATATTAGTACTAGTTGATGCACACGTACCATTTTGAATGTGACTTGTAACAGTTCATATTAGAGATTTCTCTAAACTTGTTTTAATACAACTATTTTTTTTTTTTTTTGTAAATATGATTGTATTTTATTGATGGGAATAATTGACATTACAACTAAAGGGGAAAATTTGTTAAAATCCCATTAAACAACACCTGAAGAATTGGAACTTTTACATACAACAATTGTTAGCACAATGTTTGGAACCTTTCAAAGACCTCCCTATCCATTTGTTAGTCTGCTATTGTACCCATAAAAGCCACGAAATCTGTTGTAAGAATATTCCAGAACAACTCATGAATGGAAGTCCAGATTTTCTGCAAATAAGAACAATGGCAGGAAAAAATCTTAAAAATTGCATTGCCATATTGTTATTTTTTAAAGAACAATGAAATAGGTCTGTATTAAATACATTTTCTGTAAGTTTGAGGGGTAATAGGAGGTTTAAACTTCTGAATCGAAATAAAGCAATACACAATAAAATCTAATAATATATATTGTGGTTGAAATGCAAATGAAAAAATTGTTTTACTATATTAGTTGTGTTATCTATAAAAGACTTGCACTTAAAGGGGTAAAGTCAATTAGACCACCTAAGAAGTTGAGTTGCCGGAATGAAAACCAAAGGGTAATGCATAGAGAATCTTCTCAAGGAAATATAACAGCGGTTTTTATGTCAGCCCATTGAAAAAGATTATTTCCCACAAGCAGCAGTTACACTTACATTCAAGATCCCACAATGTCTATATTCCAGCAAAAGGACCAAAATCAATGGTTATTCTTCAGAAATGTTGTATTTACAAAAAGATACTCATCCAAACATTTGATTGGTCATCAAGATTCTAATATAGTATCTATTAAACCATCATTATGAGGGGAAAATTTAAAAGTTTGAAAGAACATAGTCATGAAGTTATAACAGTTATTTCCCTTTTCTTTTGGAAAACAATGCCCATACTCACCTGCTTCGAGAGGAACTGGGGAAATCAACTCAAATGCAGCACTCACATTGCCTCCCAACATAACTATCTTAATATTTTCTGGCAACTCCATTTTACTGATAATATCTGTAGTTCGCATGTAGAATTGAGGCCTGTAATTTGAGGGCTCCACCTTCATCTTTTTGTGAGGGCATATATCTCCGCCTCAATCCTCTTGTATGTTTTCACAGAACCAGGCTTCGTAATCACCTGTTCAAAAATAAAACAGCAGCAGATAATGAAGTTACAACCTTCCAAGTCTTATTTCACTATTTAATACTAAAATCAGATTTAAGTTTCATCTTATTTTCCTGCAGATGAGCAGAAACTCCTACGTATCCCTAACAATAAAAAAATGATTCTAACTTTAGTCTGTGAGAAGGGAATGATTGATCTAACAAAAAGAACAGACACATGGTTTTGCTTCTAACTTTCAAGCATATGAAAATTCGCTGAAGTTCTCATATTTGGAATTTGCATAAATTGACTAAAGAATTTACAAGATTGGTTCTACTCTACACACTGCTCCTGGTTCAACATATAGTACTGTGCAGATTCAGTTACTTAGTTTACCTGTCCTCGCTGCACATCGTCCTGCTTTAAGCCACGTAGAAGAAGACCTACATTGTCGCCCGCCTAGTAAAATATTAAAGATTGCAATCAGTTCTGAGCAAAAGAATTAGTAGCTTGAAATGTTTAACATTACTCACTTACATGTCCAAAATCCAAGATTTTCTTGAACATCTCAACACCAGTCAATGTACATTTCAGAGTTCCCTACAGAGGATAGAGATGTCAATGTTAGAAGCAATCATTCATAATCAAGTTAGACTACAAAGAATAAAGCAGGATCTTCAAAAAAATGATCACTATAAAGTAAATGCATCATATTTCATCGCTAATGACTTCGTACATTCCTTGTGGGACAAAATCATCTGAGCGAAGAATTCATGACATTCTCATTCTCATTAAAAAATTTAAAAAAATCTAAATCTCTATTTGGTTGGCTTGAAACCAACTGAATTTTTGAAAGAGAATATGATGGGATCCACTACAATCACCCATAGTTATGTACATTAGGCTGTATTTGACAATAAGAAATGGAAATGGAAATGACTCATAAAACATAGCCCAAATAAATGCATAACCAACACAGCTAAGAACCCACATGAAATGATTCCCCTTGGAGAAAAACAATGTATCAAACCAAAGTAATCCCTAAATTGCACATTAGAAGCAGTTGTATTATTAAAATGATCAACCAAGGCAACAAGATACTCGTAATATCTATCTCCACAAAGCTTCATTTTGCTAGAAATATTATTTAGGTGTCCATTATGAATTTGTTTGTTTACATTCTTCAACATTAAAACAAAAATCAAAAGAGTTAATAACCAAAACCAAGATAAAAAATTCAACCAAGAACCTCAATTTTTAGGACAATTCAATGAAACCAGTGGAAGAATATCACCAATGTTTCTAGATTTAGATAATTTAGGAACTCCTACTTTGCAAGTGTTAGAAGAAAATAACAAGTCCCAAATTATATTCATACCCAATACCTAGTCCAATTCCTCGAAATGGACTTTTCAATGAGGGTGCCTCTCAAAAGCATGCTGGGTACACCACTTGTTTGCTTCTAATGACGTGACTGCACAAGCACTTGAAGAACGTGCGTTAACATCCTCCAATTTTTCGGTCTCAAGGCCCTGTAATCCACTTAAGCTCATAGTGTTGTGCTTTAATCCATAATTTTCCATCTCAAGCAACAATGGCAGCAAAGCTTGATGCCATGTCAGAAAATCAACAACACAAAAGCTTAGGCTCAGAGAACAGATCCAACAATATGCATCAATTAGGCTCTCAATAGCACTTTGTATATATATCTATTGAACCTCAATGACCATGCTTCATAGAGACCTTCAAATGAAGCCATATTCTGTCATTTGAAACTTATTATAACAGGATCATAAAGAAAAATTCCACTACCTTGTACCCTTCCTAGACATTTCTTCTAGTAATAGTAAGGCCACCAAACCAATAAGAGATAACCCACAAGCACCTTCTAGTACTGCAGTATTTGAAATGCATGTTCCAGATCTGCTGGAGTGCATTTTCAGTGATGTTAGGACATACAAACTATGAGGAGATCCTATCTTCCCTCCTTAAAAATCCACCCCATAGAGAAAAAAGCTATAGGATAGCCATTTCACAGCTAATAAATAAATAGATTAAACTACATCAGTTCTATATGTTCAACTCCAACTACTCTGATCCCTCTTTATCAATTTATTTATGCTTCATAACGCCTAAAACAGTATGTATAGAAGGAAATACTCTTACCTTTGATCAAGAATAGCAAGTAATTATTTTCCTTTGATAGCATAGCGACATAATACAACCCTATTTTGTCAACTATTCTTGAATTAAAACATTTTCACAATCGAAAGAGACATGGAACTTAGGAAAAAACCAATACCATAGCTATTTCCTGTTATCATAGACTGTCCAGTATGATCTATTTTAGAAAATATTTTAAGTGAATAATAAAATTACAGAATGAAGCAAGAAAACATTAACCAATAGCTGAACAAAATAGAAAACATTAACCAATTGCTAATACATCATTTTTTTTTAGCAGTAGTAATACACATCAAATTAAAAAATATAATTCTGTGGTAAGATTTTTGAGCCTCAACTTTTCATCTACAGACTCCAAACAGAAAATATCTAAACAAAAACATTGCAGAAACAATAAAGATTGCTAATAAGACAGTACAGTGCACAAGTGTGTTTTAACATTAATTTCAGCTTGGGTTCTTTTCTGGGGTTTTTTTTTTTTCATTTTGGGGAATTAATTTAATATTGGTTTTGTGACACTTCTCATAGTGCTTCAAGATTGAGTTTGTAATGAACATGGTAAGCTGGACATGGGATAAGCAAAAACTGACACAATTGTTCTCAAGTGAGGATAAAGGAAGAATGGTAGCATTAGGTTGCTCACAATAAGCGTAAAACTTGTCGGGCCCAATATAAGTTGGAAGAATATTTTTCTTGGTTGAGTTGAGTTGGATTTAGTTATGGTAAAACTGTGATGCCCTTTTTCCTGATTAGCCAATTTGTGGATACAATCATTTTTCGATGACATCATCAACTTACTTTCATCAAATTTATGTTGTATAATGCCTATGTTGCTTCCATTTTCCATTCCAAATTTTGCACTCAACTCAGAAGCTTATCAATCTGGCTTAGGAAATATGCAGCATTTGATTCTCTTCTAGTCTCATTATTGTTTGTAATATTATATATTTAGATTGTGTCATTTAGTACTCACCTTTCTTATTCTTTTCATGCCAGTGTATAACATATGCAATTTCAGACACTTATAATTAAGATTTATAGCTGTGTTTTTTTTTGGAATTCCGGTTTATTGTTCCATAGTATATACATTAGTTGAATCATAACCCGTTGAGTTCTTTTCACAATATATAGAAAGTGACCACTTAAAAGCTGAGTTCCTATCTGAACCTAACAAGTTAAAACACAAACCCACCACAAATATATAAAGATACCGAGTCAATTGAAAGCAAGAAACAGTAGACAATCAATATGTTAGTTATAGTATTTGCGAAAAATAGCAATTTTTCCAGAAAGCTCATGCTCATCTAGCATTCTAAACAAGATAATTCAAAATAAATGGCAGGTAAGGTGAAATTGTTAATAAACAAAAACTCGTTACCTAATGATGTAATGCCAAAACACAACAGGCAGCCAGCGTCTGACAGAGAGAGGCGAAGGGTTTCGAAGAATTTTTTGGACAGAAAAGGGCGATTGTAAATAGGATTTTGGAGAAGCTCAGCTCAGCAGTCTTTTTTATTAAACAAATTAATTGTTGGAATGTGTATAGCCACAACCAAAGCATTAAAAGAAAGAGAAAATGTATGCCTAATTGAAATCTATAATGGGTAACTGATTTTGTAATTGAATACATGTAATTAAAAAAAATTGAGGAGAGAAAGACTGAGAAAGGGACGGTGAAGGGGGGGTGGTGTGCTCTTCTCTAATCTATGAAAAAGTAGGGAAGAAAGAGATAGAGAGAGAGAAGAGGGAGAGGGAGTCAGAGAGAGGCAGAGAGTAACGGTGAGAAACTAAACCGTAGGTCTGTGAATTTAAGAGAAGAAATAAGGAGAGAAAGTAGGAATAGAGAGGTTAATGGGGAGCAGTTAATCTAAGAAGGACGTGGATGACATAATTATAATGTTAAAGGATAAAATTAGAAATAAATTATTTTTCAAATATGCTGACTTTTTAAAATAGTATAGATATAGATCGTTAACATATATAGTACCTTCAACTAATAATAAAATATTGAATAATTAAAGTGAACTCTAATTTAAGTATTATTGACTTATATAAAAAAAGAAAATGTATAATTATTGACTTATATGGATAAATAGTAATTAGTTTATGTACAATTTATTTCCTTATTTGTTTACACATCAGTAATTAAGAATATTACGTGACAATATTAACGTAATATTACCGTTGTAATGAATATTTTGTCATGATTTTCAACCCATTAATACGACTCACACTACCTAACTCTCACACACCCACACGTCTTGTGACACATCCCCATAATGGACGTTTGTCCATACTATACGTTCTCTTAATTTTTTTTAATTTTATATAAATTTAGATATTTAGATCTTAAACGCGAAGTTAAAATAGACAAAAAACACGATATCAAATTGATGAGTTAAATTTTATTAGATCTTAAATATGAAGTTAAAATTGACACCACCCATTAGAACTTTTATTTAAATGTGTCGGTGTAGTGTAAAATACTAATAACCCGATTTTGGCATGACAAACTATTTTAATAAGTATTGTATTGTTCTTATTTTTTTCATTAGGTCATTTTAAATTTGAGAAGACTTTTAGATGGGTTTGCCAGCCTGTGGTTGAAGTGGAATATTAGTTTGCAGGGAGAAATATACTCTAACCTTGGGTTTTTCCTTCAAGGATTATATAAGTCAATTCGAGCACGATATGATTAATAAATATGTCAGTTTATTGTAAAAATATTAATTAATTGTATTGGAGGTCCTTAAAGTATAAAATTTGTCTTATTTTGATCTCCAATATTTCAATTGTATTATTTTGACCCATGAAATATTGAATATGTTTTTATATGGTCCCTTAAACAGACAATGTCTAAATTTCTAACAAATTTTTATCATAAACTTATCACGTAATACCTAAATATGAAAAAAATAATAATTTTGATAGTTCTTAAACAAAATTTAGGTAGCTCTTGACATAAAAATGTGTAATATGGGTAGCTTTTAACCAAAATTTGGATAGCTCATGATCAAAATTGTGTAATTTGGATAGCTATTTAACCAAAATTTGAGTAAAAATTTGGTTAAAAGTTATTCAAATTATTTTTTTGTCCACATTTAAAAATCAACTAATAAGTTGATAATAAAAAAATCGTTAGCAATCTGGACGCTGTCTGCTTGAGAGACCATATAAAAAGATATTCAATAGTTCAAGAATTAACATGATGCAATTGAAATATTGTGGACTAAAATGAGACAAATTCATACTTTAGAGACCTCCAGTATAATTAATCCTAAAAATATTTGATATTAATAAATGAATAAATATAATTATAAGTAACTATTTCTCAATACGAACACAATATAATAAGACCCAAAAATAATACTACGTGTGTGTTGTATAAACTTTGATTTTATTGTGTTTTATTCAAATACAACTACGTATTGTATTGTAGATTATTGTGTATAGTTTTACGGGGTCGAGCATGGATCCAGAGGGTAGTCTGGTGTTTCTCAACTACGCGGAAAATGGCATTGATCCAATTTTCTTGTAGTTTGCCCATGGCTTGAAGAAGGCCGAGGACTAAAGGTTAATGATTAATGGCGTTTGATATAATAAATATTAATTAGTTCTTGTTGTTGCCAAATGCCAAGGTTTCCATTCAATTTCTGTAGTGTGTAATGTTTTCCAGTCCACTGCCTGTTTGTTTGGTGTTATTTCTGTACTACTATTAACATTAGTGGTAATAAAAATAATTTGATTTATGTCTCTCTATTGTTTGTGTTGTGATCGTGTAGTATGGTGAATAATCAATCAGTTAAAAAAGATTATACCGTGGCATCAACGTAGGTAGGCACGTTAATAATAATCTACAAGTTTAAAAAATAGTTACGAATTTCATTGAATAAATGCACGACGACTAACTGTCTATATTGATTGTAACCATTGGGTTATTAATCAGTTTCAACATTAAATGCACTGCATAATCAATTCAATAGTTATAATTGCATGAAGTTCCTAAATTATCTTCCCAACATTTAAGGGCGGAGCCACTCGGACCTTTGCCCCCATTCAATTTCATTTTGGAACAAAATTGTTCATATAGATTTATGTAAAGTATAAATTTATCTCCACAAAAAAAAAAAAAAAAACTCGTTCATTTTAATTTTATTTCATAATTTCTCACATTTAGAAACTCTTAGTCAATTGAAGTTAAATAATGTTTAGTTACTTCAACTTCTCAACATGTAATTAAAAAATTATTTTAAGTCTTGTGATTATCCCTCTCTGTATCTAGTATCTTTGCTAATTGAATAGTAACAGTGAATTAAGTCTTTAAACTATATCTCTGAATTAAGTACATAAAATAATTTTATTGTTAAAATTTGCCCCCACTAGGACAAATTTTTAGCTCTGCCCTTGCTAGTATTGAATGCACTATACTTTTAATTTAATGGTCGTAATGAATTAGGATCGCAAATTTGGTCCAAATAATATTTTTCATAATATTAATGTAATAAAACAGATGAATTTTTATGATAAAGTACAACAATGATTCAAATCGTTTAAATTCAGAAAGCACACACTTAGTTGTGTATTGCGCGAGAGACTCTTACTTGCATTACCTATTTAGCTCTCTCCCCTACGCTTTTGGGGGCTATGGGGAGAGAGCTATGAGTCCATTCTCTCATTCCCAATCGGAGGAGTTAATCAATTATCGAGATGGAGATATCAATACGAAACTTATTACTATTTAGAGTGAGTGACTCATTAAGTCTTTCTCTCGAGTCGTTGTAAGGTTCAATTGTCACTTATGATATAACCAAACCCTTGACTACTTCTTGTACAAGTTTGAATTGTATTACTGAATGACATGATTGGCGATGTTCTATCAAAGTACAAAGGTAGTTAAGTTTGAATCTTGACAATCCCTTCAAGTCAAGTTATGAGGTATTTATCTTTCATGAATACATTAATTTCGGCATGGATGGTTTACTTTTGATCAAAATTGGAGAGAGGATTAATCGAAGTGTATATAAGTTGGTTAACCATTGAAAAAAAATATAATAAATATAAAAAGCACTAAGGTTGCTATGTATACCAATGAACATAAAGAAGTAGTCAAATGAGTAAATTAAAAAGAAAGACTCTTGCTTTTATAGTACCAGTACATGGAATTAGAGATATGACAAGAACCAGTGCAATCCTTTCAGCCACATAGTTTTGGGGAGCAGAGAGCTAATGTCTCTCAATTCTTCATCTTGGGCTTCTTCACGATCATCACTGAGCTGTGAGCATGGTGAGCACAGTAGTCGCTAACGCTGCCCAGAACAGCCCTGGGGAAGAATAAATAATATGGATAAGTCTATGGCACCAAATAAGTATTGTTGGGATGATATCAAAAGCTACTGCAAGATAAAGTTGATTCTACGATTCAATATGGCAGGCAAGTTCATGATAATATGAGGTTGTTTAGGTTCGATCCAAACTTTTTTTTACTTGAGTTGTTACTCTTCTTTTTAAACCGTAACTTCACCTCAAATGAGTTATAATTAGCGTTTATATATATTTCGTTATAAATTTAATACGATACTAAACTGGGATCACTACCCTAGTGGTGTACCTTTTGAAAGCGCCATAACCATGGCTGCCCAAAACCAAGATAGCTGCATGGTGTTTGTCTACAGCATCACACATGACATTCCTAGCATCACCTTCGGTCACTTCCACTGCTACATCCCCCACCTGCACAGGAAAGGTTTATGTTCTCTCAAGTTGAATGCAACAATACCCACGATGGTCAAATCGACCCATTATGCATATAAGTCGTTTTTTCATTAAGCTACTGTGAGTGGTTTGCCATTGAGAAAGTGGCGAAGATTGAAACTAATTTTCAAGTGAAATAGCATGATGATCCATTGAAATGAAAGGTATCATCCAGACATTTTCTATTACACTTGCATTTAATTTCAATCAATCATAGATCTTTTATTGTAAATGGGTGAGAGCTTACTTATAAATAACAGGTTTTACTTAAATTTATGATAATTAACTAATTTATCATCGAATGAGATTGAATAAAAACTGCAGTGGAGATTGAGAAAACTCAATCCCAAATCTATGATATGCAATGGTGCAATTTGACTGCCAGAACTCATACTACTGGTGCCGGTGATCCGGTGGCCAATTTCCTTCGGTTTTTAAAACTAGAGTCTAAGGACATTCTTTACCGTTGAACCAAAAAATAAATAAATACATAAATATCACACACCGATTTACTGCTACATAGCTCCTTTGTTCTCTTGACAACCTGCTCAGCTGCCTTCTTCAGATCCGCTTCCACCAGTGGTATCACCTCGTTAGTCCCTGCATGTAATTATAAGAATGTTGACGTCTTGCTTTGTTAAAAAATAAATTAGAAAATACGATATTAAGATAATAAGGTTAAAATTACACAATTGAATATTCTTGTATGAGTGTATGTGTATATATATATCCACATATGCTTAAAAACTGACGCCCAAGTGTTTATATATACATCTAGTCTTATATTTAACCGAAGTAAATGATACCAGGTCCAGTAAATCCTAAGACGGAAGTTGGAGTATTTCTTGCATGAACAACAACGAGCTTAAAATTAGAGCCCGATCCAGCTTTGAAGAAATGGTCTAGAGTCCATTCAAGAGCGTAGAAGCTGTGATCACTTTCGTCGATTCCGACCACCATCACTTGTTTCTCTGCCATGGCTTAGGGCTGTGTGGGTTTTCTGATATTCTCTCACCTCCTGTTTTTGAGCACTAAAAACAGATAGCTCAGTGTTTTGCATGAGAATGCATGGTAGCTAAGGGTGGTTTTATTAGAGTACGTCGAGAGAGAGAAAACATGTTTGTTTTGCTTTTGAGGTCTAGATTTTTTCATGGTCCGTCAACAATGTGCGGTCGTTGATTTGAAGACGACTGTGATGATGCTTTTAGAAGGAAGCATGAGGTAGCTAGCTATGCTGAAGACTAGGTCTTCAAAATGGACGGCTTAGAAAATGTTGAGGGTTGAGTGGGTTAAGGCTATATATTATGCAATTCCTTCATTTCCCGACCTCTATAAATCATGTTTTGTGTCGGGTTTGTGTAGTATCTGAATTATGTTAAGTTACAATTTATTTTATCTACACTCCACTCATTTATACTTGCATATAACCGAATTTATACTTGTGTAATCTTTGAGACTTGGACAAGAGAGACTATAAATCCCGAAACTTACAACTAAAATCAAACAAAGGATTTAAAGGTTGATTGGACTATTTTGGCAAAGCTCATCTTCCAAATCCCACTCAACACCACAACCCAAAGAAGCCCTTTATGGGCTCCAAGCATAATCCACCAGTCACTAGTAGGCTATTTTGTTGCCCTTTTCTTTGGAGGTAATAGCTCTGCACCTCATTCCATCTTGTCCAAACCATAGACATAGATTAATCCGTCAAATTTAAGAAGCAAACCTATCATATGTAAGAGATATTTCTGACCAGTAGAGAGAGAGACATGGGTCAAAACATCAATAGAAAAATTCATTGCCGTAAACAAATTTCCAAAGTGAGTTTTTCTTTAAACATTCATCAGAGATATGAAGATTCGAGACTAAACTACTAAATAAAACATGAAATCCATGTCATTCATCGTTAACTAAATACTAACAGAAACAAGATACATGGTATAATTCTTATCTTATACACACCAACTCAATCATATATTGTAGCAAAACATTATATTCGTTTAATTCCCAACAAACAAATCAAGGGAAATGCAACCCCCCCCCCCCCCCGCCCGCTTTCTCCCTCTCCAACTCCATTTTTTTTTTATTTGATTCGATTGTCAATTTGTGGTGGATAAACAGCTCAAAAGGATGCAGGAGCTTAACCCTAACAAGTCAACAAAATGATGCAAACTTTAATTCAAATTTTCTCTCCTAATTACTGGATTCTACCCTCACATGCTTCAACTTAAAGCAAGGATTTTTTTATTTTCCTCATTATGTATACCGAAAGTCATGATAAGTTAGGCCAGTGTTCATGGGTCCACTTTGAGATCCACCAGCTTTCATCCTTCTTCCCTATGGCCCCCCCCCCCACACACACAATATCCTAACCTCTTTTCAAACTTTTGAAAAATTCCTCGCAACGGCTTTATATAGTTTGAGAATGTCTATAGTTCATTTATAATATAATACGAAGCTTTGAATCCATGATGTACTACTTCCTTTTTCATACCAAGTGTATTCGTATTAAAAGATGATCACCCTCATTTGGTGCTGGTCCTTGAATTTAAAAGACCCAAGATTAGAAATATTTAAAGATGTATAGTTCTCAAAAGTTTAAAAATAGAATGGATTAACGGCCAAGAAAAAAAAATCATAAACAAATTAAATTGATTGACAATTCATCTTGGGGAAAATTGATTGATCATTAGGGTTTAAATTAAATGTCCTTCCTATGGCTTTGATCTTAGGGTGTCAATTTGTGTCGTGTCGTGTCGTGTGACTCGTGCATCGGATAATTTTGTGTCGTGTCGAAACTCACGAAAAAAAATTATTTAGTCTGTTTTAAGTGTCAAATATTAATTTAGACTATTTATTATGCGTATTTAATAATTATATAAATTTTATAATTGTGTCGAGTTTGTGTTGACGACTCCGAGTTTGGTCCCCTCATGCCATGTCTATTTTGGTGGGGCCTTATAATTAACACAAATTTAAAAATTAAATAATTTGTCACATAGTTTATATATGGAGCTTAATTTTTTTAATTATTTTTTATTAATTTTTGTAAGTAAATGTGCATCTGTATGCATATAATTTGACGCTCTTAAACAAACTCACCCTTCTAGATCACATCCAAATTACACTTTTGCCCCACTTCTTGCATGTACTAACTTATTCATGTATAGAAAGCCAACTAACATTTTAAAGGATTGCAACAACTTTTAGGTGAAAATTTTTAAGGCTGTACAATTTACATTAACAATATTTATGGTTCATGTTTGTGAATTGTATAGAAAAAAATGGTACATAAGAAAAGTGCAAGAATGTGGGTCCATCCAAATCAAATTCAAAAAATTGTTATAAAAAATAATCTGTTTAAAAAATATTAATTCACATCCAAATTCGCTTGTAATCAGACATCCGATCTAATTATTCGATTTGATCCATAATAGTATTCCGTCAAAATTTCAACAAATTATTATTTTTTATATCAAATATAAATAAGCAATATACATATATATATTATATAATAAAAATTAACATAAATATATATATTTTATTAGATAGTGATACCATATGACAATGATAACGTCTATTATGGTTGCACCTAATTTTTTTTCCACGACAAAGGATGGTTTTTCTGTCATTATGTAACTTTTGTTTTTACCCCTCCGATAACGTCCAGTCCGTGGAAAGATTAGTAATAACACGAGGGCATATTAGTCTTTCAATAAATTCAAATGTGCCGTTTAATTAGTTTGAATTTTTATTTATTTTTTGTTGATATTAGTTTGAATTTTTTCATCTTCTGCCAAATGCCAATATATCAAATAGATAGATAGATACACACAGATATATAGATATAGATATCTCTGTCACAACGTATAATGTATGAACAACAATCCAATACTCTCTTACATTTGGCATAGAGAGAGAGGGGGGGGGGGGGGGGTGAAGACAGAGTGTTGGATTCAATTTATCAGATCGCAACAATAGCAGCGATTTGATCGAATAATACTCATTTCCTCTTCATCTGGTGCTCTATCTCTGTAATAGATATACATACAGGGGTGGGTGTTTTATTTCGATTAGAATTTGGTTCTGACATGCATTGTCTATAGAACAATTTTTTCGGTTATATTTGAATTTATAGATTTGCGTTTGAAGATTACGATCAGAATTGGTTGAATTCCAGACTTGCGTGTGTGAGCACGTTCATGTGTTGCTTTGAAGTGAACTTTTGGCTTCCTTGTAAGTAAATTTTTTTTATTACTTACGAGATTCGTTTCTTATCAAGAATTCGTGATCTATATATGAAATGACAACTTTTTGATTGTGTGTTTGGATATGCGGTTGAAGCGTTGATTAACAGGTCTTGAAAATTGGCTCCGCAACGCCGATCGCAGCGCCACATGGGTGGCCAGATGCAGCAGAACAATGCCGCTTCGACTGCTCTGTACGATGGCTCCCTGCACAATGTGGGTCCCACGAGCGACGCCGGAGATGCAGTCATGGCGCGGTGGCTCCAGTCCGCCGGGTTGCAGCATCTGGCCTCACCCTTGGCTTCCACCGGAATCGACCAGCGTCTCCTACCCAACTTCCTCATGCAGGTATCAGATGCTCAATTGTTTATTTGATAGTCTCTTTTCTGACACTACGAAAATTTAACTTCATTTGCACTGTACTAGACTGACCTATACAATTTGTGTCAGTTTAGTATTACTTGTTTAGCAAAATTTCCTATTGAAAGAAAATGTAGGACTGGTTTGTACTGAATTTTGGTTCATTATGTTATCAGCACTGAATTTCTCACCTGAAGTTTATATAGGATCCACTTTCTGTGGATGGCCAGTTAAATCTGCAATTTAATCTATAGGGTTTGTGGAGTATGTTTTACTTTGCCATTTTGTTGTGTGTCTTGTGTGAGTTTGAATGGCACCTTGTATTATAGCTTATGTATGATGGATATAATGCGGCAGTCCGTGTTATTTTTGAAGGGTTATGGTGCACAATCTGCCGAGGAGAAACAAAGAATTTTCAAGTTAATGAGAAACCTCAATTTTAAAGGTGAATCTGGTTCTGAGCACTACACTCTGACTGCACAAAACTCTGCTGGGATTGCTGCCCCAGATGGTTTTTATTCTCCTGAATTTAGGGGGGATTTTGGAGCGGGGCTTCTGGATCTCCATGCTATGGACGACACAGAGCTTCTATCTGAGGTACAGAAATACATGGTGTGTTTTTAGCCCTACATTCATGGATTCAGAGTAACTTTCTATTGTACTACCTCAGCTGAAGGACATAAAAATAACATTATTCTGGACTAGAGTTTCTTGTTCAGGCTCGTCAGAATTTTCAGATTTTAGACAATCCTAATTGAATTTTCTACTACCCATCCAGTCTTCAGTTTGTCCACTTTAACTTGATTCTTCTTTGTATGTTAAAGATTTTAATTAAATATGGCACTCACATGTTAGTAGATGGGATCAGCTGATCCTTTTGAATCCAAGCTCTGAATTTTCTGGGTATTTAGAACAGTTCTGAAGCTGATGATATGTTATTCTGATATTAAAAAGGAGAAACTGAGGAAGATTATAATTAGGGCTTTTGAAAAAAATTGTAGTTCTTCTGACATATGCATGAGCTAAGAAACGTAATTCACTCTCCTCTATTGCAGATGTACATGATATTAGAAAGGAAGCAGTGGTTCTGTTTATACCTTGCATGCGGATTTATAAACCAAGACAAGCAATGGATAATGTGTCACAAAATGCTGTTTGCATCATCTTAGGCATGATTTTTAGATTTGCAATGATGTATAGTTTCCCTGTTTGCCATCTCCTTAGCATTTTGGAAAAAATGGAGAGTGTGTAGCATCACAATCTCATGCTATTTTCTGTGAATTACTACAGTAGTCTCGTATTGACCATTCTTTGGGAGGACTTCTTGGTGTGAAAAAGCAGTTCCTATTTTCCTTGTTCCTTTATATCAGTTTCTTTGTGTATTTGAGGATGTTTCTAATTTCCTGAGATAGTCGGACAGTTATGAACTAAAATTTTCGGCTATCGTAATTGAGGGAAGCTTCGGTACTTGAGTTATTGACATGATTAAAATGGTGTACCTATTGCACAATGTTTTCACCTATAGCAGAGCTGTTTATATGAATGAGGAGATAAACCTTTTCTGGAGGATAAGTTGAGTTCTTACTGCTATAAATAGATGGATTGATGAGTTTTCAGATGCTTCTCCGTGATTCATCTGTTATTGGGACTCTTTTTCCTCTCTTGCCTCGTATTTTGTATCTTCTTATGCTTGGGATGTTGGGTAGTAAAGTTCAAGATCATGCCTCCAAGAAATCATGCATATATGCACACATAAATACCTTCTATGGTTTCATCAAAGATCGAATTCGGCATGCGGTTTGGATTACCATTAATAGGGTAGACTTCATTGTGGTGAATGCGAACCTTGTGTTTACAGCAGAAACACATTAGGAAGCTGTAATAATTTGTTAAGGAATTGATGTCATGGTTTGTTGGTGACAATAGGCTGTTTTGAACAACAATTTCTTGCTTGTATGGCGCGGAAAGAAATGGCAAGAAAAGACTTGGAGGATTGGAGTTAAATGAGATTTCGTTGATACAATTATATACAATATAAGAGGTGTGTATCATGTAGAGTCTTCTCTTTTTGTATTTGTTTTTTAATGTTTGTTGACAAATAATTGAGGATCAGAGAGAACTAGAGTAAGTTACAATTTTAAAAGGAATCTAGGATGCGTTCCCCACTATAAATTGTTATGGCTGCTTATTGATGTAGTATAAATTGTTATGGCTGCTTATTGATGTAGTAAATATAGCAGACACTGTAGATTTGTGTTCTAATGTTAATGGAGATTAATGTAGTTGTCTGGGCATGCTGATTTGATTGAATATGAGGTTTTATATTGAAGAACATTGAGTTGTGTCCATGTGTCTATTTGTCAAGAGAAGCTACAGCCATTTAACTGAGAATCACTTTGATTTCATCTTTCAGCATGTTATTTCAGAACCATTTGAGCCATCTCCTTTCATGCCTGCTGTCACAAAAGCATTTGACAATAACTTTGATGCAATGGCCAGCCGCCCTCAAAGGGGGCAGACAGATGCACATGAACCCGTTGGATTACCTATGAGTGAAAAGGAAAACAATGTGGCCAAGATTAAAGTTGTGGTATGTTGGTTCCATTGCAGCAGCTGCTCTCTTTCTTTATGTGTGTGCATGTGTGTTTGTATGTCTGCATTTTGTCTGATCTGATCATGGAATAACAGAGGAAACTTTGGTTAGAGTCTCACTTAAAACGGCATGTCTTTTCTTTCCGTAAATTTCTGCCCGATGGTTTCGCTGAGAATTCTTGCAAAGTAATTTGACTCGTATATGTAAGTTGAATGGCACATGCTGGATTTTCTTGCCTGGGCTAAGTTTTTGCTTGCAGGAAAGTCCAATATTCTCTTGTATCACTTTAAAAGGCAATAGACTTCCAAAACATCTATTAAGCTCGGAAAATGACTTAGAATTACTTAAATTTGTTGGGAAGTAATTTTTTTTGTTTGTATACTATGTGCTGAGTTGATCATTATCTTTTATATATATCTTAACACAGGCATGTCGAGGGCAATTATTTGTTATTGGATTTTCACATGAAAAGCAAGGGTGGAGCCAGAATTTTTTTTTTTTGGTGGGCATATTAGCACATTTTAATTTTTTTTTAATTGACCGTAAAAGTTCATAAATTTATATTTATTGAAATTATATTTAATACTTAGAAGTTTAGTAAACATAGAAGATTAAAAATCTATATACATAACATGAACAAAAAAAAAATTAAAACTTCTTATCAAGAATGCGACTAATTATTATCCCTTACAATTGACCATGATATGTTTTTATTATTTGAAAGAGTTACAAATTAATTTTATCAACAATATTTCTTTGATATATAAAATCGTGGTAACAATCTTCCATTTATGATTTTATAGTTTACTACATAACGACACACATTTTATACAATAACGAAATAACCCTACAATTTAAAAAAATTATAAAATAACCTCAAGATATTTAAAACATATTCCAACATGTCTAAAACGTGTCTGAAAGTTAACAATAATATTAATTGCACCTATTTTGAGATTTAATTGGTGAAAACCTAATGGTTTGTGACCATTGGATAGATAGTAGAGTTTATTAAATATTAAGACTCATTATTAGACTTAATATCACAATGCATTATGTCTTTAAATTAGGTTTGAATAACATCATTCGAAAAGTTAACAAACATTTAGTTAGAGGTCTATTCAAATCAATATCACTAGAACGCAATATTAGGGTGGACACAATTCAATATGTCTGAATTTTATTTCAAAAAATACTTGTCTAATATGAAGGAAAATTTTTTTTTTTTTTTTTTGGGGGGGGGGGGGGGGGTGTGTGCTCACCCTAGTCCAAGGGTGGCTGCACCCCAGATGAAAAGTGATTATGTATTGCTGCCTAGTTCCTAAATTTTGTTTGAAATCTATTTACATCATGTGTATCAATTTTCTGAACTTTTTGCAATGTGGTTTGTCTCAGGTACGTAAAAGACCTCTAAATAAAAAGGAAATATCTCGCAAGGAGGATGACATTGTGACTGTATATGATGATGCTTTGACTGTCCATGAACCCAAGCTAAAGGTTTGAATGTGTCTCATTTGTCACTGAAGCATGTTAATTAAATTTCTATGCTGAATTTGATGTCAAAACTGAGTTGATGCTACCTTGGTTTTGAAGTAGCTTCTTTCTGTTTTTTCATGTCCAGTGAAGATTTGGAAGAACTAACTTTTTTCCTGTAGGTGGACTTGACTGCTTATGTGGAGAAGCATGAGTTCTGTTTTGATGCTGTTCTAGATGACGTGACCAATGATGAGGTAACACCTCCCTGTATTAGAGATTGAAGTAAATACTTCTGTGTTCAATATACATGCTTATCACTGAATTCTGCTCTTCGTCGTGGTTTAAGATCCCGGTAAAGAAGTCTTAACTTTGCTCTTCACTTATTCATGCTATTCTATACTGGGTTTTAGGCAAATGAGTTCAGTTCCTCAGTTTACTGGTTTGATTGTTTCTCATGCTTGAACAGGTATATCATGCTACTGTAGAGCCAATTATCCCTACCATTTTTCAGCGAACAAAGGCAACATGTTTTGCATATGGACAGACAGGTGTGCAGAGATTGTTATGCTTCTACTATTGTACTTTCAGTATGCAACAGTAACTTCTGCTTGTGGCAATTTACTTGTCTTAAAAATGAAAATATAATGGTTGCATGTTGTGAATCCGGATGTGACTACGATGGTATATAACTGTTTCACACTTGTTATGTATGAGTCTAAACATACAAAGTTGATAAGCTACAATAGTACCCTCTGGACTTTATGATAAGACCACGGTATGACTCACAACCTATAAACAATGAACTAGGTTGGATCAGACATCTGAACATTAATGCCTTTCCTGATTTTACCCTGAAGGCAGGGAGGCTAAATGGGCATATAGGCTCTAGGTTTAAACCTCATGGAGGGAGATTGCTTAGGCATATAGGCTCTCAACTCAATACTACCCAAGTCAACAAAATTTTGTCCCCAGTGCTGTGGTCAACTAAATTAATTGTGTTCTATCAGCGCTCTCTTACAAGGGCCATGTTATCTATACTTTCACATTCCATGTTAATTTTGGTCTTCTTCTGCCCCTAGCAATTCTTAATATTTTCTATTAAGAGTAGGCACACAAGCTTCTTCATCGAACCAAAGAGAGATGGCATATAGATTCTATTGAATTTGGAGTCCTTTTATGTTTTTTTTCCGGTGAGGATAATGAATTTACGAATATCAGTTACAAAGAGATTTATATATTTGTTAGACCCTTAAGATAACCGATAAGATATGAGGTAATTACCAGAGCATTTTGTTGTTGTAACATGTAATTACCAACCCCTAATCTAGTATTCATATCATTTCAATGTTGCAAGATTGGTACTAGGCAAGACTGGAGGATACGAATGACCCCTAATCTAGTATAAATCTATTACATATCTGTTTTGTAGGGTACCAACTCGAGGATACTTTGTCATAAACTAGCGAGAGATTTTTTTCTGCTATCTTGTTGTGAAGGAATATCCCTCTGTCTTGAGGGAATAAATTGCACCCTGGCCCACATTCTATTTTGTTTGTGCAGTACAGAACATATACTGAAAACAACTTGTTAGATGTTGCACTCTCAGTCGAATGACAAATGTTTTTTTGTAGGCTCCCATAGTATATGTATGATTCTTTTGTGTTTCACATTTGTGTTGCTTTGTCTTTGTGACTGCGAATTATGCGACATGATCAGGGGAACTAAAATACTACAATTCTTAATTTCAGGGAGTGGTAAGACATATACGATGCAACCATTGCCTCTCAGGGCTGCAGAAGACCTCGTTAGACAATTGCATCATCCAAATTACCAAAATCAGAAGTTCAAGTTGTGGCTTAGCTATTTTGAGATATATGGCGGAAAACTCTTTGATCTTCTTAGTGATAGGAAGTATGTGTTCTCATTCGTACTTGGAATTTTTTATCATTATCTTGTAATTTTGATGTTTGTGTCTGACAAAATAGAAGAATTATGAGAAGTTTTACAGAGTAATGAGCACTTTTTCTATATGATTCTCTCACACTATTCTGGTGAACTGTTCATAGGATATTTATATTTATTTTCCACCACCACCCCCCCCAAAAAAAAAAAGAAAAAATTATGCACACACTTGGAAGAAAACATATATGATTTATGGTTCGGTATGTACGGTCTCTTGCAAATGAGGGTGCTGTACTGGATGCCTGAATTAGATTTGTGTGTGTGTATGTGTATCTGTGTGTGCTTTTTTTTTTTTTGTTGCGGGGGGGGGGGGGGGGGGCAGCTGTCCTACATTGTAAATCATGCTACCAAGAGTGTTTGGATCACTGGTACTACTAGGTTGAAGGTTCTCTTAGTTTTTTACGTATAGCATCTCGTGTTTTACATCTCGAACCACACATCATCATTCTGCCATTAATACCTACTATCCATGTTTCTGTTTTTTCTCTCACCGCCTGTCTTGGATGCATGTGTAGCTTCAAGGGTGCCAATCTGTACATAGTGAGTGGTTATAACTGCTTTCATGGGTCTTATATAGGAAACTTTGTATGAGAGAAGATGGACGGCAGCAAGTTTGCATTGTCGGACTGCAGGAATTTGAAGTTTCGGATGTACAGATTGTCAAAGAATATATTGAGAGGGGAAATGCAGCAAGAAGTACTGGCTCAACTGGTGCCAATGAGGAATCTTCAAGGTCGCATGCCATACTACAGCTTGCTGTTAAGAAGCACAGTGAGATAAAAGACTCCAGGCGGGCCAATGATGGCAATGAGTCCAAGAGTGGGAAGGTGGTTGGGAAGATTTCTTTTATAGATCTTGCTGGAAGTGAAAGAGGTGCTGACACAACTGATAATGACAGGCAAACAAGGTAATATTTTTGCACTAACTAGAATTATATATATTTTTCCCATTCAGATACTGCAATGGTTGACTAGATAAATAGGCATTTTACCCTGCTCTGTGCATCTATATCCCTAGTTTTTTCCCTTTTTTATATTCTAGCCTTGCAATGCCTTATTGCCTCTATTTTTTGGCTGACTAGGAGGTGTTTGTATCTCATAAAGTATCTGACCAATCCTTCCGATTACATGTAGTTGGCCCATCCCTCAAATATATTGAAATAAAAAGGGTGGCTCAGTGCTTGAGTTCTCACCATCCACCATGGGGCATATTTCAATTCATGATCTCCAGCTTGTGAAGCGGGCTTCAGGCTAACTTGTCTACCCCTTGGTTTATTACACTGCCACTAACTTGCTGAGCAATTAGTGCTAGTTGCTAGGCAGATCATAAGGACCACTAATAAGTAGCATAATGTGCGACTAGCAGACAGGCCATATTTACCAACTCCCTTCCAAACCACCCCCCCCACCCCGCGCGCGCGCGCGGGGCAGGTGGTCATAATTACCTATCTGTTAAATTCTTATAAAAAGACCATGGGAATGAAGGGTCAGAGGTTGTGAATGAGATGGTTAGAAAGCCTAAGGTCACTACAAAGAAATACCTGTTTTAACTTGCATTCATGGGTATTGCACCCATACAAATCTGAAAATAAATAATTGGTTGTGTTCAAGTGTTTTACATTTACTTTGCTTCATAACATCTCCTTAAACAGGTCTCTAGGTTACTGCTTAGGTTGAATCAGTTTTGATTTGTCCCGATGGGACATTAGGGATTTCAGCCATTACATTTTGAATCCTGCTTATCAATTGTGTGTGTTTATTTGGTTTGATTTACTTTTGCTGTCTCTCTATCAATAATTATATTCCGTTTTTTGTTAGAGAAAATAATATTGTTTCAATTCTAGAGCCATGATTTTGTTTGTTTTGCGACTGCTTTATACAACCAATTATCTATAACTCTAGTATCATATCTCTGAGAAATTAGAATTGCAATGCGAGTTACTTATAGTTTCTGGTTCATTGCAGGATTGAGGGGGCTGAAATTAACAAGAGTCTTTTGGCTCTGAAAGAATGTATTCGTGCTCTTGACAATGAACAGATTCATATTCCATTTCGTGGGAGCAAACTCACTGAGGTGCTTCGTGATTCCTTTGTTGGCAACTCAAGAACTGTTATGATCTCTTGCATTTCTCCAAATGCTGGTTCATGTGAACACACACTCAATACATTGAGATATGCTGACAGGTATGCTAGTTTGTTGGAAGTGGTTGAACTAAATATTTTGAGTCATGTTTGTAATGAAAATTTTATCTGAACAATGACAGAGTTAAAAGTCTCTCCAAAAGCGGAAATGTGAAAAAAGAGCAGGTTGCTACTTCATTACCCCCCATTAGTGAATCTTCATCAGCATCATTGTTGCCTGTTTCTGCTGATTTGGAGGATTTTTGTGAGCAACAGCAAGAAGTTAAAATTGCAGATACAGGCAGAAGGGTCATAGAAAAAGAAATTTCTTCTTACAATCCTTTAGCTAATTTTAACAACCAATCATCTAGTTTTACATCAAATGCCTTCAACGAACGGGAGGAAAGTGGGGTGACTTCTGGTTCTATGGATAGAGAGGTGTTTGATATGAAGACTAGTTTTAGTGGTTCTACAAGTCAAAAAATGTATACACCATCATATTCCCAAAACTCAGTTGATACAGAAGAGAAGGTGCAGAAGGTATCTCCACCTCGAAGAAAAGCTTATAGGGATGAAAAATCTGAAAAGCATGGTAACTGGCTGAAAAAAGATGGCAGCAGCTCTGATCTGACTACCACAAATTATAAGCAGCAAACTACAAGGACTTCTAGCACAAAAAACATTGGATCCAAGCAATATGAACCTGAAGAACCTTCTCATGATGGAAACATCAATGAAGTACTTGAGGTTTGTTATCAATGTGCTTCTGTTCATACATATTAATGTTTTGTTTTCTTAGAATAGAAGTGCACCATTTTCATCTTCTACAATTGTTTTACCCTGTTTTGATTTTGTAGGAAGAAGAGGCCCTCATTGCAGCCCATAGAAAAGAAATAGAAGACACAATGGAGATAGTTCGTGAAGTAAGTGAAATGTTCAAAAATTTTAATGCTTTTCTTTTAATTGTGAAATATTGGTCTGTCTTTTTCATTTCTTAAATATCAAGTAATATAGGATCCATTAAGGCACCAATGGTAATGAATTTTTAAATCTTGTTCTTATCGTTGAGTATCAAGAGGGGGAGTAAATATTGGGTGTAACAGTTACGCCACGTCTGTATTGCCACGTGGTGTAACATCCATGACAAGCCTCATGTGATGCTTAGATAAGGATGTTTCCACATGGGCTACAATCAGTGGTGGTGTTTGTTTACATAGCATGGTATTTGTTTTGTTTCCATTAGCATTCCAAATTAATATATTCTATTTGTATTAGAAATTCCATTCGTGTGTCATTAAGGTTTTTGGGCTTTATTTCATTTTGAAATTTTCCACGTGTGCAGAGAGAGGGGGAGAGATGCCAATTTTCAAACACTTTATAGAATAAAACATTAAGAGGAGCAAGAAGTGATACTGGTGTGATAGCAAGCAGTAGTTTTTGCAAGTGCTTAACCTGTTTGTTTTGCTTCTGGATGCCAGGAAATGAAGCTATTGGCGGGAGTGGACCAACCAGGCAGCCTCATTGAAAATTATGTGTCCCAGTTAAGTTTCGTGCTCTCACGCAAAGCAGCAAGTCTGGTCAGCCTTCAGGCCCGCCTTACCAGGTTCCAGCATCGACTAAAAGAGCAGGAGATACTGAGTAGGAAGAGGATACTCCGTTGAGGCTATACATCGCTCCATTGATATGACAAAAGAGCCACTACATTGTAACTACGTGACCCCCGATAGTTTCATATTTCATACAATATATTCGTAAGTTTTCCGGTGGGCTTAAAGTCTGATTTGTTCTCCTGCAGTTACGAACCAGTAAGTCAATTTCTTCTAGGTCAGAATGAATTAAGGCACTGCAATGCCTGCTCGTAAAGATAATGTGGCCCATGCCTGTACTAATGGCTTCGCAAGTGTGGTGACAATTACCGGTATGATTGGTTATGTGTGTATTCAAATGTACTTTTTCATATGAATGTGATTTGTTCTTGCCCAAGTTATACAGGGCTTGTGGAACTCTGGCTATTTGCTGATGACACCATTGTTTCTGTTCATGGTTTTTATGTTGCATTACTCGTTGTAAATCTCTTTGTATCGTATACAAGAAATGGGTGCCCTGAATATCATCCTTACCAAGATGCCCGAATGATGGGCGAGATCTATCTAAGCAGTATCAGTTGAAGTTATAGAGCACCCCTTCAAGTTTCAGATCGATATTGAGCTCCATATCCTGTTTACGAATACTCCATATGTAGAGACAAATCCAGTGCCATTTGATCGAGATCAAGTAGCTATAGCACATCCACTTAGAGATCAGAACCCCGTTCTGGGTATTTTGCTACATATCTATTTTAACTTCCAAATTCCAATAAAATGCTGAGGTCGTTCTACCTGTAGCATGCAGGGATGGCAAGCTGAATCAAGTTCCAGCCAATCGTGTGTAATAAGCCAAACTTGAACCACCAAATCTGCTCTGACCAATGAAACAAAATCAGTTTTCCCCAAAATCAACTTGAAAGGAGGGGAAAAGGAATGAAAAATTATGGCTCACACTCGTCTCGTGATTGCGGTCCTATCAATGTACATCAAGATAACAAAGAACAGAAGACTAGAAAACAAAATTATATTCATTTCCTCAAAAAAGGTAAAAGAATGCATATCATACAATTGTCAAATAATTTGAAAATGGTCAGAATAAGTAGTGATTCCAAACACTGAACAAATGAGGCCAAAAAAATTATAGCCAAAGGAGAAAAAAAGAAAAGAAACAACACAAAAATTCAAGCCAACCCTGCAAAAAGATGTCCGTCTTCCACACCTGATTAATGGTACTCATGCAGTACATACCAGGGTTCCCTCGCAGGCTACTGAATACAGCGTACTTAGGTTTCCCCAAACAAGGTTATGTTTGACCTATTAGCGCAATTGGGCAAACCACCAACTAGAATTCACACATGTTTCACTTTGTGCTCATGATTAAGGTGAAGCATTCATTCCTCTTGAAGCTACGGGGCACACCAACTTATAATAATCATTCATCCCCAAATGCAGATCCAGTATCTGCCAATAACAAAGGGAGTTTACAAGATGGAATCAAACCTGGAGGTTTGTAATTAATCACTCCGCTTTCAATCTCAAAATCTCCTTTGCAGTCCTCCGGCGAAAGTATGGCATATTCTCCTACGAGGAAAGGACACAGAGATTAGAAATTGAGGCCCTGAAATTAGAATTGAGGTTGGCAAGCCCCAATTCCGTGACATCACATAGAATGTATCTGGACATCCGACATCCAGTGGCAATCACGGTTACATAGAACTCATCACCAACTGGGACAAAGAATTATTCAAGTTAGAGTTGTAACGAAATTAAGCTTGCCATTCAAGAAAATGACAGCTATCAGTATCAGATCACTTTTAAGATATCATTAAGCAAAGTTCAACCCCCTCTATCATCGTAAGCCAAACATCCAGAGCAGGATTTTAATATGTGCTACTAAGCAATTCAATTTTTTGGAAAGCGTCAGGAACTGCACCCAAAGCACATAATTACATATTGCATATTTTTATCATATGGTCTTAGTGAGGTGGCAGCTCACAGAGCTAGGCAATGCCAGGACTTCAAAAATTGACCTTATTTCTCTTTTTCTTTTTCTTTTTTTTTCTTTTTTTTCTTTTTGGGGCGGGGGGGGGTGGGGAGAGAGAAGGGAAATGGGACTTGAACCCTTGATCTCAAGAAGACAAAGCTTTCACAAGGTAGTACCATTGAACCAAATACCTTATTTCCCTTTAACCTCTCATTCTGGCAACAATTCCCTGGAAGCATTGAAATTGTGCACAATGCTATGGAAAGATTTCAAAAACAAGGCTACTCAAACTGATCAAAAAATATCTCATCTCAAATTATAACAAACTTGTGAAAAACAACAAAATTACAAAACACTCATTTGATAATACTTAAAGAAATGTTTTTTTAGAGAAAATTACATTACTGCAATGCTTTAATCCTAATAAACAAATGTCAAGTAGAATAATGTGGAAGTTGCATTGTAAAAAACTTGCAAAGACTTCATTTGTGTTTCCTGTGGCTCTCTTCTCACTCTCATCCAATAATTATAAAATTCAGCGTATTGTGACGCATTTCAAAATTCCTCATTGTTTTGGACGTGTATGATTGACATGTCCATTCACATACGTTACGTGCTACCTAAATTAAGAATAAAAATTGCAAAGTTTTGTGTATCACAAAAGAAAAAAATGGATGTAAGCACCTCACAGGAAGTTATCAGAAGATGACTTACCTGGTTAAAACAGAGTCGTACACTTCTGCTATAAAAGTCAGCATATTTGATCATGAACATGCCACAGTCAAACCTGTTTAGAAACAATCCTAATATAAGATAGGTACACAACAAAATGGATGCCTGAGCACTAAATAAGATTTAAAATTTCGCTTTTTCCATTTCCCTATAACACCCTCTCCTCCCCCACATTCCCCCCCCCCCCAAAAAAAAAAAAAATAAATAAATAAATAAAACCCTGAGCGACATGTAATGTTGGCCGAAAATAATACTGGAATGCCCAGGAAAGGAGGCCATCAGTAAAATGAAAATGAGAGATCAAGACAGTTGCCATACATAAAATTCTTTAAAAGAATAATAAGATTTATGCAAAATAACATTGCCACTTAACATCCAAAAGAATGTGCCAGAATATCACATATATGTCCAGAAGTTCATGGTCTAGAACATTAAAATAGTCTCAGCCTTCTCCACGTCTCGTGGGAAAGAAGGGCATTTCAGGGTCCTACATTTTTCTCCTTGAAAAGCAAGATAGGTCATGCTTGTTCATAAGGTGATGTCTCCATGTTACACCACCACATGGTCCTTTTCTTCCTTTTCCAAAGGAAAAGAACATGTAGTTGGGGTGTCTTCAATGGAAGTGAAAAGTGATGTGACACAGAACTAGCTGGAGGAAAATGCATAAATAAACATCTTCATTTGCACAATTGGGAGGGCTCTAATATCAGCTTACACAGAGTCTCAACAATCTAATAGTGAAATAAAAAATTGATCAAATTAGAAATTTAGAGCATTCATATCTTCGGACATGTGTTCAACATTGCTATAAACATGATGGGAAATTAACAGCATTAAAATCGATTGCTTTCAACACAAACAAAAGATTGAAATAACTCCATACAGATAATAAAAAATGTTGGATTGGTGTTAAACACGAACATCAAATTACTTTCATAATTATGAACAATATGATTTTTGACAGATAAATTACTTTACAACAATGACAAAAACAAATGTCAGTTCCATACTCTCTGGTGTGATATATTCTTGGAAGAGAGTGCATTGGACCAAAAAAAAATCAAAAACATACGCACCCATTTTTCTGTTCAGGAAGGTCTTTAACAAACTCTTGCTTCCAAGAACTAACATCAATGTCATTCCCACCCTTGTCCTTCACCTCATCAACAAAATATTTAGCCTGGATATCAACAAAGATCAATAGTTTACAAGGAAAAAAAAAAAAAGAATGTACTGAACCAACAAGAATGCTAAGAGAGAACTGACATTTACAACAAAAACATTAGATTTCTAAATTCAATTCATGTATCTCAACCAAACATGAATGCAAAACGTACCAGAACGGTCATCACATGGGTATCAAGACCTCCCAGTGAATCAAGATACTGAAACTTCTCATCCTTCTTATTAATAACTGCTAAGCACCAATGTATTTCTTTGTGGATAGGAACAAAAATCTGATCAAACAATGAAAATCAAGACACATGCATATATAGTAAAACAAAACAATATGCAATTAAAAAATACAAAAGAATCACAAATTTTACCTTGTCACACTCAAGAAGGTAGTAACCCAGTTTCCGTTGTGTAGTCCATCTTCTAACTGCTTTGAAATCATAACCAGCCCTCCCCCCAATTAACTGGGCACAATAAAAAGAACAGAGGGTCAAAAATTTATACACCACTTTACTCACATGTTATGACCGCCAAGAGAAAGAGGTCATATTTATCAGACACAATTAGATCCGTTGAATGTACATCATAGATAACCAAACCAGAAACTTATTAAACAAGGGAATCAGAATGCATTAGATGAACAGATCTAAGCAACATTCTTTATTTCCAGGGACCCACATCAATGGACGAAAAAAATCAAGAACAATCATAGAGTGGATCCCACCTAGAAGATTGAATATATAATATGTCATCGTAATCCAATTACAATCAAATATTAATTACAGCCTGATCATACCGACGATATATATATAAAATATAAAATAGGGCAAGCTGCAATAAGTCCATCTGACGGTCTCAAGTCCAACGACCACCAATATTCCTCTCGAAACTATTCACATTGTACCATACTTTCAAGCACGATTTACCCCTAGTATGTATATTTATATATATATATATATATATATAAAATAATGGCTTACCTTAAACAATTAAAATAATCATGTTCAAGAGGGCCATAACTTACTATTTCCCATGGTTTGAGTTCAATCTTAGATTCCAACCTTTTCGCCAAAGAGCATTTAATGCATTCACATAAATTAAAAAGTTTGATTGTCTATATTATCCTCCAAAAATTTAAACTTCTATTTATGTGGATTTTCAATGCCAAAAATGAGGTGCAAAATGAGAAATTTTTTTAATTAAGGGTTAATTGCAGTGGAGGTTTCCAAAGTATGAGATTTGTCTTATTTTGGTCCCCAATATTTCAATTACATCATTTTGATCCCTAAAATATTGAATATATTTCTAAATTATCCTTCAAACAAATATTATTTAAATTGTTAACGATTTTTTTATCATAAGTTGTTATGTGATACCTAAATATGGGCGAAAAAATAATTTAGGTAGCCCTTCGACCAAAATTTAGGTAACTCTTGACCAAAATTTTGGTAATTTTTGACTAAAATTTGAATAGCTTACGACCAAAATTTGAATAATTTAGATAACTTTTTGACCAAAATTTGAATAAAAATTTGGCCAAGAGTTTATCCAAGTTTTTTTTTTCTCATATTTAGGTATTATATGACAAGTTTATAATAAAAAATCATTAGCAATCTGGACATTGTTTGCTTGAAGGACCACATAGAAATATATTTAATTTTTCGAGGACTAAAATGATGCAATTGAAATATTAGGGATCAAAATGAGACAAACTCCATACTTTGTAGATGTTCAGTACAATTAACCTTTTAATTAATTGTATTTTGTTGGGACATCCAAAATGGAAAGGACTCCAGCTAAAACATAGGGCACCATATTGTGTGGTGCCATAGAATGCACTTGAATGTTAGAATTACAACGAAAGAAAGAGGAAAAAGTATGTCCCCAAGAGACCAAAGGAAAAAAATTATACTTGGAATGTGACAATAACAATTTTGCATTTGTAGAAATGCTGATAAAAAAATTTGCATATGTAGAAATGACGAGTAGTCAAAATTATGATACGAAGTTCTAGTTCTCCATGCTTTCACTTAAAAAGTGACACATGTAGTGCTGGTTCAAAAGCCCCTACAACTTAGACTTCACTCCACCAACTACGTTTTGTATCCTTTCCGAGGGACCAAGAACATATAGTTGTCTCATCTTGTCAGTGGATGTATTATACAATGTGCTATATATTAGTACCTACAGCATGTCTTATATTGTAACCTGTAAATTTCACAAGCTTAAACTTCAACAGCAATGCAATACCCATGTTCTTTGAAGTACTCCTTCTACATATGGGTATAGTATAGTAATCAAGGTGCATCACTGCATCTAATGAAGAGAGAGCATCAAAGCTGCTTATTGAACTTTTTGAGCATCACCGAGATTTTTTTTTTCCCCCTCTTCACAAGACAACAGAAAGGAAAAGAGAGCCATTATTGATGGATACCAAGTGTATTTAGAACAACTGTACAAAAAAACTTAATACTTAGCGCTTTGTGCCATTTAAGAAGTCACCAAAAGTGGACCACAATAACATGTCTTATAAGTGATGTTCTGCTTAACATGTATAGCATATTGGTTTTATCATGCAATACTCATCCAATGCAAATTATGCTGTATTTCACATCAATAAATACCGATATTTGCACATCAAAGCAGCCGCAAGTTTAACACAACCAGTAAATGTAATATATTATCAATTGACCCCAAGCGAAAAAGTAGGTGTGAGAGAGATAAAACTACCTTCTTGTAAAAGAATGTGTTGAAGAAGTGACATTTCAAAAATCTTTTGGGCTCCCTCTTTTCCCTCTCTTTCAACAACTCAAGATACAGATTAATAACCTAAAAAACAAGCAAATGAGTCCTCATCAAACAAATTACATCACAGGCTTACTAACTTACCTAATTAGTTAGATGACATTTTACTGCTGCCATTACTGGCAAACGAGTAAAAACATACCTCGTCATTTAACCACGCGCCCGGTCTTAAACACTGCAATACTTCTCCTGTAATCTCAATATTAGAGTTCTCATGATTGACCAAAACCTTTCTCCTGTAGAAATGGAAGCACAAATACATTACAATGTAGTAAAGCTCCTTAATACAGCAATAAAACATACATTAAACAATACCTATTCGAGTTAGAAAGGGCACGATCAACATCAGCCTCTTCTTCCTTAGTAAGTGGCACAAAAGGCTCCGTAACTATATCCTGAAACTCAATCAATTCAATAAAAGAAAAAAATCACTAACTACACCAAAATGTCTCTTCCAAAATGATACCAATAAAAACACCTCACCTCCTCTGGTTTCTTTGGATGCCAAAACAACTGAAGTGTTTGAAACCTTTTCCACTTCAACTCAATCTCAACCTGCAAACTATTAAATTTGGGATCCATTCTCCTCATGGAATAAAGTAACTTTTTATACAAAGGCACATCGGCCAAACCCTTGTTCAATGACAAGGAGTCCAACATTTTCCTGGCACAATCCCCCTCCAATTTTGGTGATATCCCCACCACCCCACTGGTCTCTTTCGAACTTTTCTCTGAAAACAAAGAGCTTCCTTCCCTCCCATCTTCCAAATTCTCAATTTCCGAAACCTCATCATCGTCTTCTTCAATAGTCTCATTATCAACCTCCATCACCAACTTATCGTCATCACCATCATCAACAGTCCCACTATCAACCCCAATCGCCTCCTTAATATCATCGCCATCATCAACAGTCCCACTATCAACCTCAATCACCTCCTTATCTATCTTGAAATACCTCAAACTATCCAATGTGCTTTTCCTCGTCTTCTCATACTCAGATTCTCTCACATTCCTATCCCTATCAGCTACAATCTCCCTCTGACCAACCCCAACAGCACTCGGCCTCGAATTCGCAGTGGACCCAAATTTGAGTGCTCTAACAGGGGCATGAACTTCTCTCCGAAATCCTGTAGTCGATTCCGGATACTGATGAATTCTTGAAGCTGTGCTTTTTGATGAGAATGGTTCATCAGGGCTTCGACACTTAGAAGATGAAAACCTGGGCTTTTTCGAAACGTGATTGTCGTGGCTATCAAAATTGGGTGGCTTCAAATACGGCGATTTGTAATTCCAGGTAAAATAATCGTCACCGCGCTTCCGATTACTGGTTCGAGCACCCATTGATCTGAACTTGTCTGAAATTCTGTGCAAACTAGAGACAAACAACGGGCACCCATCTAAGGGATTCGACTTTGAGCAAAAATTAGCATGTGGAATTCGAAATAAAAAATTGAAATCATGAAAACGTAAGGAATCAGAAACCCTAAACTTGTGTGAAGTTTGTGATAAACTATGATTGTGTAATAGAGGGGAAGAAATCAACAATTCGGAAAGTTCATCCTAGAAAACTCGGTAAACTTTGAGGTTTCGGCAAATTGAAAATTGCTGAAATTATGGAAACAATATAGTAAGAGAGACAAAATCAAGAAAATTTTTAGGGAGATCGAGAGCGAGAGAGAGAGAGAACTGCTTGGTTTTTAGTTTCTGCAATTTGAATCGATCAATTTATTGGAATCGATGGATTTCAACATCTGCTTTTGGGAAGGGTTTCGGCTTTCGCGGTTCGGTGGAGCAATGCTTAGGTGTTTCGCGTGCACACACCAAGTGTGGTTTGATCAAACATGGGGGTCCTACTGAGATCTGATCAAACATGGATCTTTACTTATGGATAAACCGAACTTTAGTCTTCGTTTTAATTACATTCTAAACTTTTAATTATTTTAATTTACCCTCTAAATTAAGAAAATTGTTTTAATCACGTACTTTTGTGTTAAATTCTGGCGTTAAATGGAAATGAAATCCTAAGTCCTAACGGTGGGTGGTCAAATATCCCTATATGGGTTTGATGGGCTGGACTTGTATTTAATTGTGGACTTTAATGAAGCCTTATTTGTTTAGGTTTTATTTGCTTTGGAATTTATTTATTTTGGGCTTTATTTGTTTGAGCCTATGAGATTTTAGGCCCTATTCAACCTAGTTTCATATTTATGAATTGGACTTTACATTTTATTTCGGCTTATGAATTTTAGTCCATAAACCTAGCTAAAAAGTTTGACAGTATTCACGGCCGGCCCATAAACAAAGCCACTGAAACAGCTACTTAGGGCCCCCAACTGAGAGGGCCAAGGTGAAAAAAAAAGAGTAATACTATTTGGACCTAAAAATTTGACCTAATTTGCTCACATAATAATGTGATTTCATGAGAACTATTAGATTAATACCAAATTTTAATGTTTGATAGCTCTCACAGTCAATTCAAAGGTCATATTTAGTCAAAATTTATTTGGGGATAAATCTATTTTGATCTTCATTATCAAAAATACTCTCAATAGTTATATTTAGTCAAAACTTGTTTGAAAAAATCAACAACTTTTAAATTGGGAATTGTATTAGTATTAACAATTTATATCGTAGAAATTGTGCTAGCATTAAAATTATGTTTCTATATATATATATATATATATATATATATATATAATAGTAACATCAAACAATAACATACACAATAAAAATTTAATCATTGTAATGGAGTGACACTCCCAAAATAGAATAAATACTCACATATGATGTCATTTTATTGTAATGATTAAATTTTTAATTAAATTTTTTATTGAACATGTTACTATTTGATGTTATTATTATTTTTTGTTTAGTGTGTTGCTATTTGATATTACTATTTTTTATTGAACATGTTACTATTTGATATTTTTATTTTTTTGTTGAGCGTGTTACTGTTTAATATTACTCTCTCTCTCTCTCTCTCTATATATATATATACATATATATATATATATATATATAGTCATAACCCTTGAATGCATGATAAAATAGAAGATTCCAACGTTCAAAAAATTGATCTCACTATATCAAATTTAAAATTAATTTCTTTGCCTTCATCATTTAAAATTAATTTCTATCTATTATTTTCTTAAAAATAATGCCAAAATTTTCTCAAAATGCATAATTCAAAAAAATAATTTCTAACACGTGTACATTATCGTGTATGGATAATGTATGAAATAAAAGTTGTATTAAACTACAAATTAACCAAATATTAAATAATTGAACATGTGATAGAATTAAATGATGTAAGCATAAAGATTCAATTTACTAGCACAATTTTTAAGTTAAAAGTTGTTATATTTGAAAACATTGAAACTAACAATGATAAACAATATTTATGATAATGGTAATTACGGAATACATTTCAAAAAGAATTTGAAATGTTTAAAAATGTGTTGTTATTGACAACTATTTGATGAAAAAGATGACTTAATAGATTATAAGTTTAAAGTTAATACTTAAAGTCAAATAAATTCTGCAAAAGGTACTCACAGTCAATCATCCCTAAAATGTAATTCGAAAGTATAGTTTGCCCCCAAAAATATCAAAACTCTCTCTTTTCATTAATGCAATCTTCAATAAAGTGCCCACCAATTGATTCACTCAAATAAAAATGCCTACAAATTAATGGTGCAACGGACATGACTATGATATACCTAAATTTATCATATTTGTCATAATTCTTACCATATTTGTAGATAGTTTTATTTATCTCTATTGTGATACTAAAAAAAGTGATAAAAATAGTTAATGTCATCCTTCAGCTACAAGTACAAATAAGATAAATACAACATTCAAATACCTTGAGAATTATCATAATCTGAGAATTTGTTAAAACATGACCAATTATATTTAGTTGTATAGCCTCATCCCCAATTTTTTTGGACATAACCGAACTAGTTGTGGAGATCTCAAGTTTTATTTTGTAATTTCCAGGTTATGGGAACATTTTGTTATAGGATAAAAATCAGGGTTATTGTGTGAGATCTTGAATGTTAATATAGAGGAAGTCTTTTTTTTTCTTTTCACTTTTCTTTTTTAGCATTTCTAATAAGTTATCGCACAATACTTTTAAAAAATGAAAACTCATATCATCCATTGAAATAGTTGTAGTTAGTGTCATTTTTTGTGAGAGTGTATACTTTAGACCTAATTGATGAACTCAAATCTAATCGGGTCAGGTCCAATAAATCAATCATTTAATTGTACTTACCTTTTGTAACTATCATCCCAAAAGAATTAGTGTATTCTCCCTCAAGTCACCGCCCCAACTCAATTAAAACTCTGTTTCTATAAATTGTGAGCTATCTCCATTGAGAGGAGCATATCTACACCTTTCTATACACTCCTCATATAGCTTCTCTCTCTCTTAGCTATTGTATCCCTCCGGGGGCTAACCCTTGCTCTCTCTCGTTCACTTTATTTTATCAACAAAAGGTCCCTCCGTCATCGTTATCGTTTTTCGGAGTGGAATAGGTCACCCGTACCAAACCACTATATATGTGTATTGACCCGATATTTACATTATTGTCATTGATTACTTTATTAATTGTTCATTAATTACACTTTATCACACACTCAATTTTTAATCTTGCATAAGTCTATTTTATATATCATCACTAATGATGTGCCAAGTGATATGGTGTGAATGAAGAAATTTAACAGTTATTGGACTATATCATCTATCACATCATTAATTGAACAAATTAGAATAAATTTATAGGACATAATAGCATTCCTCTGCTTGTAAAGGGTTGTAATTGGCCCTTTTTTTGATTTATTTTATTATTTACACCATGTATACTAGGGGTGCAATTTAGGCAGGTTGGGCGAGTTGAGGGTCAACTCTAACTTAACCCTAAGTATATAATTCTCAATACTAACCCTAACTCGACCTCAACCTAAGATACTAAACCCTAGTATTGCCCAAGTTTAATTCAGACGAGTTCGAATTGAATTCGGATTACGTAATTTGGACAAATTTTGGGTTACGTAATTCGGACTAATTTGGGTTAGAATTTGAATTGGGTTTATTCAATCTTGAAATCAGTCTATTATTCTAAACTTGGTACATACTATATAATATTTACCTAAAGTAACAATCAATAACCTTAATAAAATTTTTAACAGAAAGATCATATTATTTAAAACATAAAAATCAATATTTAATATAAAGATATAATAGTCAAATATTTAACAAAAGACTAAACCAAAAGATTGACTCTTAGTATTTTAACTTGTAAGTTATATTACTATATTGATTTATGTATTTATTTTAAATATATTCGCGTTAAACCAGATTTAGATATTTGAGTTGAACCCGATAACCCAAGACTTAAACTCGAGTATTGTCTAAATTCAATTCAAGTTAGTGTTTCTCTGTCTAGTCCCAATTCTATTTTTAATTGGGATAATTTAGTGGTTTAATAAATTCTGTTAGTCTGTACCTAATTAGAGGTCTAAATATAATATTTTAAACTTGAGCAGTCTGGTATATTTTTATAAATTTGAGAGGTTTGATGACAATTTACTAATGGATGCGGCCACAAACCTTAGGGAATTTATATATAATTTACACTGTTTAATGATCTCTATCTTCTGATCCTAGTGTCAGTCCCTAGTCCATGCCACGAGGTTTTTTCCTCCTAACACAGTCAAAGTGCAGTTTATTCTCTCGGTCCTTAAAAGTTCTACTTAGGCGGTTTCATGGAGGTACATCTTGACTCGTCTAAAGTGAATATGCCGCTGATGCATAAGGTACTGTGGCACTGGGCTATTTCCTCCCAACACAGTCAAAGTGCAGTTTGATCTCCCAATCCTTAGAAGTTCTATTTAGACAGTTTTCACGGAAGTACATCTTGACTTGCCTAGAGCGAATATGCCGCTGATGCATAAGGTAATGTGGCACCTGCTCAATCATATGCACACAAAGAATTGAACGTTGCATTAGATCGGGTTGGTAAAAATAGAAAAAAGACGAGCTGCTAACATGAAATGAGTCTTTCTTTACTTGTTGGACTTTTAGTAGAGATGTCACATCTATTCGTTTGTTTTTCACTTAGTTTTTCTTTTTTCTTTTTATTTGAAAAAATGATAGGTTAACGATTTTGGTATTGTGTCGATTCAAGTTCTTCATATTTCATTTTCTTTTGGGCTATTATTTCAATTTAAATTGACATTCTCCTAATATTGTCTCCATAGAGGATTGTAATAATTATGTTTTCTCGTACAACTTTCTTTCTTTATTTGTTCGCTTCTTTATAATCTTTAGCCACTATGATTTGTTTTTCTCTATTTCCAAACACAAATAATAATTCCTGTGGGAATCGAAAACTCCTCCTTTCGACAAAGTACAATTGCATTATGCTAGTGATTAGTCAAATCTAATCAAACAATCGAGCTAACATCTCCCAAATAAATGAATAGACATGACAAGAAATCAATTTAACCAGAAAACGATGGATCAAACAAGTTTCTTTCATTTATTCACTCAGAAATTGGGATGCTTCGACAACTCCTTCGAATTTTTAAAAAAAAAAACCATTAAGCAAAAAGAAGAGACAAAACATTGGCAGGCCGGAATCAAATTTAGATGGTGAGATTATTAAGAAAAACAGTGAAAATTGTGTTCATAATCCTGATGATCTGTTAGCATACTCCTGAACCAATGCCCCAAACAATGAGGGCCTCTCAATTAAGTTCCAAGGCGTGTCAAATTCCTTCGCCCGTCCTGTGCAACCACAACAAAGCCACAATGCAGATATTAGATGTACTATGGCTGTCCACACAAAGATACATAGCAACTGACATCTACAACACTGTCTGCTGCTGATCAGGGTTCGACAGAAATCTACATTTTAGGCACAGTTGTTTAATCGAAGAAGAACATAACCTATTTTGCATAGTTTGTATTTGTTGTATAAGAAAATTTGTTATTTCATGTTTCATCTAATAACAAATAAATAGGCAAAATGACCATGGGGATTCAAGTCACTGCTTTTATATTAGGAAGCTTGATCATAAGCTCCAATTAGACTTATTTTTGTATCTGTGTGCAGCTTGATCCTATGACTAACTTCAAAAAAGTGCATAACTATAATAACAAACCAGTAAGTTTATGTGTGCAACTTGGCATAGCCTAAGGTGTTGATTAAAAATGTTTTACTTTTGGATAACATAAAGCGAAATATGAAATTAGTATAGTGAGAAACATACCAGCACCTATAACTAACACCCTGTCACAATCAATAACAGTGTGTATTCTGTGAGCAATGCTAATAATTGTACAGGACGAGAAGTCCTCACGAATGATCTTTTGTATTACAGCATCAGTTTGGGAATCAACAGAAGCTGTTGCTTCATCCATGAATAAAATCTTGCTGTGCTTCAGCATCACCCTCCCCAAGCACAGAAGCTGCCTCTGCCCCATGATCCAATTGTCTCCACTATCAACCACTAGTAACATAAAATAGTGCTTATTATAAACTTTAAACAAATCAGCAATGAGAAAATGTGTTGAATTTGAAAGAAAGTGAAGAAAAATTACAAAAAAAAAGGTGTGTGTGTGTGCGCGTGAGAGAGAGAGAGAGAGAGATACAGAGAGAAGGGGGTGAGGGGACCTGAAGCATCAAGTTTTTCAGGCTTTCCAGCAACCACATCTTTCAGTTGGCAGCGTTCAAGACTCTAGAGAACATTAAACAATCATCAGCTTATTGTAAGGAACTTTAGAGTATGTAGACATACATTTTGTGTACTGCTTCTATGTGTATATGCACATAGAATCATACAGATGGAACGAAATATGCACCTTCCAAATTTCTTCATCAGAATACAACCCAATTGGATCAATATTGCTTCTAATAGTTCCTTCAAAAAGGACAGGTTCCTGAGGAATAATACCAAAACGAGACCGAAGATCATGAAGGCCAAGCTTGCAAATGTCAACCCCATCGATAATTATTTTTCCAAAAGAAGGCTCCACCAGCCTAAAGAAAATTTGGATCAGAGTTGACTTCCCACTCCCAGTTCGGCCAACAACACCAATCTTCTCTCCTCCTTGGATGCTAAGACTAATGCCTCTAAGAACCAGAGGAGTATTTGTCCGATATCTAACCTGCTCAGAATCCCAGTAAGCATTTTGTCACGAGGGCGTCTAGATGTATAGGGTATATAGAAGAACTATAACTTGGGCCACAGATAAAGATACCATATTTCATTCGTCCCTAGGCAATTGCTAACTAGATGAAAATTATAGCATGCACATTTGCACAGGGCCTCTTCTTTGTTAAACAGAACACCACGTATGGCATCAAGAGATGCAATGAAAAAACTGCATAAGTTACCTGCAAGTCTTTAATCTCAATGTCACCATGGTTGGGCCAATTTGGAGGGGGAAGTGAACCTGATATCTTCCGTGCAGCTTCTGATGGGATTTTGATAAACTGTTTTATTCTCTCAACTGAAACCATTCAATTCTCCACAAGGCAATTCATGTATACAGTCCAAAACAGCATAGAATTCAGTCCCAATCCATAGGAAAGAGACAACCCAACATACTCTGGCATAAATAAAAAGTCAGTGTCAGTGTTGAAAATTAATTCCCAGATTACTTTCTTAATGGACGTGCTTAATTTCAGGCAACTCAGATTAAACGAATGATGGAATCAAATTGTTTGAAACACAAATAAGGTAGCAAAATATCTGTTAAAAGGAAATAATTACAGTAAAACACAACCTGGCTTCACAATAGTGCTTGGCAACAGAATCATGCACATGGTCGAAATGCAGAGGAAAAAGGTCCCCATCATTTCCAAGCGGAACCCCAACCACTCGCTCGATGCATTGTTGTGGAAATCCATCCGTAAATTTGCATTGACCCTCTCCACATTTCCCTGAAAGAACTTATTCTGCGCCCTGAAGCAACGTATGGTCATAACACCGGATATGGTCTCTGAGAAGTGATGAATAACTGGGGCTTTAGTGATTGAGTCCAGCCTGGTTAACTCGCGAGATGATGCAAGGTAGTACCCCTAAAAACCAAGAATTAAGATAGGACAAAAGTAGAATGACCATATACATAGGTGGGCATGAGCTGGCCTGTTGTTTCACAGAAATACACACAATGATCGGTCATAGCAGAAAACGTGCAGTAGTAAAATCATTGAATGTTCTTATAATTGATTACAGATATTTAGTCTAAAAAGAAACCTTCCATAACTTCATTAAATTGAATAACAATTTACTCAGTTCGGGCACAAACACATTGAGTTCCCATTTCCACATAGGACTCTACTGTAAATAGTAAACATGAAGTATGTGGAGCATAGCACAAAATTATTAGATTTTGAACAACATTTACAGACGATTTAGACAAAACAGGATAGAATGTTTGTACTATTTTATGACAAGAACCCCGTTGAAGTAGGGAATGAAGTATTTGTGCTCAGTTCTAGCATAAGAACAACAATAAATTTTAGGCCATAAAACAATGCTTATATGGGTAGATATATCACAACGTACCCGGTACCAGATATTCACCCAAATCAGTGGGATTACGAGGAATACAGTTGGCCAAGCATACTGGCATGTAATGACCATAATGCCAAGTAAGGAGAAGTACATCATAATTGTCATACCCAAAAAGAAGGGAATTAAAATGTCAATGTTGACTTGATCAGCTGATGCCTGAAAAACGAATTGTTTGTCAGTAAAGGCATTCATTCATTTAATTCTTTTTTCATGGATTTATTTTTATAATTTTTTTTTGGAAAATACTAGAAGGTAGTAAAACTCACACGACTTAAGGAGTGGTGTCAAAGAACGACATTGGAGCATGTAGGACGCTGTATACAAATTGTTTGAAGAAGCTCTGAGCAGTCTTCAGACCCAAAAATGTTACATAGAACGTCCTAATGAACACCAGTACACATGAAACCACAGCTATGGTTGAGTATAGTTTGATAAATAGAGAAGGGTTAAAAATTTGATCATCTGAAGTCTCATATGCCAGCGAGATGACTGATATAATACAGACATCAGTATCACAGCTGCTACGCCCCACCATCCAAATGCCTCGGTGCAGTACTGTGTACACATCTAAGCTGACATGGCCAGTTTCTCTTTCCTCTTCTTCAATGAGTTTTGAATTACCCTTTTCAGAATTGGACCTATCTACAGACCTGTTTTCACCATTAAGTTCTCTTGGGCTTGAGGCGGCATGAGGTGATTTTGGTGTCTGTTGGGGGTTGTCGATGGACATGGTAATGCTCATTTCTAGTAGCTCCATGGAGGTTTGATGGGCAGCCACAAGTGCAGTAAAATCCATGCCAGATTCCAAAAGCTCTTCATTCCTCCCAGATTGCACGATTGTCCCATCTCGCATGACCTGTTATATTGCAAAAAGAAAGTCCAGAAACTACTAGAGAGGAATTTTTCTGCACAGTCCAGGAGATGTCTTGAGAACTATGTAATTGTAATGGAAAATAATTCTATGAAATTGGAAATTGTAATAAGTCTAAGCTTCCATTATAAGAACTGCATCTTCACAAGATGAACCATAGTTTAATATATGTGGAACTACTTGCATAAAAACCAACTTTGTAATCTTGAATGCCACTTTTTCCCTTGATTATGTGATATATGCAAAACAAATCTTTTATGCACGAGAACTGTTTTACTACTTATATCAGTATGTCATGATATCTGTGAAATCAGAGTGATTGGCTGATCTAACCAAATCAATGAACTATAACATAAGATTGGTATATCCCACAAAATGCGTTTGTGACACCCACTAAAGACCAGTTTGTAGAATTTAAAAGGTGGAGATCAAAACCTACATGAAATTCAAAGTTGCCTAAAGAAGAGAACCACGCTTACCAATATAAGATCAGCATTAGGCAAGAAGTCAACTTGGTGGGTTACCAGTAAGATGATCTTATCTTTCAGAGCTCCCCTCACACATTCCTGCAACAACTTATCAAAATCAGGTCCCTGATTTACCTCAGTAAGAGAGTTGATTTTATATTTGAAGGCAAAAGAGAAGTCATAAAGAGTACTTTGTTTTCAACAAAGTTGGAAAATAAATATATTTTGTGTGCAGACCCCATTAAAGTCTGGTCACCACTGATATTGCTGATTTTTTATTTTTGGATCCACAAGACTTCAAATTATTTGGCATGATTAGTAAAGTTTTAGCATGTGAAACATCTAATGCCACGTCAAACAGTATCACTAAAACAGATATTTGAGATAATCCTCTTGCTATGATATTGTCTTTATGGTGACCTTGAAGATTTCTGATCCAGTGTGAGCATCAACAGCGCTAAATACATCGTCCAGAAGATAGATATCACAGTCCTGATATATGGCTCTAGCAAGTTGTATTCGCTGCTTCTGGCCACCACTAAGGTTGATTCCACGCTCTCCAATTTCTGTCTGGTCTCCACGCTCCATAATTTCCAAATCCTTCTCCAGGCAACAAACTCTTATCACTTCCTTGTATCTTCCCCTGTTCATTGGTGAACCAAACAGGATGTTTTCTTGAATAGTTGCATTCTGTATCCATGATGACTGAGCCACATAAGCTGTGGTCCCACAAACTCTGACCTGTTCAGGAAAAAAGGAATTGAAAAGGTTACATGTTTATGGAATGAGCAACAAGGAACATTCTATTTCTTAATCTTATGTTTTAGTACCAAATCCTGCGCTATGAACAAGGCCACAAACATTTAACAGAATGAAATAGAAAAACACAAAACAACAAATTTATGTGTTTTCCCTCAAAAGTCTACTACCATGAGAGCGCAACAGCAAAATTACACCATTAAATTTAAAGATTACAAACAATTATTTGAGCTTCTAAGCACATAATAAATGCTTAGAAGCTGAATATTTGGGTGAAAAATGAAAATAAGGCGCCCCAAAGTAGGTTGACGATTAATAAAGTTCAGACTCTTAGCCTATGTAGTTCAAAGAAAAACAATAAGTAGTACTACTAGTAATAGAGGGGAAAGAATAAAGAAGATAAACACTGCATTCACCCATGTATAACACATCACATATAGATACAGAGTTAACTCACTTTTTTATTAATTCAAAGGACACTTTTATGAACATAGAACTGGAATGTATAAAATCCGAAAAGTGAAAGGCAATGGAGCCAGAAACAATATCTCATTTTTTCTGACATGAAATTTTGCACGTAAGGAATTTGGGTTGCTCTTTAGGGCATTCACCATCACTTAACAAGCAACGAATGAAACATAGAACTCTTTCTTCAGGCTATCTTACAATAATACTATGCCATCTGCAATTTGACTTGACCCCTCTAGGTTTTTAATGGCTTGAATAACTATGATGAACTATGGTAATGGTACAAATGTAAAGGCATGGTGAAAACAGAACAATTTTGATTGTGAGTTTGAGACATGGAAGTAAATTTGTACCATTCATCAATACGATAAGAAAACAGGGGTATCCATACCTTTCCTGAAATTTTATGCAGCTCACCAAGAATTGAAGCCAACAAGGAGGACTTCCCTGATCCAACAGTTCCAACAATGGCGGCAAGCTCTCCTTTCTTGATCTCAAGGTTCACATCTTTCAGGACCTCCTCAGTGCCTTCGTCATCCCATGAAAAACCCCCGTTTTTCACATCCACTGCAATAGGACCACCACAACCTTCCTCTCTCTCGACCAACACATTTTGCAATTCCTGACTTGTCATGTACCTATCCAACCTTCCCAATGTGATCATTGTCTGTGAAATTGAAATAAGAGTTGGTGGGAAGGTCTGGATAGGATCCCCTAGAATTCTTAGTACTGTTACTGCAGTGAACACTGTCCCAACATCAAGATGGACTCTCAACAAAGTAGCAACCGCAAATAGAAGAGCTGATATCAAAACAGGAACGCTCCAGAGCACAGCCATGTTCAAAGACACCAAGTACAAGAACTTTCTGATCCAGCCATACTCTGATTCACGAGAACTTTGAATTCTCTGATTGAAGTATTCCTCCCATGCTTAGAACTTGATCACACGCATGTTGTTGAGCATCTCAGTTGTTGCCTTCATCCTCGAATCACGATTTTTCATCACATTGTACTGTAATACATTGTTCCTTTGGGTCCTGACCAGAGTGAAGATTAAAACTGCAATAACTGCAACCAATGCTGTAAGCATTGAAACACCCATATATCCATATAAGAGGGCTAACGCAACTCCGATTTGTAATGGCATTGTCCAAAGAGCATGAACCTGCATGTCAGAGAGCTGCTGGGCATCAACAGCCATATAATTCACAATTTGTCCAACCCCATGAGCCTGCTTGGAGGAACAAGACAACCTCAGCCCCTTTTTATACAAGGCAGTAATGACACTGGACCGAATAAGCATCCCTAGTTTCAGAGATTGAAAATTGAATTAATGTGAACTAAGGACTTCAATGAGTTTCGAAATCAGGAGGATCAATATTAGATAATATCCTTCATACGGATTACTGCTTTTCCCTGATGTGAAATCTATAAAACTCAGGATTAGGACTGGACCAACATACCTAACGGCCAAACGAAGAATGGCAAGGAAACCAGTGAAAGCAATGTCCTTCCAGAAACATCGGATTAATGTGGTTAGTACAAGGTTCTTTGAACTCTCCCCTGGCTTTGGCCAATTTGATTCAAAGCACTTGGCCATTCTCTCAGCTCTATGATCAGGTGGCAGTGTGGGGACTTCATCCATCTTTAGAGTGGATTTGTATCCCTTACTTAGAACTGGATTCATCCAAAACCATACTCCTCTAGACAACAGAGAGGCGTTTGCATAGCCACTCACATTAGACTCTGTCAAAATGGGTTCAGATAGTTCTGGTCTCAAGTCTGTACCAAATTCAGATTCTCTAATCATACTAATCCCAGATGACCCCCAACCACCAACAATGAAAAGAAAAGCAGATAATGGAAAAATAGCCAAGAAAAATATACCATCCATTCTTATATGTGGATTCAGATCGCCTCCAATATTGATCAACCGGGTTATAGCCCCAGCAGTGAATAAACACAGAATAACAAAATTAGCCACCCAATTTATTCTAAGAGACATAGGATGAGAAACAGCTCCATATTTTCTCTCATGTGCAATAAGAACCAAAATTGACGCTTGAGTTATTGCCTGAACCAACCGGAACAAAGCTTCTATTAGCCCCCATGGTGATTGGACTCCTTCACTGAAGGCTAATATGCAAATAACAGTATAAGATATGGCTAATAGAGCTGTAATAAGTAGAGAGAGATAGAACCAAAGGCTCACTCTAAAGTGAGACTTTTCGGTTACAAGAAGAGGTTTATCAATGGAGGAGCTGGTAATGCCCTTCGAGGTAAACCTAGAACAAGTCTTTTGGGCTCCAAAAACTATGAGGGTGAAGAGGAAAACAAGATCAACAGATGACAAGAGTAATCTTTGGGAACATGGAGAGAGAAAAATGAATCCTAACCACTGTAGTACAACTGAAAGAGAAGATGAACCATCAGAAGATTGAGTGATAGAGGGGGAACATTCAAGGGATGAGAGCCATGAAGAAGACAACATGGTTACCAACCCAGTTGGATTGAAAACTGCTTCTGATCATACACTACCTTCCTGAAAAAGAATCATAAGGAACAAGTCACTAACAGAAGAAACAAAATCATCTTGAGAAAACAAAAGCATGACTTTTCACATACTCATTACATTCAGATTCAGAAAGCAGGGTACAAATATTTCAGAAGAACTGAACTAAACCCACAAAGGAATTCAAACTTTTGAGAAAACCCAACAGTTGGAGATTGGGAATTTTCAAAGCTTTTATTGCATTATAGTTCTCGGATCAAACAAAGCTTCATTGAAATGCTTATGCTTGCAGGCGGTTTGAGTTCACCGGTAGCGTTAGAGTCCAGAGACAAGAAATAAAAGGAAGCATCTATAAAGAAAGAAGATGGTTTTTTTATGAGAGTAAGGACAAATTAGAAGACAAGAAGGTCGCTTAGGAAGTGCAGGTCTAAATGCAGTTGCATAGCCAAAGCCATTTTCCCCAAAACAATATAAAATTGCTGCTTGTTATATTGTTTCTGTTTATTACAATATTTATGTATGTCTCTCTCTCTCTCTCTCCATCTCCAGGCGGCCAAGCTTCAGTAAGATACAGGACAGTTTTTGTTTTTTTTTTTTTTAAGAGAAAACTTTGCAGAGATATCATTTATGGAAAAAAATTCTAATTACAATCCGAAGATGATAAAGTCTTAAGTTCGCCGGGGGCAGTTCGTCCAACGCTAATGCTTTTTGATACGATAAAAAAGTGTGAGGATGGAAAGTTGGTAGGATGAAAAATTAAAAGGATAAATAAAACATCATGTTTGATAAGAAAGGAAAATAGGAAGGATGAAAAAATTGATGGATTAACTTTCCTTCTAACTCAATAAAATTAATCCCTCTAAAATTGGAAAGAAAGTGGATGAAAAATTAATTATTTATGTTGAAATGTATCTTATTTCTCTATATATCTTATGTATACATTAATTTCATATAAAAATACAATGATAAAATATGTATATATATTTTAAAAATTAATTTTTTAAAAAATTTAAAATAAAGAAAAAAAAATTTAAGTTAAAAAAAAAATTCATCTTAATTAAGGATGAAAATTTTTGACTGAACACGATGACACGACTCGAATTTAATACGAAAATAAATAGGTCAACTCGCAACTCGACACGATACAATTAGTTAAATGAGTTAAGTTAGATTTGACTAATATTCGACACAAACTCATAATGACTCAACACAAATCTAACATGACACGACACGACTCGAGTCGATTCTATTGTCCAACTCTAATGCTCCGTTTGATACGATTAAAAAGTGGGAGAATAAAAAATTGGAATGATGAAAAGTTTGAGAGATAAATAAAACATCATATTTGGTAAGAAAGGAAAGTAGCAAGGATGAAAAAGTTGATGAATTAACTTTCTTTCTAACTCACCAAAATCAATCCCTCTAAAATCGGAAGGAAAATAGATGAAAAGTTAATTATTTGTGTTGAGATGTATCTTATTTCTCTATATATCTTATGTATATATTAATTTCATATAAAAATACAATGGTAAAATATGTATATATATTTTTAAAAAAATTAAAAATTAATTTTTAAAAAAATTAAAAATAAAGAAAAAAAATTAAGTTAAAAAAAAAAATATTTCATCTTAATTAAGGGTGAAAATTTTTGACTAAACACGGTGACACGACTCGAACTCAATACAAAAGTAAATAGGTCAACTCGTAACTCGATACGACACAATTAGTTAAATGAGTTAAGTTATGTTTAACTAATATTCGACACAAATTCGTAATGACTCAACACAACTCGATTCTATTGTCGCATCTAATCTTAGTCAGCACAAAAAAAAAAATAGTCATTTTTATTTTTTATCCATTCAACCAAACACAAAAGAAAGAAAGTATATCCTTCCTACTTTTCATCCTCGAAAAATAAAAAATGTATCATTCCTACTTTTCATCCTTCTTACTTTCTATCCTTCCGATCAAACGAAGGATAAGGAATTAAGTTAAATCAAAACCTAGACTGCAAACAGCTCGATTAAGAGCACGGGCCTTGGATACATCACAGGTGTATACACTAAATTTTATGGAGGTTAGGGGAGAGAATTCGTGAATATTTAAACAAATCACATTGATTATCTCAACATGGTACACACAAACTCTCTCTCTCTCTCTCTCCGGCCATTATCTCACCATTGTAGACTGCCAAGTGCAAACGAGTAGAGACCAAGATGATAACACCGAGGCTAAAAATATGGGAAAAAAAGGGGTCAATCTCAAATTTCACAATTTAACGGCATCAATTTATCGTCCAAAATTAAATAAATAAATTATACTTAAACTCTTTCATTTTTTTCACTTAATTATTTAGATCTCTAATATTTAAAATATTACACTTACATTCCTTAAGAATTCAAATATGATTAAAAATATTTTTTAATTGAATATTTAAATAATTCTGTTCAAGTGATGTATTGCATTTGATATAAAGAACATTATATAAATATCTGCTTTATATTGGGCATTTAAATAGTAAACTTGATTTTAAATTTTAGAGTATAATGAACCCACAAAATAAATGGTAGTATAAAAATTATAATTTTTTTATTATGATGAAATCATATTTTTAACGGTTATATTGTCAAATATCAACAAAGAATTATGTATTACACGTATATAAACATCAAGAGGTGTAAGAGTAATATTCTAAATATGAGGGAGTCTAAATGATAACACATGAGGAGATCTAAGTATAATTTATCTATTTAATTTTTAATCGCGCATTAATACAGATTTTTATCTTTGAGTATAAATCAAAAAATTTAATTTATGAGGGTATAAATTAAAATTCAAATAATATTTAAAAAAATAAATTAAAATTTTAAAAGTACAAATTAAAATTCGAACCATGTTTCAAAGTTTAATTTACGATTAGCCCAAAAAAAAGCTTGTTGAAATGGGATGTGAGCCAGCAACGTGGCAAGCTTTTGGTGGACGGAGAGAGCGCTATTACCATTGCAAAATATCGTTGGCAACATAGGGTACAACTTAAATGGGTTAATCCGAATTCAACCAAAAAAAATAAGATTTGAGTTAATTTTTAATACTTGAGTTGAACCTAGACAAAAAAATTTCAATCCGAATTAAATTTGGATAAGTCTCGGGTTGTAGGGTTCAACTCGAATATTAAAATAGGATTGAACCCGATTATTAAATCGGGTTGAATTCAAATATACATAAATATATAAATATATTTAACTAGAGTTAATATTTATCTTCACTCTTTAGAGTCAAAATTTTCACTTCACTTCAAGTTTTCACCCCTGCGTCTACATCACTCTCAAATCCTTTTCTCATTCGTCACTCCTTCCTCTCTCAGCCTCCCTCTTTCAATCGTCACTCGTCTAAGTCATCTCAGACTCTCAATCTCCCTTCCTCACTCGTCATTCCTCCTTCTCTCACTCCCTCTCCCTTCATCTGCGTTTCGCCTTTCATCTCAGATCACTTGAAAAAAATCAAATCTACACTTCAAAAAATTAACCCGAATTAAATAATCAAAGTCAACCCGATTTTTAACCTGAAATCAGCCTGAATTAAGTAACTCAAGTTCGCCCAAATTAAACTCGGGGCAGTACTTGAATTGAATACCTCGGGTCGAGGTAAGGTTAGAGTTGAAGATTATATATCTAAAATTTGATTAAAATTAACCTCCCAACCCGCCTAACTCGCACGAGTTGCATCCCTAGCTAGCAATGATTTGTGTGATTTGTGTGGTGCATAATTAGTCCAACAACTTTAACTTCAATTTAAATTTAATCTCTAAATTTTTAATTAATTATAATTTAATCACTCAATTATTAATTTCATCCCAATTAAATCTTTTTGTCAATTTCTATTATTAAATCAAATGAAAACATATTACCTAACGATAGAAATTAATCAAATAGGACTAGTCTCCATTTGATTTGACGATAAAAATAGACGAAATGACTAAATTGAGACGAAATTTATAATTGAGAGATTAAATTAAAATAATTAAAAATTCAATGATCAGATTAAAACTAAAAATAAATTTTAGGGACTAATTATAATTTTTGCCCTTGAAGTTATATGGTATTAAAATATGTCTAGAACTCTTTTATAACAATAATGCTGATGTGTGTGATTTGTGTCATATACAAGCACTGTTTAGAATATTTACATCGTTTTCAAATGTTTTTGCCTACTTAGTTACTTAGACTGATATAACACGACTACTTATTTATCGTCCAAATTCACTAGATCTTGCACAATTCTAATTACGAGTTTATGAAATTAGACACGAAATTGTATTCAGAATTGCTTAAGACATAATCATAAGGGAGGCATAGATCATCTGATCATCCCCATAATCAAAACATTTATTAAAAAATGTCTACGTTTTATACTTTTATTATTAGTGATAAAGTAGAGAGTGGGTTTGATTTTTTAAATGTACATAATTAAATTGAACTATCTATTTTAACTTACGGTAAATAGACAACCTATTGAAAATAAATATCTAAAAGTTAACTTTCTAAAATAGAAAATTAAGAAAATAGAAAATTCATTAAAGATGATCTAAGTCTTATCTTTTTACTCCCCCCCCCCAAAAAAAAAAAAAAAAACCCCACCCAACCCAAAAAATTAGTTTTTTTTTTTTCAATGTTCAGAAGTGTTTAGATTAATTTACGCATATCTCGACTAACTCTCTTTCCAGTCTGGTTAAAGACGGACCAGCTTACACTCACCTAGATTAATTTTCTTTTTGGTCTGGTTAAAAACAAATTATCTACGCCAAAATTATAATATTCGTGTGAAATAAATTTTTCGTGCCTTAAAAGGGTTTTCTTTTTGAAATATTCAAATTAAAATATCCTCACTTCGTTCGTGATGAATACATCTCTTATATAAATGGAGTTATATCATATTTAGTTAATTTTATATTGACTTGTTAAAAATCGTGCCCAACAAGATTGGATATGATTTTTTTTTTAAATCAAAAAAGAAAAATATAAATTAAAATAACTAGATCGGATACATAAATCAAATTAAACTCTTCAATACTAATCTTCTCTGTATCTTTCCAATTTTTTATTAGATGTCCCCAAAGGGATGAATCAGACTCAGTCCTGATCAAGTGGTACTTAAACCTATGTCATCTCCCTCAATAATATACTGCATCAAGAGAAAATACTACACAATCCAAATGAAACTTAAAAATTACAACTCAAATACATATCATCTTTTGGATTAGTGAATCCCACTAAAAAAATTGATGAGTGAGAGATGAGTGGCTCCCACTAAAAAAATTTGATTAAACCCACTCATCAAAAAGAGAATATACATTTAGATTATAATTTTTTGGATTTCATATGAATTATGATACATTAATCCTGCACCAAGAAAGAGTAAATGCAACTGCACATGGCTCTTGAATGGGTCTCATTAATCTTTTTAGGTTTATGCAATACTGTACAATAAACTACCCCTTTTTAAAGTAAAAAGGGACTATATAACATCAAAAGGACACAAATTTGTCCAAGAGGGCCTTCCTGTACAAATGACCTGGAGGATCAGTCTTCAAAGTCCCTAGCAGAAGCATCATATAACAACTGGTGGATCTCATGATAATAAAAAGCTTATTACATTCCAAATCAACTGAATAATGTAAGGCGAACACCCCCGGGTTAATTATAACAGAAAATAATAACGAATGAAACTAAACAATAATAGCAAACACTAGGCATTGTAATGTAGGACAATCTAACGACTGCTAGAATTCGCATAACATGATGGATGCTGGAATATATTTCCGACTTTTAGTCCACAAACTGGTGCAGCGATTCACAAGACAAGTATATTGTTTAGCTGTGGTTCCATACAAAGAAGGGCTTTTTTTATGACTTGTGAGTGTTAAAATGATCAAATTACAGCTACTAGGATCACAGACTTGAACACTGTTAAATTAGCTGTACCACAGCAACTATTCGCAAAGCTCCATTTTGGAGAAGATCGTCAATCTCATCAAATATTAAAGCTGTGCGCCAACCCCATCCCTTGGGAGCTTTTGGCAGAAGTGTTCCGGTTTGTTTATAGCTTCCAAAAACCATCACTTCTCTTTTTGATGGACATATCAACTGGATAACGGATGAATGAAGGCATAAGAGACCACGAATCATACCACAAGATTTTGTAGAAATTCTAAATATGGACTGATTAGTAAAGAATCTGATGTGTTCACTTGGGCTCACCTGGTACCGAGCAGTAACCTTTTCACGAGAATCCACATACATATGAACCTGCAAAGGAGAAAGCCAAATATGCAGCCTGAACTTTGATGGATCACAAATAGACTCATCAGAAACTTTGAGGGTGGAAAAATTGGCAGATTCTTATGGCTGTCCAATATTTAAACTAATTAGCTGAAGCTTGAAACATATGTGAACGCTGGTTCTTAATCATTAGTCACCACATGATAAGAAAGGTCACTTCCATTGAAAAATATATATTGAAAAAGAACACCTTTCACAGTTTATTAGATAGACCACCTCATTCTTTAATAACTTAGAAGGCGGCTAACCTTTCTTTGAGGATCACTTATCTCTGCCTTTCGTCGATGAAGAAACAATCCTGAAACAAAAGTACACAATTAAAAGAGGTGATATATAATTTCTTTTTGCCCAAGTACACCGAGTAGCGAATATGTTTCAAAATATAAAATCGAATGCCTAATTGGAAAATTACCAAGGGTCCGGCGTCCTTGGGGGTCTTCATCATTAAAAGCCTGAACGCTAACCTGTGCAATTCAACAGATCAAATTAGTTGACGTGGAAACAACAATCAATAGAAACTGAGAAAGCCTCTTCAATGTTTAAGAAGATTATAGAACAGAATGACCGGCAGCTATTATTCAAATACCTTCCACAAGGAACCAGCATAAAATACTTCTGAAGAGTGCTTGACTTGACCATCACTGAGCCTGTGCACATCCTGAAATTCCACTCTGTGGAACCAGTGGGAAATCATCAGAAAATAAGTTATATGTTTTCTGCAAGCAGCTGAAAAAGATGAGCTCAAGAATGCAGTAGTCAGTTGTTCACAGTCAATAATCATTGCCAAGAAGCAAAAATGCTGAAAATGACAACAGGAATTGGGTAGTCAGTATATGCCTGGAAACTATTTATCTTGCGTGCCAAGCAACAGAATCCCAGCAAAAGGCCTGGAATTAGCACATTCCTGTGTCTGAGCAACTGCTCCAGAACTTAAAAAGGCTTAAATCACAATAGCCTATTTAACCTACTCATAGGGAAAGATATACAATGGAACCCCAAAGGAAGTAAGCTTGCCTCGATTCTAATAGAATCAAATTAAGTGACAATAATTTGCAAACAGTGAAAAATGTTTGAACTCTACATGGACAACCAGTTGCATCTGACTAGTTTCATACCCATCACAAGATTGGCATGGAAGCTGCTATGCACATCTTCCAACAGATAGAACTATGTGGAATGCAAGGTACAGAAGTTAATGCTCTATGCCAAATGAAAGGATAACTTACGCAAAGCGAAAGGGAGGGAAATGACTTAAAGGTGTTTTCATATCCAATGATATAGAGCTGTTTGTGTCCTCCCACTCCATCCCAATGGCATGCTCAGGTGAGTCTAGCATCTGCACAGGAATACCACTGGTACTTGGTCCAGCAATTGAGGGTCCAACCAGTCTGCTTTTTGGATCTGTCTCACCTCCTCTCTCCATTTGCTCTCCATGAGCATTAGCAATGTTGCTTCCTCCCTGGCTTAGCCCAACCAAAGCTGTCAACCCATCCCCAGCCATGTCCCCATTGTGATCAGCTGTATTCTCAGAATCACCATTACCCAGAGACTGCTGGCAGTTTCGATTGCCCATACCAAAGGGTACACGAGAAAAGACAAAACGTGTGGGAGGCCAAGCAGCTGCTGGTGCAAATGTAGTTCCACATCCAATACCAGCTAGTCCATCGATAGGCCCCCTAACATGCACACGTACAGGCCTATAGAGGCCATTTCCTTCACCTTGAGCAGAATCAGTGACATACATATTGCCGATATTGCTCGATAGATTAATCTGATCATGAGCTTGCAGGTAATAACCAGTGGAAGTAACTCCACGCAGAACTCCAAATTGCTGCCTGCATGCACATGCCATACTCACAAAGCAGCAATTTTTGCATGTGTCAGCGCCAATTTCTTGCACCCGTTGGCTTAGAAGCATCTACTTGAGACCCACAAGATTTGCACAAAAAATAGAAAATAAAACAACATAAAATGCCTAAAGCAATTAAACACATAAATTTTTTTCTCAAGATAATGGCTTTTCTTGGGAAGTGAAGAGGTGTCCAAACTTCTGGTGCTGTCAAATGAGCACAAAGATTTTGTAACAACTCTGCCAGGTCCCGCATTGGGGGGAATCTCCTATTCTGGACCAACAGATCTGTAACCATTATACAATACCCACAGTTTTGGTGGTCAATCCAAACTGTTAAAAGGCCACGTAATTTGTCAAATAGAAGTGAAAGCATGGACTAAAAAAATCTAACCCATAGAAGTAGGTCCCAAGGAACTTGCTTGTATGCCACAAGCAAATCACCAGAAGTGTGGATTCTTCTCAACCTATCTATTAACACATAACATAAGAAAAAAATTCAGTTTCAAACCTGCAGCCAAAGACCATCATTCATGGCTTTGCAAGGGAACCCCAATTCTTCAAGCTGCTTTCTCACATTTAACAGTGCCTCAAAGGACATGTTACAATATAGAAGAGAGCCACCTTCAAAAACATTGGCAAATGCATCATATTCTTCCCCACTCACCCCACAATTCCCTTGTGCGCAAGTTTTTACCTCTCTTCGGCCCACAATCCTACCACCCCATGATAAAGGAGGCATGCCACATCTTCCCCATTCATTAGCCAAGAGCCCATTACAGGAAGGGTTCACTGCAGTACAGTGTCTTGGGTCCCCAGCAAGCCAACTATTGTTATTCAATTGGTAGCATGAACCTTCTTCAGATGGCCCTTCCGTAGCCACACCGCTGCCCCTCGACCCACTTGCTCCAGCACCAATAGGCATTTCAAGATAAGAACATGAGGATCTAGTGTCCTTTGTATATGAAAATGAGTTACATGACAAGGGTTGTTCGACGTTGCAATAATATCTTGGCTCCAAATCAGACTGAACGCATGCGGCTTGTTTCATCTGTTGCTTGGAATCAGCAAATGTGTGAGAATCAACAACACAGTCTGCAAGCTTAACCAAAACATGATGACCAGTATCATGCCCTTCAGGTTTGTCTTTCAAACTTATATGCCCTAGTTCAGATTCCAGCATTTTATTAGTGCAGCCATCAATCAAGTTCTTTTCCGTTACTTCAGAAGAATCAGAATGCGTATTTGTTCCCATCTCAGAAATGGAACATTCTTCTTCAGGATGTTCAGCCTTGGAAAGAGCACATTTTGAGAGAAGAGAGTACAATGCCAGTTCAAACCTTTTTGAGAGAAAGAAAACTGTTAACTAAATTCACCAAAGTTCAACTTGAGAAACAAAGGTAGATAGAATGTCCCTTACCGTGCCTCTTCGCTTGGTACCCACAATTCATCTGATGTCAGTAGTGCATGCAAAGTTTGAGCAGAAAGCTTTGGAAGCACCTGTTATTGATAGGAGTGTTAAATGCAGAAATAAATTCATAAGAAGACAATGATTCTGTATCCCTGACCATGAGACTCAGAAATAACTATACTGCAATACATTCTGCAAAAAATAAAAACCAACTTGAGTTAAATTCTATTTAAAAGAAATGTAAGAAATTGGAGTTGGAACGAGAAATGTGTCGACAATAACGAACATATAGTCCATGCTAGCATTACTTGAACCTTAATAGATGTTGAGCTACATGATGAAGCAGCGCAGAAACATCCAAATAAAATAATGTATAAACAATGTAATGGACACCAAGTTGCAAAGTAACACAAACACATTGCCTTCTCCTTTGTTTCACATTGAGTGGATAACTGAAATAAGGATTTGGTTGTCCATAAACCCTACAGGAAACTTAGTGATCTTACGATTTCCAAACATGCTTCAAAAAAAGTTGCAAGATCCCATAGAGATGTAAATAACTGCAACACGTTATTCATCAGTTTGTTGAACAATCCATCAACAACTAATGCAATGATAGTACTTTTCTAGGAAATACAAAGTCAAGTTCTTAATTGAATTCATAAATCTCAATATAAAAGAAAATTGATGTCACAGGAGATGACAACTAGAAAGGACTATCATGTAGAAAAGAACACCATAAAGTTTGGTCAAAGTTAGAAAGCTCTAGTTGGTTAAACTTATGGTAAGGATTCATGTCACAGAAGATAGGAATATCATTTCGCCAACCTTTTCTTAGAATGTGAAAAAACCTATATAAGCTAAATAGGTGAAATGCATTATTAATAAGTTTTCACACAAACTGTCATCTTAGAATGTGAGATAACCTTTATGGTTTTTTGACTTTTAATCCATTCAGAATCAAACAAGTCTCGTGCTTGCAATTTAAGTGTACTCCACTGTTGACAGAAGCTGAGTAATATAAACCCATTTTTATTTAAATACATGTTCATCAAAACGTGAGAACTAGATTTTGTTATCCAATGTAACCGAGTGCTATTGGGTATTCTCATTTAGAATCAAACATCAATGATTCAACTTGGGCAGGTTTATATACTCACTGGAAATGCTTTGCCTTATTTGAGCTTTCCCAGTTGATCGACTGTAGACCTAGTAGATCTCAGGTTTTCCTCAAACTGCTAAAGGTTGTATTTGTGGGTGTTGCTTTAGTAACAAAACATGCAGTGACTTAGCTGCCCAGACTTGACAGCCAAAAAACATTGATTAAAGCAAAGCTAAAGGCTATTTGAAACTGGCAAGCAATTTTATTGTTACTAAAAAGTACGGTGCAAACTCGGCATAGTATCTGATTTATCCTTCTTAGTTTTGGATTCCTATTTCATAAAACACCATGAAATCTTATACAATGAACAAAAGGAAGATAAGGAACATATAAACATAATCTCCAAACTTCACCACCTGCAGGTGAAGTAAAATTTTCATGCCTTACCTCTTTCAACTCCATAGCACCACTTTGGCAAAGGTAGCCCCAGCAAGCATTTCTAACACGTTCTCCATGTATGCCATAATCTTGGCTCTCTGCAAACACCTTAAAAATAAATACATGCAGTTAATAACAAAGGAGTGAGAGCATATAGCTAATAAAATTATGGATACAATAGTAACAAATACATCTTGAACCTGATATGCTAAGAAGTTTGAAGTCCACAATTCTGATATAATAAAGTCCGTGCAAATTGCACATAAATCCTGCAAGCATGATGTTCAAGATGTAAAGTACATGCAAAGGAAGCTGTTTGATCAAGTAGGGACAGACGCATGCCCCCAGTGGAGCAACTTAACCGCCCTGATTTTTTTTTTTTTTGGAGATAAAGTATAGTACTATGAATCATTGATTCATTTGAAAAAGGGTAATGATGGGGTAATTTTGAATCCAGAAAAAAAGTGGCATTCGTACTTAAACCTGATCCACTTTTTCAGCTATTTGGGGCCTTCACTCATCACCCACTTACCTGAGACTTACTCATCCAAAGATAAATAATGTGTGTGGTATTATGAGCGAACAAGTATGAGAGAATTAAAATACTCCGTTATCCCATTTACAACAATGACATAGACAAACTCATCACAACAATTGGAAAAAAGTATGTTTTTTCAATAAAATTGATTTCTTAAAGAAACAATAGTATCAATATATCTAATTTTTCAATGACTAACAATTTAACATTCTTCAAAAGAATTGCTGTGAGAATTTATTCTATCTGTTAATTATTGTAGACTTTATATAACTAAATCTTGACTATATTAGAACTGTCCATGTTTCCACTCAAGAAAAATACCAACCCTACTGCTCTATATCAGAGAAATTCTTTCAATTGAAAGATCCATCAAAAAACCAAAATATACCTCAACAATAAGTACAAAAAAACACAAAAAACCTGTACTCGTTGATGGGGGATACCTGAAGGTCAAGAAAGGAAGCAGCTGCAAGAACACGAAATACATTATTATCATTAAGCTTTGGATGATGTCCATAAAGATATGCCAAAGCTATTGCAATAGCCTCCTCATTAACATTGTTATCATCCACTTGTAGAGTCAAAATCGGAGCATTGGCTTCTTTCCAAGGACCATGAAGCATATTTCTGCAGGCCACATTATATGGCAGCTAAAGATGAAATAATTCTACCTGATAAATTGTTATCCCCTTAACCTTAAGCATAAGCAAAAATATTTTGCACACACAATTTCCAAGCCTGTAACAGCATCACTCGAACATTATGTCATAGAAAGTTATGTTCCAGGTTAGAAAGTTAAGCAATTCCCTTCCTTTGTTAGATGAATAAAACCATCACAGCACAAACATACATACACAACTCAGAGTGCCACGTATGCGCATACGCATGCAAAAACAATAATCCGACTGGCGGGCAACATGATCCCGAAAACCATTGTTTATCAAAAGAGCATGCACACTTGCAAACAAGTTAGCACATAAACTATTGCACTTCTCTCAAATACCCAAATGCGTCACTTTAAAATCATCATGCTTAGACCAACACAGTAAAACCAACTAACCTAGCTTCAACCGAATCAACCCCCTTAACTTGGTACCCGTGTTGGAGCATATAACAGAATTATCATCCTTTTTTGTTCTTTTCCCATAAGTTGAAAACCTATCGTCCTTGGACAAATAATTTAACACTCACAGGTAGCTAATTATACATCCCATCCCTACACTAAAACGCCACTCTTGTGTAAATTATTCCGCACACCATATACTGACACACATGACCAAGAGTAAATATTCAATATAACAGTTACATCACGTCACAAGCGTCCCGTGGTGTAACCAACAGTGAACCCCACTAATCCTACATGATAGTTTTGAATATCAAAGCTGGTGGTTATACAATTTGATGGGATCCACTAGTCTTACATAGTTGTTCATAATTGGTAGATTACACTGTTACGTTGAATATTTCTTGAAATTAAGCATGTAGTTCACTATATTTCCTGCTCCAAAACACTATTAATAATTATTGCACCTAAATTAATGAAATTAATAATCTCACACAAAATTGAATCCAAATTGGAGAGTAAAACAGTAATAACTTCCAAGAAAATTTGATATATGTTGATAATTGGAGTGGAGACCTGAAGTAAGAACTACGGGAGAGGATAAGACGATGGAGATGATAGGTGGAGCCCATGGCGTGGACGACGACGTCGGAGAAAGATCCGTTGTTGAAGCCTTCCGATTGGATATGGTCACAGAGGGAGGTGAGGTTGCAATCCAGTGCGCGAAGCTCAACGCTGCTCCGGTCGTTATCGGAGTGCTGTGAGGGCTGTCTCGACATTTCCATTGGGCCTACTCCGTACTGTCTCTGTTTAGGATACTGTGGTTCCATTCTCATGCTTCTCTGTGAAGTAGTTGGTTATAGGAGAGTGGAGATCGACGCCATTATCGAACTTTGTGAAGAAGGAGATGAAGGGGAAAGTAAAACAGTAGAGTGGAGAGAAAAGTAAATTACATCTTTTTCCTCCTAAGTTTGCCTTAAATTTCCATTCGGCCCCTATAAATTCACCCGTGTTTCAATGTGACCCCGCTGTCTTCTTCCCAACATTCTTCGCTTTCCGAGTGAGATCTCCTCTAATATATTTTTTTTTGTAGATTATAGTTTATATATTTAAGTGGAATCTATTATATACAAGTAAATTCATTACTCATTAATGGTGAATGATCCGCCATAAAAAATTGAAAGATAAATGTGTTGGAAGAGATCAAGACACTGTTTCTCTTTCTCTTTGTTCTGTTTCTCATCTGTTTAACAAATCTAACCCCTAAAAAACATCTCACATGATCATAATTAACTCACATTACCTCAAAAAAAATCTTGTTATACTATTTTTTTAATGGATTACATTAATTTTTTTCATCATCATGTTATGTCAAGTGTCATATTTTTTGTTAAACAGTAAATTATTATATATTTTTTTATTATTTTTGGCTCCATCTATCTCTATACTTCTAGTCAATAGTGAAGATTTTCATTCACACTCCTTAAAACTAGGTTTAAAGTTAATGATACCCCCTCCGATTTTTAAAAATTCATTGCACTTTCTTTTGATTTATACTTTCAAATCAACAACACCCCTTTAACAGTAATTTTTGTCTCTGTGAATAGATAAAATACTGATTTGACTAAATATTTTTGTAAAAATATCAAAATTATCATTTGTTATATAAATAGATACAAATGCACTCAATTCATTCCCCATTATGTATGTCTTAACTAGCCAACAAACGTTATTTCTATCATTATATTATCTCAATAAATTTTTATCATTTTAAAGCGTTGTATAATAATTTTGTTATAATATTAGTCATCATATGATCACTAATTTGTTACATAAGCAAGTTTTTATAATTAAAAATTATTTTTCTATAATAAAAATTACAATCCATAACCATAAAGGTAATGTCAAAATTTCATCCATTTTTCTAACTCTTCTTTTATCATATGTTCTCCACAACATTACATGTAGGATTGTTAGTCAAACGAGTCCGAGCTCGAGCCAAACTTGAAAAACTTATCTTTTAATCGAGTTTAAAAAATTGTTCAAGTTTGGTTCGTTTAGGAAACGAGCCGAGCCTGAACAAGCTAAAAACAACTGGAGGCCGAAACCAAACTTGAGTATTTGTGTATAAACGAGTTTGTAGAGCTTGTTTTTTAAACGAGGCTAAAAATTTGTCCAAGTTTTGACTTGTTTAGAAAATGAATTGAGTATGAACGAGCCGAACCCGAGCTGAACTCAAGCCAAGCTCGAGTAGCTCAATTTGATTGACAGCTCTAGTCACCGGACCACTCTTCACACATCACCTTTTATATATAAAATTTTAAATATTATTTGATAAAATTTAATATTAATTAAATAAATTTGGTCTTAATTTGATAAATTAAAATATTAATTGATAAAATTAAATATTAATTGAATAAATTTGAATGTTGCTTTAATGAAATTGAATATTCATTTGGTGTTAAATTAAAGAAATAACATTAATTTGATAAAGTTAAATGTTAAATTAATAGAATTTAATATTCTATTTAATATATTAAATTTTAATTTAATAAAATTGAATGTCGATTTAGTGTTGATTTAATAAAATTAAATAATAATTTAATGTTAAGTTAAAGAAATTATATTAATTTGATGAAATGAAATTAATATAACTAAATGTTAATTTGATGAAATTAAATATCAATTTTGTGTTGATTTGATGAGATAAAATGTTAATTTAGTTTAAATTAAATAAAGGACATTAATTTGATAAAATTAAATATCAATTTTGTGTTGATTTGATAAGATATAATGTTAGTGCAGTTTAAATTAAATAAAGGACATTAATTTAATAAAATTACATATTAAATTAATCAACCTAAAAGCTAATAAAATAGAACTAAAAAATAGTGCATTGAAATTTCAGAATCAGAAGGGGATGTTGTTAAAATTATGCCTATTTATAATAGATGTTGTTAAAGTTAGATCTATGTATAAAGAGTGTGGATAAAATTTATTCTATGAAATATTCAGGAGTATTTCTATAAATCCACCATTGTCCTTAACGCCGTAGTTCGACAATCACTGACAATGATAGTGAAATTTCAAAATCATAACGGGGGTGTCGATAAAATTTTCCCTAATAGTTATTATATTAATTTTTCTCATTAGTTTCTTAGATCGTTTATGAATCTATATCTATATCTATACTACTAATAAAAGTACCTTAACATGAAAATTTTTTGATTCACTATTTTACCCTTATAAAAAATTATAAAGGCTAATATGTCCTTTTGTATTTAAATATACAAATTACCATAATATCTCTTTATATTTAATAACAAATTAATCTCTAACATATCATATAAATCTCTCTATCTTTGCAAATTTTTTGAATGGTCATGTTATGCTTAGCATGATGTATAAAAACAATATTATTGTTTTTTTTTCAAAAACTCAATATTAATACACTAAATATTTCTCGTGCCTAAAGGCACTAAGTAATTCAAAAATCCTCGAGCAACGGTCTTGCAATATAAATATTTTCAAACATTACTATATTTATTATTATTTGTTTTTAGTTACACAATTCAAAATCTATTTGAAAACACTATTTTCTAAAAAAAATTGACAAAACTTCTCTAAAAACACAATCCCTAAAAAAAATTAACATACACAATTTATATATATTTAATCACTATATATAAAAAAATATCTTTTTTTTTTGTTGGAGTCGATATTGCGTGTGTGCGTTGACAAGTGTATAAAGAGAGAGAGAGAGAGAGAGTTATATTAGATATACGATAAACTTATGAGAGATGAGAGCATGATAAAGATAGAGATTAGAGTTTTAATGGATATTAGATGTATTTTGTTATTATTAGATATATATAGTCGTTCAGGTTAAACTCTTCAATTCTTATTACTTTATTATTATATGCGTTTAGGATAGAGAGAATGTGTGTGTGAGATAGATAGAAAGATAGAGTTATATGAGAGATAAGAGTGTATGTTTAAAATGTGAGAGATAAGAGTGTATGTTTAAAATGTGAGAGATAAGTGAGTTGTAAAATGAATGAAAATTCAATTAAAATCACATAGATATAGATTGATAGATTTATGATGACATAAATGGGCAGAGTTACACAGGGGCAGAGTTACACAGGGGCAAGGGTGGGCATGCGCCAACCCTCAATTTTTTTAAAAAAATATGATATGTATATTTATATTTATATATTCTGCACATTTTTTACTTGTACTTACTCTATAATTTTCTTATTTCAATTATTTAGTTTTTTTTATTATAATAAATTTTTCTTCAAATGACCTCCATTTTATTATAAATTTTAGTGGTTAAAAGTTTTTTCAATTGATCTTCATTTGACTTTGCTTTTTCTACCATAAAATGTCTTTTATTTTTATTTGAGTAGTGATTATAGTCATTATTATGTGTCAATCGATTTTTATTTTTTTAATATGTTTACCTCTTAAATTTTTGTTTAATAGTTTTACTATGCTAATATTTTAGTGATATTGTTTAGAATATCGTTTATTGAATAATTTTAATGGATGGTTAGTGAATAACTGATATTTTTTAATTATAAAACTGACAATTATGTTCACTTTTTTACAATGGTGATAATTAGTCAATATTGTATACATATACAATATACATTATTTTTTTTGCCTTTTTATGTTAAATAGACATCATGCATCAAATATGATATAATAAATATAAATATATCATATAGTGTGATTGGTTAGGAAAAAAAATTAGAATGTATAATTAAAGTGCTCACCCTAAATAAAATTTCTGGCTCATGATATATGTCAATGAACTAATAATTTGTTAGAAATAATCTTTGTTATTAGAGTTTTAATGGGTATTAAATATATTTTGTTATTATTAGATGTATATAACAGTTCAAGATATGAGATAATGTGTGGTTAAAACATGTGCGAGATAAGAGAGGCAGAGTATGAGACAGAGGGAGAGAGATTTATATCAGTTAATATGAGATAAGGAGAGAGCATTAGATGAGAGATAAGAGATAAGAGTCTTAAAATATTGTCGCATTAGGATCGTCGGACGCATCAATAATTGTTAAGCAATCTGAGCCGTGAAAAAGTTAAAAGCAAACTTTTCTAATTTTCTATATAATAAAGTAGCTAAGAATGTTTGTCTTGAGTATTTCGCGGCTTAGATTACTTGACCATTCTTAATCCGACGGTCCTTATCCCAAAATTTTCCAACACTTCTATCTCTCATCTAACTCTCGTCCCTTATCTCATACTAATTGATACAAAGACTCCTATATCTCATCTAACTCTATCTCCCTATAACATCCTATAATTCTCTCCGTTACTCTCTGCCTCACCCATTTTTTAAAATATTCTATCTGCCTCTAATGAGACTCCTCCTCTAACTCTCTACCTTGCCTATCCCGTATCTCAATTGCTATCTCACGCTACCCCTCTTTCTCCCCCTTCCTCTGTTTCTCTACCTTGCCCCTGCAACACACACCACACCGGAGTAACACCCACTGCAACACATACCACACCGGAGTAACACCCATTGCAACAGGAGTCCAGGTAGTCTGGGTTTTTTTCTTCAATTCTCTCCCTCTCTCTATATCTCTTTCTCTCTTTCTCTGTGTTCTGGGTTTTTGGTGTGTGTGTCTGTGTGTGTGTGTTCATTTTTGTGTCTGTGTGTACGTGTGTGTGTGTTCATTTTCTGTCTCCTGTGAATCAAACTTTGTGTTCTGTTCACAGATAGTTATTTTATGCGCTTTATTCACAGAGAGAAACTTTGTGTACAGTTTAAGTAATAAAATTTTGTGTTTAGAAAGAGTATAAATGTTACTTGATAAATGTTAGTAAAGAGAATGTAAATAATCAGTGTGGTCACTTCTCTTCCTTGATCATGGTCAATCCATCATACTGGAGTTTCCTTATTGCTCATCACCTTATTACTTGACCTTCATGATAACTTCTTGATTTCATAATATTTAACATTTGTCTCATTTTCACTATAATATTTTTTAGACTCTTTAACAGCTAAAATGATCTTATAAACCGATTCTGCTTGCATTGGTGTTTACAACTCTCTTTCACGCACCATGTGTCTGTGGGTCTTTAGAATTGATTTCACGACAATTGAAAGGAAATCTTCTTTGATTATTTTTTCTGTAATGCCCCTTATTTGGGATCAATAATGGTCACTTTGGCTTTCGCCATGCCATCAATCTAAACCATCATCTCTATCTTGATACATGATCCTAATATGTTTGCCATCATGCATTTTAAAGTTTCCTTCGAGTTATCGGAAGCCTTAGTCACGACTACAATTTTATTGGAAGCCTTAGATTCGGTATTCCATCTATTTATTGTTTCTTTCACGACATCGGCTACTCTTAAATAAATTGATTAATCTCTGATACAAAATCAGTATCATTTATATTGTTTTTATGGAGAAAAGGGAACAATAGATGCCTTTTTGACTACTATGTAACATAAAAATTACATTTTAAACAACTACTATTACGTGTAAGATGATAAGTCCAGTTAGTTGATGTTCGCTTGAACAGTGATGCAAAATAGCATTGTGTGTGTGCCGTTGTGTGTTTTGATTTTTTGTGTGTGTGTGTGTTTTTGTCTCTCTTCATGTGTGTGTTCATGTCTGTCTAATTTTTTTTTTTGTGTGTGTTCATGTGTGTTTTGGTTTCAGGTTTCTTCTCCCTTCAAATTTTTGATAATTATAAGCACTCACTTTCTTACTTACTAACTTTCAATTGTAATTGAATCTATTTCAATTATGGTGTATGTGATATTTTGACTAATTATTTTTGTCAATTTAATTATTTTTTTATCACAGAGCTACACATTTCCAAAATACACATTTTCTTCTTCACCAAGTAAGTTGTAATGAATTTGTTCTTTTTAATTCATATTAAAAATTTGTTGTGTGATTATCATTAAATATTTGTTCTTTTTAATTAATTTTGGTCTTGGTTTAGTTGTGCATGCTTTGACATGAATTTATCATTATACAAATATGTTATATGTTAAATGTGTATAACTATTTTTAATTGCTTATTTACTCAAGATTTGCATGTTTAACAATATCACAATCAGTACTCAAATAAGAAAAAATTTATTTTTTTCTATGATTTCATAGAATGAGAAAATCTTAAATATAAATAAAAATTAACAGGTATTACGTCAAAAACAACTACAACTGCTGCCACGTCTACAGCCACAAGGCACAACCCCTTTGAAGCAGATGAAAGTCTAGATGAGGACAAATTTGTCTTCTATGGTACAAGATTTTACTTTTCTTTTACTTCATTGTGCTCATATCTTTGTCGAATGGGCACTATACTATTTGTGAGTTCTTCTATGGTCAATCATTGTTTGATGGTAAATCAAGCAATGAAATCCTTAGTATATTGTAGTTTTAGGATTCAGTCTTCTCTTATGTTCAATATTGAGAAATTGAGAGTTTTTTTGTTTTGCTTCGTTTTTGATACTACATTATGTCCAGGATGAACTTTTGTGAGTGTATTTATGATTCTTGGGCCAATGGGGAACAATTATATACCATTCCTGGGTATAGTATATAAATCATTTCATTGTTATAACAGTAACATGACTGATTAATTTACCGAAAATTTAACACGACTGAGGAGGAGTTCAATTTAAATAAAACAAGGGTTCAAAAAGGGCTTTTGCTCCTCCATTGCCTAAAAGATGGGTACGAGTATAAGAATTGCAATGACGGGTTTCTATTGGAGATTCCTATAAAAAGAGGACACTTCTCTGTTTCGGTAGTTGGTAAATAGTGGTAGTACAGGCATGAAAAGCATGATTGCTATAAGTTGTCTCTGTTTAAATAAATGTTTGATTTTATAAATTCTTTTACATGTTGAAATTTTTCAAGGATCACATTTTTATAGTGAAATATGTTAAAATTATTAGTGGGCTCATATTAATTAGTCAATTTTCTCAATTTTTTTATTGGTATTTTTTGTGTTGTACGGTGCCTTTTTGGTATGGACAATTGTTTGCGAATTTTTTCTGAGTTATATAGTGTCTTCAGACACGGACAATTACTAGTCTATATATTAAAGTAGTTAGATTTATTTGTCTTCAGCTTTTCGTAGTTCAAATTACTTGATGATTATTAATCCGAGGGTTCTCATGTCAAATTTTTCTAAGACTCCTATCTCTCATCTAACTCTCTCTCCCTATCTACTACTAACTGATACAACTCTCATTTCCTAACTCTAAGACTCATTTCTCTCATCTAACTCTATCTCCCTATCCCATAATACAATTTTATCTCTCTATAATACAATTTTATCTCTCTATCTCATACTAACTGATACAACTCTCTCTCCCTAACTCTAACAGTCATATTGCTCATCTACTATATGCAAACATATAGTTCTCAAAATAATATAAAAAAAAAACCCAAGCTAATAAAAAATAAGTGATATCAATTGCACCAAAAAAATAACAAATGACCAATAAAAACAAAACAATTCCCCCCAAAAACAAAAACTCAAAGCCTAAGCTAATCACCAATTAAAAAAAAAGTGAACAATAAAAACAAAACAATTCTCACAAAAAACAAAAACACAAAGTCCAAGCTAATCACCGATAAAAAAAAAAGTGATACCAACTTTTCTACGCAAACAAAAAGTATAAAATAAAAAAATAACAAGTGACCAATAAAAACAAAACAATTGAAACCAATTGCAGTAGTAGAAAAAAATTCAAAATCAATCTAATCATCATCACCACTTCACACAAACAAAAATATAAATATACAATGCATAAATAAGATCTTCGAGCTATTGTTCATACCAAAAATAAATCACTACTAACGGCACCAAAAAAAAAAAAAAAAAAATTCAAAGTCAAGTCAATTACCAATAAAAAAAATACATTAAACCAATTGCACCAAATCTTAGTGGTGTATGCTTTGGCAAGAGTTTATTGGTTTTAATGTTTAATGTTCGTGTTGCTTTGGTTGTAGATGCATTGACATTAACTGATTGTTGTTAAGTGTCATATGGTACAACTATATTGTTTATATCTTAATTTTGGTTGATTTTATTACATTTCTCAATTTACGATTGTAAATTTGATTTCATCCTTTCGAAAGCTGGTGAAATTTCAAATAGCAAAATTTATTTTTTTGACAATATTTGTGAACTTATTTTTATTATATAGATGGTTGCATTTGTAGGCAATTTTTTGTTTGAGATATTTATTACATGGGTGGATTGAGTTTGTAATTATCTTCTGTTATTGAATTGATTGATGGTAATGGTGACGAATACATGATTCTTATAGATTTTATTGATTTCATTCATTACTTAAAGATTGTAAATTTGATTTGGTTCTGTTAGTTTTTTTTTTCCTGAGGTAATTGTATATGTGGTGTTGCTTTTGGGAGTTTTTTTTCATTTTTATGACAGTTACAATAATGTGGGGGCAAGTCATTTTAAAAGAATAATTGGTATGAATGTTTTCAGATCAACTTTTTTTTTTTTTAATTTGGACAATTATTTGCAATTTGTTTTTGTTTATTACATAGTGTCTTTAAATATGGGTAATTACTAGTCTATATAATAAAGTAGATAGAATTTTTTGTCTTTAACTTTTCGTGGCTCAGATTGCTTGATGATTATTGATCCGACGTTTCTTATGTCAAATCTTTCTAAGACTCCTATCTCTTATCTAACTTTCTTTCTATCTCATACTAACTGATACAACTCTCTCTAATTGGACTTTCATTCTTTTTACAACTTTTAAACTCTCATATAACTCTCTCTCTGTATCTCATACTCATCTCTCATACCTCACACGTTTTAAACCCACACTCTCTCTCCTCTGATATAACTTTCTCTGGACTTTGATACATGAAGTCTATTTAACATAAAAATGCCAAAAAATAATGTATAGTATAAAAAAATTAACTAATTATCACCATTGTAAAAAAAATCAGTTATTCACTAACAATCTATTAAATTTATTCAACAAGCAATATTTTAAACATTATCACTAAAATATTAGCATAGTAAAAATATTAAACTGAAATTTAAGAGGTAAACATATTAAAAAAATAAACATTTTTCGTATAAAAAGTAAAGTCAAATAAAGATCAATGAAAAGAATTTTCACTAGCAAAAATTCATAATAAAATAAAGGTCATCTGAAGAAAGTCTTATTATAATAAAAATACTAAATAATTGAAATAAAAAAATTATAGGATGAGTACAGGTAAAAAATATGTGTATAATTTTTAGAATATATAAATATAAATATACATATCATATTTTTTAAAAAAAATTATGGGTCCACCCTCACCCCTATGTAGCTCTGCACACGTATGTCATCTTATATATATCTATCGATCTATATATATATTTATGTGATCATAATTGAATGTTTATTCCTTTGACATCTCTCTATCTCTCTCCTATCTCTCATATTTTAAACACACACTTTCATCTCTCATATAATTCTTTCTCTTTATCTATCTCACATTCACACACACACTATCCTAAATGCATATAATAATAAAGTAATAAGAGTTAGAGAGTTTGGTTTCAACGGTTATATATGTCTAATATTAATAAAATATATCTAATACTCATTAAAAGTTTAATAACAAGAATTCTCTAAAAAATAATTTAAACACATACTCTCTTATATCTTATATAACTCTCTCTCTCTCTCTATAAATATGTATATATCATATTCTTATCTCTCATAAGTTTATTTCATGTCTCATATAACTCTCTTTCTCTATCTCATATTCACTCTATATATCTGCCAACACACCCGCCAACATCGACTCCAACTCAAAAAAAAAAGATATTTTTTAGATATAATGATTAAATATATAAATTGTGTATATGTTGATATTTTTTAGGGGTCGTGTTTTTAGAAAAAAATTGTCAAATTTTTTTAGAAAATATTATTTTCAAATTGATTTTGAATTGTGTTACTAAAAAAAATAATAAAAAATAAAGTATTGTTTGAGGTTTTTTGAGTTATTTGGTGCCTTCAGACACGAGTTATTACTAATTTTATTATATAGATGTTGACAACCCTATTGATACAATATCATCTTCAATGCCTAACAATGGATATATTTATCTTATCTCTTCATTTACAATCACAATAATTTGATAAAAAATTACTGATGCACAAAGTAAAACACAAGAAAGACAAAAATAAAATAAATCTATAAATTTTACTACTTGGTAACTCGAATGAAATAATCATAAAAAATGAGTTCATTGAATGTTTATAGTTATGAAGAGAATACAAACAATTTAAGTATGAGAAATATGAGATAATATCTAATGTAGCTATATAATTAAAAAAAAAATTATGTATTTTATCAAATGTTTCAACAAAAATTTTCACGTGCAACACACGTCATGCATTGCTAATATATTCAAATGAGTTAAGTGAATTATCCCTTAATTTATGTTATATAAATATTACCTCTATTTTTTACGAATATAATAATTTTTAGTTTTATTTTTTTATAACTTTTATTTTTTATTTATCTTAAGATCCTTATTTCTACCTTACGCAATGCAATACTCTCTCGTGCCATATTCCCCCCCCCCCAAAAAAAAAAATTGAAGCTTTTAATATCATTCACCACAGTGTTTCAACACTAAACTAGACATCTCTAGTGCCAAATAATAAAGAAGCTGTATGACCATGTATTATTTTCCCCTATTCATAAAGGACCCGCTCGTCCTAAATTTTTATATTTGAACTTGTGATATATCCATCGAATATTATTATCACAAAATTAAATTCTCAATTTATAAAAATATAACAACGGTTAAAATTGATAAAATTTTCATCTATTTTAATCGAACAGTATAAAATTTATACCATAATATTTTTTTTTTGGCTAAAAATTATCATCTGCGTCACACAACTTCAAATATCAAATAACTCGCAAATCCACACATACTTCTTTCTTCTCTCTCACCAACATTTCTCTTATTTTATCTCTTTTCACTTTAGTTTTAAATTACATAATAAAAAATAAATTACTATTTGAAATATAGATGTAAGACCAACGCTCAAGTTTTGATATCTTTTAGGTACATAAGTTATTGCTAATCTATTGAATATTACAATTAAAAAATTAAATTCTTAATTTATAAAAGCACAATAACAATCAAAATTAATCTAATTTTTAATTTTTTTGATCCAATAATATAAAATGGGAAATAGTATGTATACCAAATTTACATTCTAAATGAAGGAACCGTTGGATTAGTGGATCCTATCAACTTTTTTAAATAGGATCCACTAATCTAATGATGCCCCTTAATTTAAAATGTAAATTTAAATTATAAATTTGAGATATATAGTATTGCTCGTATAAAATTCATCCTAATATTTTTTTCCCCACAAAAAGCATCAAAAACAAACATCATTGCATTGTATAAATTGCATTGATTTCAAACTAAAAGTGACCGTTACGAAAAAAGTTCGACCTTCCTTCGCAAAGACCTTATCTTCAAACTTTAAATTCCAAGAGGACCGTTGCCAAACATTTGTATATCAAAGGATAAAAGGAATTTCTTCATCTCTCTCTCTCTCCTCTCTTCTCTAAATTGCAGTCTTGAAGAATTACAAGTGAATCAATGGCGCTGAGACCCCTTGACAATGCTCTACCAACAATCACAACGGCAAGAACCAAAAAGCAAGCCAAAGTTGCGGTCTCCATCCAAAATCAATCCGATCTTGCTGTCAATGACGAAAACAGAGCCCCAATGCCACCTGCTAATGGAGAGGCCATAATCGACTATGTCTCTTCCGACAATCTCAAATCCTTACCAGACCCTGAAACCAAAATTCAAGTCTCTCTCTCTCTCTCTCTCCCTGTGTTTATGGTCTCATTTTTTTTTCTCTTTGGAATTTGAAGTTTAATGTTTTTTAGAATACCCATTTGTGGCTTGACTCTGAAGTTTTGCGTTCTCTTGATTTTTGAGAATTTCAGAGCCTGGTGGAAGGCTTAGAATCGAAAGATTGGTTGAAGGTCTGCGACTCACTGAACAATGCCAGGCGTTTTGCACTATATCACTCCTCTCTTTTGCTCCCCAATTTGTAAGACATTTCTCTCTTGTTTTTAGTTTATATAGTTTTTGAAATTGTGTTGAGAAATGAGACTGTACTAATGCATGTTCATGCACACAGAGAGAAGATTATGTTGGTGCTGGTGAAGGCAATGAAGAACCCTAGAAGTGCCTTGTGCAAGACCTCCATCATGGCTTCATCTGATATCTTCAAGGCCTTTGGAGATAAGTTGCTCGAGTTCACAAATTCTGATGCATTTGACCAAATGGTATGCACTCATATGTCATTTTTTTTTTTTTGTTATAGTAGCCGTTTTGTAACACTTCGAACTCTCATTGTAAGATATTGTCATCTTTCAGTTGAGTTTTAAAATGTGTTCTACAATGAATATTCAAAGCTCTTAATTATGTATCACTCTGCATAAACTTTTCCGGGTGTCGGATCTGAGTCACGACGATGGGTTTAGTGATGAGAATTTTGGTATGATGATCAATGGGGGATTGTTGTTTGATGGGTTGTGATTGTTGTTTGGTGGTTCCACAGCTGCTGCAGCTACTGCTGAAAGCTTCTCAGGATAAAAAATTTGTATGTGAAGAAGCAGACAGAGCACTCAACAAAATGGTTGAATTCATGACGCCTCTCCCTTTGCTCCACAAGCTCCGGGCTTATGCTAGCCATGCCAACCCCCGAGTCAGAGCCAAAGCTGCAATTTCAATCTCTCTCTGTGCCTCAAAGATGGTACATGTACTTTGGATTTACTATTCTTCTCCAATAAATGCTAATATATTATATTTTAAGCATGCACCAACAAGATGGTTTCTCATTAGCAAATAATACGAAGGCAGTCACATATCAAATATTAAGTCTATATTCCGAAATCACAAACGAAGTTTTTTATTGTAGTGTCGTCTATCTATCGTTGTAGAAGCTGTTCCTAAGAAAGATTATGGTTCATGACCATGTATTGGCCACGGATCTGATCTTCTATTCTATTGATTTCAATTCTAGGGGCTGCAAGGAATGAAAGAATTTGGGTTAGTTTCATTGATTCAAATGGCCGCAGATTTGTTGAACGATAGGCTTCCTGATGCAAGAGAAGCTGCTCGAAGTATTGTGACATCGATATATGAGGCGTTCACAGAGAATGAAGAAAATGAAGAGCAGAAGCAGGAGTCATGGCAAGACTTTTGCCAATCTAATTTGCAAGCTATTCATGCACAAGCCATAGTTAAACTCATCTCTTCTTGGTAGAGTTCGCGTTAGTGGTAACTATATTAGTATGAGCAAGGTTAGGGGCAGCAGCAGAAGGTAGTGCTCTGCTTAATATAAAGTTCAGATTTCAGTTCATGTAATGCCATGTACTATTAACATGGTTGTATTTGGGGTTTGCATGTTATGGGTGAAGTTTTTCTTCTTCTCTCTCTCTCTGCATGCTATGTACGTGCAGTACAAAATTGGAGCATTTATGCCATTAAACCCTAAACATGATCCAGGAAACTCAATGGCATCTCAGTAACTCCATTCAGCCACCGGGCTTCCACTCGAGTAGACCAGTGTTAATGATTAAATGTTCCAAGCAAGGAAGGAGCAAAATTACTTCAGCACCAACGTAATTAAAAGATGAAGTTATACCTAACTAGTTCTACAAATTGGAAAAATGTAATTTAATCAGAAATACACGTAATCTGTAATCAAAGAAAAAAAATGCAATTATAATTGAATTCCTCGAGCTATTTAAGCCAACTAAGAATCTGTACATTGTTAATCACCTTACAAGTTTGCCTCTCTCCGTACTCCACCAATGCCAGTATTAAGTGGTCAATACAGGAATTCAACCCATTCTTGCCTGAAAATGCTTCATCGGGGAAGGAAGATGATGCAAATAGTGTTCCCAAATTCATCGTGTATTAGCTCCAAAAAAAGCCAATATCCATTTTGAAGTCGCTCCACCTCCTGCTTCAACTTCTTCCAACCAAAGAACGCAAGGTCATCTCAACTTCAGCTAGTGGTTGCCCAGCATAAAGGTTAAGTTGTCCCTTCTTCACAACAAGAACCTTCATAGCATTTGATTTCACTGCCTCATCAAGTTCCTGATAAAGTTTAGGTTTCCAATTCAGTATCAGTGTTGCTCTTCAATAAAAGAAATTCTGTCACTGCTGTACAGGAATGGCATGACAGTATCATTTGACAACAAGGAGTTAGGACATTGTAACAGAAACACTTTGACAGGTACTCATGTTAGTGTCTCCCAAAGCTTCATCTAAGGCGAGTTCACCTAAAATATGAATCAAGTATTCATAAACTAGTCAACCAAAACCTCCATAAGGATCCATTTGAACATCGAGTCCAACTCACCTAACAATGGTACAGACATGCATATAAATAATACCATTTCTTATACAGAGAGCCACAATTTTGGGGTTCTCTAAGGGCAGGTTCAGTTCTTACTTTTATTGATAGAGGTACAACGTCAGAACTAAAATCACCCAGATCTTCGAAGAAGGATTGCAGAATATAACAAAAGTTAGTGGCATCACTACGGTCCTCAAAAGCAAGAGTATGAGATGGGTCACCCTCTGCCTGAGATATGCTTCTTATGGTAAATAGCCCTTTTGATCCTTCACCATCATGACCTCTACACATGAAAATGGCCTGAAACAAAATATGATCGGTAAGAGAAAAAGCAGAATGTATGTCCTAAGCATGAATTATCACAACACCCTTTAACCACTATGACATACAATGGAAATGAATACAATGATACTAGTTGTTAAGCTTTATACTGTTTATTATACTTGTATTTTCGTTTCATACAGCGATGCAATAATTTTCAGATCAATTTGACAACCCAATATGGTCTATAATTAAGAATATCTTCTAAGAAGCTATTAATGCCAAAGGCATCTGATGTCCTTAACAACACTAATTCAGCTCCATTTTTTTCCTTTGCTTTTGCCGTCAGGCATATTCCTGTTACCGTTGAACTGTGGTTAGCATTTCCAGATTGAGGAGTGCTAACGCCGGGTGTCGCACAGAGCTCCATTCTTGATAAGGCTAAGTAGAGTCTTCGCTTTGTTTATAATGAAAAGGAAAGAGAAGGTCTTCGTGACATTTTGGGGAGGACTTTCTTGATCGCCTCATTCTTCAAACATGGGTTAAGATGTGGCTAAAGTCCCTCCGATGCTACGCTGAGGTTAGCCTAAATTACGAACTGTCGCTCGAGCCAGAAAGAATGGGCTCACTTTCGCTATTGACACTCTGGTTGTATTTCATTTGTTTTATACGCCATTGAGACTCTTGTTTTTTCAAGATTCCAATGATATTCAATTTATTTCTTAAAGTTTCAAACAGAGATTCAAAGCATTTATTTTCTCATTTCAATACGTGATAATTTTGAGCTTTGTACAATACGTTGTTCTTGGAAAAAAGTAGAGAAGAGATTACCATGTGCGGGTAATATCAACATACCAGAACATATGGAAGACCCGACCACCACAAATCAGTCCCCTTGTTTGTTCTATTATCCCCAACTTCATTGGCCGATTGTGTGTTTGCCGCTTTTTTGCTATTCAAACTGCCATTCCTACTCAATACATTATGGTGGTCGGATGTTACAATTTTATTCTGGTTGTCTTTGCTGAAGATTTGAGAATGTGGTCCCTCCAGCTTGCTCGATTCTCCAAATTTCACAGCTTCAACCTGAGGGCTCTCATAGCTTCTTCTCTCCTGCAAGATAACTGTCAATCTAAAAAATAACTGAAAATGCACAAATCCTCAACATAAATATACCTAATGTTTTATTGATTGCACAAAAGACATGCTGCAATACTTATGCAGCAGTTTGAAAAGCCATTAAGGCAGAAAATGGTTGGGTAGAATCAACTCTGCTTACTTTCTGATCTTGGTTTTCAACAATTTTTTAGTGTCGTACCAAACTCATACACCATTGCAAGGCCAAAATATCAAATAAACATTGTGGGACATATGATTATAATTTGTAGTTTCAAGCTATTGCCATAAAGAAGTCTCAAGTGACAATGAGCAAACATAATTACAAAACAATCATGAAAATAGATAGAGGAAACATGGCAGGAACATTTGAACACCATTCAGAATTCACAGATTTATGGCGTTTTAAGAACATTACCAGTTCCAGGTTTCGGTTTTGCAACTCCCATTGCCTTTCTCAGTTTTGAAGTCTCCCTTGCTTTGCCTAATTTCTTTCTTTTAGATTGCATGGATTTAGTCTCTTCCTTCAGTGGTTCCCTTCCACTCTCATCCTCCAAAGACATCGGAACATTTTCTTGCAAACTGCTACCAGGCAGGTCTAATTGCTGTTCTTTGTCCAACAAATCCGCACCGTTATCACCAACACCTCCACTTCTGAAAATTTCATTTTCACTATCCAAACTTGTGTCTTTCGCCTTACTAACACCATGTTTTTCCCGACCCATGAACCCCTTAGGTTTATCACTTGGCTCAATCGATGGACTTCTAAATTTAAACTTCTTCTTAAACATCAATGCCTCATTCACCTCTTTCACTCCCAACCCACCCTCATCCACCCCGTTTTCAACCTTAACCTCTTTGCCCAAGTAACTAACCGATGACACTGATATTCTCTCACGACTCTTGCGCAACATCTTCCTTAAATTAACTAATCGTTTATCAACCTCCTTTTTGATCCCACTTCTAATAAGAACATCATCATCATCACTATCCTCCAAATCATTTGTCTTAGACTCCAATTTTTCCCTCAGTCTTGCTTCCCTCGCCATTTCTCGAATTTCGTCAATTTTCTCCTCGAAGTCACTGTCATACACGTATGCAATTCCACCTTGTTCAAGCCCCAGTTGTTCAGTTTTTCTTTTGTTTGAGAAAAAATTCAATTTGGTTTTTTCAATTCCCACTGACCGCAATTCTAGAACCTTGGCTTTATCTTCACCATCCAAATCTTCACCTTTGGGGTCAGAATTAGCTGACTCAAGTAACCAAACAGCACAAATTGTCTGAAGCATAAAGACACCAACCAACCACAACCCAAATTTAAGGACAGAAGTTCTAGAAAATTTACCAACACTGCCGTCGATAACTCCAACGGACTGGGAAATTTCAGAGCTCCGAAAGTCATGAGTTTCTGGCAGTTTTAGCTCTTCACTGGAGAATTGGTCGAAGGGAAAATTAGGACTTTGTTCAGGTGGAGTTTCACTGGGATTAATTGGGTTTGCTGGGGGTGATTGGGGGAGGGGGTTGGGAGAGGGTTTTATTATGGTTTTGAGGATTTTGGGGCGGAGATAGTTTTTTCTCTTGATGGGTTTTGATGGAAATGGAGTGAGAGTACAAGAAATTAAGAATGGTTTTCTGTGAATGAGAGTGGCTGTAGCAGAAGGATGGAGGAGAAGGAAGGAGGTGGAGGTGGAGGTGCGGTGCGCACCCGCCGTCGCCGAGGAAGGAGGCATATTGCACTCAAAGAGTAAATCGCAGGAGCGCCTGAAATTGGAACAAATATAGTGGAGTACACTGCACATATCACGTCTCAATTAAGTACCGTTTCATAACTCGTGTTTTTGTGTTTTTTTTTTTGTTTTTTATTTCATTTTATTGTAAAAAAAAATGTTTAGAGAAAGTTTTTATTTATTTTTAACTGCTCAATATTAAGAAAAACAATCGTGCACGTTTAAAATGTCCCATATAATGAGATTGATTTTGATCCTCCTTAACAATAGGAAGTGAATTTTCTTACTTTAGTATAAAAAGACCCTCTCTCTTTCCATTTTTTTTTAGATATCTAAATTATCGGTCTCTCTCTCCATCTCTTTCTCTCTCGCTCTTCTTCGATAGATTTTGTTGGGAAATTTTCAAGGGTGGATTTCGGGGTTGGTGGTGGGGTTGGATGTTGGTGGATTTTCGGGGGTGGATAGTGGGTGGTGGTGGCTTTCGAGGATGGATAGTAGGTTTTACTAGGTGGGCAGTTAATTTCGATTGTTGTTGTGGTGGTGGGGGTGGGTTTCAGTGGTTGTGATAGTGGATTTTAGTGGGGGGTGGGTTGTGGATTTCGGTGGTGTGATTGGGAGTGGATTTCGGGGGTTAGGTTGGAGGTGGATTTTCAGTAGTTGTGGTGATGGGTTTCAATGGTAAAGGTGGATTATGGGTTTAAGTGGTGTGGTTGAGAGTGGAATTAGGTGGTGGGTTTTGATGGTGGTTTTGGGTGGTTAGTGGGGTTTGGGTAGTGAATTTTTGGTATAATATTAAATAGGTTTTTTATTTTTATTTTTATAATTTTTTAAATATAAATGACTACCAAATATGTTTAATATTTTTATTTTTTATCACAAAAAAATAAAAATTAGTTCTATTTTTTTTATAAAAAAATAATATAAAAACGTTCCTAAATCTTTTGAATTTTTTTTTTGTATCTCCATTATTCTCTCTTTGCCTTCACTAGACTTTCTAACAGAAAGTTGTGAATTTGACACAAATGAGTGTACGCTCTCAAACTATGACTCTTGTGTCAATTAAGCTTTCAAATTTTTTTTGTGCGTCAATTAAAATTTAAAATTCTCTAATTATATCAATTGAACCTTTTGTCTTTTTGTTCCATATGGTCACATGAATGACACACTCTAACGAAGACAAACATAATAACTCAATTGATACAATTAGAAAGTTCAGGAACTTAATTGACAAAAAAAAAATTCAAGTACTTAATTGACATAAGAATCATAATTTAAGGATCATACGTATAATTTACTCAATATAGTTCTATCACTATCTCTTCCCATTTTCCTTTTTTTTTTTTTTTTTTATATTTGTGGGGTTTTTGTTATAATGCATAGGCATTCACATGAACATATTTGAATAATTATTTTTTTATAAAAATTTTAAATTATATTTTAAATTAAATTGAATAATTAATTTTTATTTTAATTATTGCTAAAATAAGAACTTTTTTTCCTTATTGATTTGAGGACATTTAGAAAGATGCTTTTGAATTGACATCTACTATGAGTAGGGGTGTCAAACGTGTAGGGTTAAACGGTTTCGTGTTAAACGGGTAAAAAATCTCAATACAAACATGACTCGTTTAATAAACAGATAACACATCTCAATACAAACATGACTCGTTTAATAAACAGATAACACGATACGACTCGTTTAACCCATTTAATTTTAAAAAAAATTATATTAACAAATTTTATTACTCTATTTTTTTTTATTATCAATTGCACTTACCTCAAAAAAGAAGATTTTTTAGCCAAATCTCATAAAAATAAAACTTGAAGGCCTACAAAAAAAAAGTAAGAGGCCATTACTTTTTATAGGCAACTCAATCCTTTCTATCTCCCATCATTTTTCAATGTGGGACAAAATAAGACTTGAAGACTTAAAAAAAAAAGTAAGATGTCATTATTTTTTATAGACAACTCAACCCTCTCCATCTCCCCTCATTTTCCAATGTAGGGACAAATAAGACTTGAAAGATTAAAAAAAAAAGAGTAAGAGGTCATTGCTTTTTATAGGCAACTCAACCCTCATCATCTCCCCTCATTTTCCAATGTGGGACAAATAAGATTTATCTTTGTCTTTGAAGTGTTCCTCATCTCATCTTTTTTGTTTTTGAACTACTATTTTACTTTTTTTTTTTTTATTGATTTCTTTACTTCTTTTTTTTTTGTTAATTTTTTTAAATAATTATTAATTTATTATTAGATTAATTTCATTTAAACAGGTAAACGTGTAATAAACAGTTTGACAGGTCTCACCCGAACACGACCTGTTTATTAAACATGTTTGGCGTATCGACCCGTTTATCATCCAAACCCGTTAAGATCTTACTCAAACTCGTTTAATTCGTGTCGATTAATCGTGTCATGTCAAATTTTGACAGCCCTAACCATGAGTATGACCATGATTATCACAAACCAACACCAGCTTGCACCACCAGGATATTTTATGCCCCATTTAAGACCAGAGGATGTCAACGGTTTCATGTGTTAAGAGGTGACTCTTTGTTTGGTATTGTACTTGTAGCAATTTACATTCAATAAAAAAAAGTTAAAATATCTTAATGTACTGTAGAGGAGTTCATTGCCATTAGACTTAAATTTTTGTATTGGGTCTTGGATCGTTTTTTTTTTTTTTTGGGGGGGGGGAAGGGGAGAGGGGGAAATAGGCTTGAACCCTTGACCTCAAGAAGACAAAACATTTACAAAATAAGGAATATACTCCTATCTCTGAACAAATAATATCATAGCCGATGGATAACAATTTTTATGCATGGGTGGTGCTTGGATCACTAGCCATCTTAGATCTCATAACTCTAAGAGTAGTTCAAGTGGTAATATAGACGAATTGTAAATTTAGATATCTTTAGTTTAAATCTTAACAACTCTTTAAAATCAGGTCATGAGGAATTTATCTCTAATGAATATCCTAATCCCGACGTAAATAACTTACTTTTGACCGGACCAAAGAAAAATTAGTCAAGGTGCATATATGCTCGTCCAAGCACTCTCACCGTTGAACTAAAAAACAAGAAAACGAGATGAGCAACTTGGGAAGGGGGTTTAATATATCTCAAGATGCCATGATTCATTGTCAGATAGATTAGAGTTCCTCACCTCACTATCTGTTAGGGGTGTAATTTGAGTGGGCTAACTTGAATTCAACCTGAGCCTAACTCGAAAAAAAAGGTTTGAGTTAGAATTTTTAATACTTCTGCTAGGCCTGGGCAAAAAAATCTCAATCCGAATTAAATTCGAGCAAGCCTCGAGTTGAGGTCACGAATTGTCGAGTTCAACCCGAATATTAAAATCGGGTTAAACTCGATTATTAAATCAGGTTAAACCCAAATATACATAAATATATTTAACTAAAGTTAGTATTTATTTTCACTTTTCATAGTCCAGACTTTCACTTAACTTTAAGTCTTCATCTCTGCGCCTCCATCACTTTCAGATCCCTCACACACTCATCACTCGTTTCTCATCTGGTCTCAGACTCTTAGTCTTCTCCTCTCACTCGTCTAAGTCTCGTCTCAAACTTTCAACCTCCCAATCTCACTCGTCACTTCTCTCTCTTTTATCATCCCAAATTAAGTAACTTGAATCCAACCCAATTTTTAATCTGAAATCAACTCGAATTAAGTAATTCGAATTCAACTCGATTCCACCTGAATTAAACTTAGACAATACTCAAGTTAAAGTCGGGTTAGGGTTAGGATGAGGGTTAAATATTATATATCTAGGATTGTGTTAGAGTTGACCTCTCAACCCGCTCGAAATTGCACCTCAAGTATCTGTATAACCACATATTGTAAAACCCGGGTAAATTTGAACTTTTTACAAAAAATGGCAAAACAATAATTTGTCACTACGGTACGGGTTGTAAACCTAAAAGCTTATAGATCTTGATGACGAAACGGACCTCACCGTTGAATTCGTCTCCCAAAATTTAGTTACCTAGATAAATTCCGTCGAATTTCGAGATAATCAAATTTTTTACGTTTTACGAGACGGTTGGATCTCAGGTGACCCAAAAACAAATTTTTTAATAAAATTTTAAATTTTGGAAAATAATTTGAATAAATTTGAAATAAAAATATTTGAGCTTGAACCGGAGCGAAAATTAATCATTTCGGGACAAAAACGGACCCGAACAAGTGGGGGACATGTGGCGCGACTCGGACCAAGTCTTTAAAATTATAAATAAGGGTTTAAAATCTGATTTTTTTTCCAGATCTTTGTCTGCTGAAAACCAGTGGGTATCGTTGGAGCTGAAGGAGAGAAAGAAAAAGAGAAAATTCAATCTTCTTTCTCAGATTTACGGACTTCCGTCGGTAGGAATTCGTCGGACCAAGAATTAAACTTTATCTACGCAACGAGGGCTATGCAACCACACCAAAAACAAGGGATTTCACCAAAGATCCAAAGGGGATACTTTGGAGAAATCAAGTTTTGAGGCTTGTATTGGTGTTCTTGAAGGTTCCACCTTCATTTCTACGCTCCAAGAGGTAGAGTTCTTCCTACTTTGATTTTATTTCTACCTTATGGGCTGATTTAAAGGGCTGAAATTGTGGGTTGTTAAGGGGCTGAAATTGTGACTGTTTTGGATTGAAATTGTGGACTGTTTTATGACTTGTCTAAGGGCTATTTTATGCCTTGTTTATGGGCTATTTTGTGGCCTGTTTTGGGGCTGCTATGTGACCTGTTTAGGGGCTATGTTTGTAGCCTGTTTTGGGGCCGTTATGTGACTTGTTTAGGGGCTGTTATGTGGGCTATTTTGTGGGCTATTTTGTGGGCATGTTATATGTCTACATTATACCTTGAGAATTAAGAGTGTTATTGTTTGATTATGTAATGACATGCTTGGTTGTTGTTGTTAGATAAAATGTTGATATATGTGTATTAATATATTGACAATGTGATGAGTTTTTAGAGGTTATATGCGTACGATATAATTGTCCATGATACATGATGAAATGTGTGATTTAAATTTGACTCATTGATATTCATTACATTGAGCATGACATTGATTGAGCAATGGTGTATCACATTGCATTTGCATGGGAAAAATACATCCATGACCATGAGTATGGGTGTGTGAGTGCATAGTTGGATCAATCACCATACTTGGTGTTTGATGGGTGAGCTCGGGAAAGTGGGATTGAATATCCTACTAAGTTACACGGTTGCATACATGAAAAACTTGTATCGGATATAACAAAAAGGGCTAGACTCTCCCTCGGGTGCAAGACCCGGCTCTTTGGTTCATACCCTCCCCTAAGGTGAAATTCCAGAAAAGTGTATTGATTTGCGAAACCTACGGTGTGATTTCAAAACTCCGCTATCCAACAAAGACACATAATTTTGGTTTATAAAAATACCTGGTTGGTACACTCCCCTGAGGTGAAATTCTAAAAAAGTGTACTTATTTTATAAAGTATTCATTCGATGGGAAACATCAAACAATGAATTAATTTTATAAACACAATGACTTGTATTTCAAAAATGATCATTGAATGTATTTCATCAATGACAAATATTTTACACATTTGCATTGCATTGTGTTGTGGGAGTCGGTGAGGACTCGGGTTAAAGTGCATGAGTGAGTATCATCTCATATCATGACATGACATAGTAGAATTTTCACATTGAACTACATGTTCTTATTGGAATAGATATTAGTTGTGGATTGTTACATGTGCACATTTTTATATGCACTTAGGTAGGGAGTAGCATCTGTAGGAAATTACTCTACTGGGCGTGGCTTACTATATACGGGAAAATATTTCAGGTGCGGGATATACACCGGTGAATGACTCTCATTCGGGGCAGCAAGGGTGAAGAAAGCCGACTTGTGGCTTTTATAACTCCTTTTGTAAAACTTTTGAAACAAACTAGTTTTGACATGTAATTTTTTTGTAAGAGAGTTGTAATGAAACTCAAATGGACTGTTTTAATATAATCTTGCATGTTTTTATATGAGCATGGATGAATGGACCCGATGTGGTCAATTTTTACTTATGAATGGACCCGGTGCGATCATTGTGTTATATCAGGCATCGGATGGGTCGTATTAATGTATATTGTACAAATTAAGTTTTGGATAGAGCTCCTCATACAAATGAAACTCTGTCCAAATTTGGTTAAATTAAAGACCCCCAATTTTTGGGGTGTCACACATATTACACAGCTCCAATGATCCCTTACCATGAAGGCTTCACAAAATGAACTTTCATACACAAATCAACACCATAGTCAATCAATAAATGTCTAAAATCAGATAAACATTGCAAAACACACAAAAAAAAAAAAAAAAGCCTGGTTCCCTTTGTGTTTTTGCTTTCATTCTTCAATCCATTGATTCGTTCCTTCATATACCTCACCACCAATAGAAAAAGACAAATGAAAATAACCGAACCAAGTCTACTAAATGTTGTGTAATCAAACGATGACAACAAAGTGAAATTAATGAAAAGAACAATAAGAATGCAATCCAAACAATCACACAACACAGAATTTACGTGAATCGGTAATTTGCCTACGTTCACGACACTGCAAGAATTTCACTATTCTCAAGAAAGAATACATAGAGGGCGGCGGCTGTATAGTCTCAATCTAAAAAATCCTAATCATCGAATAACAACTTATATATGTCCTACGCACAGGGCTACAAAACACGTCATATTTATGTTTCAAAAAATAAATCCATACCTTTCTACTGTAGTCGTCAATGAACGTGACGTAGTATCGAGAACCTCCAAGGGATGTCACTGGGGAGAGTCCTCATACATCTGTGTGTACTAGATCCAATTTTTCTGATTTCAGAGCTCTACCACTCTTCAAGAAACTGACATTTTTCTGCTTCCCAAGTATACAACTCTCACATATGCCCAAATCAACTACTTTCAGTTCTGATCGCTTGCCTTTTGACATGAGTTCCTTCATACCTTTCTGACTCATATGACCAAGTCTGCAATGCCACAACTCTGTAGTACTCTCTACAGTGGTGGTGGCAATAGTATCATTGGAACCGCCTGTCATGTACAAAGTGTCAGTCTTGTTACCCCAGGTCATCACCAGTGCTCCTTTAGAAACTTTTCAGGTGCTATTTGAGAACACTACTGAGTGACCACTGTCATCGAGTTGTGCCACAGATATAAGATTTTTCTTCAACTCGGGAATGTGTCTGACCTTCTACAAGGTCCACATGTTCCTATTAGGAAGTGTAATATCAACATCTCTTGTCCCTACTATGTTTAGTGCCTGTCCGTCAGCCAGGTATATTTTCTCGAAATCACCAGCAACATAATTCCGCATGATTTCTTGATGAGAGGAGGTATGAAAAGATGCCCATGAATCCAGTATCTAGTCATCAAATGGACTATGAACTACGAGTAATAGTGCGTGTTGCACTTCTTCAGCCATTGCATTCGCACCATCGTCTTCCGTCTTTTTCAAATTTTTGCAGTTCTTCTTTATGTGGCCAATTTTGCCACAATTCTAGCAAGTTGTCTGCTGTTGTCCAGACCTCGACTTACTCTTGCCCCTGTTCCTTTGATTTTGATCTTCCTCTATTTGAGTAGTTCCTGTCATATGACCTCCCACGAGTGTCAACAGTCAGAGTAGAACTCGATCCTGAGGTCTTACCAGAATCTTTCCTGCGCACCTCCTTAGCCAAAATTAAATCATGAATATTATCGTATTTAAGTTTCATCTTACCACCAGAATTACTAACAACCATCGTCATGGATTTCCAACTGTTTGGCAGTGATGCCAACAATATCAGGGCCCGAATCTCATCATAAAATTCAATTTCAACAAATGATAATTGATTAGTGATGGTATTAAACTCATTCAGGTGTCGGGTAACAGACGTACCATCTGCCATCCTTAGATTGAATAACTTTTTCATAAGATGCACTTTGTTATTCGCAGAAGGCTTTTCATACATACCTGATAAAGCCGCCATGAGATCTGCAATGGTCTTTTTCCTTGGTAACGTTGTGTGCAACTGATCTTGAAAGGGTCAGCCGAATAACCCCCAGAACCTGTCGGTCTAACAATTTTCTGTCTTCATCCTTCATACTCTCTGGTTCGTCTCCAATAGTGGAAGATGAAGTTTCTTCCCATAGAGGTAGTCCTCTATCTGCATCCTCCAGTACCTATAATCTATGCTATCGAACTTCTCAATCCCAGATGTCTCCACTTCTTCTTCAGCCATTGTTTATTTCAAACCCAAACCTTGGCTCTAATACCAATTGTTGTGTAACCAAATGATGACAATAAAGTGAAATTAATAAAAAAAAAATGATAAGAATGCAATCCAAACAATCACACAACACAAAATTTACATGGTTCGATAATTTGCTTACGTCCACGACACTGCAGGAATTTCACTATTCTCAAGAAAGAATACAGAGAGGGCGGTGGCCGTACAATCTCAATCCAAAAAACTCTAATCACCGAATAACAACTTATATATGTCCTGCGCACAGGACTACAAAAACGGGCCAAAATTTTTTCTTGGGGGCAACATGAGTGCTACGGCTTGGGCCGATACCTCTATGGATTAAGCCTCAGAAAATTTTCATTAAAAAATCATACAACATTTTTTGAGTTGGGTCATCATCCAGATCACACACAAACTAGACTCACAAAAGAAACCCAACACAAAATGCCAGTAACATACAAATGCTTCAAAGCCAACCTGATGCTCCTTGATATAGATTAATACGCAGCTACCATCCTCTGTTTCATACACATGGTTTTGCAAATTCTACAAACTCTAAAGCATAATGACAAATCACATAGATTAATTCACAAAAAATTAAATAACAAACAAGCACATTCATCGTTCTACCTATCTCATACACTGCTCAATCCTCAAACTTCATTCAACCCCTCTTATCTCATTGCCGCGATCGGGCGAGACAAGGCTTTCCACAAAACTTTCCCCATATTCAAACTTATTGGGAGCACCAAGAACCACCAAATTCCTTGATGTTTCTTCCTTCAAATTGTACACATTTAATCTCTCTCCATCCAAATCCAGCAAAACTACCTCATCTCCCCATAAGCACAAGGGTGTAATTTCACATGCATCAGGTACACAGATCATATATTTGGTCCAAGACTCCTCCACACCATACTCTTTCATCACCCAAAGATCAGTCTGGTTTCGATCGAGCATACAAAGACACCCTCCAAGAACCAAAAGTTTATTATACACAAACTTATCTTTATCAAGCGAACTAGGGGCTGCCACCTCCCGAAACTTCTCATCCCCCAAATCAAAAGCAGCGGTTACTAACAAATAATCCGAAACCCTCGAAGCTAGCCAATGCACACACCCATTTACATAAATCTCGGATGAAATCAGCGCAACGGCATGATCGTAAGGGGAATTTTGAACTCTCTTCCAACTGTTTGATTTTAGTGAGTAAACATTCTCAAACATATTTGTGCAATCAGGTTCGTGTTCATTATCTGTGTCATTGGAAGAAAGTGTCACTACCTTGTAATCATCGATCGATGAATCAAAACCAAGTCCATACATGATGAAACTAGCAAAAGGGTCAAGAGCAAACGACGAGTCAGGCAATTTCTTGGACTCTCTTGTTGTTGGTTTTAGCAGAAACTTTTTATCTTCTCCGTTGATCACTAAGAGCAAGTCATTACAGGAACCAACGACCTCGCCCCAGTTATTGGATTCTTGAAAATTAAGCTTCGTTGCAACTGAATCAGACTCAAGTGGATTGTTGTTCAAGGTGAGGGAGAAGAGAGAGTGGTTGCAAGAGATGAGGATGAGTTTTTCATAGTGGGTGTTTCGGTTGAGGTGTGCTTTGATGAGCTCTGGGGATGAGAGTTGAGACCGCCATAGCATAGATATACATCTGAACTGGCCGATGGAGTTTGCAGGGAGTCGAGAGAGTATGTCCGTGACGATCTCTTGGGGAAGGCCAACGCCGTTCTTCATTGACAACATCAGGGTCCTTTGGTTAGAAAGAAAAAAATATCGAAACCGAAAATAACAGAAAGTGAGGGAAAAAAAAAAAAGAAGTAAATGATTTAAAATATATTTTTATGCATGTATTTTGTTATAATGAAAAATTTATAGAAAAGTTTTAAAAATTTTTTATTCTATTGTTTAAAATAAAGTAAAGTTATAAATTTTTTTTTAAGTGTCTAAATTATCCTTAGTTATATTAAATCGGTCTAAAAAAATGTAATTATAATTAAAAGTTACAAAATTTTAAAAAAATAGTTCGAAACCTAATTTTAAGACAATCATCAACACAAAAGCCTTTGGGCAAAATTATATAATTAATCAAATTTATACCACAATTTTTTAAAATTAATGATCAATAAAATATTTTAAGAAAAATAAGAGTAAAATGAGAAGTTAGTTATAGATTATAATTTTCTTGTATTTTCTTGTATTTTTTATAAGAAAAAAAATTGGTTATTTATAAGAAAATTCAGGCATGAAATAAATTTATTTTTTCTATTATTATTTTTCTTTTCATGCTAACCAAACATATGAAAATTTTTAAAAAATTGTCTTTTTTGCATTTTCTACTATTCTCCTAATAAACAAACGAACCTTATAGATTTTTCAGAATGAGATTGATAAGATGAATTTTTTTTCAACTGTCACGGTGTTTGAGTCAGATTATTCATAGTGGACTAATTTTGGGGTGTCGAATGTATCAAGTTGGTTTCAAGTTTGTGTCAAAAATTCTAAAACTTAAACCTGACATGTTTAATAATTGTGTCGAGATATGAAAACACTAACTTGACTTGGCTATTAAATAGGTTACCCGAACCCGATTTGTTTGACATATTTAATAAACAGGTCATTTTCGAGTTAACACACATAACATAATATGTTTAATTTATTTAGTACATATAACATAGACTTGTTTAACATATATAACCTATTTTTATATCAGTTAATTACCATTAAATATATTATTCAATCATTCATCCAAAATTTTAAATAATTTTTTTACAAATAACATATCATATCTTATCAATAAAATTAACTAAAATACATTTAAGTTTCAACTCAAAAATTAAAGAAAAAAATATGCTAGTATACTGTCATAATAATGTTAAGAATCATAATGTCAATTATCATAATAGAAACAATAACTAATAAGTAATAATGTTAAGATCACATTAGTCATACATAATAGACAAATAATATTCCTATAAATGGGTCAACAATGAGTTAGATTAGATTCGTGTTTGAATCATGTCAATCCGTTTAAAAAATACGAATTAATTAGGTCAAAATCAGGTTGACATGATTTTGACATAAACCCGATATTATTTTTTTCATATTTAAGCATGTTGATCCATTTTACCCTATTAACTTGTTTAATTTCGTATCCAACTCATTAATTTTGTGTTCATTATGTGTCGCGTCTATCCCTCCTCCTTGAATTGTTATAGACAAGTCGTCCACACAGGTACTAAGTTGTAAATTCCTCTTGATTTGGCTAATGGCTGAGATTACTGGTAATCTCTGTTACCATTTTAAATACCCTTGAAATTATTAAACTGATTTTCAAGGCCCTCTGGCTATTTATCTTTTGGATGAGTAGTGGTTGTGGGATATAAAACTTTGGATTAATTTGATGGTAGGAATATGTTAAAGGTCATTTTCACCCCTTATTCCATCATTTACTCAAATTTAAATTTTGAGTAAAAATAGATTAAAAATAAAATTTTAGTTTTTGACTCAAACTTGTAGTAAATATTTAATTTTTTACTCAAATCAAAGCAGACTCAAATATTTAATTATCAGATTTTACTATTTTATAGATTTAACGATTATATTTTATTTTTCTTTAAATTTGAGTTTGCTCTACTAAAATTTAAGTTTGTCTATTAAAATACCTTGTACCAAATTAAACTTTTTATTCAGAGTTTGAGTTTGAGTTGACATTGGAGATGCCTTAAGTGACACACCATCATGTTTAGTCCACTTGAAATTTTAAGTGGACAAATTATAATATTTAAAACTATATAAAGTTGATTTCAACAAAGGATAAAATTGAAGGGTAGAAATTGTAATTAAAAACCATTCGAGTAGATTTTAAGCTGAAACGGTCTGCGGCACTTGTTAATTTATCCACAAAGTTTCACTTCCTACGATGGAGAAGCCTCCCCGAATGAATGGAAGCCACGTCCTTTAAACCCTTCTGTCACATAAACTAATTCGCATTGAATTCGAGCGAAGTCAAAATGGCCGTGTACACTTCATCTTCTTATACTGTAAGTGTTTATGTGAACACTGTGGTTTGGCAATCTCTCTCTCGATGTTTTATTTTGTCGCATATTCATGGTGTGATTTAACATGAATATATGTATCGGTTGAAATGGTCGAAGATTTCCAGTTCTGGATGAGTTTGGGATTCTTATGATAATAATTTTGTTATGTGGTAATCTGAATAGCCACTTTTTGTGCATGTGCTAAATGAGTATATTAGTTTTAGAGTAAAATCAAATTGGATAAACTACTAGAATTGGTAGCATGCCAGTTGCTTGATCAGAGGTCATTTGGACTTGTATAGGTGTTTTTACTCTTATAATTCACCCATGTGTATGTATACTGGAAAAGGGTTACTGTTATTTTAATCATGGAACCAATGGGTGGAGAAAAACATGGTGAAAATATTAACTATGAAGTTTGTTAATGGATCTCTTCTTTCACAAAGTTCATGCTCTGTGAACTTACTGGAAAGAAAAATACAACTTGATAATTTGTCGATTCCATGCTTAGTTCAATCAGGGGACCAATGGTTACTTAAATGGTTGGACTGTGAAGCATCAAAATGTGGATTTGAGAATGCAATTTGAGTATGAGAGTAACCACTTTGTGTAGTGGGGGAATGTTAGATCTGTATCTAGTTTATCCCTCCCATTATTTTACATAAACAGAATGGCAACTAGCATAGCATAGGGCTTTGTTTGATGCTTATGAAGAGAGAGAGGAAAAGGATAGGAGAGTTTCTTTCTGGGGCATGAGCTCTCACTTTCCTTTATTTTTGTAATCGCTTCTAGATCCAATTGGAGGAGGTTTAATGTGATCGAAAGTATGCCACCAAAGCTCTTCTTGCATTTATGGGAAGGAGGAATGATGTGGATCCAGTTGGTTATAGTTGGGAATTCTTAGTTATTGGTTAGAATGAATTAAAAATACATTGGAGCTGTTATAGGGATGTAGATTCACCAAGGCGTTGGTTGCATTTTTGGGAGTGAAAATTATTTTTTGATGGATAGTCATAGGCTCCAAGATGAGGGCGGGCCTTGGCGGTGAGGTTGCTCCATTGTGACCTGAAGGTCACGGGTTTGAATCACATAAACAATCTTTCTGCTTTCAACGGTAAGACTACGTACATCCAACCCTCTTTAGACCCTTTAATGGCGAGAACCTCATGCACTGTGTACGCCTTTTTTAGTCATAGAGTGCTAGATACCAAAATGAAAGAATTGAGGGCAAATGATCTCTTTGCATTTTGTGGTAGTGAGCATTTGTTAGTCAAACCTAGTTGGCACCTCAAGGATGATTAGATAGGATGCTTCTAGGTCTTATATGGCCTATGTCCATGGAACTTATGCATAAAAAATTATTGAACAATAGAAGCTGTAATCTTGTGACTCTTCCACTTAGTTGTTGGGTTTGGTGAAAGAGACTGGATCCACCTTGATCACTACATTTTTATAATTTGTACATAAGCATGTTTTTCATGAGATAAAGTTTATTGTATTTATAAAACACACATATTTCTCATAACATATTAATCACTTGCAGTTTTTCATGCTTCTTTGTCTCTCTTGATTGAGAATGTAACAAAATTGACATATTTTCTCACTCTGAAATAAGACATTGTTATTTTCAGGCTAAAGTCTTTTGTTGGCTTCCTTTTTGAGCATTAATTTTGAATCTTATTATAGTTTTATCTGGATTACGGGTATTATTATCTAAGTAGCATCTAATACAGTGTCTGTCCCTCAGGTTCTGTCGCTGAGAAGTTGCGCATCTCTTAGGAAATCTACCCCTGTTGGCTTATTATATTTTAGAAGAAGCTCTTCAGCTAAAATATTTTCTCTTGTTAACATCACATACTATTCTACTTATTCCAGCAATGAGTTTTGCACTTCATCAAAGCGAAGATCTCGTGGACCTGTAATGGCAGCGAAGAAAGCTTCTGAAGGTACAAATTTGTTTATTTGAAAAGCAAAATGCGAAACATTATCTCTATATGGTACTCACAGTGCATTCTGACTCCTAATGCTCTGATGGGATCTCCTGTGCATTATTTTCCCCACTTTACTGAAGAGGCAACTTTTTGTTTTGTGTAAATAGATTGACATGCATGATATTGTTCAGGAGCAAATAAGGAAGATGGGAGGTACAAGCACACAGTTGATCTGCCTAAAACCACATTTGGCATGAGGGCGAACTCTGTAGTAAGGGAGCCTGAAATTCAGAAGTTATGGGAGGAAAATCAGGTCTTTAGGAGAGTAATCGACAGGAATAATGGTGTAAGTTTTGTAGATTTGCTTGAACTTCTGTTGTACAGTTGTTGAATTTTTAGCTGATGTTAAATGATTTGACAGGGCAGTTTCATTCTTCATGATGGTCCTCCTTATGCAAATGGTGATTTACACATGGGTCATGCTTTAAATAAGATTTTGAAGGATATTATTAACCGCTATAAGGTATTCATTGCAGCCTGCTTTATCTTTGTTATGCTTGCTTTTCAATTACTGTCCATCCCTGCAAAATTATTGTTATGTGGGCACATTTCACATGGGTTCAGGTATTGAATGCATATGTCTGCATGATCTGATGATTGTGTATCCTTGTGAACATTCGGTTGCGGTGATATGAAACCATGCGTTGCTTGCATGTGCTTAGTCCTACATCATTGGCTTGCCCCATTGGACTTAAATACAAAGGGATATTTCTTTGAGTATGCACTCATGCTATTGTGCTTTTAGTGTGGGTAATCTTGCAAAATTTAGAGCCTCTTTCAATACCAAGAACTGGAATAGCCCCTATCACTGACTAAAATGGGAAACACAATTGGAATTTAAATTTTCAAAAATAATGAATGTTTTGGTGGGTTGTTTTGCTTTGTATGCATTAGGATGGCCAATAAATTATTATTTACGCAGGACAGATGCATAGAAAAAGTTCATGTTGCCTCAAACTACCCATATATAGTCCAATAGTAGAGCAAAAAGAATTGGGTATACCATCTCTACATGGTTGCACCCCTTTGGTGCTCTATTAGTTATTTTCATCGATCAAAAGAGAAAAAAGGTAAATTGCTAAGCAAGAAAGCATCATTGTGGATGGGGTGGGGCTCCTATGTAAGCACAACACATACAAGGACAAAAGCAAATGCATATCCTCTAATGAAGAGAAATCTTTACCTAGATATCTAACCAAGCTCCTACAACTACTATCTAGCAACCTGCAAATAGGGCACTCAACTGAAAAAGCTGTAGTTTGATGTATCTTTTCAAATAGTCTTTAATACTTCTTTGCCAACAATAAAGGGCACAACTGGGCTACTCCCCAATCTTCTTGCTTGTAGTGCTAGGCTTGCACCATGATAAAAATTGTACCACTTCTCGAGGTGCAACTTGGGTGGTTAAATTCAAGCTCAAACTGAAATATTTGCTATGTGGACGAAAATTTTTAATTCTTGGGTTGGACAGGCAAATAAATCCCTACCCGATCTAAATTTGGGCAGTCCTTGTGTTGGGGTCTCGGGAGTTGGGTTTTTGGGACCTAATTCGAACTCAACTTGAATGAGTGAATTGCGTTCAACCCAAAAAATCAAACCCAAACTGAACACCCAGATTTTAACTTAAGATGTGTAATCGGAGTTATAGCAGAGTTTAAAATTAACATCGTAGAAATCGGGTTCAAAGGGTCGAGTGAAATTTGGGGAAGATTGAGCTCGGTTTAGAGTTTTAAAACTTGGGTTGACCTCTCAACCGCCATCACCTATAGAATGATAGTTATGCAGTGGGGTTTGATCTTGTTGGTTTAGTAGAGAAGAATGGGAGCGAAAAAGAGAGACAAATAGGAAGAGAAGGGAGATGGTGTGTGGTTGGCGACCAATGCAGTTACTGCTGGTGCTGCGGGGGCATGCTTTTGATGGATTAGGTTGGGGAGTGACGATATAGTAGTTGTTTTACATGAATGACATCCTTGAATTTGTCCATTTTTCTGTAATTTCCAAAAACAAATGTGAGATGCTAGTGCAATTTCCATCCATTTCCGTCAGCTGATTAACAAATGGGGCACTCTTATCGAAGCACAAGAAAAATGGAGGTCAGATTCATCTTTCTTTCATAGGAGACCCTTCGATTAAGTTGACTTCAGAGAAGTTCGTTTTTTTTACCCTGATAGAAAATACACCCACTTTTTTCTTACTATCCTCCGTTTTCACTCAGGCATGAGGTAGCAGGCACACAACTCTTATTTGCTTTCTCTGTACTGAGGGGCATACTCAAATGACTTATTGTGGTTTTTGTTGGCAACATTGTGAGGAATATTTATGTGGTTATGATTCACTACAGAGCTATAACTATTTTGACGTTGAGGAAAGAGACCAAAATTACAATTCAAAAAAAAGAAGATGGCTAATGGACACACATACACACACACAAAGGTGCATATTAGTACTGACACAAATAGTCAAGTTGTTACCATACTTCCATATTAATTCTCTTGTTTTTTGTTGCAGCTTCTTCAAAACTGCAAAGTTCATTATGTGCCTGGTTGGGATTGCCATGGGCTACCAATTGAGTTGAAAGGCGAGTATTACATTTCGTTCTTGTTTGGCTAACATTTGCTCCACTCAATCTTCATTTTGGTTTAATTGTCTTGATGCTGCTGCATATGCTTACATGTAAACAATGAAAATTTTCATCCAAATATTGGCTCTGGTATGCATAATTTAGACATTCGAGAAATTGACATATTAAAATGGGGTACAAGAATATATGGTGTATAGATATTAGAATAAAGGTAAATAAGTTATCATGACATTTCTTCAATCTTTTGCAGTGTTCAATGGAAAATATTAGATTCACCTTCAAACATCTTGTGAATTAATGTTTTTCTCTTTGTGTGGATTGAATTGCTACGAAGTTTATGTGTTATCTAAAGCATGAAGCTTGACTTATTATATCAGCAGGAAAACTAGACTGTGAGATCAATATTCAATGTAATATGCAGTAGCATATACAAGTAAATAAAGATGGAATTATGCTTTAATGATTTATGTGAACTGAAACCTAGATTTAAACCACAGTTTCTGCCATACTGCGAGTGAAGCTCAAGTCGGGGCCAATTTGAGTTGGTTTCGGGCAAGGATCGAAATTTCATTTTGGTGCATTGTTTTGGTCACCTAGGAAACAAAAACGATTTGAAAATGTGTCAAAAACAATTTAGAAAAAGAACCCTAACGGAGAAAAAAATTGAGAATTTGTTTCTGAAACATTTCCAAACATCTTAAAACACTTCAAAACATTTCAAAATATAAGAATTCCAATATTCAATCACTGATTCGTCTCGATTTCTATGGAAACAAACGTTTTGACTGTTTCAACAATTTCTAGGGAAGAGATATGTGTAATGATCTTCCGTCACGATTATACACATGAGATGCTAGACACAACCTAGTGGGGGAGAAAGTGAATAGGTTAATTCAAATTACGGCACGAATAGTCACCAATTTAACCTAATCTACTACAATTACTAAATTCAAAGTTAATTGGTCAATTACGTGCTTGAACTTGAACCCTTTTTAACAACTCAAAAACCGCGCATGTGAATGGATGTATGAATATGTCAATTAATTGATTTGCATTCTAATTCATCATCCCAACCAAAGCCAATTGATTACAAAACCCTTTTTTATGAATTGAAAGATAAATAATTATTCATTTCAACACATAGTGCGCATGTGTGCAATTGCTAGTGTATATGTAAAATAAAACAAGTAAAGAACATAAGTCATTTATTGACGTAGAAAGCCAACCAGGAAAAATCGTAGTGAACCACTCGGGGTTCACCAAGCCTGATCCACTTACCCAAAGTCAATTTACAAATACTCGAAATTATATCTTAATCAATACCATGGCTAGATGCTCATTTCCTTCAATAAATCTCTCCTTCGAATTCCCCTGCTAGGGATAGTTTCACTTGAACGCCTCCACCACAATGGATCATTTAGGTTCTTCAAGCAACCTTCTCTGCCAAGATCATCGGGATGCACACTCCTTCAATGGATTTTATAATTCCAAGCAAGAACTTTTTCAAGGTGTGAATTTGAATTAGAGATTTATGATGGAGAAGCTTTGGTCTTAGGGATCTAGGTTTTTTAGATAATTTCTTAAGGTTTAAGGGACATGAAATATGCTCACAAACAAGATTCCCTAGCTTGTGAAGGCTTCCTATATTTATAGGTTCGGAATTAGGTTAATCTTGGGGACCAAGTGAACTAAACGAACGACTGCTTGAACTGTGAGAGAGCGGTGAGGGCGCAATTGTTACTGGAATGGAAAAATAATCCAAACGCAAACAAAGACTGCTCGAGTCGTTCGAGGGCCGCTCGAACCTTCTGCAAACCACTTTAAACCACTTAAGCGGCCAGAGGGTGGTCTCCATTGTGTTCAAAGAGCGCTCTAGTCGAAAGCAAGTGAGTAGAGGGCGGTCCTTATTGGTTTTAAAATCGAAAACCAAGTAAAAATTAGTCCTCTTAAGCACTAAAGAGTGTTGTTCATGTAGGGTCCGATAAATGACTAAAGTTATATTTTCAAAATACATTTAAGATTTAAAAAAAAAATTTCAATAAAAAATCCTAGAAGTCATTTATGGATTTTTTCAATTCCATTTTCATAACCCTAATTATCTTAAGTCTAAAATTAAATCAATGGATCTAAGTCTCTAAGTTATTACCTTTGTCCTAAATTTGAAGGTGCATTGGAGAACTCATGACCAGGCTTTGTAGCTTGAACTCCTCCCTTCATTGAAGCTTAAGGATTTTGATCTTTGAAAATTCATGAGCATGGAATTAGGTTGAGATTTACATAAGACTTCATGAAATTAGCCAATTACAACAGTATCTTTGTTTTGTCTATGTAACTAATTCTGCCCTTTTGAACCTCGGCAATGCCCTTCGCTTATCAGCAAAGTTGGTAGTTATTAATTCCTTTAGCAGCATAGTTCTCTCTCATCGTTTCCACTATGTTATTGTGGGAGCATAAGCATTTGAATATTGAAAACTATGGACATGTTGAAGGGCTTCATATGCATCATTTATGATGGCCAAGAGAACAAAGAAATTGCCTCTTAAAAGGCTTTTTCGTTCTTGAGCATTCATATATTTGTTACACAGGAAGGAACTTTTAATTCCAATTTCTCCAAAAGTGCCCTTAATTTGCATCTGATATAGCTGTAACATGAGTGATTGTTAGACAAGGTGTTGAACTTTGTTATTAGTTGATGTCTAACTTTATTCTCAAGGCTTTAATGTGGAAACCTAAAGAAAGCTTCCTAATTCATATTTTTTGGTGATTTGACAGCTGTGTTGAATTATTTCAGTGTTGCAGTCATTGGATCAAGATGCAAGAAAGGAGTTGACACCATTAAAGTTGAGAGCAAAGGCGACCAAATTTGCCAAAGCGACTGTGAAGACTCAGATGGCATCATTTAAGGTTTTACTGAAGTTTAAACTTTATTATCCATATGTAAATCTTAAAGTAATACTTTGCAAAATGCCTTCTGTAATCTCTGTGAAGTTACTAACAAGGATGACTAACTCATTGATTTTTAAATCTGAAAGAAATATTTCCCAGTTACAAGTTTGTGCTTAGAGTTTTTTAGGAAATACTTGAACACTAAGAAAATATATTGTATGTTTACAGCGATATGGAGTGTGGGGAGACTGGGATCATCCTTATCTAACTCTTGATCCAGAATATGAAGCTGCTCAGGTAGCTGGTATAGCTTTTTGCTGGGTCTTGTTATCGCTTGAGTTTCTTAAAACTAACTAAACTTGCAGTCATGAATTGTGACTCATCATCACGTTGCTCTTGATGGTTGGACTTTCATAGCTTTACAAAACACTCCTCTATATTGTAGCTCATGGAAAATTATCTGACCTATCAGTTGAAATATTTGAGGTTCTTAAGATATTTTTTCTTTTGCCACATGATGTCTATTAGATTGAAGTGTTTGGCCAGATGGCCTTTCAAGGGTATATCTACAGAGGCAGAAAACCAGTTCACTGGAGTCCGTCATCACGAACTGCTCTTGCAGAGGCTGAGTTGGAGGTAAATGAACATTTGATTTCTAGTTTCTCTTCTGTGTTTCCAATTTTTCAGTGTTTAATAATCGTGTCTTCTGCCACTGGAAATTGCTACAATTTGGAATGCAGTTTACTGCTAATTTTTCTAAAGGGTGAAACTAAACATAGTTCAAGCTACTTTTTTGTTGGCATAATTGTTCTCTGACTTGATTTAAAGTTTATGTGCAGTATCCAGAGGGGCATGTTTCAAAGAGCATGTATGCCATATTCAGATTAGCCAGTGCTCCTACGTCTGATGGCTTATTGGAGGAGTTTTCCCCGAATTTGTACTTGGCCATTTGGACTACAACCCCCTGGACTATACCAGCCAATGCTGGTAAGCCTTTCACTGTTTTACTTGGATTATTATCATGGTATGTTATACAAGTATGTAACGCAATTATCCCTCCCCCCCCTCTCCCTCCTCTTTCTTCTCTATTTTCTTCAACTCCTTGGGATAGTGTTTGCATATTCAATTTGCAACAAAGGTTGATATCAGGTGTTAGAGTGCTTATTTTATATCATTAGAAGTGTAGGGTAATAATGTAATTACTCATAATGTTAGTTTATTATAAATAAGAGAGTTTAAGACAACATAGCTCACGTATAGATTATTCTCATGAATCTCATCTTTCATTCTTTTTCTCTCTCTTTATATTATTCTCTCCTCCTCCTTACATAGTATTGTAGTTTTTACTTCTTAACTTTAGGCTTTGCATTGTATAGCAAAAGTGAAAATTGAACAACCTGGGTTCATATGAAAATTTTCTACTCGCATCTCGAGAATGCTCTCTAATTGAGTTGTTGTATGAATAGCCATTACTTATGCAACTTTTTTGACCTTATTCTGGTGCAAAAACTTAGCAATACAGTGGCCTTCATTTCATGGGACCTGATTTTGAATTGTCCATCATCATGGTTTTGAGTGAGTTCCCTGTTGTTCCTGAAAAGTTATCTGTTGTTGGTCGAATATAGTTGTTAATTGCTGGGGTTTGGAATTCAAAGTTGATCAGGATTCTTAGCAAGTGTTTTCCTGCAGTTTACTGTAGTAATTAAACATCAACTTGATCTGGAATGATGCAAATAGAGTAACTAAAGTGCTCCAGAACAAACTAAAGGGGGGGGGGGGGGCATGAGCAATGCACATCCCACTATATACCCTCTCTTCAGTTCTAGCCTTTATGTTTTTCCACTTATTTGAATTCCTAAGCGTGGCCAAGTGGTAGCATTCTATAAGTAAAATGACCAAACTGACTCAGAGTTCATTGGTTAAGGTGATAGGAGTGATGGATGACAAGAGAAAGTTTATGGAGTGGCCTATTCACTTATAAAAGCTACAAATGACTGATGCTGACTAGCTTAGTTTCCGCATGGATGATTTTGCATTCTTAATAGTCTCACCTTTCCTATTTGCAGCCCCACTCTAGCTTGTGGAGGGACAAAAGATTAACTGAATATATTGCAAACATGCAAAGTTAAAGGGAAAACAAAAACAAACACAGAGACTTGAACCTGTGACCTCTTGTCCAAGCTTCAATCCGATGTTAGACCAACAATTGCTCCAACGCAAGTAAGATCAAATTATCCCCATCAAAATTAAATACTATATAGTCTCATTTTAAAGGGAGAAAATGTATTCGTCATCGTTATATTGAACACGTTTGAGGCTTAGCCCAACTGGAGGTTACAAAGTTTGATACATATCGTTGGGTCCAGGACTCCAGATCAACAGCTTAAGTGTCTGTGACAATGTGGCAGTTGCCATTGATCAAGAAGGAAAATCCAAAAGAGGAACTTGAGTTTTTGGTGTGATTGCCTGGGAATTGAGATAGATCAAACGATTTTGCTATAGGCGACAATTGATAACCAAAAGAAAAGAAAAAAGGAAAATTGATTGTTTGACATTGTGCATGGGCAGACTCTCATAGGCTAGCTTGTCTAGGACTATCAAATCATGATGCACAATTTTGCTTTGTGCTAGTAGATTCTATACCTACTACTTATCTTATCAAACTTATGGCTTGCACCGTATAATACAGACGATGCTGTTAGTCTTGTTAGACTAACAACTTCTTTGTGTGGAATGTCTACTTTGCTGGCACTCTCTCTCTCTCTCATAGGTTTACTTATTAATTTCCTTCTTTGTGGCCAGCTGTCGCAGTGAATGCTAAGCTTCAATATGCTGTTGTTGAAGTGCAATCAGTTTTGGCAGATGTTTCTACGTCTTCTGCAGTTGGAAAAAAGAGGCTAGGCAATGTTTTGAAGGAGCATAAGAAGCCCTGCCTTATCGTTGCTTCAGATCTTGTAACAACATTGGAAACAAAATGGGGCACGAAACTTATTGTGAAGAAAACAGTACAAGGTTCAGAGCTCGAAAATTACAGGTCATGTCTGGAAACAGAATAATGAATTGTACTGTATTTTGGGAGCATTTTATGCCACACAATTTTGCTGACGTCATTAACTGGTTTTCATGTAAAATTTATTGCTAAAATTTACATCGTATAGTACAGAAGTTTTTTAGAATCATTGTTTTATAAATTTCCAGCAATCGTGCATCTCTAACATGTGGTTTCCAACCGTTACTTCAGGTATATTCTTCCAATTGGTGATAGAGAATGCCCTGTTGTCATTGGAGGAGACTACATTACGACAGAGTCAGGAACTGGACTAGTCCATACAGCTCCTGGTCACGGTCAGGAAGATTATGTAACTGGCCTGAAATATGGTTTGCCTATACTTTCCCCTGTAGATGATGATGGCAAGTTTACTGAAGAAGCTGGACAGTTTAGTGGGTTAGATGTACTTGGGGATGGTAATGCTGCTGTTATTGACTACTTGGATGAACATTTGTCAATTATCTTGGTAGAGCCTTACAGTAAGTTGCATTCCCCCTTTTGCAATTCTAAATTGAGTCATTCATCTATTCTTCTTTCGGAATGTTATTATTAGAGAGGATTAGAAACTTATGTATGTAAATTTCATCACTGTTTCTATCATACAGATCACAAGTATCCATATGATTGGAGAACAAAAAAGCCTACTATATTTAGGGCAACTGAGCAATGGTTTGCATCTGTGGAAGGATTCCGGAAGGCTGCTATGGATGCAATTAGCCAAGTAACATGGATTCCACCTCAGGTATTTGGTCCTTTACTGCATCAAGTAGCCTAGAAGTAATACAAGTTCCCAGCCTTTGGCTTTTTATGCTTCTTTTTGTTTCCTTTTAAGAGCCTCCCTAGGCATTGATTCTTTACTTTATGAGGATATTGTTCAATTTCCTTCTGGTGCTTTAGATTTTACGTAGCTTCATTCTTGATTTTGTAGCTTTCTTTTCATCCAATAATTTTATGCTTTTAATAAAGGTTTCATTTTGTTTGACAATCTCATTACCTTTGATCAGGCAGAAAACAGAATTTCTGCAATGACTTCTAGCCGCTCAGATTGGTGTATATCACGGCAAAGGACTTGGGGTGTCCCCATTCCAGTCTTCTATCATATCGAATCAAAGGAACCTTTAATGAATCAAGAGACGATTGATCATATCAAGTGTAAGGCGGCTCCTACATCCAATGATTGCTTTCTACGTTTCTCTATCATATTTGGTTCATAATATATGTTGTTTAATTCGAAGAACATCTTTGATATTCATCTAGAACTTCTACTATCCCATATTTTTATTCCTGTTGTCCATGTAGAAACTTAAAATCCCTTTTCTCTCTCTCTCTCTCTCTCTATATATATATATATATATATATACACACACACAGACACATATATTTATCCAGACACATGTATTTCTCTATGCATATATATTCTTAGCTAGTTAAGGAATGTGGCTTTAAGAATGCGATATATGTATACATCTCTAAGATATATGCATATGCTCTTGCAGTGCATCATATGCCTTCCAGATTGTTGGAATCTCAAGTTTGTATTAAGAATTGTCTTAGTTTATATCTAAATTTTGAATTTTCCCATGCTGTGGTCATTCATTTGGCAGCTATAATTTCCCAAAAGGGGAGTGATGCATGGTGGTACATGTCGATAGAGGAATTACTTCCCGACACACATCGCCATAAAGCGTCATACTATGTAAAGGGGACGGACACGATGGATGTGTGGTTTGATTCAGGTATTATAACAAATGACATGAAACTATTTCGTATATGAGAAATTTATGTATTTATCACAAACTCATGAATTCGCTTTCGTGCTGCTTTGTTCCCACCATTGGCTTCTTTAACTACTACAGGGTGACATCATTCTGATCCTTTTCGGACATCAATTGTGAATTTTAAGTTTATCTTTAATGGGGGAAAGGGGTTGTGGAAGACACTTTTATGTCCTTTGTAACTAGTTGCAGAATAGTTGTAGTAGTAATGTAGCTGTTGTTGTCATAATCATGGAATTTTGTGCTCGATATGCAAACAAAGATCACTTCTGCTCAGATTAGTAGTACACTTGAATTGCTTTTGAGGGAAATAATACAACAGAAACTTGAAAGCTTCCAAGAAAGCCATTATGCAAATAAAGGCCTCCGGCCCTCATGTTACTCATGATGAGAGTAGACACCTGATCTGATAGGAAAAACCTGCTGAACAGTCCTATCCATTCAGGCAGAATCTCATGTTGCTTCCTTTGTCCTGATGTCTGCCTCCCATATGTGGCAAGCTTCTATGCATTGACCTCTTGTTTCTTGTTCATCCTACGGTGGCTTAGAAATATCTAGGAAATTGAGGGAGGAAAAAATGTGTGTCCAACCTATGCTTTTACGACTTGCTAATTTTGAAATCATTGGGCTTGTTTGGTTCTTGGTTAAAACCTGGTTTTCTCTCTCCCAAAACTGAGAAAAAGCAAGCAGCACAGAATGTATTTCAATACTTTCTGGAAATTTCCTGTCAGATTTCAGAAATTACCAGTGGGAAAGATGTACCCTAGCTATTTGAGAATGCAAGAGCATGATGCTGAAGCCTCGCCTTTAAGATTTATGCCTTAGTCAGATTGAGGTCCCACATTTAAAGGCCTCACATGCCCCTTGTGATAACAAGATAGAGCTGCTAAATTTTTTCTATCAAAGGGTGATATATTGTTATCATAATCTTCTTGTTATTTTATTTTGATAAAGGTGTGCCTTTCTATAAGCTCCATAAGCATTAAACAAACATCTTAAAAGTAGTTGTTTTCTTCTTTTAATGGGCCCATCTTTTTTACATTTTTATTTTCATAAAATGGACCATCAAAGATGGAACATCCTTCATTGGGATTCTCAAAAGGATTACTTTAATCAACGAAGAAACACACGACAATATGAACTATTTCTCATTGACTAATGTCTATGGATCCGAATGGTTAATTGATTCTTTGCATTTTTTGTAGCATAAAGAACACATAAAAAAGTGCATCAAAATGTTAAGCCTGTCAGCACTTGCTTAGAATCTCGAGTAATTGATGTTAAATCTTGTTACCGAAGTGTGCTTTAAGCTGGTTTAGTAAACCTTTGTTATTTATTCATCTTGTTGAACAAGGGGAAAGACAGATTTATGGGGGTATTAGGCAGAAAGCTTGGGATTTCTGATTCCTCTATCACATTCAGAATGTTTGGTGTAGTCTGCTAAAAGAAGTCAGTGCCCAGTGTTTGTAGATTTTTGTTCCGTAGCACATTCCACACATAATGGATAGTGTTGCTGTATAAGTGCATACTCCTCCAGATCCTTTTCCTATCTGACATCCCACCAGCATTTTCATTACATATTAGTCTAGGTTGTCATTTTGCAAGCATGGCAATACCCACACTTGGATTTTGATACTTCTGATACCAATTGTACCATTACCAAAATTTAAATTGTCTGCCTCAGGCTCTTCTTGGGCTGCTGTGTTGGAGAAAAGAAATGGCCTTAGTTGTCCTGCAGATTTGTATATTGAAGGCACCGACCAGCATCGTGGTTGGTTTCAGAGTTCTTTGTTGACAAGTACTGCTACAAAAGGTAATGAGCGTGTCTGAATTTGATCTTTATCTAGTTCATATATGTGAATAAGAAAAATTGCCCACAAATTTTAGTCAACTGCTCATTGATAAATGATAAAGTTTGTCATGTTCCTGAAGCTACAAATTGGTTTTAGGAGACCTAGCACTTGTATGTTTCGGGCCATGCCTTTCGTTGGCCTACTTTGGGTACTGAAACTAGTTCAAAATCACAGCCTACTATGCTTTATTTAAGTTAGTAAGATGCTGCATGATTCTTTGTCATATTTTCTTTTAATATTGCAGGAAAGGCCCCATATTCTAGTGTTATAACACATGGATTTGTACTGGATGAGAGAGGATTAAAAATGAGCAAATCTTTGGGTAATGTTGTAGATCCAAGAACTGTAATTGAAGGGGGGAAGAACCCGGGGGTTAGTCACTGGTCACTGGTCACTGGTTATATTATATCATCACATCTCATTTTTGCTGAATGATGACTTGTGTTTCTATTTTTTGTTGACAGGAAGCACATTCCTATGGAGCTGATGTCCTAAGACTATGGGTTTCGAGTGTTGATTATACAGGTGATGTTATGGTCGGGCCTCAAGTCCTCCGTCAAATGTCAGACATATATAGGAAGCTGCGAGGAACGTTGCGATTTCTTCTGGCAAATCTTCATGATTGGAAAGTATGTCAGGTTTTCTGTCAATCATAGACATTGAGTTGAGACCATGCTCATCACTTAAATTTTCCTTACATATACCAAAAGCCATTTTTAATCGTTGTTTCTCGTTATCAATATCATTACCGGAAATATTTGAGAAACACTCTCTCAGAGTACAAACACACACAAGCTTGTATTAAATTTTAGTTCACTGTTTTATCCACTTGTCTGATGCTTCATTTGAAGGTTAAAATTGGGTAATGTTTCTGATTGATCTATACAGATAATGATCTTTTGTGTAGTTAGATATCTCCTTCTTTAGTTTCTCACATTTTTATGATTTATTTTTGCAGGCTGATTATGCTGTTTCTTATGATGATCTTCCCACTATTGATCAGCATGCACTGTTCCATCTTGAAAATGTTATAGAGAACATCAGACAGAACTATGAAAATTTTCAGTTCTTCAAAATATTCCAGGTACATATTTTCTTGATTGCATTGATGACTTGATAAATTTTGGAAACAGATGTAATTTTTTCAATGCCAATGTTCTGTATGTGAAGTGGCCGATAACTTTCACTTTGATTTCCTGTCTTTTTGGAAGAAAAGAAAGTACACCTTTAATAAGGAGAGAATTTGCTAATGTTTTCTTGATATGTAAATAATTGTGTATATTTTTTTTTTTTTGGGGGGGGGGGGTGAAAATTTACTTGTTTGTAGTATTAATCTTTTGCTCCATCAATTCCCCATATCCGGGGTGAACATAAGCTACTTGTTTGGAATTTATAAGTAATGACAAAATCGAAACCATTTCAATCACCATTGACTAGTCAAAGGGCAAGATCTATTCCTTGTGCATGTTTACCAGAATTCAGGTTGTCAAAACTCTAGTTTTTTTTTTTCCTGTCTAGAGCTTTTACTATTGAGACTTGCACAGTAGTTACATTTCTGAAGGTTGCACCCTCTTAATGTTCAAGTCTATGTTTGAAGTGACACATCCAAGATCCATGAAAAGCTACAAAGTGGTCCTAAATTGATCATTAATTTCTCAAGTATCTGAGGAACCTCTAGGGCTTCTGTTGGATGATGCTGGGCATGTACGTAATATTCATTGAACAGTGGCTTTTAACACGTGTCAGTATTTTTGACTTGTGGTGCAAAGTTTTTGTCTCCAAGAGTACATAGGCCATTAATTGATTAAATGGTGCCATAGATGATTACAAAATTGACTCTCACTAACAAACACTTTTTAAATTTAATTTTTCATATTAAATTTCAATTTTCAGTCCATAACGCATAATTAGTGCTCCTAACTGTTTATCAACCCATGACAGATCATTCAACGGTTTGTGATTGTTGATCTCTCAAATTTCTACTTTGATGTTGCCAAAGATCGACTTTATGTTGGGTAATTCTCGTCTTACTTAGCATTGTAATAAACTATGTATTTAGCTATTACCCGTTCCTTTTCCTACCTTTCATCATTTGCATTGGATTTTTCTTGAGATGCTTTAATATCACAAGTTTTACTTTTGTGCTGAACGCTACACACATTTGTGCAATGAATCTAGACGGATTGTTTGTCTTGTAGGTTTCGTAAATTCTATGGTCTATGATTCTCTGTTTCTGGCCTAGTACGCACAGGACCCTATGTTAGGATATTCTCAAGGTTGCATTGGATTTATGGATGCAAAATGTATGTAATTGAATTAAATCACTTACAATTCTAAGAAAAAGGGAGAAGTATTCAATCATGTAAGTGGGATAACTAAATGTTGTTTAATAGCTTAGAATTTTAACATTGCATAGGTATATTGAGAGCCTCATTACAAGTGAATTTGAAAAGTGAAATAACAAAACAAAGGCATTGAACATGAAATCACCTTTTATCAAATTGTTCATTCATTACAATCTAATAAACTGGTCTAATTTGACGTTCTTGTACTCTGAAAACTGTAGCTGATTGTAAGAACACATCGATGATGCTTCTCTAAGGTGTTATCTTTCCAGGGGCTCTACAAGTTTTACACGGAGAAGTTGTCAGACCGTTCTTGCAGCACATCTACTTTCCATAGTAAGGGTGATTGCTCCAATACTACCTCATTTGGCTGAGGATGTGTGGCAGCATCTTCCTTTTGATTATATTACTGAAGATGGTCATATTGCCCAATTTGTTTTTGAGTCAAGATGGCCACCATTAAATGAAAGATGGCTAGCTTTCCCTGAGGAAGAAATTGATTTTTGGGGTAAAATTCTTGAGGTAATCATTCTTCTTCCTGTCAAGATAACAAACTGATCTAAATGACAGTTTGTAATCCAAGCGTATGCTTTGTTAAAAATTCATAAAAAATGTGATAATAATTAGACAACTGCATAATATTTTGTTGAATCTCTCTCTCTCTCTCTCTCTCTCTCTCACACACACACACACACACACAGCAATTTCCTGAATTATTTTGTGCTTTTAAAGTCTATGAGGAGTGTAGGTTGTGGGTAGCCCTTTTGTATCAGGCTATTGGACCCCTCTTCTCCCACCCCCACCCCCACCCCCACCCCAAAAGAAAATAGTGGGAAAAAAGAAAGGAATTTATGAGTTGCTAATGCATATAAACTTAAGATTTGCTAATCGCAATCCCCCTTAATGCATCAGGAAAAATCAGTCTTATATGATTTTAAAAATTTCAAGCTAACTGTTTTGCAACACAGCATTTTGTCCTAATTTTAGCCACTTTGTCCAGCTGAGAACTGAGGTGAATAAAGTCCTGGAGGTTGCCCGTACAGGGAAGTTGATTGGTTCCAGTTTAGAGGCAAAGGTCCATCTCCACACTTCAGATAATGGCCTGGCTGCAAGGTTAAATGACATGATTAAAGCAAGGAATGAAGCAGACACGTTGCCTCGTATATTCATAACATCTCAGGTATGCTTGATTCTTTTTTACACGTTTCAGGTAAAAGCCTCTGGCTCAATCTAGTTATGCAATATTGTATAACTCATATCATTTATAAACTATGTTGTATACAAACTTATATCAGAAGTTTGGGAAAATTGCACCCTACCACGCTCTAATCTTCATTTTTATCATGGGTGTACGGGCAATTGCTTGCTCTTAAAAATGATGGGTAAATTGATGAAACATCCACTTTTAATGGTTGACTGCAGGTAGAAATTCTTTCATCCTTGGAGAATCAACAATCTGAAAATATACCATACAATGGAGAATATCTCATTCAAGGGAAGGACAAAGTTTGGATTGGTGTGTCTTGTGCAGATGGCTTGAAATGTGAAAGATGTTGGAATTTCTCGCCCCAAGTTGGTTCTTTTGCTGAGCATCCTTCACTTTGCAGTCGTTGTTATAAAATTGTCGCTGGTCAATCAAGCCCTGCTTTAGCTGCGGTCAGCTGAGATCACATAGGACAGAATTGAATTCAAAAACACTGTGTCAGCAACTGAATTGAGTACATTTATCAATATCTCTCTCTAATCTCTACGCCCGTGTTCAAAACCTGCTTTGCGGTGAAAGCATAATTTTGGTATGGTTGATTACAATAGGTTCAATTTGCTTAGTAAATGCTGGAATTTGTAGTGATCAGAAAAGAGAAGCTACATTTGTTTGTAGAACGGTACATCTTTGTAATTTATCATGATTGACATTGATGGCATATAGGATCAATATACTTTTCTCAATGTTCTTGGCTGTCTGTAATTCATTAAGTATAGTCTTTGTATCTTGTAAAGAAACATAATAGCAGGTAGTATGAGCATCTCTAACATTTCATGCATATTTATATTGTGCGATCTATTTATCGCATATTCCACCACCTTTTCTGTTTTAACCATTCATCTTCCTCTCCTTGTCTCGTTCAATTGTAATATACATTGAATGGATAGAGGGTGAGGGGTGGTGGAGTGGCTAAAGTTGAGGATGAGGTAGCGGTGTCAATCCTATCTATTGCACAGGTCTCCAGTCTATGGTGGCGTCTCAGAGAAATAGCTGGACGAAAACCTTAAAAATGTTAAGTGAACACGACTCTTGTTTACATTAGCGTCTTAGAGAATAGCTGGTAAGCAACCTTACAACCTATTTTGTTTTTGGGGAATTTTACTTTGCACCCCAAAAAATTTAGGAATTTTTATTTTATACCCTCCTAGATTATACTTTTTACATTAAACCTTTAATGTATTAAAAATATTGTAAAATAGCCTTTCCGTTAGCTTTTATTTCTTATTTTGTCCACCTCAAATGAGTTGATTTTTAGCGAAATGAGAAACGGAAGTTATCCAAAGCGCCACACTGGAATAATTTTAATACATTGAGGTATAATTTGAGAAATTTAAAGCCTGTTTGGTGTGTATATCAAAAAACGGTATGTGAAAACTATTTTTGATAAGAATTTTAAGTTAGTGTTTTTAAAAAATTTTAGATTACAAAACTTGTGTGGTAATATATTTTTAAAAATAGTTTTAAAGAACAAAAATTATAAAATCTGTTTGGACAATAATCATAATTTTCACCTATCTTTTTCTTTCCCTTATCTTTGTCTCCACAAAACACACACACACACACATAAAGGCATACATACACACTCACACAAACACAACACACACATATACATAGATCCACACATATCTGTACTCAGATCTGTGTATATTTGTAGTTGTTGCGAAAAAGAGAGAGAGAGAGAGAGAGAGAGAGAGAGAGAGGGGAGGCAGACGCTGGGCGCTGAAGAGAAAGGGAAAAAAAAAAACGAAGACACTGGGCAGTGAAGCTCAGTGAAGACGTTGGGCAAAGTGGAGAGAGAGAGAGGAACGAAAAAAAAAAAAGACGTTTACTGCTAAGGGAATTCGAAGGGCAGACTTCATTTAATTTGTCTCTGTGTTTCCAAAATTTTCAAAGAAAATTGTGAAAACAAGTTTAACTTGTTTTCTATTTTTTTGCTCCAATTATCTTTTTTTCTCAAAAATTTGAGAACATAAATGCTAAGCAAACAACTTTTGTGTATTTTTGAAATTTTAATAACAAAAAACTGTTTTCAGAAACAAAACAAAACATGCCTTTAATCTTTGAAATTTAAAGGGATAATTTTTTTAAAAATTATCATTTTTGTGGATAATTTATAACATCTGTGATTATTTTTATTACGATTGTGGTTGTTTTTATCACTGTTGTGATACCTAAAAAAGTGATAAAAACAATTATAACAAAAATGGTAAAAACAACTATAATAAAAATAACCACAAATGTTATAAATTATCCATAAAAATGGTAAAAATAATTACCACAATAGTCGTAAAATTAAACACATCAATGTTAAATCATCCACAACAGTGATAAATTTTTTGATTGTAAAATGAATAACAAAAATTGTAAAAATATCTATTAAAATAATAAATTTTAGAAGTGTAAGTGTTGTAGTTATCTTTTGATAAAAAAAATAAAATAATAAATTTTAGAGGTATAGTACCGAATTTCTTTTATCGATACCCTAGTCAAGTCCAAAGTTGGGGGAAGTAAGAGGTTTATAACTCCACCGTCAAAAATTAAGCAACCTCAGCCGCTGTTACTAGTACAATTTCAATATCTTTTCATTGTTGTTTTTCACCATCCCAAAAATTGAAGTCACCCAAGAAATTCACACGAATCCATCCGAAATAGTATGAATTAGATATATGATACACAAATGTTTATTAGCGTGTTCTTCTGCAATCATTTCAGGCGCCTTGCCACGGTTTATGACTCTCTTGCACCTTCTACTAGCACATTCTACTCATAGGGAAACACTGAATTTCATACCATCAACAATGTGAAATTGAAGAGCACTCGATACAAATTAGACTATGCTTTTCAATGTTTTCATTGATAATTATATAATCTTAAAAAAAAAAACACTATGACACAAGAAGATAGTGGTTAATCAAGGAATACAATAACCAATAAGCTCAGACAAATACAGATAACAACAAAATACAAACTGGCAAGTATAAAAAATAGAGAGGTACATCAAAAAAACAATCATGAGGTAAAAAGGGCATCTAAATCTTTGACTTGAAGCCATCAATTTCTTTCGCATTCATGAAGATACCTTGACAGCTTTAAATGCAGGGTGAAGCAACCCAAGCTCATCCTTAACTTCAAGTGGATTGCTAGTCTCATTCCTTGTTCTCTTAACTCTCCTACTTGCAAGTGACTTGTGAGTGAACCCATACATCTGCAGAATCTGATTATCCCCAAAATTAAATGCTCTATCCATCTGCTTCAAGCACCTCTCCACGGGATAATCTCCAAACTTCCCACAAGGCTTGCAACCCACAAAGTGAGTAACAAGCGGCCACCGATGATCGCCAAGACCCGGATGGTAATTCTCAATCATTTCCTCATACCTATCCACCAAAATGCCCCAATAACCATGTAAATAATAAGCATTTTCAAGATACACCTTATCACCCCACCTATCCCTCTGACTCTCCAACAAATAAACCATAGCAGACTGATCATCAGCTTCAAAAACTGGCCTACCCTTAAGCTCTCTAGTCAATATCTTCCCAGCCTCATCCCTAATCTTCCCTTTTGGCCCCATTGGTGCCCAGACATCAAGAATGTCCAGAGACCATTGACAATTCCTAAGCAAAAAACTACCAGTGTTCAATCCAATCCAATTCTTCTGATCATACACCATCTCATTCCACCCATGCATCACAAAGTTATGATCCTTATACCTCTCCCATGGCACCTCAAATGCCATATCTGTAAACATGGCATCACTATCCATCCACCACAGAAACTCCACCTCTGGATGCATCAACAAAAGCTTCCTAATCAATGGCAATTTAGCCCAGAATCCAGCCATTTCAGCATCAAGCAAAGCGAAATTGTAAAAGATCTCAATCCCATGTAACCTACAATAATCAATCTTGTTCTTTATCGATTTCAATAGATAATGATCTCCCACTGGGTTTTCACACGGTTTTGGCGATGACCCAGTAACCAACAACACCCTAGGCTTATTGGGTGCAATGAAATTCGGAAAATTCGAGTTTTTCTTCAACCATTCATCTCTTTGCTCATCCCAATCAGAGATTTTAGGTCCCAGACTATAGGGCTTGTTTGGATCTCGTTTTTGATCACCTTCTTCCTCATCAACCAAAAGTTTCTTGATATCGAAGGTGGCGTAATTGTTGGAATCCGAATAAGAGTCAGTGGCGGTGGAGGTGGTTGTTGCGTCGGCTTCTTCCAGAACACGGCGGGGCTCCACCCTTTTCCGGTAGTAGTGGAAGGTCTCGCGGATCTCATTCAAGTCTTGCTCCGGCGTTCCAAATTTTCCGGCACCCAAGTTTCCCCGGAGGACGATGACTGTGAGGAACAGGCAAAGCAGTGTGAGCTTGCCGTTCCGAAGAATTCTATGGATTTGTCGAATCCGACGAGCGCCTAAAAACCGCTCCAACATTGTATTGAATCGAAAGGTGGAATTTACAGTAGTGTTACAGAAATTTCGAATGAAGGGTTTTTAGGAGGTGGAAAAGGAAAGTTGGAAATTGAATGGCATTGGAGAAGATTAGAGGAAGAAGATCGGGTCTTTTCAGTGAGTTTTTACGACCAAATTGAGATCTAGAAATTAGGACAAATAGGGTTTGATACAAAGTTCTTTGAATGTCGGTGACCAGAGTTGTGTGTGTGTGTGAGAGAGAGAGAGGGAGAGAAGTGGAAGGTAGACTCGGAGAAGGCGGAAGAAAAAGGATTCAGACAATTTTTTATTATTTTTGTCATTTTGCTTAACGCTATGCACGTAATCACATATCGAAGAACATAGACGTGCGGATTTAACGTATTATTAATACTAACATGCTACATTAATTTAATGGACTTCTCTCGTTTATGGGAGAATTATTATTATACTTTATATTCCAAGAGATTTTAAATTTTTTAAATTTTTAAAAATTAAAATTTTCATATATTAAAAATATTATAATATTAAATTGACGAAAAGGAAAATTGTTTAGGCAGACGTGTTGAAAAAAAAAAAAGTTATTGCATTGAAATTAATTCAGAGATATAGATCTTGGTATTTATGTCATTAATTATATAAAAAATAAAAAAAATCATATGTATGACATTTTAATTAGACAAAAAAAATACTATATTCCACGCTAAGATTAAGATTAGGAATAACATTAATATTCTTAGCTGCAGTCAAACGCAAATTCAGTGGTAGGCGCCAGATTGGGCTCGCTCTCAGGCTCAGCACATTGTTTCACAGCTCATGCATTGTGATTGTGATTGTGATGTTAACTTATAGTATAATGTCCTTTTTGCCCTTTTCCGCGTTAAACCTGTCACTTACACTTGTACATTTGATTTTATTACATGAACACCCCTTATATTTTAAAAATGACATTGAAACCCCTTAATTAATCGATCAAATCCATGCCTAGATCTAAACCAATCACCCCCGCCCAAGGTCACACTCCACGACCCGCGACCCATGACTTGAAACTCTCTATGCCCGAAGCCCCAACAATTAAGCAATACCTTTTTTTTTTCCCTCTTTTCCTGCACCACCCCCAACCTCCACCGTTCAGTCACCATTCCTCTCCGTCTCACTCTGCCTCCCACACACAGTTGCTTTAGGAAGAGGTACCACCATCGATCCTCCATGACTCATGGCAGAACTCTCCCAACATTCAAAAAGTGGATCTAGAGCATAGATCTGAAGTACGTATGTGATATCGAAGTACTGATATAAAGAAATTTGATCAAATCAAAGCACAAATTCCCGCTGCCATTAGCAGTGTTAGTGCACAGTTGTGAGGGTTGCTGACAAAGCTTACTCAAACAGATTGCAGATCACAAATGACAGATTGCGTATGTGTGTGTTTATGTATGAGAGAGAGAGAGATTGTATATGTTGGTTGTTGGTGGTGGTTTGAATGCGTTTGTGTGGTGGCAATGGTGAGCAGAGGTGGCTGTTGTTGGTGGTTAATGATGAGTTTTATCTAGTTGGTTTGGAGTTGTCTGAAGATGGGTTGCGTCCAGGTGGTGTGGAGGCGGAAGTGGTTTTAGTGGGTTGTTGTCTCTCCCTCTTTCTCTCCCTCTCTCTTTGTGTGTGCGATCCCTTGTTGTGATTTGGTTTCGGCGATGGTACAAGTTGGGAAACCGGTGATGATGGGCGGTGGGAGGAAGAGTTTACTTAATTAGATAAATAATAAATAAAAATAAATTACTATTGGATAATTGGATAGATAGTTATTAAGATTTTAAAAAACTGATTAATTTTTAAATTGTAATAGTAATCCCAAATATTATTTAATAAACAAGAAGCATTCAATATTTAACTTATTAATTTGATAGATTAGAAAATTAAACATTTAAGGGTTAAAAGTTTAATCTATATATGAAATAAATGACGGGTAAATTTGTAGGGTAAGAACAATATATATTTAAATTATTAAAATTAATTTTGAAAGTTATTTTTGGTATTCTGAGGATTATTATTGATGACATCAGTTTTAACTGTTAACAATTCTAACGTCTGTTAGTTAGATGGGGTGTGATTGTTACAAGTTATAAATGTTAAGGGAGATCGGTGTCATTTTAAAATGTGAAGCGGTGTTTGTGTATTAAAATCAAATGTCAGGAAATGTAAGTGATATTTACCTTTTTTATAAAAAATATTAAATGATATATCTATATTTATATCTCTATTACTTATAAATGTGAAATTTTTTTGATTTTTGATTTTATGTTTAATTATTATAATAAAATTAATTATACTTACTTATATACGTTCATCTATTTTTTTAATATTATTTGATTTTGAACTTATTTTAACTCTTTTATAAAAAATTTTTATATTTTATTACATAAATTAGCAATTGGCCACGTTGGATGCTTCTAGAAAACACCACCTGCCCAACTTTTCTGTCCACTTTGCGTTGTGTTGAGTTGTCAATGGAGTTCAGTTGATTGAGTTCATTTTTTTAAACAAACTAAAAAAATTATTTAAATTTTTCTTATTTAATATTACATAATATTTTCAAATACGGGATAATTATTGGTTTAATATCTACAAGATACCTTTGAATTCATAACTTGTGATTTAAAATAAAAAAAAAAAGTTTATATAAATTAGTACGGGAGTTGATTCAATTACATTCTTCCAAGTCTCTGATCATCTCCTTGAGTAGTTTTTTTCTCTAAAGTTTTATTTTTTAATTTCTCTAGTAACATGGCAAACTTAATTGTTTAATGTCTCTAGTATCAATTTTTTTTTTCTCCTCATACTAAGATTTCCTCTAATAAGTTTTTTTTTTAAATTCTCCACTACGTGCATTATTCACGATTAATGATTAAGGAACCCACTTATATATAATAAATCTTATTTAAATGTATGATAGTGTAGTATATATATTAATGTATACTAATATTTACTAATAATGATAAATTATATAACTAATTATTTATTGGTAGTTAAAGTGACTCTCGAAAACAAGAGTTACAACTTTTCAAATAAAGGTGTCTATTGACATTTAAATGAAGAGTTACACCTCTTGTAAATAGTGTATGAAACATTATAAATATAAGGTTCCTATCCTTGGCCATGAGGATGAAGTTAGTTGTTACATTCTAACTCTATTATCATATTTTGTTGAGATTATTTTCAGAGTTTCATTCAGATTGAGTTCTGATTGAAAAACTATTGTGATGATGATGATGGTGGTGGTGGATTTTGGGTGATGATGGTAGTAGTGATAACCATGAGTGACGGTTGTGGTGGTGGACTGGTGGTGGGCGACAGTGATGATGGTTGACATTAATGGTGATAGGGCAACAACAATGGTGGTGGTAGTGGTGGGTTGTGGGGGTGGGCAGTGACGAAGGTGGTGGTGGGTGATGACGAGTGCTTTTGGGTGACAATGTGATTGATAGTAACGAATGACAGTGGTGGGGGTGGGTGGCGATAATGGTGTGCGATGACGGGTGGTGGTCGTTGGTGGTAGGGGTAAGTAAGAGTGGCTAGCGATGATGGCTGGTGGTGGGTTATGGTAGTGGGAAGTGGTGGGCAACAATAGTGGTGGTGGGTACTAATGGTGGGCGACGGTAGTAGTGAGATGATGGTGGTAATGATAATAAATATAATAATAAGATAACGATGATAGTGGGTGGTGTTAGTAGACGACGGTGGTAGAAATCGATGGTGAGTGACAATGGTGGTGAGGGTTGTTGCAGTGGAGATTGTGATGGTAGTGTTGGTGGGGCAGTGATGGTGGTAGGGGTGATGAAGGGACAGTGACAATGGTGGTAGGGTGGCGGCAGCGGTGATAGTGGTGGTGGTAGTGGGTGTGGTGATGGTGGTGGTGGTAATGGGTGTGGTGATGGTGGGGCGGTGAGTGTAATGACGTTGGTGGTGGTGGAGATATTGATAATGGTGATGATGGTAGTGGCGGTGATGGTAATGATGGCGGTGGTATGGATGGTGGTGGGGCGGTGGGGGAGTTGTAGGGGTAATCGTGGTGGTGGGGTGGTGGTACTGATGATATTAGTCGTTGAATTAACTTTAAAATAAAATTTAAAAATATTTCAACCGTAAAAAAAAAAATCATTTCATTTATGTTTTAGAATTTGAATTGTATTATACTTTATTATATAAATTTTGTGCATTCTTCATTAAAAAGAATATAAAACAAACACAATCATAAATAACAATGTTATTTAGATCTAATTTGTTGAGTTAATGTATCATAACAATACTAATGGACATTTAGTATAATAATACTCCTTATCTTGTAAAAATTTTGCCTTCTTGAGGTTAAGGGTTTAAGTCCCCCTTTCCCTTCCCCTTCCCCCTCCCCCCCCCAAAAAAAAATGTATCATAAACATTGGATTGACAATGAACCCCAACATTAATTAGGGTCTACTATCAATTTAATGACAATGACGCATTAATTCAACAAATAAGGGTAACAAATTAGGCACAAACAACATTTTTTTACCTTAAATAGATGAGATATAAATTTAGCAATTTTTTTTTATTACCTTCCTTTTACCTAAAAGACTTGGAAGAACACAATAAAAATGACATTGCAATCCCTAGATTGTTGGTTTTCTATAAGTTGGTGATTATGTTAGCACCAACCAAATGGGCTCTAATGAAAATTTGAAGACAGATTTTTCTCGTTCATTGAAAGATTAAAATTACGTTTTGGGGTATTATTTTAGTTACATAAAAAACGAAAATGTTTGACAATGTATCGAAAACAAAATAAAAATGAAGAAAAAATTTAGATATTTATTTTCAAAATATACAGAAATATCTTGAAGTACTTCGAAACATTCTGAAACAAACTGCTAAACACATATTGAAAATATCTCGAAACATCCCAAAACACTTTCAAGCATTATTTTTTGATTCAATCACTGATTCATTTCGATCTCTTTGGAAACGAAAACGTTTCGATCGTTCCGTCCTCTAATCAGTATATGAGGAATAAAACAAATCAAAAAATATCACTAATATAATACCCACTTCAGAAGAAAACAAGCTTGAAATTAACAATAATGAGGAATGCCATCCAAACCAAACAAGGCCTAACAAGATCTCCAGCAATTGGGTTCACCAGTTTGAACCTCCGGCGACATGCAACAAGAGCCCCAAAATGCGCAATACACGATACGAATCCGACATGAATTGCACCCATCTTAAGCACAAGAGGATCCCAACCTAAGCTTAAGGAGACTTGAGCAATGTAAAAAGGCAATGCTTTGGGTTGGCTATGGAATCCTCCTTCAGCCCACACCAGCCAAGCTGCTAAACCCATGAGTAATGATGAACCCATTGAGGCTAGGTGCATTAGCCAAAGAGGTGGGAACCAAAATGGCTTGGCTAGGGTCCGGTATCGATGACCCGAACCGAAGAAAAATATTACAATCATGGTTAGGACAAAAGGGACTATTAGTGCAACCATTAGTGACCGGACAGCCTGCTTCGCCATTGCCATTTTCTTTTGTTGTCTAGTCTTGGCAGCCGCAGTGGTGGAGATGGGGTTGGTGGTGGTGGATGCGGTACTGCTGGTGGTAGTGACATTGTCTTTGAATCGATGTTGGAGGTTTGGGGAGGCCATGGACACAGCATAAGAATGAGAAGATGTGACTTTGAACTTTTAGATGAAGTGAGGAAGGAATGCAAGGGCAAAAATGAATGTTCAAGAGCAAATTTAGGGTGCAAAGGTTATGTGGATGTGTGGATTTAAAGAGAGACTATTGGGTATAGTTATTGTGTGGATCATATCATATGAATCTGAAAAAAGAATTATGACCATTCTTTCCACATTTCTATTCCTACCATTCAATTGTATCATTTTTTTTTTTTGTTAATTATCGATTTAATTCTATGAATTTTGATTTTTAGAAATGCCAAAGCTAAAGTGTTTCAAACTCTTAAGAATAGACATTATTGAGAATAAATGTGATTGCATATATATTTAACATTAATCGAATTGCTCATGAGTTTTTTTCGTAATCCAAACAAGAGATAATTATTTCGTATAGATATTCTAACAAATTGATGTCTTTCAAAAATTTTTTGACCCTTGACGAGAATTAAACTAGACAAATACGAATTCCCCAGATTTTATTTATATACAATAGATATCACCTATAATCGAGAGATGACCAGTGGAGTTCATATAGGGGTGCAACTTGAGCAAGCTAACTTGATTTCAATCCGAGCCCAATTCAAAAAATTAGGACTTGGGTTAGGATTTTTAATACTTAAGTTAGGCTTAGGTCAAAAAACTTCAACCCAAATTTAATTTGGACGAGTCTCAGGTTGAGCCCGAGTTGAACCCAAATATTAAAATTGGGTTCAACTCGAATGAATACTATATACATACAATTTTATGCTAGAGTTAATCTCAACTTAAGTCTGTGCCTCCCTAAAACCCTCACTCACTCTCAATCTCTCGCGGTCTCTCAGTCTCATTCTCAGATTTCTCTCTCCTGCGCCTCTTCCATCTCTCAGCCTCCATTATTTTCGTCTCTGATTATGCAAGGATTTTGTTTAAACAATAAACTCTATATTTGAACAGTGAATTCTATGTTACAAATAACACTGTAATAAGAACAAAGTCAAATAAAAAGGCTATTCGTTCGAGGTCCCCCGACCCAACCCAACCCAATCCAACCCAAATTGTCAATCTAAGACACTGTTTATTACCTCATCAAATACAGAGGAGCTCCAAACCGAGTTTTTTTCCAAACTTAATTTCATAATTCAATCACTTTTAAACTTAATTCATAAACTCAATTTTTTTAAAAAAACGTCATTTGAAATGACGTTTTTTTCTTTAAAAATATCATTTAAAATAACGATTTGAACATAAATTATTTTTCTAAAATCTCATTAAAAATGACATTTTTAAAATCATCATTTAAAATGACATTTTATAAGAAGAATTTGTAACGTGACTTAATATAATGTATGATATTTTGGAACTGTTTATTTTCAGACTTGAATTCGTGATGTATTGTCTGAGTCTGAGCGGTTCTCTTGAGTTTTATTGGGGTGCAGTTCATTTATTAAATGGCCTTATGGGTTCGGGCGATGCTCATGGATCTGTGTTCATGGGTGTTTTCTGAACAGATATCAAGAAGGTGAATCTAAGATTTGTTTGCAATACGTAATAGAGTTACAAAGCTAGTTGTTACTGCTGTAGAAAAGGGCTGGAACTACCCACTCAAAATAAGAATAAATTCCCATCCGAGTTTTGTTTAAATTGGGAGGTAGAGCAAAAGAAATGCTGTATTGATGCTGAGATGTGGAAATGTTTTTACCTAAATGAGGTGTCTTTTCATATCGGTTTTGTTTCACTGAAACTCTGCGGGACCATCACATTTTTAATGTTTTTTGTTATTCTATATAAATGTAAAATTGTAGAAGTTTGTGCTGATTATTTTCATTTCTAGGTTAAATTCCACAAATAAATATTATAGCCTGGGATATTTTTTATTTTTATTTACTGATTTATTTATCAAGATGTACAGCTTGTGGGTATCAGGCAATGTTTGATGTTTTCCTTGGATTATATTAGATGGTTTTATGTTGGTGGTGGTGTTTTCATAATTTTGAATTATTGGTGCTTGTGATTTGTGTCAGAAGGCTCGGCTGATGGTGAGAAGAAGCTGCAGTTGGATCTACAGGGTCTTAATTCAAAGGGTAGGCGATAATTCTCTCTACTAAATGGGGGAAATCTCCACTTCTCATCTGGTATTTTCGATTTAATTTTGCGAGAATTGATGGTATTACAAGTAATAACCAGATACATATACTTTTACCCTTTTGTTTTTGTTTTCTTTTTTGAGTAGGAATCCAAGTAGATGTGGAATTGAAGGGTGCTGGAAATAGTGGGGCTAAAAAGGCATCAGCAGGCAGAGGAAAAGGCGGTTCTGATAGCAAAGATAAGAGAGGGGGACGAGGTGCTGGTGCTGCTTCCAAGAGAAATAGATGAAAGGGCGAATTTTGTTGTTCATAACCAGTTTAAATAGTGTTTCCCCACATCGCCTTTTCCTTCTTTTTCGGGTTCCTTGGTGGGGGTGTTGGTGGATTGTTTTTGCAGCCTTTGTAAAGGGGAAGATAACTCTTTGGTTGACCTTTTGAGTGTCTTGTATTTTTTTTTTTTTTCCAAAATGGTGGCGAGTCATTGACTAGTATTTGATCAAAATATGCTGGCATGTAAGGCCTTTTTTAGCTCATGCAGTTGCTTAGCATGAGCTAAGTTTTTCTTTTTGCTCTCATTCTAATTTTTAGAAGGTTCAGAAATAGAAGAAAGGAGAGACTCGCTACCCATTCAAAGGTGGTGCCACATTTGCATGAGGTTTTCATTACTATGGCTACCATTTTGGAGACTGCTGGGGTGCCAATTGGGTGGTGGTTTACTTGGAAGGGATGGATAGGTGGGAGGAGCTGACGGTGTGGGTGGGGTTAGCCGGGGGGCATGTGGAGGGGAGCGGGGGTGTATTTCGGGAGTTCGTGTTGGATTACTCCGAGGTAAACTATCGAAGGCATTCCAACAGTGGCGAAGGCTGCACACATGGTGGTTGCAAAAATCACCTCGGTCAATTTGTCTAGCATTGTATTAGTGATAACCTCCATGGATGTTTATTGGTATTTGCAAGTAAATGGCATAAAATTGCAGAGTATATGGAAATTATACGCATGGCAAAGAATTGATCCCATGGATTGAAGGATTGATCTAGAAAGCGAAAATCAGAAAAAAAAAAAAAAGAAAAAAGAATTACAGAGAGAGTTGAAGGGGATTGATCCTTGTGAAAGTGAATCGATTCATGAAATTTGGACAAAAAAGAGATCAGGATTGATCCAATTTATAAAGGATCGATCCAACTTATAAGGAATCAAAAACAATGTCAGATACTCTAGCTTTTCCATTGGCTTTGTTTGATTGTTTTAGAAAATACCAAGCAACCCATTCTAAATTATGATAAAAAAAATATTAAGCGACCCGTTCTAAATTAAGATTAATACTCAGTGTGGGATGACTATGAATGAAATGATGTACGTTGATGATTTATAATTGTAGAATTTCAAAACACGCTTTTAAGTTTTTTTATTAAATATATATTTTACTAATATCTTTACTAATAAGATAGGACTCATTTTGAATTTATTTGAGAAAGCACAGTTAAACCCTCTGCTCCTCTCTCTCTCTCCAATCTGCCATGGAATCATCTGCACAACCCTCCTCCTCGGCTCCTTCTCTCTGCCATGGAACTAGCAGCACAGCCCAGGTATACCCACCTCTCTCTCTATCTCTCTCTCCCTCTCTCTCTTTCACGACCCACAGCAGACACAGATAACACACACACAAACACAACACAAATCTGTGTGTGATTTGTGTTTGGGTTTTTGAATTTAGGTTAATTTGGGTATGTTTAATTTGGGTGTTTTTAATTTGTCTTTTTTAACTTTTGGTGTTTAATTTGGGTGTTTTCAATTTTTTTTTATAGTTATAGTTATGCAATTTTTTTTTGTGAAATGAGGAAAGTTCTTGCTTTATGGAAGCTGTTTTTATATGGTCCTTTGTTTGTGAAATGAGGAAAGTTTTAAGCCGCCTTTCTTTGGATGGATGTGTAAGGACATTTGATGGATTTTAAGGACATTGAGCAAATGGGATGTGTACCTTTCTATCATGAGCTTTGTTAATTTTATTAGCTTACATAATTTAATTTTATGTTCTGTGCTGTGTTCAAGCATCATTATGATGAAAACCATTATAGGAAAAGTAAAAAAAGATGGCACAGAACATAATGATGCTTGAACACATCATTATGTTCTGTGTTGTGGGTCGTGAAAGAGAGAGAGGGAGAGAAGGGGGTATACCTGGGCTGTGCTACTAGTTCCATGGCAGATTGGAGAGAGAGGGGCAGAGGGTTTAATTGGGGGTGGCGTGTGTTTGGGTTCAAAATGGGCGGGATTTTTTTTTTGGGTTGAGATGCATTGCAAGCCATTGGATTGAAATAGAAGAAATGAGATGAAAATGTGGGCCTTTGAATTAAAAGTGGATTTAATCTGAGTCGTTCTTATGCTTTTTCAAATAAATTAAATTTTAAAGTAGAAAAAGATTCAAAATGAGTCCTATCTTATTAGTAAAGATAAAAATATGAAATTAAATTATGCTTTTATGAATTTTATTTTCGATTATAAAATAAGTTCAAATTTTTTATGAAAAAGGAATTAAATTCTAAAATTTATTTATTTATTTATTTATTTGGTAAATCATGATGTGAAACATAAAGTGAGGTTATTTAGCTTTTATGAAATTTATTACAAGTTGGTAGTCGGAAACTTTTGGCTAAGAAAACGTCAATGTAAAACGTTAAGGGGTAGAAAACTTCAATGTAAAAGGCTTAGGGATAAAAAATGTCAATATAAAAGCTAAGGGCGTAGAAAATGTGATTAAACATAACATGATATAAAACGTCATTATAAATAATTTTTTAACCTCTTTATTTTTTTAAACGTCTGTTAAGTTCCGTTAAAAATTCTTGTTACAAAACGTCATTAAAAATGATGTTTTAGGGAAAAAAAAAATTTCATGTTCAAATCGTCATTCCAAATGACCTTTTTAGGGAGAAGACGTCATTTCAAATGATATTTTTAAAAAAAGATTGAGTTTGATAATTAAGTTTAAAAATGATTGAATTATGAAATTAAGCTCCGAGAGGTTGGGTTTGGGGAAAAACTCGTTCCAAACCTCTTCATCCTAATGGACAGTGATCATTCCAACTGTATCCAAACCTATTGGAGCTGTACACATGCTGTTTTTCGGAGTGATAAAGACATTACTAGGGCTAGAATGAATGCTTTGAGTGAGAGTGTCACCGATTCAAGGAAGGTAAAGATGGCAAATGGTTGGAACCACCCAACCCAACACACTCAATTATTTTGGTGGTCCTAAAAAGATGATATTGACGAGTGGATATGAAAGGAAAGGAGGACAAGTCCAAAGTGTTCATTCATACATCAATGGAAATGCTATTAATGCTATTTACCATTATTTATTTTTTCGATACCGTGTTCAATTCCTACTATTAATTTCGTTTTCTATTATTAATGATCAATTCCTGTATTGATCCTCAATCCTCATCGTCAGTTTGTTTTCATGCCATACAATTACTCGGTACGTGGCATATCAAATTTATATCATGTATAAATTGTATTTAATGAGCTCGTATTCAATATCCACCCGTTTTTACTATTTGAATGCGCTAATCCTCACTCAAAATTCATTAATTTTATGTTGATTTAATGTCAAGTTCTCGGCTCATGTCTTAAATTGTCGAGCCTAGAAATTAAAATCCTTCTAAAATGACAAAAATAATAAAAAATGATATTAATTTTATAAAAACAAATAATTAGGCCATTAAAACACCAAGCACAAATGTTGTGATAATGCATACATTTAATTTTCATATGATCCTAAAAGACCCAAAATTCAAAAAATAAAAATAAAAAAGGAAAAAAAATAGAATATGAATTTATTATAGATAATAAAATAAAAATAAAAAAGACTTAACCGTTACGACGGCAACGTGTGATGGCACTGCACCCACGAGTGTACGGGTTGGCCGGAGCTCCGGGCCTGCAATTGTAGTACGACGCACCGCGTCTCGAACAGGGCACAGTGTTCCTCTTCAGCGCACCGTAGCTTATGTATCTCCTAGCCGCTAACATGCGACGGTTGATCTCCGAGTCCATCTCGAACTCAAACCCTAACTCCGTCTCGTCCCCAGCTCCTAGACACTCCGCAATCGTCCCTCGACATGTCGCAGACGACATCGCCGGAATCCAGCCCAGTTTGTAGTGGTCCCCACTTGAAGTTGAAGCTTCAACGGCCGAAAATGAAAGCAACATGTTGGTGACACCGATGAAAAGTGCAAAGATTACGAGAAAATCAGAAGATTTCGCCATTGTTGTCCTCTCTCTTTCTCTCTGGGAGTGCGTATCCAGAAGTATATGTGAAAGTGGGCTAATGAGGATGTGTGTGGGGGAAGATTTATGGAGATGCGATTTGAATTTGTCGATGAGCTGTGTTGCTTTTTTTTTTTGGTCAGCAAATTGATGCTAATTTTGAGTGCAGAGACATGACGACAATCGTAGTGTAGAAGCATTTTGGCAATAACGCGTAGTGGCTGAGATGTCTTGTGGTGAAATTTGGTTACTTGACAAGTGACTTGACACCAGACTATGCGACTTTTTTCGTCCCCACTTGAATGGCTTATTTTTAATTGAATGGACAAAAAAATTAGTTAAAATTTACACAAATTAATTGAAACACCATTAACTAAAATATCAAAAAAAAATATTTTTAGACAAAAAGGGAAATTGGATTATGGAATCAACACTATTATGCAAACTAAATTTTCTTACCGAATTTTTTATCGTAAGCGATGTGGCACAGAATTCTTATAGATAGTCTAGTGGTTAAGTTTGTACTCTTGCAAGTAAAATGTGTTAAGTTTGATACTTTTTATACACTTTAAGAGTCAGTCACTCTTGCTCCTAACGAGACATATTTTTAAACTAATTCAAGTTATGGTTATTAGCGCAGAGCTCGAGTGAGTAGTAGATGCAAACTTGAATACTCTATAGTTTAAAACAAAAGTGATACGGTATAATTTTTATCATCAAATAAGTGGATTCCATTATTATTTAATAATAGAGATTATACCACATTACTTAAAGATAAAAAATCTGATAACTGTTATGGAATCAACACTCCTATGCTGATTTAAAGATAATAGAAAAAAATGCTGATTTATGACCAAAAAAAAAAAAATGGAATAAGATTGGTTGTGATTTGAATGAGATTTTTATTTTTTTTTGGGGTCAGATTTGAATGAGATTCGCTCACGCGGAAATCACTAGTCTGCTTTCCTAACTGAGAAGGTATAGATAAATTGAAATTACATAGGAACCCCTGTAAATTTTGAAATCATAATTGGCTCTCCTTGTTTCTTCTATTTTATAACTCACCCAAGTTTCTCAATTAGTGCATCAACTTTAGCTAGGGGTCAGGTTAATCTTCTCTTAATTATTCCAATCCAATAACCTAAACCAATGACCATCTAACTCCTAGTTTTGGACCTTGTGAAAAAAAAATTGTTAAATAATCACATGAAAATCTAAATCAGAATTTTTTAAATTAGATTTTGTAAATATAAAGCTTATTTGGATGGATTTTTGGAGAGGGATTGGATTAGCTTACCCAACCCCTTCTAACCTCAAACCCTTTTTTACAAAAATGATATTCAATATTGAATCCGGTTTATATTTATGTTTGATATGCAACACATACACATGTAAGACCCACATATATATTATAATTATTAACAACTATTTATCATTTAAAAGACTATTTTATCCCTGATTAATCTAATTCATACTCATGTTAAGAGGTACAATTGTCTTTTATATCCTTAATCTCTTAATCTATCTTCCTAAACCCACCCCCTTAGGTTTGATGAAATCCATGATCATGGATTTAATATTCGGGCTCACTATGGGCCGAGTTTGAGAAAACTTATGATTGAATTTTCAATCCAAACATAAAATTTAAAAATCTTTTAAACTATTTTTACTAAACTCATTTTACCAAACCGCCGTATCCCCTTACCAAGCAGTCCCAAAGAGTCCTCTCATTATCGATCAGTAGACATTATTTGACTGGATCTAGCCCAGGCCCTGAAGCTTTAGAGTATAGTTAGGTGGTCAAGCTGGAGAGGTCGGTTGGCCCATAAGGTATAAGCAGTGTGTGTAGGAGATGTTCATAACAAAAGCAGTGGATCTAAACCCAGGTAGCCCATTGAAGACTAGAACTAACAATAAATTTAGACGGGTTTGAAATTTGATTATTTTTTTCAAATTTTTAATTCTGATATGAAAGGTCTGAAAAAATTAGTCGAGATACGTGAAAGCTGATCCAGACACTCTGATCACAATACCAAAAAAAAAAAAAAAAGAAGCAGTGGGTCTCCTCCTCCATCCATAATTTGTGGACCTTGCCAAATTATTTAATGTAACTATAATACATATTATCATTGACGTGTGATTTTAAATCAATACGTAAACCTAATAAACCCTAGTATTTAAAAAAAACACTATCACATCAATGACCACATTCGAATAAGTTTAGGTAGTCCATAATGACAAGGGGTGTAGTGTCCTTAAAGGTTGGCCCATAGTAGTCTCGGGTCTATGGTTTAGTGGGTTAGAACCACAATAACTGGATTACAATACCATGTTTGATAGAGTGGAAAATATGGTGGAAGAAAAATGGAGGGAGGAAAATATGATGGAAAAAAAATGTTTCTACGGTTTGGTTGAGAGGAAAAATAGGATGGAAAGAAAGGTTGGAAGTATTCTCTTTCCTCCTTGTTCATCAAAATTTTTTCATCTAAATTTGGGGGGAAAATAGAAGGAAAAAGAGAGAGAGATTAGGTTATTCATGGTGATTTTACTTTTTTGTCTTTTATTTGTTCCTCATCTATCAAACACATGCATGGAAGTTCAAGAAGAAAGAAGAAAACTTGTAGAAGAGCCAGTCTAGTGAGCATGTTACTGTTCGCTTGAATCCCAATGACCTTTCTCTTTCTGATTTAACAAACTCACAAAAATTATTTTGTTAAAAAAAATAATGAAGCGTGTTTTTCAATTTCAAAAATTTATCTGCTATCTTCTACCAAATGTGTTATTTCAAAAAGTTTATTAAGTCTATACATATTTTCTTTCTTTTTATTTTTCCTCTAATACCGAACGATGAAAAATTAATGCCTCTAACCTTCCATTCATTATATCAAACATAAAAGAGAGAAAATACTTTTCATTCTTCAAATGATGAAAATTCTATTCGTCCTATTTTTTCATTCTTCTAACTTTTTATCTCTCTTAAAGATCATAAAGGTGGGTGATTTCTATCTATGCAAAATGGGCAAACTCATCCTATTTTTTATTTGAATTTTAGGTTATTATAGAAGTAATTAATGACCTAATAGCTAGAATCCTTGGGCTTAGCACACGATTTTTGTTGAATTTACGTAGTTTATAAATATAACCTTTACAATAAAAAACATAGTCGAAGGAATCTAGTCAAATTTAGTATATTAATCTTCATTTCATATTAGAAAAGTCCCCTTTCATAGACTTATTAGAACCTTCTTCTCCTTGTAACTTAGAATTTGAAGATGCCTTTACCATTACACATACACACACACACATATATATATATATATTGTTATATCTTCTGGTAACTTAATTTGATACCTATTGGTCACTAATGAACACAAGTCAAACTTTTCCACTACCGAAAAACTCTTAGCAGCGAGTCACAACTTGAACTTCGTCTCTAGAGTTTAAAGTTTCATTGTTGTTATTATATTTTTAGCAATTTAATACTATAATATTTGGTGTTTATGAGATACTACATGATAATACTATCTGATTTAACTCACATATAAAATATTATATATTCCCAATTAATTCTTATCACGTGTGAAGTTGTCATATGTTTTTTTTTAAAAAAAAATCATGATGTGGGTCGAATAAATAAGTGTTGTGATAATTTTTTTATTAGGTTGTACGCGAAAATAAAACTAGTGAGAGCATCTTCAACCAAAAAAAAGTTAGTTTAGGTATTCAAAAAATAATATTTTTCATTTTAGTTACTCACTTTTTCACTATACACTCCAACGAATATTTTTTTTTTTTTTAATTACTTCCTTAAAATATTATTTCTCATTTTTTTTGCATTATTTTTCTTTGGGCATAATGAGAGGGAGGGAGGGAGAGAGAGAGAATAGAGAAAATGAAAGGAGGAGAAGAAAAATATTGTAAAGTATTTATTTATGTTGCTAGTGATTATCTATACATAGATTTTCACTATAACAAAATATTATTTTAAATTCTTCGGAAATGTTTTATTGTAGTGAAATTTTAAGGTAAAATATTTAAATTTTAAAATTTGTGTGTACTTTAGCCAAAGAAAATATTTAATGCAATGGTGATATAATGCTAGTATTGATGACATAGTATTACCAACCAATAATAAAACCTCAAATGGATAAAAAACACCTTTCTTGAGTACTGCAGTTATTAATTTACATGGAAGAAGAGTGAGTAGTTATTGTCTTGTATGAGATCTATTTTCATGTTTATTTACACATTATTAATTGGTGATATTATGTTAATAATATTGATAAAGTATCATCGTTGCGATGAGTAATTTTTCCACCGGATTTTCTCGACAAAGTAGGTGAAACCGTGTCAAACAATAGAGCCCAGTCTGGCAGTCCATTAAGTTTTTTTAAAGAATATTATTTAATATAATTAAAAGGGCACTTGTGTGGAGGACACACGCCTCTCAATTGTTTATTGGGTTAATCACTTAAATCTTAAATTGCATTTTGAAAGATCATCGGTCCATTTTTAATTTGTATCTTTAAAGATTAAAAATTTTAATTTATACTCTTAAAAATATAAATTTATATCAATACGCACATCAAGCTAACCATTGTCGGTTTGCCGTCTAAAATTAAATGGATAAATTACACTTAGACACCTCATACTTATCACTTAATCATCTAGACCTGTGAAATATTACATCTACATCCCTTTTTTTTTTTGAACATTGTGAGGAAATTTTATTAATTTGAAAAAATCAAATTACATCTAGCTAAGAGAACCTTACCACTCGATATTATCTTACTACATAAATTAAGTAAAAAAAGGCAAATAAGTAAAAAGTAAATTATTTTAAACGTGCAATTTTTTAAATTTGCAAGTGTTCAGCTAATAGTGGATAGACCAGTTAACTAGGAGACCAATTGAATTGAAAGAACTGGGGCTGTGCAGTAGTGGATAAGACCAGCTGAGCCTTCGGCCGAAGCAAAATATCCTCTATTTAGTGCCTAAATTCGTGTGGATTCTTTTGTTTTGAAATTTTAAAGGTTAGTTTGGATTTGGACCTAGTCGTTATTGCTGAATTTTCCACGACTAAGTCATTATTCAACGCCAGCTAGCTCCTCTTCTTTTCTCTCTTTTTTTTGTTTTTTTTTTCTCTCAACAGTATTGAGTTTTCCCAACAACTCCTTGGACTTAGCCATAAAAGACTTATAATGCATTTGGGTCACTAAACTATCCTCCTCTCCATCAAAGGAAAACCCTCTTGTGTTCTCATGAAGCGAAGACTCTTTCACACAATCATCATGAGAAAAAATTCCATTTAATTTCAATTCTTGGTGAATCTCTTTCCTGGACATATTTGGAATGAGCTCCTTTTCACTATGGATGCGCTAGTGAACTTCTTCCACCATTTCCTTAGAAATAATTAAACGCTTGTACAATGGGTCCAAAGCTTCCTTATTCAGAATACATGGACCTTTCAAAGAGAAAGACTCTTCAATATCATTTTCTGAATCATCATCTGAACTTGAGAAAATCTCACCATCATCTTTACTCGAAAGAATCTCACCATCTTCTCTATCTAGATTAAGAAAATTGACAGAAACTCTTTTATGTTGCCTTTGATATACTTTATTACCTGCACCCATTTTTAAAATTTTGTGAGAATTCTCCTTACCAGAATCATTGGCGCACTACCCTGTGCATTTTTCTTCATCCACAATCAGAGTTTGGCTAGGAACTGGGGAATTCGCAAAATCTAAGACTGGTACATTTGCCTTAGCTAGAATATCTCCCTCAATATTGTTGTCATCATTTCTTCCCAGAATGGTCCCCTTTTCTCAATATTTTGATTGACTCATCTGTTTCCACCTCCCTTATATCTTGGGCATTGTTTAACTGACATTGAACAACATCTTCTAACTGGCATTGATCAGAATCTTCTAATTGATTTTGAGCAGCATCGTCTAATTGCCTTTCATTTTCCTGATTTTGTTCAACAGGAATATCTTCATGTATATTAGAGGGAGGATTATCTGCCTGCAAATGAGGAACAGACTGATTCTCTTGATGAATATTCGATGGAGGATTTTCTACCTGCAAATTAGGAGAAGATTGGTTTTCTTCCAGCATATTAAGACTAAGAGAAAAAACATCTTTCCCATAATCCCCTGTTTCCAAAACCTGCCTTGCTGCCACAGAAAGGGAATCTACTGCTTGCCTTGGACTTTCCAAATTCACATTCACTCTTGATTGAATTATCAGATTTTGGGGATTTACTGAGGATGCTCCAGCACTATATTTCCAAATTTTTTGAGGTTTCTGAATCTAGTTTGCTTGATTTACTGATTCCATTTTCGACTTCTTTCCAGTCTGCCCTTTATTACCTTTGACAGGATTGCTAATCTGCGAGATCTGTACCGCCCTTCCTTTATCAGCTGCCCTAATATGTGGAATGAGTTCTTGTAAATCTAGATTCTTTCCTTCTGCGTCCACTTTCTGAATTGAAGCTTTCTTCTTCCTGCAATCTTCATCGCCATGGCCTAGCTTCTCACAAACCTTGCAGAATTTCTTAGTCTTCTCGTAGATAATTTTCTGACATCTTGTTCCCTCGTCTCCCATGTCTAACCAAATTCTTGAAGGATTGTTTGCTGGTAAATTCACTTCAACGCATACTCTTGCTACCCCTCGTCAAGATAAGGATAATGTTGATTGGTCATAAGCTAACACCGTACCAATTGGCTTCACCAGTTACTCCAGATATTGTCTCTTGAAGAAATTCAATGGTAACCTTAGTAATGGCACCCACATAGGCACAATTAAAGGTTGAATACCATGAACAAAGCCAGAGAACCACCTAAAAAATCTGAGCAAATAATCTTCAATCAAGGTGATATCTTTAAGCCATATTTTGACGTAGTCTTCATGTAGCTGAAATAAGATAAGGACATGTCTCTGATCCAACGAGTCAACTTCAAAATCTCCTTTCAAATTCCATTTGTTTCTGACCACTTCTTTAATAACACCAAAGGATGGCCGACCATAAGAACACTTCCCAATGAGAGTATACTGCAACGATTGGCATGACTCCTTTACTTCTTCATTGGTAAAGTAAAACGCAGGTACACCTTCATAAAAGACAATTGGTTTGTCAAGTTTCTGCACTTCTTCTTCTGCATGTTGATGAACATAAGTTTTTTTGAATAGAGAGGCATGGGTAAGCTATGTGTTTATTGGTTTATGTTGTGTATCTTGTGGTTGTTGTTGCTGATTTGATTGTGTAGGATCATAATCTGGTTGTTTTGGAAGATGTATTGGTTGAGATGTTAAATCTAGAGATTTTGGAGGAATATTGGTTGTGTTTTGTGAAAAACTCATAGAAGGAAGAAATTCTACAGAAAAGTCGGAGCTTCTCTCTCTAGTTATTCTTTTAGTTATCTAAAAGGCAAATTAGCCTATAGTTGAGAATTTAAATATAATTAAAAATGTTCCTCTAATTGGACATTTAAATAATTCTGTTTAAGTGATATATTGCATTAGATATAAAAAATATTATATAAATATTTGCATTATATTAGACATTCAAATGTTAAGCGTGATTTTAAACTTTAGAGTATAACGGACCCACAAAATAAATAGTAGTATAAAATTATAATTTTTTATTAGAATGAAATCATATTTTTTAACAGTTATATTAACAAATATCAACGACAAGGAGTTATGTGTTATACGTGTAAAAACGTCAGGAGGTGTAGGAGTAATATTCTAAATGTGAAGGGTCCAAAAATTAAGTGACAAATATGAGGGGATCTAGGTATAATTTATCCATTTAATTTTAGACGGAAAACTGATGGCCGTTAGTTTCAAGTACGCATTGATACAAATTCCTATCTTTGAGGGTGTAAATTAAAATTCGAACGATCTTTCAGAATGTAATTTAGAAATATCCCTTAATTATTTGATGATGTCAATTGTAAAGAAACCAATAAAATAAAATAATAATAATAAATTGTTAAATGTGAAAGTGATCTTACCACGAAACTTCATCAAGTTCGTTAAAGAGAGCAGAATTTAGGGTTTAACTTTGACCAATGTTATTTTGATTCGTAAAAGAAGGAAAAAAAACAAATATTAACCAAAATAAAAAAAATTGAAATTAAGACATTTACTAAATGACGTGATAATCGATATGATCAAACAGTATTTTTGTTCTTCTCAAGGAGTTTTGTGTAGTAGTTTGACTCTTGTTCATCAAAAAAAAAAAATAGTATTTTTGTTTATGATAAACTTGCCTTTTGATGTAGAATTTTTCCATCTCGTTTGCTGTTTTGTCATTCAATGGGCACTTGCACTAGATATAACTTTAAAGAATAAATTCATAGATAGTTTAAATAGTAATAAAAATAACTTGTAAACTCCGTCGTCTTTAAATTTAAATTTTAGTAGTCTCTTATGACCAGATTATGAAAAATTTATCTTTTATAAATATTTTAGTTGAGAATGACCTATTTTTGACCGAATCAAAGAAAAAATTAGTTAAAGTGTGTGTATACCGATCCGAACAACCGTTGAACCAAAAAAACCTATAAAGAATAAACTGTATGAATCAAGAACCTTAGACCCCCAGTCTGGAATGGCCAAGATAGAACTAAAGTTTAATATATTTAAAGGAGAAATCGTGTGGGGGACACACGCCTTCAATTCTTTTATGTTAAAAGAATTCAGTCTTGCAATGGAATTTCTTCACGTCCCTTGTTTTCTTATTTCTATGTCTCTCTCTCTCTCTCTCTCCATTAAATTACTCTGTGTATGGCCGCCGCTGATTCTCTATAAATTGCAACTACACATTGGCCTGTGTTATCCACACTTTCCATCCAAATCTCTCTCTCACTCTCTAGCTAGTTTGTATTACATCTGCTTCAAATGGCAAACTTGTTCCCTTTTTTGTGCTTCTTTTTGGCAATCTTTCTAAGCTCTTCAATGGCCATGATTGCACCATTGAAAGTTGGGTTTTATCAGAAAAGTTGCCCATCAGCAGAGGCTATAGTGAAAAGCACAGTGAACCAGGCACTTGCTACTGACAATGGAGTCCCTGCTGCCCTCATTAGATTGCACGTCCACGACTGTTTTGTTAGAGTAATGAATTAATAATCCCATCCATATATGTATGTCTATAATCTTTAGTGTATGATATATCATATATAGAGTATTCTTAATATAAGTCAAAAAATTATATCATTCGGACTTGACTTGTTTATTATATAAACTTTAAAATTGAATTTCGGCTTACTTCATTTAATAAATAAATAAACATAAATTAGGCCCGTGAATCGTGCCGACTAAGGTAGATTCGTATCGGGTCTTAATAGGTTCGTGTCAAAAAAACTCTACCCATATTTGATTCGTTTTTTAATTTGTGTCTAATAAATCGTATCATATCGAATTTGTTTCATGTATAAACCGTTTATAATTAATAAACAAGTCTTATATTTCTTCTGATTGACTTGATCTATACTTAATTCATTTATTAATTGTGTTGTATCGAATTCACTCATTTATTAAACAGATAGCTTAAGAAAGACTAAAATTCTCTAATTTTATGTCGTGTTTATATTGTATTAACGGATCATAGCTTAACCAATTCCGACCAATTTATGAACAGTTTGGTTCTTTTGCAAGCAACCCTAATTGTCAAAAAAAAAATTGTATTTACAGGGTTGTGATGCCTCCATCCTTCTTGACTCAACACCGGCCAACCTGGCCGAGAAAGATAGTCCGGCGAACCTAGGCATATCTGGCTTTGATGTGATCGACCAAGTCAAGGCCAACCTAGAAGCTGCATGCCCACAAACAGTTTCTTGTGCAGACATAGTCGCCTTCGCAGCTCGAGATGGTGTTTCCATGGCAGGTGGCACCTACTACGCCGTTCCCGGTGGCCGCCGCGATGGAACAGTTTCACTAGCGGCTGAAGCAGCCCAAAACCTCCCTGGTTCATTCTTCAACGTGACACAACTGAGAGAAAACTTTGCTAAAAAGGGGTTGTCAATGGCAGAAATGGTGACACTCTCTGGTGCTCACTCCATTGGTGACTCTCACTGTTCTTCATTCTCAAAACGGCTCTATTCATTCAATTCAACATATTCACAGGACCCATCTATGAATCTTTCTTATGCTAATTATCTCAGAACCAAATGTCCTCGTCCGGCATCGAAAACGAACAGTACTAGTACTGTTGTTCCTGATCCTGTGGTTCCTTTCGATCCTGTAACACCAAACCTGCTTGATAATAATTACTATAAGATTTTGGAGAGTCACAAGGGGTTAGTGGCTTCAGATCAGGTCCTGTGGAGCAGCAGCTTGGTGACAAGAAAAATGGTGAAGAACAATGCCAATCATCCGGGTAAATGGGCTTCCAAATTTGCTGAAGCAATGGTGAAAATGGGTGAAATTGATTTGCTCACTGGGGTTCATGGAGAGATAAGGAAGAACTGCAGGGTTGTGAATTAGGCTCTGGTATCTATAGGTAGTTGAGATTGTTCATGCTTGTGTGTGGTGTTTGCTTTGTTCTTGTTCTTCAATAAAAAAATTTGTGTGTTTTTTTGTCATGCAAGTTGGGTAACTGTATATGTTTTCTGCCATATTCCCATTCTAATAGAATATTTGATATGCTTAGTTATTATTTATGAAATATGAGGAGCTTATTTCCCAAAAAGCACATTTCGGTGCCGTACACTACCTAAAACAAATAATCTTGACAGTATCTCAGATATTTTATATTCCAATATTAATAATTGATTAAGATTAAATTAAAAATTTATTTTTTATAAATATCTAAATTACAAAACGATCCGAAGAGCGCCAACAATTAAACTAAAAAAAATAAAATAAAAACAAAAGCAAAAACAAAGACAAAGGGAGGCGGCGCCACAGTGACAGTTGACCAAATTAGTCTACCAACATCGATTGCTGTACTTCTCTTGTCTCCACAATACAGTCTAGGAAAGTGGGTGAGGTTCGGCTTTTTTTGTAGAACTCTGAAGAACAACTGTTCATCCATCCATGGATCATCTGAACCCAACAAAGTTGGAATATTATGACGATATGTGGAAGTTCCAATCCACTTCCACCCTTCTCTCTGACTTCCAGGTAATTGATTACTAGCAATTCCGCTAATCTGAATGATTACCCACATACCCATTAAAACATAGGATTAACAATCTTCTTCTGGGTGGATCAAAAAAGGGGGAGGATGGTAGACGTGCATTGATCTTGGAATCGACCATTTTCCACCCACAAGGTGGTGGTCAACCATCGGATACTGGTTTCATCACCAACTCTCACTTCAAATTTATTGTCCAAGATGTTCGATCGAAAGAAGGAATCGTATGTTACTTCTTTATTGTGCTAATTTCCCCATTTTGTTTGGACTTATATGGATTTTTGGGTTTTTTTTTTTTTAAGATTGTTTAATTGTTCTAATAACAGGTTTTTCACTATGGATTTGTTGAAAATTCTGAAAATGGGGTACTCGAATCCGAACTTGAGAAAGTTGTTGAAGTTAGTCTAAATGTGGATGAACCGAGGCGAAAGCTCAATTCTAGGTATACCATATTCAAAAATGGAAACTTGTTGATTGTTCACGTAATTACATATATGAGAATGCATATATTGAATGCCTGTTCAACCCAATATTAGTAGCTTACTATGCTTTTTGAAGTTAATAATCTTATGCTGTTCAAATTGATTTCTAAATATCTTTTTGTTGGCTTTCTTTGAATTCCATATCTTTTAGGATGTTATCTTTTCTATTCACTACAATTTGTTTCCGCCACTTCGTTCTTTGAGTAGCTTAAACATCTCGTGATACGTTATGTCCAATTGTCCGAATACTTGTTTGTCTTCCTTTATTCCCGCAACAATTCTTGCTTTTACCAATAATTCATTTCCTTGTTTTGGGATATTGTAATTTTGTATCTTTGTTTTGTGCAGGCTACACTCGGCTGGTCATTTGCTTGATGTATGTATGAGGAATGTGGGTTTAGGTCATTTAGAGCAAGGCAAGGGCTACCATTTTCCTGATGGGTAGGATTTCACATGATGACGGTTACCATTTTCCTTATGGTTATAATGTTGACTATATCCTCTAAAGTGCAAATTTATCTTGTAAACTTATTGTACGTGTCTATATCAATAGAATATCAAACTTAAGAAGATTTTACTCTTTAATTTATGAGTATATTTCATGGTTGTGCAAGGCCTTTAATTGCGAATCCAGTTCCTTGGAATTGGTATTTATGAAGTTCATCATTTGTCAGGCCATTTGTAGAATATAAAGGCACAGTTCCACAGAATGAATTGCAAAGCAAACAAAAGGAGTTAGAACTACGAGCTAATGATTTGATATCTGGGGGAGGGAAAGTATGTTAATTCCTACATTCTTTTCTGGATGGATCATTTTTTCATTTTATAATTAATATTTGAGTACTCTCTTCAACATTCCTTTCAGATTTCTGCTGCTATTTTACCATATGATGAAGCTTGTAAACTGTGTGGTGGATGCCTTCCTGATTACATTCCCAAGGTCAGGGTTTTAGCAATGATGTCGACCTTTATCTATTTATTTATTTTTTGTATTCTGCTCAGGTGCACCAAGAATAAGTAACTATATGGTGTGTAGGGAAGGGAAACCAAATGCAGATGGGACATGTTTACTTAGAAAGTTTATGTGTGGAATATTAATGAAACATATGTTTTGCATCTTTTTTCAACTTCATCTACCAAACATGTTACTCACACTTTTTGTCTTGCTTTCTTCTGCTTAATTTTGAAGTATTGATTTCTTTAAAGTGTTGTCGTTTAAGTAGAATGGCAAAAGGAAGCTGAGAGTAGGCAATGTTCTGTTTTAACAAGTGTGCATTGGTTTATTTTGCCAGGTTCATACTTATTCATCTATTGGTCGGATACCTAGTGTGTGTTGTTTATATTTCTTTGATAAACAAAAAAGGCTCTCCCTTTTAGTGTCTTTCATTTCCATATCTATGTTTTTCACGGCATACACAATCTGTGGCATATCAAAGCAAAGGATTTTATCCTGGTCGCTGGTCATGCCCCATGTTTCCGTTTTGGTCTAATGTCATTATAAGCACGTAGAAAGCTGATGAGATGATCACAAAAATCCTTTTGCCGGTAGCTCTCTGACTGTCTTTCTGAAGAATATGACGGTTTTGATGTACTTATGTCTGGTTAAACAGTTTCGTCGTTTGAACATGTCCTTTCTGGATACATGTCACTAGTCTTAGTGCATGTTGTTTGCGCATAGCTTGTTATTTGGATCTTATGTTCGGTCATTAATTACTTAAGAGACACTACCAGAGCCCACAGATAGTTTAACTGTTATTTGAAAAACTGCTCTCTGAATCAAAGGTGGATTAGTTGAGAGAGCATTTGTGAGTTATTAGTTTCTTCGTCATTACTTTTTCATGTTAATGGATAATCCATATAGAATCTTGATGAACAAATGGTGCTTCAGTTTAACAGAGCCTTACATAAACATGGATCTTTTTATCCCTGCTCATTCAGGGCTTTCCAGTTTCAGAGCTACAATTTGATGAAGATTAATTATTTTGTTTGCAACTAATGCAGGAAAGCACTCCTCGGATTCTGAAGTTGGGAAATAATCCAGGCTGTCCTTGTGGCGGTACACATGTTTCTGATATTTCTGAAATCATGAGTATGAAGGTACTGATATCATTTTTCTCACTTGCAATTTATGTAGATTACCGCTCAGTGCCTGTAAATCTGATTTGCATAGATTCTTTCAGTTTATGCCATCATATTCTGCTGAGAATATGTGTGCTTTTCTACAAGAACATGGAATCAGAATTATCTGTGCATTAAGGTTTATGCCAACTTCTAAAACATGTTTTACTGAATAGGCCACACAGAAATCAAGGTTAGTTAAACTGCCTAGACTCTAGAGCCCTATGAATTGATAAAAATCTCAGGGAGTGGATTGACAAATAAGTTTTTTCAATATTGCTGCTTCAAAATACTGACAAAACGAACTTTTCTTCTTGAGTCTTGTCTTTTATATTCTTTTCTAAGGTTTTCTTACACAACCAGTAGTTATAACCATGTATTTCAATTCCTTATATTTCTTGTCCAACGGTATTGAGTTGATGATTCACGGACTATGTTCTTGCTCTTGGTGACATTTTTAAACTTCGTATCCAGGTTTCTCAAATGCGGACAAAGAAGGGGCTGACAAAAGTGTTCTATAATGTTGGATCCTAATTTTGATTCTTGAACTGTATCCTTCTGTTTCTAGATGGGCTTCCACTTATGTTAATGGTGTGTATCTCCTTAGTCCTTATTGATGCTACAAGCATCTGACAATTGATGGTATTTATTATGGCTTGGTAAATGTAGTCTTGAAGGTAACTGTAGGAATCAATACTCTAGAGGGGTTCATACTTGACTGAGATTTGAGAATCTATAACAAATGAAATAACACTTGAGTTCTTTGTTAGAACTTGAGGTTTTTATTACAACGTCTCTCTCTCTCTCTCTCTCTCTCACACACACACACACACGCACATTTTCACATGTTGATGTTTGTCACTATCTCACCCAAGCAAAATATATGGTGAGGGCCACTGGAAGTGTACATGGCTGCATTCTATCTTGTTACCTGTTTGGAGCAATGCATGGGGGATCTACTAATGTGATCCACATAGAAGTGCATGGCCACGGTTGAGAACCAGTCTGGGGCTCCAGTTTTCTTGGGTGTCTGGGTCTTGTGTCCCTACCATATCCAGGCTTGTTCAAGTTGCAGGCTTAATGAATGTATACTCATTTATTTTCCTAAAAATATCCTTCAATGAGAGAGAGTGCCCAAAAATATTATCATCAGCATAACTTAATTGCGATCGAAATTCAATAATTTCAGGCCACATATCATGGGTTACTATCTTTCTTCAAATATATCTATAAAGAGAATCAAACGCGCGTAGTCTTCCCTCCATAAATATTTAATTATCGTATTTTTTAATCTTTCATATTAAACATTCCTCCTGCAGAAATTCTTAACCATTCTAGTATAATCCATTTTCCCAATTCTTCAACTTCTCTCTCATCTACTTTTTTTTTAATGTATTTTTTGTAAGTTCTTAGAGGCAATGTGATGGGATTGAAATATAAATCTCAGCTTGACTTTAGGAAAGAACAATCATTTCATTTCTTAATGGACTTTAAGCGGTTTGTATGTCTGTAAACACAAAAAATTAAAAAAAAAATTAAAAAAAATCTGGAAAAAAAGTCAAAGGGGGCAACTTCATAATATAGCTAAAAATGTGGAGACTATTCCGCACCAAAATGAAACAACACTTTTCCCTCTACAGTCTGCACAACTACTATAACAAATTACCGGTTTTGGTGTATCTGAACTTTTGACTTGCCTCCACCCACAACCTCAGCCGAATAAAATTTCTCTATATTCAGCCATCTCTCTTCCTAACCATTCAATTTCTCTTTTGCCTCTCTCTCTCTCTCTCTCTCTCTTCCTTCCGAGATTCCCTCTAAATTCACAAGTTAGTATTCCTTTTTCTTGTGCCACACAGGGATGCTAATACAAACCCATATACATACTTTCAGTTCACTAATCACTGAAACAAGAATAGCATTCTAAGTGTTTTGTTGATCTGGGTTTGCTTTTGGAGATCAAGAAGGTTAGCTGAGTTGAACTTTAACTCTTTAATATGCTTCTTCTATGTTTGGGTAGTGAATATGCATGTGGATTTTGTTTATATGGGGTCATTTAGTCTGTAACTTTTACTGAGTTTTATTTTGGTTGATTGTATGAATTGGTGTTTATGAATGTGTTTGGGCTGATAATCCACATCCCATCCCCATTTGTGACTTCTGATTGCTGCGCAAAGAACAAAGAAATCAGACCCTTGTAGGGATCCCTTCTTGATTTAACCAGGTTGCCCCCCCCCCCCTCTCTCTCTCTCTCTAACCCATGTATATTTTACTAATTTATCTCCAACAAATCTCACTATTGTTCTTACACGAAGAAATTTGGGGCAAGCAAGTGTTATGGCTGGTAATTTTAGTTTTTGATTCTAGAACATTGAGTTATAAGTGACAACTCTGTTTATGTATATTTTATTTATACAGCTACAGATTGGGATTTTTGAATCGTACAATTTGTTGATTGTAAACCTTACATAAATCCCAGGTAATTAGATTTGATTTTTTGCTATCAACGCACATTTCTGACAAATTATCTGTTGTTTGTAAATTAGTAATCTTGTTCACTGCATGTTAAAAAGAACGGCAATAAGAGAGTAAAAAGTGCACCACTATGGTAGAGGGCATCTGTGAAAAGAAAAGAATTGGTGCTGATCCAATTTTATTTGCAAATAGTATTTATTCGATTACAAATTGGGATATTGGTGATGTTTTCAGCTATAGATGACGCGTGGAATGAAAACAAAAGATGCGTACGGAGAAATTAAAGTAAGTTTTGGCTATCAATGCAATGACGAAAAAGGCAATTCTTGTGACTTATCTGATGGTATTGATATCCCATCTGGAATTAAACTACGAAGAACCAACAGTTCCTTCTCCTGCCTGTCTGGGGCTGCCTTAAGTGCCAATGCCACATTGGCTAACACAAATATTTGCAATGGATTAATTGGGGCAGAAATACTCCCTACTTGGGACTCCCCCAATTCATTTCGGAAGATTCCTTCTTCACCCTCACTTTCAAAGTTGGATCTGTTATCATCGTCTCTCCAGAGTAGCAATTCAAACTTGAGCTGTAGTCCATCCACTACAAGTGATCTACTTGAATATGATTCCTTTTCTTTGAAGTCCATGAGTGCTCCTTCCAGAAGTGAAGGTTTCCTAAATACTATGGAAGTACAAGTGGCAGGTGGTGCTGCCGGTGAAGACAGAGTTCAGGCCGTTTGTTCTGAAGAGAATGGGTGGCTTTTCTGTGCCATCTATGATGGCTTCAATGGAAGAGATGCCGCCGATTTTCTTGCTGGAACATTATATGAAACTATTGGGTTTTACCTTAACCTCTTAGACTGGGAATTCAAGCAGGATCCAATTAGAGCTTCTGATAGTTTGGGTTCAGATGGGTCCCTTCACTGTAATCTTGATGTTTACAATAGAAATGAGGGTAATATTGCTATAAAAAATGCTAACAAGGGCACGTATCTTGATTACTATGTCAATAGACCTTCCTGCGCTGAATGGGGAAGATCATCTGATTCATTCAAACATAGGGTCCTTGATAGCCTTCAACGTGCTCTTGGTCAAGCAGAGAATGATTTCCTGTACAGGGTTGAACAAGAAATGGACAACCGTCCCGATTTAGTGTCAATTGGATCTTGTGTTTTAGTTGTGCTTCTCCATGGGAAAGACTTGTATGTGCTCAACTTAGGTGATAGTCGGACTGTATTGGCAACATATGGTGAAGGCAATGAGATGAATGAGAATAATGGACTGCTGGCTATTCAGCTCACTGATAGTCATACTGTTGACAATGAAGTCGAGAGAACCCTACTTTTGTGTGATCATCCAGATGACCCGACCACAGTTGTAGCTGGAAAGGTGAAAGGAAAGTTGCAAGTCACTCGGGCATTAGGAGTCGGCTACTTAAAGAAGGTAGAAATTTTTATTTTTTTACTTTATTAATCACCTTGCACCAACAAATGTTTATACCATCTTTGATCTGAAAAGCGAAAGTCACCAACTTGCAAACTAGGAAACATGTATTGAATATTTTTTCTTAACAAAACAAAATAAAGGTTTTGGCAAAGTGGCTCGTCTCACTTGGAAGTAAAACAGAGAGCTCGGATCCTGCATGTCTTTACCCACTTGTAATTGTACTTTTATTGGAGTAGATTTATCCTCAACAAGGAATAAACTATTCTGATTTATTTATGCAGAAAAATATGAATGATGCTTTGATGGGTATTCTTCGGGTTCGTAATCTTATAAGTCCACCATACATCTCCATTCAGCCGTCACTTAAAGTCCATGAAATTTCGAATTCTGATCACTTTGTCATACTTGGAAGCGATGGTTTATTTGACTTCTTCAGCAATGATGAGGCAGTGATGCTTGTACATTCTTATATCTTAAGCAACCCTTCGGGTGATCCAGCAAAGTTTCTATTGGAGCAGCTTGTAGTGAGAGCAGCTGATTGTGCAGGTACAGTGCCAATTGTCTTGGGCTCAAATACGATTATTCTTTCATCTCTGTTGTTTTATGATTTAAGTACTTCAAAATCTTGATTCCATCTAATAAGAACACCTTTATGATATGCCCATTACTGATGCTTAATCTGACAGCATTGATGCACTCTGCTATGTTTCCTTATCTTTGAATAAAAATTGACTAGGTTCAGAATTTTTTGCACATTAAGGTGGTCAACGAAAGAATAACACTAAGGGCTTGTTAAATCCCACCTTTAACTTACAGGTTGAACCTACGAAAAGTGTATGCAACCAAATCTATTATCAAAATGCCCACAATTTGGTCCCACAATTCTCAATTGTTCAAAGCATTAATTTACTGTTGCAGGTTTCACCATGGAGGAGTTGATGAATATCCCAGCTGGTAGGCGAAGGAAATATCACGATGATGTAACAGTAATTGTGATCATCCTGGGGACAAATAAGCGCACTTCAAAGGCATCAACATGCCTATAAGTTCTTCTACATATTATACAATACCAGCACTACACACAAGTATTTCCTTCATATCATGTGACTGCATTGGAGTCGGTTGCTGAAGTCACTTGCCTACAAGACAGTCTGTTAGTTAGTTAGTCGTTGCTGGCATTGTAACTAGGATTGACTATAAATACTTGTATTCTGAACTGAAAATGTAATGGAAAATAATTGTTTCTCTTACCTTCTCTGTGTGCCTCCGTCTTCTTCTCCAAGCTTTCTATGAAATCTAACACAACATCCTTTTCATTTCATATTCTGTAATTTGTGATCATTGTTTTTTTTGGGATTGAAAACCTTAAAATTTTGTCGACGTGTTCTATTTTTAATATGTATATAGTTTGCTGCCCGATGTGCAATGCAATTATGGGTTTCATGAATGCCACCTTTCGCGAAAATTGTAAATATGGTTTTTTTTGTTTTATATATATTGTTTCCAAGTTTTATTGGGAACATGGTCAATAGGTGAGAGGCTTGGCAAAGAAGGTAAATGGTTGCAGGTATTGATTACATTGTTAAAAATTGCTAAGTGTCCCCATCAGATGAGCTCGGCTAAACAGTAATCTAATTGAGACTAAGAATCACTCTCTTTATCGTGAAATGTTCAACTAGTCTGATCATGCATTGCCTTTTCATGTTAAAATGATACTCTATGTTGGTGCTTATCTTTATTCTTGGCCGTTGGCAAAGTCAAAGTAGGAAAAATATGCTCCATTAACCTTTGTGCTTATGTCATCTTTAAGGAGCCAATACAATCAAACTATCTCCGTTGTTAGGAAGGTCATAACATGATACTCAATTTCAGCAGATGATCGAGTCACAACAGTTTATTTCTTACTTTTCCACGAAATAAAACAATCACCAATGAAAAGACAGAAACCAATAATGAACTTGCGATACATAGAGTCACCAGTCCAGTCCGCATCAAAGTAAGCACGAAGTTCCAGAGACGATGAAATAGCAATGAGAGGTCCAACAGAAAACTAAAGCTCAACAAAAATCACCAGCAACAATGCTCAACAAAATAAATCCCAACAAAAAAAAAAAACAAACCAGAACTAGTCTCAAACTAGCAGTAGTTAAAATCAGAAACTAGAACCAAAAGATGTAGACAACGCCAAACAATTTAAAGTTCGTCACAAATCAACTTAACAACTTTACAAATCAAATACTCGCCCAGCAATTCGTTCACAAAATCAGTCACAAAGGCTCAAACCCACCAATCAAAAGTGAAAACAAAAGTTTCCTGCTTATTCAATGCGAAACAATGCAAATGGAAACAAAAGTTTCCTACTTATTCAGTGCGAAACAATGCAACGCTATGTCAAATAGCAAGCCCAAACGAACAAATCAAAAACCAACAACGTGACAACTCACCAATGCACAAAACCAACTAATCAACAAATCAGTCCAAAAGCCCAAAGCAACAGTAGCAAACAAAGAAGAAACAACCAGACTAGCAACTAGAAGAAGAAAAAGCACCAGCAGAAGAGAAGAGGCAACAACAAATCAACAAAAATAGCAATCTAAACAGCAGATCCCAACCTACCAACTTCACAAACCAAAAATCAACAAAGAAGCAGACGCTCAATAGGCCTTAATACAAGTATCTCGAGCTAATAAATCAAACCAGCAACTAGACAACTCAAATTCCATAACTTTCAAAAGTCCAGAAGACAAATAGAGACAGCAAAACAGTAACAAAATAGCAAGACAGTAGCAAAACACCAAAAGGCACTAAAAATCAAAATCAGCACTGTTCACAGCATGAACAGTAATGTCGGTACTGTTCACAGTGCGTGAACAGTACTTTCGCACTGTTCACAACTCTTGGAATCAAAAAAAAATAGCAATCCACCAATATCTAACCCTCAAATCACACAACTCAAGAATATATTCTTCCTCCAATTAAATTACTGTGGTACTACAATATATATTTTGGATTGAAACCATGCTCTGATATTATGTTAACTTTGATTAATCAAAGAAAAGTAAGAGGAAGAAAGAAGAGAATATTATTCCTAAAGATAAATGTGGCCTCATTTGACCTGAGCTTAGAATGTCAACTGGACAATCAACTTGAAAGGATAACAAAATTCACTGTTGCTTTTAATCAAGAGTAGGTCAAAAGATATAGAGTATTTGAATGCATAAATTTTGGATAAATTACAATATCATCCCCCAATGATTCAACATTGTAATAGTAAGATCTGTTGGGCCATTGAAAAAGATGATACCAGCAAAAATAATATTTTAAATGACTTGTTAAGTATTTTTAGCGCTTATGTCTATTAGTCTTATACAGAGGTATGTCGAAACACACCAAAACACTTTGAAATATAAAAATTTTGATATTCAATCAATGATTCGTTTGGAAACGAAATTTAATTTCTTGGTCTTTTTAGAAAATATTAACAAATGGCAGGATACTAAGCATATAGTTTGAAGGTGTCATTGTAATTTACCCATAGATTTGTGATTTGCTTCAACTAGCTCTCAATCTTATTCTAGATGGAGATTCTAAGATTAGCCTTACCCATTCCTTGGTAACAATTCAAGATCAATCAATGAATATAATAGATAAGATATAGCACTCTCTAGGTTAGTGAAGAAGACCAGAGCATAGTGAATATTCTCCATTGTATGGTGAGCCTCAATTATTCTTTCCCATCAAGTGCTTCTAAAGGCTTTCTTGCGTTTCACAGCAGCAACAGGAGCAAATTCTCAGCACTCGCACTCTCACACACATATGTGTGTGTGTGTGTATGTACTGCAACTGTGCTTTGGAATTTTATGTCAAGAATCAGTTCTGTCCTTTTAATGTTCTTGTGGAATAACTTTGTACGGATAACTTCAATCTTTTCTAGGTAGTTTCAATGAATAGAATCATTTCAATCACATGTTCTTTTGGACTCGTAATTAGAATATGTATTTTGGATTCGTAAAATCATTTGAAAACCAAGTTAAAAGTTTTCTCGTAGTACCTTAATGGGGTTGCTATAGAGCTTGAAAGCCTAGTTACTCAACTCGGTCATAGTCTTGAATTCATTAAAAAAAATTTATATCCGATAATTTCTCGAAAATTTCATGTCAAAGTGAGATATAGTGTTAAAAACTACTCGACCAACAATTTATCCCCTAATAGGCATAGAGATCTACAACCCCAATCAATTGAGAACCTGTTAGTAAAGACGAGCGAGAGCAGATTGGGATTGGGATTGGGACTTGAAGAAAAACAAACACAAATCTTGGTTCCTTGGCAAAGTGAAACCATCCTAAATTTGCTAATCCTTCCATTTTGCTGGCACTATAGTCTTATGTACATATGACAAGATGGTTCACTCTTGCTTTCATCTTAGCCATCTCCAAAAACAAGTCAAAAACATCATCCACCGTTGACTGCAATCGCATCACACTGATCACATGATGTAGCACCCATTAGGGTTCTCATCACTAAGTATTTCGAACGAATCCAACGGCGACTGTTGCATCGGATAAACCGCCGGTTGTGAATATGCATACGTGAACGGTGACGAAGGAATGTAGTAAGTAGGACCAGTATTGATGGTAGGATGGGGCGCTTGTTGAGGGGTGTAACTTGGCGGGTACTGGATTGGATGCTGATGTGTAGAGCTGAGATTCATTTGATCAATACCTTGAGTGGGAACCTGTATATGAATCTCCGATCCAGTGCCTGCTGGTGCACCGGTAGTGTTAATGGCATTATTACCTTTTCCCCCTTTCTTTTTCTTCTTTTTACCACCAGTCTCTCCACCACTTTTCTGAGCAGACCCATTGTTTCCATTGCCCTTTTGGTCCTTCGCCGGAAACTTCTCGCCGGAGGGAGCGTTTCCCGGCGACTTCCCTACATTTTTTGCCTCTTTGTTACATCCGGTAACACTCCCACGGAGAACAAATTTGACAGAAGTCCCACTGTTTTGCACTTCACCATTCTCAGCTGTATTTTCTTCATCTTCATCGTCACTCTCATCGCTATTTTTTGGGTCCTTTTGTTTCTCTTTGTCCTTTGATTTGCCGGACTTTTTCTCTTTTCTGGACACCTTTTCCGGCCACATCTCGGCACGTTTACCACTTTTCACAAGCTTCTTTATCAGGATCGGTGCGTCAATGTCTCCGATGACTGTAACTTTTTGTTGCTGTGAATCAATGACCGTGGTATAAACACCTGCAGAGAAATCGAATATACAGTATAACAAAGTGAAACCAAGAGTTATATCAAATAGAGTATGACCTTGGTGGGTGGAAAAACTAGAGGAAAGAAAAGAACTACTTTCTTGTCCTACACTTTCCCGGCAACCAAACAGGTTTGATTTGAGTATACCTTCAATGCTATGAAGAACTCTCTTGACTTTTCTCTTGCATTCTTCACAGTGGATGGAAACTTTCAAAACCCATGTCTGAAAACATCATGAATAAGCTTGTATGGTACCAGAAAGGTAAACCATAGTGAAGAAGAATATGGATATACCTGGTATTTCAGAGGTTGTGAAGGTTCTTCAACAGGTACTGTGGCCATGTAGAGAGAGAGAGAGAGAGAGAGTGAGCTTGTTGATGTGTGCTTTGCAGAGGTTTGAAATTGGAAGAGAGGAAGGAATGAACGAGAGATTTAAGAGACAGTTAGTCAGTACGGAGTCTCTCTGTGGCGAACAAAGTGCCTGGTTCGCTGTCAACTATAGTCAAATGTGAAAATGACTTAAGATGCCCCTGACTGCTATTTGCAATTGTCTAACTGAGCTTTGCTAATTAGCCTTTAAACTTTTGTCTATTTGTACATCAATCTTACATCTTTCCTTTAATTTAGTTAGTTTATGGGACATTTTCGAAATACTCCAAGATGAAAACACATATTCTCGGTGTCATTAATCCTTGTTACCGAGATCACGTATCCATCGGGTCACAAGTCCCCTCTCCCCCGAGGTACTGATCATAGGGATCGAGTGGCATCCAGTACGTTTTTATGTACCGACACGTACCATCGGTCTGATATGGTACATCGGTCGCTAAGCCTCCCCCTCTCGGCTTCAAGATATACCTATTCCTCGGCTCCGAGATGTACCTATTCCTCAGCTCCGAGATGTACCTCTTCCTCGGCTCTGAGATGTACCTCTTCCTCGGTACCGAGATGTACCCCCCTCGTCCAGGATGTCGTTCTCTGCCCCAGCAGAGGCTATTGATGTACAGGTCACTAGTCTAGGCTAGGCTAAGTTAGCTATCATGATCTTGTCTTACACAATTGGTGTCAGAAGGCACAGGAAGACAGGGGCCACAGCCAATAGAAAATGGACTCGTGGCATATTGTGTCACATCAGAGACAGAAAGACCGCATGACCTTGCTGACACGCGACTTGGGAAAGCAAGTATTTAATTACACCATTCCCTTGATGAGACTACATTCAATGCGGTAAGGCTCGGAAGTGAAAGGTAATAAATGTCTCTAAGGCTGGGCATTTATTGCATCCTCCCCGAGAAGAGCTCATTGAACCGTCGGCAGGCCGATGACACAGTCTTGATTGCTCGGGGTCCCGAGCAGTTAAAAGAGAAGACATTCCTCGTAGGAATCAGTGCGCACGTTGCCTGTATCTAATGATCACCTACTGACCACACTGACAGCAATCATGAGTATTTGAGGTATAAATACTCCTCACTAAAGGCAAGAAAAATAAGGTGAAACTTTTGCTACAAATTATACTCAGTGTTTTCTTCTTCCTCTCTCTCAAAAATTGACTTGATCATCAAAAGGGATACGCCGAAAAACACTCCGGCGCCCTTCTAACTTGTTCTTCTTTGTTCCAGGAACCTTCCTTTAGCCTTATTGGATCGTTCCTTTGATCCGCGAGGGTCTCCCATTACCGTTCCGGGTTACCACCGGATCTCACAGGCTGTTCCAAGCAGCGTGGTTGACCACTCAACTAACTTACTCGAGTTCACCAAGGGAGAGATCTGTTCTCGTTTTTATATTGTGCAAGATCTAGCACGCACAATCTGGCGCCGTCTGTGGGAAACAACTAGTTTTCCTAGTTTTTTTTCTATAAAGAACAGTGACCATGGTGAACACTCGACAAAAAGGGAAAGGTCCCCACCAAAGAAGTCTCGAATTACAAGCTCCCTGTCACCATGGAGGGAGGGATCACACTGATGAGAGTAAAAATACCTCTACTCAGTCAAGAGGGGTTACCCCTCAAACCAGTATGGGAATCAAGTCAGGAGGATCAGCCCCCTTGGCTCGTCAGTTGGCGGAGGTGATCGAAGAAAAGTTTGGCGATAGATTACGACAGCTAGAAAAGGACAATATAAACGTCCTAAGTCGGCTCAACGAATTTGCCGCCTCCGGCGAAGGGTCGAGGGACTGATTCCTTTCTCGTGGGCTCCCCGCCCAGGAGGCGAAAACGAAGGATATAAGGAATCATCTAAACTACAAGGCAGAAAGCTCCAGGGCCCCAAAGCGACCGAGAGCCAACGAGCACCCTCTTAACGACCATTCAAGGAAGGCAAGGCCATTAGCCTTGGACGACCTCCGGCGAGGATTGTCTAGATGGAGGAAGGGAGATGAATCCGAGGAGGATTCTATCCTATCCACACGGCGCCCAGGAAATAGGGTGCCTATTGATGAACTCAAGGACTTCAGAAGACATCCCGTCAGGGAGAAAATTGATCTCAGAGCCCGGTTGGAATGCAGGAGAAAGAGTAAGGCTGTCTAGGATGAGGACGAAGACGATGTCATACAAACACCCTTTACTAGGGAGATCGGAGAGATGGAGGTTTCAAGAAAGTTTGTCGTGCCGAGGTTCAAAACTTATGACGGGCGGTCCGATCCCGAAGCCCATCTCAGGCAATACAAGCAGATGATGTCCCTCTATCATTCGGACCAACGGTTCCTCTGCCGAGTGTTTCCTATGAGCTTGGGGGACTCTGCGATGAAGTGGTTCGAGGTGCTTCCCCCCAACAGTATTGGATCATGGAAGGAATTGACGGGGCAGTTCCTAGCTCGATTCATTACGGGGAGTAAGCGGCCCAAAGACGTTGGATCATTGCTAACGCTCAAACGTAGGGAATCCGAGACCCTTCGCCAATATGTCATCCGATACTGGAAAGAGGTTAATGAGGTAGAAGGCTGCTCAGAAGTCATAGCAGCGGCGTCTTTCAGGCTCGGCTTTGCGAGGGACACGGACCTGTACCAATCCCTGACCAAGAAGACTCCCTCGAATATGGACGAGTTGATGGACCGGATAAACAAATATTCAAGAATTGAGGACGAGATGGGAAGCAGCAAAGGTCGAACCCTCCAATTTAAGAGAAAAGAGAGGGAGCGGGAGGATACTCCCCGAAAGGGATTGCTACCCCCTCCAGGGGGTTCGTCCAAAGGAGTTCACACTATGTTCAAGGAACCCATCTTCAAGTTGCTCCATAAGATCAAACATGAGCCGCTCTTCAAGTGGCCGTCCAGGATGCAGAGCGATCCTTTCACCCGTGATCAAAAGGTTAGGTGTTCCTATCACCGAGATTTCGAACATCGCACCGAAAGCTGCAGGGTATATAAATCATTCTTGGAAAGATTGGTCCGAAACGGATACTTAAAAGAGTGCATAGAGCCTAGGCCAGAAGAGAGACACACCCTTGCCCCGACCGAGGAGCCGGACAACGTCATAGATGTCATCCATGTATGTCCCCTAGATCGCCCCACGTCCAAGGAACTCGAGTCCGACCTCAAGAGGGTAGCTTTTACAAGGAAGGTAGCCGAGGATGATGGGGGGCCATCCAGTAAAAGGGCCAGGACTGGTGAGCCCGGCATCACGTTCTCCGACGCGGACTTGACAGACGTACTGACTCCTCATAACAACGCTCTTGTCTTAACCCTGAAGATAGGTAAATTCGACGTAAAAAGGGTGTTGATAGACTCTGGAAGTTCCTCGAAAGTGATGTACTCCGAGACTTTAAAACGAATGGGTCTTGACCTCAAGAACCTCACCAAGGTCAGGACACCCCTCATCGGATTCAACGGCTCGTTCGCCCTGCCCGTAGGCAAAATCACATTGTCAGTTGTCACGGGTCCCTTCATCATCAACACCGAGTTTGTCGTGATTGATACGGACTCTCCCTACAACGTGATCATGGGGCGAATATGGCTGCATGCGTTGGGAGCGGTGCACTCCACTTACCACCAGAAACTAAAATGTCACGCCAGAAGGTATCATGGAGATCCAGGGGGACCAAGCGTCCGCAAAAAAATATTTTTATTCAGCTGTTAGAGCCGGGGCGTTCACCCAAGAAAAGGGGCGAGCCCCGGAAGAGATTCGGAAAAATAACAATCACAGTCCGGGCGTCCAGGAATGGATGACCCCCGAATAGACCCAACTGAGCGATCGGTGGAGGACCTCCGGAAGGTGCCCTTGGTGGAGGGAGAAGAAGAAAGATATTTTTTAGTTGGAACCGCGATGCCCACAGCCGAACAGGAGGAGATGATTGAGTTCCTAAGGGAAAATGCAGACGTGTTCGCTTGGAACGCAATGGAAATGACGGGGGTAGACCCCGAGATAATCACGCACAAGCTGCATGTTGACCCGGCGCACAAGCCAGTCAAACAGAAGCCACGACGCATGGCCCCGCATCACGCCTGCGCGGTCAACGAAGAAATCGACAAACTCCTGAAGGCCAACGCCATTCGAGAGATACAGTTCCCAGAATGGCTATCTAACACAATTTGCGCGAAGAAGAAGAGTGGAAAATGGCGTGTCTGCGTAGACTTCACAGATCTAAACAAGGCATGTCCCAAGGATGACTACCCCTTACCAAAGATGGACCAGCTAGTGGATGCCACTGTCGGATATGAACGCATGGACTTCCTGGATGCCCGAGCAGGATATCACCAGATCCCTCTCCATCCCCCAGATCAGGAAAAAACGGCGTTTATCACTCTGAAGGGCGTTTACTGTTACAAAGTGATGTCGTTTGGACTAAAGAACGTCGGGGCGACATACCAAAAACTGATGAATCGGATGTTCAAAAAGCAGATCGACAACACTATGGAGGTCTACATTGACGATATGCTGGTGAAGAGCAAACGAAGTTGTGATCATCTGACAGATTTGGCAGATACCTTCTCCACCCTCAGGGAGTACGGGCTGAAGCTGAACGCGGCAAAATGTATTTTCGGAGTGGAATCGGGTAAATTTCTCGGATATCTGGTCAGCCAACGAGGAATCGAAGCTAACCCGGATCAGATTCAAGCGATCCTGGACATCCGGAGCCCCCGAACTGTCCGAGAAGTCCAAAAGCTCACGGGGATGCTAGCAGCACTTAACCGTTTCGTCTCACGTTCCTCAGACAAATGCAAACCCTTTTTCGGAGCAATCAAGAGTGCTGGGAAGGATATGTGGAGCCAGGGGTGCAAAGACGCCCTGGCTGGAATCAAGGAATACCTAAGGACTCTCCCGACCTTATCCGTCCCTATCCAGGGGGAAATGTTCTTCTTGTACTTGGGCGTGTCTGAATTTGCGGTAAGCGGGGTACTTATTCGTGAGCATGAGCACCGCCAGAAGTCGATTTATTACATAAGCAAGGCGCTCCTGGACGCAGAGACAAGATACCTACCCCTAGAGAAATTGGCTCTATCCCTGGTCACCACTGCAAGAAAACTGAGGCATTATTTCCAGGCGCACCCAATTACCGTCCTTACCGATCAGCCCTTAAAGGCCATTTTGAGGAAAGCGGAACTCTCCGGAAGGATTTTCAAGTGGGCAGTGGAGCTGGGGGAACACGACATTCATTTCAAACCTCGAACCGCGGTAAAGGGTCAGGTATTGCGGACTTCATAGCTGAGTTTTTGGGGAAACATCCCGTCCTAGAAAGACCGCCTCCTCCCGACATAGCGTCTCCAACGAATTGTGAAGGATCGTCATTGCTTTTGTGTGTGGACGGTTCGTCAAATAGTAAGGAGTCCGGGATCGGTATCTTGCTGATTTCTCCAGATGGGATGGTCGCAGAGCAGGGCGTTCGGCTGGGATTCAAAGCGTCGAATAATGAAGCTGAATACGAGGCCCTCATCTCAGGACTTCGGTTAGCTGAGGCAACTGGAGTTACGGACTTGATCGTGCATTGCGATTTCATGCTGGTAGTCAACCAAGTTAACGGAGAGTTTGAGACAAGGGACCCTAGAATGAAGGCTTACCATCACCAGGCGACAGCTGTAATCCGAAGATTTGGAAGGATTGAGATCAAACAAGTGTCCCGAGACAAGAACACGCATGCCGACGCCCTGGCTTGTCTAGCCTCGGCAGTGGAGTCCTCTCAGTCGCGCAGGATCACCATAGAATATCTTCCCGCATCCTGCATAGACCATGCTCCCGAGGTAATGGCCGTCCAGGATGCACACAAGCCGCCCAGCTGGATTGATCCCTTTCTCAGGTTCCTAACAACAGGAGACCTCCCGGAGTGTTCAAAAGAGGCAAGGAAGATAAAACTCAAAGCCCCGAGATTTTGGGTCTCTCCGGATCAGAAGCTGTATCGGAGGTCTTTCTCAGGACCTTACTTGTTATGCGTCCAAAAAGACCAGGTGGAAGACCTTCTCTATGAGGTACACGAAGGAATATGCGGGGGGCACTCTGGGGGGCGATCAATGGCACACCGCATCATGTCTCAGGGGTATTGGTGGCCGTGAATGCAAAGGATGCGCGCACATACGTCCAGAAATGCGACCAATGTCAGAAGTTCTCCCCTGCAATCAGGCAACCCGCGGGGGACTTGCACCCCCTGACCAGCCCTTGGTCATTCGCCCAGTGGGGACTCGATTTAGTTGGACCCCTGCCTAAGGCTCCTGGAAACAGGAAGTTCCTCATTGTGGCCACAGATTATTTCACCAAGTGGGTTGAGGCGGAGCCGTTGACTCACATCCGCGACATAGATGCTAAAAAGTTCGTCTGGGAGAACATAGTCATCAGATTCGGGATTCCCCGGGCACTGGTGTCGGATAACGGGACTCAATTCACCGGCGGGCATTTCAAGTCTTTCTGCGAGCAACTCGAAATCCGTAATTTCTACTCCACCCCTGCCTACCCCCAAGCCAACGGGCAAGCAGAGGCCTCCAACAAAACAATTATCAATGAATCAAGAAGAAGTTGGAGAAAGCCAAAGAAAATGGGCAGATGAGCTATTAAAAATTTTGTGGGTGTACAGGACCACCTCTCGGTCCTCGACAGGAGAAACCCCATACTCCCTGGCTTACGGAATGGAAGCAATCATACCTCTCGAGGTAGGACTCCCGACCATAAGGACCCAAGCTTTCGACGCAGGGGGAAATGACCGTCAACTTGGACTGAATTTGGATCTAGTGGAAGAAAGAAGGGAGACAGCCGCCTTGAGAATAACCAAGTATCAGGAAAAGATTTCTCAACTGTACAACAAAAGGGTCAAGGCGCGAGAATTCTGAATCGGCGATCTGGTCCTCAGAAGGGTAACGGCCAATACCCGTGACCCAACAGAAAGAAAAATGGGACCTAACTGAGAAGGGCCTTACAAAGTGATATCTATCGGAGGCGCCAAATCATATAGATTAGAAGATATGGATGAAAAACTTGTAATGCGACCGTGGAATGTGATGAATCTAAAGAAATATTATTTTTGAGTATTATCTCCCTCCGTGCCTGCCTCCGAAACAAACATAGGATCAAGCCTCCTGGAAGGGCAAGGCCCTGGGGACAGAGTTCAAGGACTCCTGCCCCCGAAGCAAACACAGGAGCAAGCCTCCTAAAAGAGCAAGACCCTGGGGGCAAAGTTCAAAGACTCTTGCCTCCGAAACAAACACAGGAGCAAGCTTCTTTGAAGGGCAAGGCCCTGAGGACAGAGTTCAAGGACTCCTGCCCCCGAAACAACCACGAGAGCAAGCCTCTCGAAAGGGCAAGGCCCTGAAGAGAGTTCAAGGAATCCTACGCAAAAAAGTGTACGCAAGAAAGCATTAAGTACTCAAAAGCTTTATTTCAAAAAGAGGGGCTTTGCGTCCCCAAGAGCTACAAAAAAAAAAGTACAATCGAAAATAAAAAAGTTTTCATCTGGCCCCGGGCATCTCCAAAACATCCGCCGAGGGCGAATCGGCGTAAAAAGGTTGAACAGCTTCGGGAACAGGCAGAGTAGGAGGTACTTCGGCAATAGAGAGATCCTGAGGAATATTATGGTCAGGGGCCTGGTCCTGTAGGGCCTCATCAGACAAATCCACTATTACCGCCTCGGGAAGATCCGCCGAAACTTGCACCGGCGTTGGAATCTCGCCCTCGGAGGCAATCTCAGCTTCGGCCTGTTCCATCTCCGCCGAGGGCACGTATTTGTGCATCTGAAAGAGCGGAGAGTCTGACGGGATCCCAGCAGACTGGAGCGCCTCGTCCCACCCCTTCTTGAAAAACTCCTTGCTATTTTCTTCAAGAGCGGGGAAAACGTCATCGGCGAACTCTTCTCGAAGTTGCTCCTCGGACTTCCTGTTCTGTGCCTCGGCCCTGATCCTATCCAGCTCCTGGGTCAGAGCCAAACAGCTTTCTTCTGAACCAACAGCCCTCTCCTCCGCCGCAGAGAGCCGCTGCGTCTGCTCTGTGATCCTCCTCTCAACGTCGGCAAGGGCAGCACTTAACTTTTCAGCGCCGACCTTAGCCAACTCGGCATCCTTGAGGAGTTGCTCGATTTGAGCAGCCTGCCCCGCGAGGGTGGAATCCCTGGCAGCTATGTCCTCCTTAGCACTGGCGAGGGCCCCCTCCGCTTCTTCCTTCTGTTCTCGGACCCGCTGGAGGTCCATCCTAGCCCCATGATACCGCGCAGCTATTATTGAGATCTGTTGGGTGGCCTGCGAAGGAAAAAGGCACGTCACTAAAAAGAAAAGCGGCTAAAAAAAAAAGAAGAGACTGAAGCAAAGATGGAACTTACCACCATGGAATTCTGGATGATAGAGCGAAACAACACGTTCGTTGATCGCCCCCTGTGAGCCACCATGTCGGCCTCGAAATGCAGTGTCTCACTCACTGCATTGGCGACATGGGGTCCTGCAAAATGGAGTCGTCGATCCTGATCACTCGGTTCATGTGATAAGTGGCTCGAGGATTCCATTCCGCGGCTTCCACTGTCGGCGGAAGGGGAGGAGGAGTCTGATGTTGCCGTTGTTGCTGTTGTTGCTGAGGTAACCCACGGCCTCTCTCACTTTGCTGCTGAGCAGAGGGTGCCCTGGATCCCCTGCCAAGGCCATCGTGCCTATGTTTGACCATTCTCTCCTCCTCTACCTGAGGATCTCGGTCACGCACATGCCCCCGACTGACGACTCTTGAGGATGGGGTGGTGCTGGTCCCAGCAGATGAGGCCCCACCGACCGATCCTCGTCCCCTCCCGGCAGCAAGGGCTTGCCTCTGCCTCAGGAATCCCAGATCAATGCGAGGCGTGCTGGACATAGCTATCTCGAGGGCGTCTTCGGCGTCTAGAGATTGTAAAATTTGGAAGTCTGGCCACGAATCTCTTCCCGAAGTCCCCACCTCGACGGGCGAAGGAACCAAGTCCTCTCTGACCCCGAGCGCTTCAACTTCACCCTCTACTTCTACCTCCGAAGCCCGATCAGGATCTTCCTCCAAATTCTCCTCGCCCTCTTGTCCCACCGCCTGATCAAAGAGTTCAGACCACCGCGAAGGCTCGAAAGGCTGGGAAAGCTGTGAAAATTTCTTATATCCAGGAGTGTAATTCAGGAGGATGTAGGCAGCCCGGCCGAACCCGTCGTCACCAGTAAATTTCCAAACTGTGACTAGGTCGGCAAAGTTCACCAACAACCGAGGGGGAGGAGCTGTTTCCCGAGCAGGGACGTCTGCACAAACAAAAAATGAGTCATGAACATAGAAAATCTCAACAACAAAATAATAGACCCGAAGGAACCGACGTATTTGTCGTTCTCCATTCCAAAGGGCATAACAAGCCGTTATACTCGAGACCGACACCTCTCTGTCAAGATCCCTTGAAGATAAGTATGTCATCCTTGTACACCTTGTCCGAGTCGGGAAGGTGAGTTACGAGGTACATAGATAGGTCCCTGGCTTTGAGGTAGAAGTGTTGTTGAGGCATGACTCTCAAGAGGAAATAGCAAAAAAGGATATCATTCAGTCCAACATTTACCCGAGACGCCTATTGAGCTCTAGGGCCCCCATAATTATCCTGAAGACATTAAGGCAACACTGCCCGGAGAAAAGGTGGAAATGGGAGAGAAACTGGAGGAGTAGAAGGGGCAAAGGGAATCTAATTCCGCCTTCTATGATGGCTTTGGTATAAAAGGGCATTGCACCCTCGGTACCGAGGGTACAAGGGTGCACAGCCGGGTTATAATCCTCTATATCTACATACTGAGGGATGTTGTACTTGACCTTAAACCTATTAATTTGCTCACCACCCTTTACTTTATATTTCCCTAACCCCGAAGAACTGGCCTGAGGATTCTCAGGGGCAGGGTGACGACGAGGCATCTCGAAGAAAATGAGAAAAAATGGAGGATGTTTTTTCCCTTAAAGATCCCCAAGGAAGCTTCCCGAGGATTGGTCGCTAAGTGGCAACCAGAGACACCTCCAGTTATCGGAAAACCAAAAGGGACAGAAGGACGAAAAAAAGAAAGATACTGGGACTCACCAGAATGTAAAAAGAAGTTTTTTCTGGGAAATTTGAAGCGACTCCTTCCAGAATGTTTCAGAAGCAAAGATGGGTCTGCTAGCCTTAAAACTCCGGTGAAATGGTTGGACAGTTGACAACGAAAAGAAAGGGATCTCCGGCGAAATCTCCGGCAAAGACTCTGTGAAGAAAAGTTCAGAACGATGAAATGAGAAAAGAATAGAGGAAGCCCATTTATATATAGCACCTATCCCATCATTGGGCGCGAAGCACGAAAAGGCGCATTTAATGCGCACGACGTCCTAAGCAGGGAAAAACGGTTAGAAGCAATGATGAAGCAGTTGGGGTTGTTGTAAAACCCTTCGTCTCCTTACAACGCGTGTCCTCGGTGTCAGAAGATCGAAGGCTAGGAGGCAGTTGATGAGACATTTTCGAAATACTCCGAGATGAAGACACGTGTCCTCGGTGTCATTAATCCTTGTTACCGAGATCACGTACCCATCGGGTCACAAATCCCCTCTCCCCCGAGGTACTGATTATAGGGATCGAGTGGCATCCAGTACATTTTTATGTACCGACACGTACCCTCAGTCTAATATGGTACATCGGTCGCTAGGCCTCCCCCTCTCGGCTTCAAGATGTACCTATTCCTCGGCTCCAAGAATTTTGACTTATTTTCAAAGCAAGTTGTACTTAAAAATCTTTTTAAACTCGTTTAAAAAAATGAGTTTGACAAACACAACCCGATTATCGATCCTAATTATAAGAGAGAAATCCCACTCATAGATTATTTCTGGTTCACCCAAATGTTAGATAACTTAGTAGTTACACTATAAAATTGAAGGTTTTAAATTTAAGTCTTCTCACCATTGAGGTGGTAGCCTAGTTAGCCTCTCAATAGTGACTGAAATTCATCCCTTCTCCAATAATCATGAATTCAAACCTGTTTAACAAGTGAAAACTTCAAAATAATGTCCTAGAGAGTTAGTATGCCTAATCGCCACTACCGATTCTTTTTACCTAGCCAAAAAAAAAAAATTCCTTTTAAGATCAATTTCAAAGATTTATTTTGATAATTGTCTATACATGCTAAAGCGGAAAATCCCATACACATCAATTTCAAAGATTTATTTTGATAATTGTCTATACATGCTAAAGCGGAAAATCACGTACACTCGAAAGAAGATGTCCCAATTTAATATATTCTCGTTACAAAAAAATAAAATAAATAGCGTAAGAGGTCTAATTTCGTGGAAATAGAGATTAGTTTTTTTTTTTTCCCCTAAAAACAAATCTATATTGAAGTCCAAACTATACTGCATCATGGGATGGCATTAGAGACAGCCTAATTCTATTCACCTTGTCGATCTGGACTGGTCACTCTTTCCCCCACAAAACTATAGACTGATGCCGTTTGGATAGCCTTGACGCAAAGCCAGAGACAGGACAGGACAGGACAGGCTCGGCTCCACATTTATCCTATTTATCTCCATGAGAGAGAGAGAGAGAGACTCTTGAAGTCCCATCATGATTTACTGCCTCAGTTATTAGAGAGGCAGATGGTAAAGGAAGTGAATGACATAGTAAACGAAACTAATATCAGCTTATTGCAGATTAGCAATTAATCTAATGATTATTATAGTTCATCATTAAATTATTAGGTTATAAATTTGAACTTTATCATCTTCCTCCCGATCAAAAATTCCAAATAGTGACCCTTCCTCTAAAAAAAAAAAAAAACGCTTCTACTTCGAGTTTTTGAAACCAATTGGCTCATTTGAATTCATTGTCTTATACCAAAAAAAAAAATTGGTTAACACAATTTATACTTTTAAAGTTCATGCCAATCTCAAGTGTTCAAAACCAAACAAAAAAACAAAAAAATTATGCAAAATCCTCATTTTAGTCTCAAGATTTGTGATTTTATCAATTTCATCCTTTATTTTTCAAATATTTTTTTAACTCAACCTAATCAATGACATTTCTCAAAAAAACAATTTGACATAATATTTGAAAAGTGTTCAAAAAGGACAACCGGGGGTGGAATTATACCTAGGCGTGACCATAACAATTGGAATCCACAAGAAAAGTCCACCAATGGAGCATAGACAATTGTTAATTGGAAAACCACAAACGCTCCTAAAGGCTAACTCGAGCTATAGCATAAACCCGTACTACAAAGTGGGATTACACTTTTAAAAAAAATTATTCATCATGCTGAATAAATACCAAATTAAAAGTTAGAAGACAAAAAATCGTACTTTAAAGTGAGAAAATAAAAAAAAGTGCAAATTTCAGGGGGTACAAAATGCAATCAGCCCAAAAAACAGAGAAGTTGGGAATTGAATTGAATTGAATAGATGCTTCCGCTTTTGTTAATCAATGCGACTACCAAAATTTGTCACTATCTATTAACGACCCCTTGAAAATCGAAAAACAAATCTTTATTAGATTTTAATACTTTACCTCAAACTTAACCCCATTCCTTAAAAATTAAAGTTCAATGCATAGCAAGTCTTTCAACTTTAGTACGAATTTAAAGAACTAATTCATACACCCAAAATTTATCTTCAATTTTATTCGAACTCACAAACCTAAATGACATAAACATTTTACTCGCCAAAAATTCCCCCACCCCCTCAAAAAAAAAAACACCTTGGTGCTAATATCGAGATTTGTAACATCATTCAATAGTTTAGTTTTGAAAATTATATTTTTAAAATTTTACAAGTTATTCCGAACACAATGTTATATATGGCTATGAAAGGATAAAGAGGGCTCCGAAGAACATAGATGTGCCAACAATTATTGTTATTGCTATCATGGTTTAAAATCATGGTGCACATTATTAACTCGAATGGCACTAAGACACATAAACCACAAAGTCACGAGACGGTATCAAACACTTCAAAAAAAATGCCAAATGACAGCAGAACTTAAACATAAAGAAAGATACACACTATATAACCAATAAGGCAATGATGACTAAAATGAGTTAAAGACATCTTAGACAACTCACTCAATTCACATGAGACCAAAACATAAAACATTATCTGAACTCAAAGTGTTACGTCTAATACAACTCAATCAAATCGTAATAAGTTCTATAGTCATTGCTTCATCCTTAACTTCCTCATCACAGATCCAAAACAGACACAAATTATCTTCTGATTCTATCAAGTTTCGGCCACCATATAACCATAACATATGTAATTTGGGACAAAATTTAAACCCATTGGAATTTTGGCATAAGCTGGCTGACTTTCTCAACCACCCCCAGCTTATGTACGGTTGATCTAATACATAGATTGTATGTTTTGTGGGCACCAACATACACAGTGATTGCAGGAAACAAGTCCCACCTATAGATATAGCCTAACCCTCTAGTATCATACGTACATTACATTGCACACAAGGATGGAGCATTAATAATAACTGCCTGAACCATGCTTCAGTGTAAGTTAAATGTACTGCAGAAACTATGCTGATCTTAAAGCAATAGGCCAGTATTATTCAGACAAGATAATCCCAAAACTGAGGCCTCCGAAAACAGTTGTGGTTTAGAGACAATTGACTTAATGAGAATCAATGGACTGAACAGCCCCCAACAAGAACAATAAAATTCAACAGAGGAAATTCCTTTATAGAGATAAGTAGGCAAATGCTATTGAACAATCAACAGTACTTACGAAGGATGAGAGCTCGATCCTCTTCTAGACAACAATCTGGCAAGTGGCATCCCTTTTTAACTTACCTACAATGGACAGATAATTTCACAACTAAACAATAAAAAATGATGCATGCCTCATGGAGTTTTAAGCTTCAAACTTGAATGCTTTGAAAAAAAAATTACTTTTCACTTTCTTTGCCATTATTCTCTTTAGGCAAATCCTGAAATTTCTCATCATTGCTTTCAATCTTGGGAGTTGGGACCTCCAGCGCTTTTTGCTTCTTCTGAAGCATCCTGCAGCTGCCAGTGTCAAAAGAGAACCAAATTTGAGTATATGTAACAATTTTGGAAGTATAAAATGATGTTAGAAGATTTACGATAACTTACTCCCAAATTTCTTAAGCTTGCAGCAACATCCTCTTGTTGCTGCTGAAGAGTGGTCCTCAGTTCTTGGAATTCCTACATTTATCCAATTCAAATGAACTCACAATAAATACATATTCAAGATGCCAGCGAATTTAGTACAAGAGAGTTACTCACTGATCGAAGTTGCTCCACTTCAACATTGAGTGATTTCTTGAGTTCAGAAAGCTCCTGCACGAAGTAAGAAATCATAAATTAGCATGTAAGACAACTAAAAAGTGTTCCTTATGTAAAACCAAAGCAAATTGTCTAGAAATGAAAGCAGCATAAGCTAGAGAGAACAAACTAAGCAAATTGATGCTTGTGTAAAAGTCATCAATCCAATTACATAAACAACAAACAAGGAAATAGAACAGGGGGTTGTACTAAAATGATTCAGCACAAAGAAGGTACACGTGGTGACAATTGAAGCAAAACAATCGTTGCATAAACATATGCAAACAATTGACGGTTGATGGAACAAGTGCATATCAATTAACATCACACTTTTGATGTCCTTTTGCACTCAAATAAGAGCAGCTAGTCATCTAATCAGCCAGAAATTTTAAACCTGAATTGTAATCAATTCTTGGGACTTGCTCTAGGTAGCATTGGCAATGAACTCAACCCTAAAAACCATACATGCAGCTGCATTTTAAGAGGAGTGCAATACACAGTTGCCAAGCTTCTCCTCTCAGCATGCAGTAACAATCAGATGTCCCTCATTGGTGGTCAAACAACTTTAATCCTTCTTTCGTGTCATACGTATATTATGTTAAAATAAGTTGGTTTAATGATATTTTATGCATACTTTTTTCACATATAATGTTAATTCCGTAGACTCTTTTAGTTGCACCTTAACAATCTCATTGCATCTATAAAAATGATATATAGAATTAGGTATACATCCGTATGACATGGATAGATCTCTAAACATTGGATTTTTTAAATCTTAAATCCAAGAACACAGAGGCACAATTAAAAACTATTGACTTGTTCCTCAAGGTAAAATGGAGTTCTATGTTTCATAGCTTTTCAATATAAATGCATAAATTAGCTTTTGAATAAATCGCTCCAAATAAGAGTAGATAAGCGTACACACAATAAGATTTAAAATCAATGCATGGCAGAGAACTACATAGCATGTGCAACTAGCAAGTAGCTCAATTTCCATTCTAGACAAACAGAGAACCACATCATCATTGTTCATTTCAAAAAAAGATGCAGGCCCTAAAGAAGCAGAAGCCCAATGAACCATAACATGCTTTTCCACGTACAAAAACACACATACAATATAAACATCATGGTAAGATACATCCCCATACAAAACAGACAAACAATACTTACATCGCTATAGGTCGTAAATTGAGTGTCTAATTTCGATCTCCAACTCTGCAGATCCTGTAGTCCATCCAAACCATGAATGAGGCAACAACCGGTTTTTATTACTGGAATTTAAATGTACTATTACAGCAATTACACTAGCATTTCTGCCTAAGAGAGTGCAGTTTAGAGGTCACCTGTTTCAAATTTTGAATTCTACTCAGCAACTCTTGTCTCGATTCACTCGGTCCCTAATACAATTGCAGCCATATCATTTCCACACCACACAATTTGGGTTTTGCCCAAAAATAAAAAATTATTTAAAAAAAGAGAACCAGATAACCTGAATCTGCAACAGTCTAACATTGAACATACCGCAATTTTTGAGTTCATGGGCTTCACATTATCGTTCTTCTGCAAATACTTTCATTTACAGTCCAAAAAATGAGGATTTCAGAAATCAATCAATCGCCTCAACTTTTTCCAGAACTGAAAAATAAAATCAAAAAAAAATATCTATATATATACACACCCACACACACACATACATATAGTGAGAGAGAGAAACTTACGAGAGAGAGAGGAGCAGGGTCAGGAACAGAATCAGAATCAGGGCTTGCCATTGTAGTATGGGGATGGAGTAGAATCAGAGACGATTTCAAGGATTACGTTCAATTTGGATGAAGATGTCAGCTGAGTATTGATTGTTATTTGTGGGGAAAGATTAGTTGTTTGGGTATATCTGAAGAGAGATAGAGAGAGAGAGAGAGAAATTCAAATATAGGGAGTAGAGAGGGAGAGAGAAGAAAAAGGAGTGAAATTCAAAATATAGGGAGTTTTAAGATTATGATGGTTTGGGCGGACGAGCGTATTATATCGAAACTTATTGGGTTAATCGTAAGGGTTAATTACAAGTTGTAACTCGAAAAATAGTTAAAATTTTAATTCGTACGCTTAAAAATAGAAATTTGTATCAACGTGCATCTAAAATTAAATTGATATATTATACTTAGATCCCCTCATACTTGTCACTTAATTATTTGGACTCATTCACATTTAGAATATTACTCCTACATCTCATGACGTTTGTATACGTGTAACACGTAATCCTTTTTTATTGATATCTGTTAATATAACCGTTAAAAAATATGATTTTATCTTAATAAAAAATTATAATTTCATATTACCCTTTATTTTGTGAGTTCGATATACTCTAAAGTTCAAAATCGAACTTACCATTGGATATTATAATTTTTTATTACGATAAAATTATATTTTTTAACGGTTATATTAACAAATATCAATGAAAGGGAGTTACGTGTTACACGTGCACAAACGTCATGAGATGTAGAAGTAATATTTTAAATGTGAAGGGATCCAAATGATTAAGTGACAACCATGAGGGAATCTAGGTATAATTTATCATTTTAGTTTTAGGCGATACAAATTTCTATCTTTGAGGGTGCAAATTGAGATTTTTATATTTACAGGTGCACATTGATACAATTTTCTATCTTTGAAAGTACAAATTAAGATTTTTGATTTTTGGGGGTACAATTTGAGATTTCAACTATCTTTCAGGGTGTAATTTGAAATTAACCCTAATCGTAAATTGTATCTCGAAAGATCGTTCAAATCTCAATATACATCCCAAAAGATAAACAATCTCAATTTGCACTCTCAAGATAAAAATTTATATCAATGTGTATCTCAAAAAGTCAAAAATCTCAATTTTAGCCCCTAAAATATAAAATTGTGTATCAATGTGCACCTAAAAATAACCGTTGTCAGTTTGCTACTTAAAATTAAATTGATAAATTATACCTAGATCCCCTTATGTAATCATTTGGACTTTTTCACATTTAGAATATTACTCCTACATCTTATGACGTTTGTGCACGTGTAACACGTAACCCTCTTTAATTGATATCTATTACTATAACCGTTAAAAAATATGATTTATCCTAATAAAAAGTTATAATTTTATATTATCCTTTATTTTGTGGGTCCAATATACTCTAAAGTTCAAACTAAAGTTTACCATTTGAATGTCCAATAGAATTTAGTTATTTATGTAATATTTTTTATATCCAATACAATATATCACTTAAACATAATTATTTAAATGCCTAATTGGGAGGACATTTTAAATTGGAAGTATTTTTATTAGGATTTTATAATCGTTAAAAAATATAATTTTATCTTAATAAAAAATTATAATTTCATATTAACCTTTATTTTGTGAAAATATCAAAATGATTAAATAACAAGCATGAGGGGATTTAGGTATAATTTATCAATTTAGTTTCAGGTAGCAAATTAATGACAGTTAGTTTTAAATGCACATTAATACAAATTTCTATTTTTGAGGGTACAAATTGAGATTTTTGATCTTTGGAGGTACACATTGATACAAATTTCTATTTTTGAGGATGCAAACTGAGATTTTTGATCTTTAAGGGTACACATTGATATAAATTTTTATTTTTGAGGGTGTAAATTGAGATTTTTTTATTTTTGGAAGTGCATATTAATACAATTTTCTGTCTTTAAGGGTGTAAATTGAGATTTTTAATCTTTGGGGTTGCACATTGATATAAATTTCTATATTTGAGAATGCAAATTAAAATTTTTTATCTTTAGGAGTGTAAATTAAGATTCAAACAATCTTTCGGGATGCAATTTACAATTAACCAAAACTTATTTTACTATTTTATTAATTAAAATTAAATTGTTAAAAAAATTGTGATTGATATAAAAAATCTATATAATAAAGTAGAATGAAGTTTGAATCCAAAAGACAAAGAGATGTCAAAATTATTTTGAGATAAAACATAAACGCATCCAATGAACAAAATAATTTAAACATAAAAAATGGTTCAGATTATCTCAAAATTTTTGATCTAACGGTTTACGGTGAGTACAAAATATTGTTTACTCGCCTAACATTTTCCTTTTTAATTATCAGATTATTTTAAAATTATCTCATCTACACATTTTAATTTTAAAATTCCCTTAATCATGTTATTTTCTCACGAATCCAAACTTTTCTCTCTGTTTTACTCTCTATCCATCATTAACACCCCAAATCTCTCTCTTACGCTCATTCCTTCTCTCTCTGGCCCTTCAATCACGCCCAAACTCTTTCTCTTTACCCCGATCTTCTAACCTCTACTCTCTTCTCTTTTTCTATATCTATTTCTCTTCTTTATCTGGCAACGCCCTTTTTCTCCATTTTTCTTTCTCCCCTAATCTCTTATATCTGTCAGCGACACCCTCATCTCTCCGCCAACGTCGCTAACCGTGCCAACCACCAGCCATCGAACACCACCAGCGACACCATCGAGCACCGCCGCCAATAACATCATCTCTCTGTCTCTGCGTCTCTATGTGCACAACTTGATTTTCAGGGGACTTGGATGGCAAATCAAGCTGTAATTCATCAAGCTGGCACAATCAGACTAAGTATCACGCTCCTAGAGTTGAATTGATGAAGCTTTAAGTTTGAATTGAGTAAGTGATTGTGATTTTGATATGGGAATTCCTCTTTCTAAATTTTTGTTTCTCTCTTGAATTTTCAACTGCGTGATAGAGGAGGAGGTGATTTTGTTACGGGTTACAACTAGCTAATTTGATTGGCTTACAATGGATGTATAATGGAGGAGATTGGATTTTGAGTGGTGGAGGGGTAATGGAGGTGATGGCACCCGATGGTGGGTTGGGGAGTTTCATGGGGCAAACATCGGATGGAGGGTTGGGTTTGGGGCAGGAGTTCTAAGGGAAAAAAAAAGGGGGATAGAGCTGTTTTTTTTTTTTTAAATTTGTTTGGGGATGTAATTGACGAAATTAAAATTTTAAAGACTAAAGTTCGATAAGTGATAAACCTCGGGGTCCATTTGTGCAATTTACCCAATTCATTTATGAAAATCAAGTGGCTGGCATTTGTTTCCCAGAATAGCCCATTTTCAGAAGTTGTATCACCAACTGTTTTCTATCTTCATTTTCATGGTTTGCTTATTCTCAGCCCATTTCACTCACAGAGGAACCAATACCTTATTTACAGCAAACATTATCAGGTATGCATTTCTTTGGATTTTATATACATATAAGATATATATAATCCACTAATGCGTATTGGGTGATTGACAGAATGCCAAAGAGAAGAAACAATTTTACCCACTTATTTTTTTGCGAATGATATATGTTCGTTCTCTTGGTCTGTATTGTTTTTTTCTCTCTTTAATTCCCAGTTTCCAAATTTCATGCATTTCATTATTGCTTTTGTGTTGGGTACACTGTCATAGAAGAGTCACTCTCCACTCAAAATTTTCCCTTTTGATCAATATTTTTCCAATCAAATGAAGTACCAGTTTTGATGTTTTAGTCAGAATTAGAGTTTCAATTGACTCCTATGAACTCTTCAATCAGTTTGGTCAATTGGGTTTTAATCATGCGATTGCAACTTCAGGGCCTCATGTTGTTAAGGTCCGAATGAAAGCTGTGGGCATACGTGGAAGTGATGTTCATCATTTCAAAATAAACTGTTCAAACTATCATACTTCTGCAAATTAATTTGTTGATGCTTTTAACCTAAAATGATTTTGGAATAGATAGAGATGGAAATGTTTCAATATAGTGTTTGATTAATTGATTATGTTGTGTTTTACACTATTAATTATGAGTATCAATATACAGGTGTGCGTGAGTGTGTTGTCTCCGTTGGTATCAATATACTTGATGACTTAAAGGTTCAGCTCAGTAGATCCAGTGATGTGACTGAGAAATGAAAGGAAAGGGTTGCTGTTGATAGGAGGATGGCTCCACCTATGATGTTGATATTCAGCCCATTGCAATAGATAGAAATGTTCCAGCACCTTATTTCTATCATTATTGTGGGCCTCTCCCCTTCTACCAACGCCGTCCTCACCCAAATTCTCCTATTTAGGAGCAACTCACCATTTGTTCTTAATTGTGTCTTTAAAAAACTAAGGGTGGATTTTTAGCCTTTTAGAATGATAAAATATATAAATTGTACATATAAGTTGAAATTTTTAGAATGATAATATCATTGAGGCATGAATTTATTTTTTTCAAGTTCGAGTTTTGTCCATTTTAAAAAACAAAAAAGTGGTTATTGTGATTTATTATTAGAATTTTTATTTTTCATATAGGTAATACTTTGTTAATCATTTATGTAAAATGCGGATGTATTAAAGGATGCATTTTAATCTTTCAACTTAGTGTCGGTCCAAGTTTAATACTTGATTATTTTGTATTCACAATTAATATTCAGTGTTTGTTTATTTCTAGTGTGTCTATATTAAGTGTTTGATTGTTTCGTTTTTAAGAACAATGTAATTTTTTTTTGTTTTTTCTTTGAATTGCACAATTTCAAACACGGATTATGGGGACAGTTCAGGCTTTCAGCTTAGTATATGTCCGAGTTCAGTGTGTTGATTATTTCGTGCCCAAATTTAGTATTTGATGTTTTTTGAATTGCATCGTGCCTTCAAGCACGAGTTATCCCTAATCTATATGATAAAGTATAACGAAGTTTGAATCCAAAAGATAAAAAGAGGTCCAGATCTTTTTAAGACAAAATATAAACACATCAAACGAATAACGTAATCTTAACATAAAAGACGGTTCAGATCATCTCAAAAATTTTGATCTAACGGTCTACAGTTAGTCCTGAATTTCTTTTCCCGTCCATGAAGAAGCCTCTTATCGTAAGACTCTACACTTTTATCTTTCATACATTTTTATCTTAAATTTAAAAAAATATAATGACAACTCAGATTGAATTCATTTTAAATTAAATGATCTAAATGTTATATGTTAAAAGTGTATTGTTTGTACCTTAATTTAGGTTGGTTTTGTTTAATTTTTAATTTTATGACAAAACTTTATATCAAATTAAAAATATTTCTATTAAACATACATAAAATACATAATATTTATAAGTTTAGTGTTTCTTTTTTCAAAGTTTGATAATTTAACATTTGACTCCAATAATCGCATATACATCGTCACTACAACACAAAATCAGTACCCAAATGGAATGTTACCATTTTTGGATATGTAAGTTATTTAGTATATCAATTTTTTCAAAACCTTTGATATAATATTTCATTTAAAAAAAAAGTGATCAATACAAAAAAAAAAAAGATATCAATTACATCAACAAAAAATGTTCAAAATTAATCTAATCTTTATGTGTTAAAATTATTCAAACATCTTATCTTTATGTGTATTAAATTTTATAAGTAATATAATGTGTTCAAATACGAACAATAACTAGTATATATATAAATCCGCACACTCTATCAAAAAATTAAAGGGTTAAAACACGGGATTTAAAGTCATGAGAAAATTTCCTATTTGCCCTTGTAAAAGCCTATTGATAATAAAATATCTTTATTTGACGAGTTAATTAAATGGGTGTTTTGTTCAATTATAAATGAATCTAGTTTACTGCTTCCAGTTCCAACACGTCAATACGACGCCGTCTCCGTCATTCTTGTTGACGCAGACTCCACCGTGTTTTTTTCCCGGTGGATAGTCTCCTCCTCCCCCATGGCCATTTCTCTTGACTCCTTCTCAGTTCAACACTCCTTTGACATTATCAAAACGAAAAAAAAAAATCAGCTGCCTTCGCCGCAAAGCAAAGGCAAAAGAAACCAACACACAGTCCTATAAAAATGCCAACGTCAAACAAGCCGAAACCACAAACCTCGAAGCTTTCCGATCCACCGTGTCCGTGGTATCTCTATCTCTCTCTAGAACTCGGAACCTGACTCATTGAGTTAGAAAAAATGGGCCAGATATCGTTCATATACAGCTTCGTGGCTCGTGGAACAATTGTACTTGCCGAGTACACCGAATTCAATGGAAACTTTCCGGCCATCGCGACTCAGTGCCTCGAGAGACTTCCCTCATCGAGCAACAAATTCTTCTATAACTTTGATCACCACACTTTCAACTTCTTAGTCGAGGATGGTTATGGTGAGTTCCTCAGTATTTCTGCCTCTAAACGTAGAAGATATTTGGGTTTTTCCTGTTTTGTTTTGTGATTTTCTGTTTGGTTGCTCAGAAAACTGGCCTGAAAAATTAGAGGAAGAAAAATTGCATTTTGGGTAATTCGTTTTGTGCTGTTCTGTGTTACTAGAAAAGTGGAGAAATCAACTCAAGTGTGAAGTTTTTGGTAGTTTTGGTTCTAATTAATAAAACTTTGGTGTTGCAAGTTGTAATTTTCTGGTTTTCTGTGGCGATTATGATTTGTTCGTTGTCTATCTTTCATAAACCTAGCAATTTCATTTTTTTGGGGGATGAATTTCAATTTGTACCTAAAAGATTTAAGAATTCTCATTTTATACCTTCAAAAACTAGATTTTTTACGTTACACCCTCAATGTATTATATTATATAAGTGTTGTAACAGTGTTGTAACGTGTCCATTCAGTTAGTTTCTGTTACTCATTTTATCAATATCAATGGAGTGATTTTTGACAAAATAAGCAACAAAATAGTCATATTATAATACTTTTAATATATTTAGAGTACAAATCATACTCCAATGGCAAGGGGTGCTTGCCGCCTTTGAAAGTCTTAACTTGGAAAGTAATTATCATTCGCCATTCTGCCATTAGCTGCAATCTTCTTAATCAGTTTGTTGATGAAAATATAAGTGATAGAGATAAATTAAGTTGAATTAATTTTTCTAGTCTTTTCTTTGATAGCATGTAAATTTTTTTTTCCTGGAGTATATTCATGAAAGGGCTATTGGTAAGCTTACATTCCACGACTTTGCCACGATACTTTTCAAGCCGCGTTGAGCCATAGTGGCCAAAATAGCTCTTCAATTAAACCTCTAAGCATGTTATGGTTTTGGGAACTGCAATATGCATTGTAGTTTAAAGACACAGACAAAGTCATAGGCATATAGAAGTGCTATCCAAGCCTATCAGTTTGTGCTCGGAGTGAGTGTTGTTCTCGAAGGAACCAAACATGTCACCATCATGTTCTATACTTCATTGAAACATTTTGATGTTGTGCTTGTTGAATTATGCAGCTTATTGCGTTGTTGCCCAAGAATCTGTTGGGCAGCAGATTTCTATTGCCTTTTTGGAACGTGTGAAAGCAGATTTCAAAAAAATATATACTGGTGGTAAAGCGGATACAGCTATGGCCAAAAGTCTTGATAAGGAGTTCGGGTACATTCAGCCAAGAAATATCTGCTGTAAAAACTTATGCATTTGAGTAGCAAATATGTAATAGAAGCAGCCCACTAATAAAATGTCTTATTCTACAGACCAATTATGAAAAGGCACATGCAGTATATAGCAGAACATCCTGAAGAGATGGAGAAGCTGATGAAAGTGAAGGCGCAAGTTGAAGGTGTTAAAAGTGTAATGCGGGATAATATTGACAAGGTATGTCAAATGCACTGGGAAAACATAAGTAGTTTTGGAGTGATCTGCATTTGGTTTCTCTTGGATCTGTGGTGTATCATGTGGCTTGTCTTCAAGCATTTGCAATACAGCATTTATATGTTTATTGATTGAACATGAGCTTGTCAGAAAATAGCTCTAAGGGGATATATAGCTACTTTGATGCAATCAATCAGCCTGCTTCCGCAGATGCCTCCATGAGAAGCAATCTGTGTGTGTGCGTATGCCATGACAAACCTGTACTAATTAAAGGATTAAAAATGGTAAGTATGATTATCTTTCCGGCACCGAGTGTGAGTTTAGTTTTCAGATAATCAAAGTCAACCCAATACTGCATTTGTACAAACATCTTGATTCACCTCTTCGCTCTCTTTTGGGCATATTGTCTATGAAATCATGTGACGAGCTCCTTTGTTTTAAATCTCTTCAGGAGCTACATCCAATATGATCTTCTACTCAACCTAGCCGCACCTAGAAAAGTTTAGTTGAGACTAGAACGCATATATTTTCAATGCATGGTTTGCTTTATGAAAATGAAAGACAGAGAGCCATTTACGTACTGCTCCTTTGTGTCAAATCTCTTCAGGAGTTGCATCCAATTTGATCTCCTACTCAACCTAGCAGCATCCAGAAGAGTTTAGTTCAGACTAGAATGCATATTTTTTCAATTTACAGTTTGCTTTACTAAAGTGAAAGGCAGAGAGCCATGTATACTGTCATGGAGTCAAATTTAAGTCTTTCATAGCCTTTTTTAATGCGGATTGACTGTTAAGTTAAACAACATTCATCTGATGAAAGCCATTGCCAACATTGGCCAATGTTGGTGTACCTGTGTTTAATCATAATTTGCATCTGTGAAGCCCTTGCATTATGTATGAATGTAGATAGAACAGTGCTAGTTATATTCACCCTGTTTGCACCTTTCAGGCAATTGGTAGAGGGGAAGTCCTAACTGTTCTTGCAACCAAAGCTGAAGATCTGCACAATTCAGTACGTTGATCCATATGTTCTTTTAAATCTCAACCTTATATTTATATATGCAGTTATGCACCACGTACTGAACTTCTGTACTTGCTATGTTCAGGCTCAAGAACTTAAGGACACGGGAACACAGCTACGACGGAAGATGTGGTATCAAAATATGAAAATAAAGTTGATGTTTATTGGAATCCTTCTGCTTCTTGCACTCATTATCTGGGTTTCAATTTGCCGTGGATTTAATTGCACCAACTAGCATTTCTTCAACAGACTCCAGGACAATTTCTATTCAATATTTGTATACATCTAAGCTTCATTGGAAGAGCTTGCATTCAAACAAAGGAGTATCTCAATTACTCCAGAATTTTTTTAACTAATTAGTGCAATCTTTTGTGTGCTAAGAAAAAATCTGGACTTTCAAGGTGAGGAATTCAGGTGAAATGATCTGATCAGTCTCTTGGCTGTAATTGAACCACCAATCTTAGAATTATCTGAAATGGAACTGGACATGGTGTGAACTTCAATGGATCAGAGCTGGGGCATTTCATTCATTGGCCTACTTAACTAGAAAAGACGATTCACTGCAAGAGATTCTAACCATGGCAGGTCTGAGCAGGATTAGATATGTTCAATCAGATGCGGCCCCAGACATTTCGGGATCTAAAATAGAAATAATAAATGAGATTTTTTTTTTAATATTAATAATAAATTTATTTTTTAAAATTTTGAAATACAAATTTATTAATTAAGGTTTTATATTCAAGCTTTTGTTATCATATTTGAACTTGAAAGTGAGAGAGAGAATAATTGAAAAATTATGTTGATAGTTTGAACCTGATTTTTTGAGGGAGGGAATTAAGACTTGATTTTTCCGTAACTTTAATTTTATTATTAATTTTTTTCCTTTATTTTTTCAAAAAATTAAATTTTAGGGTTTTTTAATTTCATGAGTTGAATTAATAGGCCCAATCTATTGAAATTGAAACTTTTTGTTTGGGCCTAAATTTAAATTTTTTGTAGAGCCTATTTTTTATGGATTCAAATTTTTTGTTTAAAATATTACTACACACCTATAAATTATAAGATTTTCCTTAAAGCGGGATTTAAAGCTCAAGCTTTATTGGCATAATGATTTGGCCGACCCTATATACAATTTTAAGCCCAGACTTTAGGTGTATCGACTTCCAAAGAACCCTATATAATTTTAAGTCAGCATACAAAAAGACTATTTATGTGATTGGAATTCTTAACATTTAGTTCACAATAGAATAACCACACTGTTGTTATATAACCCACCCTCATACTGGGTGCTCTAGACCATAAGGCATGGACTATTGGCAGGTCTAATAACAATCCCTAACTTTACGATATAAAATAAGACGAATTTCTATAAGTTTATCTGACGATTTCAAATAGATTCATTCAACGGCCACTAACATCCCTCTCAAAATTATTCACATTGATTTTTTTTTTTTTTTCTAAATTCATCACTTCTCACTTACGTTGTACTGTGTCTTTAGGTACAGATTATCCCTATTCTTCTTTAAGCAAAGCCATGGAAAGGTAACTATGCTCTTTCTTGCCTTCCATTTTCTTCTTTTTATACACCCATATCTGACTTATTTATTAAACGGGTATTGTCAATAAAATTACTTATAACCGTAAATTATTAAACTTCAATCCGTGTTTATAATTTCACGTCTCATTCATTTTCATTTTTAGCAGTATTTTTCATTGACCTTTTCTAATGATCAACTAACTCTTTATCCGACATAAAATTACCTGTTTATGCTTTTCGCATCGCACTTTCAACTTTCACTCTTTATCTTGTCCTCCATCTTCACTGTTTATATGGGTATGGCATTGCTTTCTGAAGCAAAGAACAAGGAGGTTTCCATATCTGATTACTTCACTGCCTTGAAGCATGAGACACATTAAACCTGTTAATCATTCTCTCTCTTTTTTTCTCGGCTTTTGAAAATAATATGTAATTAATTAATTATTAAATATAATAAAATTACGATTTTGGAGCCGGAAGAGAACTAGTAGAAGAACAGAATCCATCACAAAACATGAAAATGGAGAATCTGAGAGCACAATGACCTAAAGAAATTCCAAATACTAGGAATATTAAGCAAAAATAATAAAAAAAGTTGTGCTAGCACTACTTATATTAAATTATTGTGTGCTCTGCACTCTATGGTGTTCCTCTAGTTGTGCTCATAATCATTAGGATTAATATAATAAAGTGTGTTTAGGAGTATGGTTCTTTTTTTTCTTTTTTGGATGAAACTAGAACAACACTTTAAGCATCTATGTCAAAAAAGGAGTTTAGAACAATATTTTCCAAAAAAGATCTAAAAAAAACAATTGCACGAGACTCTTATTATTGTGAATTATAAAAAGGTGCAGAAAAATAAAGTTGCTCGAATGGAAAGGAAAGTAACTTGTTGGGACATTTTAGTCTCTATGCAATAATTGAATCTCATATCATTAATATTTTCTAATAAAAAAGGAAGATTGAAAGTGTGAATACTACAAATTTAAACAAAAATATGTCGCTAGCTAGTATGAAAGAATGAACAGTGATTAATTTAAATGAAGTTTTATATTACTTGACTATGCATTTTTGTCTTCACTCTTTAGATTTATCTTGCCCATCAAACATATATATATATACACATACTAATCATAATTCGTACCTGAATGCACTATGAAATATAAGATTCTAACGTTCAAAAAATTGATCCCCCTATACTAAATTTAAAGTTAATTTAATTTCTTATATCATTTAAAATTAATTTTTACCTATTATTTTATTAAAAATAAAGTCAAAATTTTTTCAAAATACATGACTCGATATAATTTTTTAACATGTGTATATTATTGTGTATGAATAATGTACAAAATAAAAGTTTTGTTAAACTACAAATTAACTAAATATTAAATGATTGAACATGTGATAAAATTAGGTGATGTAATTTTTTTGGGAGGGAAGTGTATACAGGATATTATTCAACTTGTTAGCTAATTTATTATATATATGAGCAATGTTATTGAGACTTAATTTACTAATCAGTAATGTTATGCTGACCAAATTTGAGACCAAATTTAGAGTCTAAATGACATGACAGCATATTATTTGAAATTTTTATTGGGAACCAAATGACATGACACCAAATAAAGATGTTTAAGTCAGCTGTCATGTTATTTGGACTTCAAATTTGGTCAATGTAGCATTACTCTTTACTAACATAGTTTATTATGACTTTTGAATTGACTGTGAGGTCCATCAAACATTGAAATTTAGTGTTGATTCAATTGTTCTACTGAAATTACATTATTATGCCAATAAATTATGTCAAATTATTATGTTCAAATAGTGTTACTCTCTATAGATGTGTGTGTTGGGAAGGGGGAGGGGGATCCACCAAACATATATTAATCCCATGATAAGCTAATATGTAATAGGTTCCACATAGTTGGAGATACTGGATTTCTACAGTGGGTTCTCCGACAATCTTCTCCTAATAAACCAAATTTTTTTTAAGGATTACAACCTATCAATCACCCTTTTTGAGGTAATGGGTTCCAACTTCCAATATGCCATTCTTTTACTCACTTTTTAGCAAAAGAATAATTTCAATGGGGCTATAGAACTTTTTGAATAATGGTGGAAAATTATTTTTTGATATTATATTAAAAACATATTTTGATTGTTAATGGCTCGTTGAGATGCTGGCTCTGATCACACAAGTTTATGATCGAACATTTTTCTATAGAAAGAAAGTGTCCTCAATACCTGGAGTAGATGACATGTTTTTGACCAAATTGAGAAAAAAATTAGTCAAAATGTATATAAACTGACTAAAATACTTTTACCCGTTGAACTTAAAAAAAAAAAAAAAGTTTGTATCACATGTCGACGATGAAAGATTTATTCAATTGAAAGTGTTTGCATGAAAGATTTTTTCGACAGTGTGGCCAAAGAACAATGCTATATGTTGTCATTTTCTCTTTGCTTTTTTTCACTGTTTTGGATACTTATGTTTCTTCATTTTATCTTCATTAAAGATATTTTCAAAACAAACAAAGGATGGCATGACATGACAAAACCTCCGGCCATCAAAATCAAACTCAAAAGAAGACAAATTTGGATCCCTCTTGCCCCATCCTTTCGGGATAAGATGCAAAAAGGATCTTCTCTCTTTCCCATCACCCGCTATTATGAGTTCGTTCATTTCCTCCTCTTGATGATGTCCAAGAGTGTGTGTGTGTGAGAGAGAGAAAGAGAGAGAGAAAGGTGTCACAGTAGCCCATTCCTTCGTGGAATGGGATGGGCTGGCAAGAATAGGAAAGGACTCCCTAGAGCTTTTTTTTTTTCTTTTTTTTTTTTTTATGGGGTTTCAGCTAGTAATTCACACGTTTTGATAAGCCTCTTATCTATACAAAAAGCCACTGCCAATGCCCTTTGCCAGTGTAAGGAGAGAGATCTCTCCTACAAACCTTTGAAGCACGTGTTTTTTGGATTCTTGCAGCCGTTGCTGACTTAACCTCTTACGAAAAAAAATTAGTAGTTATGGTATCTTCCAATGTAATACGGGGTAACATTTGGATGGAGTACTTTCATAGCATATCGGTAGGATTCGAATTCAAGACATGCTAGTATATACCTTAGTCCTCGTCGAACATTAACCAACCCGTGCGACTCGTTTGCTTATTTGTTTATGTTAATGACATGTAAATAAATCCAGTAATGTGAGACTTATTGGCACTTCTTGGTGGTGGTTTGTTAGTTCAATCGTCTTTGTTTAAGAAAACATTTTATTTTGGTAATAACTTTCTACATGCAATATCCAAACACAATTTTGCTACATCTGCACAAATCTTGCATTTGTTCTATACATTTGACAGCCTTAACAAGAAGACATACTAAACTGTCCTCTCTTTTACCCAAAAATGTTTCTTTCTGAAAATCAGAAAGAGTGATCTTGACCAGTGAGATAAAAGATGAGACGTAAATTTACATATTTTGAATTTGAATTCAAAATTTTGAAGTATTCAATGCACATAGTTTATAAGTGAATGTGTATATTTAAAATTTGCGTTGTAACTATGAAAATAAAGAATAAATTGTTAATGGATTGGGTCACTATTTTAACCAGTCAATTGAAAATTAGGGATGACAATGGACCAAGGAAAAATAAGAATTCGTACAAACCCGTCTCGTTTAAACCGAGAATAAAGATATTTATTAGACAGTTACCTATCCCCAGTCCTGATCCATTGTCATTCCTACCGAAAACTCTATCAATTCATACACATTCTTCTTTTAAGACAAATGAAAGTTGAATAGTCCATGTAAATTTTGTCGGCACATATCTGTGTGGCACATTTCCTCTCCATAAAAACTGGATATAAGTCCATGAGGATATAGGCAAAGTTGATGGTTGGCTTACCCTCTACATGTTTTGCCTTCTCAAGGGCTTCCATCTCTGCCCTATCATATCTCACAAAAGCCACCTTTTATGGATAAGACTACCTCTCTGAATTTCTTTCAGCAAGCAAACATCAAATAAGCTGACATGTCATTACCCCCTCCACTCTCTCATCCATGTCATCACAGATATTCTCAAGTAGAATAATGTTATTTTTACCTAACTTAATATATATACGCACTGACATGTTGATGTGTCAAAAGAAAATGTTTTTAACGAAGAAATTCAACAATTATAAGAATGATATTGGACCACGTGATTAAGTCAGTGAATTAGGCCAAGTTTTTATATATAAATAGCATTACACTTTCACTAATATTTATTTGGACTTAACTCATCGTAATCATTGTAATTATTGAATTGGTAGTAAGTCTAAAAAAATATTGGAATATACTATTAATCCTATAACTATGAATGATTATGTCTGTAATTTAGATCCACATACCATTGTTCTAATGCCTTTGAACTTACTAAACCAATTGAATAAATTGATCTAATTGTTTTTCATATAGTATTGTTCGATTGTACCTTTTATTACCAACCTTATTAGCTAACAGGTTGTTAGTTCCCCAATAGAATTAAACACAATGAAAAATTGGGTTTTACACACATTTACTTCTAATGGAATAACTGCAAAACTAAACTGCTGGTTTTTTTTTTTTTTTGTTACATGATTATGCCGACTATTATCTTGAACTCAACGGCAGCCCACCGAAACTAAACTACTTGCGTATGTGTAGTTAGTCATATAACCACGAGATTAAAGGACGTGTGATTAATAAGGATGGTTATGCATCATTAAACCAAAAAAGAACAAGTTCTTAGAATAACAATAAATACATAATTTACAGAACATTAACAGCAAACACACTATAGCTTCCCTAACCTAAACAGAAAGTCAGAAACAAAGTAACTAGATCTTGAAACTAAAAACCCCAAACAAAGACAACCCAAAAAAAAAAATTACACACATGACAGTAGATGATGCACGGAGGACTGACTACTACACATATCTAAAAAATGGTGGCAGAGTACACGAGGATCCCATTTAGGAGGGTCAGATTTACACAATCAGAACAACGTCGACTGCTACATGTCCCTAACTTCAAATTCATTTCGGTTCTTAACAACAATATCATACATGTGCATGGACTTGAACTTGCTGAAGTCCTTGGGGAGAGATATGAGATGAACTGTGGACCTCTTGTGGAACTGAAGGAGGTCAGGATCATCATAGTACCTCTCCCACCCCAGGGATGAAAGCTTCCTTTCCAGAACTGAATAGGATGTAATCACTTCATTACTGCATACATGGACTAACACTTTACGACGACCGTTCGAACCCTGGCACTCAGCTCCCGGGTTCTCGACGAGTCGAACAACGCCATTCTTGAACACCCAAACACCAGACATTTCTGATGGACCTGCAGAGAAAGGACAAGAGAGAATGAGAGAGTTAGTGCTGTAAGGTGGTATGTGAGCTTGAAGATGAATTTAGGGGAGGGAATGAGGGGATATATATAGCTGTAGCTGTGGAATATAATATTAATATAGGGTAGTTATATATATATATACAAACTTGGAGAAATATGGCCATTCAAGTATACATTTTCTGTCATTTTGGCTCCCATTTTTTCATTTTGTCACTGCAAACTCTCAACTTTTTCATTTCTGCCCCTTTGGTCTAAGCAAAAATTATGGGTTAAATTAATCAATAAAAGTGATTATGTGTGTGTCACGTGATAACATTTGAAGGGTTTCTTTGATCCCTCAAATTTCGTTGGAAACCAAAGGGAAACAAAAAAAAACTTGTAAGTTTATTAAGGTATGTTTGGGTATAAGTGTAGCTAATTATGTGGGGAGCCACCTAGGGCAAGTCTGAGGATACAAACAAGGTCAGGATGTTTGAGACACACTCAACCTTATTTTTGTGGGGGGGCATAATCGGATTGAGGGGAATCCAATTTCTTTATCCAAGTGTGTTGAACCCCACCATTAGAATCTTTGTTTGAAGAGAGAGAGAGAGAGAGAGAGAGAGAGAGAGAGAGAGAGAGAGAGAGATTGGAGACTCATAGACTTTTCTAGAAATAGGCAAATAGAAAATGACTCATACAATACATTGTCACGGATCATAATCGTATTCGTATCATGAGCAAAAGAGATTGGATGTTGATGAAAAAAACATATGTACTTTCTTCTCACCATGAAAATTGGACAAAAAGAATTCATATATTACCTTCTAGCATGATGAATGCTGGAAATAAGGTCATGCAACCTCATATGTGTAAGCGTGATTGGGAGGAATACTCGGGTGGTCTAAGAAGTCCAGATACCTTCTAGTTAATAAAAAGAAAGAAAAAAAAATGACTTCAATGCATATGTTAACTCCACAAGTATACACACAACCCTCCCTCCACATTCTTGTATATATCTGTATTTTTTTTTTGGTTCTACATTTAAGGGTATCCGATGTGCATCTCAATTAATCATTTTTCCGATCTGGTTAAAAGCAGGTCATCCACGCCGAGGTTAGGATATTCATAAAGAATAAATTTCACATAAACTGGCCTCAAGAAATTGTCAAGATTCAAATTCATGATGTCTGAAGTCATAGCTCGTATATATATTAGTATACTTGGAAAAGTAGAGTATTGGGAAAGAAAGAAGCAAAAATACAGATGAACTGTGATGGAATCGAATTGCTATACCTGGAAAGTGTAGATGATGATAGTGAAAAATTTGTGAACGGTGGTGTTGGAAATTCAAGAACTTTCTGGCCGGCGGGACCAAAAAGAAAGGGATTCCAAATCCCACTTGGTGTGGATGGCCAATGTGAGGTTCTCATGATACTACTCATTTGCCTACCTGTTGTTGACTACATTCACTTCATTTGTTCATTTCATTCTTCGACGACATGAGCTTCGAATCTTTCAATATGAATAATCGACATAAAATTTTGAGTTGAGTTTTGTTAAATTACGTTGTAAAATAAATACATTTCCGGCCCACGTGAACCCGATTTTTAGTGTTTTTTTTTCTATCCCTTTGGGAGGAAAAATATGTAAGTAGATTAGGTAAAAAGTTAGAAGAGATGGATTGATTTGAAAGGCACTGGAAAATTCAAAATAGCCCATTTCCACTCCAATTTGGTGCTTCTTGCATTGTTTTTTGGAATTGTCGACAAGAAAAGAAGTCAAGGACACACAAAAAGTTGAGAACAGCTATAACTAACTTTATCATTTTTCCTTCAATTATTTTTCCCATTACTTTGGTGAGTGTTGAATCAATAGTGTGCCTCCAAGTCCTACTATTATGTATTAATCGAGATGTGCAAGACAACTTACATATGGGGTTCGAGAGCCAAACCTCGTCAAAGATAAATTATATTTCTATTTTTAATTCTTACACAATAATGAAACTCGGTATCTTGATGATCAACTCTAGATAGTGTGCCAAGGTCTACATTGTACTTTTATTATGTTTATGGTTAAGATACTAGATAGTATCTTAACCAGAGTCATCAGAATTCACTAAATTTATGACGACTCACGATCTGAGTACATTGATCCTAAAAATGGCGGGTTCGTAATTTAGATCATCAAAATGGACAATTCAGAATTGTATACATAGTACAAATATAAAATACATATTAATTAACTACGTGTGTATAAATTTATAATTATATATTATTTAGATAATAGAAATCAAGTACAAATATATGGATACTCTATCATATAAAATTTTGTATAGTGGTAAAAATGATTTAGATAAAAGTTCTAAAATAAATTACGTCCCAAAATACCGTACTAGTTAAGTCTACCCTCGTCATATCGTATACCTAAGAAAGTGTCTTACCGTGTAATTAAGAAGTGAAGTCACAAACTAGAAAAGGGGAAGGAAAGTGGAAGTTGAATACGAATTTGGCAGACTTCGTACGAAAAGGTGACACTGTATGCAATGTATAGACATTGAGCAACAACTTTGAAAGCTTGTAAAGGAACATTTACGAACAGATATGCATTTGTGTAGGCCTTTAAGGCATACACTTTCTCTTTAATCAGCTGCATGGTCTCATCCCTGCTAGAACATGTTACTCCCTCCTCCTGAAGTATGGTCCTATGTGACCGCACCGATCCCGACCAAACCTCTAGCACTACCAGGACAAAGATTTTGTTTTGGACCCAACTAGCATCTTCTCCATAACTCAACCTAATCTGTTTGGACCACCTTGTGCATTTCATTGCACTGTGAAAAGTATTTGCATCGAATACTTGTTGTATTGTAACTAAATTTCATACTCAACTCGATTGATTCTTGTTCTAGTTGTTGGGGGTCGCCTGAGTTGTTGAACATAGTTACATGTCTAATTGGCGCGTCTATTAGGGTTTTTTTTTCCTTTAAAGCCACATACCTAATTTTGTACTACCACCATTAAAAAGAAGGGAAAGTTTCCACCGGTTAAACTGTAAACTATAACTCCCTTTGTTGTTTGTTTTCAATCTTGAGTACGAATTTATGCATACTTCTTCATTTTTTCATTTAACATGTATCTAGAATCCGCACAAATACCTCCGGAATGAGAATAAGATTTCATTTTCAAGCATTTGAAAAACATGGAACTAGCAAATAAAGCATATCGGTTTGATCATTCAAGTGAGCATAAGAAGTTATTTTTCGTTGAAATCACTTCCAACCGCCCCCAAAGTACAATTTGCATACGAAACGAATTTTCGATTTTGTTACAAAAATAGTGAGAGTGTTTGAGACATTGAGGTGGCAACTCTATGGCCAAGTTAAAGATCTTTGATTCTCTATATCCCAACATGTACCCCCAGCATGCCACATCAGCTTTTTTTTCTTTATTTTCTTCATGCTTCCATGTTCATGCAAAGTTTTATCCAGGGAACATTTTGAGCCCCTACACATCCACCTTTTCCAACATGCTTTGCTTTAAACCTAGTGAGAATCAAAGACGGACTAGGCTCCACAGAAAATATAAACCCTCTCATCCATCAACATAAGCTACAAGCCCATGTGATCACATCTTAGAAAAGCCAAATCCTAAGTCCTACATCTAATCAAACAAGATATTTGTGCACTACTCCTTCAAGATGCATATTCCTTTCCATATAGACCTCATCTTGTTTTTAGAAAAAGTGATGATCCATCTCAATCACCAAAAGGATTGTTGGTGTCCTCTTGAATGGTACATTCTTGCAATGGCCTAATGAACGGGGCCGGAATTCGCGGAGAAGAATGTTTCGATTTGAAATTAAAGCATTTTCTGCAAATTACATGTTCGATCACTTATGTATTATTTGAGATATTTCCAAGAATATGGATGATTGAGAATATATATATATATATATATATATATATATATATAAGATAAGGATTAGAATTCTAAACTTATATTATAAAGCTTGATTCCAATTTTATCTTTTTGAGTGCTAAAATGGAACCACTAGGCTGCAAGACCCTTTGTGATTTTCCTATTGTGGTGATTGCAAATGAAATGAAATTTCTATAGGTGAGCTTTTAAACAACATATATTTGGTTTAGCAAATTTTACGCTCGTTGATGTAACCCTGCTTCTTTATTCGGGTTTGAGACCAGCTGTGCACAAGAGTAAAGTGAACTTCTAGGCAACCATCTATCTTAATCAAAGAATGGTATCTTTCATTTGTTATGGCCCTTTTGTAATTCTCCAAAGGTATTGGTTTGCAAATCAAATGAAAATTCTACAAGTGAGCTTCTAAACAAACCATCTATCTTAATCAAAGAATGGTACCTTTCAATTAACTAATGATGGACCCTCATGAATTAATTCTCTATTATAAAATAGTTAATTAAGTATACCATATACCCTTCATTGGGTATGCAAAAAGTGAGTACTTTCCAAAGGTATTCTTACAAAAATCAATTGGAATTTTTCTTCCAAAGCTAGTGAAAAGTGAGGTGGTTGTTTTGCTATAAAAGGAGTAAGCTAGAATCAAAGCAATAAAAGAATGATTTGGTAATCTATCATTAGGTTTATGCTCAACTTTGTTGGTAATCTACCATTATGTAATTAGACCAATGACAAAGGTTTTGAGAATAAAGCAGCCGTAAGCAATAGGAATAAAGCATCAATTCCCCCTTAAAAGAACAATTAAGGGAATTTTTGGGATTGTATTTGATAATTCTTAGATAATGACCAGATGAATATTGCTTTACAATTAAACGAAAAGATACGAATTAGCAAACATAAAACTTACGTAGTGCAACGATTGTTAGTTCTTTTTGAATGGAATGTGATACTGTTTTCATTGATAATCTTTTCTTTTTTTTCCTTTTGACGAGGTGATATATATCAATGGGAGGATAAATTTAAATGTTTATCTTCTTCCAAGCTATATACTTTCTTTTAAATGCTTTATCTTTATTCTCAAAGTCTTTCATTGGCAACATATGGTCTATATATTATAACTCTTGTGTCAATTAAGCCTCTTATTTTTTTTTTTGTGTCGATTGAGCCATTGAACTGTCTAATTGTGTCGATTGAGCCTCTGAACTCTCTAATTGTGTTAATTGAATCCTTCTGTCTACCTCCGTTAGATATTTTAATGGAAGTGGCGAAGTGTGTCACTCGCGTGATACAAATGAGTTAGAGTAAATTACACATATGCCTTAAACTATGACTCTTATGTTAATTAAGTTCTTGAATTTTTATTTTTGTTTTTGTGTGTCAATTGAGCTAATTGACTCTCTAATTGTGTCAATTGAGTCTTTCTGTCTTTTTGTGTCGTATGGTCATATGAGTCACACTCTAACGGAGGCAGATAGAAGGGTTCAATTGACATAATTAGAAAGTTCATAGACTCAATTATTAAAAAAAAATTAGTAGTTTAATTAACACAAAGAGTCATAATAATTTAAGGGTTATATGTATGATTTACTCTTAAAAGAACGGTGAGAAGATAGATAGTCTAGCAAAAAACAGAATGTGACAAGATAAATGCATCATAGTGACAACATGAAGGCTTTGTAGGCAAGGCAAGGTTCTATAATGAAATGTTTAAATGCTTTTTTGTTTTACAACCAGCTAACGACTCAAACATGACCTGACACACATTTAAATAATCATGTCAAATGTCTAATCTATTTTTCAAGTGAATCCATTTGATCATTGATAACGGTATTTTGGTAGATAAAAATCCACCAAACCCCCTATAATGACAAAAATTGCTAAAGAAGTCCTCTCTTGTTTTACAAACCTTCATGTCAATATCAGATAAAAAAAAATTAAATAAGTAAGATATTTTATTCATACAAAAACTAATTAAATGTAATTTTATCAAATTCAAATTATTCGTGTTTAATAGTAACATGACTAATTTTATATATTTCATGTTTATGTAATATTATTAATATATCGTGTTAAAAATTATCACCCCTTAATCGGTGTAAAACCCGTCGGCCCCAAGCATTTTGTTTTGAGTCTCATCACGCCTTAAAATGTGGTGGCTTTGATTCGAGCCCATCTTAAAGCTAAGCAAAGACCCTAATTGCTAAGGAGTAATGATGCAAGTGGCCATTGGGCTGTAAGGCTGGTCAGACACTATTATTCTAGGCCCGACAAGGTTTTTTTTTTTTGTTGAACAGACAAGGTTGAAACGTGCAACTTTAAAGTCAAAGTCTAACATCTAACAGTGGGTATTGGTGTTAAATGAATCGAGATTGTGCAAGTTTTAATGTGGTCAGATTCAGTTCGTAATTTTTAAGGTCTTTTCAAACTCGGGGCAGATGAAGAACTTAAAATTTTATTTATACTTAACTCATTTAAAAAACAATTGTTTGGGCTCAGTTCATCTAAACTCATTTATTATTAATGTGAATTCGAATCTAACTTTAGGCTCAAATTCACGTGAGTCAATGGGTCATGAGTGTATTATTGACAGATAACATACTGCTGGAAGAAGTATATATAAATTGAATACCTTTAAAAAAAAAATACCAAACTTATATGATTCAATTGAATAGCTCAGGCTCGGCTCGTATTAAAACGAGCCTAAAATTATGTTTCATATTCGACTTGTATAAAAAATGAGTCAAAAAATTATCTGAGCGCTCCGACAGTGGGGGCAGTGGCCAGCCTGCGACAACCTTTTGGTGGATTTTTTTGGCAGATGAAATAGTTATGTTTATATTGAGTTAATAAGGCCGTAATAACAAGAAGCGCATCTGGTGTAGTGGTATCATAGTACCCTCCCACGGTACTGACCGGGGTTCGATTCCCCGGATGCGCATGAAGTCTTCTTGGTTTAGTTGTTTTTTTTGATTCAAAGCTCTTTTTTTTACTCAATGACGTCATTATGTTTGAGTTGTCACTTGTTAAAAAAGAAAGACTTAAATTTGCATTTACAAGTATCACATGTCGACGTCAACTACACAACTTTTTTTCTTGTCATTCCAATCTAAGTTTAGGTGGTTCAACCCCTCGTCTTAGAAAGAGTATATGAACTAAGGATGTAAAAGCCAGCTCTTAACCTCCAAGGAAGGAAGAACTCAAATAGGAACAAGAACGAATTATAAAATCAGACGTCTTAAATTTAAATCTTAACAATCACTTGAGATTAAACCAAAAATGATTTATCCCTCGTGAATACCCTAATCCCGTTGTAAATGCCAAATATATTTCGTGTGCCTACCACTCGAATCAAACTGGTGTATAAGCCATTTCATTTCATAATAACAACATATAAGGTTACTATGCTATGAATAATGAATTAGACTTATAAAGAACCACCTTTCTCTTCTCTAGTTAGGAAAGCTAAGAAAATATATGCGTAGAAGTTTTGAGTCATGAACTCCACTGCAGAGTAGGAATGAGAGAAGACTAAATCAAGACCAAGACACTTGTTTCAGTTCCTGTTAAAGCATCTTGGTCTTCAATTACTCTTCTTTCATCTCATCCTATGATCCACTGAGAAAAGCCACACAACAAGGAGATATAGACATGACAGGCCATATTTGTACAAGAGACTCAGGTAGGAAAGCATGACAGCATGTAAGGCTTGATGTTTATGTAGAAGCTTAAACCTACTGATTTCATAGCAAAAGTAAAACAAAACAAAAACAAGCGAACAAGAGTTTCTCAGCAGCCACCCATCCCTTCGCCACCTCAAAATACTCTAAACTCAAAACCATGAACCTTAAACCTTTAATAAACCGACTCTGTGAGCATATATGAGACTTGCATACTAACTATAGGGATAAAGGTTTCTGTAATCTGCTAAGTATACAAAATTACATTCCAATATCAGCAGCTACAAGCCCTGAAATCTGCAAAATATGAAACAAAACCCCCATAATTTGTTTCCCTGGAAATGGACTTTGGCATTACCATATTCTTCATGCTACCACAACTATCGACAACGTGGCATGATGTATTTCATCTGTGACCTGTAATTTTCTTGCAGAGACCTAGCAAAAGTAACACCTGAACTGTATGGTCACTGTGTTCTACTTACAACAAACAAAACTAATTGAACATCATGAACAAACACTTTAGTCCTCTTTTGTTGCCAAAAATTACTCTTTCATCTTTTATATAAGGGCATGTTTTGTAGATAAGCCTTACTTCAGAGGTGCCATTTGAGGAGTTGGTCACTATTTCACTCGAATTCATTGATCCTCATGTTTTCATTTTCCTTAAAACTCCAACCACCTTTGTTTTGAGGTATCTGTGCACTTTGGGTATTCTTTACGGCAAAAGTAAAGGCAGGAAGAAAGAATAAAAAGAAAAAGAAAATATCTTAGTTCTCCTAAAAAATTGAACAAACACAGGAACAGAACAAGTATGCAACCAGTTTTATAGCATCCGATTAAACTTCAGAAATCCACGATTTATTTTCATTTTATTATAAAGGCAGTCGAAGCCATACTAGGCCATATATCGTGGAAAAGAGTAAATTGAAACAGTACCCCAGCCGACTGCAGAAAAACCTATGTTAAGAAATTAAAGGAAATAAATTATGAGTAAATAAGATATCAAATAACAAATTAACATCACTCTGAACTACTTTAGTGCCTGAACAATCACAGCATAGACGAACAAGAGACAAATAGCAAAGAACTTACAAGCTCCTAATTTACCAATTACAACATTACGAAGGATTAAGATGACATCATTTGTTATAAGTAAACTCCAATGCCTCAGTAGTCAGTAGTACTCATCAAAAATCCCAAAACCTCACCATTCACCCATATCATATTAATAATCACATTTCATGTCAGTATAGCAGTTCAATGCGAATGCCATATACTCAACAATACTGTTTAGTAAAAAATAACCAACACTCACTCACACCAAACCAAAAGTTTCCCACTTTTAAGAACTTCACGCTGCAGGCATACATTAGATATTTATACACATAGATTTCCAAATTTTGAACGACTCAACCGTGCATCCTTCAAATCCAATACAAATGAACTCTTGTTCATAGCAAAAAACACCTCAAAACCTGCATGTTGACATCGAAATGCAACCCAATTCATATCTATAGTCGAGTAAATATTGCAGCAAAGAGGTATTAAGAGAAAAACAGGCATTTATGCAAATTATCACATTCATACATCAAGCAATCAATCAGAATTCCACAAATCAAAACATATAATGACCGGCCAAAACCCAGTTACAAAGCCCCAGATTAATTCCCAGGCCAACTCCAACCTACTCACCAAAATTTCCCACAACTGCTGACCCTTCAATCAAAATTCAAAGCTCATCCTCCATTCTCAGATACTCCCCAATATCCGCCTGGTGCAGCACTACAATCCCATTGGGATCCATCTTCCTACAATCCTGCGTAGACTTCGCCGCAATTCCGAACCCCAACGGCACATCCGCCATGGAAAACACCACCACCCCATCACCAGACACAATATTCTCAGTAATCCTCCCCAAACCACCTAAACAAAAATACAAAATAACCATGAAAAAGATAGTTCACAACCCAAACAAAGCAACATATCCACACAAAAAAATACCAAATTAGAAATTAAGATAAAAGAAATTTCCTAATCAACCCACCTTTTAAAACATGGTTTCCATACAAAAAGGACATCTCTGAAGTGGGTTTTAGCCAGACTTTGTGTTTGGCATTGGCAGCCAAAAGATTCAAACACTGTATAGTCAAATGAAAGCTACCACCTTTAGTGAATTTCCCAATGCTTGTGCCCAAAGAGACCAACTTGTCTCGTTTGATGTTTGTGGCTCGCTTGACTAGAGATTCGCTCACATAGTGGACTCTGTTTTTCTGCAAACGAAAGCAATAGCGACCTGGGTTTGTTTCAGGGCCTTCGTGAGATGGGTTTTCAACGATGTTCTTGAGGTTGTTGCCTGTGAATTTGAAAAGCTTTTCGAAGACTTGGGTGGTCTCGTTCTCGTCCAGAGGCCGCATCGTTTGTTTTCTCTCTCTCACGCCCACTCTGGCGCTTCTCTCTTTCTAAATTCCAGCTAGGGTTTTCGGTGTGTCTTTCGTCTTCTCTCTCTCTTGACCAGTTGGACTTTCTTTTCTCCGGGCTGTAGCTGGAATCTCAGGATCAATGGCCCGGCCCATAAATGGATCAACAGATCGGGTCAGAATTGACTATCCAATCTTTTACACTTTAGGGAAAATTGGAAAATTATTCTCACCACAATCCCTAGATTTTGTAGATATAGCATTCACTGATTTTACATTTTCAACCATAAAATAACTATTTCAATCACATAAACCCTACCACATGAGTTGTAAGTTGTAGCTTAGGAAATAGGGAGATGGATATGGGACACGAGTACTATATAATACGGATAGAATAATATGCCAAAATTGAAAAATTAGAACACAGATATAACCAAATTAAATCAAATCAAACCAAACTAAGTTTTATATCCCAATCATTTGGTGTCGACTATATGAATCCGTTTTCACCATTTATTTCGATCATGCACTATACGTTTATTTAAGTTACATATTTTCTTATTATTTTTTTAATGTTAATTTAGATTTACTTCTACTTTTAATACCATTAAGAGATATTATCTCACTTTTTTCAAATCAGTGCCTCTATCGACCTCCGTTGAACATGACCAAACCATCTTAATCTATTTTTTTTATAACTTATCCTCAATTGGAACTACTCATACCATTTCTCTAATACGATCATTTCTTATTCTATCCTTTCTAGTTTTTCCATACATTCACCGTGAGCATTCTCATTTACGCTACACTCATTTTGTCACTAATTTGTTTCCTAGTTGCCTAACATTTTGTCCCATACAACATTGTTGTTCTTATAGTTGTTCGATAAAACTTACTTTTCAATTTTATTGATATCCTCCTATCTCATAATATGCTAGAGGTTTTCATCCACTTAAGCCAACCGGCGTTGATTCTTTGAGTTACATCATCTTTAATCTCTCCATCATTTTTAATGATCAATTATAGATAACTAAATTGTTTACTTGTTAGTATTTCTTTATTTTCAATCTTAACTTTTTCGCTACGTCTACTTTTTTTATTATTAAAATTGTATTACATATATTTAATCTTACTCCTACTTATTTAAACCATTTTGATTCGAGTGTCTCTCTCAACAAATTTTTAACTTATTACTAACGTGAAAAATTTTGAGTTATAATTTTAATTTATTTATTTTATATGCTTTTCAATGTTTATTTGTGCAACGAAGTTTTTAGTTGTAGTTTTTGTGCTATTTATTATTTAGGAACATGACACTTTGGGAGTGAATACAAAAATAACAAGTGTATATTTGAGAGATAATTGATAAATTGAATATCATAGCCTATTTAGTTTGAAGTATTCCTACAAAAAAAAACTTTATAATTGTAAGAAAGTCTCTTCAGCTTCTATACCAAAAACATGTAAAAGATAGCATAATTTTTAAAAAAGCAAATGCAAGATTACAAAAATAAAGAGAAAAATAAAACATGAAAAGTCTTGATGAAATATTGTTTAAAGTGTTATCATAATAAAATGGACCACAATATCCACTTAACTTCAAACCAAATTATCGCAATAAAGAATTAAAATAATTGAAATATTGTCTAAGTTTATCATAACAGTGTATAGAAATAGAAGTGAAACCAAGTTTTAAAACATATAAGAAATTTGATTTTGAAGTTCTCAAAAAAACTAACATGGAGGGGGTGCAAAGAAAAATAACAATGGGTTATGTGGTCAGCCTTATTGGGCAACCAATTTCAACCTCAATTTTTTTAAAATATATTATATGTATACTTATATTTATATTTTTTAAAAATTATACATTTTTGTACTTGTGTCCACTCTATAATTTTCTTATTTCAATTGTTTAGTATTTTTTATTGTATTAAGGCTTTTTTTTTCAGATGATTTTAATTTTATTATTTTTGAATTTTTACAAGTAGAAGTTATTGCAAATAACTTTCATTTGACTTTTATTATTTATACGAGAAATCGTCTCTATTTCTATTCAAGTATTGATTATATATTTATTATGTGACAATTGATTTTTTATTTTTTTACTATGTTTAGCTTTTGAAATTTAGTTTAGTAGTTTTACTATACTAATATCTCAGTGATAATGCTTGAAAGTTTGAAACATTGTTTATTGAATGAATTTAATGAATTGGTAATGAATAATTGATATTTTTTAATTACAAAAATGATAATTAGCTTCACTTTTTTACAAGGGTGATAATGAGTCATTTTTTTTATACATATACAATATATTTTCTTTTGGCCATTTCTATGTTAAATGGATTTTATGTATAAAAAAAAGTATCAAATATGATATAATAAATATAATATATATTATATAGTGTGATTGGTTAGAAGGAAAAAAAATTAGAATGCGTAATTAAAGTGTCCACCCCAAACAAAATTCTTGGCTCCGCCCTTGCATATATTTGGTAAATATTGATTATTAATCGGTAAACAATCATTTTTTTTTAGAACTTTCCAAAAACTACTAATTAAACTAATTTTAAAAAGAGTATCTAGTGGCAATACTTAGCTAATACTCTATGAAATTTACAATTATTATGGTCTTCACTGTAAGATTTGGCGTCTAGTACTCAATGATTATATAAATTTACAACTATCATGGTCATATATTGATTGATGTTTAGAATATTTTTACAACCACCTTAACAGTGATTGTGAGAATTATTTTTAGCATTTCAAATGTAGAAAATAGGCAATGAAATCTAAGCAACTTTTGCTTTCACCGTAAGTTTTGACGTCATTGAAGTCGACATGAGGAGGCAACTTAGTGAAGTCGACATGAGGAGGCTACTTAGTGAAGTCGATGTGTCCTATCGGAGGAGGCAGCATAGTGTTTACATAGTGGGTTATTTCAAAGAGGACGGTTTTGGCCAGATACCTCAACTAAACAACAAGACAAAGAATCACAATGAAATGGTTGAGTTCATTCCCATTTGGTCACTGATACCAGATGCCAAGAAAAGATCACTAAATTCTTCATGTGTGTATTAATCAATCGCTCAAGGAAGTAATACTTTAACATCTGTGATACAAAAAAAATTACATTAACACTATGTCTATACTTTATATGTTATACTTTATAGAGGGTCATTATTGGTACTATTACACTATGTCTATACTTTTTATGTTATATCACTCACAAAAGCATTACCTTATTGCGAATCAATTTGTGACGCATTCTATCTTCTTCCTTATGGTTACCAATAATCACAAATAATTTCTTTAAACCCTTCCTTGATCATGATCTCCTTAAAAAATAACCCAAAAGAATGCCATCCAAGCCAATAAGTAGAACATATAGAACAAAAGCCCCAGTACTACTACATCTATGCCTCAAAAGTTCTTGCACTAAAACATTGAAACATAACATTGTACAACTAACTTGTATAATGCATAACAGGGTCACAAAAAAAATAAGGGCTGATAAATTATAAGCTCTCCTAGTAGCCTCTAAAAAAATGGATGTAAGAATTGGACTTGCCAAACTAAAATAGACTACAAAACAAAAACAAGAAAATAAACAAATTATTGAATCAATACCTGTTGAAACGATGTCAATGGTTTCACTATTCATACACACAGTTATTGTGCTTGGGGGAAGGGGGAGGAAGGAGTTGGAGAAGTGTACTGAGTAACACAGGTCCACAAGTGTTTTTAAGTGAGACAACACATGAGTTCCTTGCTTTATTTAGCACCTGTCTGTGAAGGAAGATAGAATACGAAAAGGCCTAAATTGTTTCAAATTTCAATTTGTAGTTGATATTGAATGTGAATGTAAGCATTAATGTACAAAATATCTTGACTTTAAAACAATTGTCTATTTGTCTCTTCATCAGTTAAAAGCAAGGAACAAAAGGAAATCAAAAGTAGTAGAATGTGCCTTTTAGGTATTCAAATGTTTTGCAAGAAGATGAAAGGGTGCTCTGTTCAGCATTATTGCATTAAATAGTATTCATTTAGTATAGATTGAAGACCTATCTGGCATTGTACAAAACTATGAGGATAATTATGGAAAAAAATGTTCACTTTAGCAACCTTTCAGAAGTAGTATAGATATAGATTAACCCCCCGTCGAGTTTCATTTACTAATACAATATAATCTACAAATAGCATATACCGTAGGACACCATCTTGAATGTTGTGTTATTAAAACTGGACTGGACCAGACAGTTCGACCAGTTGGACCTTGAACCAGTATCTAAAACAATCCGACTCTCTAGTTAGACCGCATAAGGAAGGAAACCGCTTGGGAAACGATGAACCGGCGGGTTTTGAATCAAACCTGTGAACCGGACGATTTGGAAAAACCGGCCGGTTGGAATTTCAAGTGCATATGGAAAAAAAAAACTTTGTTTTGGGTCATTTGCACTAAATCCATCGCAGATCCCATTCCCTTTTCACACTTCAGACAACCAGCCACCACTCACTCTCAGCGATCAGCGATTAGTCACCAGCGATCAGCGATTAGTCACCAGCTACCAGCCACCACTCAGGTGATCAGCCACTAGCCACCAACTAGTCTCTATTTTTCAACCACTCTGTCTAGTTCTTCTATGACTTTTTGAATGGTCCGGGGTTGATTTATCATCTCTATTCTTCGTCTCCTCGCAAGGCTTGAACCATTGATATTATGTGCTGAAGCTACAAACCACCTGATTGATCAAACCCTTGAAATGGATTAATTGAAGATTGAAAGTTGTGTAATTATGAAAGAGAGGGTATGTGCAAGGTGTTGTTCAAGCTGCTCCTGTTTTATGATGCAAACATAAATGCACAGTCAATGCAGGGTTAAAAAGTAAGTAATTATCAAACACACCACCAAATTGAATAAAATCTCTAAATTAGGAATTTATAATATTATTTTGTGGATTTTATTTTTATTGTGATTGTGGATTTTATTGTTGGTACGAAAAAATGTATGTATTGTGAATATATTTTATATTTTTTGGCTAAATTATTATATTTTATATTTTTTTATTATATGACCGATCTGACCAATTGAATCACCGATTGAACCAATGAACCATTGTCGGTTCAATGTCCGGTCCGGTTCTGATAACTTTGCTTGAATGTGTTTAGTGAGTTCATCCATAATTAGGGTGAATAAGTATGAATTTAGGGCCGATCCTTGGTGTAATGCCACCATGATTGAAAATTCTTTACTTTCTCCCACAAAAAATCTAATTGTAGTCATAGTCTTATCATACATGTCTTTTATCACCTTTTTTTTTTTTGAAAGTAAGGCTATTCGGAGATTTCATTATGTAGTGAGCTGCTATATTAAGAGCTCTTGACTTGTGTAAAAATCTAAAATTTAGAATTTTAGCAAAGTGCCTAATGTCACTAACAAAAGCACTCATTTCCCATGGAGGAGTGTCTTCGTTTGAGCTCAACTTAATTATCTCCATATTATCACTTTCGATGGTCGCCTGTTGGAGCTTAGAAATGTTGGGATTTAACAACAATTTAAATTCACTAACAAACATACACAATCGAAAAACAAATCAAAAATATAAAACAATAAGAAACAAGAAAGAACAAGACACAGATTTTACGTAGTTCGATAATTTGCCTACGTCCACGAAACTGCAGGGATTTCACTATTGAGAGAGTTGAATACAGAGAGCGGTTGTACAATACACCATATTAACCCTAATCACCAAAATAACGGGTTTTATATGTCCTAAGCACTGGACTATATAACGGGCCCAAAAATTTTTCTCAGGAGCGTTGCCCCCGAACCCCTACAAGGCTTGTCCATGAGCGCTACGGTTTGGGCCTATTGGCCCAAATCTTCGCTCCATGGGCTAAGCCTCAGAAAATTTTCATTAAAAAATCACACAACATTACTTCGAGTTGGATCATCATCCAGATCACATATACAAACTAGACTTCACAAAAAAATCAACAAGAAACTAATGCGAGGAGACATGCTTCTCTAATAGCAGCTACTTCAGAGAACAGACTGGAGACCGCAAGAATTCGTTTTGCTATACCCTCCATCAATATCTCATTTGTGCGCCCCTTAGGATCACCCCTATAGCAGCTTCTCTTTTCTTAAAAGCTCCATCACAACTCAGTTTAACAACTTGGTTTTGGCTTGGGTGTTGTTCTTGTTGATGATGCACTTCGTCCTGTTGACCCCCTTGCCTGCCCTTATCAATAGAGATCACCTCGCTCCACAGTTTCTGAGGTCTCATCAAAGTGGCCAATGCGTTGGGATCTTCTTGCTTAAACACAAATTGGTTTCGAGAGTTTCAAATCACCCATGCAATCGCTGCCACTCTCCCCATAATCTCAAGCTATTGGGAGATGTCCTTGAGAACACCAAGCAAAGGCGAGGCCCACCGTAAAACCGTTAATATATCTATTCGTTACTCATTTTTTCTCGAACACCCTCCATATTATATTTTTAGGTATTTTATTATACACCTTTTCTAGATCTATAAATACCATATAAAGATTTTTATTCTTCTCCCTATACTTTTCTGAGTATCCTCAATAAATAATATATAATAATATATTATAGGACACGGATATGCATATAATAATATATATTTTATATTTTTATTACTATTTCATAACTTCGTAATAATAATTTCTAATAAATTTTTTAACAATAATACAAAAGATTAGTAATTTTTAGTTTAAAGAAAGTAATGATCATCTCATTATGGTATATTCATAAAATAAAGTGACTAATTAAGAAATCAAAACCAATATTTAAATAGTTAGTTTGATTAAAAATTCTTGTTCCCAATAGATTTGTTGTAAATAACACATTTTATGCGCTTTTAATATGTAATAATAGATAAGATACTTATGAAACACCCATTTCTCTTCAAGTTGTATGACATGTTTTTTTATGTGTTGCATTAAATGTGACTTTAAGAGGAAAAGATAGAGATTAAACTAAGAGTAATACTATACAATCCAAATAAAATTCAAAAAATTACAATTTACATGCATATCATCTATTTGATTAGTGGGTCCTATCTACTTTGTCGGTGGAATCCACTCACCCAACACTCATCAAATAGATGAATATGTATTTGAATTACACTTTTTAAATTTTATTTAGGTTATATAGTATTTTCCTAAAACTAAAAAATATATGTATGCAATTTTATATCTAAAGCATATACATCGTGGATACATATCGGCAAAAAATTCAATTATTATACAATCGGATACTAATGATGTTTGCACTTTGTTTTTAAGTATAGGGGCAGTTTAATACAAAAATCTAAAGTGGAGGGAGGTTTTTTGCACTTGACCCTAAGTACAAGGGGATTTTTTGTATTTAACCCTAAAAAAATAGAAACCCTCAAATCTACATTAAATTTTGCATTTCCGAATAGCTTCTCATGCTTTCTAGAGCAAACATTCCTCTCAACATAATTCCAATCAAAATACAAACTAAATGCCTTCAATGTACGAAAACTAAACAGCACATTACCTCGGCTTTCTTGTTTGGGGAAGTAAACATATCATAGATTTTTAAAAGTGCAAAATATAAACGAGACGTATGTCAAGATAGAAAAAAAGTATGAATTATCATGTAATTATCTATCGTAAAGTTATCGTAATACTTAACCTTTTATTAAACAATTCGACATTTGATGTCACCTTTCAATAAGAGCTTTTGTTGATTCAATCTTAAGTCGAGGTAAAGTTATATAAATTTGGAAAGATAAGATATACATGAAACCAAGCTCAAAAGATTAATGAGTTAATTAAAAAATTCCATTTAATATATTTGTGGTTAGATTAGTTTGCCAAGTTAGACTGAATTGTATTTTATACCCTAAAAGATTTTAAACTTTTATTTTATATCCTCAAAAATTATTTTTGTTTATATTGCACGCTTAATATATTAAAAGTATTGTAATAAAATCCTTTCATTAGCTTCCATTATTCATTCTGTAAAAAAATAAAAACTCAATGACATTGAGAGAATAAACAAATGAAAGCTAACAAAATGACTATATTGTAATACTTTTAATATACTAGCAATACACGATGTGCGCTAGTAACTAAATTTAAATAATATTATGTTAATAAAATATGATAATTATATGTCTAATTAAATTAAATAATAAATTAGACATCGAATAATTAATCAATATTTTAATTATTGATTTATTCTATAAATTTTTGAGTACCTAATTTTTTATTTATTTAGGTATCTCTCCGACCTTTTTAGGCATTTGCATATTTAATTATATTGTAAAATTATTAATTTTTATTTTGTTAAATAAATTGATTAGATCGTTTATAATATTATTATATATAAAAGAATAAAAATATAACATATATTTGGTCAGAAAATTTAATATATATATATAGGACTTTAATTCTTCATATAGATATAGAAAATTGTATATAACTATACTACTAATAAATTAGTTCAAAATAATTTAGAAATCCTTATAAAAGAGTCTAAAACAAATTAAAAGTCAAATAAGTGTAAAAAATAAAAATTAGATGAAAGTATATGAGTGAGTATAATTCACTTTATAATAATAATTCGGAATAAAATAAAAAATCAAAATTTTTTTTTACATATACTGATATTGATAAATAGAATAGATTGATAGTATAATTATAAAAAAAATTAATATTTAAAGATATAAAATAAAATATTTTAATCTTCTAATGTATAAAGTACAATTCGCCTAATAGAATACAAAAACTTTGAAGGCCGTCGACTTTGATGAGGTCAAATAAGGGAACATCTGCCGGTCAAAAAGTCTTACATTCTCTTTGGTTAATTGCACATCAGTCTCTAAAACATAAAATTTACCTTATTTTGATTCTTAATGTTTCAATTGTATCATTTTTATCCACGAAATATTAAATATATTTGTATATGGTCCTTTAAATAGACAACTTTCAGATTACTAATAATTTTTTTATCATAACTTATCACGTAATACCTAAATATAGATAAAAAATAATTTTGATAACTTTTAAATAAAATTTGGGTAACTTTTGACAAAAAATGTATAATATGTGTAGCTTTTGACCAAAATTTAAATAATTCATGATCAAAACTGTGTAATTTGAGTAGTATTTGACTAAAATTTGAGTAAAAAATTGATCAATAATTATCTAAATTATTTTTTTGTCTATATTTAAGTATCACATGACAAGTTTATGATAAAAAAATCATTAAAAATTTGGACGCTAACTACTTAAGGGATCATGTAAAAATATATTCAACATTTTAGGAACTAAAATGATGCAATTAAAATATTAAGGACCAAAATAAGATAAATCACATACTTAAGAGACCTCCAGTGTAATTAACTCTACTTTATATTTTAAAAAATTTAATTTTTTACATTGTACTCTCAATATATTAAAAACTAGTAAATATCCGTGCCTGAAAACACTATATAATTCGTAAAAATTTTGCAAATATTTACCCATGCACGAATACAATGTATAACACATTTCCAACAATCAATATGATTCACTAATATTTTAAAGAACTTTGACAGAATTTCAACCTTTGAAGATAGGAAAATTAAAATCATTAATAAACATTGAAAAATTAATGCACAGGCACAATAACACGTCCTAGTTTTGATTTTTCTTTTCATCTTACCTCTAACTAAAATACCACCCCATACAAAAGTTTTTACAAAAACAGAATGTCTCCGTTATTCGGTGTCACTATTATTCTAAATACCTGATTTTCTATGAAGTAGCAAATATATTAATCTAAGTACCACTACCAAAACCCAGTTGCACCAAATACTATTCAACTTCCTAAAATCTTACAGTTGAGAAACAAAAGTTACATAAGAATAAAAATGTGTGAGAATTCTAATGAAGAAAATTTTCCAAGAGAATGCAGCATTCATTTGAAGCTTCTATGTTAGAATTCTACTTAGGATTTCGCTTGGGCTTTTTCACAACAAAGTTTGTTTGTTTATTCTTTTTTTTTCTTGGTTACCTTGCATCAGTTTTTTAATATAAAAGCATCAATAGATTAGTGAATTAAATAGTGCCACAGACATGTATTCTCAATTTTGATGCCAAAGATGTTTAAAAAAACATTACAAAACATCATATAATAGAAGTGAAGATTAAGCTTTTCCAATAAACGTAAATCTGAGCTTACCACATAACTTGATTTTTTTTTCTTCCCCCAAGATCAATGAATCAACTTCAATAATGAATGAACTAAACTAATTTCATGATCCCAAACCAAACCAATTCACTTTTTCTCAATTCAATATTGTTTTTCTCATATTCACCACTTCAAACAGAATCATTAAAAAGTAAACAACCAATCCAAACTTGAATTAATCATATTAGCAGGATCAACATTAATCCTGCTGGTCAATATCCTAGCTAATGTCCATGCGTAACACAAAATAAAGATATCCAATTAGAAAAAAAATAATAGGTAAGTGACAAAATAAATACAGTAAGATAGAATAAACCTTTATAAACTCATATTCTAACTCATGAAATAGGCTTACAAAGACCATCCAATGCAACCTTTAAAAATTGAAGTTCATGATAGAATTAGAGAAATAGGCTAGTTACCTATTTTTTACACCTATTCGTGAACTATTTGAATAGCTACAACTCATTAACCATTCATTCATTACCTTCAAACCATTTCATCCGGCCTTTAATCTCAACCTGAAATGAACTAAAAAGAACTTTAAAATTATAAACAATATTGGTTACCAATAAAATAGTCGGTTCTACTAAATTGATTCTTCAAAGCATGTTATTATGTTAACTGCTCCTTGAATTTTCTACTCCTGCAATAAAAGAATTTCAATGAAGTTAAATCCACAACTTCTTATCAAACATGACACTTTTATCACTCAGTACAAAATCAGGGAAGAATCACTTATAATAAAAGTGAGAATCACCTTCTAAAATGAACACTTAATTTAATAGCAACAACATCCGTCATTTTGATCCTATTATTTAAAACATAAAGATTGTGATGAACCAACAAAGATAGCCATTAAGCAAAAGATACCTAGTTAACAATATTTAAGTAATTAACTAAAAAAATTAGAGAAAGGAAAAGTGATAAAACATAGCAAGTAGTCGTATAATGAAAAAGCAATGAGCTGGATTTTAAAAAAATTTGGATTCATATGATGCAACTATCCAAAATTAAACTACCAACTAAAAATTCCCTTTTCACATACCTAGTGTGAAAAATGTTGCACTTATGAAGAAGCTTTGAAGGGATAGTGAACTAAGGCTGGGGATCGTGGGATTGCAATACAATCACAGGCAAAGATCACAACATCTATAATATAAAAAGACTATACAACTTAAAAAATATATTATTTACTTTTGAGATTGTTGTGTAGAGATACAAAACACATAGAGATGCAAAAATATAACAGTGAAAACACTATATAAGACACTGTGTGTGGAGTTTTTAGATCATCATAGGTGGGATTCTTGGTCTTGGAAGCTACTATTTTCACTATGTATCTTGTAAATTGACTTGCCTGTAGAATTTTTCTCACTGTTTTGTCGAGAAGCATTGTCGAAGTGACATACGCCACCATTCTCAAATTGTTTAGTATTTGCTATTCCAAGTGGAGATTTATAGGGGTTGGCATTCGGGATTCTTAAAATTGGAGAGATCTTTAAAATTGAATCCAAAAGAAGAGCAATAGATTACTAACCCAAACAATCAAATAAACCCAATAGGCATAAAAATATGAACGACTATTTTTTAATTGATTTTATTCCATCGATCAATAAACGTTAAATTTCAATTGACTCAATTCATAATATAACTAACACTCACAATTGATTCAGTTAGACCAGTGATCTATTGTCAATATTATATGAAGTACCATCTCCCATTTCAGTTACCGTAGGTGTGGAAAACTTTTTTTTTGCCCGTTCTTTCTTTGTGATAAATAGCTTGATAACTCAGTATGCAACTTAACGAACGGGCATGAAATTCAAGTTAATCTTATAAATTGAAGCTTGTTTCTTCTAAGAGCAGAATGGGTTAATAACATTAAATGTCTGTACTACATCACCAACGAGAAGGAAGTATAGATTTTTCTCTCAGTATCAAGCATTACCCAGACTGAACTTCCACTACTGTGGCAGCCACTATGGGCAATGACATGGTGTGGCAGAGGCCGTGGAGACAAAAGACATAGAGGGATAGTAAGGAGAGATGAATTAACACCCAATTTCAAAACCCTAAATTAACACCCAATTCAAAATCCTAGATTAATATATTGGGTGTGTCGTGATGTGTGTGTGTGAGTGCTCTGGGTGGGTGGGTGGGGGGACTCTATGTGTGTGTAGAGAGGGAGGTGAGAAAGAGAGGGGAGAGAGAGAGAAGAGAGCTTACCTAGGTCGGTGGGGGTGGCCGGTGCAGGTTGAGAGGGAAGAGAGAGGTCGCAAAGGAGGAGACAACAGAAAGAAAAAGAAGAAGAGAGACGTTGGGCCCTTGGGAGTTGTGGACTGTGCAAAAGTTTGGACAGGATAAGTTTTTTGTGTGGGATGCATTCTCAGCCTTTGGATTAACTTAAAAGTAGATTAAATCTGAGCCGTCCTTGTGCTTTCCCAAATGAATTAAAATTAGATTAAATTTTGAAGTAAAAATGGATTCAAATTGAATTCTATCTTATTAATATAGATGTTGCAATGTGACTCTTTTATTAATTTTTTCGTCATTGTCAATAAGTTGATTTTTGACAAAAAAAAATAACGAAAGCTAACAGAAGGATCATATTACAATATTTTACATACATTAGGGATATAATGTAAAAATTTTAAACTTCAAAAGTATAAAATGAGAAATTTGAAATCTTTTAGGGTGTAAAGTGCAATAACCCTTTTCTGCCTCTCTCGCATGTGTTTAAGACAACGAATCTCGTCTTTTCCTTACCTAAATTCCGCTCTCTGCATCCAGCCAACCAAAATCTCTCTCTCTCTCTAATCCTCTCAAATTGTCAATGGCGGCGGCTCTTCTCTTTCTCTGCACCTTCCCATAGCTCAGGTGCTTCAACACACACTCACACACACATACATAAAATGTAAATTTTGGTTTTTTTTTCTTCTATTTCATGTGATATTGAACTGTATCTAATCACTTTCCAAATTATATTTGAAACCCTAATTTTCTGGACGACTTCAGGTTGTAGTGCAGCCTGAACTGGTTTTTTTTTTTTTTGGGAGGGGGTTGGGGATGGAAGAGCCGGGGAAGCTGAAACGAGCGTTAATCGATTCTTCGGCTGGGGCATTTGCCGGAGCTGTATCTCGGATCGTAACGTCGCCCCTCGATGTTATTAAGATCAGATTTCAGGTCGATTATCTTTACTTTATTGCTCAATTGCAGTTATGGTTGAGGCTCAATATCTGTTGCTTTTATTTTGTGTTGTTGGAAAAAATATGCAATCTTAAATGTGTTATTGAATGTGTACTTTTTGTTGACTCTTGGTCATCTTTTATACACATCTTGCCTTTGTTCATGGTATATATAAAACCAGAAAGTAAGCTCACATATAGTTCCCATGTTAATGGCAGTTTCCCATGTTGACGGTGGTGCTGTGTTACTTTCCAGTTTACCTATTTAGGGATGTAATGGTAATGCCTTTAGGTGACTGTCTTCCATTGCTCGAGGGATTAGGAATTTGCCCACCGAAATACTTGGAAAAAGTAAAACAAACTTGAAATTTGCTGCACCAATGATGGGCACGAATCCCCTCTCGGGTTGGGAGGGAGGGAGGATGAAACGGATTTATACTTTATATGTTATCATGATTCACCAACAATAAAAAAATCAGTAACATTAAGCTTAAATCAGATTTTTTTTTTTTTTTGATAGGAAACAAAATAGTTTTTATTAATAAAAACAAAGTTTACATTAAAGTTGTTGGATGAGAAATCCAACCAATAAAAAGCAAACATAATTAGCCTATATATCACATGAAACTTATCACATGAAACGTGTTTTAGTGATTGCCTCTGTGCATGTGCTTGAATGGTAGGGGACTTAAAGATGTGATTTGTATACATTGACAGGTTCAACTGGAACCCACTTCTTCATGGGCCTTGCTTCGCAATGATGTGTATGGAGTATCAAAATATACTGGTATGGTGCAGGCAACCAAGGACATTTTCAGAGAGGAAGGTTTACGGGTATTGGTTACTTCATTATTAGAGGAATATGATCCATGTCTTAGACTTGTTTGACACCGACACTCTGCCGAAAATGAAGTGTTCGTGCTTCCTAGTTTGACGCCTTTTAAAACTTTGATTGTCGGGCCTACATTTCAAACATACCTTAGGAATGCATGTAGGAAGAATTTTTAGGTGCCTTATATATTCCAAATGAATAGATTTAAAACCCACTTTTTATTTTGATTAGAAAAACCCACTTTTTTTTTTTTGCCCAAATTTGCAAGACCATTTGTATGGGTATCTGCTGAACATGATCAATCAATATAGATGCGTAGTTTTGAATGTGTGTGCATATAGATTCTCTCTTTGTATAAATACCATATGAAATGATTTTCGAGATTCATACTCCTTCCAAAATAAGCCACAATTTTATAATTCATGCTTATTTTTTTAATAGGAAACAAAACTTTCATGCCATGAAATTATGAAAATGTACAGAAATGGTGGATAAAAAATCTACTCACAAGAGCAAAAAAATACAAAAATGAATGTAACAAAAAATAACTATCAACTACAAAAGGCTTTCCAATTGTATTGAAGAACTGATATTACGAAACTTGTTAGAAACGCAGCCCATAAGCGTACTCCTATCATGAATTATAAAACATGCAAGCGGGTGTTTCCAGCTCGTTACTACTTCATTTCTCTTCTGTGGTTCTTTGTTAGTTTATGACCATACAATACCACCTTCACAAGTTCTACCTTTGATTTCTAAAAAGAGAATACAGGGTCTCCATCGATAATTTTAGGCATGGCTTGCACCTTCTACAAAATATTATTTGAGCTAGTTTCTCATTACAGGGTTTTTGGCGTGGTAACGTGCCAGCACTGCTCATGGTTATGCCATATACTTCCATACAATTTACCGTGTTGCACAAATTGAAGACATTTGCAGCTGGTTCTTCCAAGGCAGGTCCGTTCAAGAACCAATATGCCCATTTTGAAAATTATAATTTTTTCCCTCTTTGGCAATGCAGTGTTATATAGGATTATAATTCACGTCACAATGACTAATCTCTCCCCGAACCCCCATCACCCAGTCCTGGTTCTGTGGTCATTCAGTTTGGCTAATTTCAATTGAGTTCAATCACATGCATTTTTGCGTGCTTGACGTTGGATTGATATTGATTAACTGCTGATCCTTCCGGATATGATGCAGTTTTGAGTTGTTTAATTGTTTGAACAAATCTTTGGAACGACTCTGGTTAGTCACGATGCCATAAGTTGCTTTTACTGAGACTTTTGGCATCCTGTATGCATTTTCTTTGTCGAGTATTTTGTCATCTAGGGGGGATTATGTGTGTTTGGTTATGGTGATGATCCATAGGATTTCTGATGTCCATTGTTGAAACGTGTGCCAGTAAAAATTCCTTTCCATGTCTTGCCTTTGGTAAAAAAAAAAGGGGGGGGGGGGAATTGAAAAATCGTGTCCTGTTAGAGATGCCAACACTTACAGTTGCTCAATACAAGGAGCATTAACCTTGGAAAAAGGCCTCCGAATTAAACATTTTTTTTTTGTTGTTGATGTTTTTTCACTCTCACATGCATGGCCTGGTTGTTTTCCTTTGTTGCAGAAGATCACATTCACTTAAGCCCTTACCTATCTTATATCAGTGGGGCATTAGCAGGGTGTGCGGCTACTCTTGGATCATATCCGTTTGATCTTCTAAGAACTATTTTAGCTTCACAGGGGGAGCCAAAGGTATATTTGAATACGTGCAATGAAATTAAATTATGTCCTTGTATCTATCTTTTTATTCCCAAGAAATTTTGTTTTACTATAGTTGTTAACTTTGCATGGGATTCAAATTTTGAAGGCCCGCTACTCACTCATTATTGCCCACCCCTCTACGTGGGAAAAAGGAAAAGTAAAGGTAAATATCATAGTTGGTCTCTGAACTTTGCTTCTGATTTCAATTTGGTCCTTGAACTTCAATTGTTCCAATTTAATCCCTCAACTATCAATTTTGTCTCAATTAAGTCATTCCGTCCATTTCCACCATTAGATCAATGCTTAAATGTATTAGATTAAGCTTGTGTCCGGTTGATCTAACGGTTGAAATTGTTGGAATGACTTAATTGAAATGAAATTGATAGGTGAAGAGACCAAATTGGGATAATTGAAAGTTCAGGGATCAAATTAAAACTGGAGACAAAATTCAAGGACTAATTATGATATTTACCAAAAAGTAAAAGTGCCGCATCTTCACTTAGGAGAGAAGGCTCCTCTTTGTTTGATGTTTAGCAAACGTTCTCTTTTAACTTCTGAAAACTCTAGTTTATCATTGGGGCTTCTATTTTCCATCGGTATATTTGCCTGGGGGCACCATAATAGACAACGATATCAGACTTTTTTTATTTTGACAAGAAACAATGAAACTACAAATCATCAGGCATAGTTTGCCTTTGTATTATTTGTTGACAATAGTGTTGGTGCACTATCTGTCAACATGTTTGGTTTACTCGTGTAACATAATATTGCTGTCTTGAGCACACATCTATATAATAAATTAGATAGGTGTTTGAACTTATGGGGGGTATATCACCCCCCCAAAAAAAAAAAAAAAAATTTACACGCCTAACACACTTTCCTCCTAAATTTCAAAAACTCAATACACACTCCATAACACACAGTTACACATACACTCCAACACACATTCCAATGCATGCACAGAATCATAATTTAGTGTACAGTGGCTTAAGTTAGTGTCAGATTCTGAATAGGGTAAATTACACTTTGACCTCTCAACTATGACTATTTTTTCACTTTGCCCCCTCAACTATAACCATTTTATCACTTTGTCCCCTCAATTATGACCATTTTTTCACTTTGTCCCCTCAACTATGACCATTTTTTCACTTTGCTCCCTCAATTATCATGTTTTTCACATTGTACCTCAACAATGTGATTAGTTTCATATTGCCTTAGTTATTAATCTTCGTTATGCCTCTAACGGAAAGTTATTTCATTTTTGCTCCCCAAACTATGTAAAATTTTTCACTTTACTCCGATATGTCAGTAATTTTCGTCCAAAAAGATAACGGACGTTTTCAATCGGGGCAAGGTGGAATAATCAAAGTAGTTGAAGGGGTAATGTAAAAAATTTAATAGTGCAAGAGACAGTGAAAAAAGGGTCATAATTGAGGGGGGGAAATGTAATTTACCCTTCTTAATATTATTCCTTTGATGTAAAGGGAGCTTAGAAGACGACAGGCGTGAATTGGTCACCATTATGCTGTTTTATGGGGATTCCACTCATAGTATATGACATTTATTCCTGTTCCTTGCCATGGAAATTTAGCATAAAGGTGTAGCAAAAAAAAAAAAAAATTAACAGTGAACATGTTATTTCATCCATCATATCCACATGCATTGAGATTCTTTGGGCATGCTAATGTGCTATATCTGCATTTAGGTGTATCCAACCATGAGGTCTGCATTTGTTGATATAAGCACCACTCGTGGCTTTAGAGGGTTGTATGCTGGATTGTCACCTACACTGGTTGAGATTGTTCCTTATGCTGGCATGCAGTTTGGAACCTATGATACATTCAAGCGGTGGGCCATGGTAAGTTTGCATTCTTCTTTTCAATGTAATATGTCACTTCTCATTTTTTGAATGTATACAATTCTCGTTGTGCATACATATTTACATTCCTTGATACATTTGTTCCATTCCATTTTGGAGAAGTTCGGTATGACTAAAGTGAGATAAAGCTGTCAAAATTTCAAAATCTCTTGTATTTACTTGGTGCACATTATTTATGCTTTATATTATGTTCTGTATTCTGGATGCTAGAATCAAGTTGTCAAAAGCATGGGTTCTTGGATGCAGTGGTGAGTTGTTCTTCAGTTTCTAGGAATGATAGGTTTTCAACCATCCTGGCTTGGCCCCATAGTCCAAACGGTACAGATTTGGAAAGACCGGTTTGGAAGGCTGCCTGATGTAGATTGTAGTAGGGAAGAATTAGGGATGAAAAGGGAAGAAGAAAGGGATGAGGATAGAGAGAGAATTTGAGGAAGAAGGATTCTATATCAATAATCAAAGTCTAATCTCACAACAAATATGTATCCCCTATATATATAAGGAGTTCACAAATCCTATATATATAAGGAGATCACAAACCCTAAAATAAATAAATAATCAAAATAACAACTAAAATCTTAAAAATTAAAAGAAAATATTTGAAAAGATAAATACTAATTGTTCTCATGATTAATCTAAAATATCTATTCAATTCCTATATGATCTCCATCATTGCCCATCCTTTCTCATTTTTAAAGCTAATGGGAGAGGTCGGGTCAATATATAGAATCCAGTTGTTCAAAGTCGAAGTGAATTTCGCAATTCTGTGAAACTTGCTTGATTATACCCAATTAGAGTTCTTTCTGGAAACTAGTTAATGCAGACGTGCGTTGCACATGGATTATTGTGAATTATGATTATTTCATAATTTTTTTATGTTGATTATGAATTAAAATATATGTAGTGATTTAATCTGTAATTTTATTATGAACGTCTTTTAATTTTTTCATATCTAGTAAATAACTTAATTAGTGAAAGACAGAACACTTAGTTGGTTTAGGTTTCAATAAGAGTTTTATATGATTAGTTATGATTATAGGATAACGACATTACAAAGCTTAATTTTTAAATAAAATCTAGCTTAAGTTTGATTTTTGATAGGAAATGGGTCACGTCAAATTCCTCATTGTAGACGTCTTAATTTTGGTTAATGTCCAGAAAATATTGAAATGATATTTACTGTTACTTGAGAATGATATTCACTTATAAGTAAAAGAAGCATCAATAATGAGCAAAAATGAAAGGCTTAAAAGACTGAATAAATTTATATCAATTCCTAAATTACATGTCTCTCAATGAGATGATCATAAACTGCAACCAGGATCAATAGGAGAAATTCAATATGCCAAAATTCTGCTACATTATAGGCAGAAAATTCTGCAATGTTAGAAAGATGAAAAAAGTGACTTTCCTCTTACCACATACTCTTCTAGAATATTTTTGGATTGACGTTGTGAATATGTCATTATGTTCATGGTTTGTAGAACAAAAACAAGTTGTTGGAGTGTATTCAAATATCAACAACCAAATGAAATATGAAAAACAAGAATTTGATAACATATGATATATATGAAAAATTTACTAATCTAGACATCCATGGCTCTTTAAACCAAGAAAAGAAAAGAAAAAAATAACAACTTTCTTGCTCTCTTGCTAAGATCAATGGTATATCTTCATCCTTCGCAACAGTCGTATATGACTTGATTCACTTTCTTTAGATTTGGTTTGGGACTCGAAGTTCTGAAGAGTTTGTGTGTAGATATATTTACATGGAGAGATAGAGAAAGAGATGGAGAGAGGGAGACCTTTTGCGAGATTGAAACTAAACCTATGTAGGCATAACCAAATACACTGAAGCAATAAGAGTTTATTTTCTTCATCCTCCCGTAGATCTCCTAAAACAACAAAAAATATATAATCCCCAAGAGATAAACAATCAATAATAAAAACATGAGTAGTTTACAAATAAAAAAATGAGAATTAATACTTCAGAGAGAGTTTTTATGTGCAATGAATTTGGGAAATTTAAAGAACTCAAAAGTGAATCACTCTAATGAGAGAAAGCGTGAGAGAGAAATTCTAGAGAAGTGAAAAGTTACCAAGTAGCAATTGTAAAGTTATTGAGATGAAAATGGAAGTTTGCAAATACAATAAGGAATAGAAACAGGTAAAACATAAGAAGCCTGTCAAGTGTTAATGCTAATGATGTGTTCGCCATTTGTCTTTTGGTATTCCAAATGATAAATGATATATTAACCGGAACTTAATATTTATTCATAAATTTCTTTAGGGTTATGTATAGTTATTTGCAAATTATTTATGGTAGCTATGGATAGTAGATAAAATGGACATTAGATAATCAATTGAGGGTAAAGTAGGAAAATAAAAGTTTTGCATGTAAAGGTACTTTTATTAGTAGTATAGATTTATAGTTCTTGGTTATGTTTTAAGGACAGATCCTAAAGATGTGAAGGAATTGTTATTCTTAAATTTATTTTTTTGGTGTGTAGTCCAGTTTTTTCCTCTCATCTTTAATAGGATATTTTGGGGATAATAAACATTTTGTAAACATATGTAGCCTTTTTCTTCTCTTGACCAACAAAATTCTGTTGTTGCTGACCAAATGTAAATATGTTTTTCTTTCCTGTCTATAAATTTTTTGATAACAGTGAAATGCAGGCTTAACATGATTTATCTTGTTTTTTGCAGGCTTGGAACCGGTTTAGGTCATCTAATGCAAACCAAGCTTACAATAACCTTTCAAGTTTTCAGGTTTTGATTTGTGGGTTAGCTGCTGGCATATGTGCTAAAGCTGTCTGTCATCCACTTGATGTGGTCAAGAAGAGGTTCCAGGTAGATATCCAACCTTCTTGATCTGATAGATATCTCCTCTTAGCATCAAATATTTGTACTGAATCTACTGGCAAACTGTTGTTTGACGACTACCTATTTTTGGCTGAACACTGTTGTGGTCAATGTGCTCATCTGTAACCATCGGTGAGCAAATCTTCCTTATGTTTTTGTAGTAAGATTACAGATACCAGGATCGTGGATACCCCTACTGTCTCGCGAAACGGGGTTGCACGACCCGAAACAGGGTGGGGTCGTGATCTGGATCACTTAAATTCTCGACCTCAAATTGTAATGTGTATATGAATGTACAATTAAATATAATCTCATATAATATAGAAAGAAATCCAATAGAAAATGAACCATGACCCAGAACAGCATACCCAACTAAACTTGTCCCCATCGCACCATGTATTGGAAGAAGTACCATACTGAGAACCCATAGATGTATTTATATACCAAATGGACCCAGGGTCGAGGTAACATTGAGTAAGAATGTAATGTTATCAATTTGTTCTTGGGTAATTTGTGAAAGAGCACGGAATTCTAAGTGAGATTAGAAGAATCTTTATTCTCTGTCATGCAGAGGGGTTCCATATTATCAAAACTGGATCCAAACTAAATTTGATTGCTTGAAAGGCCAAGCTGAAACTGAAATGGGATTGAGGCCAACTTAGATCTTCATTCAGTTTGTTTTACTTTTCTTCCAATACTTATGGTCCCCGTTTATCAAAATTCTGTCTTTGCCTTACTGGGTTGATTTCCAACTTTTAGGTGGGCACAAGGACTTCATATAAGGATCTCACATACCCGTCTTTTTAATCATATTTTTTTCAGCACAATGTTTTCTTCCTATATTTGCTTCTGGTCTTTCCGTAGTGATGAGGTTCGTGTAGGAATTGGATAGATTAATTATGATAGTTATTTAGATATTTTTAATATTTATCGTTTAAGTAATTTCTTTTAACTTTTAAGGGTTTTGTTATCATTATGACTATTTATTTCTTTTAGAGTTCTTTTAAGATTTGTGCTCTTCCTATATATATAGAGAATATAGTATTTGTTTTGGGGGACTTTGATTATTGATTATTGATATTGAATTTTCTTTTTAAAATTCTCTCTATTCTCATCTCCTTCTTATTCTTTTCTTATCCCTTTCTTCTTCCCTTCTCATCCCTAATACGATCTACATCAATTTGGTATGAGAGGCTAATTTCGATTTGAAAAAAAAAAAAAAAACGAAGTTACTGTTCATCGCACTGTTCACCCAAAAACTGTTCATCCAAAAACACTATTCATCAGTGAAAAAAAAAAATTGTCCCAGCAGATTTAGAAAATTACAAAAAAATCCTAGTTGTTCCAGAAATTACAGAAACACCCTAGAAAGTTACAGAAGTTGCAGAACTACCACTAGAAGTTTCAAAAATTGCAGAATCTTCCCTCAGAAGTTTCAAAAATTGCAGAATCATCCCCAAAAGTTTTAGAATTTTTTTTTGATTATGATATGCATACTTCCCATGAAATTTGAGACTAATATTTTTATTCATTAAAAAATTAGAGAATTTGCAAAGCATCCAAAACATATTTTCTTCTATTTAAGTTTTGTCACTTCTCATAATTATTAATTGCGTTTTTGAACTCATTGTTATGTTATTCTCATTTTTTAAAGTCAATCATGAGTTCATATGATCATTATGATGCCTATTCATATACTTATCCAACATCAAGAATGTCTCAAGTTCATAGTTCTCTACAACGTCATCACTATACATATTCCACTCTTAGAGCTTCTTGGAGTCATTATAAAGTCCATAATAAGTTTGAGTTTTATTTTGAATATTATCTAGAATACTACTCTGGGACACTTTGGTCACATAACAGTTACTAATATCATGCTTCCCAAAGTTGTTATCAAGGTCAATCTGGATCAATTTTCAATGTTATTAGTGACCATTCAAAAGCCCAAATTGCCCTAGGAAAAAAAGTTGAGATCTTTGAAATTGAAGTTGCCAACACTAAACATTCACTCGGCCAATTACGTGAAGAATGTAGAGGGGTGAAAAACCAATTATCTGAATTAACAAGTCAATTTTTTCACTTGAATAAAATTCTTGCAAGTCAGTAAATGATAGCCATATTTTTGTTCCATTAGACCCTCATGCTTTACATCCTTCAAAACATACTTTCAATCGTTTGAGCATTGATACTAGTGATGAGATTATTTTTGATCCTATCATGTTTCCTACCTCATCAGTGCCAGAAGTTGAATCACTGCTAAGCATTGAACTTGAGGAAAAATTCATTCAGTTAGCTCCTATGCAAGATGTTGAGCATATTGAGCTATCTATTTTTACAATCTGTTGGCAATTATTCTATCTGTACTATTCCGAATCATCATAGCATTGTTGTGGATTCTTCTTCATTTGAGATTATTGATTTTGTTTCGGATTCTTCTTCACCTGAGATTGTTGACATTGTTCTAGATTCTGCCCCACTTGAGATTGTTAACTTTGATTCTTTACCTACTGTCAAGTGTTCAATTGAGTCTGTACTTTCTTATTTTCAGCACCAAGGTGTTATAATCACTCCTTTGTCATTGATGTCTTGTCCCGTTGAATGCCAGTTGTTCAAATCTAATGGGAATTGTTTTGTTATTCTTGAGTTTGGATCTATTGCTTATTTGCTTAATTTTTCATTGAATGTTAGTATTAGTTCAGATTTTTATTTGGAAGACATGTTACTTAATCGAGATACTTCAGAGCTTCCTATTTTGTTATCAGGTGTTTCTACAAGTGGAATTGTTTCTTCCTCAGCATTAGTTCCAACTCTTATCTTTCCACTTTCATCGCGTATTTCAAGGCAAATAGATGATGTGTTACGTGATTAGAATTACATTGCTACAGATGGAGATTCTTGCATTTATTCTGATCGATGGAAAGATATTAATGGTTCTTTCATTCTAGATGAGACATTATGTCATCTTCATCCTCCTCTCTTGGGGTACTTCTACTTTAAAGATTTCCAGAGGAGAGTTTTTTTCAACCGGAGAAGAATGATGAGGATCGTGTAGGAATTGGATAGATTAATTATGATAGTTATTTAGATACTTTTAATATTTATCGTTTAAGTAATTTCTTTTAACTTTTAAGGGTTTAGTTGTCATTATGACTATTTATTTCTTTTAGAGTTCTTTTAGGATTTGTGCTTTCCCTATATATATAGGGAATATGTATTTGTTTTGGGGGACTTTGATTATTGATTATTGATATTGAATTTTCTTTCTAAAATTCTCTCTATTCTCATCTCCTTCTTCTTCTTTTCTCATCTCTTTTTCTTCCCTTCTCATCCCTAATTCTTCCATAATACGATCTACATCACCTCGTCTACCAATCCACTTTAGTTACCAGAGATGTCTAATCAGGAGGTAAAGTAAGTTCAGCCAGTCTGACTTTCCTGAAATTTGCTTGTAGATGGGCCATCAAGTTCCGACATCTTTTACACTAGTGGTAAAGGTATAATGAGTTTGGGGGATTGTGGTCAAATTTGCTTGTGTTGACGAGGCCTACAGCTTATTTTTTTGTCTTTTGAACTGGGAGGGCCATACCTGGAAGCAATAGGATTTCATAAGTTAGCTTAATGTAAGCCTATAGATATCAAAAGTGGAGTGACTCATAATTGGAAACTTATGATCCCGTTTTAGAGTGCTTGTGAGTTCTTATTGGGAATAGTTTTTGCTTTTATGTTGTCTCTCTTTTCTTTTTTGGCCTTGGTCTTTGCAATGGCTGCAACTTTCCTTCTTTGATATGTTAACTAGTAGTTAATCTGGGAAGTACTCTCGTTATTCTATTGGTTATATCCGTTGCATATGACAGTCAATTGGGTAGAACAATACTATTGAATGCATTTTTATGGTAGGTAGTGGTTTTTGATGTATGTTCTTTTGCAGATTGAAGGACTACAGAGGCATCCAAGATATGGAGCTCGAGTTGAACATCATGCATACAAAAATATGTATGATGCTCTTCGTAGGATTTTGCAGCAAGAGGGTTTGCACGGTCTTTATAAGGGCATTGTACCATCAATTGTCAAATCTGCACCTGCTGCTGCTGTTACATTTGTTGCATATGAGTATACATCAGATTGGCTACAGTCCATTTTGACTTGAAGCTGACTTGATTTTTCCCGTTTCGGTGAGGTTCTAATTCTTTTATCTTTCGTATACTATAAAGCCCTAACGAGAAGAAAGAAGGGCCACTTTTTTTTTTTTATTATTTGATTTAGTCATTGTTCATAGGCTAGAAGTTATAGTTGTACCAAAAACATAAATGTCAAGGCAAAATCAACAAGCTTAGAGAGCACAATAGTTTATTTTGATTCTATATGCATTTGTTCACTTGTTGTTGGGTACCTCCTCTGTGTTTGTGTTGTGATGTGAGGTGGATGTTTCATCGGATCATCAAGAAACACAATTTTAGTAATGGGGGGCTAGAACAATCTTCCAGGTACACTGAAAGATACTAAGGTACAAGCCTATTTGAACAGCAAAGCTAGAGCCTTCACAGGGGCAATCTGAATTCAAGTGCTGGGGCATGGGGTGAGGCTACCAAAGGAGTTTTTTTTTTGATTGAAAAATAAAAAAATGTTGATAAAAGAGAGATTCAGAGACCATTTCCGATAGGCCTTTACTTACTGGTGGGATCATGAAGCTCCTAACCGCCTATGTTACTCCTCTCAAAAATAAATATAGTTAAGTTAATATAGCAGTCAACTATCGAGTCCTAATGTGAATTTCAAAACTCAGATTTTCAAACCCAGGGTGAGAAATTTGGTTAGTATCCCATTAGATCACCTAACTTGGTGGTACGAAAGGAGTTTTTGCCACTGAAACAATAGGGCTACCAAATCTTGAAACTACAAAATTCTATAACTGGACAGTAGAACATTTCTTACACAGCTGCAAAAACAACATCTACCCCAGATGTACAATGCATTAATATGAGCATCAAACTTCACTGCATTCTCATTCTTACAAAGTAGATCCCTCATGCAATGGTGTTATGTGAGTAAAGCAAAATGTCAAATGAATATAGGTGATCATCATTGTCATCGTTCTTTTTATTCACGTCCTTTGGAGGCAGTAATACAAACAGCTGGATCCTCTGAATCTGCACAGAATCACCTCCGAGGCGCACCAAAATCTGGGGAATATCTATAGGTCCGTCATGATCATCAACCTTGCCTTGTTGCAAGTATAATGAGGCATATCTATGAAACATTTTGGGTTCTTGGAGGAACAAGCCATTGCCTCGAATTTGCCAGACTCTGGTACTTTTACCTCGGAAATATATTTTTAGAAAAAAAAATATATTAACCATCGACAAATTCAAAATAACATACAATACATAGAGTAATAAACAAAACACAATGGCTAATAAACAATCATAAAGTTCAATATAACTCAAGATTTCAATAAATAAAATTAAATGACATCTATATTAATAAGATAGAACCCAATTTGAATCCATTTTTACTTCAAAATTTAATCTAATTTTAATTCATTTGGAAAAGCACAAAGACAGTTCAGATTTAATCTACTTTTAAGTTAATCCAAAGGCTGAGAATGCATCCCACACAAAAAACTTATCCCGCCCAAACTTCTGCACAGTCCACAACTCCCAAGGGCCCAACGTCTCTCTTCTTCTTTTTCTCTCTGTTGTCTCTTCTCTCTCTCTCTCCCCTCTCTTTCTCACCTCCCTCTCTACACACGCACACACAGTCACACACACACAATCCCCCACCCACCCAGAGCACTCACACACACACACATCACGACACACCCAATATGTTAATCTAGGGTTTTGAAATTGGGTGTTATTTCATCTCTCCTTACTTTCCCTCCATGTCTTTTGTCTCCACGGCCTCTGCCACACCATGTCATTGCCCATGGTGGCTGCCACATTAGTGGAAGTTCAGTCTAGGTAATGCTTGATATTGAGAAAAAAATCTATACTTCCTTCTCCTTGGAGATGCAGTACAGACATTTAATGTTATTGAACCATTCTGCTCTTAGAAGAAACAAGCTTCAGTTTATAAGATTAACTTGAATTTCATGCCCGTTCGTTAAGTTGCATACTGAGTTATCAAGCTATTTGTCACAAAGAAAGAACGGGCAAAAAAAAAGTTTTCCACACCTACGGTAACTTAAATGGGAGATGGTACTTCATATAATATTGACAATAGATCATTGGCCTAACTGAATCAATTGTGAGTGTTTGTTATATTATGAATTGAGTCAATTGAAATTTAACGTTTATTGATCGATGGAATAAAATCAATTAAAAAATAGTCGTTCATATTTTTATGCCTATTGAGTTTATTTGATTGTTTGGATTAGTAATCTATTGCTCTTCTTTTGGATTCAATTTTAAGGATCCCGAATGCCAACCCCTATAAATCTCCACTTGGAATAGCAAATACTAAACAATTTGAGAATGGTGGCGTATGTCACTTCGACAATGCTTCTCGACAAAACAGTGAGAAAAATTCTACAGGCAAGTCAATTTACAAGATACATAGTGGAAATAATAGCTTCCAAGACCAAGAATCCCACCTATGATGATCCAAAAACTCCATACACAATGTGTTATATAGTGTTTTCACTGTTATATTTTTGCATCTCTATGTGTTTTGTATCTCTACACAACAATCTCAAAAGGAAATAATATATTTTTTAAGTTGTATAGTCTTTTTATATTATAGATGTTGTGATCTTTGCCTGTGATTGTATTGCAATCCCAGGGTCCCCAGCCTTAGTTCATTATCCCCAGCCTTAGTTCACTATCCCTTCAAAGCTTCTTCATAAGTGCAACATTTTTCACACTAGGTATGTGAAAAGGGAATTTTCAGTTGGTAGTTTAATTTTGGATAGTTGCATCATATGAATCCAAATTTTTTTAAAATCCATCTCATTGCTTTTTCATCATACGACTACTTGCTATGTTTTATCACTTTTCCTTTCTCTAATTTTTTTAGTTAATTACTTAAATATTGTTAACTAGGTATCTTTTGCTTAATGGCTATCTTTGTTGGTTCATCACAATCTTTATGTTTTAAATAATAGGATCAAAATGATGGATGTTGTTGCTATTAAATTAAGTGTTCATTTTAGAAGGTGATTCTCACTTTTATTATAAGTGATTCTTCCTTGATTTTGTATTGAGTGATAAAAGTGTCATGTTTGATAAGAGGTTGTGGATTTAACTTCATTGAAATTCTTTTATTGCAGGAGTAGAAAATTCAAGGAGCAGTTAACATAATAACATGCTTTGAAGAATCAATTTAGTAGAACCGACTATTTTATTGGTAACCAATATTGTTTATAATTTTAAAGTTCTTTTTAGTTCATTTCAAGTTGAGATTAAAGGCTGGATGAAATGGTTTGAAGGTAATGAATGAATGGTTAATGAGTTGTAGCTATTCAAATAGTTCACAAATAGGTGTAAAAAATAGGTAACTAGCCTATTTCTCTAATTCTATCATGAACTTCAATTTTGAAAGTTTGCATTGGTTGGTCTTTGTAAGCCTATTTCATGAGTTAGAATATGAGTTTATAAAGGTTTTATCTATCTTACTGTATTTATTTTGTCACTTACCTATTATTTTTTTTCTAATTGGATATCTTTATTTTGTGTTACGCATGGACATTAGCTAGGATATTGACCAGCAGGATTAATGTTGATCCTGCTAATATGATTAATTCAAGTTTGGATTGGTTGTTTACTTTTTAATGATTCTGTTTGAAGTGGTGAATATGAGAAAAACAATATTGAATTGAGAAAAAGTGAATTGGTTTGGTTTGGGATCATGAAATTAGTTTAGTTCATTCATTATTGAAGTTGATTCATTGATTTTGGGGGAAGAAAAAAAAAATCAAGTTATGTGGTAAGCTTAGATTTACGTTTATTGGAAAAGCCTAATCTTCACTTCTATTATACGATGTTTTTTAATTTTTTTTAAACATCTTTGGCATCAAAATTGAGAATACATGTCTGTGACACTATTTAATTCACTAATCTATTGATGCTTTTATATTAAAAAACTGATGCAAGGTAACCAAGAAAAAAAAAGAAGAAATAAACAAACTTTGTTGTGAAAAAGCCCAAGTGAAATCCTAAGTGGAATTCTCACATAGAAGCTTCAAATGAAGGCTGCATTCTCTTGGAAATTTTTCTTCATTAGAATTCTCACATGTTTTTATTCTTATGTAACTTTTGTTTCTCAACTGTAAGATTTTAGGAAGTTAAATAGTATTTGGTGCAACTGGGTTTTGGTAGTGGTACTTAGATTAATATATTTACTACTTCATAGACAATCAGGTATTTAGAATAATAGTGACACCGAATAATGGAGACATTCTTTTTTTGTAAAAACTTTTGTATGGGGTGGTATTTTAATTAGAGGTAAGATGAAAAGAAAAATCAAAATTAGGACGTGTTATTGTGTCTGTGCATTAATTTTTCAATGTTTATTAATGATTTTAATTTTCCTATCTTCAAAGGTTGGAATTCTGTCAAAGTTCTTTAAAATATTAGTGGGTCATATTGATTGTCGGAAATGTGTTATACATTGTTTTCGTGCATGGGTAAATATTTGCAAAATTTTTACGAATTACATAGTACTTTCAGACACGGGTATTTACTGGTTATATAATAAATTCCATACATCTCATCTGTCGAAAATGTTCTATTTGCATAGCATCCATGACAACAAAAGAGATCCATGAAACAGTTCGCTCATTTTACTATTTACCATGAAACCAAGCCAATATGCACAAGAGTAACACAGCTCAACAATTCAACAATTCAACAAATTTAATACTGCACCTGTGTGCGAGCCCTTGAGACCAAGCAAATATGGAGGCTATATTGTTTGTGCTGGTTTCACCTCCTTTCTGATGAACCCTGTAACGGCAAGTGACAGTTCCATGTGCTGCTTTGGCTTCTATGGTCTATCCATCTGGGCAGACCTGAACACAATCCAGAGTGCATTGAAATCCAAACCAAAAATGCATCTTACTGTATATAAATGTAGGAAGCAAGAAACAAAGTATTTGACCAGTGCACTCCGTAATAATAATATAAGCAAGAAACAAGCTTGTATATTGAGGTCTGAAGTACAAGGCGACAGAACTTAGACAAGATCAGAGGGAGAAACGATCAAGTGAAACCACGAGACGTAAGGGGCAAACCCTGTAACAATTAAACGAGAAATTGGGAATCAAACTTAAATCCCCAATCAAAAGGAGCAATACTTAATTCAGGATACAAAACAAACTGTGCAAACTACAAAGATCTGTGGGATTAATGCAGCTAAGGTAATAAGAGAGCTTTTCATACAAACCCAGGGCTAAGAAGTCACTCTGCACATCGCCAGTTTTTGCAAGCCCATACATAACCTCCTTCACTCTTAAGAGCATAAACAAACACCTTACCTTCCAGTGCCTGTACAATTAATTTCACATATTGATGCTTGGTTTCAAAGACCCAAATGGCATCTCAAACAGATATGATCATGTTAATAAAGGACATATTTACAACTACAACAAGACAATACCTTGCGAGTAACAATTGCACAGCTAAGGTCAATGGTACCAGCTTGAGAGAGAGAGAGAGTCTTATGCTAAGAGTTCCCTTTAGGATGTGGAACTCTTTATATACTAAGACCATATATAAGATGGGCAAAAATAGCATGATTCCTATAGGCAGGACATATCTGAAAGAAAGTTAAGCTATATGTTAAGTTTGGAAGATTAACATAATATTAGAGACAATATTTAAGACAAAACAGAGAGAGGTTAAAAACTTAACCTAGCTCTCATACATCACTTGTATTTATAGTTAACCTACAATAATAAAAATTACACATACACCCTCTTTCTATTAACAATTTACACATATTATCCTACTATTCTTAACGCTCCCCCTCAATCTGGACTATATATATCATATAATCCAAGTTTAGAACAAATAGCTGTAAGACGTATACGACTCAATACTTTGGTAAATATATCTGCAAGCTGATCTTCAAAATTCACAAATAGAGTTGCAATCTCCCCGACTACTATCTTATCCCGAATAAAGTGACAATCAACCTCAATATGCTTGACTCTCTCGTGAAACACATGATTGACAGCGATATGAATAGCTGTCTGGTTGTCACAGAAAAACTGTAAAGGAAGTTGAATTGAAAACCCAATTTCTTGGAGGAAGTGTAGTAGCCAAGTCAACTCACTCGTCGTATGTGTCATTGCCCTATACTTAGCCTTAGCACTAGATCTTGCTACCAAGGGTTGTTTCTTACTTCCTATGAGACAACATTACCTCCTAAAAAAGTACAATAACCCGTGGTTGATCTCCGATCAGAAGGGGAGCCAGCCCAATCAGCATCAGAGAAACCTTTCACTCGAAGATGTCTATTAGCTTGATATAACAATCCAAGTCCAGGAGCTCGTTTGAGATATCACAAAATACGAGTAACTGCCTCCTAATATGGTACTCTAGGACATCCCATGAACTGACTTACTATATTGACTGCATAGGAAATATCCGATCGAGTAATAGCGAGATAATTAAGCTTCCCAACCAATCTGCGATACCGACCCAGATTCTCAAACAATGCACCATCATCCATCAATAATTTCTGATTCGGATCCATAGGAACATCAATTAGTCTACCACCCAGCAAACCTGTTTCCTCAAGCATGTCACGTACATATTTTCTCTGGGATAAACAAATACCCTGTTTAGATCGAGTCATCTCAATACCCAAGAAATACCTGAGTTTTTCCAAATCCTTAGTATGAAATCGATCCTGTAAGAATATTTTTAACTTGGCAATCCCCTCAAAATCATTTTTAGTAATCACAATATCATCTACATAGACCACCAATAGGACATATCCAGCATCTGTCTGTCTATGAAACACAGAATGATCTGTCTGACATCAAAGAAAATCAAACTCTAAAATTACATCTGAAAACTTATCAAATCATGCCCTCGGTGACTGCTTCAAACCATACAAAGATTTCTTTAACCGACATACATTTTTACCATACTCCCCCCGAGCAGTAAACCCAGGTGGCTGCTCCATGTAAATCTCTTCAACCAAGTCACCATGTAGAAAGACATTATTGATGCCTAACTGAAACAAGGGTCAATCAAGATTAGCAGCTAAAGAAATCAAAATACGAACAGAGGACATTTTGGCAACAGGAGAAAAAGTCTCCTCATAATCAACATCATAAGTCTGAGTAAAGCCCTTTGTAACAAGTCGGGCTTTGAAACGCTCCAAAGAACCATCTGGATGAAATTTAACAGTATACACCCAACGACAGCCAATAGTTCGTTTACCAGGGGGTAAAGGAACGAGATCCCAAGTCCCATTATGATGTAAATCATCCATATCCTCCTCCATAGCTTTCCTTCAATCCGGATCAGATAATGCATCCTGTAAATACTTAGGAATAGATATAGCAAATAATTGGGAAGTAAAACAAGAGAAGACAGGAGACAAGACATCATATGAAACAAAATAAGAAATGAGATGATTAGTAACACACGAACGAGTACCATTGCGAAGAGCAATAGATAAAGAGTCTAAATTACCTGATGTACCAGGATCAGAAGGTGGCAAGGAAGACGGTACGGGTACCTCAGTCGATGGACGAGGACGGCGAGAATAGACACGGAGAGGTAAAGTAGATGGGAACACAGTGAGCAGCGGAATATTTGAAGATGGTGGTACAAGAGATGATCCAAAGTCCAGATCCAAAGGCTGAGAAGGTGCTGGAAAGTATAGAACAGATTCTTCAAACGTGACATCGACACTAATAAAGTATCGGTGCAAAGAAGGACTGTAGCAACGATACCCCTTCTGCGTGCGAGAGTAACCAAGAAATACACATTTGGTAGCTCGAGAGTCAAGTTTGTCAAACCTAGGACCTAAATTGTGAGCATAACAGACACATCCAAAAATTTTAGGAGTCAGGGAAAATAAAGGCTTACTAGGAAAAAAGACAGAATATGAACTTTGCCCATTTAACACAGAGGATGACATACGATTAATAAGATGACAAGCAGTAAGAACTGCATCACTCCAAAAATATCAGGGAATATTCATCTGGAATAACAGGGTACGTGTGACTTCCAACAAATGACAATTCTTGCAATCAACAACACCATTCTGGGGAGAGGTGTAAGCACAAGAAGTCTGATGAATAATGTCAATTTTACTAAGATAAGCTGAAAAAAGATTAGATTCATATTCTCAAGCATAATCAGAACGTAAAGTACGTATATGACAACTATATTGAATTTTTATTTCCTTACGAAAGGTCTCAAAAATAGAGAATAATTCAGACCGAGCTTTCATCAAAAACAACCAAGTCACATGAGAATAGTCATCTACAAATATCACAAAATAAGGATATTTATTAGATGAAATATTTTTTATTGGACCCCATACATCAGAATGTACTAACTCAAATGGACTAGATACACGATTATAAACTCTAGACTGAAATGACACACGGTGATACTTACTAAGTTAATAAGCTTCACAAGACAAAGATGACACATAACTAAGACTGGGAACTTGACGCTTCAAACTTTGGAGAGAGGGATGTCCAAGACGACAATGCCATTGAAAAAGAGACAACGAGGTTTGTAGAGCCCGGGTAAGTGAATCAAAGTCAAGGTAATATAGACCACCAACTTCATGCCCTGTACCAATCTTTCTCTTCGTCTTAAGATCCTGAAAGACACAATAAGAGAGATAAAATGTTACAAAATAATTAAGAAAACGAGTAATTTTGGTAATGAAAAGCAAACTAAAAGCAAACTGAGGAACAAATAACACAGAAGATAGAGACATATCAAGACTCAAGTGAGTATTTCTCAAACCTGAAACTTTAGAACAAGTACCATTAGCAAGAGTAACACTACGTGTAGAAGTAGCAGACTGATAAGTAGAAAAAACATCAGACGCACTAATCATGTGGTTAGAAGTGCCAGAATCTATGATCCAGGGACTGCGAGTGGAGGACAATAAACAAGTGGAAGCATTACCTGATTGGGCAAAAGTAGTAGTGGAGGAAGATGGGATAGTCTGTTGCTGGGATAAGAACTGAGCATACTTCTCTCGTGTAATAGTAACCAACTCAGTGTCTTGTTTGAGTTTCATAAGTGTAGCAAATGAAAAAAGAAAATCACTAGATCCTAGATCACTGAATCGGACAAGAATCACCTACTGCACTGCCGAACCAAATCAAACCGAACCGAACCAAAGGAGTCCATTGAATCGGACCAAAGGAGTCCACTGGACTGCTGAACCAGACCAGAGAAATCCACTGGACTGCTGAACCGAAAATAAAACAAACGGAACAGACCTAAATCGACTTAAAATTGACTAAATCGGACCTGAATCGGTCTAAAACCGACTAAACCAGGCCTGAAAGGGCTGAACCGGCTTGGAAACCTACTGAAATTGCTTGAAGACCTTCTGAACCGGATGGGGAAACTAGAAATCTGCTGAACCAGACTAGAAAGACCTACTGGAACACTGAACCAGACTAGTTTAGCCCTCTGAATCACTGAACCGGCCTTGCTGAGGCTATTGGAAGCCTGAACTGGACTGGTTTAGCCCTCTAGACAGTTGAACCAGAGTAAAATCGATCTGAACCAGATTGGTTTAGCCCTCTAGACCACTGAACCGGTCTGAACAGGGTGGTCTGAACCAAGCTGGGCTAAAACAATTTAAATCCGTTGTCTGAAGTTGGGTCTGGACCTTTTCTGGGTCTGGACCCTTTCTGGACCTTTTCTGGGTCTGGACCCTTTCTTCTTCGTCGATTAGGGTTACTGTAACCCTAGTTTCTACTACGCAACAATCACCACGAGTGCTACACCTATTCTTCTTCGTCGATTAGGGTTACTATAACCCTGGTCTTCGACTGCGCAACCACCATCACAATGAACAGACCACCATGATCACTACACCCACTACACCACCACAACAAACAAACGGTGAACGATAGTCTTCGACTGCACAACCACCATCACAATGAAAAACAGACCACCACGATCGCTACACCACCACAACGAATCGCACACACGACGGCGAACAACAGTAACACCAGTACCACTGTAGCTTCAACAAACAATAGTAACACCACCACAAACAGACCACAAATATATTCAAGAAATATATTTAGGATTGTAACCTTGCTTTGATACCATGTTAAGTTTGGAAGATTAACATAATATTAGAAACAATATTTAGGGAGAAACAGAGAGAGGTTAAAAAGTTAACCTAGCTCTCATACATCACTTGTATTTATAATTAACCTGTAATAATAAAAATTATATATACACTCTCTTTCTATTAATAATTTACACATACTACCCTACTATTCTTAACACTATAATATTGAGACATAGTATCCATCGACATATAAATAACAGTCCTAGATGAGAGCAGTTTTGCACATGTAAGCTAACCCTCATAACATCATATTAATTAGGCACATTTGATTATCAAGTGTAATTTTCCTCTTACCAAAATCGTGCCTATTGAATAATTCAGTCAACAAGCTTAACAGGTCCATCTGTTAAGAAGTTGAAACGTGACGTCAATTTTGCTACAGAACTTAAAGTTAAACAGAGATTGGAACAAAATAGCTCACACAATAGTTGTCACAACTAATATAAGCATGTTTTAAAAAACTCAAACTAGAGATACAGAGAATGTCAAATTCAACATATTAGTGCAATTCAAAAGACATACTCATTAGGCATATTATATAACAAAAATGTCAAGGCAGAATCATCAAGTTTGGAGGGCACAATAGGTTTTTTTGATTCTATTTGCATTTATTCATTTCTTGTTGGGTACCTTCTCTATGCTCTTTTATGTGTGTTTACGGGGAATATTTCACTGGATCATAGAGAAACACAATGGTGCCATTGACGCAATTACCAGATATAACACAAAATTTCAGCAATGGGGCTGGAACAATCTTCCAAGGATGCAGCAAAACTTAGAACTGAAAGATACCAAAGTACAAGCCTGTATGAGCAGCAAAGCTAGATCCTTCATAAGTGCAATCTTACTTTTATTTTTTTTGTTGGGGGGGGGGGGGGGGAGAAGTTTTTGCCAATTAAACAATAGCTACCACATCTTGAAACTCTAAAAATTCTATAACCGGACAATAGAACATCTCTAACACAGCAGCAAAAGCAACATCTTCCCCAGATGTACAGTACATGAATATGGCCCTGAAATATATGAATGCAATAAAATTTCCTACAAAAATTTATGATAATATATTGAGCATCAAACTTCAATGCATTCTCATTCTTACAAAGTAGATCCCTCGTGCAATGGTGTTATGTGAGTAAAGCAAAATGGCAAGTGAATATAGGTGGTCATTATTTTTCATCTTTCTTTTCACTACTGTCCTCTGGAGGCAGTGATAAGGACCGCAAGATCCTTTCAATCTGCACAGAATCAACTCGGAAACGCTCAGCAATCTGGGGAATATCCATAGGCCCGTCATGATCATCAGTCTTGCCTTGATGCAGAAGTATAATGTGGCGTATTTGTGAAACATTCAGGGTTCCTGGAGGAACAGGCCTTTCCTCGAATCTGCCAGACTCTGGTGTTGTATTCCTCAATTTTGGCATAGGTCTATTATACTTCTCCACCACAAATGCCTGTGACAGTAAACTGGAAACGGATTATCAACCGACATGATATAAATAGATAATGTGACAGTAAACTGGATACTGATTACAACTGACTTGATATAAATAGGTAATGTTCGAAGTGGAACCAATCACCAAGGCATACCAACCAATCCATCAATGAAAGCATGTTACCATGCGACATGCTAGCAACAAAATGAACAAAGGTACGTGGGGTAAGCTCCTTTTTTTCCAGTAGATTATTAAGTTAATGGTAGTCTATTAAACAAACTTCAGAGACGCAAGAAAATTTGTCAGAAGAATATTCCCAGGTCCAACATGTTGTCCCAAGAGATTGGCAGGCTGTCGCTTGATTAGTGAGACAAAATACAATATCGGTGGGTTTAAGTTATTTAACATAAAACAAACTAGGATTCTTCTTTGAGCACTATAAGTACAAAAGAGGCAACCTATTGAGGACCTGGTGCTCAGGATGATTTCATATAACTCAACTAGGTCACTCAGTTAATTCCTTAGCTCTAACATGGTTGCTTCCATAGTTGGTGTTGCTTTAGAAGAAAAGAGCTCATTGCTATTTTCATCCTTGCAAGTTGCAACCTCCGGAAGAGATATAAAGTCGATAATAACCCATTGATATACACAAGCAGTGTCTACATGCATTGTATATTTAAGAAGAGGGGAATTGGGAAAAATTCACATACTAAGGCCAAATGCCCCATGCTGGAAGAGGGAGGGACAGAAAACTGAATAACAGTCTCTTCCTTAAAATATTGTAGAGTTAAACCATCTAATTTGTTAAAGAGGGCTTAGCACGATCACTATCATCAGAAATTCATTGGATCAGCAAAAAGAGAAGGCTGCAAGTAGGAATCGGGTGTGTTGCAAGCCTTCCTCAGTAACAAAGCACTACAACCCAACTTAACTCGACAAATCTTTGGGGCAACAGGAACAGAGCATGAGTACAAGATCATATCTGATAATGGCTATTAATAAGCCAACAATACCACAGGAAAACAAGGTGTTTGGTCCAAGAAAGAAAACACCAGTTTTTAAACTTTGTGGAACATACATAAACATATAAGGGAAGGATTTATCTAGAAGATTTTGCTCCTCCCCCTCCTCTTCCGCCTCAAAAAATGAATAAGTAAAAAGCAAACACACACTCACACTCTCAAAGAGAGTAGACAAAACACAACAATGAAGCAATCAAGACACAAAATGCAACCTATTTTATTGCGTGTCCTTTCCATCATCTCAGTGGCTTTACAGTTGAATCCACACAACTCCCTCCTTGGCATAAGATATCATATAGCTCTAGCAATAACATCTCGCTAGTTGTCCTTAATTTGTTCAAAGTTTAAGACGGAGTCACAGTAAAAATTAACCAATGCATCACTTGTCAACAAACCATAATCAGACACCCTAATTATAGTACTAGTAATAAAAACAATGTTTGTATATATGATTGCCTTCGGACTCACAATCCAAGCAAATGTGATATGATGTCCGAAACTTTTATGTATATAAATAGACGTAAGAAAGGAATCTGATGATCAAATTGCTCTCCAATTCAATAGAAGTAAATAAATTACAGGCTGAACAGGGAAGTTTTTAACAGTATTTGAACATAAAGAAAACCATTGATAAAGTAAAAATTCTCATAAACTCACCTCGCCCGTTTCCAGTTTCCCTCCAGGCTTAGATTGAATTCTACCAATCATTTGACTTAGCATAGCATCATACTGTGGATCCCTTTCTTCAAGGACGTTCTCGGCATTAACACTTGGTGAACCGTCTTTAACAGAGGACAAATAACCCAATTAGTCCAAAATTTATTCAAAAGGTTTTCATTGTCCATCTCAAAATCCAAAATTCAGACACGGGGCCTATTTTTGCTGATTACACTAATAGATGGTTAAATATATACATAGATAGAAAGGAATACAAGTACATACATACATAGAAGCTGAATCAACTTTTCGTGTTTAAAGTTTATTTCAGCCGAACTACAAAATGATTGAATTAACACTGTCAAATTTCATATTTACAGTTAATCCGAAACTTAGAGTTAGCATTGAACCAAATTGTCTTCAGTATTGTCCCAAAAAAAAAAAAATCTTGGAATTATAAGATACAATGCACTTACCGGAACCAGGACTGACGTTATCGCCACTGACCTTGTCCACCGTAACTGGCGATGGTGTCCGGTCAACGGTTTTCTTCAGCTGAGAAGATGAAGAAGGCGTCGTATCGACACTCGTGCTCCGGATCCTTCCAGTTGCTCGACGAAATGCCTGACCCATCTCTCTCCCTCTATCTTTAAAATTAATGCCTCTCTTCTCTCTCTCTCTCTCTCTCTCATACATATAAACGTTATGCGTGCGTGTGTGCCAACCCTCCCGCCAGAGATTGAAGCGAGGTGAAAATATTCAACAACCAACTCACTATCGGGCGGGTTGACAAATAACCTTAGTTTAATTTTAGGTATATAATCTTTAATTCTAATTTTAATCTTAACCCTATCTCGGGTTAGGGAACTCAACCCGAATACTGTCCGAGTTTAATTCGGGCGAGCTCGAGTTGAATTCGGATTGATAACTTTAAATTATTTTACGGGTTGAATTTGAGTAGACCCCAAAATAGACTTGTTGTTCTAAATTTAATACATATATTACATAATATTCACTTAAATTAATAATCAATAACTTCAACTAAATTTTTAACGAGAGAAACTGAGAGAACAAGAAAGGCAAAAAGAACGAGAGAGACAGAGAACGATAGAACAAAAATAAAAAACTAGTGTTAATACTTTATATATATAAATTTTTTTTTTAATTTGTCGGGTTTGGGTTAAACTCGGCTTCACAAGGTCTTAACCCGAGCCCAACCCAAATTGAATTCGAGTTAGAATTTTTTGACCTAAGGCCAACCCAAATATTAAAAATCCTTGCCCAAACCTAATTTTTTTGGGTTGGGCTCGGGTTACCCAACTCAAGTTGCACCCTCAATCTAAATAAAAAATTACTCTCCCTTCTTTCAAATAAATAATTATTAAATTAATATTTTTATTATTGATCAATAATACCATCTACATTACTAATATATATCATCATTTCATTCAAAATTTGCTCTATAAGTGAGATGGTTGTCCAGGTTGACTTTCAAAAGCTGCAGTGAGCCCCGATGATTCTAAAGTAAATTATATATATAGCCCGTAAACTATAACTTTTGTATCAATTAAGTTCTTGAATATTTTTTTTTTATGTCAATTGAATTCTTAAACTCTCTAATTGTATCAATAAAACTATTTTGTCTACATTTGTTAGTGTGTCACTCACTTGACCATATGACAAAAAAAGACAAAATGACTCAATTAATACAATTAGAGAGTTTAGAAACTTAATTGATAAAAAAAAATTAAGAACTTAATTGACACAAAGGTTATAATTTGAAGACTATATGTATAATTTACTCTAACAATTTGTGTCCGGTGAGTGACACACTTCATCACTTTCCTAAAAAATTTAACAGAGTCAAACAAAAGAACTAAATTGAAACTAGTGTTATCAAAACCGGACCAAACCGATCCAATCGTGACCCGGGGCCTTAGCCGATCCGATTATCTAATCGGACTGCATAAGGAAGAGAATCGATTAAAAACCAAAAAATCGGCCGATTTTTATAAAAAATCGTAAATTAGCGATTTTTATAAAACCGGACGGTTTGAAGACAAATGACTTAAATCTCATTTATTTGGGCCATTTCTTTTGCCCTAATCGCAGAAGCACCGCTCCATTCCCAGGCGACCAACGAGCCCTCCACCCCATCTCTCTCTTCTCTCTCCCTAAACCCCTCCATTCCCAGGCGACCATCGACTTCTGCTTAGGCGACAATGCTTGATTTCTGCTCAAGCGACCATCGATTTCTCCTCCTTTCTCCTTTCTCACGCACACAATGCTCAAGCGACATCATGTAGTGTTTAATTATTGGTTTTGTGCTCAGGCGACATCATGTCTCCTTTCTCCTCCTTTCGTTTTAGGGTTTCTGCTCCATTTTATTGTGGTGGTGTCTATTTGCGATAAATTGGAAATATGCATGAGTGGGCTAATGTAGAGATATCTATTTTTTTTGCCCTTTCAGCCATTTGTTTTCCAATAACGCTAATACAAATTATATTCATTTCCTTTTCAAATTTCTCATTGTATGTGTTGATTTAATCATTGATAATATATGCTAAACCATGTGCTTGTTTGCCTGAAACTCGAAGTTGATTTTGATGATAGTGTATTGATTTGTATTACTTATATTTTAAGTTGTATCCCATCTGCCAGTGTGTTTGATAAATTAGTGTCACTCTTCTCAAATACGCGCCTTACATTGTGTATTTTAGACATTTTTTATAACTTCATAAATTTTATGGCAAATTGTATGCATTTTAGACATTTTTTATATTTTTTAGCTAAATTATTATGTTTTATAATTATTATATATATTTTTATTTTTTTATTATATGACCGATTCGACTAGTTGACCTAACGGTTGAACCAGTGAACCATTGACCCGGTCCCCTTGCCGGTTTGATGACCGGTCCGATTCTGATAACATTGATTAAAACAACTAAGAGTAAAGGTGCAACTTGGACGGGTTAATCCGATTTCAACCCAAGCCCAACTTGAAAAAATAGGGCTTGGGCTAGGGTTTTTAATAATTGGGTTGGACTCGGGTTAAAAAATCTCAATCCGAATTCAATTTGGGCAGGCCTCGGGTTGAGCCATCGGGTTCACAGGTTGAACCCAAATATTAAAATCAGGCTCAACCCGATTTAATAATTGGGTTCAACCCGAATTAATACTATATACATACAACTTTATCCTAGGATTAATCTCAACTCAAGTCTGCACCTCCCTTAGACCCTCACTCACTCTCAGTCTTTCTCAGTCTCTCAGTCTCAGTCTCAGTCTCACTCTGTGACCTATCTCTCACTCTCAGATCCTTTTCCCCTTTGTCTCTTCCCTCTCTCAGCCTCATATGTCAGAGTCTCAGCCCTCAGCCCTCTCTTAGCCTTCTTCGTTTTCGCTAGAGTCTCAGCCTTCTTCGTCTTCGCCTCTGGTTGTGTTTATTTGTGTTCTGTACGGTTGTGGTTGCATTATCTCTCCCATTGAGTTCTTAATATTATGATTTTTATGTTAAAAATTTGATTGAAATAATCCGAAATCAGCCCGTAAAATAACCCGAAATCATTAACCTGAATTCAACCCGAGCCCGTCCAAATTAAACTCAGGCAGTGCTCGAATTGAGTTTCTCAATCCGAGGTAGAATTAGGGTTAGTATTAAGGTTGAAGATTATGTACTTAAAGTTAGGTTAGGATTGACTGTTCAACCCGCCCGAGTTACCCCCATACTAGAGAGTACAGGAGCTCGATTGATACAAAAAAAAAATTAACAAAAATCAAAAGCTTAATTAACACAAAAAATATTATAAAGATTACATATATAATTTACTCATTATTCTATTACAAGTTTTAAACTCGTGACCGTAACATCTATCAACGAGATAATTATTGGGGCAACTAACTTCGTTTGAAGATCCACGGTTGAAAACGGAGTAGACATGTAGAGTTATTTGTGTGGGCGATGCTTGGGGGTGTCACACTCACACGGGTGATTTTATCATTGTGTGAGCTACAAATTATAATTATGAATAAATTATTATTTATTTATATAATAAAGTATAATACAATTCAAATGTCAAAAAATAAATAAAATGACTTTTATTTTTTACAGTTGATATATTTTTAAATTTTACTTTAAAGTTAATCTGACGACTAAAATTAATATTCCAAATTTAATAAAAAAAAATAGGCCTATAAGGGCGTATTTGAGATAACTTTTTAAAAGTACTTTCAGAATTTATAACTTTTTATACGTACTTTAAAAAAAAATAAGTAGTATTTGTAACTATTCCACCGCCCCACCACCACAACTATCCCCACCACCACTACCATTACCACCATCACTACCACTGCCGCCACCACACCATCACCTTAGCTTCAACAACCATCACCACTGTCATAACGCCACCACCACTATCACGCCCACTGCCCCGTCACCACCGTCATTATTACCACCATTCCTATCACTCCACCATTACCATCATCACCACCACCTTACCACCACAATACCCCCACCATCGTTGTCACCCCACCGCCACCACCCCATAACTACCCCCCACTACTGTCGTTCACCATCACTATCACTGCTCGCTCCAACTATAATCGATGCTTAAATTCATTTCTCTCTTTTCTATCTTTATAATTTGATTTTGGATGTAAATAAAAATATATTTATTGTCGACAATTTTTTTTTTATTTCTCGCACAGAAAATACCTAGTACATTTATAAAGTACACACTTAATTCTTATTTGACCTCTATTAAAGTTTTAATTGTAACAATAAGGTATTTAAGTTTTAAGTGAGTTCGAATTTAGTGTTTTACATTAAAATTTCAATTTATTTAAGTTTTAAAAAGGTATATTTATCTAATAAAAAAATTATTACATGTAAACTAAAAAATATTACTTTATTTTCATCTAATCTTGAGAAAGAAAAAAAAAGATAACAAACCCGAATTAAAAAAAAAAGATATAGAGTAAGAATTTGAAATATATTGTGAGATAAAAAGAGAAATACGGTTTGTTTTAGAGAGAGATATTTTAAGGATTTAATTAAATTACACCCTATAATTATTACTAATTTTTTTCCCTATAACTAATTATTATTATTGTTATTATTTTATTATTTGAAGTTCTTTTGTGACATTGAAAGAATCCATATAAATGAGAGGAAGGTATTTTAGACTAGGAAACACATGAATCTAACAAGATTGTCAAACGAATTAGTGCATTCAATTTTCATTAGGGCTCGAATCAATTAAACTCCATTCATGTTCATTGTTAATACGAATATATTAATCAAATTTTTAAACGCATCCAAAAATACTGCTCAACTCAATAAAAATATATAAAAAAAATCAAAATACAGTCACTCAAATTTGACTCTAACCTGAGTGATCTCGAAAATAAGAACAACAAATGAACTCCATTAATTAACGTAAAAACTCAATTCACGAGCACAAAGCTAAATAGGTTAAGTGCCCAATAGCTCAATTCTATAAATAAACTCTACAAGCACCTAATTAGAGATGTCAGTGGATTGAAGCGGGGGCGAAGAGTGTAGTCTTCATCCCCGTACCCGCTTAAAAAAGTTCCGTCCATCCCCGGTCCACCCTCGTTAACGGATATAGTTTTCATCTCATCCCCGTCCCGCAAGTAAATTTCTAATCCCCGTCCCCGTCCCCACTTCCCCCGTACCCACCCAAGCCTAAGCCTAAGCCCAAGCCCAAGTAACATAATCCAAAATTTTAAATAAATTTAATATTTTAAATAATTCAACAACATTCTAAATAATCTAACATCTAACACAACATAATATAGATTGCAAAATGTAAAAGCCAAAACAATATAATATTCTATTTAAAGTGTTATTGGACCACAAAAAGAGAAGCGGAACTATTAGAGAGAAAGGAAGAAAAAAAACATAAAATTGAATTAAGAAAATGATAGCACTACACTTGAAGTTTTCTAGAAGAATTTTTGTTATTACAATTCATATTACATCCATAAAGTGTTAAAAAATGAAAAATTAAAATTTCATTAATTCAATAATTCTCCTCATTTCTTAGTTCACTCTAGCAGAGAAACTCATCAACCTCCATTAACAGTATTTCTACCCACGATGAAATGCAAAGCTATCTTACTCTCTCTTATTGTTTTTAGAGTATGATTAATTCAAACTCTTAACATTTTTCAATCAGTGAGCACAAATAGAAAAAAGAACAATCAAGGAAAAAAATTGATACGATTACTACATAGCAATGTCACTTGTTAGTTTGATTATCATATATAGTTACAATAAATATATTTAGTTAGGGCTTGGAAGTATATATATATATATATATAACGGGTAGCGGGGGCGAGGAGGGGGCGGGGCGGGGGTAAGGATAAATCCATCCCCGTACGGGTTTATACGGGTATCTCTTTATACGTCCACCGTCCAATACGTATAATCTATTCCTGGTTCAAACGGAGTGGATTTGGACGAATACTCATTTTCCCTTGGTACACTGTCATCCCTACATCTAATAACTCGCCAAAAAAATAACTTCTAAAAATAAAGTTATTCTCTTAACAACTAATCTTCAAAATCTTTGAAGAAAGTGTGTTTATTTCAGTACTCCTTTTTTTTTTTTTTTTAACTGTTAGGAATGTCCGAATCAACTTACGCACATCTCAATTAATCTTTTCCCTAGTATAATCAATAGGTCATCCACATCAAGATAAATAAAAAATAAATCTCTCATCGTTGTTATCACTTCAACGACTCTTGAGATTTACTCAAAAGTAAATGACAAGTAATAAAATGGAGACAATGACAGCCTCACAAAGTTAGCAATGAAAAAAAATAAAAAATAAAAACATTGAAGAATACAAGTGGCAGCTTCGAATCAAACCAAGAAACTTGTAAATGATGACAGCCCCACATGAATTTTTTTTGTCAAAATCCTTTTATTTTCTTTGTTCTTCCCATTCCTTGAGAGAATACTGAACTGGCCAAATCAAATTGCACAAAGATTCATTCATGCCACAGTGAATATTTCCATCATAGGAATTATAAACCACATAAATGTTTACCTCTCTTATTGAACAAAGTTATAAAGAGTATGAATCCAGAAAGATAGAAAAAAGAAACAAGAAAACGAAGAAGAAAATAAGGTAATACCAATGTGGTGTTTATTGCCAATGAGATCATAAGAAACTCTCTTCATTCCCTCCTGGCAACCAATCGAATATAACGAAATATGTAACATTACACCAGAGAATTATATTCACTGCCCCTGATTCGACTATTACAAGTCGTATATACTACCCAGAATGAGCACAACAGAGGGTCACTTGAACGTTGGTTGAAACGGGTTCAATATTCTTCTGGTCCCAAGCCAAGTTACTGAAGAGTTTGAGACTGATCAGCCTTACCACAATGGGAGTTCACAAAAGATGAAGTATCGGTTCAACCAAAATCTTATCTAGCTTGAAAGGTGCAGACTTTTTCCCCAACTCCGGCTATGGTTCATCAGAATCTGCAAGCGGTGGGTGCCTTATCTGATAAGGTCATCACAGCAAGACCACATCATGTAAACCCATGCGAAGAATTTGTTTTTATGTCACCAGTCAGCTGAGGGAAAGTATTGTCACACCGCTCATACACAATGCATTGTTGATGCAAGCCAACAGAATATGCACCAAGAACCACCAGTGGATGTAACAACCCAAGCACTCATTTTTCCGGAACATATGTTAACCAGCACCGCTACAAGTCACAATCTCACAAGTCAAGTTGCAATTTTAACATCTCACCAATTTAGGGGCCTGGAACTTGACTCCCCTCCTTTCCCTCGGGCAGAATCTGATATTGGCTAAACATGTTGCTGGTATCGGCATTACACACACCATCCCCACCTTCTTCTACCATGGAAGCCACAGTATCTATACAAGACTCGGGAAACCTCATCCCAACACGGGCACGTCTGGAAGATCTTGATGCTTGTGGACCGCCTCCTTTACTCCGTCGTCTCTCATTAATGGTTAAGAATCCATTTGCAAGAGCTTCCAGTGCCTTTGTGGTTGGCAACCGGTTTCTTGTGCTCTGCCTCCGGGAGTTCATGTTAAGCTGCTGCTGGGAACTGGCTGCATTCAAAGCAGTTTTCAGTGCACATGGATCATCTGGCTCCCTACTCGTGTTTTGATCCTGCCCTTCTGTTGATCCCGCTATAAAGACGCCACTTTCAAAATCCGGTGGAACTTGAGGTATGTTCAAATCTATCAAGGTGCGAGGTTGGTGTTTCTCATTAGGATGTTCAGCATCATGACAATTGCCGGTGGGAGAACCTTCAGTGCTCTGAACGGGGCTGGCCTTTGATGAACTGGTAGATGATAGCTTATCCTGAGATAAGCACACCTGAGGGAAAATGTCCTCCGTTGAATTAGGATTGTCTGTACGGCAACTACACATCTCTTTATCCAATATGGAAGTCACCGGAACTGTGTCATGGCTTGTCTCTGCTTGCCTACAAGTATTTAATCTGCGACGCCGTTTCGCCATAGGGGCTGAAAAATCTAAGTTGTCTTGTTTCAGTCTCCTGCTCAATTGGCACTTTATAGCCTTTTTAGGCTGCTTTTCTGCACACAATTTGTTGTGATTCTTGGAATTATTCAAAGGTGCATTCATGGAATCCGAACCATTACTAGCAATTTTCAGCTTTAAAGCACTACCTTCCAGATCTTTCCGGTCCAAATACATTAGCCTTTCAGATAAAGTCTTTGTTGGTATGTCATTCTTTGTCTCTTCTTGATCCAGTAACATAGCATCAGCAGTGTCTGACACATCAGTTGACACGTCAGAAGCATCCTCCTCACTATCTTCAAAATGACTTCCAGAGGTCAACTTATTCGAAAATTCAAATGGCAAAGTTCTTAGCTCCCTCACCTTGAATGGTTTTCCAGCCAGACTGGTATCTACAACTGTAAACTTCATCGCATCTGTACTACGACTTGGAGTTCGAGGCTGAAGATAAGAATGACGACGCCGTTCAGGCAAATCATCTTGTTGCAGTTTTGTTTCATTTATCCACTCATATTCTCCACTGTTCCTGCCTTCATCTTCAAAATCAAGCTCCAGAATCCCTGGTTCTGAAGCAACTTTACTCAAGACATCAGTAGTAGAATCAAAATAGTCTTTTCCTTTCACTAGTCTTCGTCTTGAGAACTTCTTGACACCAGGCATAAGGAATACCAATGAATGCTTAGAAGCAGCAGCATAACCCTGATCCTTAGGCTGCTCCGAGTGCCACCCTCTTGCCAGCAAACGGGGCCAAACGGCCTCCCAGAATAAATCGTTAGATCGAGCTTTGCTCAACCGATAGTCTCCAGTTAGAAACTTGATAATTTCGCTGGGCGAAAGGGCGGAGCATGCTTTGCCTGTTGGTATCTCTGGACGCAAGGGTATGGTTTGATTTGACTTCAAAGGCTCCAAGGCAATGCCTGTAAGATCTTGCTTACCTTTACCAATTCCCACAGCCTCTACAAGAACTTTCATCCCAACCATAGCCTTTAAAGAGAAGACATATTCGTGTAATGACATTTTCCCCTCTCCAAATGTCTTAGTGACCTGCCAATAGATCAAATGCATAGACAAACAAGGTTTTAAGTTTCTGAGATGATGTAAAAAATAAATTTATACACTAAATATCTAAATCTGGCATAGTCATCATCCATTGTGAAATTTTGCAATGAACAAGAAGACAAGGAATTTTTGAGAAGCTTAAACTACAAGAGCAAAAAGGCAAATGGAAACCGCAGGCAAAACATAAGGGCTTAACAAATGTAAAGACCGGCCAGGACTAGTCTAAGAGATTACCAGTTTTGGAAAACCTTATCTACCAATATCAAATACCATCCCCAGTTATTTAATTTTACCTTTAATATATTGAGGGAGTAGGTCTATTTCCAATCTCGTAGTTGGAGTTATCTGAGCGGTGGCATCGTACCAAAATGTCTCAAAAAGAATTTGAATTGTATCTTGATTCTAACTGGCTAGCAAAATGCGACAATGCATTATTTGAAGATGCCTTGATTAGGAAGACACGGATTAGTACCTAAATTGCACCCTAGCAACAACAAAACTAATTTCTCCATAGGATTAGCAATATGCGTGCCCTTTTGGTGATATTGATGCATCAATGCCAAAGTCAATATAACGTCTTAACCAAATGTGGCACACAATTGATGGGACCAATATCAATCAGCAGGAATCATAATACAACTTCCTTTGCCATTTTGTAGACCGTTTTGTAATTCTTTATTTTTCATGTTTTAGTTTCAAGTAAAGTCATCCTTGCAATGCCTCCAATGATTGCTTGTGCACTTGAAAATAATTCTGCATATGCATAATTCCATTTTGCATTACCGCTTCCCAACTGTAGGGCAAATTGCTTATCTCATTTGTAAAACATCGTAGTGGCCTATCTCTTTGTCCCTCTAAATATTGTCATTATGTTGGCTGCTCTTTCTAGGAGCTTGATCTCTGATTCCATTTTTTGAAAATTTTTTGCTTAATTTCAAGTACCTAAAAAAGATTCAAGCTTTTAATTGGATTTTCATATAAATACTTGGTGGAAGTCTAAGAAGAATGCAGTATCTTCGGTAAATAAGGAGCAAAAGTTCAATTCTCTAAACTATCTGCAGATATTTCAGCCTTAAAAGTAATGACAACTCCCCATGAATTAGAAAAGAACAATGAACAAACCACATCAAACACAATGGAACTGTGTAAATTCGTTGTCTCCACTATGAAAACCTCTAATCAAACAATATGCGAACAAACTTTCCAATCAAACCAGTAGAGGACGAGAGAATTATGGGAGCAGAACTTAGAAACTTCCATATGATAACACAGTTCATCTACACACAAGAGATGGAATATTTAGAAGAAAGCTAATCTATGCAAAAAAAAAAATGGAAAAAGTAATCTTCTGACAGGTAATTAAAAAGGCAATTTTTTAGCTGAGCTTGTGATGTTTTGTGAAAAGTGTGTCCTATCCAAAAAAAAAGTTTGCCAAATGTAAAGGAGTCCAATTACTTTTGACCCTGGTGGCCATTAAACAGACAGTCTCACTTGGGCTCCGAGAGTATTGGAATGGATGCAGACCTAAAGTTTGGCATTTTGGCACAAGGTAACTGGTCTCAAGCTCAAACAAACTTGTGTTATCATGTTTCACAGCTCAAGCACGTTACCTTTAACAAAGAAATGGCCTTAAGTATACATGACTATCACTTAGCAGGGGGGAAAAACGAACATTATGTAAAAGTACTTTACAAAATACCTCAGACACAGCATTTTGGCATTCCTCCGACACATGAGGAAACAAACGAGATAACAATTCCTGTTGCCTCAATCCAGTAAATATCCTTTGCCCATATGCACACTTTCTGCTTTTCATTTTCAGGCACTCGGACCATCTACGATACTCATTGGACCTATAAAACTTCCCGTAGTAAAATGAGAGTACATCCCCCATCTCCTTACTCTCAATAAATCTCTTCACCTGGACAAAGTTTTTCTCAAAGATATACAAACCAAGAAGGAAACTTGCCCTTTCACTGTCACTCCAGAAATCACCAACAGAGCCAGGAACTAAACAGCAGGCTAGCCCCCTATACTGATGCATTTTATCTTCCAAAGTTAAGTTCGCCAATTCTCCTTTTGCTATCCCAGAATCCAATGTAAGATCCAATGGCTCAACTTTAAACTGTACATCTTCGTCTTTCAAGCGAAACTGGGGCTCTCTGACAATTTCAGAGAGTAAATGTCCATTTTTGCTGGCTGCATCGGTTGAACCACCAAGTGATTGCAGCATTTCATGTTTCATATTCTCAACTTCCTTATTGACCCACATGAGTGGTACTGATAATCCAATCAGAAAGTTAAAGGGAACATAAGCCCTGTTTTCAGCATCTATTGGGTTCTTTGTATATAAAAGATAGTCAGATTCTGTGATTAATGACGGAATTTCAACCTGGAACTGTTCTCCAACACGAGGAAACAACTCTTGTTCTCCAAAGACATCATATCCATCAGAGAAGTCCACAGAGAGTAACTCCTCAGCAGGCATGTCCTCAATGTAATCACCGTTTTGACTAAACCCAGCTGAAGCCATCTCTGCCAAAAAGTAACAAAGAGAGTTTTTAGCTTTTGCAGACATCATCAATCTATGGCACAGCACAAGTAACAACAATTGTAGAAGCGAAAAAAATTGAAATAACTAAAAATCAAACTTTAGAGAGAATTTAATAGATTACTTGTATCTCAGAGTCTAAGAAAGAAATGAATTGCATACGCATGGAAATGTTGGGCCATTTTAAGAGGCCAGTGACTTAATATATACCATCAGATGAATCAAACAAATGTTTTACACGTGTAATTAAATAAATAATCATTCAAAAACAGTGCATATGCCACCAAAATAAATGGGTTTTATGTCATTGGCAAGACGAGGTTTGCCTACTGAAGAAACAAACTATAGACAGGTTCTAATCAAAGGACAAGCACAACACCAAAGCTTGCTATATTTAGAATGCGTCAGATGCCTTTAAACACCATGTCTCTTATGATTGCCTGCTACAACAAGTGACTCTTCTCTGCATAGTTTTGCTAAATTAAAATCCACTTAGACAAACCATAAATAAGCCTACCGACAGAGTAGGCCATTTTTCTCAAAAAATTGAGGCCTAGAAGCAACTGAGTTTTCTGTTTTCGATAGCCATTTTAAATAAAGCAGGCACATTGTCATTTTCTATTTCAAATGAAGTAGATTTAAACGAACACAAGATTTCTCACAAGTTTTAGTAAATATTAGAGATTGGATTCAAAGATTATAAGAAAAAAATGTCATCCCTATGTTCAACCGTATTCGGCAAAAGTTGAACAAAAAAAACAAAAATCAATAAAACCAGAAAAAATATAAAACGTATTCTTCCAAATAATATGAATAAAATGCTCCAAACAAACGCATCATACCACTGACAAACATTTACGAGCACTACATATTAGAAAATTAATTATATAGCCAGCCAGCACAATAAGCGTATAAGCGAAGTGTTTTAATTTTAAAACCCATGGCAGAATTATGAAACCCCAGATCCATTTTTTTCAAACTCTAAAGGAACATCAAACCATCTCCCCTCAAAATGAAAACAAGAACTTGAGCATAGAAAACATAAGAATCCAAAAAACGCATTAATCTCAAAACAGCAAACCCAACATAACCACAACCAAACAAACAACATTTTTCAGTTTTCAACTGAACCAAAAGAAGTAAAAATACCAAAATAAAAGATACCCAGAACAAAGATAACAAGAAGCCGTCATTTTGACTAAAAAAATTCCAATGTAATCGCTCAAATTAAACTCTTTTCAAACGCCAACAAACAATTTAAACACACAGAACCCAACATCAATCGTGTTACACGAGCAAAACAACATATATATATATATATATATATATATATATATATATATATATATATATATATATATATAGATATATGTATATCTATGCACAATATATACATGTCAAAGGCAGAAAATTGGCTAACCTTCAAGAAAGCAACAGATCCTTCAGAGCCACGTGAGGAAGTGAAACTGAGACAATGGGTGCGCGAGATTAACAAGAAAATAAACCAAACGTGAACATTAAACAAAGAACTATAAGTGTGTGTGTGTATACGTTCATGTGTATCTACTTAACTATGTGTAGAGAGAGAAAAAGCGAAGAAGCCGTACCTGGTCTAGGAGAGCTGGGTCTTCATGGCGTTACCGAGGTTAAATTCGTAGAGAAGAACCCAAATAGAGGAAAAATGAAGGACTTTCTTTCGCTAGTCGCTGCGTAGAGAGAGAGAGAGAGAGAGAGAGAGAGAAAAGCCGAATAAATATACGAGTTTGAGAGAGAGAGAGACAGAGAGAGAGAGAGACAGAGGGAGGGGTCTGGTCTGGTTAAAGGGCGAATTTGATATCTGTACGCGCAGTGAAGGCACGTAACAGTACTCCGCTCTTGACAAAATGCCACGTCGATTTTCGATACCTTTTACGATATGGCAAGGAGTCAATCCAGTGTGCGCCGGTTAACGGAACTAAAGAATAAAATCTAGCTAGATCATGCCACGTCAATCGAATTGTAAGTAGAGATTTATTTGATCAAATGAAATTACTTCTTTGCCCTCAGTCCCTATTTTTATAATTGGACTGGCACTTCTTGATTGGATTTAGAAAGATATAGTTGACAATGTCGCATTGATGATATATCTGCAACGGTCTGGCTAGGGTGTCATACTAAAATGCCCAAACTAGCCCTCTCTGTTTTTTTTTTCGTCAGGCATTTTCCTCTTATAAAGTAGAGGTTCGGATGTTCATGAATTCGAAACAATTAATATCAGAGCTAATATTCACGTTGAATATAAGATCAAACGCAGTATACATTACGATTTTTTGTAATCGAGCCAAAAAGATCGACTTTGAGGCTGGATTAAGATGATTTGATATTATATATAAATATAGTGTTATTTTATTAAATATTAATAAATGAGTAAAATCATCAAAGAAAAATGACTATCGCCGAATTCATGTCGATAGAACGTCAACTACGAAAATATTGTGAATGTTATGATCCTACATCGATTAAAAATAAGATAAATCCCTGATAGTCAGACCTCAATGAATTGCTAAAATTCGAATTTAGAACATCAGAATTTACAGCTCGTCCCTGTTACCACTTGAACTATCTTTGAAATTGACAAACCCTCTAATTACAGATAAAATGAAATAATTGAAGTAAATATTAACATAATATGTACTCGATATGATCGCTTATTAATCTTACAATTCTAAATATATTGGGCCGAATTCACTTTATACATAAATAAGTTATTGTCTGTGCCTGAAAGCATAGAGTATAAAAAATAATAAACAATAAATATATTTGTATTTATATCCAAAATCAAATCACAAATATAGAGAAAGAGATAAAGAAAATTAAGCATCGATTTGTAGTGGGGGTGAGAGGTGGTGGGTGGTAAGACACGGTGATAGTTGTGGTGGGTAGCAATGACCGTGGTGGTGGTGGTGGTGGCGTCGACGGCAACGGTGATGGTGGTGGTGGCGAAAGCGATGACGACGACGGTGGTGGTGGCGAAAGCGACGGTGGTGATGGCGGCAGCAATGGTGATGGTGGCGATGGCCACAGGGGTGGGGCCGGTGGTGGTGGTAGTGGTGGCGACGACGGCGGTGGTAGAGGCAGTGGTGGGACGGTTTTAAATATATATATATTAAATATTTATGAGAAATAATTTTTAGAAGTATATTAAAAAAGTCACTTCAAACACACCCTTAGAGACCTATTTTTTTTTATTAAATTTAGGGTGTTAATATTAGCCGTTAGATTAACTTTAAAATAAATTTAATCGATCTCAACCACGAATATGAAAAGTCATTTTGTTTATCTTTTGAAATTTGAATTGTAAGCTACTTTATTATATAGACTAGTTATTGTCTGTACCTAAAGACACAGTGTAATAAAAAATGGTAAACAATAAACATATTTGTATTCATATTCAAAATCAAATCAGAAACATAGAGAATAAATAAAAGAATTTTAAGTATCGGTTTGTAGTGGGGTAAGTGGTGGTGGGCGGCAGTGGTGGTGATAGGAGACGGTAATGGTTGTGGCGGGTGGCAATGACTGTGGTGGCAGCAGTAGTAGTGGTGGTGGTGGTGATAGCGACGAGGGCGACGATAATGGTGGTGGCGGCGACAACGTCGGTGGTAGTGGTGGCAGCGATGGTGATGATAGCGAGGCGGTGGTGGTGATAGCGGCAAAGGAGAAGACAGCGACGATGGTGGTGGTGGCGGTAGTAGTGTTGGTGGTGGCGGTGACAGTGGTGGTGGTGGCGGCGGCGGCGGCGACAGTGGCTGCGGCGAAGGTGGCGGCAGTGGTGAGGGTGGTGGCAGCAGCGACGGTTGGGGTGGTGGCGATGGCAACGGTGGCGGTGGCGGTGGCGGTGGCGACGACGGCAATTGTGTATGTGGGGGTGGGGGTGTGGTGGTGGTAAAGATGGTGGTGGTAGATGTAGTGGTGGAGCGATTTCAAAACACTATTATTTTTTTTTAAATAGTTTTGAGAAATAATTTTATAAGTACTTTTAAAAAATCACTCTAAACACACCCTTAGAGACCTATTTTTCCTATTAAATTTAGGGTGTTAATATTAGTCGTTAGATTAATTTTAAAGTAAAATTTAAAGCGATCTCCACCGCGAATAGTAAAAATCATTTTGTTTATCTTTTAAGATTTGAATTATAAACTATTTTATTATATAGATAGTAAAATATCACAAATTTGATAATTTATCTTAGCAAGGTTTTTTTTTTAATCAAATACTCTTATAAAGAGAAGACGATAAGGTTTAAATCCATAACCTTAACGAACACGGGCAGACGGCCGCTAATCATGCTCCTTGAAAAGTTCTAATTTAATACTCGTCTTGAAGTTTGATATCTAATTATTCAAACTTTTCCTTGGTCAACTTGGGTCTTCTAAAGGCTGCACCAATAGAAAATATATGGGTGGTTTTGTAGCTTTCACTAAGCTTAGGAGAAAAAAGTTTTCTACAAAAAAAAACAAACAAATCAAAGAACTTTTTCTACAATAATTTTACAAAATACTTACTAAAATTTTTTATTAAAAAATTAATGGTATGCCATGTATAATTATGGTTTCCAAGCAATATACGTGTATTAAAATCATTTTCTATTATACATGATGTGATAATCTACAAATAGATTTTCGTTCATCATACTTATCAATTAAATTATGTGACATAAATTTCCCGAAGATTTTTCGTGCTCTTCACCCCTTATAATTTTAAACTATATTACCAACAAATAACCCCAAAATTCTAAGAATTTTCTTTGAATAAAAGTTCAAGATTGAAATGTTTTTCGTATAAAGACAAGTAATTAATTATAACTTTTCTTCTCCTCTTATGTGTTCTAAAGTTTCCATTATAATTCCCAAAATGTAATTTCAAAACTAGCCACTCAAAAGGTTCATAAAAGAAAATGTAACGGAAATTACCATGTGCGATCCACATGCAATCCAATGAAGATCGCTTGTACTTGTAGACTATGGATGAAAAATAACGGAAGATAGTCATATATAACGACAATTTACAAATAGATTCTCGTAATACAGTAAGTATTAGTTATGATTTACGTGCAACACACGTGCGAACAAATAAAAAACAAAGAAAGAACATGAGGTAAGACCATAAGCTAGAAATAAAACGTAAGGTATACAATAAAAGAAAAAAGAAAACCAACCACTTGAAAAATCCACTAAAAAAGTTTACTACACTAAATATTAATTTTAGTCTCCGTGCAACACACGTGCGTAAATGGTTGTATATGTTCACTAACAATGAAAATATGGCAAGATTTTATGGTATAATAATTTCTAAAAATAAAAAGTTAGGTATAGATACAAAAAAACTAAGACAAAGAAAATACGTTTATTAGGATACAAAAAAAAAAGGGATGAAAATCTCCAAAAATAATTGAATTGTTGAAAATCAAAAATAAATATATAATATAAAATACGTATAAACTGACCCGAACACTCAAAAAAAAACATTTACTACAAAACAAGTTTGAAAATGCCACAAACAAAACATTCACCTCAAATTACCAAAATAACCATGAACAATAATAATAAGCCCAAAAACAGAGTATTGCCATTTCAACCTATCACCAAATTACTAGACACTAAACCCATTTCGAGCTCAGGATGGAACAATAAACCAAACCCTCCTACAATAAAATCAAAGACATAATGAGCATCAACAATAAAAACAAAGCCAACAAGCATATTTAATGGGAATATTACAAGGGCTCAATCTATCTCAAAGCTCAGGGTCGTCTTTCCCTTGTTCTACAGCTATTCAAGCCCAAGCAATCCAAGCAAAGCTCACAAACATTATATAATTTTGACTTAAAAATTTCCAATGTGATACCATCAAATTAGATCTTTTAAATAGGCAAAAAGAACACAGAACCCAGCAATAAATCTTGTCATACAAGCAAAGATATGAATAAATAACTGCATATAGGTGTTACTATATACGAAAAGAGAGAGAGAGAGAATTTATTAACCTGTGTTTGAGTGTGTACCAGAACCAGAGCCTTGAAAGCCTTGTGAAGATGAAAGCCTGAGAAAATGGGTATGCTGGGATCAGCAAGTTAGAGATTTAAAACAGATCAATTTTTTATTTTTTTTTTGGTTAAGAACACAAAAAAGATTAACTTTTTATGAATATATACATATATCTGCATGTATGTAGACCTAGACATACATATATATATATATATATATATATATATATATATATATGCGCTTGAAGAGAGAAGTTACCTGGTCTAGAAGAGCAGAGGCTTGATGGGTTTGCTGCCAAGATGGAATTCGTAGAGAGGAGCTCAAATTGAGCAAATAAGGAGAGACTCACTCAGCCCCCGCAAGCCGCTATGAAGAGAGAGAAAGAGGGTTGGGTTATAGAAAGAGTAGAATACATACATCTACTATATATTATATACGTGAGAGAGAGAGAGAGAGAGAGAGAGAGTAGATGTGGGGTCTGGCGGTCTTCAAAGAGGACTTTGATTATCTGTACTCGTGGTGAAGAGGGTAAAAGTATACTCTCCAATGGCAGATGACACGTTGCATTCTAAAAAGAAAATATCATTTACCACCCCTGAGATTTAAATTATTTCAGTGATACCTCCTATAGTTTTCCAAATACAACTGGACTTCCTTATTCCAACTTTATCTCAAGTCTTATGTATAGAAAACTCTCCCTTTTGTATAAAATGTGAGAGATTAGCGATATTACCTCTCAAAACCTTCGTCATCTTTGTTCTAATGTCTCAACCTCTTCCCTTATCCTTCGTGTATATATATATATATATATATATATATATATATATATATATATATAATTGTAAATATTTTTTTACAGTTGTCTTGTTACACATTTAGTTTACGAGCAGCTAATAAATAGGTATCACGTAACAAACAAAATAAAATCTTTCATATGGACATTAAATTTTGAAAGTGAATGAGTAACCCACTAAGCTTAAAATACCTTTTTCTAATGAACCCAATGACCCCAAATAGTGATCGAAAGTCTACAAAACTTATGAATAATCCACATACATCACAATTCAAAAGGTCAGTGGAAAACCCTCCACTATTTGCTTTGTCGGAGTACATGTTAATCATAATGGGACCCATTTTAGGGTAAACCAAAATCAAGGTTGAGTTCAACTCTTATTACCATTCAACTTTTGTGTCAATTCCAATAATTTTGTGGTTTGTCAAACAATAAAATGATGTGGCATTTATTTATTGGTTGTGTGTCAACTATATTGTTTGTGTTATTTTTTTGGTACTGCAGTTAGGTGTCTAAACGTCTAAGTCAGTTTACATACATCTCGATTAATTCTCTTTTCAATCCAATCAAAAATAAGTCATTCACATTAAGATTATAAAATTCATAAGGTATAAATTCCTCAGAGTCTAATCCCAAAAAATTTATCAAATTTCAAATTCAAAACATTTGAGTTTACAATTCGTCATTCACTAGGTCACTTCTCGAAGTTGATTGTTTGCATTTTAGCCGTAAAGAACTTATTCTCGAAGAGGTGGGTAAGTATATTATCAGGATCTTAGATGGGCCTTAATAAGATTGTCATAAACTTCCGGGGGGGGTATGCTAAAGAAAGAGAAATATCGTCAGGGTCTTTCAATTTTAAGTGCACCTTCTAATCACACGTCAAATTACAATATATTCTTTTGATTACTTAATTACCCCCAAGGCATGCGCGTGTGTTCTTATGAATCAATATAGGTCGCGTTTTGGAATCACGCCCACTACTGGCGCGCGTCACAGCTAACAAATACCAAATTCTTAATTAGAGAGAGTATTCTATTTCATAATCCACGTGAAGTTAAAGTATGATATTTTATTAATTACATCTAAATCCCCAATATTCATCTCTAAATTAGGAGTAAATATTGAATTTAACGGTTATACCATATCAGCAATGTTAAAGGGGTATAACTATTTAATAAAAAAAATTCAAATGGATAAAATAGGGTTCATTTTCTATCATGGAAGTAGTTATGTATTATATGATTGGGTGGTTATAAACTTTTGTAGGGTTCACTTATAGACTTGTTTACTTATTAATGAAGAATTACACAACGTGGTCTGTTGGTAGGGTTAATAGTCGAACGAGTTTAAGTCTAGTCTAAAAAGCTTATTTTATTAACCGAATTTAAAAAATTGTTCAAATTTTACTCATTTAAAAAACGAACTGAATTTGAACGAGCCTAAAATAAGCAAAGCTTGATTATTTGCACATAAATGAGATCAGTCTGTCGAGTTCGGTCAGAACCTATCAGACTCGTTTTTGAAACGAACCTAAAATATCGTTCAAGATCGATTCATTTAAAAAAACGAGTCAAACTCGAACAGTTTGATTTGATTAACAGCCTTATCTGCTGACATAATATAACGATTACGCCCACATGATTATTTTATATATATGTGACATTTTATGTGGCAAAATACAATTATAGGAGTTAAGTTATAATTTTTTATGTTGTTTGATTATAGAATTTAAGAAAAGTGTGTAACTTAACCAAAAGCATATATCTTTTGGATCAATCTCAAACTCTTTTTTTTTTTTTTTAATTGTAACTTAATTCCATAAAAATTGTAGCTTAACTTACAAAATAATAATTTTTGGTAAGATGATCTTACCTTAAATAGAATTAGAGTTTTGTTTTTGATAGCTGAGTCTTATCGATTGCCCTCATTTATTTGTGATGGAGCCAGAAGAAGTGCATCCCAATAGAGCCATCATCGCCGACTGCAAGACCCTGATGAAGGGAAACTATATATCTATTATCCACACTCTCAGAAAAGGTAACCAATGTGCGAATATACGTATAAATTTTAGAGTTTCTCAATCGGAACCCCTTGTAGAGCTTGAAGAACCTCCTACCCAGATTGGAGAATATTTGAAGGCCTATTTGGCCACGTAGAATATTCTAGGAACTCTATTTAGCTAGGGCCGATAATCGAACGAGCTTTAATCGAACCTGTGGAGATCGTCTTTTTTAAAATGAATCTAGAAAATTGTTTAACTCATTTAGAGCCCAGTCTGTCGAGTTCATTTTCTAAACGAATCAACAAAATTATTCAAGTCAAACCAACACGAGCCCAAAACGAGTCGAGCTCGGCAGCTCGGTTTGATTATAACCCTATATTTAACTTTGTTTACTTTTTAATGCATCAAAAAAAAGTTGATGTAAGACTTCATTTTTATTATATTTGAGACGAGTTCTTTAAGTAATCTATATAATATTACAACTAAAAAGTTGAATTCTCAACTTTAAAAGATATAATTACGGTCAATCTTGATCTAATTTTCATCTACTTTCACAATGATACAAAATTTATTCTTGAAATTGTGTTCCCGCTCAAAAACATTATTTTTACTGCACACCACCCAATATCAGATAACTTAACAACAATTTTTAATACCAAACAACTCAACTAATCCACGTATATCTCTCTCGAACTTCTCCCTTATTTCAAATATAAATATTATTAGATCAATGTTTAATATTTTGTACTATAAAATGTCGTCAGAAACGAGATTATTACTACTATTTGATAAGTTCACTCACTATAAACTATAAAATGTCAAAATTAATAAGCAAATTTCCATTTAAATTGTAGTTGCTTCCAAGTTTGTCTCTTTATTTTTGGTAAACAGTTGCTTCCAAGTTTGGAATGACATGATGGCTTACGCCATGATTTTTTTAATTCTGGTGGTTGACTCCTTCTCCACGAAGTAAACCAAGAATAAAATGGCCTTCTTTGACTTCCTTTACTTCGTTATTTTGTTGTGATTCCTCGGAGGGTAATCATGTCCGAAGGTATGCTGGAATGTGAATAATTTTAATAATGATATTAGTGATCATTACATGAGTTTATTTGAAATCGTCGAATAGATTTATTAAAATTTGTTCTATTTTATATTATTGATATATATATTATTTTTAAATATCAACATTTCTAGAATATTTTTAATTTTTAATTTGATTATTATAAAACCAATTTATACATACATATTTACTTTCATCTACTTTTTTATACCAAAATAACTCTTTTATTATTACACTAGTAATTGTCCATGCCTGCATGCACTATGTTATTTGTAAAAAATTACAAATATTTGTTCATAAATAAAAACAATGTATAATAAAATTTAAACAATACAACGATCAAATTAATATTGTTTAACATGTATGCAATAACATATATAATTAAACTTTTACATAACAAAAGTCACGCTACAACTATTGTAATATATTAATTCAAAAATTTGAGAAAATATAATTATTATTAATAAACATTCATGATTTTAATATTTTTAATAAATTTTATTTCAAATTTTAAAAAAATATAACTATTTGTGATTTTGCAGGTTTCTATTTAAAGTTTATAACATTATCTCTGTACTATTCTTACAATGTGAATTCGTGTAACTTTTTTGAAAAAAATATTCAAAAGTTTCACTTAAATTCTTGTAAATGTAAAAAAATTTGTTGAGAAATTAAAATCAGTTTTCGTTTCAGTTCAACTTAAATATTCATAAACTTCAATCAAATTTAAATTTAAGTAAAAATTTATACTTTATACTTGACAGTCAAATTCCAATCAATTCGAGTCTTAATAATAATTATGTCAAATCAAAAATTGAATTTAAGTTCAACTTAATTAACTCTTTTATTTTAAATCTACAAACTAATTCTTATCTATTATAGTTTATAGTGACACCATCACTTTTTTTTTAATTCAATTATTCTTTATTTTTTTATAATCAATTTCAATTTGACTTCAACTTTGAATACTCGCAATATTAAGTTTAATCAAAAATATATATTTTATACTTGACAATAAAATTCAGCTCAATTTGAATCGTAATCATAATCATTTTTCGAATCGATAATTAAGTAAAATGAAAGGATTTTTGTAATTTTTGGCACAGGAAAAAAATTTAGAAGAGTAGTTTTAATCATTTGATCAATAATCTTAAAACAATCTGACCTGCAATGCTACCTCCCTTAGTATATAGATATATCACAAATATATATATATATATATATTATTTGCCTATTATATCATTCAAATATTATAATATTTTTTTTAATACAAAATATGACATATATTATAGTCATTCAACTCGTTTTGACGCAAAAAATTTGTATCTAAAGTTCATTTGTTTCTTTGAAAATTTTAAAAATAATCCTTAATTATATAAAATTATAATTAACAACATAGTTAATGTGTAGTATGAGACAGAAAGAGAGTTATAAGAGAGATAGAAATCTTAGAATTATGAAAGAAATAAAAATCTTATCAAAAAATTGGGAGAGAAAATTTTGCATTAAGACCGTCGAATCAATAATTGTCAAGTAATCTGAGCAGCGAAAAGTTCAAGACAAATTTTTTTAATTATTTTATTATATAGATTTGTGACAATTTGTTGATTTTTTATTGTACCCTTAATTATTATTATAAATTTAATTATACGTACATATTTACTTTCATCTAATTTTTATTTTTTATATTTATTTCACTTCCAAATTGTTTTCGACTCTTTTATTAGTAATATTTGTCTTCTAAATTTTTTTTGAACTCATTTATTAGTAGTATACTTACATATAATTTTTTATATATATTATGTATTTATATATAAAAATAAAGTCTAATCTATATTCTATTGTTATATCTAAGTACTCGTTAGATAAAATTTTATGATCAAATATATGTCATATTTAATTTCTTTAATATACAATAATATTATAATATAAACAGTAATATTACAATTTAATCAATCTCTGTTACAACAAAATATAATAATTTTTTTTGCACCAAAAAAATAATAAATTTATAACATAATTATTCAAATACTTGAGAATGACAATCTTACAATGAAATTGCATTATAAAAAAAAAAAAAACAAACAATATCTAAAGTGGCCCAAGAGATTCTTTTAAAAATGAACACAGAATGAAACTTGACAATCTGTATGCTCAAAGAATGATAAAATTAGAGCTGTCAAGTTTATAAATTATCACGAACGCAATACAAACCCAATTCAATACAAAATTTAAAAATGATACGGTTAATTGACATAAATGATAAATGAGTTAAATTAAGGTTAGACACAAATAACACAATTAATGGGTATTATAGATAAAAATATATATATTTAACTAGTATTGTAGACAAAAAATATTTTAAAATTTTGTTAATTTTTTAAATAGTATTATATGAATTATTGTATAATAAAATAATTTTTATTGACGCAAATATTAATATAAACACGACACATACTAAAAGTGACACCACACGACACGATTGATATCCTTAAATAAAATAGATCAATAATTATGTTTAATAATATTTAATTATTTGATACATAATGAATTATTTAATTTAATTTTAAATATATTTATATTTTTTTATTAAAAATATTATTTAAATATCTAATTATTGAAATTGAGAGGATATGTAATTTTCTCATTATTCTATAATTAAATTATTTAAAATGAATAATTTAATTATTCACCATATGGACCCCAAATAAGGCCAAGCAAGTGGCAATGGCCCGTAGCCCGACAAGGTATCTCCCCGACCCAGCAAGCCCAATGCATGACTTTTTTGTTGGGCAACTTGTTAGCTCAACAAGGGGGCCGTGGATCGTACCTTTAGCCTGACTTGGCCCGATGGGTAGTCCAGTCCTGCTAAATGGCCCGCATTCAACAACTTGTTCAATAAACTATTTAACCTCCGGGATACCTCTATCCCGAATGTTATAAAATTGGGGTGTCAAAATATAATATAATTTGTTAATATGACACGGAGTTAAAAGATTTGAGTTTTTTTTAGTCATCCATTTCATAAATGAGTGGACCCGACACGATTAATAAATGAAATCACTCAAAAGAATGCACGACATGAACCCGATATAACATGACTCGTTAGACTTTAATAAATGAATCGGACATAAATGAAATATTTTTTAACACGAACCCACTAAGACCCGACACGATTGACCGACCTATATGAAATCTTAATAGTAGAGAAATATTATAAAAATCTAATTCGAAGACCTAATTAGAAACATAAACCAATGAGTCTTTGGTCAAATGGTACTCCTTACCTTGTGAAGACTTTACTTTCTTGAGGTCAAGAGTTCAAGTCCCCCTTCCATCCTCCCTTCCCCAAAAAAAAATAAAATTAGAAACATAATTCATTGTAATTATGAATTAATTATTAATTATAAAATTAAGTGAAAATTGGGGGTGAGTCCCCTTACATGTACTTGTTTGAAGATAAGTCCGATAAGAAAACTTATAAGGGGTTAAGTTCACTTTTAAAATTATATATACTGACTTAAGTCCACTTTTTTTTTAATCTCAAAAATACCCCTACAGTGTTAATCTTTGACAATTATGGAAAATACATATGTTAGATATTTTGAAATATATATGGTAACGGTTATATTCAATTTTTTTATGGAATATAATATGTCATATTCGGTTGCATGATTTACGTCAAAATTAATGGGATATTATCTTAAATTCAGTTAAAAAATTTTCATTAACAGATTCAAATTCAAATTTTAATTTCTGAAGCACTGGAACTTTGTTGCCTGTTACGTCAAGTTTCTTTCTTATTGGCAATGCGAGCGATTATTTTTTCCCAAGAAGTAGGCGGAGTCCTTCTTCACACGATACCACTACGTCATTGTTGTTTGATAGGATTTTTGAAGGTGATACAAGCATCAATTGGGAGTTCGAATTTTACTGTGATTCCAGGTTTACTTATTGGTTCTATATTTCCTGAGATATGTTCATTTTAATTGACTGATTTACATAATATGCTTAATTATTATATGCTGAGGATTTTTCATTGTAATTTGTTGATTTACATAATATGAATTCCAGTGTTGTTTTGGATTTTTTTTCATAAATTGATATTCATTTGCCGGAAATTCTATGTTACTTACCGGAAATTTGTATAGCAACCTTTTTCATCCGAGTTTTTGTATTTTTTTTTGAAATTTGGTACCAAGTTTATTTTTCATGTTACTGTTTGTGATTTAATTGGAATTATAATTGCTGATTTTTTCTTTGTTTGTTTCCTTTGTTATTGCCGAAATACAATGTAACTTTCCAGTATTCGTAATGCGATGTTCCTTATTGGAGTTAATTTTTTTTTAATTAGGTTCTAGGGCTTTTTTTTTATCATGTTACTGGTAATGATTTATTGGAATTATAATTGGTTATGTTTGTTTTTCTATATTTACCATTTATTTTTGTTTTTTTGGTTAAAACAGATAGATGATTACATATTGGTTTGTTGTAAGTATTCTTCTGAGACTGTTGTGCTAAGAATTTCAATGCATTTCATAATCGATGATGTGTTACATGGTGGTTGTGACAATTGGAATGATTTGAGTGTCAATTGTGTTGCCCTATCGTACGCTATTCCTGGACATCTGATTTGTGCTTTACAAAATGATCATGATGTGAAAAACATGTTTCTAATTGCACGATCTGTTCAGTTGAATTTTGTTGAAGTTACAGTTGTTGTTAAAGGGAATGTGGTTCGTGATTTTGAGGGTGAGGAAGTTGTGGAAAGTTCTGAATTAACTGTTGACCCTGTTGGTTGCGAGGATGATCTTCTCCCTCGTTTTTGTTCTCACAATGATAAGGTTTTGTTGACCGATGGATGGTCGAATGAAATAGTAGATGTGGGGCAAAAGTTTGAGGAAGGAGTAGCTGATTTTCGGAATGCGTTATGCAAATATGCAATCAAGGTTGGTTTTCAATTTAATTATGTGAAGAATGAAAAAACAAGGGTGAAAGCTGAATGTGTAATGAAATATTCTACTGGGTGTGAGGGGTTTATTGTTGCTACACTCTAACGGATAAATGAATGGTTTTACATTAAGAAGTTAAACAACGAGCACACGTGCAGTGTGGTTGCACACACGACAAAGAACAAAATATTGACTTCTAATTTGGTTGGAGGTCTTATTGTTGACAATGTCAGACAATAACCTGACACACGACCAGTTGATGTAAAAAGTATGTTTCATACAGATCATGGTTTGACCATATCATATAATCAAGCTTGGGTGGGGTGTTGAAAAGGCAAGGGATATGCTGTTTGGGGATTATTCGTTGTCATACCAATAATTATGGTGGTATGTATAGGCTGCAAATGAAAGCAATCCAAGCAGTCATTTTGTGTTAGAAGATGATTCGGACACGCAACGTTTTAGTAGGTTGTTCATGTCATTTAAGACATGTATACATGGATTTAACTACTATCGACCCATATTATTCATTGATGGTACATTTTTAAAAAGAAGGTATAAAGACATTATTTTGTCTGCAACTGCAAAAGACGGCAACCAAGGTATTTTTTTTTTGTTTATTTTGGTATTACTGATTTTATTTTAATGTTTCATTTTAATATTTGTATATATGTTACTATTTACTTATGTTACTGCTTGTGTTGCTATATATATTGTAGGTTTGTTCCCCTTGACTTTTGTTGTTGTTGATTCAGAGAGTGAGTGTAATTGGCGTTGATTTTTAGAACAATTAGCTGTGATTATTGATAATACTAGGGACTTTACCATTATATCCGATCACAATGTTGGCTTGATGGAAGCAATGCCAAAGGTGTGTCCAACAGTGCACCATTCGTTCTGTCTACAACACCTGAAAGAAAATCTGAGAGATAAGTATAGTGGGGGTCGATTTACCCATGTGTTTCGCGAGCGTATGATTTTTTTGTTTACATTGTGTGCTTATGCTCCGACAAAGGCATTTTTCAATGAAAAACTTGATGATTTTCGACGTGAAGGAGGAACTGTTGCTAATAAGTTTTTGGAAAATCTTCTATTTGAGAAATGAGCGAATGTTTTTTTCAAGGGGAAACGTTATGGGGAGATGTCTTCAAATGCTGCTGAGTTATTTAATGCTTGGATCACGAAGTCACGTCACTTACCTGTCACAAGCATGGTTGACACAATAAGGGGGCAGATCATGAACCAAATGGGCTGCCGCTTGAATACATCGTCACAATGGAACGACATTAATTGTCCAAATATTGAATCCAAGCTTCAAGCTGCTTTCACTGAGTGTCGTTCCTGGTTTGTTAGGGTGTCATCAAGTCATGTTTTCGAGGTTAATTCACATTCTTCAGTGACGGTTGACATTGAAAGTTGCACGTGCTCATGCCACCAATGGCAGATCAACGGTTTACCATGTGCCCATGTTGTGGCTGCAATTCAAAAGAGTGATAGCAACATCAATGAGTTTGTTGATTATTATTATCAAGTTACTACTTATAGACTGTGTTATTCTGAGTCTATACACCCTATTCCAATACTCGGTCGTCCAGACTTTTCAACAGGTGACGTTGATATGTTGTCACCACTGTCAAAAAACATTCAGGTTGTCCAAGGAAGCGTAGATTTAGGTCTAGAGGTGAGCTTGTTAGAAATATTCATTGTGGCCGTTGTAGTCGTTTATGTAGTCATAATAAGAAGAATTGCAATGAGTCATTGTAATATTTCGTATGTTTTTGTGGAATAAGATGGTACTTTTGTTTTTACCTATTTGTGTTTGTCATGTTACACTAGGAATATTACGGGTTAAACAGTGTGATAAGTTAATAGTGTAGTATTATTCTTGTATGGTCAATATATGTTTCATGTTATTATTAATGTGGCCCCAATGTTACAATTTTAATTCTCATGTTATGTAGTAAATAATGTTACTTTTTAACAAGGATTTTGTGTGATTGCTTAATTTGGAGAAATTTAAATCATGTTACTACACATGTTAATTTGTTTTGGATAACCAAGCATGAAAGAGTTATCAACTATTTTTTAAAGAAATGGTACAAACAATACTCAGTCATGTGGATAATAACATTTACATTTCACTAACAACTGCATTTCAACATTCTATAATCATATAGAATTCGTAATCTGGAATAATTTTTGTACATGTTATTGTTTGTGTTACTATTTGAAAAACAACGTGGACAGAGTTTACTTTGTTCTGCAAACATTCCATTACAATCAAATATTAACCATCCAACAATTACAATCAATTTTTAACCAAATATCAACCATTCAACAATTACATCCAATTTTCTAACCAATCCTGCAATTAACCTAAAAATGAATAGTTATCCCACACATTAGTACTTCCTATTTGTCTTTGTATCTCTTTCTTAATTTGACTCTTGTTTTGTAATCTTCAACAGTCCATGTATTCGTGTGGTTTATGAATGTATTGACCATATTGATCCGAAGAGCGGTAATTTGTAGTGGTTTCAATTTATCTGTTATCGGCTGTCCACGAGCAAACTGCTGCATTAAGTAACACACGTACAATCCGTAGTCGACCCTGCATTCAAGAATTTTTTTAAAATGATATTTTAATGTGATGTACTTTAAAGATATTCTATTTTATTAGTTACGTATGAGTTAGCTTGTTGTTGAGGACATTTCTCATTTGAGTACATTGGACATTTAATGTCTTGTGTACTGACAATAATTTCATCTTTTGTCTTCAATGACTTTCTCTGTCCTTCTTTAGATGTCGTCTCCACGTAGTCTTTCTGCCATAGGAAAATGTTGTGTTAATTGTACATTGAAAATATATCAAAAAATGTGGATTGTTCAGATTTTATTAACTTATCAATATTTTTACATCCTCAAAAAAATTGTCCACAATTCCACTTCGCGATTTCAAAGAGTTGTAGTGTGTCCGTTCCCCTGCTTCTGTATCCAATACAAGTAAGGTCCAGTGGAATGGCGTGGGTTGGGTGCGCTGCGCATCTGAATTCATGGGAAACACAGGGAGTGGCCTAACCTGTCCCATATTCAGATTGTTGTCTATTTCAACCTTCCGTGAGTGTTCTTGCCCCCCAACTGTTACGAATGTTTACATGTTAATCAATAGTAACCCATAAATTTTAGAGACTGATCAATGCCAATATATAACAGTAACATTCATGGTCCTGTATTAACACATACATATCATTGTTACAATAGATCCATTCATAGTAACACGCATATTACTGTATTTGATTTATTATAGTAACATGAATGTTACTATATCTGTGTTACTATAGTAACATGCATGTTACTATAGACATGTTACTCCAGCAACCAAGAATTCAACATAGATTGCACAAACTCACTCAACATAGACTGTTGAAAAAATAACATTTGCAATTTACTTTCTCCATCAGTATTTCTCCCCAACAATCAATCACCTGAGTAATAACACGACTTTGTTAAATAACAAATATTCAAGTATTCCATAAATTTTTTAAATTTTCAAGACGCATGATACATTACATTGTTGTGCAGCTCTGCCCCATCCATAAATTTCAATGCATCATTAACTTCAATGATATTTTCATACTTTTTTCCACTCCATAAAGTTGCCCTTTTAATAAAAAATAGTACATGTTAATAAAATATGGTATAAACAGTAATATATAATGTGTTTCATAATGGGGCATTCAGTTACTTACTTTTCTCCTTCAGCCTTATGCATTTGAACCAATTTTTCGTACACATCCGGTCCTAATTTCTTGCAGGCTTTCCATCTTCGAACTTGAACTCTCTTACTTTCTGGCTTCTCACTTGGCATTATAATATCCAAATCATCAACATCAATGCAGATATCTGATATCTTCTCCTTCCCTTTTTTTTATCGCCCTGATCCTGGATTTCAACTTGTTCTAGTCTTTTCTTTTCTCCCTGGTTTTTCCTACTATACTCAAAATCTTCATCTGTCTTTCTTTTTCTTTCTTTTCGTTTGATTTTTCTCACCATTGATGTTTGTTCTGCACCTTTGGTGGGTTGAGATTTTGGTGGTGTCTGTGAGTACTTTTGAGTAACGGCATGCACAGTCATATCAGCTACAACATCATGTAGGGAGTTATTTTCTTCTTCCAGTTTGGAGACCCTTGATGTCAGTGTTTTAATTTGATATTCTTATGTTTCTTTGTTTTTCTCCAAGAGATCAACTAAAACTTTCAATTCTGAAATTTGGTTGTCTCTGTCAACTAGTATTATCGCTTATTCTTCAATCTCTTTCAAATCTTCCTCCCTTTGGTTGCCCCCAATATTTTTGATAACTGTTCGAAGTGCTTCGTTCTCCATAGTTAGCATTTGGATAATAAATTTTTGTACCTCATTCTCAACATTCGAACCAGACATACCTTCATTCTCATGGGAAGGTTGTGGTAACTTTTCCTCACGTGTTACCACTTCATTTGGTTCCATAAATGCAGATTCCCGAATAACCACATCAACAAATGCATCAAACGGTTGTACGTTTTTAGTCTCCTTTTGGACATGATCATCATTTGTAAGAACATGTACTACATCATTACTTTCATGGAGAATGTCATTACCCACAATATGATAATCACCAGCTAAATTTGGAGCATCACCTCCCTATTCCAATTCTGAATTAAAAGCACTCTTTTTGGCAACATTGCTTTGTTGTGGATGCTCAATACTATGCTGCACATTTTTTGAATTTTTTTGACTTCCTTTCATTGAGTTCTTCTCACCAACTGTTTTTTTAATTTTTTTCGAAAGACCTGACAACATCATTAGTAACGTTAAAAAATTGAATCTAATGATTGTGATTTTCATAGTCATATCCATAGTAACATCTATTTTTCCACTGTAATATTTAAGTAATATTCATTTTCCAGCTAATATCATTAATAGTAACATCATTTTGATATAGTAACATTGAAAAATATTAAAAAAATGACAACTAATTATTTAATGATATCTGATCAGTTGTTATGTCAGACAGTGTGTTTTGTAAGAGAGCCACCCAAAGTTTTCTTAAATCCCATTTCATACAACGTGGGAAAATATCTGTCTTATCAGCCACAATAAGAGATGTGTGTTCACATATCCAATATTGTAAATTAGATTTAGTTACATTAGTTAGAACATATAATGTTTAATGATTATAAAAAAAAAATTCATAAAAAATGACAATAAAAAACTTACAGGTAACAGTAGTACACAACCGGTTACTGCACTCGGTGTGTCAATCTTCAACCGTATAGAATTAATCATTGAATCAATTGTTGCTTGACATCAGTTATATATTTTGATTTCATCCAAATTTTCAATGTATGAGACATACCCCCATCCAATTGTTTGCCCCATATTTGTAATCAGTAATGTCACTAAGACATATAAACATAATAACCTAACAAAGTCTTCACAATCTTCCTCACCATCACCCATTGCAACATCCTCCAACTTGCTTTTTATAATTGGTGCATTCAATCTTTTGGTGTTATTGAATCTCCTCCTTACAAAAGGTGACATCTTCTTTGCACTTTGGGGGGAAACAATTGGATCCACACTATCTTCTATACTAAAAATGAGGGATACATCAGTCTTCCGTATCTTTAAATTTTTTCCACCAATTCTAAACCTGGATGTTTCAACATCAAACGTGTTAATGATGTCCACAATACTTTTGTCATTTTTCTTGAACCATTCCTTATCTATTTCAGATGTTGAAATTGTCTGATACAAATACCAAAATGGTGTTCTCCTCAATTGTTCTTCGTGAACATCTTTGATGTTTAGTTCACTAATAACCTTCACCACTGGCAGCAAGTTGGACCTGAATTGGTAGAATGAAGATGTTTTTGGAGCCATCAACCTATAATATGATAGTGAATCATCAATATTTGATAATAATATATTAACATTACACAAATTCACTTAACTCAATGGATATACAACAATTAAAAAAAATGTGCAAACGTAACATGAACAATAACACCAAAGCAACCTGATGTAAACAACATAACATCTTAGTAACATGATGATAGTAACATTAATTCCTTAAATTTTTCCTAGTGAAAATGGAAGCAGTTTAGTTGAAGATTGCAAACATTTCAAATAGTAACACATAAGTAACATCAATTCTAACTATATATTAGCATATGCAAAGCTTGAGAGATCCATGATGTAACATATACCTTTAATTCTCAAAAGAAAAATCAAAAGAAAATGATTACTAACACATTTACAGTAACTTCAGTTCATAGTAACATCCACAGTAACATCAATGAATCTCAACCCATAACACACACGTCAGAAAATTGAAATTATGAAACCCATGTTGTAGTTGGCAGACGATAACATGAAGTATTTTCACATCCACAAAATCAACACCAAATCGATTTTCTTTAACACTAAAGAAATCAACAAAATACAAAATCAATCCCACTTTTAATTGGTAATAATGAATCTCATTTTTTACTTTAGGAATCCAAAACAAAGAATGTCAAATTTACTGTAAAATCAATGGTGAAGATTTATTGTAAAATCAATGAAAATCAAATTTGCTATAAAATTGATGAACATCAAGGTTACCATAAAATCAACCCATAACAATAACATTAAAACATTTGAAATTCTCAAACCCATATTGTTGCTCACACACAGTAACATTATGTATTTTCACAGCCACAAAATCAATTATCAATCTATTGTTTGTAACAACAAAAAAATCAACAACATATAAATCACTACCATTTTTAATTCGTAATAATAAATCACTTTTTTTAATATAGGAATCTAAAACAAATAACACCAAATTTACTACAACTTCAATGTTTAATTTTTACTGTAAAATTAATTAATATCAAATTTACTTTAAATTCACACAACATCAAAGTTACTGTAAAATCAATGAGCATCAATGGTTCTATAAAATCAAAATTCCTGTAAAATATGAGAACATTAAATTTGCAGTAACATCAATAGTGAGTTTGAACATTATATTATGTAGAAATTTATTACAAAACCCTACAATTAACATAAAAGTTACTATAAAATCACATACCTTAACCCTTTTCCAAGAATCCTAGATAAGTGAAGATCTTTAGAATGCCAAGGGTATCATGAGAATTCGCCAATGGTGTCCACAAAAACTTGAATGGTAAAACCCAAATCACTTGTGTAGTATAATGTAATGGATTTTGAATTTTGAATATCAATGGAGTCAGTTGTGAATTTGGAACACAAGTTACGGGATTTTGGAGAAGGAAAGCAATGGAAGTGGAAGAGAAACACTGGATTTTCAGTCGCTGTTGAAGGGAGCTTTGTCTGTGTAACCGTCTATGAAAAAGACAGAGAGTTGAACATCTAATGACGTTAAGGGTTTTTTAAAGGATTAGGGGTACAATGGTAAACATGGCAAAAAGTGGACTTTAAACCTTATAAGTTTCCTTGATGTTTTAATCTAATAAAGTTTAGATCCAAAATTAACTACAAATGACATTTTCCATCTTCATAATAATACTCTTATCCTTAACTAAGAATTCTCTTTCTTCTACTCTTTTCCCTCACATAATATGCAAGTTAAATGACTAGTAATGGTGGAGCCTGAAACAAGCTGGAATGGAGGTTGGTTAGGTGGGGTGTGAGGAGTTTCTCAGTCGTTTTCAGCTGTTAACTCATGAGTTTCCAATAAACTAACACCCCAAGAAGCCTCTCCCAATTCAATCAATGGCTATGGAAATTCTAGCACTAAAACCCACCATAACCCACTTCCCATTCTCTTCAATCTCTCTTTCTTCTTTCTCACACTCATCACCATCACCACCATCACCACCATGCATCGGAGGAGCAGTGGCCGATAAACCTCTCAAAAGCATCACAAGTTTTGAAGAAGGATGGCCTTTGGTACAAGATGCAGTGAACAAACTCATTGACCATTTTGGAAGGAATTCAAAACTATCAATTCACTTCTTAAGACCATATTTATTTCAAGGAATTTTATCTGAATCTAGACTCTTTACTGTTTAGAATTTCTTGATTTTGTTATTTCAAGTGTTATTTAATTGACCTGACAATAACTTCGCTTGTTTATTAGTTTTTGATTCAATTGTTTTAAGTGTTGTTTATAATGATGTTGTTATCTGTCTTTTAGATAGGTTTGATTCAAGATTTAGCTCTTTTTTTTTTGTCTAAATAAGTTGCTTCTCTGTTATGTCAATCATCACTTTTCATATTCGGGATATATAATTTTAGGTTCATATCGGGTACTAAGCAACTATAATTTAATTTAATTGTTAATCATGGCATATGGCTTGATAATAACTTGACATTTTTTATTAAATCTATCATGTTTGGATCAACACCAAGGTCCGTTAATCTGAAACTAAGATTAGAATTTGGCCCTTGCATCTTAACCAAATCCATCATCCATTGGTCTCCATGGATTCCACATTCACTCAAATCAAGCTGATAAGGAAAAACTAAGCAAAAATCCTATCTCTTCTTCAATCAGAGAACAACAGGTAGGTCACCTCATGTTTCTTTGTAACGTTCCTACTCTGAGCAGTCTTTTGTATTCACGATGTTGTCTCTTGGATTTAAGAAATTATAATTGCCTTCTGGTTTTATCAGTTTATTTACCAAAAATGATTGATTATACGATTAAAATTCTAGTATTGACATGTCTTTCAAGTCTTTTCCTCGAGGTCGCTGTAAGTTTCAATGATCACTTATGACATAACCAAACCAATCTTATTACACTTAAGTGAGGGGAGAAAACAAATCAAGGGAAATTCTTTGATTCTTGTTTTTTTTTTTTGGGGTGGGGGGAATCCTTTGAATGCCTATTGAATATAGATTCATGTCTTTTTTGTTCCACTAGTTAGGACCAAATTCTCACATGTCCGTTTCATTATTACAATCTTCTTTTTTGATGTCAAAGACTAGAAATTACGTGAAAATTCTCATTGGATACTATACAAAAATTAGAAAAAAAAAGAGGAAAAAATTGATATTTTTCCTTGCAATTGCAGTTAAACAGCTAATCATGTCAACACCAAATTATTTCATGTTTACTGTTCAAAAAAAAAAATTATTTCGTGTTTGACATTCGTGCTAATAGATTTTTTTTCATTTCCAGGTTCGTTCAATAACTAATCTAACGCTAACTCACTAATTTCATGTTGTGTTGAAAATTGTTGCCCTATGACATTGCTTACTTAGTATGCTTTTCTTAAGCTTGAAGAACTTGTTAATGTATTTGTACTTCCTAACTCAGCTCACCAGGACAGTCTACAATATGTCTGGCCCCAATCCAGGTGGTCCTGAATCCCAAAAGTTGTATGATCAAATATTAGAACAACTTTGAAGATTATATCACTCGCAATGTAAGTCACATTCTCAAAATCGAAAATCTAAGATGCTTACTAGTTACTAAACACCAAGTACTAAGCTTACCAATAATGTTTATGTCATTATCATTGCAAGGTATTGCCATCCTTAAGGGGAAAGAAAGATGTGGATTTGTTGCAAGAACCAGTAAAACGATGGGATAATCACAAAGTTATGACCAGATATGGCTTTCAAGGTGCTTTAACTATCTTCATAGATATTTTCTCAGTGTAGAAAACTTCCGACACTCCCCGCAACTAGTCACTTGGCCTTCTATACACTGGTTGATAATAGGAGCGCAACTTGAACGTGCCAACCCAACTTCAACCAAAAAAAACAGGATTTGAGTAAGAATTTTTAATACTTAGGTTGAGCCTGGTCAAAAAAACTTCAACTCGAATGGAATTCAAGCAAGCCTCGGGTGGAGACCTCGAGTTGTCGGTTTCAACCCAAATATTAAAATCTTGTTATATATAAATATATTTAATTCGGGTTAGTATTTATCTTTACTATTTAGAGTCCAAACTGTCATTTCATATCAAATATTCACCCCTGCACCTTATCACTCTCAGATCCCCTCTCACTTGTCAATAGTTTATCATCTGGTCTTAGACTCTTAGTTTCTCTCTCTCACTCATCTGAATCTCGTCTCAAACTCTCAACCTCCCTCTCTCATTTCTCACTCCTCTCTCTTTTATCAACTTGAATTAAGTAACTTGAACCCAATTCGATTTTTAACCCAAAATCAACCCGAATTAAGTAATCTGAAATCAACTCGAGCCCGTCCAAATTAAATTCAGGCAATACTCAAGTTGAGTAAAGGTTGACCTCTCAACTTACCCGAGTTGCACCCCTGGTAATGTAATTTTAATTTTTCTATTAAAGCAAAGATTATTTTGTTGTAAAAGTTTGTGATTGTTTTTCTGCATTGTTCTTCATGGATTTTATTCTCATTTATGTTTTAGGTTTACGGTGAAATGAATGATCAAGTGAGAAATGCAGTGTTATCTATGGAATGTCTTGCCAATAAGTCTAGAAGAATGGCCTTGTTATTATCGGAGTTGAAGCCTGCACATGTATCTTTACTATGTTTAAATCTGCTAATCTATGTTTAATACCTTTTTTTTCCCACTTTCTTGATGTTTCATGGAAACTTCTTCTATATTTGACTAGAGAGTTCTCACCCAAGTTCGAGATAAAGGAGTAATGATGAGTTAAGTAAGCTTGTGGCAGTTGAAACCTCATAGCTCCTCCCCCCGGCCCTCTTCTCCCATGGTCAAACATCTCATGTTAGTTATCAATCCTGTCCTTAATTTTACCTGTATTTCTTGTACATACTTTCTTAAAACTCATCAAATTACCTCTGCAAGGTGGCTCCATTTGCACCATAAAACTTTCTCTCTCAGTACCTTACATCAATAACTTGTGCATTCAAATTGTAAAAAAGATGTTATGAACAAAAACCACAAGCAAAATAATAACATAACAAAATAGAAAAATAGAACATAAATTTACATGGATCGGTTTAAAAGCCTATTCCACCGGCGAAATGCAGCAGCAAAGTATCACTATCAACAAAAGGAGATTGCACAAAATTCTCTAACCCAGAGAATAAAACCAAACATGGATGCCCAAAATTGGGGCCAAAAAACCAATAAGAAACTGAGTGGTCTATAATCTATTTATAGACCAAAAAAACTGTCTCCTAATATAATAGGGTTTCTAATTGGTCTTTTACTTGAAGTGGAATTCTAAGACAGCTACCTTTCTAAATCTCTAAAGAGAACAAAGTTCAAATCAGTTTTCTATTAGGACTGGAATACAAGACACCCACAACATAAGATAACTACAATTTCCATTCGGTGCTCGGAGCACCCTGAAAGGATTTTCTAATTCCTATGTAATCAGCGTTTTAGATTGATCGGCAAGGTGAGGGAGAACAGATTAATCAAGCCTTAGTAAAGAAGGTTTTGGATATAAATAGTGGAGGTCTTAGTAGAGATTACCCATTGAAGAAAAGAATGAGTCACCCATTTTTCTGCAGCATCAACATTCTATGGCTCCAAACATAACTCCTTGGAAAGACCCTCCCCCCAAAACAAATGGAAACGAAAAGGCAACACAAAGATATGCATCGCTATTATAAACTTGTGCTTTGTATTTTGTGAAATTTAGCTGACAGATCTTCTTCTGGAATATAGACCCCGTGTTAGATTGTTTTCATGTGGTTTGTAAACTCTAATATGCTAAATGGTGTTCTTTACCTTCCGACTTTCAACTGAATTTATTGGGATTACAAGAGTTAGATTAGCCTTCGGGTAGGGTAGACTACTTATATCCCAATCCACCACTTAGAGAAAGCCAGTTGGATGGGCATTTTATATATATATATATATATATATATAATTTTATTTAAAAAATTTCTAATTTTAATATTTTTATAAATCATATTTTTGAATTAAAAATAAAGTTAAAATAGACAAAAAATAAATAATAAATAATTTTATTTTTGAATAGGGGAGAGCCTAAAGAATTGAGCATTGAGTGCGCCTAAATTTTTTTTAGAGGCATACATTACCACCAAATTTTCAAAATTTTAATGATCAATTATTTTTCAAATAATTGAGTAAAAGGACAGACAAGCGGGCATTTAGACGGGATTTCGAGCAAGGTAATGACTTTAAAGGCAAACTCAAATCTTTTCTTAAAGAATATTGAACTCAAATTCAATCACACCAAATCTATCAAACTTCAAACTTATTTTTTTTGACTTAATTCGTGGGTTCGTAGGTCAACCCGACCTATGAACACTCCCAACTTTCAAGTTCAAAGTCCTTTGTAAAAGTCTTATCTGAGACATAAAATATATATTCATTCCTAAAAATATATATAAGAGCGAGGTAATTTTGGGATTGGAGAGAGAGAGAGAGAATAGTGTTGGGGTCGGTTTTGGGGGCCTAGTTTGGGATAGGTTTGGTTTTGTCGACTCCATAAAAGAGAAAAAGAATTGACTATAATTTCTAAAGCTAAAGGGGTTTGAAATATATTTTTATTAAAGCTCAAAGCTAGTTACTGCAATTTACTCTATTATATTCATTCATGAAAAAATATAAAATTGAAGCTTAGGTAAACTACACTTTCCCAATCAACTTAGCATTTTGTTGCAATTCAATCCCCCAGGTTGCAATTTTGACAAATTTCTCTCTAAAATTCCAAGTGGACTACATTGACTAAAATGTAGAATAAAAAGAGTTTTATACAGAAATATTTATATGTATATAAATATATTTCTCTCTATCTTGAGATTGAGTAGTGGCATTAATTTTTGTCGTAATGTGTGCATATACCATACATAAGATTTTACCTGTTTCTCTCTAACCCTAATGATGGGGCCTCTAGGGAAGAAGGGTTATAGGTGGAGCAATGAGCGATAATTAGTTTCAAATGGTTTTTGAGGATTCGATGGAGATTGATTTGATCTGCTTAGTGTGTTTGACCCGATCCAATTAATTGAATTTTGGCAAACTAATCAACCAAAAGAACACGATGATTTTGACATGCCCTTGCAGGTTTCTTGAGCATCTATAAGATTATAATTTGGTCCAAGCTTTGATCAAACCCTATAATCTGTCTACCCTAGTTGATAATGTATATCAACAAAGAGAATCATCATAAAGCTAGAGAACCCGTGTCTTAGGACGAGAAAATCTTTCTAGTTACTCGAATAATAAGTTTACTACTATTCACAAATGCATTTAACCTCAACTTGTTTAGGATTATCAATTAAATTTTCTCTATCCACATTGTTAGACCGCCTATCATTAAACTTTATTGATTTCTATATCCTAATTTTTATTCGTTACATCTCATTCGCTATTAAAAACTAATATATTTATTATTGTTTAATTGACGTTGTTGCAAAATTTTAAAACTTAAAATCAAAAGTGATTTGCATCCACACACACCCATCCTCGAGAAAATGAATTTTTTTTTTGTGTGTTTTCATTTGCAGTAAGGAAAACAAAGGGAAAGGGAAAAATCACATATGAACAAATTTTTAAGGAACTTTTGCTAAAAAAAACAAAAAACAAAAAATCGTATAAATCAAGGGCAATTTAGAAGTCGATACAATTTCTTAGACTTATTCAGACAAAAAGACAACTCAAAAACTTATTTTGGGTAAAGTGCATATTTTTTTAAAATACTGCTATTGCAATCGGTAAACAGTAAATATATGAAAATCCATTATCTTCCATCCGTTTTTTTGACTAAAATCAAGTGAGAGGTAAAATAGGGGTTTAATTATCAAAACTCATTTTTTTCAGTAGAGAAATTGGAATGTCAGAACTGTAACTGTTCATCGTCCAAAAAAAAGAGGAATTCGAGTTACTGTTCATCATTCAAAAAAAAAAGGAATACAAGTTACTATTCATCGTAAAAAAAAAAGGAACAATCCGAGTTACTGTTTATCGTCCAAAAAAAAAGAAAAATATGACTTACTGTTCATTGTGTCCTACAATCAAGTAATTGTGAATCATCTTCGGCAACTTCTTCATCAGAAATTGTAGGTGACATTCATTTTTGTTTTTTTGTCATTCATTAATTTTTTTTTTCACAATCTGTGTTGTTTGATTTTTTGATTAAAAATAATTACGTAACTGTTTTAAGTAACTATTTGTGATCACAGATTGCAAACTGTTAATATTGAAAAATTAATTGTTGAAACTATATTGACACATTTACACCCACTAAAAACACAGTTACATTCATTAAAACACAGTTACAATCATTAAAAATATAGTTACACCCATTAAAACACAGTTACACCCATTAAAACAAAATCAATTTTTTCCCCTTCATTCCAATATCGAGCAAACATAAAACAAAATCGAACATAAGAATTTTTCAATAAAAAATGACTGAATAAAAGAAGAAATATACTTATTATGTCTATACGAAAAAATAATTACACCCACTAAAATCAAAAGCAATTTTTTTTCCCTTCATTCCAACAACGAACAAACATAAAACAAAATCGAACATAGTCATTTCCAAAAAAAAAATAATTGAATAAAAGAAGAAATATACTTATTATGTCTATAAAAAATAATAGTTACACCCATTAAAAACAAATGTAACCTTTTTTCCCCCTTCATTCCAACAACGAACAAACATAAAACAAAATCGAACATAGAAATTTCTCAAAAAAAATGACAAAATAAAAGAAAAAATATAATTATTGACAACTAATCTTTAAGTCGATGATGGTGATTACTATTTATAGTTCTTTTTTTTTGAATAAATCTACCACTAGAGAAGTAAATCGCAGTTGAATAAAACTTATGTTGAAGAAAACTTATTAGTTGAACACATTGAAAAAGACTTATGTTGAAGAAGACTTATCAGTTGAACACATATGTTTGATTCAAAAAAATAAAGATGATAAATATGTAAATATTACATATTTGTTTTTTAAAATAACTGTTAATAGATGTATAAATCTCTCGCAAAACTACTCATTCAAAATTCAAAAATTTTAAAAATAACCAATATGTAATATTTACATATTCGTTTCCTAAAATAACTGTCAATCATGACTGCATAAAATAAGGACAGGTGTTTAAGTAAAAAATATTTTAATTCATTTGAATTTTTTTCCTAAACATAAAAAGTTTTATAAAAATTATACTTAATAGAATAATCCATTTACCCATACACTTTTGCTCAAATAAGTATTGAACATTGTACCCACACCTAAAAACCCATAAATCAAACGTCAAAAACAAAGAAACCAATAAGTATGGGGAAGAAGTAGAAATAAACAAAAAAATTAGGGGATATAACTACGAAAACAGAAAAAAGCATTAAAGAAAGCTGAAAAGAGAGGGATCACATCTCACCCAACCCTCCCCTTTGCCCATCAATGCTCTGTCGGAGCTCCGGAGCTCGTCTCCTCCTCCTCCTATTTTACCGGTCATAAGGTTACTCCCTCTCTCTCTCTTTACAGATACACACACATATGTGTATGTATTGTAATCTATGTGGCTGCGTGTATATATTGTTTGTTCGATTAGTTTTCATGTTATTCGTTCTTCTGTATTTCAGATAGAATTTCCGGATCGTTTGCTCATCAAATTCGTTGATTCAGGTTCTCATTGTTGTTGATATAACTCAGTGAAGGTGATTGATTACGATTTCTAAATAAATCTTTCTTTTCTTTTGCATATTTTATTATTGAAGCTTGAACGATGAAATTGGAACCTACAGTTAGGGTTTACGCTTATTTGGATTCGATTATACTGATTATGAGGGTTTTAGCTTATTTATGGCTATTATATGATTTTAGGGTTTTGTGTTTGGCATTACTGGAAGGAGTGCTTGTTGTGCGTGGTGAATTGAATTGATCGTCTGTCAAAATGACAATGAACGAGCGGAAGACGATCGACTTGGAACAAGGATGGGATTTTATGCAAAAAGGGATAACAAAACTGAAGAACATTCTCGAAGGACTCCCTGAACCACAGTTCAGCTCGGAGGACTATATGATGCTCTACACGTATCTTTTTGTATATTAATTTGTCAATTCCTTTATTGGTTTTTTAGGTAACAGTGATCTTGTTATGTGGTGGTGGTTTCCTTAATTGTATGTACAGAACTATCTATAATATGTGTACTCAAAAGCCTCCTCATGATTACTCTCAGCAGTTGTATGATAAATACAAGGAGTCTTTTGAAGAGTACATTACTTCGACGGTATGGGAACATTCTTCAATCGGCAATATTTATGTAGAATTCACTTTGTATATGAACTCGGTACATATGTCATTTTAACATGTTAGTGAAAAGCAGCATTGGTAGGATAACAGTGGTTATTGTAGTTTATATCTGTGTTGACATTTTTGTAGGATGAGTCAATGAACAGTTGATTTAATTTGCAATGTGCATGTACGATTTCAGTGTTCAGTCATTTATACCATGCAAGGCACTAGGTTTTTGTATGATTTCTTTCTTTTCTTTTTTTTTTTTTTTGTATGGTTTCTCATGCCAATCAATCTAGTCTTATTAATAACACGGTGAGTTTAGTCTGTCTCGCACGCCCTTCGTTAAGGGTATGCTTTTTTTTTTTTTTTGGGGGTGGGGGGGGGGGGGACTTACTTTTGGTTTATCTTTGTAGAGTTGGATGTAGTTTTCCCCTTTTACTTTCCCCCGTATGGGGGTGGGATGACTGAGTAACTTAAGTTTGTTAAAGTTGAAGAGCACATGAAGCAAGATGATTTTGATGCTATGAGAAATGATAATCTGTGATTTTGCTAACATTATGTCATGGCAGTGCTAGAAGGCGATCAAAGATTTCTATAGGCATACTAACTAGCTAGAGGGGGATTGTTTTCCTTTGCTTTGTATGTGTCAGTGGCATTTCAGAACCAAGCACTGACCCATATATTTGTTTTCAATGTTACGTGGAATGTCCCTTGCTAGATGTGCAGTTGTGCTTTCCTCCCCACCACCCCCACCCCCACCCCAACCCCCAAAACTCATCAAACCCTAAGGAAAAGTGATAGCTCCACATTGACTTCTGAAAATTGGAAGTTAATATCATTGGAAGGTGCTTCCCCTTATTTACAAATAATATTTAATTGCTTATTTTTCAGTGGCTGAACTAATGTCTAAGGTATGGACTTAATCATAGATCACATTCAGCTTTGCAGTTGTACATTTATGACAGAATTTATTCATTTATTATAAAAGGTCATTATCTGTTGTTTATTCAGCTAAAAGAGATTGTTCTTTGTTGTGCCCCCTATCCCCTAAATAAAACCAAAAAAAAAAAAAGAAAGGAAACCAAAAATCTTACAATCAACTTCCATATTGTGGCTTCTGTTACAGGTATTACCTTCTTTAAGAGAGAAGCATGATGAGTTCATGTTGAGGGAGCTTGTGAAACGGTGGTCGAACCATAAAGTTATGGTCAGGTGGCTTTCTCGGTTCTTCCATTATCTTGATCGCTACTTCATCGCTCGGAGGTCACTCCCTGCACTTAATGAAGTTGGACTCACTTGCTTCCGTGATCTGGTATTCCATGTTGCACCCTTCTGTTATTTTGCTTTCTTGTTTCCTATTTGTGTGTTGAAACTTTTGTTTATTTGCGCTGGAAAATTGTATATATGTCTGCGACTCATTTTTATTGCCTTGGTTTACTTTTTATAGTTCTATTTTTTTTTTTGTGTGCCTGCATTGAGATAGTGTTGGGAAATTTGCTCTTGATCTCAGGTCTATCAGGAGTTAAATGTGAAAGTAAGAGCTGCCATAATATCGTTGGTATGTTTTTGCCATTGCTTAAACTTTACGCCATTAAATCCATGTTTCACACTCACTTTTGCCTAGATCTTCAAACATTCGGTTTATTTTTGACACAGATTGATCAAGAGCGCGAGGGGGAGCAAATTGACCGAGCTTTATTGAAGAATGTTCTAGATATATTTGTTGAAATTGGAATGGGGCAAATGGATTGTTATGAAAACGACTTCGAAGCAGATATGCTCAAAGATACGGCTGCTTATTATTCTCGGAAGGCTTCAAACTGGATCTTAGAAGATTCATGTCCAGATTATATGTTGAAGGTAAACACTATACATTTTATTCTTTGTACATTTGAGTTTGTTTTCCATTCTAGACAGTTTATAAGCATCTTTTTGTTACTCCAGGCTGAGGAGTGTTTGAAACGTGAGAAAGACAGGGTTTCTCATTATCTTCATTCAAGTAGTGAGCCAAAGTTGCTTGAGGTTTGTTCGTGCTACATATATCTGCCTTTATAGTTGAACTTTTAAAAATTGATGATGGCATGGTAGCATATTAAGTATCCAAGCAATGTTTAGTAGCTTGATGATTTTGTTCATATGTCAAGGTCAATTTCGATCATATACGTATTGTTTGTTGCATTATCATCATTCACTTGGGGTTTTTTTGTTTTTGCAGAAAGTTCAACATGAGTTGTTGTCTGTATATGCAACCCAACTGCTTGAGAAGGAGCACTCTGGATGTCACGCGTTACTAAGAGATGACAAGGTAGATATTTGGATGATGTTTTGTTACTCAAGCCTTTTACTGGTACAGTTGACTGCAAGTTGTAACATTATATTAATGCTTTGTCCATTCTTGTAGGTGGAGGATTTGTCAAGGATGTATAGACTCTTTTCCAAAATACCGCGAGGCTTAGATCCTGTTTCTAATATATTTAAGCAGGTCTGTGTTCTCCAATTTGCTTAATAATGAGCAGTTGGCATAGCGTCTTTATGTGGCTCATGTTTGTGTTCTCCAACTTGGTTAATAATGAGCCGGTATAATAGCATATTGGCGTTGCTTTATTGTTATGTATTTGCTCTTCTTTATTTTAATATTTCTTTTTTGTGTTCCTTACTGCAGCATGTGACTGCTGAAGGTACAGCCTTGGTTAAACAAGCAGAAGATGCTGCAAGCAACAAGAAGGTTTATTTCTCTTTTTTTTTTATCAGACTCTATACTCTTGTGCTGACTATCTCCTAAGAATGTGAATCATCTAAAAAGCTGATGATGGACCTCTGGTTAATGTGGTCTGGGAAAGTTTATGGAAATCTATCAATCTATCTAAAAAAAATAACTAGTTATTCGTAAATTGCTGGAATCGTGTCATTCATTAGTCACTATAGTGATAGAGGTTTATTTCGGTGTTTTCATACCTTTGTGTTCGAAACATGCCTTAGCAGCTACAATTTTTTATTAATGGTTCTGAGGCTTAGAAAATTTCCCCCCCTCACAGGCAGAGAAGAAAGATGTGGTTGGTTTGCAGGAACAGGTAATTCAAATAATACCTTACTTCCAAAACTTGTATGTTAATTTCCTGATGTGGAACTAACTAAAGTCGTGGACCTTCAGATTTTTGTTAGAAAGGTCATTGAGTTACACGACAAGTACCTCGCCTACGTAAATGACTGTTTCCAGAACCATACTCTTTTCCACAAGGTTTGGACCGTAGCTGCTGCTTGATCGTATTAATCTTATCTAGTTACCGCATCATTAGAGTCTCTTTCTGTCCCTATCCCCCTTTAGGCACTCAAGGAAGCTTTTGAGGTCTTCTGCAACAAGGGTGTTGCTGGAAGCTCAAGTGCTGAACTACTTGCCACATTTTGTGATAATATTCTTAAAAAAGGCGGGAGTGAGAAATTGAGTGATGAAGCCATTGAAGAGACACTTGAGAAGGTATAAAGCTTAGTCGTTAGTATTTTTGTTAACTTGTTGGCCGCATGTAGAAAGTTGCAGTTTATTTTTTTGGTCAGATAGAAAGTTGCAATTCAATCTCTAATTAATTTGCAGGTTGTAAAACTGCTTGCTTATATCAGCGATAAAGACCTATTTGCGGAATTCTATAGGTATTCTATCTAAGTTACTAGGTGATTGGTCTATATTGAATCATTACTAAGTCCAGGGATTCCAACTGTTGGTAGGAAAAAGCTGGCTCGGCGGCTTTTGTTTGACAAGAGTGCGAATGATGAGCATGAGAGAAGTATCCTGACAAAACTGAAGCAGCAATGTGGTGGTCAGTTCACATCAAAGATGGAAGGGATGGTAAGTTGTCCTAGCTTTGACCTTGGTGAGGTGTAACGTAGTTTTAGGATATTTGGGATGCTGATGGAGACTCCCTTTTTGGGCTCAATAATCTTCCAGGTCACAGATTTGACATTGGCAAGGGAAAATCAAACCAACTTTGAGGATTATCTTGGGAATAATCCAAATGCAAATCCTGGAATCGACTTGACTGTTACTGTCTTGACCACTGGCTTTTGGCCCAGTTACAAGTCTTTTGATCTCAACCTTCCAGCTGAGATGGTACACTTACACTTTTCAGTTTTGAGGCATTTTAAGTTTAATGTAAGTTTGTGGAATCAAGTGTGTTTCTTGACATCTTTATTTATTCACTTCTCCGTTAGGTTAAATGTGTTGAAGTTTTCCGAGAATTCTATCAAACCAAAACGAAGCATAGAAAGCTTACATGGATATATTCACTGGGTACTTGTAACATCAATGGGAAATTTGAACCAAAAACTATGGAGCTGATTGTGACAACTTACCAGGTGATTATAGTTATAAAAATTTGTTTCAAAACTAAGCATGAATTTCATGATTGTTGTTACATAGGTTTGACCTCTACTGTTTTTTCTTTATAGGCTTCTGCTCTGCTGCTGTTCAATTCATCGGATAGATTGAGTTATCAGGAAATTATGAGTCAGTTAAACTTGTCAGATGATGATGTTGTTAGACTGCTTCATTCCCTTTCCTGTGCGAAGTATAAGATTATTAACAAAGAACCAAACACCAAAACAATCTTGCCAACCGATTACTTTGAGTTCAATTCCAAGTTCACCGACAAAATGAGGAGAATCAAGGTATTGAGATTTATTTCAGCATTGACCACAGCATCTCTTTTTGGAGTCCTGTCCTGTCAATCTATTAGAAGGTTGAAAAACTGCTTTGATGGAAATGCAGATTCCTCTCCCTCCGGTTGATGAGAAGAAAAAGGTAATTGAAGACGTTGATAAGGACAGAAGGTATGCCATTGATGCCTCCATTGTACGAATCATGAAGAGTAGGAAGGTTTTAGGCTACCAGCAGTTGGTTATGGAGTGTGTGGAGCAGTTGGGCCGCATGTTCAAGGTACTTTCATGCATGTTTTTTTCCCCATGTTGATCCTGTAAACCATATTGTTCCCCCAGTGCTAAGTGAAGAGTGTTTATGAAATGAAAATACACAGCCTGATGTTAAAGCAATTAAGAAGAGGATAGAAGATCTCATCACCCGGGATTATCTGGAAAGAGACAAGGATAACCCCAACTTGTTCAAGTACTTGGCATGATTTGGCCCAATTGATAGTCCAAGCGAATCAATGAATGGTTGCTGCTGCAAATAGCACGGAAAGGTGAGCATATCTGATTAAAATGGAAGCACAAACTGCTGTAAATGTTGCCGATATCTGAGTGCTCCTTTTGATGACGGCTTAGGCCCAATACCTTGAAAATTGTTGTACATTTTTCTTCAAAATCAGGTGAGGCCTATTACCACATATTCTATCCTCCTCTGAAAAATGTAATTTGTTCAGTTCTGCATTTCACTGTACCAATCAGACCATCCGGTTTCTTACCATCTTCTTTCTGTTGTTCTCTACAAGACTAGGTTGCCTTTTTGTGTTTACTGCAATCTTTTGTCAAAACGACTCTTGCTTTAAGATCTTATGAGCTAGTGTTATTAGATGGTGGATTGTGATCTTCTCTAGCATACGTTCCCTTTGTTTCCATTGATGGTAAATCATTTTACCATGAATTCAAGTAGAACCCACTTTATGAAACTGGGTTTCCTACTCATACAAGGCAGATGATCAACCATTAATAGAAAATGGATGGAAGGAGATCTGGATCTGTAGATCGTTGTGCTTATTCTAGGAATTTCCGGCAACATTTTCTGTTGCCCATGTAAGCAAATACATTTTCACTTTGTTCAACATGGAAAGACTTGTACCTACTTAGGTTGTCACGTATGAACATGATTGTTCTTTCAGCCTTACCCCTACTTTTCTTCCCAAGCACTTTCAGTGGAGGATGACAACCACAGCAAAGATACAGTCTACCATTCAATGAGATTTTGCAGTTTTCGGTCACTGTTGGAATTTACTACTTAGACAGGGAATCATCTCCCAATGATGAGAATATTTAAGTAGCGTTTGACTACGATACCCAAATTTGTTTTTTTTTGGTATTGTTTTGGGTATTTATATCACCTTTTGGGTGAAATTTACCAACTTATTATGGTGCATATACTTTTAGGGTTTACTTACCACATTTTTGTGAAATTTATCACTTTTTAAGGTGAAACAAATCGCTATACTTCCTTTTTTATTTGTCAAACGTGTGTCTAGAAAGTTTTTCCTACTGTAAGGCCAAGCATGGAGTTTAGTCAAAAAGTGGTTCCTACAGATGCTTTGGCTGACTAGTTAATTATGGAAAAAGTGGTTCCCGAGTTGCTGTATACCTACCTACACGAAAAAGATTTGGTTTTAGTACAAATTATATTGAAACATGTTAATATTTAGAGTTATTAACAGCTGATCACTTATCCCCAATATTTATTAAGAGAATTAAATTGGTCTTCATTAATGATATCGAATAATGATTTATTTTTTCTTTGCTCGGTCAAAACTAGACAGGAAGTGAGTTGATAATCGATGCAATTTATTTGGGTTTAGTTCGGATTCGAGTTTGAAAAGTTCGTTTAGAAAAAAATGAGATTAAAAGACTTGATTCGTTTTTATGTGAAATAGTCAAGTTATACGAGCATGACTAGTTTTGAGTGTGAGATTGAACAATTATTTAGTAAAACCAAGCTCGAAAAATTGAAACTCAATTTGAATTTGTAAAACTCGGGAGGGGTTAAATCGAGTTTTATGTCCAAATTTGGATGATTAGGATCTGGGCAAAAGGGACTGCTTCCGGGGTCGACTATTCTTTTCCCCTCCTCCCAACCCCCACGGCCAATCCTGTTCCCTTCTGTGTGCGCTTGCGTGTGTTTGAGAGAGAAGACGAAGAAAATGAGACCTTTGGATTCAGAGGTGGTGCCAGGGGCGGGGGGGAATGTGTAATTTCCCCATAGTTTTAACCCCTTTGAAGTGTAGTGGGCGTAGGTAATGGCATTTCCCAACAAGTGAAAAAGAAGGGTTGAAAAAAGAAGATTCACTGAATTCTCCTAAACTTGTGATTGGGTGAAGAATGATTAGTTCATGAAGCAAAAACGACGGCTCTCCTCACATTAATTCCCAACCCAGAAAGTAATACTACTCATTGCCCCCCACAAACTCTCATAGTTCTCTCATTACTTTCCCACTTTTTTGAAAAGTTTTCTCATACCACCAACTTGTCATTATTCAGTAAAGGGTCAATGGCATTTTACATTGGACAAGATTCCCAAATTCTTAATTTATACCTTCAAAAGTTAAAAATCATTCACAGCTTGGCTTCATGAGAATCTCTCTCAGCTGAGCTATGCAGGAGTAGCCTTTCCAGTTTCTCTTCCGGTCACAAAACAATATTCAAATCTTCCACAAAGCATTTGCAACCCAATAAAATTTGTCAAACTCGGTTCTTGGGACCCATTTGCTGAGATCACTTCCCAGGAGAAAGAAAAATAGTTTAGTGAAGTTCCCACAATTACTGGTAGTAATGGCAACTTGGAAGCAATAACTTGCGTGAGCGTTCGGTATATACTACTTAGTGGTTGTCAAAAGGTCAAGCTGAGGTATGGTTTTGTTTTGTTCCTCCAATATGCGTTCCAGCCAATGTGGGGGTCCATGCATGATCTAATGGTAAGGTATTGAATTGTGATTTTTTATGTTGAATCCAACTGTAAATCTTAGCTTTATCATCTTTTGGTAAAGAAGTTAGGCTTGACTTTGCAGCAAGGTAATTTCATTGCGATTAGGGCAACCAAGATTCGATTCATAGAAATAGTCTCTTTTCATACATGTTTAAGTAAAATTGTGTACATATAAGACCCTTTAGTGACAAAAATCTCGTGCCTGGATGCCCTTTTTAAGAAGACCAGAATCTCATCAGGCAGAAAAATATAGCATTGCAGGGTAGGACAATTGCAACAGTGAAAAGACAAGTATAGCAGGTCACTATAGAAGTCACAAAATTGTAGCATAGGAGAGGAATGCAAGAAGGTAAACAAGATAAGATAGATAATCAAAGGGTTAATACCATTTTGGTGTATAAAATCCAATGCTTCTTGAACTCTAAGTCTTCTAGATAGAGAATCATGAAAAGACATTGAAATCTAAGGAAAACCAGAGACCACTGAGAGCAAAAGAGTGATAGTGATCATTTTTAGAGTAGCCTGATAGGGGTTGTCATAGGCAGCAAATGAGTGGTAGGGGATTTGAGCTGTTTGTTTGTGTCCTTGCTGTTATTTGGCTGTCACATTTTGAACTATCAGACTGTTTATTGGCACTGATTTTTTTCTAAACCTGTATACTTTTCCTTATCAATGAAGGTCATTGCATTAGTTGATGTTTGTGTTTTGGCTTGGTTTAAGTTAGGGCAGAAATAAGATCATTTGCTGAGGCTTGAGTTGTGGCTATTGTGGTATCTGTTGGGTGTTTAACTAATATTGTTGAATGCATCATCAAACAAACTTAAGTTTTTGGAGTAATCAATAGTCCAACAAGATAGTAGAGCTTTGATTCCTCGAAGAGTTGGGTTCAAGTCTTTCAATATAGTTCCCCATCATGTGTTATGCACAAAGATGAACCCGGTTCTGATTTTATTTGTGCATATCTCTTCTTTGCATTTGGTTATGTGTCTGCTCCCTATACAAATTTGGATCTCTTTCCTTTGAGATATCAATACCACCTTCTTGTTCCCATGTGTTGGGGATTGCTGTGGGTCTTTCAAGGTCAAAATTTTCTGCTCAGAATTATGTCATCTTTCCTGGTGTTGAGGTGGAATTTTCTTCAGTTACTTCCCACTAGCTAATTGTATTAGCAATATCTCTCTTACTTTTCTAGGTCTCAGCCTGTGTGTGATTGAAAAGAAATTTTTTTATTGTAGCAGTGGGACTTAGATGGTAGGTCTCTGCCAACTGCTCTCTTAGTGCTTCTCTCACACCAATAATATGAACAAATTAGAACACATACACGGGCTCCTCTCTCCCTACACTGAGGAAAAAGCTCTCCCCTTGAACAGTGGAAAACCCATTATTTTGTCGATTCTCTATTAGGCTCTTATGAAAACAAGGGGTTCTGCTGCTACTGGGTCTCCCTCGTGATTGTATGCTTATTTTTTGTATCAAGAATCTAATACAGTGAACAGTAAAAGTGACTTCTGTTTGGTGCTTAGCTCAGCTGTTTTTTGAACAAAGCACTCACTCACACACACACACACACTTGTCAAGAAAAACTTGTAATCATAAGAACTCACAAACTTCCATTAATTAATAGACATATAAATTTGATTTGCCATATAAACAGTACAATCCATCAGTCACCCACTCCTAATTTTAATAGTATATAATCTCCCCAACTTGCATGTTGGTCCATTCTATTTACAAGTCCCAAAGGAGCTAAACTTAATCAGTGACAATAGGAATACCCAAGTTGTGGGACTATGTGGGGTCCCTCTAGGATGAGTTATTGGTTTGAATCTTGGCAAATTCCAGTGTTTTCTTGCCTTGCAGCTTGTTGTTCACATAGTGTTTGCCATATTCTCCATGGTTGTATCTTCTATACTTGCAAGGGTAGTGCTCATCTACCATTTCTGGCATTGGGCCAAGCTCTATTTCATAGCTTGGAGCATAGAATGTGACAATTGCGAGTCTGTCTTTTTCCTTGTGGGTCACTGCTCTATGTTCCGTACTCTTGTACCTCCCATTTGTGAGAACCTGTTTGATTAAATGTCGCAATACCTCATTAAACCTTTTACACTTACTAAGAGGAGAGACGAGAAATTGTTCAGGTTCCTTACTTCCATGGTGTCACCAATATTGATGACTAGAGCGTTCGGAATAGGCTGAACAGGCACCCATTTGTTGTTATGAAATATTTGAAGGCCAACTGAGCTACCTTTTCCTTGTTGCAACACTGTGAGAGCACTTCCATCTGAATGGGGGCTTAGACCCAGAACAAGGTCTGGTCTAGGACATGCTGGGTAGTAATTCATCCTCACGGCTTGCACGGCCACCCCAAACATCTCTTCAAAAACGTCCCTCTTCAGGCCAAGGCTTGTGGCTATGAATTTCAACAAATTCTTGCACAATTTCCTTATCTCTCTAGAGTATACCTCTACAGTTTCACTACAAGAAAATTAAAAGAGTAACATGCAGCCAAAAAAAAGAAGATAGTGAACTTAGTGATACATTTAGTACTACAATTACCTGAACTCAACTGGCTTTGTTGGCCACAGATTTGGGTTCCTTATGAAGTGTGGCTCTACTCCAAGAGCAAACATGTTGCACCAGTCTAACTTCTGGTCCTCCGAGAACACAAAAGCCTGGCCATAACCCTGGACAGTCCCCGGTGCCATCGGATACTTCTGTTTCTCCTCCAAAGGTAGCATGAAAAAGTCTATGGCAACCTTCTCTATGCTCTCAAGCAAACCCAGATCAATCCCATGATTTATCACCTAGCAATACCAAAGCAAGTCCATATTTGTTAAACCCCATAAGGTGACCACCACAATACAACAACTAACATTAAGAAATCACACACACACAAACACACAAATATATACCTGAAAAAATCCCCACTTCTCACAGGAAGTTGAGAGCTTCAATATTTCAATGTCGAATTCTTCTTTGTTTCCTTTTAGGAGTTTTGAGAAATCTATTATGGGAATGTTGCTAGATGAAGATGGAGTGATCTCTGTGTCTAGTGCTGGTCTTTCAGCAATGTCCCGGACGAATCTCTCAGGAATGGCTGCCAGTTTGGCCCTTCTCAACTCCTGGACATCGTCGATTTGGCCAACCTTTATAGGAGAAATTGGTACAGGAGCCATGGGAGCAGAATTTGGAGGTAAACACTAACTAACGATTCAGAAGTTTAACTAGCTGTTCATCAACTTTGAGCAATGCATTTATTTATAGAGGAATTGAGGACCTTGGTGTATTTTTAATGTGTGTGGGCCCAAATTAATACACTTTATAATTCAGTCATGCATGTAACCTTTAATTTAGACATGCTGATTATGTAATGCTTGCATATCTGTCTAATCAGTGAAAACCAATGCATTAATCATTGTCATTATTTTTTTTTTGGGGGAGGAGAGAGAGGGAGGATTTGAACCCTTGACCTCAAGAAGGCAAAACCTTCATAAGGTAAGGAATACCATTGAACTAAAGGTCCATTGGTATTAATCATTGTCATTAAATCAACCAAATGACCAGGAAATCACTTAAAACAGCAAGGGTTGTGCTGTTTTTTCTCTGCCTTGTACATGGTTAACCTTATAAATTCAACTTGGTATGCAATATGTTTCTTACTTGATTACATAAATCTTAAGAGCGTCATGGTGTATGTCACAGGTACCAAAAAAAAATTGGGACAAGCTACGACTCAATGGAGTCAAAGTTACGGTTCAATCATGTCAAAAAATCTAAGATCAAGTGTACACAAGCTTAGGATTGGTAAAAGGATAATAGGTTGTAAGTTGTAATTTGCGTATGTGAGTTGTAACTTGACCTTATAGTGTTCATAACTTTTAATACGATACCAAAGAGTTTGGCCTTGCAGAAATTCCCAGAAATTGAGTGTGAAAAAGAATCCAGAGATAGGAATCTAACAGTAGTACTTGATTGTCTGTTGTGGCAGAGTAAGTGGGCGATAGTAGGGGCCATTCTGAATTGCAAGTAGATGTCTCCAATTCTGCAGACCAATTCTAGTGATTATTGTCATCATCCCCTTGTCCTTCCTCACCTCCACTCCTTCAGTAAGAGCTCTTAAGCAGGCCCTAAGCTCTATAACACAGCATTTGGAAGTTGAACACCTGAGCAGAGTAACTGAACCACCCTTCAACTGATGGGAAACATTATTGTACCGAATTTTTACTTTTCAATACTATACTAAAAAAGTGAAAAAAATTTCCCAAAAAATAATAAATTCCACCCAAAAAGTGATAAAGTAAATCCGAAAAAATAAGTGCACCCCAAAAGTTAGTAAGCTAGATCAAAAAAATGACATAGATACTCTAAAAAATGATAAATGGTATGGTACCCATTGTTTTTGGTACCCTAGTCAAACCTTTAATTGATAATACCACAAGACTGGCCTAACCCTTTTGCCATCACCCCCATGGAATTTTTCAAAAAATACATCAGTAACTTCACTGACTTGAGTGGGGACTGCTTTTCCTCTATGAGAGCTTTCCACTTTTTTAGGTTTTTTTGGAGTTATTTGTGTGTGTAGTAGCTTTGGCTTTTTAATTACTTAAATGGTTGAAGAAGTGCGTATCCACAATACAGATGCGGTGATTAATTGGACCCTTGGTTAATTGTTGTCTATGGTCACAAGAAGGTAAGTGGTGCAACTCCTAAGCCCCATGGAAGGTTAGGCTCGAGCACTTTCCTCCCCTAGTATATTTGGATGTGTTGGGCTGAAATTTGTTGACATCTTCATCAAACATAGGTAGGTCTAAGTTGAGAGTCTCAAAGTGAGATGATCAAGTTGTGCTGAACCCACCTCCATTCTAAGGTCAATAGCAAGAGCAATCAATCTAATGCACAAAATTTTTATCACTGTAGAATCTAGAGGGAGGTGTACACAGTCACATTCAGGGCTAGACTAAGTGCATCTAACTATTGGGAGACTCTATAGTGATTGATATTTTGTGTTCTAAACAATCGTTTTTTGAATTGAATTAGAAGGGAAAAAAACAACTCTGGTATTTAAACTCTCAAAATTTGCATATCGTTTGGGAAATTGATCTATTAGCAAGATAAAAATTGATCCCAAATGTATTAGGATAAGGAGATTTTTTTTTTTTTTTTTTTGGGTAAAGGGGGAATCTCTAGTCTGTCTCCAACGAATAGAAGCGTTTTATTTTGCTCAGATTCGTGAGTTCGAGTAGAATCAATGACAAATTCTGGGTGCATGAAGTGGTATCTCAATTTATGCATCAATGAAATTAGGACTTGAATTTTGGTAGAAATTCGAACTCATACCAAAGACTTGGATACGATTTGTTTAAGTATTTAAGATTCGTTTTACCAACTAATCATACTTTTTATTACTTAAGAGACTTTAGAATCCTTAACTTTAGGATGACAAAATTTTTACAAAAAAACGGAAACTATTGGACCAGTAACCCTTGAGACAAGGAAACGTGGATTTAAAGCAAAGATGAAAAACCAAGACATTAGGAGATAGACTTTAACATGAGTTTGTCGGAGGACAATGCAAACCAACCAAAAAAAGTGGACCCCAGAGGACTCATTGGCCTCCAAATAGGGGTGTCAATTTTTAATCCTTAACACGAACCCGACTCGAACTCGAAAATAACATAATTAGTTCACATGAGTAATAAATTAGTCAAATTAAAGTTTAACACGATCAATAAGTACTGTAAATAAAAAATAATTATTATATTAGTTATTATCAAATTAAATAATTTTTTATTAACACGACTCCAATACGTATTAAAAATAATACGACACAAAAATAATACGAACGAAAATAACACGATACAAAAATAATACGACACAACACAATTAACACCTTTATCTCCAAAAGTCCCATGTGAACGCGTGTCCCGAGAAAATAAAAGGGAAATGGCCATTCAGACCGAAGGAATCTCTCTCTCTCTTTTCACACACACACGTGTTTCCATGAAGTCATTTTGCCATACAAGTTGCTTTCACTAGGCTAGCTGCTAGCACCACTTAAGCAGCAGCAGGAACACTGGGCCATGGCCACTCTTCCTCAGCTTTGGTTTTCCAAGCTACCTAATTTTTTTCACTTAAACGGTAAGAAATATTCAGATCAATTTACATATACTTGATTAATTCCCTCCTTATATGTGTGTAATATAAAACTTGTGCTTCTTCTTTTTTTTTTTTTTCCCTAGCTACATCTCAAAATAAAAAAAATCCACTTATAGCACAGGAGTAAACAACCATAAAATAGTGAAAAAGAAGCCCGAAAAAAGAACATTAGAATGGAGCTAATGTGACAGATGAAGCAGCATTAAACCGAAGTCATCGTTACTGTTCTCTCTCTCTCTCTAGAGAGAGAGAGCTTCATGAATTACCCACCAAAAAAATTACAAAAAACCAAAAAATACATGAAAGAAAAATGAAAACTCCAACCATTAGAAGCAATGAAAACAGAGTAAACGACTAAGACCAGCAAATTCACGATAGATTCTCCATGTCCTAGAAGCTATACCAACTGTAGAATGCTCGTGTTAACTTTAAAGAAAAATACACATTCAGAGATAGCTAGATAAACAGGAGAGAAGAAGCAGAGTGTTTGTTACGTGGCTGCATAGTTTGAATCTGAAAAAATGGGCTTCAAAGCCGCTGGTGTTTGTACACTTGAAAAGTTTTTTGTGGTGCTATAAGGAGAAGTAAAGAAGACAACTTTTACAATGATAAAATGAAAAAAGACTCTGTAATAAAGAACTGATGCAACCATGGTGTCTACACAAAAGATTCTGAGGAGCAATGAGGAATACAATCCACATTGTAAACTTTATGAATTTTTACTTGAAATTCGAAGAATAAAGAATGCTCCTGCTCTGATGATTCTAGGAAAATCCTTGAATAAGGTATTCACTGCATTCAATTGGTATATTCGTATATCCCTTGCCTGAGCAATGAATGTAGTTCACGATGGGGCCCCTACCACTAGTTGTCTATAGGGATTTGGGATTTGGGATTTGGTATTGAATCAATCCTTAACTTCGTTTGGTCACTTCACGGAAAAAAAAAAAATACAAAAAGATTTCAGGCTAACCAGAGGTTGACGCTGCCTGCTGCTTCCAGCCAATGCACTTATTTCCCGTACCTGAAAACAGAGCTCCTGAGTTAGTATTATAAACTAGAAGAATAACATCGATTCAAATGCAGAGAACAACACCACAAGAAAACAAACATATTTTACCTGCTTATATCTCTGAACCCCTGCTAAGATTCAAGTCAAACAAGACACGGGAACGTCATTGTGGAGTTTGTGACAGTTGTTATCACTTGGTATTTAGCAATTGTTTGAGTACTCAAAAGAATTGCTTCTAAGGGAGGCCAGGGAAGAGGTCAAAAAGGAGAAGAAAAAAATGACAAAAACCAAAAACCACAGACATAAAAAGACCTAGCCCAATAAGAAGTTCATTTGCATCAAATTGAAACTATGGTTGGAAAAGTTAACAGTAACACAGCAGCTTGATTCAAAAAGTGCAGCCTCTCAACACAAAAGGAGCGAACCCCCCCGTAGCCCCACCCATCAGATCCCATTCAATTCATGCTGGAATGATAGCAAGACCCAAGAAGATTGTATGTCCACGTATAATTACTGTCCCGTTCTCCATATTACAAGCAGAAATAAAATAGTAATACGTAGTCAATTATCAGAACAAAAAAAAAGTATGTTTATCCTTACAAAGTTATGGTGCTCTTCAATTTTCCAACCTTGGACAAGGAAATCCACCCAAATCCCAGGCATGATTCCGCGCAGAATACAGCAAAATTTCAAGTTCTTGCTATATCCAAGTCCTTTGAGCTAGCTTTTCCTACAATCTCTTATTAACAAGGGAGAGCCACTTGCTTCACCTGAACCTAGATCTCTCTAAAAACATCCAGCACAGACATCAAACACATATTTACCGTGGACTTGAGAACGAGTTAATACCTCTGAGATCAGGTGCTCTGTAAGATTACCTACCCATGCATAGCAACCTTCAATAGAAGACAGAAGGAAAAGGAGCCAAAACTTGAAGGTACAAATGCACAGGGAATTCCTCTTTAAAACATTTTTTTCTATTCCATGAAAAATCAACAATATGTAGGGTAACAAAACACTAAGTCATCCATAAGAATGGACTGGTCATGACAAAATTAGAACCCAAAAATTCAGGATATGTGACAACCGTTCTTAAATCTCTATAGTTACTGTCTCCCTCTAGCTAAGAATGTATGGAACCCAATAAATAAGAAGTGCACTCTTAACAAACTCGAGTCTTCTCCTTGAAAAAGCAGAAATTTTACATGTCCCACTCGCCACTACCCCATTAATGTAAGGGTGAACATCCTATGCTTTTATGACGTAGAAAACAAGCTGAATATTTTTATAAATAACAAAGATGGCAAATCAGTCCCATTTTGTACACATGTACAGAAAGGAAACGAGCCGGTAATGTCATGTCTCTTCATCAAATTACAACGGCTTGTCCAGTACAGCCATCCACAGGCCTGCTTGCATGGCCGCCCAAGTCCCTGTTCGCAGGGAAATAAACCAGTGAAACACATTATATACAAGGCTGACTTAATCTCTAATACCCCTGAAACCTTGGCGGCTGATGGCCTCAATTGCAAGCCGTACCAAGCGTACAAGTTCCTCTACATCTTGGAAGCTGAAGTCAATGACTCTCTTGACAGATATAATACCCTCCTTATTCTGAGCCTCTTCCAGGATTACATTAGCAGCTGCAAAAGCATGCTGGCATTTCCTGGAGGCCTCCATGGCAGAATTTACATCCTTGGTCTGTAAAACAATCATACGATGAAATACTTATCCTCTTATATCATACCACAGAGAAAATAACCATAACGGCAGGCAGGCACGTCAAATGCATGCGAGTTCCTTTCTGAGGCGACCAATTATGAACAAACTTAAATCTGCCAAAATTTTGGCTAGACACTAGGTTCTACCAGATGTCCAGAGCTTATTTATGAAAAACCTACTCTAGATTTGTGAGCAAATTATAATTCACTTTAAGTCTCTAAACATCACAAATCTGCCGAGTCACTACATATTACAAGATTGTTGACCTAATCGTTACTTCATACAAGTTTATGCCAAACTACAGGTCTAATTTGGTTTCCAAAAAAGTGTGTATATATGAAGTAGCTTTATGCAGAGAGTAAACCAACTTACAAAGTCAAGCAGCCGAACAAAGTTGGGACAATTTCGACGAACAACATGGTTTCCTGATTGAGAACCCAATCCTTTGGAAAAAGCAACCTTTTCCATCATTGCTTGGTTATTTAAACTATCAATATCAGATGCAGAGGATGACGGAGATTCCCCTGAGCAAAATATTAGAAAAAAAGTGTAGCATCAACAACAAAGCATCACCCAAAATGAAAAAAGTGCAAACACATGGTTATTGCAAATGTGTATGATGTACAAGCTGGTTAGAGGGAAGTTCATTTGGACAGGAAAGTAATAAATTGGAGAATAGCCAATATCCACGCCCACAATCCCCAGACAAACCAAATTATGTAGAAAGAGAGGGGAAGAAAGAGAGGAGGAGTGCATGTGCGCTTACTCATTGACTGACACCACCTATTTGTGTAATTCTAAAGAATCATAAAGTATATTTGACATTATTATCCCCATTCATTGGATAAGATGAGTATTACGTTAGCTCGAATTTACACCAATGAATCACGTCAGTCTAATTAAAAAACATATTTCAGTTATGCTCAGTGCACACCAGTAGAAGATATCATATTCTTTTTTGATTAGAAAAAGTTACCTCAAATGAGGCATCGGAAAAGCTTTTGACCATATGAAATCCATAATGTATTATGATCTTAGCAAACTCTAAGGTGGCCTAGATCCAACAGGAAAATACTGTTGAGGTTTTGAGCCAAGATGGATGAGATGGGGTAGAGGTGTTGATACTATATACTTGGGTCGTAACAGAAAAGACATTTGTCAGGTACTAGAACCACTGTACCACCAAACACATCACCATGTCCCCGATCCCTCTCCCAGGTGGTGGCCTATGGTTTCTCCTTCATATTTAGGAATTTTGAAAGAAAAAAAAAAAAGGCAAAGCAAAGAATGCCACAAGACAAATGAATGCACTTTATGTATGTCCAACGATACCATGACATTTCTCATACCTTGTGGAACCATTTGTAAACTTGCTTGCAAATCTTGCCGATCTCTATTAGTACTCGAATTTTTGCAATAAACTACCCTCATGTATGCAACCTCCATGCATTTATAGGCCAACGAAGCGGCAGCCATTTCTTGGCATTTTTCATATTCATGTGCACAGTTTCTGCAAGCAGAAATTAGTTCAGGATCAAACCAACAAAAGGGTTGTCACGCAGATATAACAGCTTCAACACTGCCATAAGATGACTCCCGACTAATTCTGAATTCATACTCAGCCAAACATGAAGACATAAAAGATCGTCCCAATTCCAGATAAAAAATAACTATGTAAAAGTCAAAATAAAATACTAACCAGGTACACATAAGAATACCTAATTCGTGAGTAAGTTAAAAGTATCCTTGGCATGTTGATGTGCTGTCTTAAGAATCAAATGTATTGAATGGCCAATAGCATGCCAATATATATCCCATGCCATCATTAATATCCATGACCATTTCAACTCCTCCATATGAATAACTAAAATCACCAAAATGCTAGTGTCAAGGCAACAACTTTATATCAATCCATTCTTTTAATATGCAAATATATTTAAATTAGGAATCGACCAGCGGAAAAAGCAATTACCCATCACTGATTCCCTGCTTATACAGGATGCTGGCCAACCATACATAAATAGGACATTTGTATATTTTCTCAAAGTGGCCGTCCCTCTACTTGAACCCTGTTCTCTTGCTAGGGACCCCAGCATTTTAGCATGCACCAAGCAGTGGCCCCCTTTGGATTATCATATGGACCATCATTAAAAGGCACTGCCATTATTGTCCCACTTCAATAGGGTGCTGAGGGGGCTAGACTTGATGTAAAGATCTAAGCTTCAGTCATTATTTAACAAAATGCCTGCTTAACTACTCAAGCCCATGTTCTCACACACAGGTTCGTTTTTTCGCTGGGGCTTACAATTCACCTTCTGGTTCATTCCTTCCATCTAAACCAACATATCCAAAAGGAATGTCCAACAGCAGCCAATTTGAAGGGGTATCAAATCAATAAAGCTCCACTCAAGTGATATTTTAGGAAAATATCAAATGGCAATTCATCTATCAATAAACCAATTGACTGAAACAAGAAGCGACCTTCCTAAGGCAGAAATACTACATACATAGGCCTTATTACATGAGCAAGTCATGAGAAACAGCATACTCCATAAAGCAACAAAAAGTAAACTTACTCGCACAGTTGGGCTGTATTACTATAGACTTGCATTTGAGTCATCTGTCCATGTTTGCTACTTTCACGATTGCAGGTTTCGAGAAGTGAAGCACAGTGAAGAAACTTTAAGGCAGCTTGGAAATATGCCTCATTACATTCAAAACCAAACCCAGAGATCTACCCACAAAAAAAAAAAATCAACAATTAGAATTAAGCCAAAGAGAAATGCAAGAAGGATAACCGAAGCTACAAAAATACAAACAAGTATCATAGAATCCTGCCAAAATATTTAAAACATTCAGAAAGCAAACCAGAATATCAAGCTTCAAAGAAGCCTAAGAAAAAATAGACTGAATAAAGAGCAGTCTCAAGAAACCTTAAGATGATCAGCATAATCTCTGAGATCTTCAGCTTCTTTCAATGCGTTAGAAGCTGGTTGGCTGGCGGCATCCCATTTCACATGACTAGGAGCACTCAAATCCCTGGCCAAATACTGATCAGAGACAGGATGTTGCATGCTCTGGTGAGCCCCATTCTGGGAAACAGCATTTCCAGGCTGTTTTAACACATTTGACACATCACCATCCACAGAAGGCTCAACAGGTCGTACATCCAGCAGACTTCCTTTCAGAGATCCAGGTACTGATTGGGGAACACGAACTAGTGTATGTTGTTTAACTGTGTAATGTGTGTTGACAAGTGACTTCCCCCTCCTTGACTCTACTTGAGTTGAATTGCCTTTCCTTGCAATTTCACCCTCAATATCCTGAGTCAAGTTCTGTTGTGCTGTAACTCTCCCATCTGTGCTACATGGCGCACCCAATTTGACATCTGAACTATCATGCTCTCCGAATTTTGACATGTTCTCACTTATATGGTCACTTACCCATTTTCCCGAAGTCTTCTTGCCAACACTCTTATCACCATTAATAGATTTAATAGTATGCTCACCAATAATATTATTTACGTCACCTAGTTCTTCATGGCACGTCGTGTGATAATGGGGTCCAATGTGTGTCTCATCCCTCAGGCTTTTCTTTTGACTTAAGTTTCCCTGCTCATTCAATGGTTTGGATACCTTTCCGGTTCCTCTTTCTCTATTGTGACCACCTGTGTACATGTCCTTTGACTGCAACAAGGAACCATTTATAGATATTTGCGGAGGTGATGCCGTAATAAGATGGTTCTTGTCCGCTCTAACCTCCCTGCTGAAATGGTATGATGCATGCATATTAGAGGGGCATGGGCCATGTCCTTCAAAGATATCAGCATCACTATTTCCCAAATGGTCATTCCCCACTTCACAAAGATGTTTAGAAATTGATTCAGATTGGACGCCAAATTTCTGCTTGGCATCAGTGTCCCGAAAATCATGCGTGGGAAACCCAGAAGATTCAGGATGAAAGACACCAGATGTTTTTCCTTTCATTGCTGTCCAAGATTGACTGATCTCAAAATTACCATCCCTATCCAGGTGTTTTCCAGGGCTTCCAACTAAAAGAAAATCATCATGTTTAGCATCATCCTTCCCTGAACTGTTGATTCTTGCTGGCGAAAGCTTGTCAGAATTGAAAGTCCTCATGGGAGACGAAGAAACAGATTCTACTGGTGATCCTTTCACCTCTTGGTAATTGGCTCTAGGTTTATGCGAGTCTGAAACCTTTGAAGAGCTAGAAGTGGCTGCCATGGACAACTGTTGAGGTCCCAAATCCCTTTTCAATGAGTCTAGATCATACAAGCTTGCTTGAGATGCAACCTTCACTGTATCTTTCATTGGCTGCTGATTGTTCTCAACATTCCTTTCAACTGATTTACCTCTCCCACCTGACAGGAGGATTCTGGCCATCCTCCCATTTTTGTTTGACCCATCATCACCTTTACTGGTACTAGAATTCTTTCCCTCAGTCCTAGACATCCTGGACTTCTTTTCTTTCCTGAATTCACTATCACCACTATCCTCCTTCACCGAAACCTTGCCATCTGGGGGGTGACTCCCATTATTTTGTAATATTATCAAATGATTCTGACTTTCCTGCCAATCCTTCAATTTTCGCTTCTTTCCATATACTTCTCTTCCATCACTTGTTCCCATATTGACATCATGGTCCCTATGTTTCTTTACAGAAATTAATAACCTGTTCTTTGGATCACAGTTTGCATCCTTAGAATAACTCTGTCCACTGTGTCTCCGCATATCCTTCCCAGCTGCCTTAGTTAGCAAATCAGTATTTGAGCTCGCACCCACCACTCGAAGTTCCCCAACATGTTCAGAAGTCCAGTGCTTGTCAGTATCAGTTGCAATCTTGATCTTCTTTGTAGTTCCGTATCCCATCTGATCGGACTCCCCCTTGCTTTTCTTCTTTTGCTTTGTATTACCTGCAGATAGTTTATAGGGTGAAAACAAATTACATGTTTCTGCCTAAAGAAGTACGACAGGCACAAAGAAATGTTAACTCTAAAATGAATTACTTGACTCATTCTACTTGATTTTTTGTCATTTTCAGATAGTTTTGCCAGAGTGAAGTATATGATTATAGTTTTGCCAGAGTGAAGTATATGACTTTCTCAGATGCTGACCATTAGATTTACTCATCAGATTTGTCTCGGAAAGAGGCTGTTGCGTGTCATTTAACCTTCTGCTTTTCCCCGCCTCCTGCCGGGAATTCTTTCCAAATTTCGGAGTCTGAATCAGACCACCATTGCTAGTGATGTCAGATGTTTCTTTGGATTTATACTTCTTCTTTCCTTGATCAAGCAAGGCATCAGAACTGAGATTCTGGCGATTCAGGTTAAAATGCCGGGCATCAGCTGAAGTTACTCCAGATGCAGTTCTATCAGCATTATTCTGAAAATTATTTTGACTTTTAGCAAGTGGAAGTTGGTATAACTCGTGGAGAGCTTTTGTTGTCTCCTCCTCACTGATATCACACTGATTCATTCCAGGCCTAAAAATTAAGAGAAAGTGAAAATCTCAGGCTTTAAAGAAATTATGTCTGTTTATGTACAAGTGTGGTGTATATATATCTATACAGTGAATTGTTAGAGCATCCAACCCAATAGCAATGGGTATAGTGGCCCCTCAACTCTTCAAGTATATAAACCAACTTTGGTGGTCCTAATTATTCGACGTGGAATACAAGCTCTCTTAACCCCATCCCTCTTGTGGGTCCCAGGCTCGCACATGGGGCCAACAAACAACTATGCGGGAAATTTCAAATGGGTAAGAGACTTGGGCAACTGACCACCTAAGGCCCAGCTCCGATACCATGTTAGGGCATCCATCCCAAAACCAATCGACAATGAGTAGAGCGGCCCTTCAAGTAAATAAACTAACCTTGGTGATCCTAATTATTTGATGTGGGATACAAGCTCTCTTAACATGAATGAGATATTTGCGTGGGCGTGGGCGTGGGCGTGGAATCAAAACAAACCTATCAGCCAAGTTTAGCCTAGAAGTCTAGCACCATTATTGTAACCATCAGTTATGTTAACTGTCAGGCTACTATGTAATCATAAATGCTATAGCAAGAAACTTACAGCCAGTTTAGCATGCTACACAACCACTTCTCAGGCAGTTGTTCTGGCTTCATACCATAGGGCAGAAGACGCCACTTCTGGCAATGGTCACAACACACCCAATCTTCTTCTATTACAACAGGGGCCACTGAAGCCATTTCTGTCTCAGAAGTGAATCCTTTAGTGGGAGGAGGACCAATGTTTGAAGCCACCTTCAAAAATGTTTCGGATGTCAACTGGACATCAACTTTTTTGCAGCTAGTTCTCTCCGTCAGTTTATCAACAAATGCATGATGTTCTCTATTAGTCTCAAGATTAGAATAGTTTGCACTATCACTGGTTTGCCTGTTCAGCGGATCAATCTGGTTATCTAAATTCTCTGATCTTGAGTTAAGCACTTCTTTGTAGCTGTCGTGGACCTTGTGAAAATCATTCTGACCACTCTTCATGTTTTTTGGTGCAGAACAAGAACCAACCCTCAAGGTTTCTCCTAAAGCTGAAGCCAGCTTGCTATTACTTTGACTTCCTCTGGACTTCCTTTTGCCTTCATATGACTTTTTCATAGCGTAAATTTTCATTTCATCCTGTCCATGGGATGTAGCTTTTGGACCAACCTTCCGTTTCACATCATCCATTGCCCCTTTAAACTCACTCTCACACTTACGAACATCAAATTCGGCTTCAAATGGGTCACGAGCGAATTCACTCGTGCCACCCTGCTTATGATCAACTGAAACAACCTTGCAGAAGCCTCTAACTGTGTGTTCCTCAATCTTTCCCACTAAAGAATTCCTAGTTTCTTGATGATGATACTTACCATCATCTTGGCCATTTATTGATTCCAACGACTCCTCAGCCAAGTCAGAGGATGGTAATCTGTCTTTCATCCAGTATTTATTGACCTCCCTTTTCTTCACTGGGACAACCTTCTCAGCCTCCCTGGAGACTTCAGCTGTTGCCCTAGCACCTTTCAAAGAGTCATCAATGTCACATATTGAATTGGACAGAGGGTTGAGTTTTAATTCTTTAGAGAAACACTGTTTGCTTTCAATGGTTTCACTTGCTGTCTTTTTCCTTGAAAGTGATACCATGTCATCAATAACATCCATATCATTCCCACTCTTCGATTCCTGAAATGTTTCACCCTTCCCCGTAGATTTCATTTTCTTCTTTTTCAACACTTTCCCATTCCCCAGCTTGCAAGCTGAATCATTTACAGAAATGGCGGAATTTTCCTGCCTACCCCTGAAAACAGGTGCCAGCTTACTGTCTAGTGAAGGTTTTTCAGTTTCTATCAAGCAAAGCAGAAAGTCATGGAGAGGCGAAAGCAGAGGGGTCCCAGGGACTGGTGAGGATGCCATAATCTGTTGCATCACATGAGAAAACAACTAGGTCACTATAGCAGCATACAGCAACAGAAGCATGGCATATTTTAACATCGAATGAAGCTCACCTGAAGAATACTGGTTGGAGATTCATTCAGAGCCTCTTGAACATCGAATGGCATCCCACCACTTCTCTCAGGGCTGTTTCCAATTGATGAAGATGGAGAAATAAACCCGAGAGCACTATATATTTCTTTTTTCTGTGCTGTGTTATCAGAACCCACTTTGATCCGAACCGTTAGTCCTTTCCGATTAGTTGGATTGGCCAACTTACTCAAAGAAAGTTCATGTCTCATGGGGAACCTTTCAGCAACTTGTGCAGATGACAAGAATGAATCTTGTCTGGCTGAAACCTCCCGAGATGAAACTTTTGGATTATTCAATGAAGGCATAACATGGGAAGCATTTCCTTGCCTCGGAGGCAGGGGTGCATCTGAGGGAGTCACAGAACCCCGGGAAGCACCCTGTATGGTAACACAACCCACAGTATTCCAGTAAACTAGAATTCCCAAGCTGACAAAAGATCGACAAACATTGCTCCTTTTATTGATTTATCGAAAAATAAGAAGGAAATTTTCCATATACCTCCATAGACAAAGTGTTAGAGGATCTTGGTATCCTCTGACTCTGAACTGTCGGAGGAGACTTTGGATGAGACCAAAGAGAAGGAGAGCGCTGATACATGGGTAAGAATGAGCCATACCCACCAAATTTTGCCCCTGCAAAAATAATCAAATTCCATGCAATCATTTTAATTGATGCAAGAAGACATTTATACTTCTTTTGTGATCCAAAAGCTCCCTTGTGAATTGCTTACCCAAGTTCTCTGCAGAAACCCCGCCCTCAAAATCTTTCTGCAAATGACCCAACACACTTTGAAGCTTCTCATCCTGGACAAATAGAAAACGAACGGTTACTACTTATCAGTGTAATTATACATGCAAAAGCATCATATCAACGAAATTGAACTGCTGCTAATGAATTAATGAGAACAGTGGTAGCAGGAAAAAAAAAAGGAATTGATGAGAATTGACTTGAAGAAAGAATTGCAACCATCATCTGTTCAATTAGTGTAAAGACAACTATGAGTTCACAAACACACTAAACATCCAAAGCCTACCCAGGAACAGTTTAAATTCGACGACTTTCAACTCAAACTTAAACTGCCAATTCTTCTATTCAGTTACTTAAAAACACCAGTTACAAAAACATTAAGTATTTCAGTCACATACTAAAGTCATCAAATTATTCTGTCCAAATTTTCAAAAAAAAAAAAAATTAAGAATTAGCTGGTTCATATATGCATAGTCTCAATGTGATATTATACAGAGTAAGAACACAAGAGAACTCTTACAATGTAAGAGAGAGCTATATCAGGGTCAATGCTTGTGTCGTCCTTGTAATGGCAAGCAACTCCTTCAAACTCAGGCTCTTCCATCTCTGCCCCAGGCAACCTTAACCCTAACATATTAAAATTCTCAAAATCCTAACCCCAATTCACCACCTATACTAAAGTCCAACATACCGCTCACAACACAAAAAGACAACTTCGACCCACGAAAGTACTCCCAAAACCCCAAAAACCCTAAGAAGGAATTGCTCTGAAACCCACTTGACCATACACAATTACATACCCTTCAATCAACCCACTTCATCATCTACATCTGCATATATGATATATCTTTGTATCACTCGAAATAATTGACTTAAATATCTCTTACAAGTTCTTTATTTTGATAATCGTAGTTGAAAATGGTAGAATCACTATATTCTCTGACGCACCGATCGAATCGATTCTGAATGTAATGTTTTGGTCAGTATAGAGAAAGAACTGCGTTTTCTTCTCTATTCTATTCTTTTCTTCATACTATTTTTTTTTTTTTTGTCTTGCCCTTTTAAATATTTGGACCAACTAAATTAATTTAAAGAATCAAAAATACTTTTTTGTATTTTATTCATTCAATATAAATTCGACGTTGAATAGTTGAAATCATTAAATACTTGTGGATGATATCAAGATCAAAATCTATATAGAAAATAAGTCTATAGGACTTTGATGGAATCAACTAACCTGGAGATTAGATTGATTGACCCAATATATAAGGACCCAGGTCAGTTAGTCCTTTAACTAGCTCGGCTAATACTTGAATCAGTTCCGACATTATCAAATGAGCTCGATTTATCTGAAACTGCTCATTTTAGTGTGAACGATTTGATAAAAATAAAATTATACAATCAAATATTACTTAGAGGATGAAGGATTTATCTTTAGAATGTCACGTCCTCAACTTTTAAAATATCATGTTACACTTAAAGATATAATCTCTAATAATTAAATATTATATCTGAAATCCTAACAAACTATGAAACCACCTTATCATTACTTGACGATCACACTACTCTAGTATACAAATAAACAAACTCTTATCTTGTCCAAAGAATGCACAATTGTATCTTTATAAAACTATAACTATCTTCTTCCTTGTTATTGGACCGTTTCTCTTACTTTGCACATAATACCCTCGTTTCAAAATAGTAGAACTTGAAAAAAATGAAAACAATGGAGCTTGAAGTCCAATGTTAATTGGAATTCACTTTTTCAATTCAATATTTGTAATTAAAAGGGTCTTTCTCTGGGACATGAAAGATGTCACCATTGTGGAAATGACTTACCGCAGGAAGGAATCTATTAAAGATTAGAGACATGATTTTATTAACTACTTAGAAGTATGATACGTGGCCATAAGAAAGCCACAAAAAAAATCTAGGACGTGTTTGGTTATGTTGTGGAAAATAGTTTTTTGTTTTTAAAATTTCAAAAACACTAAAAATATGTTTACTTAGCATTTTTGTTTTCAAATTATTGAAAAAAAAAATGAGATTTGGAGCAAAGAAACAAAAAATAAGTGTAACTTGTTTTCGAATTTTTCTTTGAAAATGTTGGAAACATGGAGAACAGTTTTGGGATTTTAATGAGATCTGTCTTTCGAGTCTCCTTAACAATTCTCTCCTTCTCCTACATATTCTTCTCCAGCTTCTCCCTCCCCTCCCCCCTCTCTCTCTCTCTGTGCAACGAAGGTGAAGTACCGAAGCACATATCTAAAGCAATGAAGATGGAGCCCTTCACTTAAATCTGAAGCACAGATTTGTATAGATCGTTGTATAACGAAGATGGATCCCTTTCTCTCTCTATCGCAACAATTAAAGTTCAGATCTACATAGATCTGAAGCACAGATCTGTGTAGATTTGAATATGGGTCTGGATCTGTGTGTGTGTGTATGTGTGTGTGTGTGCGGATTTTGTAAAGACAGGAAGAGGGGAAAAGAAAGATAGAGATAGTGTGAATTTTGTGAATTATTATTCAAACAGATTTTATAATTTTTTATTTTTTAAAAATATTTTAAAAAATATATAACTAAACAAGTTTTGTAATCTAAAAATTTTTAAAAACACTTTTTTAAAATTCTTCTCAAAAATTATTTTCGAATACTATTTTTTGAGATGTAAACTAAACATGCTCCAAGTAATTTGAGACAAAACCCGTATTTTGGTTAACCAGATGTAAAGCTTTGAACTTTCGGAGGAGCCCCAACTCCAATAAAAATTTCCTATTCCATTCTTTATCAATAGTGGTATACAAAATGGTTTGGTTTATGCCCAAACAAAAATTGTTATACAAGTGCTTTTTTTTTTACTATTCATACCTACCCTCTCTTTCATAACATATTGACTCTCTCCATCTCCAATCCTAATTAAAACCAAGTGTTTCTTTGTGCTTTAGAGGGAGTTAGCTCTTTGGCTCGGACGGAACACTTCCATAGTTTTTGATACTACATTTGTTTTGAAGTTGATAGAGGATAAGTTCTCTTGTTATCAGTTCAATTCACTCAAAATCGATGGTCGATGCTCTACTTAATCGGTATGGGCACAGGCTCAACGCAAAAGTGTATTATAAGTATAGGATCGCAATCTAAGTTAAGGTATGGACACCACACTCTACCATATTAAAAAAAATATATATATAATACTAAAAAATAATTTTTTGATATTAAGGTGTGGCTATGTATTTTGTGTTCTTTTTAAATTTTTTAAGAGCCAAGATATTTGTTGCCACCAATTTTATTTCAAGTAAATTATCATGCGTGTAAATTCAAAAAGATTGTTCTTAGAATTTTGCTTTTCATTGTAAATACACTAGGGATAACTTGTGTTTTTAAGTATAGTATAATGTGAATAGTTTTTAGAGAGATATCGATGATCGTTAGATGAGTCTATTTAAGCTTATCAGATAGACTTATTGAAGTTGTCTGTTTTTATATTAGAGTTAATTTCAACTAATACCCTGAAAAATCAGTCGAATCTCAATTTATACTATATCAATATGTATCAATGTGCACTTAGGATTAACTGTCGTCTATTTTACTGTTAAAAAAGTTTAAGTTAATTATAAATTACACCCTCAAAGTTTAAATATTTCACATTTATAATTTAAAAATAAAATTCATCAATTAATACTTATTAAATAACTCTCAACTATATCGTATTATAATATTCTCGTGTCGTGTTCAAGTTGATAAAAAAATATTTTTGTATTAAGTTAATTACATTGTATCATATATTTTACATTTACAATAATTCATATATTTATTTTTAGCATATAATACTCGTTATATAACTCTTTTATGTCTACAATTGTATTATTCGTATTTAATTTTAATTTGATCACACCAACAAAAAATTTGTATCTAACAGGATACAGAAAAGCTATTTAACAAGCATTAATAAATAGATTTGAATCATAAATATGAAATATTTAAATTTTGACAAGTACAATTTATAATTAGTTTGAAATTTATGGCAAAATATACGGAGTTACCCTAAGTGTACATTTATATGAATTTATATCTTTTAAGGTATAAATTAATATTTTTAAACTTTGAAAGTATAAATTAAAATTTAAATGATGTTTGAGATTAACCCTTTATATTAAAGAGATTATGGATGACACGTACAGACGGTCGGTTACTTATACAGTAGATTATCGACGTACGGGTCGTCGGGGTGGAAAAACAGGAGAGATCGAGAGAGAGAGAACAATGGAGGGAGAGGGACTAACAGAAGAGGAACGAAGGGCACTCCGTGGAAGCAAATTTGCACCGCTTCCATCTTCTGCCCCTTCTTTCCGATCTCAGCCCAGGTTCGTATTGTATATACACACATATATCAATATCTCTCTCCCTCTCTCTCTCTTTCTATATATATATATATATATATATATATATATATATCTATAGGGTTTATTATTTTGGACAAAGGTTTTTTGTTGCTCTGACGAAGTAACGGTATCGCTAGGGCAATGTATATACATGTGTGTGTGTACATCTAGGGTTATTATTTTGGTGAAGTTTTTTTGTTGCCCTGATAAAGTAATAGTATTTCTGTAGCGGTTTTGTTAAGTATTTGGGTACGTAGCGTAGGCTAGCACACCCAGGCGGACCATTGAAGACTAACAAGGCCGCTGCTTTGGCGAAATTCCTCGAAAGAAAACTTCAAGATCCTAATGGATTAGCTTCAATAAACCCCCAGCTCGTCGAATTGGCCGTCAAAAACGCCAAACACACAGTCCATTCAAGTAAATATTCACTTTTACCTTCGCTTATTGTCGTTTCTACTTTTAATTTCACTTTATTTTTTCTCTCTTGCATGTATGCCCTATTCCCATCATAAATGTCAATGTTTTTAGTTCAATTTTGTAATTTTTAAAATTTTGTGATGGACTGTGTTCAATTGCCAATCATTGGAAAGAAACTATGTGTTTGGGAGCATTGATCAATTGGAATTCAAGAAACTGTAACTTAGTTTAAGCCTTTAAGATGGGTTCTCGCCAATTTTTATTTTGAAGCCTGGATACCATGGGGCCGATTGCAGTGTCTTACTATTCTTTTACCAGTCGCAATTTACTTGTAGTTAGGGTATAGCTGATAGGTGAAAAGTAGATGTGAGTTGAGGTGATTTGATTGTGGGAATTGTGGAGTAAGGCTGTAAGTCCTGAGACATGGGGGATGGGGTTTGTTTGATACAGTCCGAGGATGGAATGGTTAATTAATTCCAGCCATAACTCTTGAATATAGCGTTGTTGGATAAAAATTTCATCGGTTTAAGTATTTTTCTTTTACATCACAAGAAGGGAATCCCGATATGGCTTTTGGTTACCAGGGCAAGGGAACTTAATATTCTAGTTTCTTCACTTTGGTTGCCACAAAGAGCGTGTTCCAAGTGCATGTCTTCTGCTTGCTTTATTGAGTTCAAAATGCATCATGTTTCACCAAAATATTGTTAGCACTAGTGGGTGAATATTCAGTTTTGCTAAAGAGGCCAACTTTTTGAAGCCAGACAGACTTCTATTGTTATCATTTTTAACGCTGGAGTCTTTGAACTCACTGTTCAGGTGGGATTTCAAATTCAGGAAGAACGGTTCAGCATGTGAATTCATTTGGCGACTCTGAGGTGCTTTATTTTTGCATTACATCAATTAGTTCCTAAACAACTTAAACTTTCTTTTTGATTTTGAATGTTTTTGTCTGCTATGCATATTTTTGTGAACTTCAGTATTCTTTTGAAGAAGAGAAAGTAAAGAATTCCGAGTCAAAGAAACAAAAGAAGAGAATGAAGAAGGATAAGAAGAAGAAGAAGAAAAAGAAACAGAAGGTGCTTTGACATTTGATGGTTACAGTTCTTGCCTCTTTATCTTATTCTCTGATTTTTGCTCAGTCTGAAGTTTTTTCTGTGACAGATGTCGGAGGATTGTTAACACAACGCTGAGAAGACGTGAAAAGTAGTTGAAATTATGTTCTAGATGGGCCTGATGATGGAAAATGTTTTGCATCTAAAAGATTGCAATACACAATTGTTCGTCTACTTTTTTTTTTTTAAATCTCGAATTAGGTTATTGCCAACCAAACTAGGCTCCTTCATTGTCATTCGTTAGTTGAAGGGCACTATACTTTCTTTTGGTGCAACAGATTTCTAGACAAGTTTCACTACTCAATTTCTGTTGTTTCTGTAATGTTATAAGTGCTAGGATTTTATTTGTTTTTGTTGCTAGTTGTCAACTGTTAGATGTTATCAATCAATCCATTCTTGTTATTTGTTTAAGCATGCCATGGTGGGATTTTTGTTGGGTATGTTGGTCATAATTTCTTCTAGACAGTTCACCATATTTTGCTTACTAATCGGAATTTCCTGATTTATTACCACAATAAATAGTCTCTGAATCCCAAAGAAGTTACTATGAAAGGGGAAAAGTGTAAGTATTTTTGAGCTAGAACTCAGGTTTGGTGAAGACAGTGAACCGTTCCAGGTAACTTCTAGCTGAATCTACATCCCTGTTCAAAAAATTTTCGCTTGAATAACTGAATCAATCACCCAGGAGAGTTGGTTCGTCCCTCTTCAAATTCTCATGGAAAACAGGTACAAACACTCGAGCAGGTCAAGTACTCATCTGCGTAAATTATATGTTGTAAGTTAAGTTTGAGAATCGAACTCTCTAAAACAAGTATAAGGTTATATCTCATTAATGTGAGAATGTGTTCCTGTCAAGTGTTAAATCTGTTGAGCTTGCAGACTCGGACAAAACGAGTGCAAGACTTCATGATACTGCTTCCGAATAGGGAAGCTGAAACAACTCTCAGGTTCACTCTACATTGCAGATTTACAAAGGTGTGAGGGTGGTTCTAGGTAGGTATAAGTGCCAGTATTTGGTTCTTGATGATTCCAATGCACTTCTGTATCTCTGTATAGACTGGAAGGTTCTTTGAGGAGTAAGGATGCAAACTTGTAACGGCAGAATTCAGTATCTGGGCAACATCAGCTGGTGGAAACTGTCGTTCTGAACACTTCTGCAATTTTTTCGGAAAAAATTACACTGAAAAAAAGAGGCAAAAATTTATTGTAATAGGGATCTACTGTCATGTATCAAAAAGATAAAAGAATAAACGGGAGGAGAAGAAGAAGAAGCATTTTTTACAACATGGAAATGAAAGAAAAAAGCATTTCTTACACCACTCTATACCCCTCCCTCCCCCGCCCAAAAAAAAAAACTAAAGTAATATATATATATATAGAGAGAGAGAGAGATGCATCCAAGAATTTACCTGAATCATGAACAAAGTAGCTACACATTTGAGATATAAGTTCTGAAGGGATTTGTTGTCCATATGACACAGATTCCTTCTCCAACTTAGGATTAGATGACTGCAATGAATTCAATGGGATGGAAATCGACTAATCATGAGAAGCCAAACCAACATGCACCGAGTCTGTGGCCAGCATGCAAAAATCATCCAATGGAAGTAGTCGATCATTCACATGATCTATAGCTGTCTCCATCTTCTCCACACCCTTCAGAGATGACATTCCCTGCAACAAGGAAGCACAAATAGGTTCCAATAAATATCATTGCACCAATGTCTGAGATTAAAGTTCAAGTGGTTAACATCATGAGTTATTTACTCACTAGTCCACCTACATTGGAATAACCCATTTACAGCCACATAATTTAAGGAATTGGGGGACAACTTTTTCTTTCTCTAGGTACTAAGGTGGTATGACTAATTTTGTAGTTCAAATCACCAACTTTCACAGCAGGTTATCTGATCAGCCACAGCACATGACCACAGCATAGTTTCTCTGTGTTAATCCAGACTTAACATCCAATTCTAATTGCCAAACTGCTTTATAATAAGGTGGGAATGCAAATACCCCAGTTTTATTTAGATAATATCCAGGCAATAAATTGTTATCGCAGGTCTTATCAAGTGCCCAACCTAATTAAATGGAATTTAGGCTTGTTGAGTCAACTCATAGGTCAAAAATTTCTTTAATACCTGCATAACTGCATCCACCATTGTTTGGGCTTTTGTTCTTGAGCTTTCAACAACTTCATTAACAGAAGATCCGGATGCTTGAGTGTGACTTGTAGAATGATCTAAGGAGCTCAAAAGGCCTCCGTGATCACCTAAATTTGCCATGGGCCTCGGCCTCGCTTGTGGAAAGTTTCCCTGATATGAGTTGCGCTGCCTCAAGCAATACAAAGCAGAAGAAACCTGCAAATGAAATCGATAAACAATTGCGAAGTGGTTGGAGAAAATATTGGAGATTGAAGGACAAGGGGTAGAACTAAATGATAATTCCTGCAAACACATGCCTGCTCATTGGCTGCATTTAACTGCACGAGTACAGCAGAATATTGCTTCTTGAAAGGCTCTGAATTACTGAGAGAGCAATCACCATCCTTGTCACTTTCTAAAACATCATCATTAATGTGCTTCAACTCAATAACCGCTGCTTCCTACAATTCCCAACATGGCATCAGATCACTGGTAAGCGTCCAGTTTAATATGAGACCCAAGTGTTCCTATGTGCAAATTCTAGTTCATACATTCACACATTCTGATGAGAAAACAAGTTCATATACTATACCACTAGAAGTCACTGCAACAAAGGTAGAACGTTTAAACCCCCACAAAAAACTCCAATAGCACAATGTAGTAATCAGTGAAAATAACGAGGAAACAACTTAGCAGCACTGGTAGTGGATAGAAAAGGTATCAATAACCAGAAACAACCAAAAGAAGAGGTTAAGGTGAAGAAAGTAATAAAGGAAAAAAGCAACAGCAGCGTAAAATAGTGCATAACACCATAGGGCATCAATCGGAGGAAAACATTGGAAACAGACAACGGAACTATGTGAAAGAAATTACCACCCAATCATTCTGAAGGACCGTCCATTTGAAATTTTCAATTATTCTTTAAGATAGTCCATGCCAGATCATTTTACTTGAAATGTAATTCTACTTCGATAGAAAAATAGAAGGGTATGAAAAGAGATTTGAGTCAGACTTTCTGCTTTCAATCAATTGTACATACAAAATCAATATGCAAGGGCTACAACCTTTTTGTTTAGAGGACGAGTCAATTCAGTAAGAGCTTGCACATCAGCTTCTTTCGCCTGGACCTCTGCCAGTGTATGGTGCTGAGAATGTAGTGTCTGCTGATTTATGGCAGTTTTCCTCAGTCCAGTATTAGCTTGTGAATTAGCATCCACTGAAGCCACCTGGAAAAAGGATGTGGGTGGAGATAAATAAGATGGCCAGTTTAATAGAAGGCATTGCCTTGCATTTTTCGTCTTTTCTCTGCAACTTGTAGAAAAATGGTCCAAATGCCCTCCTAAACAGATGGGATAATGCTTTATATGATAGAACGCAAGTCTTAAATGTGTTCTCTCAATTAGGAATGCACTAAATTTTCTGGCCATATAGATTACTCCAGATACAGAGTGTGCAAAAACAAAAATATTTGGAAGCAGTAATTTCCTTCTGAGAAATTTGTTGCCAGTTTTGCACTCAGTACGAGGAGTCTCACACAGCAACCTCAACAGACAGAAATGCGATATATCATATTATCACACAAATATGGACACATTAATAAGTCACGAGATGGGTGTCAGAATAGGCAAAGAAAGACACAAAGTAAATCTTTACTATCGTGATTTAACAGACGAATAAATGCCCCCACAGTTCCCAGTTTAAAATTTCCTTTTAGAAATATGCCTTATACAGTGCAAGTCCGCCCTAACCTCAATTAACTAAGTTTGATATGTATACAACAGATATTAGAAGTCAGGGAGACCTTTTCCTTAACACCCCCACCCCTTCCAAAAAGAAACCAAAATATAGGTATTAATATGTGTGTAAAGAAAGATTTGCTGACCTTTGTTTGCTTCAGTAAATTATCCATGGGATAACTTGACAGAGACTCATGAGAAGGACCACGAACGTTCTCGAGGGTATCACCAGGAGAAAATTTTATGTACCCTTCAAGCCTCTGATCTTTTTCCCTGCCATTTATTTTGAGCTGAGTGAAGTTCTCGAATAACTTATTGACAGCACTTGAGGACCTTGCTACTGATGCGGGTTTATTCTCTAAGCGTCTTAAGGGCATGCAATCAACATCCTGCATAAATTAAAGAATTTCACCATGCCAAAAAAGGGAAACAAGCAAGCAAAAAAGAAAAATGAGGAGGGGAAAAAATTCTTGTTTTTGCTGGGCCTGTTACGTTCCACTTTCTCAGAAAAATATAGACAATTGAATCCAAAGGTTACATTCTGCTGGTTTATATTCATATATATCTTTCGAGCATTAGTAATCAAAACTAGATATCATAACTAATAAAAATACCATGACAAATTCGACCCCTAGCTCAGGTGGTCGAACTGAACCCGGCACATGGAACGATCAACAGTTAGTACACTTCCATCATAAATCTCTCTTGTTCTTGGATGAATAGCTATAACACGTTGTCCAACTGACAAAGGCCTTGCCAGATCTGTTGGCAATCCTTCCCTGATACCAGAATGAAGTTCAGCATAATGTGTTCTAACAGAATTGCGGTATTGATTAAGCTTCTCTTTTTCTTCCTTCAAAAATTGTTCAGAAAACCTCCGTGGTTTACCAAGAGAACTGCATCAACAAAGGAGAGCAATATAAAGACTTCTGAAACATACAATCTATCAATCTTCAGGTGCATTGTTAGCCTAGCAAAGTACAAATTTCTGACATGAGCAGGGGAAGGCAAATACCTTCTTATGACACTCCATTCAACACGAGTTAATCTTGGAACATGACCCAATCCAACATGATACAAGTACTCCACAAACTTCTTTTTAGCAAACCAAGGATAATCAATGGCACTGTAGAACCACTCAAATGCACACCATCTCCGAACTCGATGATTTGAAAGGCAACTGGAAAAACTTTCCTGCATTTTAAGTACAAAAGAAAATATGTCAAAGCTAGAGAATACCATGGTCCATCAAAATCTAGAAACTGACAAAGACTAAACCTTGAGATTAAGTGCTTTGTCTTGGAGTGACGGAACGGGTCCATTAGGTTGGTCCTTCATAATGTTATGAGTGAACTTCAACTCTTTCAGTATCTTTGGTTTCTTTAAGTGCAAGTTAACCTGATTCGCCACAGGAAAATGTACAGTTGACAGAGCTGAATCACTTCTTTCCATTCTTGGATCAGTACTTGAAGAATGTTCGGGATGTTTGACCAATTTTCGTGAAGCACTTTAAGGAGATCGTCTACCCTTAGTCACTGACTTCTTCCCAGCATCTCTAATCTACAATAAATAGCCACATCATATTAAATTCATTAATTCCTGAACGGAAGACAGAAGTTACTCCAGGTCCTCACATCAGGAATAAAAGAAAAAAACAGAAAATAACAAATTTATAAGACAATAACACAGGACAGATTTAAGCAAAAAAAATAGCAAGCATTAAAAGCAAGCAACAAAAGGAACCTACTTGAATTCAATGCTAATTATGAGTCATATGACTATTATCAATATACACTAAATGAAACTTAAAATACCACAAAATAAACAACTAGGAAAAAGAGGACAGATATTAGTATCCACAGGATAAGGATCCCACTTGAATCCAGCGCTAGCATAATTCGAAACAACCAATAATTTAGTTATATCATGTTTAAAGATAATTGCAACTGTCAACCAGATGAAGTAAGTTGGCCAAAATAAAGTGTGAAAAAACCCATAAGGCAGTTCGAGTTGCAGAAGCTGCCAACCACACAAGGAAACCTAGATCGGTTTTCGCTGCCCAACTTGAGTCCCAATTGGTAAAACCAAGTTGGTTAGTCTGCATAGGGAGGGTTAGTAGAACTTCCTTTGTCGTATATTTATCATGAAGTCGGTAAATTAAATAAATATTGACCTTCTTTAATGTGACATGAGATTAATGGAGGGCAACTCACAGCTCAATCAAAAAATTCAACAGAAAATATAAAATAGGGCATCATACATTTATATACACCCAAGGGTTATAACTTATAACAGTTATATAGAAACTGGAAAACACCAGAAACCATCAGTCTCAAGGCCTTCAGTAGAATATTTTTTAGTAATTTTGAAACGGATGTAAATGAACCTGCACATGCATATGTACAGATGGAATGAAATGTGTAATTGTGCATTCTAGCTCAAAGCTTTGTTAAGCAGAGGTGCCTGAGTTTTAACCAAACCCAATCTCACTATGTGTCAAAAGTTCCTAGAAGCCAAGAACAAACGAAGTGTAAGAGATTTAAACAATCTTGCCTATTCCACAAGTTAGGAACAGGTCCAAACAGCCCAAGCAACCACCTAACAAGACACTACAATATGAAGGCACCAAAAAGCACCTAGGGTGACATAGTGAGAAAACTAGATCCAAACCAACGGTGGCATCATTAATACATTTCCAGCTTCACAGATATAACAACCTTTAAAAAGGAGCAACAATGGAAATCTATATTGCAGCTCTGATAATTTGTTTAATGTTTTGAGAATAACTCAACCACATAGTTAAATTTGATAGTAAATAGATTATGTCAACAAAGAAAGAAAGGAAAAGGCAATATAACAAAAATTCACAGCCTCTTGGTGCATCAACAAATGAGCATTGGAATCCAAACTTCAAATTTTTAGACAGTCTAGAACATATTGTGGCCATATAAGCAGTAGGATGTGAGAGGCTCCTATGTGCTCAGACCAAAAACAATTGAGCCACATAAAACATTCAAACGTAAATCTTTAATAAAATGGTTAGAACACAGGAAGCGAATCTACCTCCGCCTCCTGAGAGCCACTCAAACGGGTATCACTACGAGCTTCAGTTCTAGCAGTCTGCCAACAAAATGCTTTAGCATAAGTTCATCATGCGACAAATCAGAACAAAGCCCCACTGATATGAATAACAGGGATATACAAAGATAAAAATTCAAATGAAGTCATATCATGTTTTACTTTAGATGCCAAAATCTTCTGCTTTTCACTAAACAATTTTGTAACAGAATGATGTGGTTCCTCCTTTGCTTCAGGAATAGCACCAACAACGAGTGCTGAAACTTCTCCAGGTTTTGATTTTTGAGAGGTAGCAACTTCAAATCTGGATATTGATCGATCCCTTTCACTTTAACCCCTGAGGATTTACATTTGTCCCTTTGATGGATTGCTGGCATAGATTCCGCAACAAGGTCATCATTTTCTCTTTGGACCAGCACTGATGGCTCTAACACACAGGTAACAAAATATAAGAAAGATGTTAAATTTTATCATTGACTTGCAAATAAATATACAAAATATTCAAGTACTGACTAAAGAATCCAATAAGTGCAGAGAGCAAAAGAACCGTATACAGAATAAGACATTCTTAAACTTCTCTCAGTACTTGACCAACAAATTGCTATCAAGCAATTACTGTAAGCAGAGGGAGAACATGTAAACAAATGCCAAACTCCACAAATAGAGAATTGATGTTAAAAAAGATAAAAAAAGGAAAATATAAAAATTAACAAGAGAATTTAAAATGGAAAACATAAACACAATCTCAGAGTTTAACTTTCTCAATGGAAGAACTGAATATAATAAACTTAAGTGATGTTGCATCATTATTAGCTATCTCAAAATTTGGACAATGACGCTTTCCTGGTTTATGGTTAACCAAGTAAAAATACACTTTTATTGTTTGCAAATCAGAATTGAAAATATGGAGAAGCCATATGGCAAGAAAATAGAATGATAGATTAAGTAACATTGTACGTGATAAATAATTTCGGGTCACAATTTATGTTTGTTGTTTCATGCTCTCTACATCAATTGTGGCAAAATATGATCAAGCAAATTAGCCAGCACAAGTAACTTGTGGCAACTTCTACCAAGAAAATAAAAAAATGGTGAGGAAGAAGGGGGTGGGGTGGAAGAGAAGTAGAGCCATTTAATTAGGTTCAAAGTAAAAAATAGCTAACATAGAGACTGCATAATATAGGTTTTCGTCTTTGTTTTTGAGTTGAAAACGCAATCAACATCCTCGAAATGATTGTAGTTCTTACATGCTGTTTAAATAGGGATATCACCATAAAAGTTTGTCAGTAAAAATAAAAAACAGTTGACTAAACTCATAACTTTATATAGTTTCAGAATTTTAGCCAAGGCACTTGTCAATTTTTTTTAACACAACTAGTATAACAAGAGCTCTGAACCATACTCACCCTACCTCTGAAATTTAGAAAAGGAATTTCAGATATCATGAAAATCATCCCAGTTTTAACCGGAAATATGTTGCATTAGTGGTTAATCATATCGACTGGACATCAAAATTTATCAACAATGCCATTGAACCTTTCAAAAATATTCAATTAATAGCCCAAACAGAAGAACATTGCTAATTATCTTAAATAACCTAAAACCTAGTGATTTTATTATCCCCTAATGATCATCAGTTGCTTCAATTCCTAAGTCCTAGGTTTGTAGAATAATAAGGGCAGCCTCGTGACTTCCACCATGCAGAGATAAATAGATGGATGAAGAGGGGATGTGTGTGTAAGAGAGAGAGAGAGAGAGAGCAATGATGGATTTTGACTATTCACGAAGTCAATGACCCTTCACTAAAAGGTCTCAGAAAGTTCCCAGAAAAAAAAATGCAAAAAGAATAAGAAGCAGAAAACCTCAGAAGGAAAAGAGCTAAAACGCCCACATAATAGCATTCTCCTCATGCAAGAGACACTAATCAAATATTCCTAAAGTTGTCGTCGATTTCTTAAAAATAAAATCAATATAAGGAGTTGTTTTGTCAAAAAGACAACAAAAAGTATAAATATGGAGGCACTTGATAACCGATAAGAAGCATAAAGTAACCAAACACTGACAGAGAATGGAAAACAGCCTGATGGGAGACAGCAACGCAACTTGTCGGAAAACCAAACATGGAATGTATTCTTACTTGCCCTGAATTTCAATATTGCATGACAACATACCCTCCACCCCCCCCCCCCCCCCCCCCACCCAAAAAAAAAAAAAAAAAAAGAAAAGGCACAAAACCATTAACAGAGAATGAGTCACCTAATGTCTCTGATTTGCCACCCCTTTCTAATCATTTCGACAAAGTAAAAAGTAAAAATGAATAATTCTTACCATTTTCTTCTGTTGTTGATGGCATCCTTAGAGACAAATCAGCCAACGTCTGCAGTGCATCAAAGGTAGATCCCTCGTCTATACAAAAGAGAATTAAAGTCAAGCAAGTGGAAACTTGCAGTAAATGTCAACTCAATCTCCAAGAAAATGACAATTGCAAGGTGTGGCCATATATCACACAGGCCATGGATTGGAGCCCGACCATTTCAAATAGGTAGAAACACAGATTATATGCTATCTCATTTATAAAATGCTAAATAATCCTCCCTAAAACACTTAACGCTGTCTTAGAGAATTATGGAAATTATTTAGACCGAAGAAGTTAAACAAGGACTAAATATCCTGGTATACCATAAACAGTCTTGTGTTCCATGGTTTCAGTTGCTGAAGTTTTACGTTTTCATTGTACACTCTCTCTTTCTCCCCTCACACTCAACACGCTCAATCTCATGTTTTCTTTCCGACATTGACTTTCATAGTATTAAAAAAACTGACAGAAGCAAAAAGCTTTCAAGCAAATGGAGAGAAGAGGAGGCCAGTGTGATCCTGAAGGAATATAAACTTTTCAAAATCAACTTACTTTCTCTGTTTATGAAACATAAGAGAGTATCAGTTTTCTGTCTCGATGACAGAACTCAAAAGCAGCTGAGATAATAGATTTATGTCCGAGCTTTGTTTAGTTTAGTTTAGTTGAGTTGAAATAAACAGTTATGCCTAAAAATAAGGTAACAGAGCTCCACCAGTGATTTCCAGAAATAGGAAAATGAATACAATTCAATAAAAAGGAAAAGTATGAAAAATAAATAATAAAACAAGTTCATGGAACTTGAACAAAAAAAAAAAACCGTACCTCCCTCGAAAAGAACCTTTTTGCTCCTCTTTCTCAGACCCTGTGACGAAAACCTCGATATTTTTGCATCTGTGACCTCCATGACAAATTTCCCCATAACTTTGCCCAATTTTTGTCCTTCTGTCCCGCTACAGGCTTCTTTAAAGTCATCCAAATGATTGGTGCAATCGTCATCAACTTCAAGTTTCTTTCCGTAATGTCCTCTTCCCTTTTTATCCACAGTACCAACACTTTCCATTACCCTTGTACAACTCCTATCCCTAGAAGATTCTCCCTTATCAACTTCCAGGCTTGCTTGCAAGCCAACTTCACCCCTGTCACTTCCAACAAGCTTGGCACTGGTCATTTCTGTTTCAGCAAGCTATATCCACAAACTCCACAAATCAATTGCCTCCCTACTTAAAAAGAATATTGGAGAAAGCAACATAAGTAAGCAAATAATGGTCGATGATTACCACTTTTTCATCATTCCAAACATGTGATGACACGAAACATTCAGAGCTTCTGTTTGGTGTTTGAGAAACCTGTGGAGAACCACCTCTCTGGGAAGCCTCGACCAAAGCTATTGCTATCGCATGAACATCTTCATCATCATTTGCATCCACCTTTAATTTCTGGGCCTGCCTTGTTGCAGAAAATAACTTTTCCCCCTCAACATCCATGTAAAAGTATTTTACAGGGACACGTGGCGTCCTTTTTCCAACAGCACGAGGTCGGCTTCCTAAAGCACCATCACAAGAAAATCTTAAAAATTGAGCCTCAGAATCATTTCAACTTAGGACAAAAGGTTTAGAACTACACCAAAGTCCCTCGTCTATTTCATGTCTCCATGTAGTGCTTAACCTTAAGGAAATTATTAAACCCTAATGTACCAAATAGATACCTGAATAGCTCCCCAAAAGCAGAACAGTTGCAGGCACCTTGACACCAAACAAAAAGAGCAAATGCAATCCACCAGCCACCACCCATAATGCAACGTAAACAATAGGACATGTGTTTGGTGTGTGAATGTGCGCACATTCACGTGAGTGTTTGCGTGTATGTTTGGTATGTGTGTTGGGTAGTGGATAAAAAAGAGAGAGAGGCACACATTCATGTGAGTGTTTACATGTATGTTGGGTATGTGTGTGTTGGGTAGTGGATAAAAAGAGAGAGAGAGACGCGCAATAGAAATATCCCTTGCATCTCTCAAAACATAATCTTTGACACAATAACTTACCACCAGAGGACCTCTTCTTTAACAATGACAGGCAACCATAACTTGAAGTGACCGTCGCGGAATGCAAAAGGGCACGCCCATCAGATCCTTTAGTGATATTAGGCTGAACATTAATTTGAGCACGCTTTTGAGGTTTTCAAGATGGTCCTGCACCATCATTGCTTTCTTGTTCACTATCACTTCCTGCCTGCTATGCCACAATCCAGTGACTTCAGTTTCAGACAAAGCCATCAATAAGGCATTTACATTGTCTAGACTCAGAGGACATACTCAATTATAAACAGACTGATCTGTTCCATTGATAAGAAAGCATCTAACTTCATACTCAAAAACTACACAAAAACCAACATATGAAAAACAAATTGAACAGTACTGGCAGGGGATAAGCAGTCTTTGAACGAGTAATTCGGCGAGCAACTTACAAATAATGTATTCCTAAAAGGTCATGTCTTCAATTGAATAATGTCGTTGTGATGACAAATCATCACATCTCCATTGGAAATATAGACATCCAGAGATGTATAACATATGAATTTGATTTTATGTATTGCAATTATGATAGATAATTGACAGCTATGAGAGATTTACGATATAAAATTACATGTGTTAAACAATCATCTACTCCAAAAGCTTGTTGGAGTGGGTGCAACTTAAGTATTTATTCCTCAATATGTCCCCTCACGTGCAGGTTAGATTTTGGGCCTAGCACGTGAAAATCTTTTTTAATAATTAAGGTGGCAGCTGTTAAACAACTATCTACTCTAAAAACTTAGGCTATTAGAGAGAGGTATAACTTAAGTATTATAATTCAACAACATGCAAGTAACTGATAATACATAAAAACTCTAATTAGTAAGATAAGAAATATTTAAGCAATATCAACATTAGGCAATGGGTAAGTGTACACCCCTATAAATTCCATATATATACATATATGTAAATGCTACAATAAGGAGGTAATTCCAAAGTTAAAAGCACTTGGATCCAAGTGAAGTTAAAGATCTTATTAGCAGCAGCTAACACACAATAGTCACAGTAAGTGTCAAAAAATAACAATTGTCTACTAGAAGTGTTACTATCAGAAAGAAAAAGAAAAAAGAAAAGGCCATTAAGTTGATTTCATTTTTTCTACTTTTGTGTTTCTCAACTTTCAAAGAAAAAAGTGACATCCTTTTCAAGATTCAAAATCCTAGTCAGTTATCATTAAAGGGGAAAAAAAGCCTTTCCAGTATTCAATCTCACCAGATTGCTGTAGTGATCAGTCATCATTGCTATTAGCCCAGCTATGGAAGCGGTCCCCTCAGGAAGTGACAAGTAAGCCTGAAAATACAACAGTAATCAGAGTTGCCAACTTAAATCATGAACGGTATAGCACTTCACATTCATTAATCCATGTTATGGCCCCAACTTCCCTGTTTTAAGTACCAATTGTTATCGTGGAGCAGTGGGCCTTAATACAGATAAAAGTAAATGACACAACTTGGGCCCCGTTTTAATATTTCCAGGAGCGCCCCAAAAGTGTTCAAAGCCACAATGAAGTCATTCTTGACTTTCCTCACCAATGATTCACTTAATTACCTCATGAAGTTTCATGTTTAAAAAGTATTTACGCATCTAATCATTCCTTGTATGATTTACTAGTACTAGCATTATATGCTTCAGAAAAGGATGAAAACTTCACAAAATTTATTTATAGGGCAATACGCACATTCCTTACCATGACGATTGATCACATTCTCAGGCTTGTAAAGTACTACAAAAAAAGGTATGATGAGGATCACATGAAACAATGTGGTAGTATATGTTAGGAGATAAAAGAGATAGAGATTGAAGAATAGGCACCCATGGACTTGATAGAGGAAAATTAAAGGCGAAAACAGTTTCTATTAAGACGATGAAGGTAAACAAAATGGAATGCAAATGGCAAAATGGTAGGATATGATATTTGATTTAGTTCACAGAATAGAAAGGGATATCAGAAAAATAAAGGGCAATGAGACCGTAACAAAAAAATTGGATGAGGAATACTGATGTTAAAGGGTTGAATATTTCATGATTCTAACAGAGTGGATGGGGCAGGGAAAGCTGGATCAGTTTGCTACTAGATGTAGTAAGAGAATGGTCAAGATGAACTTTCTCCTAGGCAGGCAGGGACCAGGGAGAGTGCTTCTAGGAGGCATGGGTTTTAAAAAATAACAATGTAAAGAAAGACACATCATTGGGTGGATTAAGGCATAAATCTAGTGTGACATAAAAAATACTTACCATATTCATTGAGTAGAGAGTCTCCACCATTTCCACAGATCGGTTTCCCACTGCAGCTGCCACCTAACAATCCTCACAAAACAGCAATCATGAGATGCTAACTTTTAAAAGATTAATCGGAGAATCTAAACCCCATAAGTTTCCTGCTCATTCACACCAAATTTATCAAAATTTCAAGTAAATGACTTCAAAGGAAACGACTAATATCAATCGGTCCAAAAAAGCTAAATAAAAGTAAATGCTCGGTGCCTGTTAAGGTATAACCATAAGACTATTTCACCCCATTTCAAAATATGAACCAACCTTTTTCCAATCTACTCCATACTTGCGATACGCTTCATAAAAGCGCTCCAGCTCTGTCTTGCTCCATTGAGCCCCTAACATGTCAGACACCTTCCTCTTCTGCAAAGATTAGGGAAATGATCATAAAGGATGCTTGCAAAACCAAACTTCCAAACATTAGCTTGCAAAAAAGGTTGCAGAATATCAAGTGACTATATTACAATTATAGAAAACCATAGAATTGGCATATCAACTTCTAAAAATAAAACCAACTCTTTGCACCAGGCTTCTGGAGGAAGTCATGGAAGAGGAACTAATAATGAAAAAAAAAATTGACAAAAAATATTAAAATCTTAGACAAGTGTATGGAAATTTGGAAAATGCCCCTTTAAAACAAGTAATCTGTTATTTTGGCAGTACCCAGGTCAGACCCTATACCATATCAAAAAAAAGGTCGGACCCTACACCTATGCTATTATCCTTGTTAGATGCAACTGACCAAGCAAACAGTAGCTGAATATTATGTGCAGCCACATTTAATTAATTCCACTTATTTCAAAATGCAGGTTGGATCCCATTGATCAGATGTTGCAAACACTAAGAAAAAGACCTTCCAACGCATGAAAAACAGTGATCACCTGTCTCTGATAATGCACTTCGATTCCTAAGACAGTCATCTGTTAATGGATGCAGTGTTAGGAGATCAAACTTTCCAAACGTAAAACGAGAAGAAACCTAATAAATATCCCACAGTAGCATCCAGTACAAAAGGCCAACATCTGATTAACACTCCTCAAACAATTCAACATCTAAAGCTTAACCCCGAGAGGTGTCTCTCTAGCTTACATCATGGCCAAGATTGAAATCTTTACAAAGAGTGTCATGTCACTATGAAGTAAATGGTAAAGCTTAGAATGTCACTTCTATACCTAAAACTAGGTTTCAAAAAAATGCCTAGTATTTTTTTTCAGACAGCAGAGAACAGAGAATGAAGGCCAAAACTTACCCGCTGGACGTTTTTCTTAGAATTCTCACCATCTTTACTAGGAGAAAGCTCATCAATATAAGAAAACCCCTTATTCACACTTCTGGACTTTCTTGGCGGGCCCATCAGTAGATTTTGCAGTCACTTGAAAAATAAGGAAACAATGAGTTGGCAAATATATTTAAGCAAAAAATACTGCGCTTATAACATTCATATAAAATAAGGACATGAAACTAATTGCAATATATTGTAAACTCTCACAAATGCTAAAACAATCCATATCTATACACGACCAAAATTGTGACTTCTTTTCTTCAATCTCTAAATTGGAAAAATGAGGGCCTGTCTGAACTACAGGCCTTCCATCTCCATTTCTGCTTTCTCAAAATAAATTCCCACTTAAAACAATTAAAGACATCCTCTAATACATGCACGGATAATACACAGGATCTTTCAGTTGTCCAAATAAAGACAGATAAAGACATTTTAAGCACCAGATCAAAACTTCATTTCACTGTTCATGAATTACAGGAAAATATAATGAGATCTTCTCTGCCCTCAAAATTATTTGTGAATTACATAATTTCTGAAATCAAAATTGAAAAAAAAAAGGTAATCCATATTTTGCTTTTACACGTCTTGCTGTTCTTGCATCACATGGACCCATCCCCACCCCACAACCAGCAAGCAAAGATGACTGACTAGAAATTTAAAAGAAAATACAGCTCATTAATCCCACCACTAATGGCCGGAAGCTTCATATACCTTTCACCAAATTTCAGCTGAAAAATAGTCATACCCTCCCACTACTTCCTAGGCAGATCTCTTTCTCTCTCTCTCTCTCTCTCTCTCTCCCCACTTCCCGAAATCTATTTACGTTTAAAATCGTCACTCGAAACAAGGTCAATATAATAACTGTTTTTCTGACCCAGGATGAAATTACTATCATTAACTTTCAAAAATCCACACATAATACAACGTCTCCAAATCTAAAGAATTCAACAGTCCATTACAAGTACATGATCAAACACCTGATCAAGCAGAATACTGAAAAGAACGGAAGTGGCATCTGGAAAATAGATAAACAGTAGTAGTAGTAGTATCTAAATGGGCTATAATTAACATATACAAGCAATATATGCAAACACAAATCTAAAAATTCAAAACAAAAAAAAACGACATATAGAATTTACTTTTAAAAAAAATCAAAAAAATATCTAAATTACGACCATACCAAACCACGAGCCGAAATTCAAAAAGCGAGATGAGCAAAGTAAAGTTCTCATCACGATCGGAAGCTTGTCTCAGAATTTTAAACCAATTGGATGCGATAGGCAATGAATAAATCGAGGAACGAAATAGCAAGTGCAGACAGTTGAAGATAACGAAGACGTTAAGTATGGAGATTTGGTATAGAGAGAGAGAGAGAGAGAGAGAGAGAAGAAGAAGAAGAAGAAGCGGATGAGAACTTGGGGCAGTAACCGCGAAACTTGCAAACAAGCGAAGTCCAAAGCTTCCAACACTATTTATTTTGTTTAACCTTTTTAAAGGGAAAATTATACTTTAGCGCCTAAAATATGAATCTTTTTTTTATTTTATCCCCTTAACAATCATATTTGGCATATTATACCCTCAATTATTTGAATAATTTAACAATCATATAATTTATATTGAATGTTTGTTAAATATTTAATGAAAATTTATTTTATTTTGTTACTAAACTATGTAATTTATTTTATTTGGCCCCAATACCTTAATAATTTATGTTCAAAAAGATTGTGATTGGGTCAATATGAAATAATTAAAGTAGTTGTTAGAATAATATGAAAACTTTAATAGTTTAAGGGGAAAAGTAAAAAAGTGTTCATTATTTGGGGGCAAAAGTGTAAGTTATAATTTTTAAGTTATAAATAAATTATTTTTTGGATTTATTTATTCAGTGTGACCACGCCTTTGGTAATAAGATGTTCTGAGCTGCTCGTGGCCACTCAAAAATAGTGAGAAGTCAAAATCCATCATTTAGTAATAACAAAAACCGTCACCCTCGATCTATCATTTATTATTTTTTGGTCTATTTGGTCAACAATCCAGTGAGTAAAAAAATAGCTATTAATCTTCTATAGCTACAATACTTTTGTGTTAGAATCAAAGATTAAATTTTCATTTTACTGCATTATTTCGGTCACTTAAAAAATAAAAAAGTTTTAAAAATATTTTAAAAATAAAATAAAAACAAAAAAATATTTAGAAATTTATTTTTAAAATATTCTAAAAATATTGATTAAAATATACTAAAATATCTTAAAACACCTTGAAACATTTTAAAATAATGGTGAAAATATATCGAAATATCTCAAAACACCTCGAAATATTGGTATTTTAATTCAATCACTAATTTGTTTTGGTCTCTTTGAAAATAAAAACGTTTTAACCATTTCGAAATAAAATTTTGATCCTTATTAAAATTAAATTAGACCTTATTCTAGTTTTAGGATATGATTTAATACAATCATTTCATAAGTTGTAAGTTCTAATGTTAGATAGAACTCACTTTCAATCTAATACTTAGATTGAATTAAGTTTCAAAATTAAGTCCAAATAATATTTTTCATTTTTACAAGATTGCTTAATCTAATATGAAAACGAGAAAAATTATTCAATACAAATTTAAACTTATCGAGTTTAAGTCATTGTTTGGTAGAGTTATGAAGATCTATATTATATACCACTTTTATGTAATAGAAATTTGATATGATACCGAGGATCAAAATTTCGTTTTGGTGTATTGTTTCGGTCAATTAGGAAACGAAAACGTTTCAACCTATTTCAGAATCGTTTCAACCCGTTTCGGAAATATAATGAAAAAAATAAAAAATTTAAAAATTATTTTTTTAATACATTGATTGAAATATATCAAAATATCTTAAAATACTTTGAAACATTCCAAAATAATTGTGCAAATGTATTAAAATATTATAATATATCTCAAAACATTATGGAATACCTCAAATTGTTAGAATTTCGATTTTACCACTGTTTCGTTTCGGTCTCCTTGAAAACTGAAACGTTTCAGATGTTTCGACCGTTTCGAAACGATATTTTGATCCTTATACGATACAACATAAAAGCTAACTAAACTATAATTATTCTATATAAATTGAATAAATTCCGATAAAACTCACTTGTACAAATTAAACACCTCATAGAAGTGTCAATTCTCTCCTCCTCCTCCTCCTCCTCCTCCTCTCTTTTTTTTACCATTGTATCTTGGGGTCACTGAGGATTTACACAAGGTAATTGATTGACAGAAAAAGGAGACCCTCTCCAGTACATTTTATCTTCAATTTCATTCTTAACGATGTATTTAAGTGAGACCCACCTCCGATTGGTTAGATGAAGATTAATTGTGATGGAGCATACTGCGAAAAGAGCGGTAGTGCATCTTACGCAGCAGTAGCACGCAACCATGACGGGCAGTGGATAGCTGGAGCTGCAGCAAAGATGACAGTTTCCTCAGCCTTAGCAGCTGAAGCTTGTGCAGTGCATAGAGCCTGTTCAATGGCACTGAAAGAGGGTTACAGGGAGGTTATTTTGAAATCGAACTAGAAGGTTCTCATTGTCTCCCTCAATCAACGACCAACTGCAATCATAAGAGAAATTGAAACCATCCAACAGGACACATGGTATTACGCAGAAGGACTAGCTCAAGTTAATTTCAAACACATAGGATCTCCACAGCAACTGAAGCAAATTCTCCTCAAATAAACTAGGATAGGTATTGGGTTAAGTAGCAATGTAAAAAGATGTTTTCCTGTTTTATTTTAATGAAATTTATAGTTTGGCCAAAAAAATATCCTACATCTTTGTTACTACAGTTACCCTTTTAAATAGCTAATAGTGTGTATATAATAGTAGTTTCGATAAAATGGAATGAAAAAAGAAGGGGACTTTCTTACCAAAATAACAGAAGGAGAACATCCCAGCAGCCATTGGAACAACCCCCTCGGCCATTATAATGCATCTTTAGCAACTTCAGAGGCATCAAATCCCTCTTTCTCTCTCTCCCCATTTCTCCAATACCAGGTCTGTCGATCGATCGGGATAACTCAGGCAGAAACCCTTTAGTCGGTTCCTCCATAGCCATTCAAGCAAGTTAATTACAAACGCCCAAAGGAAAAACTAGATTATATCAGAAACCACCAAAATTTTGATGCCATATAAAATGGGGAGGAGCAGTCTTAATGTTTTTCATACAATCAAAGAAGCCAACATCACAATCATACCTGTAAAACTGGCAACCTGACCTGATGTAGAGCCATTTGTAGATGTTGTAGGAGTGCAGTTCCCACCGGTTGCCTGGCAATTGCAAATTGTACAACCATAACACTTGAAGGGATCGCTATAACATAGTGAAACAATTTTCCACAGAAAAGCCTCTCCCGGATCAAACCCAACTACTTTTTTAGTTCTCTATTTCTTCCCCCCTCCTTTTTTTCATATTCTATTCTTGTGGAAGACCAATCATAACTGAGATCTTGAGGCTCACTAACATGAACAACAAAACTTGGAATGCTACTCTGAGCATGAAAGCCCATAGCTGGGGGCCTGACACAATGAGATAAGAAATGATTACTATATTACTGGCCTTTTATATGCATGTGCTGAAGATTAAGACAGTTGCACACCAAACATTGACTATTCAGCTATTTATGCCAGTATAACCAAGGCAAGATAGAAAGAATAATGTTGCCACATATCTCTATTACCAACTGTTGTAATCAAAACAAATTAAACAATTTAAGATCACTGAAATTAAAAATACAAGGCAGCGCAACATCAGACTTGTCAAACACTTTCACCATCCTAGGAGAAACAATTCTCAAAAAGAAATAAAACTAATGGCACTGGCACTGCCGTGAGCAAAAGAAAATAAAATATGAAACAAGGAAAAAAAAAAAGAATGAGAGTAACTTAATTTAGCACATTATAATTTTGAATTACATAACTTCAACAATTGAGGAGCTTATTCCTTCCAAGTGTAACAAATTTCTCCAGAAACATTCGGTAGATTGCCATGATGCAGTTAATCTGACATGTTTTGCAACCAATCTTCAAAAGACCTTGAACAATTGAACACCTTCGAATAACTCTCTACAAAGCTCAGCAAAAGACATTGCGGACTTTGGGCAATTAACAAAGATTCCAACTGACATCAATAACATTGTAATCCACCAAATCCAAAATATTTTTTCTGATATCATCAAACACCATGCATATTTGATAACAGCCAAAACTGTTGCTTCGTAAGCACAATTCCACTTCCCATATATATCTTCTTATTTTTTTTTGATAAGAAACAATGATTTCATTAATCATAAAAACAAAAGTACGAAAGGTATGCCGAAGTTGGACAAGACATCTAAACACTAAGACATGAAACAGGGAAAACAAAAGGCAAAAAAACATTGCAAATGCATATATATCCATCTTCTTCTGCCATATCGATTTGGTCATTCACCTCATCACTTTGAAAGATCCAACATTTCTTGGTATAGCTTCAAGAGCTCAGGAGCTTCCTTCCGATAAGACTTCTCAATATGCCCGATGAACCTCTTTTCAAAAACTACCAACATTGTAGTCAAATGAAAACCCTTCAAGTCCACACCTTTCGACAACAAAAGTCCATAAACTGAGCACCTAGGGACAATCCTCTGCTCCAAGCTATGTGAAAGGATATTTGTCCTCTTGGCAAGTTCAGAAGTCTCCAAACCCATATTATTGATGAGATAATCCATTACCCCTGTAGTCTTATCCTCAGACACTGCCATACACCACGGATTCTTCCCAAACCAAAATCTCATCCTTAGACCAACCCCACCTCTTGTACACTTCCACCTTCTTTTCCCACTTTAATTTATTCATTATTGCACGTACATGAATTGCCGTAACAAACTTTCTTCTCTGCGGGTTAAACCTCATTTTTTTAACTTCCTCCACAATATTTTTGAATCTTTCAATACTCGTCAAGAACGCTCTAGGGCGGAACATTAGCAAATCCAGAATATTCGATTCGGGAACTCCCATATCCCGCAAAATTTCAATTTTTGGCAGCAAACTAGTTTGAAAACCACAGCATAATAATCCACCATCATAGTTCAAGGCGGCAATTGTTTTTTCATGTGACTGCAGTAAATTTTTGAATAAATTGAAAGATGGGCTGATTTGATTTTTCAAGTTTCTTTTCAAAATATTTGGTGCTCGAGTTAATATTTTGGCAAGGTCAGTGCTTGAAACGCCTTCAGATGTAAAAAATTGGAATTTGGGCAAAATGGTTTTCTCCGGATCACATAGTAGGATTGGAGGGAATCCTTTGACGAGATTTGAGATCTGGGTTTCAGAGAACCCATGGTTTCGAAAGAAGGCAAGCACTGAATCAGGTTTATTAGGGGTTTCAAAATTCATGTACTTTGAAGCTGAGAGAGCTTTTTCTAGAGGAAACCCACATGAGTTTATGAGGTAAGAGACTGTGAATGACTGATCATTTGCAGAATTTGTTACGGATTTGAGAATTGTTCCTGATGATGATAACGGGTGGTATTGAAGCAGAAACAGTATATGGGTTGGTGAAATTCTAAATGATGATCTCACATAAGGCAATGTTTTGCATACAAAACTAAACATGGATGAAGTTTAATTAGGAAGGCCAGAAGGGATTCACTCACCTGTGCTTCCAAGGCAAATAATCTCTACGTGATTTTCAAACTCTTGCCCTAAAACCCTTCGTCTGCATAAACCCTGACGAAGCCTTCTTCTAAACCTTCGACGTCGTACTAGAGCTGCAACTGGGACAGGCAAACTCGAATCCAACCCAAAAAATTGACGAATTAATAAAATTTTTAATACTTTGGCCGAGTTGTCGGTTAAACTCGAATATTAAAATTAGGTTGAACTAGGATATACCTAAATATATAATTATATTTAATTATGGTTAATATTTATTTTTACTCTTTATAATTCAAACTTTCATTTCACTAAGTCTTCACTCTTGTGTCTCTATCACCCTTAGATCTCTCTATTGCTTGTCACTCATTTGTCATCTGATCTCTGACTCTCAGTCTCCCTCTCTCACTCGTTTAATCTGAGACTCTTAGTCTCCCTCTCTCTCACTCGTCACTCATCTCTCTTTTTATCAACTCGAATTAAGTAATTCGATCGCAACTCGATTTTTAACCTAAAAGTAGCTCAAATCAAAACCAAGTCTGCTCGAATTAAACTCGGACAATACTCTGGTCGAAGTCAAGTTAGAGTTAGGCTTAAGATTAAAAATTACATATCTAGGGTTATGATAGGGTTAACCTCTCAACCCGCCCCAATTGCACCCCTACATCATATCTCGTCCGACAAATATTTTTCCTGCAAATTATACTTAGACCCTTAAACTCTACTTCTATCACTCATTTCACATTGCTTAGGACGATAATCGAATCGAGCTCCGCTCAAGTTCGTAAAATTTGGTTTGATTATTAGCCCTACCCCAAGTTATCAATTTCACTCATTACTCCTAAAATTATTAATTTGAGTTTCACATTTTCTAAATCATTGATTTTTTTTTTCCGACAAATCAACTAAAAAAAATTGAAATTCTACCAAGTTGAGGATGAAAAGACCACATCTCCTAATATTATGGGATCCCCACTTGACTCTGGTTTGTTGTGAAAATTTGGGCATAAACAATTATTAGGACGATGTGAAACTTAAATTAATAGTTTTAAGTGCAATGTTAGAAAGAGAATAGTTAGGGGCCAATGTGAAATGAGGGGCATATACAAATGGGTCCAAGTGTAATTTGCCCTATTATTTATTTTTCTCTTTTTCGGCTATATTTCATGTGGATACTGCTCATTATCTGAGAGATTACAATTTATATAGTTGTTAGTTTAGGTGTTTTAATATGTGAAGAAAATGTCATCGCTATTTTAGGATTAATAACCCTTAAAAACTTTTGTTAGTTCAACACGAAAATGATATAAAAGTTATTTGACATAGGTTTCAATTTGTCACAATTAGGCATGTGAATCATGTCGTACGAAACGAGCTTGTATCGAATTTTAGCAAGTTCATGTCAAAAAAAAAACTTCACTCATACTTAATTCATTTATTAATTCGTGTCTAACCAATCGTGTGATATTGAATTCGTATCGTATATGAATCATGTATAATGAGATTCAGCCATATGCCTGAATAACCAAGGCAAGATAGAGATAAAAATGTTGTCAAATATCTCAAATACAAACTGTTGTAATCAAAATGAATAAAATCACCGAAAATATAAAGAAAAGGCAGTGTGGCATCAGAAATGTCACAATTTCACCAACCCAGTAAAAACAATGTTCATAAAGACCTAATCTAAATTAATGGCACTGCCATGAGCAAGACAATATAGGTTAGATTACCCTAAGTACTGGGTCCTTGCTATTTTGAAGGATCCAATTTTGCTCGATGTAACTTCAACAGCTGAGGAGCTTCTTCCTCGTCAGGAATCACAAATTTCTTAAAGAAACTTATTTTCAGTACACTGCAACAATGTAGCTAAGCTTGCATGTTTTTCATCCAGTGTTCGAAAGAACTTGAACAATTGAACACCTTGGAATAATTCTCTTCCAAGCTCTGCAAAAGACATTGCACTATTGCAGACTTTGAGCAATTAACAAAGATTCCAACAGATAACATTATCATAACAATCCATCACCGCCATAATCTTTTTCCCAATATGTCATAATACACCATGGATATTTGACAAAAGCAAGAACTGTTGCTTCACTAGACCAATTCCAGTTACCATAAAAATCAATCTTCTTCTGTCATATCGAATTGGTCATCCACCTGATCACTTTGAACGATCCAATATTTCCTGATATAGCTTCAAGAGCTCCGGAGCTTCCTTCTCATAAGAATTCTCAATATGCCTCACAAACTTGTTTTCAGGATAATTAAACATTGTAGTCAATCTAAAATCCTTCCTGACCAAACCTTTTGACACCAGAACTTGATAAACTGAGCACCTAGGGACAATTCTCTTCTCCAAGCTATATGAAATTATTATAGGAGATTGGGCCACTACAGAAGTCTCCAAACCCACATTGTTGATGAGATAATCCATTACCCCTGTAATCTTATCTTTAGAGGCTGACATACACCATGGATTCTTCCCAAAGGCAACCACGATCTCATCCATAGACCAACCCCACTTCTTATAAAGTTCCACCTTCTTTTCCCATGTCGACTTACTCATAGATTTCCGCGTATGAATTGCACGAATAAACTTCATTCTCCGTGGGTTAAATCCCATTTCCTTAACTTCGTGGACAATATCTTTAAACCTTTCAGTACTTGTCCATAACGCTTTAGCGTGATATATTAACAGAACCACAATATTCGATTCCGGCACACCCAAATCCCGCAATATATTAATCTTAGGCACCAAATTAGTCTGAAAATCATGACACAAAAATTCAGCATTACGTTTCATGGCGGAAATTGTTCTTTTACGCGATTGCAGTAAATTTTTGAACCAATGGAAAGATGGAATGATTTGGTTTTCCAAGCTTCTTTTCAGAATACTTGGTGCACGAGTTAATATTTTGGTAAGGTCAGTGCTTGAAACGCCTTCAGATGTAAAAAATTGGAATTTGGGCAAAAGGGTTTTCTCGGGATTACATAGTAAAACTGGGGGAGACCCTCTGACAAGATTTGAGATCTGGGTTTCTGTGAACCCATGGTTTCTAAAGAAAGCAAGCACTGAATCAGGTTTGTTGGGGGTTTCAAAATTCATGTACTTGGAAGCTGCGAGAGCTTTTTCCGGAGGAAACCCACATGAGTTTATGAGGTAACAGACTGTGAATGAGTGCTCATTCGAAGTGTTTGCTACGGATTTGAGAATTCTTCCTGATGATGATAACGGGTGGTCTTGAAGAAAAAACAGTTTATGGGTTGGTGAAGTTCTAAAAGAAGACCTCAAAGAGGGCGACGCTTTGCATATGAGATTAAACATGGATGTTGGACAATTGCGGAAGGGACTCACCAGTGCTAACAAATTCCAATGTGAAATCAGCCCGGAAACCCTCCTCCACGATAAACCCTGTAGCCCTCTCCTGAAGTTTTTGCTTTTAGGTTGGAAGCCGCCTTCTAAATTACTCTCTCGAACATGGATTGAAAATATAGGCAATGCAGGAAGAGACTAACCTGTGCTTCAGAGAGAAATTTCTATGTGCTTTTTGAATCTCCTGCCCTAAAAACCCTGCCTTTTGGGATGACACCCAAAACCCTCGCCAAAACTTGAATGGCAGATGCAGAAGGTAAAAAAGTTAACTTCAACCCTCACGAATCACACATAAAAGAAACCTTTTTTTATTTTCTTTACTTCTTGGGACCATAAAAAAAAAGGAAATGGGTCCACTTGAAATTTTTTTTTAATTTAACAGTAAAGAGTGTTTAAATTTATTTATCCACGCCTTGTTTAATCATCTTTTTAATTTGGTCAAATATCATTTACGTTAACACTAGAGTATTCATAATTAATAAATATCTCATAACTTAATCCTAAAGAGTTGTTAATATTCGAATTTAAGATGTTTAGGTATGTCGTTCGTCTCTACTATCACTTTAACTATCACTCAGATTACTACTTATTTTTACTTTTAAATCACAAGCCATGAGCAATTACTTCTAAATTCATTTTTGTTAGGTATTACATGTACGAGGATCTAACATTGAATAGAAAAATAAGTAAAAACATTTTTATTGAAACTCTGTATATTTAACTTGTGATACAAAATTAATTATTAAGTTTTTTTATAATTAAATTTTGTTTATATATCATTTTAAATGGATAATATGAATAGTTCATTCAATCTTTGTTTCATAGCAAAAAGAATGAATTTTATATAAAATATACAAAATTACAACTATATTATTTATACTAATTTTTTTATATATTTTGAAAGAGTACTTTTATAATACTAGTAGGTGCATACATACGTTACACGTGAATTATTTTGTTATATGATTTTTGTTTTCCTTGATCCATGCTTTATAGGAAAAATCGAAAAGTGAACAATGAAAATATAATAATTATATTAAAATTATGCCCATAATTAATCTAAATTCAGTAAAATACCCTCCACACCCTCTTCATATCAAATCCCTCCAATATTACATCAATAAATGTCTCACACTACCTTTTTCTAAGTACAATTTGAATTTTAATAAAAAGGTCTATTTGACTAATTTGGACAATAACATTGGTCCCCTTTGATCAAATTATTTGAGTTCCTTCTAAATAAAAAATTTTGTATTCATATTAAATATGGTTATGGTCAACAAACCATAAATCATTTTCCAATAAGAGTGCAAGCCATTGTTTCTAAAGCAAATGAACTATAAAAACTTCTATCCACAAATATAAATGACTTATCTTTCACAAAACCTACATACTGATTATTACATTTGGCCATTGATTTACATGTCGTTGTTCAATCATTCAGCTTGCAATGATAGATTTTTCAAAAAGCTTAATAGGTATCTAGGTGTGGGGGATAATATCTTTGCATGCCTTGAACTAATAGATGTTTGATTTTTTTTTATGTACCCTAAAATGGCATGATTATAAGGTCGGTACAAAAAGAGTAACATAGGAAAATATCTTTTAATACTTAAACTTTTCCCATATTGACCCTTCTTGTTCAAGTATTTGGTGAGTGAGGGAGAAAATGGCTGCCTGTACAAGGAATTTGATCTTGATTCACTACAATAATCAAGTAACCACTTGAAGATACTTGTTTTCATTAGCCAAGTCTTGCAATCTTGAATAAGAGGAAGCTTAAGAGGTGACTTTAAGAATTTCAATTTATTTTTTACTACGTTAACCAAAGGCCCTCATCAATTCCATGTCTCCATCTAGAAAGGGTCAAGTGAAAGGCCTCGTTCGACAAACTAGAGGTGAAGGTCATTTGCCTCCCTCCCTTAATGGCTTGATGTATGTTTCTTTAGTTATAGACATGTCCAATCTGATAATAGTATGTTTCACATAGTGCAAGGAAGCTCGTTAAACATTCATACGAAAAGAATATCAAATTTCAAGCACTTAAGAAACAATAAATAAACACATATCCATCAGTAGAAGTTAAAATACTAAACAAAAAGAAAACTAATAAACACAAGTCCTCCTTTCTAACCTGGTTCTCAAAGAAATGCATTTGAATACAATCTTAAGAAATGCAAGTATCATAATTAAATAAAATAAGATGAATCATCTTACAATACTTTCTCGGACATATCATTTGGTGAGAAAAGTGGCGACACTAAAGTCATCAAATCCTCATGATCCACACCCATAAGACCATTCTTGCCTATAAAAATGAGGATAAACAATAACATAGCATTTGTAATAAGTAGTTCCAGCTTCATTTTTTGAATTCCCAAAATTGTGAAAGATGAAAGCAAAACCAAATTGGGGTTCCACATCAGCATAGTTTTTCTTCCTTTTTTTGACAACATTAGCAAGAATATGCAGTAAGGTTGAAACGATTGAAGGTAGTGAATGAAATGAGTTTGAGGGGGGAAAATTAAAGGTGGTGACCGAAATGGGTTTGGTGGCAATGGAATCCCAAAGGCCAAAAGTTGTTGCTGATGCTGGCAAGAATGGCATAGGTAGTGGTGGACTGAAAAAATCTTGTTGGACAACATTTTGATATTCCAGTAATTGAGATCATGCTATTAGAGAGTCCTTACCTAAGCGCAACTCAACGGGGAGTGACATCAAGAGCGGCAACCTCATAATTGTCTGTAACTGCCAAAATACTACCCCAAATTTAAAATTTTTCATTCAAATGAGAGTGACATTAAAGATTAAAAAATGACAACAATGCTTTTGGAGTGACAATTTTTCAAACTTTGGAGAGAGAAAAGGAGAGGTAATGACAGATCTAGAGGAGGCACAGAGAGAGGGAAAGGGGAAGAAGGCACAAAGAGGAAAGGGAAGGAGAAGAAGGCGCAGACGCAGTGGGAAATGAGAAGAAATATTAAAATGACACCCCATTTTAACACTACCATTGGAATAAATTTATAATTCATATATGTCAAAACACTGTTCAAGATTAAAAATAGGTGATTTGACACCCCAACATGGCAACTCCCTTTAGAGTTGCTCTAAGGACTTCTTAGTTAGTGGTAGTAAATATGGGAGTCTAGGAGGTGGTTGCAAAGTAGGGAATTATTGATGGTAAACTCTTGTTTCACAAGGTCTGGGAAAATATGAGGAATTGAAGTTTTAAAGTGTAATTGAATATTGAATATTTTTCAGAACTCAAGTAGTCTAAACATTAAATTGTCTTTATAATTCATAAAGTTTAACCATTAAATTGTTTGCATTTGATGGAGAACAAAATTGACTTTATTGTGCTATCCAATGACAAAATAGGAAAATATAATTTTTTTTCAATCAGCATGCTTTTATTAGTAGATATAGATATAGTATAATCAATATGCAATTAATTCATTAATGATAAAATTTAGCTAATTTAATTGAGGAATATACATAGAGCAAGAATATTAATAGTTACACGGGTTAAGGTATAACATTAAACCATGACCTAGACTTAAAAGGATAAAATTGACCTTATAATATTAATTGAGGAAAAATTAGAAAAAAAAATTTAGTTATCTTTTATTATTAGTATAAATATAAATATGTGTGTGTAACGTGTTGAATGGGTGAGGAGGACATAGACGAACGACTGTAAAGATGACATTTTAATTATTGGAATACAAAAGAGTAAGAAATCATGACTAATAGTTCACTATTTTCTTGTTCTCTAGCTAATTAGTATATTAATCTGAATTCATTGAAAATGTAATGGATGATGACGGCTGAACTGGAAAAGAGAGGAGATGAAAAGTCATTGCACTTGCTCGATAAATAAATGAATTTTTATGGTGAACAACATTTATAATATATTTAATCACGATAATTTAGATAATTAATAAATATTAGAGAGTAAAAGAGAAAAACAAATATTTTTCCAACTTACGTACTTTTTAAAGTAGTACAAATATAAATATAGATATAAATATTCACTTGAGGTGTCAATTTTTATTGGGCGGACCCAGTGTATGGGCCAGAAAGAGTAGAATTAAAGCCCAAAAATTGGTTGACAGTGGGCTTGGTCCGGGCATAAATAATCGCTTATAGTGTATTCAAAGGAAAGGTATAAATACTCACGCCTGAGAATTTCTCAACTTTTCAGCAATAACCAAATGAAACGCCGACACAAAGATACGGTCCGAATGCGGCCAAAAGAGTAGTGATGCGGCAAATCTTAAAAAGCGCCACGTGTAGCCAAGTACTTGTGACTTGGCCCCACACTAACCCCCCACGCTTTTTACCTGTTCACCGACTACTCCGGTTCCCCCTCCATCCATTCAAGAGTTCCGAAAAATACCTTCTTTATTTTTTTCCTATTACACCTCCTATTTTTCATCACCCACAAAATGACGTGGATAAAATTTTATAATTTTATAATTTAATTAATTAATTATATTATTTTTAATGGCAATGGTCATAGACAAATTCATAAATAATCAACAATCCCTGAATAGATTTCGATTACTTACTTATCACCTTCCACACTAATGCATATTTTGTAAATACCAAAATAAAAACACTCATCATTTAAGAACTATTATGATCGATCATATAGTCTCCAAGTGGTCTTTTGGCTCAATTTTAGAGTTAAAAATAAAACAGATCAAGTTGAAGGCCAATTTTTTGGGCTTAGCTCTAGGAATGCAAATGAAAACAAATCAAGTCGAGCACCAAATTATTTGAAGAGATAAATCGTTTACAAAATGTGTTTTTTATTAGTAAATCACCTATCATATATTTAAGTCATGTTAGTTTTATTTACGTGGATCCTCCACTAATACATATATGGAGTGATAAATTATAGAAAAATATGAAAGAAATAAAAAGTATTACAAAGAATCTGAATCACTTTTGGGTCAGAGTCACTTGACAAAAAAAAAATGTGATCTCATTATTACGAAAACAATGACGTGTGTTTGTAATGCGATAGGTAATCATTGTTGTAGAATTAAATTTTTATAATAGGGCCGTTTGGATCTGATTTTTTTGGGTGCGAAATAGAGATTTAAAAAGTAAAATAAAAAATACAGAGTTAAAAAAAATTCTTAGAACTGATTGGTGTGTTTTTAAAAAAATCGACTTTTCTTTTGAAACTCTTGGATAAATACCATTTTTTTATTTTTTTCTTAGTGCTGATAAAAATTATTTTTGTCCACAAAGCTGATAGAAAAGTCTTACAATAAGTCCAAATTCAAACGGTCCAGACTTCTTTTTGTTTAAAACAAAAAAAAAAAACTGAGGTTTTCAGCTCACTCCAATCAAGCCCACTATATAGAGAATAAAGAGAAAGAAGAAAAACGGGCTGAGGGGGTCACCAGTTACACTACTTTTTGGACATAAAATTATGCATTTATTAAGACTTCTTACCTACTACACTACACCAAAGTCATTCGTCTCTTACCACTGTGGTTAAAAAACACTGACAATCACGAGTTTTCAGCCGTCCGTTCTCCACACTCATTGCTGAGCCGTTGGATCATTCGAATTTCCACAACGGAAAGCAACGGAAACAACCTCCATATGAATGTTTACTACTTCTTCCATGCTTTCAACCGACATACATGTCCGTCCTCCACGCGCCTTTGCAGCGTTTGAAACACCTTATGAGGTTTTTTTTGGTACTATATCTTTATTTTTTAATTAATAAAAATATGTCACATGTATTATTTTATTATTTTTTAATTCATAATTACAAATCATCTAATTTAAAATCGATGACCGACCTTACCCATTTCGGTGTGATCAAGATTATTCATCACATTTACACATCAAATTTATTATTATCATTAATTAAAGATAAGTTTTAAATTAACAAAAAAAAGAAAGATAACAATATATTTCATTGATATATTTTATTTAAATACACCGCCAATATTTCATAAATAAATATAGAACTACCATCCACCCCTTTTTGTATTCTTTACATTTTAAGGACTTTTGAGTAAATGTGTATCTTTCCTATCAAGAATATCTCTATTTTTTTGTTCAACGAAAAAGAAAAGAACGAAAGTCATTTTTTTTTAAAACTTCCTATTTTGATGTTAACAGTCATTATCATAGTTAACAGCCATTATATTAATTTAATTACTTTTGTTACTATCGAGAATTCTAAAACATACATTTGACTATATGCACTTACTGTATTTTGCTGGCTTTCTGTCAATTTTGATTATTTTTTGGAGTATTATGTAATAAACTTTAATTGTAATGACAAATAGTACTATTAAACTAAAGAACTGTCGGTATTAATGAGCATATAAGCCCACTTTCTTGTCCTATTTTTCGAAAGTAACAAATATATTCTTTCCATGTTACCACAAGAAAGAAAGATGTTTTTCTCTCAAAGCATCTAAAGGGAATTATTAAAAGATCATGATATAAAAAATGAAAAAAACAAAAAGATACCCCTTTTCCCCAATTAATTAAATGCCTACATATTCCTAATAAAAGTCATATACACACCCTTTTCCCATCTTTATTTTTCAAAGCAAGCTTTTTTTTGTTCTTTTTCCGTGACATGTTCGTGTGATAAAAAGTACTAATATATGTGTGAGAATTATCCAAATAAAAGCTACGTATCAAATGAAGTGTATCCAAACTTAGAACAAGGGGATATCAAGCTTAGATCATACTTTGTTTATGCATAATAATTGATGTCCGAGTTTCTTTCAAAAAACATAAATGATGAGATCTTTTTTTAAAAAATGGGAAGTTTTTAATGGGACAACTCAAATTTATAGAGATTTTAACGAGTGTTCTTGTTACGAGTCGCTTGTAAACTTAAAAGTATGCACTTTGTCACCTTAATTTGGATTGAGCCTCAAAATTAATTACCAGTTAATGGAAGCCCCAATTCAACAAAAATCAAACTAATTATATATAGTTATACATGGTATGAATTAAATTCAACAAAAATCAAAACTATACACACAATCATAAGTAGACATTATATAGACTACAAGATTAAGTAATTCTGATACAATGTGATTTAAGCACACGAACACGAACACGAACACGATCGATAATGTATATGCATAAGCATGGACTATTTTAAATTTTTTATGATCACGTTGTTGGAAAAATAGAGGGGTAATTTTGTCATTTCACACAAACACTAGGGTGTTAAACTGTGATTTCTCTTAACCAAATGATATCGTCAGGTTCTGTTGTTGCTAGCGACTATTACTATAGTTAGGTAAAGCTGCATTGGTATTTGGCGCGTATATATATAAACCAACGGACGACAACTCGCCTGCCCTCAAAGCCCCCAGAACCAAAGATCAAAAACTGACCAAGAAACAAACCACTACACACTCACCTTTTTAGAGAGAGAAAGTTTGTCACAAAAGTAGAGAGAGAGAGAGAGAGAGAGAGAGAGAGAGAGAGAGAGAGAGAGAGAGAGAGAGGCAAAGAGACCAGACCCAATACACACCTATACAGTGATACAAAGGGAGAAAGACACAAACCCACCCACAAAAACTCTTCTTTCACACTACAAAACCACCATCCCCATCCAGGCATCGATCAGAACCCTTTTACTCAATCTCTCTCTCTCTCTCTCTATATATATATATTGTGTGTATATATAAACATTATAGGTATTTATTGTGTATACGGGTATATATTCCGTACAATGACGAGGTATGTTCGGACACAGTCAATGGAAGGTACGCAGGCCGATCCGGTGGGGGAATGGAGCTCACCGGGAGGTGAAACGGGGCTCGAAGGCAAGTCTAGTGACTCTGCATTTGAATTTCATTTCAATTTGATTGGAATTTAGTTTGTGAATTTTGTAATGTGGAGTTTTTTTGAATGCTGATTTTGCAAATGCAGAGCCTATGTGGCAGTTGGGGTTGGGTACTGGAGCTGAATCATACCCTGAACGGCCCGACGAGGCCGATTGTATCTATTATTTGAGGACTGGGTTTTGTGGGTATGGTGCAAGGTGTCGGTTCAATCATCCCCGGAACCGTACTGCGGTAATTGTATCGAAATTCCCTATTTTTTCTGCTTGATTTGGTATATGTTAGGGTTTAATTGGAAGATTTTGTTATCTAATCATCCGTGACCATTGAGTTTGGAGTGTGTAATTCAGCTTGATATTTTGATTTATGTGAATTGTTGCAGGTTTGTACTTAGATTTGATCTGAATTTTTCATATTTCCAGTCTTTAAATTTGATTGTCTGCTTTCATATGAATACTGATAAATTGGTATCGAACTGTGTAAGTCTATAACTGTGTTTAAGCCTATGCTAATTGCAAGCAAAGATTAAAAATTGACATTTATTCGGGCAATTTTTTTGATTGAAAATTGTTCAGGCTGTGGGATCTATGAGGGCTACTGGAGGGGAGTTGCCCGAACGAGTGGGCCAACCTGTGTGCCAGGTACTTTGTTCTTATACTTCTTATTGGTGTCAAGCTTGTAATGTCGATGGAATGATTGACTTTAGAAGATGTAGATTTGATAAATTCAACCATGCAATGATTTGTTTGTTGATTGACTGGAGTGAGCTTCTATTTGGTCAATTATGGATTTTAGTTATATCTTTTGTTTCAACCATACTAGATTACTACTTTAAATGTTTTATTGGGGTGAAGATTACTTGTCGAAGTGCTTAATATCGGAAACATGTGCATTTGCCAAATTCTGTTTTGTTATTTTTTGTTTTTCATTGTCCATTCTAGAAGATTGAGTATGGATCTTGTAGATCCTGAATTTGTCCTTTTCTTTCTTTTGGTTCTACATTAGATAAAAGTAGAAAGTTCTTTTTGGTATTGGTTATGGCTTTTAGTATTGATTATGCATCTCTTTCTCAATCTGGTGTGCTATTTTATCAATTAGTCAGGTCATTAATAATATTTCCCAAATCCCTGATATTGGAAAATATACATTAGCTAAATTCTGCTATTCTATTGGTCCTCTTTTCATTATCTACTCTAGAAAGGTGAGCTTCTATATTGCTGATTATGAGTTCATCGTTGCTTTCTTTCAAGCTATGCAATGTAAAAACTGGAAGTTCCATTTGCATGAATAATGCCGCCATTTGTACAGATTATGCTGCCCTCACCAAATTTCGCGGTAGTTCTAAAATATCGATTTGTCTGTTGATAACTACATTCATCAAATACTTGATATTGGAAACATACGTTTGCAAAATTCTGCTATTTCCATGCCGCTCTTTCTGGATTCATAGTATTATACGAGGATGGGAAAATGAAAATTTGGTGCTTTACCAATACTCATATTTGACAAATTCTTCAAATACTTGCGGTTTGATATTGGAAAATGTGCATCCATTTAAGCAAATCATGTTATGATTCATCTCTACATTGACTATCATATAGAAAGAGTGGGCTCCAAGCAAACCATTTTTGTTTTTTGTTTTTCATTTTTTTTTGTTCTGCATTAAGTGAAAATAGTAACTTCTTTTTGTATAACAAATAACCTTCCATATTACCTTCCGAGAAGTATAAACTCTCGAATATTTGTTATGCTGAATTATACTAATAATTCAATTGTTGATTCCGAATATCTGACAATATTTTGAACTGATTGGTGTTGGGAATTGTACATATGCTGGAATATGCTGTACCATGATTTATATATGCATTTTCTATCTTTTATGTGAGTGAGCTCCAATTTCGTCAGGTGTGAATTCATCTTTTTTCTTACTTTTGGCTATTCATCTGTTATGAATAGTAAGTTTCCTCCGTGTTAGTTATGCTTTTTCATACTGACCATGGTGTTCTTAATCCTAGTACTTTATGAGGACGGGAATGTGTAAATTTGGTGCTTCCTGCAAATATGACCATCCAAGACAAGGAGCTGGATCTATAAACCCAGTGGCACTAAATATTTCTGGATACCCATTGCGACTGGTCTGCACTTTGTTAACTTTTAGCTTGCTTATTCTTGGTTAAGTTATGATCATATTCCTTGAAGTATGAAGTGCAGTTTGCTCAAAATTAGAGTTATTGTCACAGGGCGAAAAAGAGTGTTCATACTACGTAAAAACGGGGCAGTGCAAGTTTGGTGCAACGTGTAAATTTCATCATCCACAGCCAGCTGGCATACAAGTGCCGGCACCTGCAGCTGGACCTTTGCCTGCACCAGCACTTTATCCACCAATGCAGTCTCATTCTGTTCCATCTTCTCAACAGTATGGGGTGATGACTGGCAACTGGCCCGTTGCGAGGCATACTATGCTTCAAGGATCTTATGTCCCTGGCACTTATAGTCCGGTGCTGCTCTCCCCAGGGATTGTTCCCTTTCCGGGTTGGAGTCCTTACACGGTAAATCTAGTGAAGGCTCCTTGCATGAATCAGAAATTTCTTATGATGCGTACAATTTTCAACAAGTTGTTAACCCATCTGGTGCAGGCACCTGTTAGTCCATTAGCCTCTCCTAGTACTCAGCCAACCATTGGAGCAGGCCAGATGTATGGGATAACACAACTATCTCCTTCGGCACCCGCCTATTCAGGACCTTATCTATCCATACCTTCTATTGCTGGTCCTTCAAGCCGTAGCCAGAAGGAACAGTCATTTCCTGAAAGACCTGGCCAACCTGAATGTCAATATTACATGAGAACGGGGGATTGTAAATTTGGATCTTCATGTAGATATCATCATCCACCAGAATGGAGTGCACCGAAACCAAATTTTGTCCTTAGCCCCATGGGTCTTCCTCTACGTCCGGTAAGCTTCTCATCATATACATATTGAATTTTGATGTTCTGCCATAAATATTGGTATTACAGCTTGATATTACTTGTATGGAAATTTCTGGTCAATTACCATTATCTTTGGTAAGTCTCTGGTAAAAATTTTTTTGTTCCTTTCTTCTGGTCTTTTTTCCTATCGGAAAAACTGGTTGAGTGAGCGAGACCAGTTTTCATGTAGTCATTGAATATCACTTACCCGTATTATTTTTGCAAGTTGTCAATACTGACAGCAACTGTATACCTGTTTGTGCACACATCAACCTATCCTCTAAGTAGTTTTCGTTTAATAATGTTGCATGGTAAGAAAGACAACAGGAGAGTTTTCCTTGTTTAGCAAAATACGGTATTCTAGTTGTTTAGTGTTTGGATTGTACTGTAAACGATGTTTTCTTCCTACTTCAAATGAGCAGTATCAGTTAACCTGCATGCTTTACTTCCTTTTTTCTTCTCTTCTGTAACAATGCCTTTTCTTTCCCTTCTATGTTCACCTTCCCTGTTATCTTTGTCTCACCTTTTAACAACTTGCTAATTCCATGTTGAAGTGATCCTATAAATATGCGATAAACAAATATCTTTCATTGGTTTATCACAACAGCAAGAATCTGAGTGTGTAGTCTGAGTCAACAAGACCATGATTTATCCATTCTTTATCAAGGCTGAATTTTTATTTCTTCTTCAAGCTTTAGGTAATTGTTGGAGTATAGTCTAGTTTATTATGGTTTCTTTTTCCTTTTTTACCCTTACTATGATTTATATTTTGCCTAGACCACAAGGATGTTTTGGTCACTTTGTATTATTATTTGACTATATATACGGGACTCTACTCTTAGTTTGAGTATCCCTTTCACTTACATTTATCTCAAGTTGGTATCAGAGCCTAACCTCCATCTCTAGTCCTAACCCTAACCTTAACCTTAACCCTAGCCTTTATCACCTTCCCTACTGCCACCATCACCGGCCCACTGCCGGCGACAAAACCAGAAATCAAAAAACCAATTCACTGCCTCTTCCTCACCAAGAAAATACCCAAGCACCCAACATACTCACCTAGTACCCAAGCACCGACTGCCTCTTTCCACCGAGAACATCAATACCCAAGCACCCAACATACTGCCCACCATCAAACCTCATCAAATCTAACCACTATATCAGCCCACCAAACCAAAGCCACCCAGTAAGCAAGCACCGACTGCCTCCCTCAATCCATAAAGCACTGACTGCCAAAACAGTCTACTGCTCCAAACAAATAGCATCCCTAAAACCCAATACAAAACCAAACCCAATACAGTCTGCCCAGAACAAAACAACAACACAAACTCACTGACTACCCAGAACATAAACCGACTGACTGCCCAGAACAAACCCAATTCCTCACTGCAAATCACCGACCACTTCAGCAGCATAAACTGACTGCCCACACATTGCCATCTAGGACAAACCAAACCAAGAACAAACCCAACTCTAAGTCAGTAAACCGACTACTGAACCGAACCCAGCCTACTGCACACCAACATATTAAACCCATACATATTAAATCCGACCCAGCCCACTGCTAACCAAACCAGCAAACAAATACCCAATAAACCCAGCCCACCAAAACCTACCAATCCACTATCCATAACCCAACAATCGAACCCAACCCAGCTGTCCCGCCTTTGTACTTCCCGCTCTTCGTTGTAGTGTCGTTATCTTTGCGCGCCACTGTCGTTGTTTTCCTGGGTTGCAGCATCTAGGATTTTCTTTTCTATTGATCTGCTCTTGATACAGTAGATCATTTATATTTATTGGATTTCTGGGCACTATGACCTGATTATTTGAGAGTTTTTTGGACCTTTTTTATCTGTTGTTGCAGTTCGACTGGAGGTATATTGTTCTTTCTTATTTTGTTCCTCTATTTATCTTAGAGTTATTTTTCTGTCACGGGTGCCCTAGTATTGTTGATGATATGACTACTACTGAGGGAGTTGAGACCCCTACCGTTGAGACATCTGTTAGTACTTCTACCGGGTATAGGGGTCGACAGCGCTCAGCTCAGCGCCGTCAGGGGACTCCACATCAGCGTAGACATGAAGATTCTCGTCAGTGTGATTATTGTGGCCGACCAGGCCATCTTAGGACTACTTGCTGGAAGCTCTATCCGGAGCTTAAGTTGCCTCCTTGTAGCCGTGCTGCTATTATTGTACCACCACTTACTGCCACGGTTCCTGTTGCTCCTCCTCCTTGGCAGAGTGATATGGATGCTATCATTTCTCGATTAGATATACTTATATCCGCCCTAACTTCTCAGGGTCCGACTACTGCTACTGCTATCACTACAGGTATACATCATGCTTTTCTTGCTTGCACCAGTCTGTCTTTCCTTTGGATGCTGGACTCGGGTGCGAATGGTCATATGACAGGTGAGGCCCATCACTTCACCACTTTTGACGAGCAGTTACATACACAGGTTTAACTAGCAGATGGGACACATGCCCCTATTATTAGTAGGGGTACAGTCTGCCTCCCAGATGGCTTTACATTACATTCAATTTTTAATGCGCCAAAATTGGCTATGAATCTATTATCCGTACATCAGTTAGCCAGAGATTTTCACTGTGCGATTGTATTTTTATCTGATTCGTATTATTTGTAGGACCAGAGTACCAAGAGGATCATTATCAGGAGACACGAGAGAGATGAATTGTATTATTTGGGCGATCCACCTCCAGTTTCACCAGTTCATCCTCCTCTATTATCTGCACTTGCTTTGTCTTTATCTGTTCCTAACTTGAATGCTAGTATTTTGCCTAGTACTTATCGTTATGATTTTTCATCACAAATTGTTCAGTTGTGGCATGACCGTTTTGGGTATACAAATTTTAAATATTTATGTATGTTATTTTCTGCTTTGAGCAATGCTTGTGTTGGTGGTAAACTTGATTGTGTTATATGTTTCCTATCGAAACATGTTCGGACCAGTTATATTCCTCGCATGCACCAATCACTCAAGCCATTTGACCTAATACACTCTGATATTTGGGGACCCTCTCCTGTTACTGTTTTGTCAGGTGCTCGATACTATGTGACATTTATAGATGACCATACCCGTTATACTTGGGTCTACCTTTTACATAGGAAGTCTGATGTACTCTCTATCATCACTCAGTTTCTTCAGATGTTTAAGACACAATTCGATGTCATTGTTCGTGCTCTTTGTTCAGATAATGCCAAAGAATGTGTCGGATGCCTTAGTGTCTCACCTTTCTTCTCAGGGTATCCTTCAGCAGCTCACTTGTCCATTTACTCCTGAGCAAAATGGAGTTTCTGAAAAGAAAAATAGGAGTCTAATAGGGATGATACGTTGTATACTTAGAGGTATGGGGGTACCAAAATTTTATTGGCATTTTGTTATTTTGACTTCTACCTTTCTGTGTAAACGTATACCGAGTCGTATTCTTCAGCATAGGGCTCCCTTACAGGTCTTATTCCCTGAATGGACACTTTTTTCGGTCTCCCCTCGTATTTTTGGTTGTACATGTTTTGTTCAAGATCGGTCTCCTACTCGCCATAAGCTTGATGATAAAGCGATTTGTTGTGCCTTTGTGGGCTATTGTCATCAGTCTAAGGGGTATCGGTGTTATAACCCTATCAGGCGCCGTATGTATCATAGTCTAAATGTTACCTTTCTTGAGCACATTCCTTATTTTTCTTCTATTCCTGTGTCTGCCCCTTCAGTCGATGATACTCCCTTTGATTTTTCGTTACCACAGGAACCAGAGCCATTGGTCATTATCACTACAAGTCATCAGTCTTTCCTCAACCAGAGCCACTTGTCCCTGTTAGTACAGAGTCACCAGTCTCTCTTCCTTTGCAGGTTTATGTTCGTCACCCTCGCTCTCATCCCTCTGTTGATGTCCCTTCTACCTCAGGCGATGCAGATAATACTTCTCAGTTTGTTGAGCATATTGATGCACCTGTTGTTAGTACTGATGAGATTGTCGGGACTGAGCCAGTTATTTTTCCTAATGAGACATTGTCAATGGAGGATGATGATTTAGGGCATCGTTATCCGCAGCGTAATCGCCGTCCAGTTGTCTGTTATGGTTGGACTGCCAGGACTTTATATTCGATCTCTGCTTATGTTTCTTATGGTAATCTTTCTCCTACATTTCGAGCTTATAGTATGGCCTTATCAAATATGCCGGTTCCTCGCTCTGTTTCAGAGGCTATGCGGGAGCCCCAGTGGGTTCTTGCCATGCAGACGGAGATGGACTCTCTTCAGCATAATCATACGTGGAATCTTGTCTCTTTACCTTCGGGGGTGAAGCTTGTTGGCTGTCGCTGGGTTTACACCCTGAAGTTTCTTGCGGATGGTACTATTGATCGTCACAAGGCTAGGCTTGTGGTGAAGGGCTTTACTCAGGTACCAGGTCGTGATTTTGGTATTACCTTTGTCCCTGTGGCAAAATTGACTATTGTTCGATTGATTATTTCTCTGGCTGCGGAGTACTCTTGGCCTCTTCATCAGTTGGATGTGAAGAATGCATTTCTTCACGGTGATTTGGATGAGATTATTTATATGGATGCACCACCAGGCTTTCGTGGTGAGGGGAAATATACTGAAAAGGTATGTCGACTGCGTAAGTCTCTCTATGAACTGAAACAGTCACCACGAGCCTGGTTTTCTCGCTTTAGTGATGTAGTTGTACGTTTAGGGTTCACTAGATATCATTCTGATCATACCTGCTTCATTTGACGGAATACTTCTGGACAGTGTGTCATCCTTCTGGTATATGTTGATGATATTATTATTACTGGAGATGATATTTCTGGGACTATGCAGGTCAAGGTAGACCTTGGGAAGGCCTTCAATGTGAAGAATCTTGGATTTCTGCGATACTTTCTTGGAATTGAGGTTGCCTATATCAGCAGGGGTATTGTTCTGTCTCAGAGAAAGTATGTTCTAGATCTTCTCTCAAATACTGGGATGTTGGGGTGCAAACCGGCATCATCACTCATGATTCCAAACCTGAAGCTTACTGCTGAAGGTGAGCAGTTGGGAGATCCGACTGTCTATCAGAGGTTAGTAGGTAGACTTATCTACCTAGCTAACAGTAGGCCAGACATTTCATTCGCTGTCAGCTGAGTTAGTCAGTTTATGCACAGACCGTGTCAGCCTCATCTTGATGCAGTTTATCATATTCTTCAGTACCTCAAGTCTTGTCTTGGACTTGGGTTGTTCTATGCATCAGGATCTCAGACTGGTTCTCTAGCCTGTTATTCAGATTTAGATTATGGGGGAGCATGTGACGGTCGATCTACTACGGGCTTCTGTGCTTTTCGAGGGACTTATCTTATCTCTTGGAAGAGCAAGAAGCATACAGTTGTCTCTTGTTCATCAGCAGAGACAGAATATCGGGCATTGGCACTTGGCACATGTGAGATTATCTGGCTACGATCGATTCTTGGCGAGTTGGGATTTCCAGTGGCTTTTTCATCTATATTATATTGTGATAATCGATCTGCTATTTACCCCGCTCCTGACTCTGTATTACACGAGAGGACAAAACATATAGAGATCGATGTTCACTTTCTTCGAGAGAAGGTTCGATGTGGTATTGTCACTCCATTGTTTGTGGGGACTAGTAATCAAATTGCGGATGGTTTCACCAAATTTGTCACTCTATCCATTCTTCGGGACTCTGTTGTCAAGCTTGTCTTAGTTGATATTTTTGCGCCTAGCTTGAGGGAGAGTGTTGGAGTATAGTCTAGTTTATTATGGTTTCTTTTTCCTTTTTTACCTTTACTATGATTTTATATTTTGCCTAGACCACAAGGATGTTTTGGTCACTTTGTATTATTATTTGACTATATATACGGGACTCTACTCTTAGTTTGAGTATCCCTTTCACTTACATTTATCTCAAGTGTAGTGAACCAAGAAGATATTTGTAGAGCTATAAGTAGTTTCCTTCCCTATTAGCTTGGAGGCTACTCCAAGGCAGATAATGGTGTTGCTGGGTTACAGTGCTTTAGTAACTCCTGTTCATCATTGTTAATGACAAAATTACATCCATTAGCCTCTTGGTTAGTGTATGTTTGATGTTTTATCTTTCCATGCATGCATGCATATGTGTATATGTGTCACATACAATAAACACATATGCCTATAGGTGCTTTTTATGTTGGTTTTCCCATATAGAGCAAATATCGTCCTTTCTGATTTGGCAATTAGTTAATCAGATGTGCTACTTTTGTATGGTCCTAAAATACATATTTTCCTGCCTTGTGATGTTGCTAAGTGTGAAGTTTAATCAAAGAACATGCACCTTGATTGTGTCCGTCTATAGTAGTTCCACACTTTTTTTTTTCTGTAAAACTGGTTTAATTAATGCTTTTAATGACTTGAACTTCTTAGTCATATTGAGTGTGCTTTCATGTCCTTAATACTTGCCATCTCTTTGAAGAAATTAAGTTGTAGAAGATTGGGATACTATTATTGCTAGATGCGAAGTTCTAGAAAGTGCATATTCAGAAACAGGACTGTATTTTCTCTCAATGGGTTGCCCTTTTTTTTTTTTTTTGCCATTTTTCATAGTCATCCAAGCTTTATTCCTAGTTCTCCGTTGGTTGCAGAAGCGTGTTCGAAACATTTTAGCATTCTCAAAGGTAGGAGATACACAGCCGATCCCCTATCTATTCTTGTTATCTCCAATCCATTAAGGTTTCCTGAAATGAAAAAAAGGCCTGTTATGCTTAATGAGTCCTGGTTGCAAGTAATCATCTGTAAACGTGATCAAATAAGGGTTGGCTCTATCTCTGATCTCTTCGGCTTCGACCAGACGACTACTTTTCTTCATCGATCGCTAAGTCTCATTCAGTAAGTACAACACTCACTCTAGTCAGTATGTATAGTCACCAATCCAGCAAATCATCGGGCAATGCCCGTAACTCAGACAGCTGCTTCTGTTCCTTTTTCTGTTTCGTTCTTCTGTTGCCCAGGGTGGTACAAAGAAGTAAATTTCTTGCAGATGCCGGTTCGGCACTGCTCAATATCTTCTAAGTAGTGTTTATCGTGACAATCTGACGTGCATACCTAAAAACAGAACCTATGCTCTGCACACAGTTGATTGGAATCAAATAGATATATCACAAAATTGATGTGGTTTCTGTGCACTTAGCTAATTAGTGGGTTCCATTGGATGGTGGGTCCCACTCATCTGTTGTGCTGATATGGTACGAGTGAAAGGGTTGGTTGTGCGGAACAGAAGAAATTTTTAGCAGGAAATGGGCCAAAGTTTTGGCTTTTAACTTCATTGAATTGAGTTTTTTATTTAACCTTTTTCTTGTGTTTTCCCTGCATTACTTCTCTCCGAATCCTTTGATATTTAACTTGCTGTGTTTAGGACCTCTGATTTGCCATTATTTGTGATGTATTTAACTCGAGTATTGCCCTTTATTTTTTGGTTGGGGTCTTACCTCATTTGAACTGCCAGAAAGGTATGTTTTTTTCAACATTCATTGTTAGAGTATTTATTTGTTTAATCATCCTTAAGCACATACATTTTTGACCTTTTCGTCACACATATTTGTTATACTCGCCACATAACGGTTTATTTACTCAAGTAAAATGTTGCATTTTAGGTGGTTAAAAAGTCTCGTTTGTCCATTGCACCAGCCAAGCACTGACTTATTTATCTTTACTTTCAGTCTAATCCTCGTAGTCACTATCTGAATTATTTTCAACCTCATGATCACTGTTTAAATCACTCACATTGCCAAGATCTCTGGCAATGACCAATTATGTGAAGTCACTGCTTCTCAAATAGGATGCCCGTGTGTATGTAATTTCTCTTATGTTCTCAGATAAGTAGTATTGCTTCATAATTCAAAACAAACAGAAAGTTCACTCGGAGAGGATAGCAGAATATATTTTATGCTATGGAAACTCATTTCTTTTGAAATGACTTAAGACCAAAACAAATAAAAAGCAAAGCTAAAAGGGGATAAAGACAGAACAAATTGAAACTCTATAAAGCTCTGAATTATTACAATGGTAATGAACCGATACAATCCCAGGAAGTATCCAGAAATAATTACAGTTTTTCACCTCCTACATTTAAGGGATTTATCCTTGCAAGACAAAGCAACCTTGATTGGAGGGTGTTGAATCCCTTCTCTATATGGAAGAAGCTAGGCTGCAAGAGACTTTTTCCTACCTAAGATGCTTTGAGAAGCCTGTAAACGAACTCGTCATATGGAGACCTTAGAAGAATTAATATCTTTGACTGGCAGAAGTGTCAATCTGTAGTTCTTTTTTTTTTTTTTTCCTTTTCATTAACCATAATAATCCCAAAGTTTTATGACCTGTGGTGCTATTCACACGTTCAAGCGTCCACATTTTTGTTAACATATTGAATAAGATCAGCATCATACTCATGATATTAGCAAGAGAGAACAAGATTTTGAATTTTTGACACTTAAATGCATGTGGACATGTTGAGCAATTTGTGTATTCAAGAACCGATGTGTCTTTCACTTAACTTTTTAATCCTTCTATACCTATGTTTCCTTTTATGAGCGCATTAAATTGCTTAATGTGCATTTACTATTAAGATACGGTATCACAGTTGTTACCATTCCCTGATGACATAATTAATATCCTGTTTCCAAAGGTACATTGTTAAAAGCCCTGCCATTCCATTCGGCAACTAATTTTGTTTTCTTATTTTTTTACTAGGGTGCACCACTTTGCTCTCACTATGCGCAAAATGGAGTATGCCGATTTGGGCCCTCATGCAAATTTGATCACCCAATGGGAACACTGAGTTACAGTCCATCTGCATCTTCTCTTGCTGATATGCCTGTTGCTCCCTATCCTGTTGGATCATCAATTGGTACTCTTGCTCCATCATCCTCATCATCGGACTTGAGGCCTGAACTTTTTTCCGGTTCCAACATGGATGTCGTCTCAAGCAGAATGCCTTCTTCTATGAGCACATCAAGTGATTCTGTTGGGTCAATATTTTCAAAGAGTGGAGCCGTTTCTCAGTCTGGTGTCCAGCAGTCCTGACAGAGTTCTACCTCTGCAACTTGTGGCAGCAGCACAGGTCCTGGAGGTGTTATTTGCACCTCAACCTTGGCAAAAGAATTGAGCCATCCTCAATTTTCCTACTGGTCAACTTTCATTTACCCTAAGTCATGTTTTTGTGCAAGTCGTCTAATACTAGACTTGCTTTGTTAGTTATTCTGGTCCACATTTCTAGCACTCTGTAGCTCCACTCATCTCTGTTTTCATATAATTCTCCATATGGCCTCCTGTTTCATCTTGAATAAGCCATATCCAACCTTCAACAATCCAGCAAACCTCATATACCTTCCAGCTAGCATCTGAATAACCAGAAAGAAAATCCACTTCCATTAGGCAAATTTGGATACATATCTCCAATTTTTGGGAGCTGTTGTGCTTATTTACTTTGTAAATCCTTTTTGGAACGAAAAAGATCAGTGACAAATTGTTCCTCCTTTCACTTGGATTCTGTGTGCGTATAAATCTGGGAACAAGCTTCCAATTCAGCTTAGAAATGAATTTGAAGGCTTTGTTCCTCCCATCATCTGGGGCTTTGTTGTGGGGAAAGGGAAATTTTTTAGGGACCAAGGACTCCAAGCAAGGCATTACATGCCTGCCTTATGTTGTCAGATATGAAATAGCTTAGAGTCCCAATGAATTTATTTCCAAATACAGCAAAAGAATGGGGATAAGAGATTGACTTTGTAAGAATTATCTCTTTATTTTATCTGTGCATCGATGAGGACATTTTTACTTCTCATTATCACTGCTTTCATATTTCATGAATGTATTTTGTCTGTTGGATTGTTTGTGCTATGTAAATCTTTTTCAACAATCGCTCTTTATTAGATATACGCGATATATGCAAATGATTTGAACAGCAGAAATAGGCATTGGCTTAGAGACAGGGATGTTATTGCATGTGCATTTCATCTCTCTGATCATATGTACCAGTTTGGTTGCCTGTGTTCTGGGATGGCACAGTTCTTTTTTGGGGTTCCCAGCACACTATTTTTGTACCATTTTGATTGGTTTGGATGATGAGAAGACGCGAAAGTTTTACTTTCTGTCTATTCTGCATTTTGTCCAAACTCGATTCAGGGCCAATAATTCAAGCCTGAGCCAGAGTAGATCTATTCCTATGCACAATGATCAAAATTTTGTTTCAGTGCATTGTTTCGGTTACTTAAGAAACAGAAACGTTTTGGGGTTCCCAACACACTATTTTTTGTACCATTTTGATTGGTTTGGATGATTAGAAGATGCGTAAGTTTTACTTTCTACCTATTATGCATTTTGTCCAAACTCAATTCAGGGCGAGTAATTCAAGGCTGAGCCAGAGTAGATCTGTTCCTATGTACAATGATCAAAATTTCGTTTCAGTGCATTATTTCAGTCACTTAAGAAACGTAAACGTTTTGGCGTGTGTCGAAAACGTTTGGAGTCTTTTGACCCATTTCAAAAACATAATGAAAAAAAATTTAAAATTAATTTTTTAAAATATTGGTCGAAATAGACTAAAATATTTTGAAATTTCTTGAAACATTTTGAAATAATTTTACAAATATATTGAAATATAACAAAACATTTTAAAACATTATGGAACACCTCGAAATATTAAAATTTTGATTATATCATTGATTCGTTTTGGTTTCCTTGGAAACGGAAACGGAAATATTTCGATTGTTTTGAAACGATATTTTGATATTTTGATCCTTGTCTATGCATGTTTTTTTTAACTTAATCTTTAAGAAATTTTCTTGTTTTGTGATCTAATTTCGTTTTGATGGTTCGTTCGCTTCTGTTATTATGTTCTTACCAGTATGCTGGCAGTGTATATATTCATAAAGCATGCTTTGTGAATGTGTAGGTAATGGAGTTGAGACTGCCTTCTCTCAGACCTCGCTATAGACGAGAAGCATTGTGCACTGGTTACTCTTTATATGAATTTTTAGGAGTCAATTTTTGGGTCACAATACATTCAAGATCGTCATCAATGGAGATATATAACCATAGTATGTGAGTCTTTCTGTCAATCTTTTGAATGATGGAATAACATGTAACACGAAATCGTATGGAACAGTTGAGAGAAAAAGAAAAAGTGAAAATCAGAAATTTCCAAAACAAAAATTGTCTAATAATCAGGTAAATCAAAACATTCCATGTCTCTCTCTCTCTCTCTCTCTCACACACACACACACACACACAAAGAGAGAGAGTTGCGGGAAGTCCTAGTGCAATAACTAGTTACAATTACAAAAAAGATAGGATCACAGGAGAACCAAAAACAACAGGTGCATGGAACAGCAAGTATTCTCTCTCTTCATGAAGCTCGGGAAAAAAACAGGCCAACACTCAAAAGAGAGAGTATCCCAAGTCATCTACATCACCAGAAGGAGAAACTATAGAGGAGCAAGTTGCTGAAGAAGTGACTGAAGGCATCAACTCGGAGCTCGGGTTATTGACGGTGGGGTGCATGGGATAAAGAGTTCCCATGCATCCATCTTCCACCATCATAGGATTGTTGATCATGGCAGAGAGTTCCCAGGAATTTAGCTCCCATGGCTGCTCACCCCAATATCCATTGTAAATTTCATCGTAGCTTGAAAAATTTGTAGGGTTTGATGCCATTGTTGCTACACTAGTAGCTTCTGCAGGAGGTGCATTACCATGACAATTTGATTGAATTTCAGGAAAACTCGAATTGGAGGCAAAGTTTTGATCATTCGTAGTATTGGCATTGATGCTTGTGAAGTTCATAGTAGTGGTATTAGGAAGAGGCTGCAAGCAGTTCTCAACTATGCACCCCAAGTAGCCTGAGTTGGTGTCATTTGAGAAAAAAAAGTTTTCATTAGGTGATGAACCATATGAAGACTGAGAACTGTTGTCATTATCGGATTGGATGGAAGTATCACCATTGTAACGAATATTTATTCCACCATGAGGCATGTCAGGCTGATATGAACTGGTCTGATTAGTGGGGTTTTCAGTCTGAGTGCCCGTGATCATGAACTGTGATGGCTGCAAGAGGGTTTGCATATCAAAAGGAGTGAGAAGAGAGTGGAAAGTTGTGTTGTCAGAGTATATGAAGTTGGTTCTTGCTTGGGTGCCTTTCATAGAAAGGGCAGCCCTATCATAGGCAAGAGCTGCTTCTTGAGCAGTGTCAAATGTCCCAAGCCAATGCCTCTCTTTGGTTGTGGGGTCTCTGATCTCAGCAGCATATCGACCCCATGGGCGACGCCTCACCCCAAGGAACCTGCCTGGCTCGGCTTGCTTTCGCCGGCCTCTTCTCTCAGTAGGTTGAGATGGGGAGGTGTTTCTTTGCAATGAAGAAAAAGTTGTTTCAGTCTGGCTAATTTCAGAGCCTGTGAAGGGTTTATCTGAGGTTTTAGAGGTGGACATTGCTGCAGATAATAAAGAAAATTTGGCTAAATGTGTTATAAGTGTTGAAAGGAGAGATACTATCTTAGAGAGTAATGGGCAGGCTTGTGGGAGAATAAGAGGAGACAACTGAAACTCTTTTGAGTTTGAATGTGTGTGTGGAAGCTGGAGGGGAGCTGTTTTAAAGGCTCTGATTCTGTTTGAAAGACTGTCTTGAGCATGGAAAGAGAGGGAAAAGGACACTGCACATGTCATTCATTGAAAGACCATCTATCTTTTTGTCAATATTTATATATTCATGTGTTCTTTATTCTATTTATTATAAGCTAATCCATGCCTTTTTTTTTCTTCAATTTATTATACCCCAAATAAAATTATTATGAGCTTGAAGGTGAAAATTAATAAAGATTTCCTAGTTGGAGATTCCATAACTATATTATACTCTTTTGAGTTCTTGTTACATTGCAACAGTCACTCTCTTCCTAGTTTCAGTAAATGTTGAATATGTGATGTTTCAAGAAATTTACTAGTGAATGGAATTCAGTTGAATCACTATCTCAGCTCATACAGATTTCACTACCTGTTACTTTTATAATTGTTATATAAAGATGTTTATTGTATTACAAGACTGATTAGAGAAGTGACAAGTTTTTCGGGTTAGTTAATAATCGACAGAATTTACTTTGCCGCTAGAATAAGTTACAGAAGTAGCAACATTAGATTAGATCTTAGTTTTAGTAGTCAAGTAAGAATGCTGGAGATCAAAGATGAACAGTATGAATCAGCTAGAATGCCCCTTCGATCAGGGAGAAAAAAAATGATTGAATGAATGGTTGGTAGGAAGAAAGCTTTGAACAGTAGGATTAAACCTCAAAAGGGCAATGACAGCACAAGTTTTTTGTCAGCATAGTCCTAGAGAGTCTAAAACATTTGAATTTTAAATGCATATTAATGTCTGATATGCACATGTATATCCTCTTTCTGTGCAAAATACATCAGCTAATTTTCTTTCAAGTTCTTTGTCTCCTTCATGATTTTCAAAGGGAGTAGGTTAAAATTTATCTCTAACTTGCCTGATTAATCTAAGTGACTAAAGATATTCTAGTACAAATCCTAGTTGACCTGTGTAATGCAAACAACATGGTATCAGATTTCCAAGAGAACAGAGACACTTCATTAAGTACCCATTAAGTCAAAGTTTTAGCTATGTTTGTTTGTCAGCAATATAGGCTTCTCACTTCTTTTTTCATCCCAATAGTCTAATACAAGAATATACATACACACACACACAATTGCATATATTTTGGTGCATGTTAGTCATATATTACCTATTCTTCAGTTATGAATGAAACATGAACATGAACATATACAGTTACAAAAGTAGAAACAGGGCATGGCTACTAAAAGTTTTGGAGAAGGATTGATCTGAAAATAACCATGTGGGCATTTCTACAACCTGGTTAAGTGAAGAATGCTCTTTGTGCAATACCACCTTTGCATGCGAGAGTAAGACTGTATATATTTGACACTCTTCTTAAAGTCCGCAACAACAAGAGCCTCGTGAGCTTCTCTTTTCAAAAAAAAATGAGTAATTTACATAAAAGAATAAATAAAACAGATTAATATTAAACAGAGTCATTGGTCTCTTGTCTATCCAAAAGAATCATAAAAAGGCTATAGTCAAAAGGGCAATCAAAAGTTATAAGAAAGCACATGCAAAGCAGTAAGGATCAAACTGCCCAAACAAAAACACCAAGTGAAGTGGGGGCACTAATCCAATAAATTAGCACTTCTAACAGGACACTTGTATATATATATATATATATATATATATATATATATATATATATATATCCCTCTTTTGATTACTTGCATAAATGGCATTGGGAACAACGGCATTCAGAAAATCATAATCAAATGGGTCAAATAAATCTCTTTTCTTTTCTTTATCATTCCTAGATTCTATAATGGTTGCCACTGTCCTCTAATGTTCTATCCCAATGGCATATATGTATACTAGCAGTACTTTGTGCCAGAAAATACTATGCAATACCTAAAATCAAATATTAATTCTAAAATATTTAAATAGTAATTTTTTAATTACTCAATTTAAAATTAATATGAAGAGAGAGAAAAGAGGGTAGGTGTAGAATGATGAGATTGTTTGGCACCATAGAATGTGTTGATGCATTGATTTAGTTGTCTGACATTGAGGACCGTGTAGAGAAGATGATGTTTTTGAGCGAATTTTTTTTTTTGGAATCATTAGATTAAAGTAGATAAAGATCGGATCAATCTTAACCATTGTTGTGCTTTTATAAGTTGAGAATTCAACTTCCTAACTGTAATATTAAATAAGCGTTATGAATTTATAAAATTGACAAAAAAACAAATATAAAAATGGTAGACAAAAATGAGAGACAGGAAAGATTACAAGGATTAAAACATAATAAAGCTATTAATAGAATAATAATAATAATAGGCTGTCATCTTTTCTTTTGAACATGACCAAGAAAATCTATGACCCTTGACTCTTCCACTAAAAATTTTCAATATCCATTTGACCCAACCTTCTCTAATTAACAATGATGTTATTTCGGAAACCACAGCTAAAAAGAATATGAGACATCGAAAGGAGGATAAGAGACTATGGTATTGTGAAGACTTAGAAAAAATTTTCGACCCGATGCCAAAAAAATGTCATTTCAATTTCGTAATCGGACCCTTAAAAAGTATGTCGGTATATGTAGGAAGTGATGGTTGAAAATGTGGAATATGTCCTTCTTTGTATGGAAGGTTTGTCCTAGGCAATTGAAAAAGGATGTGAAGAACCAGTCAAGCCTGGTATGAAAAGAAGTGAGCCACTTGGGTCATGGTATGAAAAGAAGTGGGTACCTTGCCAAACTTCTCAATTGAAAATTTGAGTCTTAAAATTTATATTAAAGTTCAATAATTAATCGTTATATTAATCTATTTAAATTTATTTTTATGAGGAGTAACAAGCACACGGTTACGTGCCTCTTATAATCTCATCAATAAAGATCTATTAGGATGATCTTTATACACTCTCTTTTATCCTCACTCATGTTTTCAATAGAAGTGTACTTCTTAAAATGGATGGGTATGTTTGAAGTTAGTTAAATTAAAATGGGCAATTTGAGGTGGGGTGGGGTCTCTCTCTCTCTCTTTCTTTTTTTCTGTCTTTCTTGGGGTTTTATCCTGACAAGAGAAACTTGTTTTTGGGTGAGATTGGAGTGGAGTCTCTGTCTCTGTCTCTCTCTTTCTTTTTTTCTTTCTTTCTTGGGGTTTCTATCCTGACAAGAGAAACTTGTTTTTGGGTGAGATTGGAATTATGCACAATCTCCAAAACATGCACACACTTTCATCAAGTATACAAGGTCGCCCAGAATTTAGGGAAAAAGATTGAAATGCTAAGGACTTAGGAATTGAGACTTGGACTTTGACGGACGACGAGAGAGAGAGAGAGAGTTATAGGAGCGGAGCCATTCAGTGCATTTCAATTTTTATTGCAAAAATAATTTCTATAAATATTTTGACGTATTTTTAAATATGTCCCCTCATAAAAGAAAAAAAAAATATTCATGCATCTTAATTCACTTAATCATCTCCTATATTTGGATTAAATTTCTACTCGTAATTTCGTAAACTTTTAGAATTGGTTTATTGAATCCTCTTGACAAGTTAATGACAAACCATTTTTGAAAAACATTATTAATTATATTGATAATGAGATTATTATACATTTTTTTTTTAAATACTGTAATCAAGTCCTTCAGTAATATATATCAGAATGTTATGAATGTCAAATTAAAGATTCATTCTTCGTACCGATTAAAACTTTTTTAAATCTTATTTTGTCATAACTTTATATTATTTACATAATAACTTTTTCAAAATTGTATAATTTTGACATCGTAGACATTCTCTTTCTAGAGATTATATTGCTCGTCTTGTTAGATCGATCCAATCCCATTTTTTTCAAGAAGAGATGCACCTAATAGTGATATCATATACCAATAACGATGTAGAATCACGATTATCTTTAATATATATTTTTTTTGGAGGGTCTTTTTTTTTTTAATCACCTTCGTGTTTACTCAATAATTGCTGTTGAGAAAAAAGCCTGGTCTTGAGGAGGGTAAAAGGTGTCATGATTAAACTTTTTGAGACAAGTTTGATCATTTTTTCAGTCTCTACCAAGTGCTCATCAATAAGTTATAGACAAATATGTAGGAATAAAATTACAAAGTAATGGGCTCCTTACAACCACAGTTAAAGGTTTTTTTTTTAATCCCTCGATTTTTTTAAGTATTGTATCAAAAATTATAATTTTAAAAGTTGAATTATAACATTTTAAGGTGTAAGATAATGAAAGTTACAATCTATACAGTTGAAATTATAATTTTGAAAGATCAGGTTACAACTCATCAAAAAGAAGTTACAACTACTTTGATAGATTCATAGTTGAACAGAGTATTATCTGATCGATTATGAATTAATTCAAAATATTGTAACTTTATCTTTAAAAGATATAACTTGATTATTAAAAGTAATAACTTTCAGTATAATTTTAAAATTTTTAAAATAAATTACATCAATTAATTGTAATTTTCTATTAAAAAAATATAATTAAATTGTGATAACTTTTGGTATAATACTAATTTTTTTTCGGTATCATAGAATTAGCCAAGAGTACAAGGAAACACATATCCGAACCCTTAGGTGTGATTCAGTGATTGAATCTAGTATTTGATAATTCAGTTCTTTCTTACACCTCATGAACTTGAGGGAGTAGTCAGTTCAAATATAAACACCCTCTAACAAAAAAAGAAAAGGGTAAATCCTATTTTACCCTTTAAAAGATACAAAAAATTTTATAATGTTCTCAGAATAATTAATTTTTCCAAATTATTCCATCAAAGAAATAAAAATGTTCTAATTTAGTCCATCGTTTTATTTTTATTTGGTCGTCCGTCTATTTTGTGATTTTTGATTGGTTGATTTAACACAAAATAGACGAATAATTAAACGAAAATCAGACGATAGATCATATTATAACATTTTTATTTCTTTTAGAGGATAATATGAAAAAATTAACTGTTTAAAATACAAACTAAGAATTTTTATATCATTCAGGGCTAAAATGGGATTTTCTCAAAAAAGAAAAACACGTACCCGGATTCTGTGGCCAGCACAACTCCTTGTGTCAACCAAGCCCAGAAATACGGACGTACCATGCACAACGACTATCCAAACCACTGTGCCCAGACCCTTCCGAAGTGACACGTGGACACTGTTGCCAAGTAACAACATAGGATCGACACCCTTGAGTTGTCGTCCATTGGTTGGTCCATGTGGAAAGAGTACAGAGATTTGGAGTAACCTATAGTGCATTACAGTAGAGTACGGGTTACGTGTCAAGCAGATAGAGTGACACGTCAATGGCACGGATAATTGATACGAGGTAAGATGTAGGGTCAGGATTTGCTGTCATGGTGGAATGTTAGAGTAGCGCCAAACAGTAAAAGCGAATCTTTAACGTGGGCTTGAGAAATATATGGACGGCTGAGATCTGTTTGGGGTTCAGAAATATGTACCCGTTGCTGAGATCTTGAAAGACACATGTCCTTTACCCATATCTCTCTCTCTCTTTCTCTCTCACACACATACATGTTGGGTCTAACCCTTAAATCATGTCGGCATAATCATCTAATAAGAAAAAAAAAATAATAATAAAATTACACTCATTTTTTATTACAATAAAAAAAAATTTTACTTGACAAAATTTAAGTCATGTTATATAAAAATTTATTCAATTTACATCCGATATATTTTATAATTAGGGTGTCCCGTGCAAAGTATGCGCCCTTTTTTATTTTTTAATATGCTAGCAATGTATCATGTGCATTGCAAGTGAATAATTTTTTTAAAAAATATTAATAAATAAATATTGATATATGTGTACTTAAATTAAAGATTATCTCAAATTTACCAAACTTATTCTTTCATCTCTCATGTTCCACTATAAAATTTTTAAAAACTTTGTATATTTTCAAGAATTATTGTTCTAATTTTAAGAAAAATAAAAAAAAATAATTAAAGTTCTATTTTGTTTCTGTAATTTTTTAATTGAAAGTATTTTTTAGCTATGCTTGAAATTTAAATTTTTTAAAATTAATTTGATTAAGATTCCACTTATAAATTATTGAATAAAATAAAAATAATTATCAATATACCAATCGTAATAGAACTTACTACATTTAGGATTAGTTAGGTCAATTAAGATAAAATTTAATATACAATGCTATAATATATATTATAAATCATATTAAAGTTTTAAAAAAAATTCAAGTTTTCACGTAAAATATTAACGCAGTTTAAAAAGTTTACTGTGACTAAAAAATCATGTAAAATTAAATATACATTATTTTTTATCTTAAAAATGAAATGATTAAATATTTTGATGAAAAATAAAATATAGATATGTAGTCATAAATATTATCTTTATAAATGAGATAAGTAATATTATATTGATGGAGTTTTTAAAGATTTTTTTGAATATTTTGTTAAAACGAAAAATAATATATATATATTTTTAATAATAATATAATCAATAAAAAAATTTCATAAAAATTAACATTTATAAATAGAGAATAGATAATTAGAAAATTAATTTGATTAAGATTTCACTTATAAATTATTGAATAAAATAAAAATAATTATCAATATACCAATCATTTTAGAATCTTATTTTATTTAGGATTATCTAGGTTTATTAGAATAATTTAATTTACAATGCTATAATAAATATTATAAAGCATATTAAATATTTTTAAAAAAATTGAGTTTTCACATAAAATCTTAATACAGTCTGAAAAGTTTATTGTGACTAAAAAATTATATAAAACTATATATACATTATTTTTTACCTTAAAAATGAAAAGGTTAAATATTTTGAAAAAAAATAAAATATAAATATGTAGTCATAAAATTATCTTTATAAATAAGGCAAATAATATTATATTGATGAAATTTTTGAAAACTTTTTTGAATATTTGTTAAAACTTATAATGATGCACATATTTTTTAAGAATAATATAATCAATCAAACAGTTTCATAAAAATTGACATTTATACATAGAGAATATATAATTAAAAGTGATGTTATATGTAATTTGAAGATTTAAATACATAAGGATATGATGGTAATTTAAATGTTAAATGTGAAAGGATAGAGTGACATTTTTAATTTTTATGAGGGTAAAATAATAAATCAAAAGATTTTTATGTTAAGGTATTTTTATTAGTAGTATAGAATAGATATAAGCTGAATTAATGTATTTAAAATGCTAAAATATAAATTGTAATATAAATCGTCAAATTTGGTCCATTTTTGTATTTTATCTAAGCAAGACTATGTGTAATATTATATAAATTGTGTATGAGAGAATTTGTATCGTGTTTAACGAGTTATTGTCGTATTTAGCCTGACTCAGATCGACTCATTTCTTTGATAGGTCTAACAGATCCATCCGAATCCAGTAAAGCCCATCAAGTCATTTTGGGTTTTATCAAGGCCCATTTTCATTGCAAAGGTCTGTACAGCTTGAAAAGCTGCAAACCCTTGATAACTCTGCTGGGCTTTTACTTAGCTTAAGGTTCCACAAACAGGCCGTGACCGGTGGTGGACTGACCAGTTAGCCCCACTGATCATGGGTTGTCCGCCCCGTAGATTGCCAACCCTGGATTGGTCTATAGTCTAACAAATAGTTCCATGGGCTAAAATTTTTTAAAATAATGGCCCATCAGGCAATCCCAATGGATAGAATCCTTAAAAAGGCCATCATGACTGACCGCTATATAGACCGTGGATAATAATTTTTTTAGCCCACGGCCTACTGCAAAATCCTAGCTTGCTCCCAAGCTTGCTGTCAGCTCTATGCAAAAAGAGATCGTAGATCAGTTCATATTTGGTCACCGAAAGCACATTGGGGGTGCATAATTTCTCCCAATCGGACTGCAGGTCCATCCAAGTTGGTTAATGATTCCTTATGTGACACTAGATGTGTCAGGTTCATTAGTAGTAAAAATAAGATTTCGTTAATCAAATAATGGCTAAGCCTATCATGTACAACTCACAGGAGGCGGCAACGGTCTGTGAATTTATACATAAACCCATGGCAGAAGTACTTTCAACTCATATGTTTCAATTTATGATAAAAAACTGAACGATAGTTTGGCCAAGGTCCATATTGCTACCAATTTATAACATTAAGGGTACAAATTGAGAATCGAAACATCTTTGAGGGTGGTGTAAAGTGACATTAGCCCAAAGAAAATCCAGTATCAATTCTCAGCAATTTGATGATCAAATTGTGACAGACAGAACCATGAAGGAAAACAAAGAGAGTTCTTATTGGGAAATTAAGGAATAAAAAATCCTTGACATGTTATGATCCTAACACCTATGAAGCACATCTACCAGAGTACAACTGAGACAGACCATCTAGATGGATATAATTTTGTGATCATCTTCAAGCTATATCGGTTCATCACGGGTCATAAAAACAACAGTTACTTACATTAGTTGTTGAAGATTTGTACTCAACAGTCCCATGCCACCTTTCGTGAACAGGTATGCCCGAGGATGAATGAATTGTGATACAACACCGAATAAGCCACTTCTCTATTCCCGACTCAATACAACATTAAACCTCCAGTTCTTGTAGTTGCTGTAGAATGCTTTGACCAACCTCCAGATCATTCTCTCACTCCAAAAAAATGGAAGTATCCCAATACAATCTGCAAGATTGTCAAGCACTGCACATTTATTCCGAGCTGTAAAGTTTCACATTGTGAGATTTTGGTCAAGGGGGAAGGGATTAACAACTTCAAATGTTGAAGTAAATACAGTTAAGAATGGAACAGAAGTAGTGACTTCAGAAGTGAACTGAAAAAAATATCTTAAATAGCAAAATTAAATTGTCAAAATTAGGTAGAGGTACTTATGACACAGTGTCGTGCCAAGAAATATTTATTATCATGGTTGTATATTTTCGCCTCTGCTTTTCTAACAAGGTATCATAGAAGGACCAAAATGACTTGGTTATACCTTCCATAATTAGTAGCAGGCCAATATGCATGATTAGCATCAGAATAACAGAGCCGAATCATGTCTCTGAGGTCATTTAATTGAATCTACTGACCACTTCCTTAATTTTGATGTTTTGGAATTGTCCGAAGCATCGTGCCACACCATCTCCATCTGGAAGGAAACAGAGAAACAAGTAGTCATCCAAGGTTTGTCATTCATAGTAATCAAAGTACAACATAGAACTATGCATGCATAACAAAAACTACAATGGTCGCAACTATGATGATATTTCACGTAAATTTTTCTTCTTTGGAAAATGGGAAGGTAACGAAATTTTTCCATGATCCATCATGATGGAAGAGGACTGTGATTAAACTACATGTCACATTTCCAAACAAATTGATAACCTTGACCATGCACTTAAACAGAGAGATAAAACAGACCCTTTGTTGTGATATTACATAACACAGAAATTATACAAAAGAAAATGCCCCCCATGGGAGAGAAGGAAGAAGAACAAAGTTAGATAAACATACCTCCCCAACAATCACAGTGTCGCCCTCCTTTACACCAAGTTTGATAAGAGATTTATATACACCACAAGCCTCCAAAACATGTTGAAATCTTCTCTCAGAATCCATATATCTGCTCCAAAACCAGAAAAGATAAAGTTGCTGGAATGACAAGATTTGAATTTTTCTATGTAGCAGTAAAATTAAGAGCATCAATTTTGTCTAGACAAGGAAAATATCTTCTGAAAACAGCATCCAGATATGTTTGAATATGAAAACCCACATTTTTTGGTTTCAAACCAACTTTCTCATGAAATGTATGTCCAAACCCAGTGTTCAAAACAAGATGATCTAATAAACATTGGTTTAGACAAAGGCCCTAGGTTCAAAATTTGGTTTTGTCATTTCATACATGAGGAAGATGCTCTACAATTGAACTCCCACTTTGCAGGGACACAATTCTAAAAATGAGAAAAAACTGGGCAAGAGACAATGACAGCAGGGAAAATGTAGATACTAGCAACACAAAATAATTTACAACCTCCAATTTGTCATTTGGACAAAACGTTGCAACCCTGCTCCATCCACATGCCACGTATTGGAAGCACTGTCATGAGAAATTTCAAACTCATTTATAGGAGCAGTTTGCTGCTTCCGCATCATATCAGCAACATGGTTCAAATTTGGTGGACCATTCCAACCTGAATCAAAAGAAGTGGTCAACATTGTACAGGAATAGAAGAATTAGAAGAAATACAATGCCTGCATGTGGAAATTGGAAAAACTACATCGGAAAAGGCGGAAAAAAATCATACATTAAATTATTGAAACATCCAAAAAAATACAGGAGCTCTTCGTATGACAGTGTCATTTTACATTCCACTTTGTGAAGCAAAGTGATCAAATCACACTTACAAGTTACAAATATTTGCATGGAGCACATACAGGCACCTAAAACTACAGTCTTTTTGTTGAGTAAGAAGTTTTTGGGATTGAACCTACTATACAGAGTACAAATGACACTCTATCTTTGATGCACCATGCAAGACTTCTAAGTTCCAGTAATTTATACCAGTAGTAGTGTTCTCAGAAAATCTAGGACAGCACTAGCAGGAACTCTTTCTTCATCCAGGTAATATCGCCAACAAGTCAGTTTTTCTCATTTGATTCCGCAATTGTAGAACATCACCAAGGAAGCAAATTAGGATCATTGCCTCAGTACAGGGCAGATAAGCCCAAAGTGATACTCACATAAACAATCTAATTTCCTAAAAGAAAATGAGCTCTCCATGGCCCAAACATGTACTTTTCTTTTCTGTATTTTGGATAAGCACATAGAAATATATTTTTACAGGGTACATGCATGATGCATGCACACACACACAGGCACATATGCAGGCATCCATATAGCAACATACATATTGAAGACAAATACAAAAACAATAATAAGTTTGCACTGAGAAATCCAAACAATATCTTACTCTCTTCTTTCTTGGTTTCTAATCTTTCCCGAACAAGTTCATAAGCAGCACAGATTACTTCCTGCGTCCCTCTCTCTTCACAGCACTCATGCAAAAAGGTTCAATCCCACGAATATGTAGTCTTTCCTTGAATGATACCCAATTTTCATATGCCTCTGGAAGATCCATTTTATTGTATGCTACTAAATAAGGCTTATCAGCAAGATCAGGATTAAACATTTCCAGCTCAAGGCGAACCGCATCAAATTCATATTCTGGTTGCTGTGACGAACCATCAACAACATGTACCTAAGCCTCCATTTATAATGTTTCCATTAGTTCCTATTCAGAAAAAATATTGGCACAAGTACCGAAACAAAAAGGTAGAAAGAAACAAAAATCTAAAGGCAATATTGCATAGTCATAAAATTATGAAGAAAAACGCCAAGAGCAATTACATGAAAGGTAACTTATACGGCATAAAAGAATTAGTAGTATCCCCCTTTGTCAGTACTTTACTGACAAATAGAGCAATGAAACAATGACAATATAATAAAATGAGATATTGGGCGCACTTAGAAATGCTTTTAAAGTTTTACATCTTGCCATGCTTCGCAGCATGAAGTAATATTAGCAGCCCCATCAAGGGCTAAAATGGTTTATCAATAAAGAAAAAGAAAAGGCACAGAAATGCATGCCACCACAAGAAGAAGAAACTTGGCCAGATCAAGGGGAGGTCCTCCATGCTGACAAAAAGGGGAGAGGGGGGAGGTCCTCAATTGAGCCTAATTATTCTAGGAAAAACTACAAGCGGAGCACCTAAATGAAACATTGAATACCCAACTAAAAGTTCATTTAAGAATCTTCGATGCAGGCAAAGGCTACCTGTGTTCAAATGGTAGTTTAATACAGTTCATTTACAAGTAACAACTTATGATAGCACACCCCAGTGTGAGTCAGTGATGCATCAACTTCAGAATAAGACTATTGGTGCTAGAACCTGCCAAAGGAAAGCCTGGAGGATCTAATTCTACATTGAGAAATGATGAGAATACATGCTGTCATCAGATGATTTCTAAGGTTCACAAAATGATATAGAATGAAAAATCCAAAAGATAAGAAACTAAAAACATACAAATATCACAACTTTCTTTTGCTATCACTACCATGTCAAAACTTATAAATCTAAATTCTTAATAACTCAGAATGAAAGCAGCTGCAGTTATTAAAGTTTATACCAGAACTGAACATCTTTCTGTGTGCCGAAGAAACTCATGGCCTAAACCAAAACCTCGGTGTGCTCCTTCAAGTAGACCTGGTAGATCAGCAACGACCATTGTAGCATCATAATCAAATGAAACTACACCCAGATTTGGAAGTAAAGTTGTAAAGGGATAATTTGCAATAGTTGGCTGAGCAGCACTAACGACACTGAGAAATGTGCTCTTCCCTGCATTCGGAGCACCAATTATTCCAACATCTGCAACCAGCTTTAGCTCTAACTCCAGCCACCTGTCCAATAAAACCAGTACTTTAACATAACTACCAAAAAAGGGGTCATACGTCAATATCTACCACCCATCGTCTTGGGACAAATTGTTCATGCAAGGTCACAGATTTAAATAATCCAACCACCATTAATGAACTCAAAGTAAGCCCATGCAAGGATATCTAAAATCTTGCTCTTGTTCAAATTCAGATAATGCTCTGAAAAATTGGTATGAAAAAAGTCATTGCAATTCAATGAAAAACTTCCCATGTATGTGTTTTATTTCAGAAAAGGTACGATGATCTAAATAAAATGTCACACCCACCAATTCTGCCCAAGTCAGGGACAGGTAATGATGGAAGAACTCTGATCAAGCAAAGAACCTTGCATGCCATATAGTATTCTGTATGATCTTATAAAGCCATTATAACTCAAATAATCTATGAACCACAATTACTGCATGAAAAAAATTACAATCGAAACAAGAAATTCTCACATTTCTAGACCTTCTTCTCCATTCTCAGCAATCTTTGGCACCTTATTTGTCCCCGACTTGAATGATGCATTCCCTCTCCCACCTCTTCCACCCGGCAACAACAACGCCCTTTGCCCCGGATGCAACAATTCCAAAAGCTCATTCCCTTCAACACCATCCTTGCCAGCCTCCCTTATCACCGTCCCTGGTGGCACCTTCACTACCACATCCTCCCCCTTGGCCCCATTCTGCTTCCTCCCCTGCCCATGTGCCCCCCTCCCCGCCCTAAAATGCACACTTTGCCTGAAGGGCAACAACGAATTCATCGATTCATCAACCTCCACATAAACATTTCCTCCCCTTCCTCCGTCTCCACCGGACGGCCCGCCCAGCGGCACATATTTCTCTCTCCGAAACGCCACCACCCCATTCCCACCATCCCCTGCTTTGACGTATATTTTTGCCCGGTCAAAACATCTCATCACCGCCGGCACTCCTTTTTGCTTCTCTTTGTCCTCCTCCTCCTCCTCCCTTCTTCCTCAAACCCCTTATTTTCAAACTCCTCATCCTAAACCCCAACATTTCATCATTATTATGCTCGTCACCCAAATCATCGTCACTTCCATAATCAGAATCTGAATTTATTTCAAACAACTCAAAATTTCCATAATCAAACGCTAATTTTCCGTCGATTTCTTCATCTTCACTCCTCAATCGATCATTTTCGAGTTCATTTTTCGCTTTAGACACATTTTTATTGGGGGTTTGTGTGATGGTGGAGTCGGAGAGCTTGACTTCCGCCGGAGATTGGAATGTAGAATCGAAGGGAGAATCTACAAAGTCGTCTTTGGGAGGGAGACGAGTAAAGGTGGTGGCTTCGCCGCCGGAGGTGGAGGATAAAGGCAGGTTGCGAGAGGTTGTACGAGTTTTGTGCTCATAATTAGGATTCTTACGGAGATTTCTGGGTGGTATCGCTTTGTTTTGACGGTTTCGAGTTTGATTGTTGCTGGGTCGAGCTAGAGAATATGGAGAGAAGTATATAGAGAGAGGGGACGCCATTGTTGGAGCTCAGTTCTGTGCAGTGATGAATGGTACAGTCATGGCGGGGAGAGAGACAGAGAGAATGGTGGCGGGATACTTAGTTTGAGAGGAGAGGAGAGGAGAGGATAACGGGCCACGTGTCATTACCTGCTGTTTGGTTTGGGGGAAAAGGGAAGATAAAATAGGGAAGACGGTGGAAAACTTGCTAAAACTCTTACCATTTTCTCTTCTACCCAAACAAGAGAAAAGAGAAAAATCGAAAATTTTCATCTTCGTTTCTCTATTTTTTCCCTTTGAATAAAATTGTCTAGCTCCTTCTTTCTCCACTATCCTTGCAAACAAACAAAAAATGCAAACAAATTTTGGTAGTGTGAAGACAGACAATGTTATGAAAGGCCATGCAATGTTCTAAGCTGAACTGATTGTTGTAAAAAAGCTTCTAGTTCTTGTAATTTTCTCTACTCTTCAGGTATTTACTGCTAATCTTGTACTTCTTTATTGTTATTTCTGGGTTAGAACTATTGCTTAGTGATATTCCCCATCTATCACTACTGTCTATTTGGGTGTTAATTATGCAGATATGGATTCTGTGCCCTATGATTATAGACACACACACACACACACATATATATATGCACGCATATTAGACAGTTTTCAAAGTTATTATTTTTATGGATCAAATTACTAAATGAAATCAAAGTTATGAAAGAAAAGTAAAAGTCAATAGTAAATACGAGAATCGACAAACAACCCATTTGTGGTAATAGTTATAATCCTTATCGTTATACTTTCATCGATATTTATTGTGAAATAATTTATACCCATATGTAAGATTGTGAAATAATTTATACCCATATATGTGTGTGTGTGTGAGAGAGAGAGAGAGGGTTATTTGTGCAATTTGGTTTGCCCCCACCAGGTTTACAATCGGTTGGTGACGGTGGAATCAGAATGCTAACATTCATTTAATGGTTACACTGATATGACAAGAAGAAAGTGAGATTAGTAGAGTACCCTAAAAGATTGAAATCTTTGAGGACCCATAACCTATATTGGTCTAGATTTAGTTGGTGAAAGAGGGAACATGGAATCTTGTGGGGGCTGACTGAAGCAGCTGCAAGAGAATTTTTTTTTAACTTTTCCACCACATAGAAACAAGGGAATTTGATCATAGCACAGAGATATGAACATAGAAACAGCCTGTAAGAAGGATTTAACTTAAAACCCCCCCCCACCCCAAAAAAAAAAGAAAAAAGAATTTTTTTTTGAAAGTGTGGGGGCAAAATTCTGAACTTGATGCTAGTACTTTTCCAGGATGGTGATTAGGTCTTTTGAATTGTGTCAATTCTTCTCCCTCCTCCTCATTTTTGTTCTTTTTATTTGGGGGTGGGGGATATGTGTAGTGAATGGAATACGATACTCCAATTAGCCAACACCAAATAATTGGGATTAAGATTTGTTGAGTTAAGTTGAGATTTAGTGAACTCACCCCCGAATGTTCATTTTATGCATGTTTTACTTGGTCAAGGCGTTGTTATGCTGTTTATTTCTCACATTGGTTTTCCTTGCAGGCCGCTGAGGCACAACATTGAAGCTGGTAACCAAAAATATTGCAGCCACAGTCTTGGCAGTAATAGAACACTTGAGTCATAGGAATGGTAACTTCTTCCATCCTTCTCTGTAACTTTTCTCTTGAATGCATGGATTTTTGGCACACAATCAAGAAATTAACAAAATCACACGCATATTCGTTGTTGTAGAAATTTCTACCTTTCAGTTTTTTGGCATGCCATACTAAGAACAATTGATCCATTCTCAGAAAAAAGTTAACACACATATCTATGAGTGTTTCTATCCTCATTGCCCCCACTTATTTTTAAGATTTAGGTGTCATATGTTTAGTTCTTTAAAGTTTGTGGAGAAACTCAAATTTTGATAAATAGCGACTTCTCGCTTTTCTACTAGGAAAGAGATGAAGAGTTCAGTTTCTCCAAGGGATAGAAATCTGATATGACTCTCTAACTTGCATTTTGATTAAAAGGTGAAGGTGATGGGCTCTTTTGTGATTATATGCAAAACTAGCTAGATTTTCACCCATTAGTTCTGTTCGAGCATGATGCTATTTACACTTTATTTCGGGTTCTCTCTCTTACTTCTTTCTCTACTGTGACTATAGTCTATATCCAAAGAACAACAGATCAGATATAAAATGTACATTAAAGAGCAACAGATCAGATAAAAATGTACATTAAAGAACAACAGATCAGATGAATGTACATTATCAAGCAACAGCATGTAATTCAGGACTGGAAGTTATTAAATGTTTCCAAGTTGTCCTTCTTTGATCAAGACTAGCATTTTGCATCATTTGAGGGGGGAAAAAAAGAATGAGAGAGAATTTAAGTTAATATACATCAAATGGAGCTTTCCCTTTTTTCTTCCAACAAAAAATTCGGAAGAAGGTAAAAAAAAGAGAAGATCAAACCGGAGATAGTCACCGGCTGCTTAGCGCCGGTGCAAAAATAATCTTAAATAACATCCATAAGTTTCAGTACCTCCTCAATTTCCTTATTATGCAAACAATTGGCTTCCCAGTGTAACGGTTGCAGTACCTCCTTCGCCCATGACTGTTGTGAGCATGATCTCTTTTTCAAGTATCCGATCAAGCTCTATGGTGATCATTTCCATGTTTGGTCTCCCTCTTCCTGGAAACCTCGTGCATCGTAGCATCAGCCTGATAAAATCTTCCATCGCCTCTTCAGTAAAGCTCCCAACTAATCGATTGTCCACTAAGTTATTTGAACTCAAATGTGTTTCAACCTTCATAAAGTGGAACAAAGCAAGTAAGCTACAATATTAACTGGCCTCTACGCAATTCTCGGGTACGAGTGAGGTACCCAATCACTTTCATTTGTCACACACACGAGCACACACAAAAAAAGGAAGTAAAACACGAAAGATATTGAACCAACAATTCTTTTAGTTGTCAATCCGCACACACCTTTACTAAACTTTTCTTGGCTAAATCCGTTGAAACCTCAAATCGAAGGTAAGAGGTATTCAGGTAACATATTTTCACAGTACACTAGAAGCACAGGGGGACAATAAAATTTCATTTCTAACAAGAAAAAAAAGATTATTTTTTGTATCTAAACCAGATACTGGTAAATTGTTCATATTTTTTTATAATTTCCTAAAATTAGAATATCATAGTAAACAAAATTATTTCCTAGAATATCAGTGAATCTTTGATATATCCGAACTATTCTAGAATGACAACATATAATTGCTTCATTCTAGTCACTGCTGACCTTTAAGAACATACGAGTTCACAAGTTATTCTCATGTTTTAGAGATTTCTGATTAATAATTCTCAAATTCATCGCTTAAATTACGATGAGACTATGCTGAAGAAGAAAGTAATAAAACGTTTGTGTTGAGAACTAAGGGATGGTCCTGTTTCTGGGTGTCGATCCACATCCCAGTTGATGCAGGGTCAAGTCTCACCCACATCAATATTCCCCCTCCCCTTGGATACCTTATCCAATACAAAAGTAAAAGGATTTCACTACATACCCAGTGAAGTATATTTTCATCTGATCCAAAGGAGTCTATATCTGAAGCCTTTCTTCCAGTTATGAGCTCCAAAATAAAAACCCCAAAGCTGTACACATCATTCATTTCAGAGAATATCCCCGTTTGACCTACCCTATAAATTCATATAATCTACAAATTCAGTGTTGTTAAAAGCTAATTTTCTATGCTAGAAACTGAAATGCAACCAGAAAAAGAAAAGAAAGAAAAAAGCTTTACTCTGGATCTTTGAAAACATTGATACTGGTTGATTGAGATGGACCTGCCTCTTCAATTTGTTTCAATAGTTTTGAAACCCCAGCATCTGCAACCTTAGCAATGAAGTTCTCATCAACCAAAACATTAGCTGTTTTAAAGTTGCTGTGTACTATGGGAGGGTGTTGACTATGCAAATGGCATAAACCTGCATTAGTGAAAAAAACACCCTTTCATCGAGTCATTCTTTTTTCTTTTTCTTTTTTTTTTAAATTTTTTTTTAATATGGGTGAAATGGGAAATCTCATTACATTGTTTTGATGATACCTTTAGCTGCCCCAATAGCTATGGATAACCTTTGCTTGAACTCTAGTTTCGTCTTTGAATCTTTTCCTGTATCTGTCTAACAGCAAATTACTATGACATATATCCAACGCACAAATGTAAATTACTACTCTCTTTACGAGGCTTACCATACAAATGCTTGCACATGCTGCCATTTGGTAAGTATTCAAAAACTAACATTTGGTATCCACTGTCCTGGCAGTAACCTAGAAGAGTAACTAGGTTGCGGTGCCAAATCCCTGACAAGTAGACTACCTGTTATTCAAAATGGGAGATCTCAGAGGTTCAAAGATTGGTCTCAATAACATCTCTAAAAAATATCTGAAAGTGTAATATGGTGACTTATTTAGTCAATTTAGCCTACCTTCTTATAGAAATGAATGTGCAAGAAAGGATTAAGTTTTTCGTATAACTGCCGAATAAAGGATGTACATTGCAAGTTAGCTATACCTCGTCACCAAATTCGTGTCGAGGGACACCAGTACGCCTTTTGATAGCCACAACAGTGCCATCAGAAAGCAATCCTTTATAAACCAAACCAAAACTTCCATATCCAATGAGATTGCTTTGATCGAAATACTTGGTAGCTTGCACCAACTCTTCTATGGAGAATTTCCTTGCTCCATGTGGTCCAAACAGAGGTGGGGCCACAGATGAACTGGGCGGGCCTCCTCTTTTCAACTCCACTGTGTTAATTGAGCAGGAAATTAGTAAATGGTAACAAGAGATGAAAAACACTGAAAATCTCAGTGGTTAATTTTGCTGAAACAGTACCTGCTGCAGATGGATCTGAAGAGCCTGTATCTGAATTCTTGTTTGAGAGCTTTCTACACTGTAACATGCAGAACCACACAAATCCAATAGCTAATCCCAACAATGCTAAAGCCCCTATGGTGCCTCCGGCTATAGCTGCAACTGTCCTTGACATCCCGCAAGACCTCTAAGTTCCCCTCAACGGACCTGTACATTGAATCTGCGACACAGACGAATCAAAGCACTACCCGAATCACGATAGTTAGAAAACCTGGAAAATGTCATCTGTCTGCATAACAACAATACTCAAAACCATGTATAGATTATGCATGTTAAGATCAGATAAATCAGTACACTTAATACTCTTAATACCAGAAATAAGAAATCCCAGATCAATTTGTCCCGATAAGTGCTCACCTATGTGAAATGTTTCGTTTCTTATAAAGAAATCAAAGGACAACTCCCTCGTCTTTTCATAGTACCCCACTTTGTTGTCGAAACCCTGACCACAGTTGATTAAGTTCTTACACCTACTCAAAAAATCCAAAAAAAATAAAAATAAATGCAAATCCCGGTATTAAGGGAGTTATCAGAAGTTCAAGGTTCCTTTAATTCAACCCTCTGATCATTAATCTTTTGTTTTATGCATGACCAATTCAACTCCATATCATAATATAGTTATTCCATCAGATCTAACCTGGCTTCAAGAAAGTTTGACAAGCAACTTTATGATTTTGGCTGAGTTTCACATACAGCTTCCCAAGTTGTGTCCCTTGTCAAGAAGTATTCTATCTATGTGGTTTGTTGTTTGCTCTGTTTAATAATAGGTGAAGAAAGTTGAAAGATGTCGGGCCTAGACTTCGATTCGAATAAGCTTCAATGTCAAATATTTGGCATCCAAGCAAAAACAAAGGGAAACAACAGTATTTCATTATCTGGGGACAGTATTTCATTTCCTATTGTGCTCAGTTAATAGTACAGGTTTCAATTTGAATTGTTCAGTTCATAACCAAAGTGACACAAAGCCCAGCAACTTGGAGTGAATTACATTATTTAAGAACATCCAGTCCTCATCAGACAAACCATTACCTTATTTGGTTCTGTTTGTTGGGTTGGTCTCGGAAGAAGAAGGTGCGGAGACAGTTGTGATTCTCAAGACAAGTAAAAGAATTCGAGCTGTGGTCATAAACCCATCTCTGTTTGCTGGCATGTACAACATTGGTTTAAGTTTGGACATGGATTCCATATCACAAAGTGGGTGTACTTTTAGATTCCAGTACCTTAGACAGAAAGAACAGTGGCTCAGCAAGAGCTTAGGTGACTATTGGTGAGCACCAACAGTTCTCCAGGTAAAGAGTTGCTTACATGCACAGTTCCAGGTAGATTTCTTTGAACTTACACTATCTTAAGACACGTCCCTTTGCACTGATCGGAAGCGTTCGTAGTGAAACCTTTGTATGAGCTTTGTGGAGTCTCTCCACCAAAATATCAGACCCAAATGCCCATGTGTGAGTTGTCACAAAACTGTAAAAGTTTGATTTTTACTAGGATACTGGAAGGGGTGGAAACTGACTAATAGGACAGGCATTGGAGGACATAATTATTGAAGGGGGCCTCGAAATAAAAGGTAGTTATCAATCTATCAATTCCAAGTCTTTTCCTTCAATTCATTCTATCAGCCATTTTGCCTTTTTTTTTGTTATCTGACCTGAAAAGAAGACAGTTCCTATATGGTATATAGGATGGGACTCTTCCTCATAGCATATCAATACAGCTGAGCAAGAAGACATTGTCACAGCTACTCATGCAGAATTCTTCTTCTATCGTTGGATGTGTTTGGTTTTCTTCCTGGATTAGAGAAGATCATTTGTCTTGGGAAAATGGGTGTTTGCTCCCTCCCTCTCTCTCTCCCTCTCTCTCTCTCTCTCTCTCTGTGCTTGGCTTTGCTGGCATTTATATTTTAGGCAACTGGTTGAGCTGTGATGGCCAATGGGGAAGGGTAGGGAAAGATTCTTGTGCTGTACGTCTCTCTCTCTCTATCTCTCTCACACACACACACATTTATTTAGTTTGTGTGGTTTTCTGAGTTTGTTGTGTTCTAAGTTGAGCTGGAAAGCAAAAGGGGATTGGTGGAAAAGGAGTTGTCATGTTGTGCAGAGTTCAAGGCCGGACATAAGAGGCCCATGTTACACACACACACACACACAACCCCAGAGAGAGAGAGAGAGAGAGAGGTTTTGTTGGGAAATGTGGCTATCTTAAAGGGGATGTTGTTTGGATCTGTTGTCTGTGTCCTTGGCAGCAAGCTAAGTAGGGATGTGTGGGCATGGCCTAGTTAGTGGTTGCAACAACAAATTGTTTTTTTGTTTTCTTAACTTCATTGCTTTGTTCAAACTTAAGATACGGTGTAAGTTGAGAAAACCACAGGATAGTGGTTTGTCCTTATTGTATAAAGAGACCAATATTTCAGGTGGTCTTCAGACTAGCAAATCTCATTTAAAGCTTCACACCCAACTATCCAAAATGTTCCTCTCTGATTATTAGCCATTTGGTCTCCTATGATGGAAGGTCAGTATCCATCAACAACTCTGAGATCACTAATACGTATTGGTGAGGTCAGTAGTAGTTGCACATGATAAGAGATAGAGATGCATGTGTCAACAATATCAGCTGCTGAAGTTGCACATGACGAGGGCTTGAACAACTTAGTATTAAGTGGAAGATGTTTTGGAAGAGTCAAGTTGTGTTAGACTCCTGGTATACACATAAAGCAAAACAGCATTAAAAGACAAGATGTTAAGTTAGATAAGACTCATGATCTTCACGGAACGCGTAGCTAAACATTATCTAGTAATACTTTGAATCTTGGATGTAATGATCAGCCCAATCAAGTGGATTGATAACTCTTGAAGAAGTACAGTTGCTGTGTGGACCATCTGATTTGGAAGGAACTTTTATCTTGGGTTGTGGGACCAATCTCTGTAGGGGGCTGGTGCTGTCTGAATACATGATGTATCTCCTTCTTCCAGCTCATGCATGGAATCACCCATTTTTCAGTTTCAAGCTTTGGCAGCAAGACCATTTGAATCTACCATTAAATGACAAATTTTTGACTTCTATTTAGAGAAATTTGATGTTAAAGTAGCATGAAAAGCTGCATTGAGCTTTATTACTCTGATGTAGATGACGAGGGTAAGTCTAAGGTACCCAAAAAAAAATCCGATATCATACCAAAAATTATTATTTTTTAAGATAAAATTATACTTTTTAAAGGTAAAATTACAACTAATTAGATCATAATATTTCATAATTGATCATAAAATTGTCTCAAACATTTGTAATTTTACTTTTAAATGGTATAACTTGATCTCAAAAAATAATAATTTTTATCGCTTTCTCGATTATAAATTTTACCTCGCAAAAATATAACTTAATTTCAAAAAAATATAAATTTCCATAGGGTATAGGGATGTAGTCTTTCTCTGATAATGAGTGGATGATCTCTGACAACCGGCATTTTGATAATCATCATATCTATGATTACTGCATGATGGGAAAGAGGAATCCAACTCTTACGTGATGGAGATGGTGATGTCTTTTACTTGCTTTTTAATCATTTAACACTTAGAATAAACTTCTTAAACTTTTTTATTTTCCTTAACATTCTCAAGCTTATCACTTATCCCTTTTAGACCAATTAAAACAAAAAATTTGCACAATATGTTCAAATATGCACCTATGGCGTCAAAATTATAATAAAAACCATTTGACTTGAAAATCCAGGGAATACACTCTTTTTTTTTTGGCTTTGTGATTGTCAAATTTATCATACTGTCATTTGTTACACTAACATCATTGATCAGGGCAGAAAAGATGTTGAGAAAAAAACATTTAAAAAAAAATCAACTTGGATCTTGAAGCCTCGTTGAAAAGAAATCTTTGATGACAAAAAGGAGTTGTATACGGTACGATATTTATTTTATTTATGGATATTTTTATTCTTATTATGGGTGTTTTTATCACTTTCGTGATACTGAAGAAAAGTTATAAAAATAATTAATACAAGAATGATAAAAACACTAACAACAATGATAGAAATACCTATAAAAGTGATAATTTTTTTTTGTACCGGAAAAAAGTTATAAAAATAATTTTCACAATAATGGTAAAAATATTTATAATAGTGATAAAAACACTCATAAAAGTGATAAATTATCCACAAAATAATTTTTTTAATTATAAAATGACCCACAAAAATTATAAAAAAAATACATACTAAAATAATAAATTTTTAAAAATTTATACTCATTTTTCTTCTTTCGATGCCGTAATCAAATTCAAAAAAGCAACATTGATTCTAATCCATCTAGATATTTAGTACATAATTTGAGAGTATTCATAATAATTTTCGTTCTCTAAAACTGTGTTTAATACGGTAGAAAGAAGGATGGATGAAAAATAGAGGAGAAATAAACGTTTTCACTTGTTTGGTATGGAAAATGGGAAGGAAACCTAATCACATGTGCCCGCTGTTTTTCTATCCTTCCGGTTTGGGCAGAAAGTGGAAGAGAAGATAGAGATCTTGATCAAGTTTAAGCTAAATTATTATTATGCCCTCTTGTCCATTCGTATTGTGCACAGTAATCTATGCCTATGTCAGCCAGTTGAAACTCACCACTCTTTTTTAATGGTATGGTTATAGAATTTAAATATTATTTTTAGTTTTGTGTCTTCATTTTTTATCTAGGAAAATGTATCAATGTGTAAATTCTTTTTATATTCTTATTTTTTATTAATGCTATTTCGTCATTTTTTAATTAATAGTTTGAATTTTAGATATTTTTTTTATATGCTTTTCCAAATTAATTGGATTGATTTGTAATGAAAAATTCACTTAATATATTTAAGGATAGAATTATAAATTGGACATATATGTTTTTCCTTTCTTTTTATTTTTCATCTAATACCAAACAATAAAAAATATATCCCTCTTATTTTTCATCTCTCTTACCAAACAAAAAAGAAGAAAATAATTTTCTTTCCTTTAGGGATGAAAAACTTATTATTTTTACTTTTTCTTCCTTTCTTCCGTTTTTCCATTTTTCGCACCAAACGATCCATAATATAGACCACATCTTTGGTACAACTTGGTACAATAGTATCTAGATTAAAAAATTTTATGAATTTCGGATTGAAATGTCGATCTAGTATGGCAAGTATATGGGTTGACTTAATCCAAAAAATAAATATAAAAATGACCAAGTCTGTCAAGGTGATTCAAATGGAAAGGTTTTAAAATTATAATGCCAGAGACCGAAGGCTTATTTCTTGCAAGATGAGCTTCAACTTTGTTTGATACACGTGGTTTATAGATGATTAAGTGTATGTATAATTTACATTGTAATCGTAATTTTAAAAGATACATGATTGATATAATTCTCCATTAAAAAGAGAAAGTAGTAAATCATCTCTTATTCGTAAGGGTGTTAATCGAGACAAGTTACTCGGGGTTGGTTCAAATAGAACTTGGCTCGAGCTCGACTTGTATTTTAAATGAGTTGAGTTTGAAAAAATTTTTTAGACACGTTTAGAAAACAAGTTTAAAAAGTTTGGCTCGAACTCGAAAAACTTAGTTCGTTTATATGTAAAATAGTCGAGTTACTCATATTCGACTTGACTCATTTTATAAATAAGTCGAGCTTAAATAATTTTTTAAATTCATTTAAAAGTACAAGTTTGATAGACTCAGACTTAAGCTTGCAAAGATCAGCTCGATTAACACCCTACATATTTGCAAGAATTTAGAAATAGTTGAAATTAAGTGGGCATAATTGTAATAGTATATGTATATGTATACACTAACAATGATGCGAAATGCAACCATGTGCATGGGACACACAACTGATCATTTTAAAATGGTGTTAGCATCATTTGATACAATAAGCCAATGGCCTACCAAATATTGTTCACATGTTCTTGTCCACACCAAAATTGTCGGTCCTCCCCACATAAACTCTTTGTCCCTTATTAATTAGATTAATTACCACTATTATATTAATTACATAAAATGGGTATGTCTTCAAGCATTCATGATCAATATTCCCTATTGAGTGTTATGCATTTAAATTTCTCGTATAAAGGGATAACGTTGCGTATTTACGATCTTCCTAAGACCGAGCAAGGCTATAAAACTCAAAAATTACAATTTAAATGCATATCATCCTTTAAATGAATGGGTCCTATTAATTTTTTCAGTGGAACCCACTTATCCCACACTTATCTAAAAATGATATGTATTCAAATATTAAATTTTGAGTTTTATTTGGGTTATGTAATATTTTCCTTAAAAAAAACTCATATACTTGGGGCGTATTTGGCTTGATTTTCAAAAACTATTTTTTGTTCTCAAAACTTTAAAAACAAGGAGATGCTGTTTGTTTAATTTTTTGTTCTCCAATTTTTTAAAATTTTGAGAAATGAGATGTAATTTGAGAGAATAATAAAATGATGTTCCATTGTTTTTTAAGGCAAAATGAAAATAGGGAAAACAATCTATATCCAAATTAATGAGGTCTCCCCTTTGAGTTTCATTGGAGACAAAAAAGACAAATTGTCTCCACCGCCTCCACCACCTCATTGAGCTGCCTCCACCGCGCACAAAAGAGAGAGAACACAAATCTGAAAATATACACAAATCTGAGTAGCCTCCACCGCCTCTATTTCTCTCCTTCACAACTTCTTCTTCTTCGCTCACTTTGTGTTTTGGGTGACTCTGGGTTCGGTGGTTATTTTTTGGGTGGTTTTGGGTTCGATGGTTGTGGGTGGTTCGATGGTGGTCTTGTGTGGTGGTTATGGGTTTTTGGGTGGTGAAACATAGATAGACAGAGAGGTGGAAATATTGGGTGGTGGTCTTGGTGATGGGTGGTGGGTGATTCTCGACGTGGGTTGGTGGTGGTTGTGGGTGTTGGGTTGATGATGGTTCTCAGTTGTGGGTGTTGGGTGATACACAGTGAAAGAGAAAGAGAGACAGAGAGTTGAAGAGATGTGAAAATTATGGATTATTGTCCAAATAAATTTTATAATTTTTATTTTTTAAAACTATTTTCAAAAATATATAACTAAACATGATTTGTGATCTAAGAATTTTTATAAACACTTTCTTAAAACTCTTTTAAAAAATAACTTTTAGATACTATTTTTTAAAATACTAACCAAACTGACCCTTGGTTTTCCCTTATCAATTGTTTTCAGGTTGTCTAATCCTCGGCGTGTTTGGTTGGTAATAATGAAGCATGATAATGAAAAAACCATTACTTAGTAATACTCATTCTAATGTTTGATATGTAGTAATAAAAATACATTCTCATTTTCATTTGCCAGGAAATGCTTAATCCTGCCGGTATAAGATTTATCATTTCTGAATATTTGGTAGTATTTATCATTTTCAACTACCATCACACGTCGCCACCACTATTATTGATTTACTACCACCACCCCACCTTCACTCGATATTAGGTCCAGTGTTGGAATCAGGGGTCCGATCGGGAATTAGTCTGCTCCGGGCCTAGGGATTATCTAAATATGTAAGTAAATTTTTAATTCTATTACAACACATAATCTTAATTGTTACCGAACATTGGAATGATAATATACATTCTATTTCATTCTTGTCTTCATTTCATTCATTCTCATGTAAAAATATTATCTCATACCAAATTCAACGTTTACAAGATGCAAAGGGTGGTGATAGTAGAGTCAGACTAAAATATATACCTAGTTTAGTCTTTATTGAACCGAGTGAGATTCAAACCTAAGACGCTTAAGTAAAGTATACGACATGACAAAGTTAATTCCACACTACTAAACCACTCGTGCCCATTGAACCTACTAGTTTTAATATCATGTGCCGAGTAACTACTCTTTAAGATTCAAATCTATGAATTCGTTGTTGTTAGTCCAATATTTTCCCTGTAAGGTTTGACAGCTTACAGGTTACTGTCTCATTGTTTGTTGAATTTGTTTACTTTTTCGTTAAAAATTTAATGCCTTTATTTACTTATTTTGGGCTTTAATTGCATCCTGGTAGTAGAGGAGTGACATTAATATTAAATACTATTACCCACTTTATAACTTTTATTCTCATGCTATGCCCACTAACTAGACCAAACGGGCTAACCCAAATCCAACCCAATGACCCACGACAGAATTCAAAATAGTAAAAAAAAATGTCAAAATTGACAAAAAAAAAAATAAAAATAAAAAGAACAGATAAAATAGTCTCATTAAACCAATTCTATGGACAATCTGTTAAAAGCCCATTAAAACTAACTCAACCATCCAATGACTCATCAGCCCAGCCAGCGGACCATAATAGACCCGGCCCGTCTCCAACCCTCCTTAATTTTAGTGCCAACAGTTGAGTTTGCATTTGCATTCAGGTATTGTTAAAGACCCTTTTTTTGTGTGGGAGGGTGGTTTTTTTTTTTTTTTTTTTTTTTTGGGGAGGGGGGGGGGGGGGGTTGATAAATAAGCCTGACTTATTACATCCTCAAAAATAATACGTGGAATGTTTCACCAGTATGACAATGATTCTTAGGAAATATATAAACATTCCGGGGGAAGATTTAAAAAATATATACAGGCTCATCATAACTAATAATATGAGAGAGCAAGACAACATACTAGACGTGGAAAGGCTTCCGAGGCGTTGGTGCTCGGTTCTCCAGGGACTGCAATCTTTGTTTTAGATGGAAAACTTCGACCTGCATGTTCAGCAATGCATCGCCTAGATGAATAAACCCAGAACGATTTTTAAAAAAAGAATCGGTGACAAGCAAATCATGCCATGGACATCTGTACATAAGATGTGCAAGACCAACCATGACTGCAGATCTCACCTCAGATGCAAACCAAGACAAATGGAGAATGAAATTCTGTTTTGATTTCTATTAAGGAGATTGAAGGTAAGCACAAATTTATAAGTCAGATGGTTGGCATGCAAGTGTTGTGGCTGGCTTTATCATCACTTCAGAAGGTTGGTTGGTTGTCCAACGCTATGCCAATTTTTCTTTTGGCTCATCAAATTATGATAGATGTTGCAGAAAAAATTCTATTGTTAATGAACAATAAATATAAGTAAAAACTGGTTAGGCTTTGAATACTTTGATACTTTGCATACAATGGACAAACAAGATGAGGACGCATGCCAGCCTGAAGTAGATCACCTGGTCAGAATAGTCCAAGTATTGAACCAAGTAATGAAGAATCAACTTATCAAAGCTTAAGGACGATGAAGTAAAGCAGCTACATTAGAGCAAGACCAAATGAGCTCTTTAATTATCAGTCCTAACAACAGCTATCTAATGGTTTATTGTTTTGGGCTCTGAGGCATACCTGTAATTGGAATGCTCTTGCCCTTTCCCCAGCAAGGACTCCTCTAGTTGAATGCAGCTCCTACAAGATATCTCAGTTAACACAAGTAGTGGAACGTAAAGCCAATAGATTCACACTGACAAGCCAGTAAGCTTAGCTAATAGTAAAGAGATGATCAAACAGGATGACCGAATAAAACTTTAATCTGCATAATACCTTCTGGGTGTCATCCATAACCGCCTTAAGGAAAGCCACATCATGCTCAAGCCTTACATTGTCAGAATGGACAATATTTGATAGGCTGTTGGCCTCTTCCTGTGCTAATTCTACTCCCGCTAGCTTCTCTCTCAGCAACTCCATCTCCTTCACAGTATCTGCCAACTTTTTCTCCATCTCCTGTCTACTCTTAAGAGCAGAAGATAAATTCTTCTCTGCTGCTTCACGGCTAGCCAATGCAGCTGCCAACTGCCCTTCCAAGATTCCATTCTTTGTTATTAGCCCAGCCAATCTCATTTCATAAAATTGGTAGACACTTGAAGGAGCCGATGGTACTCCTGATTTACCATCACTTTGTTGAAGTACTACACCATCATTACTATCTTCTGTAAAGTTTCCATTTTCTTGTTTGTTATCCAAGTTCAAGTTTTCGGATTCATGTACACAGGACATCTCCTCTGCATGAATTTTACCCCCATTAATCGTAGTCTGAATGCCCACATCAAGTTGTTTGGTTCTCTGCTCCATTACCTGTAAAGCCAAGGAAGTTGCATAATAAAGTCATGCTTTTGATACCATGTTACAGTATGTTTTCTCTTGATGCTTGCAAAATGGTCAACCACTTGACGACAGAAAAGGCTGACACTAGTAACAAAAAATAAAAATTGCATCTTCTATTAGACCCAGGTTTCAAACTAGGAGAAATCCTTGGTCAGTAGCATGGAAACAAACAAGGCAGCACAATGAAGCCAGCAAGAAACAGTAAAATTTGCAGAAATGATCTTCAAAGTTCAAAAGGAGACCAATCCAAAATGAACTCAGAAACATACTGGCTTTTGGAAACAGAATGAACTATGAAATTTAGTCACAATAGTCAATAGACGGGAACTTTGTAGTTCACCTGATAGGAACTTTCATATTCTGAACTCTTTGGCATCTTCACAGCTGCGCTATCTTCCTCATTGTAAAATGGTTTACAGAGTGAGAAATTACCAGAAACAGGATGTGGATCGACAAGTAAGGACTCTGACAAAGATTTCCTACCAGACCCATGTTGTTCAATTGCAGATGCTAGATTTTGTCTTGCAACAGAGTCAAATGAACCATTCAGATTACTGTTACTTTGTAGAGTAGCTGACCCAATGGATGATGACCGATTCTCAGACAGCAAAGTTCCTGGACCTCTATTCAGTGTGGACAGCCGACCCATAGATGACTCATTCTTTTCCATGATCAGTACTTCCACCTGTAACAAAGCATGAAAGCAAAGTTTATTACATTAACCATACACCATTATGAAATAATTAAGATTTAATTTCTATTTTGAACCTGATTCGATGGATCCTTTTTGGTCCCACCAAATGCAACAAGGAAATCCCTTTCCTTGTGCTGCACCAATACAAGGCTAAATCCCTGAAGAAAAACACTCCTCCAGTAAATGTGCCAATATAGTACATATTAATACACGTTAAACAAAATCAACAAATTGAAACAGATTTTGTATTGACTAAGAAAAATTTCAAAATTTTGTTACAGAGAAATGATGTAGGAGTGTTGTATAAAATCTGCATGAGAAATGGTGGCTTGGGTAAAAAAGCAACACAAATCAATTCCAATTCTACAAACCTGATTGCCAGAATCAACAATAACAGCAGGACCGTTAGTGACCCAACTTTGAAGGGCGACCAAGAAACTTAGAAACATTGGTGCACATGTACAATCTACAGGTCAATTAAGATCCAGGCAGCCTAAATATGTGCTCCCCCATATTTAGTTGCAGTATCCAACCAAATCTCAGATCTAAACATTTTCCTACCCAATGTGAAAATCATCAAGGTTCTGCACAGCTTAGTGTTGATTTCAGCTGTCAATGTCAAGTTCAAGAGTAAAACATAGTCATACTGATTTGTGAAGACATTGCCCTATTGGTGCCAATAGAAACTAAAGCATTGACATTAAAAGGACAGCATTACTTACACCCTTATCGGGTATAGCAGAACAGAAATTTAGACAAATTTGACAAGACAAGCCACATCAAATTAAACAAGTTTGTAATCCATACGTAGATGCAGAGTCCAACACCCCCCCCCCCCCCTCCAAAACAAAAAAAAAAAAAAACCACAGTTGGAATTGAGAAATTGCATAGATTTTTTGCAACAGAAAATGTATTGTTATATCAGACAGGAAGCTAACACTATAATATCAGATGAAATTTTACTATGAAGTACCACAACAGTTGTAAGAATAATTAATCCTTAGTACATGCCAGCATCGAGCAAACAATTATGGGTGTTAGAAAGAATGCTGCTTTTAGAAGTAAAAGTGAAACCTGTTAGTACAGTGACAAAATGTATGCCCACTGTACCACAAATAGATGAGGTTTTGTAGTTCATCCTTGTGAAGACTTGGAATCAAAAAACATAAATCTGATACCTGAAAGACCAACAGTACAAAAAATGAAGTAATGAAAACAATCAACAAATTGCACCTTATTGGTGGCGATAGAAGATGGTGGAGACGCAACAGCAACAGACCATTCAAGTTTTAAAACATCGAATACCAAAGTCTCTGCATATCCTGAAGAGGAAAGATATATAAAAAGGGTTAAGAAGTTGGAGTCAGTCTGCAAGAGCAAAGAAAAATGTGCACCGAAGATTCCAGTGATAAGCTTAAGCACAATTAGAAAACCTATAAACATTTGTCCTCACTTAGCCAACTAATCAAAATGCAAGGTGGATAACATTGATATGTGCCTAACTTCGGGCACTGGAGAAGCACACCTGGTTCAAATTGTTAGATCTGTGTCCTGCATGGATAGAATAACCTTCCAAACTAGTACATGAACCTTGTGGGCCTCTCCATGCGTAGCCAAACTATTGATTTTTTAATATGTGAAAAGAGAAAAGAATATAGACAATTTGTACCAAACATAATTTTGAATATTTGAACAACAATTCATTGCCAAAAGTTTGTGGGGGGATTAGGATTCAGGAAAACCCATGATACAAATATGACTCTAATGGCTAAACTAGGATGGCAATTAACCCCACAATCCCTCAAACTTTGGTCCTCCCAGCTCTCAAGCAAGTATTGCTCAAGACATTCTTTCCCACATGTGCCAAAACAACCTTCAGACTCACCCATATGGAAACAAATCCTTGAATGCAGACCACTCATTGAACAAGGGGCGTGCTATATAGTGGGTTCTGGGCACAAAATAAACATTTGGACTGACCCTTGGATTCCTAACATCCCCTCCTTCAAACCCCAAATGATGCATGAAATTGATCCACCCCCGACACTGGTTGAAGAGCTTATTGATCAACAATCCAGAACTTGGAAGAGAAACATCCTGTCATCCTGCTTTGATGAACAGCCGACCCAAGCAATCCTCAAGATAAAGCTACCTACTTTCCACACTGAAGACAAAATGGCCTGGATTCCCTCTAATTCAGGATTGTTCACAACAAAATCAGCCTACATCTCACACAGAGCAAATCTGGATAAAACTAGTCATTACCTCAACACCCCTGATTGGATCAAATTGTGGAAATCCCCCTTATTGGAATTTGGAGAACCGTGACAGAGAGCCTACCCAAAAAAACCACCCTATCCAAAAGATTTCCAGTTCAAGACAATTTATGCCCATTCTGTCATCAAACATCAGAATCTGAGGTACATTTGTTCTTCCAATGCCACCTAGCCAAGACAATATGGTTCCATAAATGGGGATTTCGCACAGAAGCATTCTCTCACCTCATGTTCCAAGAGTGGGTCCACAATCTCCTTAACCCTGGACCAATTCTCAACTCATGCAAACTTTCTGAGGATCAATTCTTTCTCTTTGCTGGAGTTGTGATTGTTACAATTTGGAAATGGAGAAACAAAATCATCTTTGGGACCAAAACACCTCAGCATACTTTGATAATGCAGGAGATTAACCATCTCTTTGATGAATTTGTGGCACAATCAAAGAATTCCAAACCTGCTAGTACTCATCAACTACCACCAGCGCACCAAGGAATGCGCACATGGATCCCACCAAATGAAGGAGAAATAAAAATCAATGTTGACGCAGCTATTGGGAAAGGTAAAGCTTGCTTGGCAGCAATTGCAAGAGATGAGAGAGGTCAAGTAATTCAATCACTGATCACACAAGAAGAACATAATGACGACCCACTAGTTGCAGAATCCTTGGCTGCAAGAAGAGCAGCTTTCTGGGCACTCTCAAAAAATTGGAACTATGTCATCATTGAGGGGCATTCACAGCCTGTCACACATGCAGCCATGCTCCCCCACATCAATCCACACTGGTCCATCATATCCATAATACAAGGTATCAAACACCTTCTACAACAGCACATAGACCGGAGTATGATTCATGCATTCAGACAAGTAAACAAAGCTACACACGAACTGGCGCAATGGGGGCTGAGGAATAACTATCAGGGAACCCTTAATGTTGAAAACCTCCCCCCCTTGGTTATGAGGCAAATAGCCATTGATATGGACAGTTGTCATGGCTCACAGCAGCGGGTAGAAGAAGGATTAACAGTAGGAGTAGAAAATGTCAATATAGATGTTTAATTTTATTGCACTCTCTCCTTGTACGTCATCATTTCTCAACAAAAAAAAAGTTTTATTAGATCGTTTCTCAGTCCAGAGGTCAACCAAGCAACCATAGGCATGAGTAGATGTAGTTCAGCATTCAATTGGATCCAAAAGAAACAATTAAAATATAGAATGATTGGTGAGACACCAGTGACCTGGAGAATAAAGCTTCTTGAATAAAATTTTTTTCTCTTACTTCCCAAAAAGGTGACTGCCTCCTAGGAGTTACCTTGGATACTCCTTATTAAGCCCTATTATTTTAGTCTCTCTACCCCTCGACTTCTCCTTTTCCGTTTCTCTTTCTTTTTTGTATACTGTAGTAAGGGTAATTCAGTTGGAAAGCCTACAAATCAAGGGAGAGGAGGACTTTGTCACTCGGTGTCTACCCTTTTCAACAACCCGCTAAGTTCAGATTATAATTTTCATAACCTCTCTCTCTGTATGTCTGTCTCTCTCTCTCTCTCTCTCTCTCTCTCTCTCCCCATATTTGCAAAGAACAAAATTATTAAGTAAAATTGAAACTTTCAAGAAATTTAAGAATTATCTTATTATCATTGGGTATCATTTGCACAAATGTGCTACAATTCGTGGTTTAACCTGATCCATTGCCTAAACTACACCTCATAATGCATCGAAACATCATTCCCATAGACAATTTTGACTGAATAAACAAGAGCTGTGCGAGCAAAGATGAGAAATTCAATGGTGTAGAAATCAACGTTGGGTCTATGTAATTTTTTCAATGTGGGATAGCTCTCTTCATACCCTTCCCTCATGTGTGACCCAGACTCACACACAGGCTAACAGAGAGTCTTGGCTCACTAACTACGCAAGGCTTTAGCTCTAATATCATGTTAGAGCATCCAACCTAAAATCAATTAGCAATGAGTGGAGTGACCCCTCAATCAAGCATGTAAACCAACCTTGGGTCTACTTAATTTTTCCAATGCGAGATAGCTCTCTCCACAAAAGGCATGAAAACGCAACATCTCATAGTCTCAGCTGACCGTATTATATTACATATAAAAAGACAACAACAAAGGATTAAGTATGCAAGAAGAGATATTTAACAACTAAATAGTTTCATTCAACCAAACATGTAAAGTGTTATTGAAAACTCTCAAATTGAATGATTACAGAGCAACAGGTGTTCAAACACGTGCTGCTCATTGAGAGTCGCATCATGAGATTAAGAGATGATAAAAGTTTGAGCATATAAGCTACTGAGACTTACGTTTTTTCCTGCTACCACCCCCAGCGATATACCATTTAGTTCCACACAGGACTCCACAACAACCAGCTCTAGGTGATGGATGGAAACCTCGTATCTTAATTCTTGACCATATCATCTGAATAAAAAAATTCATATTTAAGCATCATGATGTGGTTTTAATGTAGCATTGACTTGGAAAAGGTCTTGTGAAGGATCATTACACACCGTCTCAAAGTCAAGAGAGAACAAATCGTTCAAAGTCTTTGACTTTGAAGTTCCTCCAAAAATAAGCAGCATTTTATCATCATAAAGAGCTGCCACATGATTAGATCTTGCAGATGGTCCTGGTCCTCTTTAAGCACATGTAAACCAGTTAAGAGCTTATATGACATTAAATATAACTAAGAAAGAAGATCTGAAAAACATTTGCCGACGGGGTAACAAGTGCCGACCAGGAGTGCCAGAAAAACTAATAGCAAGAAACTTAATAGAGTATGCTGGGAGCCACTTACGTGCAATGAAGAGGGAGCCACGTCAAAGACTTGAGATCAAACATATATAGATCATTTAATTTCTTCCTCTTAGTATCTTCACCTCCAAATAAGATCAAAACGGAGCTTGCTCTAACTACACTATGCCCATTGCGAGCCACCTGCACCACACCTTAGCTTTGGTTAGACCCTCATGTCTCTGCTAGCTTTGGTTAGTACCTCATGTCTCTGTTTGTAAATCTCCGTTACATGATAGATGCCATGGATATGACTGTTGAATATAAAAACAAAAAAGAGAGACCATATTTTTTTACAAGAGAAAGCAAAGGATTGGTGTACTTTTCTTAATAGCCTTGATTACAAATTCGTTTATGGGTAGCAAAAACATCTACCGCCATGTTTTTTAGAATCTGAAAACTTTTCTAAGAACTAGTGCCAGAGAAACAACTAGATAACTAAAATACCACATGCTACTAATCAGTATTAGCATGGTTGATGATGTTAAACAAATACATAACACTGAGGATCTACAGATACAAGAAGCATATGAAAAGGAATTATGATGTGCAAGCAGCAGGGGCGGCCCAAATGTAAGGCCAATAAAGCCTGGGCTTTAGGCCCCTCCTTTAAGCAATGCCCCATAATTTGTGTTTATGTAGTATAAGCCCAAACCAAAAAGTTAAATTCATAACAAAGAAAGGTCATAACATCAAAGAAGCCCCTTTAGATTGAGTAGTTAAGGTCTATTACTCCAGCACATGACATCTAAAAGATACACATTAAAATAAAATCTTTAAAAAATAAGAAGAAGAGAGTAATGGTAAAAATTATCGATTGAAAGGTCAACTCAACACTTTTCAACCATTCATTCTCTCTCCCTCCGGTGAAAAGTCTAAACTTCCTTCTCACACTCTCTCCGGTAAAAAGTCCAAAACATCACAGAAGCTTCTCCCTCTCATTGTCTACCCCCCCCCTTCCTCTTTCTTCATCTCTCTGGCAACACGTAACAGGCCTTCCCTCCTTGTCATATCTCTCTCTCTTTATGCCAAAGATGGTTATTTTACAAACCACGAATAAAACATATTAAAGGAAACTTTACACATGGAATAAAAGATTCCAATTGAAATACTAGATTATATAAAACAATTAGATTTTTTATTCCAAATGAAGGCATTGTTTACATAATATTGTTAACAATTCCTGTAACAGTTGCTTCTGTAGAAAGAAGTTTTTCAAAATAAAAAATTGATAAAATATTACCTGCAATTAATAATATCACAAAAGTGGTAAAGTGGATCAATGATACTATCAACCAGAAAAGATATTGCAAAAAAAGTAAAATGTAAAAACTTAATTCGTACTTTTGCATTTCAAATGTTAAAAAAAAATAATAATATCAAAAATAAAAGGCTTCTTTTATAGTTGCCACCTTAGGCCTCAAAAGGTCTCTGGCCGCCCCTGCCTTCAACCACTTTGAATACAGCAAAAAATTACACAACCTTCCTGATCCTAGCCTATTAGCCCCTTAGAATAAGCTAAACCCATCAACAAATGGTAAAAGGCTAATGGAAAGCTTCATTGGGAAAAAAAGGGAAGAAACAGGAGAACCACCATATCTCAACACACAGTTCTCCGTATTATATTTCATAAGCACGAGGACAATGGATGGTCACTATTTAAATATTTGGGGAGGCAAAAATATTACCGGAATGTCTCCCTTTGCTTCGATGAGTGACCAGCACTCTGTTTCTGTGTCAAACGCCCATACTACAAAAGCAAAATTCAGAAAAAGTCCACATCATGCAATAAAGCATACAGATCACAGAGGCAATTAAGACATTGTGAATAAACAAAACACAAACTTGAAACTCTGTCACTCGTTGGGTCAGTTTTCCCTCCAATCAGGAGCACTTTCTTTCCCCAAGAAACCTAGGAAGCACGAAAAACAAAGATGAGTTACAGCAGAGGAACAACTTGAAAGATTTTGGACACGTTACAGGTAGAAAACTATCATTGTTCAGTCACTCCATTTAATTGAATTTCATGATACAGTTACATGCAACATACTCGACTCAGCAAAGATTATTGAGAAAAGTATATGTAGTGAGATAAGCAGACAGGTAATATGTACTTGCACCTGTTCTTTTTATGATGACAAAGGGCTCAGCCTCCTCCTAGGTGAGACTCTTTTATTCTCATTTGTCTCATCCTATTTATTGTTTTTGTGAGACATGGTATTGAAGCCTGAGTATTATCTGGATGAACTAAGGTATTCCTTTGGCATTGGTGGCTCTATCAAGAGAAGGTATTTCCCTCAAAGAAGAAGTATGTGAAACAGATCTTTTTGCTGAAACAGGGACATTAGGCTGTCGACATGTTGACAGTAAAAGGAATTTCTGGGTAAGGATTTAGTATTTTGACCACTAGACTATTTTCAAAAGTTGGCTTTTATAATGTTTTCAAGATTGGAGGTGATATGGATAGAAAGTCTATGTCTAGGTTTTGCACCTCCGTAGATGGCAATTTGATTACTTAGAGGAAAAAGAAATTGACAATATGGTGGCACAATTTAGTGTGGCGGCATGATACAGGGTAATCACCCATGCAGAACGTGATGTGGATAAGTGTGTGCACATTAGGAACGTGTGCATTAAAAGGAAAGTACAATAGAAAACTGTAGAAGCTGTGGCTAACAGTTACAATAGTAATTTACTTTTTATGGTAACAAGTTCTAATTGAAGGGCCAGAATCTAGCACATAGACCAACACTACCTTGTTGGTCTATTAATTCATGGTTCTGTTGTTTTTAAGTTCATAGCATCACCAAAAATAAAAGTTTTTCCAACACCTTAGTTGGGCATAACAAATACCTAATCTCACGTTATTTATAGCACTCTTTTATGCAACAGTACAACTTCAGTGCAAGCCATTAACGCGAAACAAACACAATATGAAATATGAATATTAAGTAGCACAAGCATACCAGACTATGACCCTTGCATGCAGGGATTTTTAGTGGCAGACTAGTCGGTGAAAGGTAAAGCTTTGATGAAGCTGTGGTCCAGGAAAATCTGTCAAAGTTAAGCACCTGAGAGGAAAAATGAAGAAATTACAGCAACTTCTGCATTAAAATGACGCACGTTAAACCATACTGCACAAATTAATTAGATTAGTGAGATAAGCTTATTTTACAAGTTATTTCCCAATATTTACCTAGAAGACATTTTCAAGAAGCAGATACTGTAAGGACTAACTTCCCACAGAATATGAATTACATTTGAAAAAGTAAGAATCCAATTACCTGCACATCTTCTAACAATCCATTTCCAGATTCACCACCTACGACCACCATCCTGTTCCCAATTACAGCTGCTGCATGCTATTCAAGGAAAAACTGAAGTTCAATTTCTAGCGAAAATTATAGTGGTAGTAATTACGACAATGCACTACGTATAGCAAATTTAGTGCCGACGACTACAAATGTTTTTACATTGAATCGAGGTGTGGGCTTGTCCCCACAAGTTGACAGCACCATCCAGTTCTCAGAGTGCCCTGAAGTGCAGTTGCTAAGCTCAGGTGCCGTTGACAAACACTGGAAGCTGGGTTCATCAGAATCGTTGATGGCAGGTGTAACACTTTCACCCTATAATTGATGAACAGCTTAATGCTCACAATTGATGATCCAAAACCAGATAATGATAAGTTGAAATCCTTACAATGGGATTGCTCATGCGTTTAGGATGTCTGAGAGGACTTCTGGTTCCTTGAGTAGAGTCTGGAAGCTGAACTTTCAATCTACAGAAGACAACATATAATAGGATCAATGCTAAGTTCTAGAACTGCATATAATGAATAGTTTAGAAAGGCAGACTAAACATCAGACAAGGGGCATAAGACAAAAGATTACAAACTACTAGATGTTCTTAACTTGAAAGAACTATGAGCAACAAGAATTAAAGGGAAACCAAACAGGGAAAAAAGGCAAAAATATAAGCAGCAAACTGCTTTAAAGCAATAAAATGAGCATGAATTTGATACATAGAGGCGGGCATGATGAAAAGACGAATCTCATAAAAGACAGGCTAGCATATATCTGCAACAACTCAATCCCATTTCTAAACTTAGTAACTTATTTTTTGTTTCCAATTTTTTTAGAGTGAATTACTCTAACACTGTGAAAATACATTTCGCCCATGACCTTTCAAAAATTACAAGAAGCCCTAGAGAATTGTGGTCAAGTATTAAAATCATCTGGATGCCATTGAGATTCGAATGCCAGATCTATCTTCTTTGTCTCTCTCGGCCCACCACTTAGTCAACATGGCCAAACACCGCTCCACTCGCACACCACCATAACACCCGTCACGACTCCCATATCTGCCATCACCACAATGGCACCCCCAACACTACCCAAACACACAAACCTCAAATCCATCTCACTACTACCACCTTCCATAAACTCGAGCCCACCAAAACTCTCAACCGCAACCACCAGTACACCCACTCTCATGGAATAGTATTATGTTTGACCACCATGTCATCTAACACAACGAATCTTTTAGAGAGGTTAGACAAAGAATCATAACACAAGTAAACCCTCCAACAGTGAGGTTATAATTGCCACAGGCACTGCCTAGTTTTCACATTCAATGTTTCTTCTCACAACCACCTCCACCACCCACCTCTCACTGACAGAAGTCCCATTTTCATGTCCAATACAAACACAGAGGTGCATCTTATAGTATACAATTCGGTAAACGGAATTGGGGGACGAATGGGACAAATGGAGCAATTTTTTTTCTCAATTCCAATTCCAAGACCTGAAATCCATGCTGCCAAACACAACATAGAGTCAATATCAAAAGAGTCCCTGCAATTCTAGACAACCCATCAGTCCCATCCAACAACTAGAATGAAAAAAATCAACAGCATTTCAAACAACCACATCACATTTCTTATTGATAACATCATGTTAAACACACACACACGCACACACGAAAGCTTGCCCGAAATTTTGCAAAGAAGAGCAATTGCATCATCAAAAAAAGAAAAAATGGCATTAAGTTCAACTGTCCAAAGAAGTTCAGGCCATTGTTAACCACATTTTCACCAAGATTGAACAATTTGCTATATCTTTAAGACTGTTTGTACAATGTGTACACATATAGAACTCACCTTCCGAGCTTCATTCTTCTCCGAGAAAACCCAAACATATCTGTTTTACGAAAACTTGCACAGCAAATACAGAACCAAACCTTCACACAACTCACAAAAACAAAAATTATCATCGCAAATCCCTTACACTACATTGTAACTAAAAAAAAAAAACAACAAAGGAACATATACAGTATAAATGTAGCTATTTACACTAATAACTAGCCGTGAGTACCTCTGAAGAAGAAGAAGAAAAGTATGAAGCAACAATCACAGTTAGGGTTTCACAATGCAGATTGGAGAAGACACTGAAACCACAAACTGTTGAGCTTGAAAGCGACACACTATCGCCCCAAAGTCGATTAGGTTTTTTGGATTTTTATATGTATACATACATACACAGATGTGTATATCTGTGGTTATAGATACAGACAATTGATGTATATATCTATATTTGTGTAAGTTCGATTGCGATTTGAGTCGAGTGTTACCGAGTGTGGTGTCCTTTCTTGCCCTGTGTGTGTTGTGTAACAGAGGTGCGTACGTTAGCATTTTTGGTTTGTCCGGTTTGTTTTATTGGTTTCATTGCACAAACACTTGCTATTTTTTTGCTGAATTGCATTCAAACCCCATACAATAATATTATTTAGATCTAATTTTAACATAGTTTGCTTAGGCCTGTCAATTGAGTCAGGTAAGACAGGTTCGTCTCGGATTTTAACAGGTTAATATAAAAAATATATTTAACTCATACCTAAGTTTATTTATTAATTTGTATCTAACAAGTTGTATCATATTGTGTTTGTGTCGTGTATCAATTGTGTATAATCGATTTATAAATGAGTAATATCGTGTATTTTTTTTATTAGTTTCACTCATACCCGATTCGTTTATTAATCATATCGTATCAATTTTCACTCGTTTATGAAACATGTGGCTTAAAGAATACTCAAATTCTTTAACTTTTTATCGTATTAATAAGTTATATCATATTTTGACATCCTTAATCGTGACCATTGAATTAGTAGTTTATCCTAACAAGTAGTAGGAGACATTGTCAATTCAATGGTTATGTATAATTAGATCAATACATTAGATTCTATTACCACAAAAAAATTTTGTATAAAAAAAGCTATGATCTTGTAAATATCATGTGAAAGTTAAAAAAAATTAAACAACGAGTAATGTTATTGAAATTTAAAAAATTGATACAATTTATTGACTTAATAATGTATTAAGTTATAAAGTCTCAATAAAAAAAAGTCTAAAAGTTACAATTATAATAATATTATTAGCTCATGTTACTGTCACATTATTAAATTAAAAAAATAAGTCAATTTTTTAAGATTCAGTAATATTACTCAAAATAAAATGATATATGTATAGTTGAAAACTTATCTATTTTTCTCTTTCCATAAAAGTTAGAAGCTAAAACTAATTAAAAAAAATAAAAGGATAGTTAAATATAATGTCAACTTTATTCTTTGTTACACCATATAATCAAATATTTTATTGCAATATCGAACTTTTTAATGAGTAAATAATCAATACAATCAGTGATATCACATCATCAATAACATGTGAGATCATCATATAATAACATTGTTTGCATGTGAATGAAGTATAACTATTTATACAAGTGAATCATTAGAGATAGTTTTAATGGTTGAACCTAACAATTGATAACTTAGAGGTCTCATCTTCAACAGTTGTTATATCCACTAAGAGTCAATCAACATTTTTTCTCAAGGAATACGTTCTAAACCCGTTTAGATTACGATGGTCAGTATTTAAACTAGAGAGAATAGTTAGCGCAAGCTATACTTGTGATATATCTCATATGCTTAGAAGATCATTTTGCTCACTTAAATCAACTAAAATAGAAGAACATTGGAGGTGAATCTTTAATTCGGTAAATGTCAAAGGGTGTCTATGTAGTTTGATAGAAGTTCTGGGGATGTCGTGAAAGCGCATGTTAGAAACAGTGAAAAGATGACCGTTGGTGATGCTACTATGTCTCGTTTGGGTGACTCGAGGTGGGCTAAGAAGACATTTATTGCGTGCGGTAATTGGTCATGGTGGGGCCCCACATACTCCCCTTGGGATTTGTGGATGGGGATTCGTATCTCTATCTCCTTACGTGTCCGTAGGAGATAAATTATTGGATAAATTACACTCACACTCTCTAATATTTAGCTTTGTTATACAGACATCCCCTCACGTTTCAAAATTACGCTAAGACCCCAAATTCGGTCAAATAATAGATGTCGCTAACAAAAGTTAAAAAATGACAACCATATTCTCAGTTCTGAGGTGAAAATTAATTAAACCCTATAATTTTATCACCAAATTCAATCTTATCACTTAAACTAATTATGTTAATTTATTTTGAATTAACAACAATCTTTATCAAATTTTAATAATTATACCAAATTTACCTTACTAAAATTATGCCTTAACACAACTACCACCATTTCCCACCAGCGTCTACTGCCCGTAATCACCCTTCATTATTACCTCACCATCACTCCCATCATACCAATTTCACTATTCCAGCTCTTGTAATTGCCACCCCCGCTACTCCCACCATCATAACCATCCCACCATCATAACCATCATTGTCAAATCCCAAATTGAACTTACCTCCTTCAAGGTACAAGCAACACATAAAAAAATCGATAACCCACCTCAATCAGCCATTCCTTTTAGCCATTGGCATCGCACTAGAGGGATGAGAGAGTAAAATTTTTCAGACCTAAGATCGATTTTCCATAAAGTCTGATTTTTCAATTTTTGAGATCTGTTTATTGATCTGGGTTCTTTAGATTTTTCAGATTTGAGTTTTCATGTTCCCAAAGAGAGAGAAAGAGAATTTGAAATTTTTAAATCTAAATCTGAGCCACCACTTCCTACCACCAAACTTCCATTACCCACACCCTTTTCACCATCCATTAGCCATGTCACCAACCTTAGGTGGAGGAGGGGGTGCAATGAGGTGGACGGTGACAAAGGAGCAATGACATAGGAGAGTTGGTGGGGTTAGTGGTTGGGTGCAGTATGATGGTCCTATGTGCTGGAAGAGAGAGGGGAACAACCGGCTAGGGTTAGGTTTGGTTTGTGTGGGGGTAGTGAAAGGGATGGATGAAGAAGATGGTTAGGGTTAGAGTTAGGTTTTTAAGTGGTCTAGATATATGTTTGGATTTTTTTTAATTTATTTATTTTGACTTAATCAAGTAGTAGGGGCGGGTTGGATAGATTGAATATGAGCATTAGTTAATCTGAATGATATGCAAGGATAAAAAAGTATTTTTAATGAAATTGTTAATGTTAATTAGACAAAAGGGGTGCGGTGCGGCTATCACACATGTTTAAATATCAAGGGGTCTTAGTATAATATTTGAAACCTAAAAGGATGTTTGTATAATAAAACTAAATATCAAGAGGGTAAATATAATTTACCCTAAATAATTGAATACAATTTGTATGTGTTTGGGCCGATTCTAGCCCAACAACCAATTCCTACAGACATAAGGCCCAGATAGTCCTCATACTTTCATGTAAGGCTGTCGTTCGTTCTTGATCTGTTCAGATTTGAATTCAATAAAAAGGTCGAATATTGAATTCGATCAGTTTGTCAGACGACTTTCAAAATGTTAATATCAGATGAATTCACATCCGCTAATATTCGGATAGTCGATTCGATCTAAAATTTTGAATTTAATAAAATTTTATAAAAATTAATAATTTTATTAAATTTAAGTTAATTTTCAACCAAAATAATTTATGTTTAATTTCATGTCAAACTTATTAATGTACTAGTCATAACCTGACACGATAAAATATAAATTCGATCGTTCAAAAAATCGATCCTATTATATTAATTTTTTTAAAAAATATATTAATTACAAATTAATTAAATATTCAATAATTAAATATATGATAGAAATGAGTTATGCGATATTTTTAGGAAAGCAATATATAAATGATTAAATATGTGATAGAAATGAGTGATACGATTTGACATTTGAGTTTAAGGGATGATGGGTGAGGTAAGTGATTGATGACGGTTTTGAGGGAAAACATATGACTGAGATAAAATTCAAACACACTTCTGTTTTATTATATAGATATATCAGATTGATTTTTTACCAGATCGAATTTACGTGTATTCAAATCTAAATATGTTTAAAGAAAACAAATTGAATTCAGATAACCAATTAAAATATTAATTTATATCCAATTAAATTGACTCAAATTCAGATCGAATTTGAATTAAAATTTGCTCTACTAAGAGACCTACTTTCATGACATAATTGATCAATCGGGTCACTTTTTGTCTTCATTATAATTTATATTGTTTTTTTCCCTTATTTTTCCATCTACCGTTGTGACTAAAATTAGAAGGGCAAGATTTGCAAAAATGCCTTTACGCTCTCTATGTGAAAATATTTTTAGAATTGAAGAAAGTGTATCATCTACAAATGTGTTTGCAAAAAAAAAAAAAATGTCTATCATAAAAAATGGCTTTTGTAAACACGCTTTAACTTTGAGAACATAGTTTGAACTATGCTTTTATGTAATAACAGTGAACTATAAAAATATTTAAAATATCGATAAAGTGAGAACAAGGGTAAAAAAAAGAGCTTTGTATGCCTCACCAAATGATCATAAGCTTTTATCTAAAATATTTTTATTCAATTTCTTCAACGATGTATTATTAATCATGTATTGGTGAAGATTCACTCGTAAATTCCATCTAAATTCATAGAAGTTAAAAAATGACATATCATTAAGAAAAAACGTACTTTGAGGAGATTCGATAGTTCGAATTCCCTCTCCTCTCCTTACAACATACTTCCACCTTCTTTTTCCTTTATTTTTCTCTTTTTCATTGATTGTCTATCCTTATTGGGGGTCACATGTGGTGCTTATGCAAAAGGCAAGCTACAATGTTTGACTAGGTTTTGCTTTTTTGTTCTCCCTCTCTCCTCCAAAAATAAGTTCAAAAGAATCAATTTTTCCTTATGGGTGATTAAGAACAGCTCAAACCCTCAAATTTTAGTGAAGCGATAGTGTTATTCAAATTGATATGGTTAATACAGTATAAACTCGGAATGGACACAATTATCCACAAGTCATATGCAATGCTTTAGTAATTAGAATTTTTTTTTTGTATGTAAACTGAAGATCTCAAGATAATAAATCATACAATCTTCCTATCTCAACTACTAATAATTCCCATATACTGATGGCACACACTATGCCCCGCCATTTCCTTCTCACATGGTGGCTCTGTCCTAAAGAGTCATGCGTCTTTAGACATATTAAACTGCAAGTCTCTTTACATGCGAATATTGGAGGTACTAGATATCATAATTTAGGGCAAACTTTAGAGTAATGACCACTAGCACTTAACCCAGCTGAGCTAGATCACATGTTCAACCATTGATAAGTCTATGGGTACATGATTATGGTCTTTGATTTGATTTGTTTATACTTAATGATTGTAAAAATGATAAAGTAGTGTGAAAAACTAAAATAAGCAAACTTTATACATGTTTCGATTTTATTGCATAAAATTTAGAGGTATGATACCGAAAAATTGATTGTTCCATTCAACCCTATGAACTCCTTTCAAAAAGTCACATAGTGCAAATCATTGCAGATCCAAGTCGCATGTTGCGCGTTCAGCTTTTGTATGAAGCTTATAATTTACAATAATTCTATTTTGACTTATTATGTTGACGTAATTTATTGATCTAATTCATTATAATCATTGAATTGGTTACAAGTTTTAAGAAATATTGGGACTCTCAGCAAATACAATCCAAGTATTATTGTTCTATCATTTATAATCGATGTCCAGCATCAACGTTGCTAAAAAAGAAAATTCAGATTCTCTTCCTACATACCTTTTATTATTGATATATTTTTTGTTTTTCGACCTTCTTGTTCTTCATTTTTTATCCAGAAACTTGAAAAAGAATTCAAATTATCAATTTGTTCTTGTTTGTAATTAACTTTCTTAATAATTATGAATTGTCTAAATGAAAATTTCAACCAAAAATGTGTAAGCAATAATACTTCCAAGCACATCGTAGGACTTAGAAATAGGAATGCAAAGAGAATGATATATGATTATCCAGTTATAAATGCATCAACTAGAACCCTAAAAATCTTGCAAAACACACACACACACACATATATACAGACGCATCCAGAATATGAGATTGCAGATTATAACAGTGTTTGAAAGAGATAAACGCATGTAGGCCATATAATTTAGAGTGACGAGCGTAATTAACATTTTTTTGGGTAAGTAATGTAATTAACATTTTACTAACATAGAAAGTGGAAAACATAATGAAAGAATTCGAATTATCATTTTGTTTTTATTTGAGATTAACTTTCTCAATAATTTGAATTGTCTAAATGAAATTTCAACCAGAAAAGTGTAAGCAATAATACTTCCGAGCATATTGCTAGCACTCGATAGGAATGTCAAGAGAATGATATATGATTCTACAGTTTCATACATGCATAAGACCGCAGATTCTAATGGGGTGTGAAAGAGAAAAGACGCATGTAGGCTTTATAGTTTAGAGAGACGAGCGTAATTAATATTTTTTCTCGATAAGTAATGTATTTAACATTTTACTATAACAATGATACTTGAGAAACTAACAATATTCCAAATATTATAAGCTGAACTTTATTAGCAAAACATAGGGAGATTACATTACATAAAGGTTATAACTCATTACATAGCACTATTATATCAAACTGCTGTAAATATGTATGCTAACTAATCCGACATTTAGTATCACATTATGCATCGAAAATGCGTTATTATTAGCGTCGGATTATCAAGCTCATATCGTCAAACCCACAAAGCTCCCGCCTGTTTAAGCATTGGTTTTAGTGACCGTTTGAGGTGAAGACTCATCACCTCATTAGCTCCACCCACCAGCTTACCACCGATGAAGACTGCAGGCACGGTTGGGTTACAACCGAACCGGACAAGAGCCTGCTCGATGTCCCGACTGCCTCGGACTTCATCGAGCTCGTGCACAGTTGGATTAACACCAAAGTCAGAGAATAGGGACTTGATGGTGTGGCACATGCAGCAAGAGCTCTTGCTGAAGATCACCACCGGTCGTTCCGACACCATTCTCGATACCCTCTCCATTTTGCCAAGAAATGTGATCTTTTCAAGTATCTCTCCTCGAAAAAACTGCAGAGGTATAGAATGGAAGTAGTTGGGAAAGAGGTATATAGAAGTGGGAGTAGTAGAGAAATGCGAGCTAGCTCTGGGACTGTTGGGATGCTTTGATTTGTTGTGAGGAATACCGTAACCCATGGAGACATTTATACAGGCTCTTGGGGTGGGGCTGGGGGGGGGGGGGGGGGGGAGGGGGTATTGTGCAGTTTTTGAGTAGGAAAAAACATTGAAATTGAAGGAATATAGAGAATATGTGTGTGCTGTAAGATAGTTTTGTTTGGTTCCAAACTTACCCTTTGATCATTTTGGTGATAGTGACCAATGTTATTGCACTATGTAATAAAAGGTGCAGGAAAACGAATCTCTACATATAGCAATAGAGAGGTGCCTATGAGGGAGGCCTTCACACTGAATGATAACAATAACCATTTGTTTTCCTTTTAATCTAAGCCTTCGTAATTGTGCTTTTTCTGTCAATCTCATAATTACCTTTTGGGTGGTCATGTGTCCATGACCAGACTCATTGCCCTACTTTTCATTTGGTTGGTTCAGAATAGTTCAAGTGACAATAAAAATAAGTTGTAAATTTAGATGTAGTAAGAGATTTATCCTTCATGAATATCTTAATTTCGGCGTAAACGACTTATTTTTGATCGGACTGAAGAGGGGATTAGTCGAGATACTCATAAGCTCATTCGGACACCCTGATTATTGAACTAAAAAAAAAAAGAGTTGTTTCAAAAAAAAATTCCCTTGCTTAAATAGGGTGACACACTTATTTTGAACATTAGACAAGGTGTGCAACAGAAGAGATGATCCTTGAATTAAAGTAGCTAAATCAACTGTAATCCACTCACATTTTTTATTTTCTATTTCAACATATTCGGGATTTTTAGATATCCAAATACTTGATTCTCTCGGACGTGTATGTTCGTGAAGGATCTTGCACAATATAAACACAAGAACAGATTTCTTCCGTGGTGAACACGTGTCCGTCAATCAGGAGGTCGATCTTACTACTTGGAACAGGTTGTGAGGGTCGAGGGTGGCCCAAGGTGGATAATGAATCGTTTTTATGAGTCACCTGAATGATCTTGAAAGGCTAAATGAGGTTCCTAAAACAAAGAAAAACAGGTTAGAAGGGTGTCGAAGTGTTTTTCGACGTTATCCCCTCCGACGATCAAGTCAATTCTTTGAGAGATGGGAAGAAGAAAACACTGTATGATGGTTGAGAGAAGGTTTGTTGCGTACCTCTTTTCTGTGTTTGTGAGGACTATTTATACCTTAAAAACTTATCATTGCTGACAGCGTAGCTAGTAGGTAATCATTGGAGATGGGCAGTGTGCATACCAATTTGTATGAGTAATGTTCTTATTCTTAATTGCTCGGGACCCCGAGCAACTAATGCTCTCTCCTCGGTCTGCTGATCGTTTAATGATCTTCTCTCGGCAGGGGTGCATTAAATGCCCTGGTATTAGAAACATTTATTGTCTTTCACTTCCAGGATCTTACGCATTAAATGCTGTCTCATCGAGTGAATGATGCATTAAATACCTGACCTCCCAAGCCGTGTGTCAACAAGGGCATTCAGGTTTTTTTGTCTCTGATCCGACACAATATGCCACGTGTCCATCCCCCTTTAGTTGAACTTTCTACTTTCTTGTGCCTCCTGACATCATTTGAGTAAGACGAGGTCATGATGACTAGTCTAGCCTAGTCTAGGCTAGTGATCTGTCTATCAATAGCCCCTGCAGGAGCAGAAATGTCCATACAAATAGATACACCTCGGTGTCGAGGGACTAGCATGAATTAGAACCGATATACCCAAACTGCCGAGGAATACGTGTCAGTCCAAGGTGGTTTAGGGATCCTTGATCCCTGTGAACAGCATCATCGGGGCAGGGGGTTGGAAATCGACGAAGACGTGTCAATATCACAGCGAGAGTCTTTATTGACGCCGAGTATACGTGTCATCATCTGAAAGTGTCTGAAAATGTCCCATCAGTGTACAATGTTTTCGTCCCTTTGTACCAAACAATTACTCAAATGAATTCTTAGGACAGTCTAAGAAGAAATTCGATCTCAAAACTTTTAACTTTTCGAAACTTAACTAGAAGCACCGGCTAATCACCCTAACTCGTGCTAAACATATCTAGAACGGGTCGGGTTTAAGGCTATTATGTTAGTTATATTTAGTTGTGGTCCATATTGTTATCTAAGAACTTTCTGATGTATCTTTCCAGGGGGCATCTGCTGAGTAAGGAAATAAGTTGGATTTATCCAATTGGGACCTTTTTTTTTCCCAAAACCAGATTCGCATCCAATTCATGAAAGGGAGCTGAAAGGCAAAAGAAGAGAATGTGGATCAAATTTTGTTTAAATTGATAGCACATGGGAATACTATTCAAGATCATGATGTACTTATATTCTGTTTGGTTCTAGAGAAAATGAAATTTTGCAGAAGACAATTGTCATTGTACAACCTTAGTGAAAAGGGTGATCCGTATTGATTGTGGGTGATACAACATGTATAGTGAACGATTACATTACAAATAAAATCATTGGAAACAATGCACAACGCTGATCGTGGCATTGATACAAAGACATATTTTAACTATGAAACACTCAAGACTCCATCCAAAAAATTTTTGACGAGTTCTACAAAATATGAGTTTCTCCTAGTCATTTTTTCACTTACTAAATTTTTTATGTACTTTTCTATTTTATACCCTTGTTAGGGTAATTTCATTATTTCGGATTGCTAGGTTTTTTTTTGTAAAATCCATTTAGCAGCTTTGATGATTTTAAGTAAACGCAAAGATGTCTTCTCTTGCATTTTGACAATTTTGGTATTTTTAAGAATCAACAAAGTCACTAAATAATTATGACCGGGTATTATCTGTGCTAATCAACGTTTTAGAGTTTTTATGTTATTCCAGATTTCATCTATTCACGCTCTCTGCAACAGTGAGCTTCAGGTTTCAATCACAATATCAAAAAATTATGCCTTTTATCATCCATGCATCAACCAATACTTAGGACAAGAATAACTATCAATCTGATTATGATTGTTGAACCATTAAACTTGAAATTTACTTCTAAGAATCAGCAAATGAGGGTGGATGAAAAATGAGAGAAAAGTTAGACAAAGATTGACCAAATATTCAAGATAATCTTTTCGTGCAAAAAGATGTCTTCCTTCTCAATGTTAAATAGGCCAAATTCTTCTGAGCTCGACACCTCATACAAAAAAGGCCATACAAGGAAAGAAAACATATATGCCTTGATCAGGTCCCCCACCATTATCTTCTCTGCTTTCATCATAGTTCTTATCAACTCCAACACCTAATATATATTTATATTTTGCTACACAGTATTCAAATTTGTGTCGACTATTTCCTCTAATTCAGCAGCGGCCATCGTGGTATGAACCAGGACAGAGCATGTTCCCGAAGAACAAGGGAGCCTAACTCGGGGTGGGCAAAATGATTGAACCTAAGACTTCTAGGTTATCAAAGATCAAATTTAACTACTGAACCACGCCTAAGGTTTGAACACCTAGTAAATGATAGAGTTAATGTATATATATAACAGATAGTGTGTGTATCAGTGTATATATATCCATCTACACTATTAATAAGGGAGATGACGAGGTTTGATATTTACTCCTAAAAGTGTGCATAAAACCCTTTCTTTATCCCTAAACAACTATCTATAACTCATTCTTTAACAGTTAACTCTACCAAATCGTCTCTGCTCATGAAATATCAATATTGTCATTTTTTTTCTTCTCAAATAACCACTAAACTCCACTTTTAACCTCATTGAACTGTCTATTTCTTACTTCAGACAGTAATCGCAAGTACATTGATTCTGATATATATAGATGTTTGTGTTTGTACCAGGGATCAATAAGTCATGGATCAAAATAAAACCATAGCTTTGGACACTTGAGCTATCTCTTGGGTGTGAAATTGACAACATGGTGAAGAATGGATGAAGATACAATAATAACCCGTATCGAAAGATACTTTATAATATCAAAAACTGAATATTAATCGTGTAATATTTATGACAAATCATGTTCACTCCAAAGCTGCTTCACTTTTGCAGGCTTTTCGTCAGCAAATCGAATCTTGGCCATGCTAATGTTTATCAAAACTCAAAGTATGTATGAATACTGATATCAGTCTCTTTTGTGATGGCCTCCAAAAGCCAGTGACAAGAGGCAGGGAAAACCAGCACATAATGGCAGTGATGTGGTGCCAAGGGCCCGTTTGTAGCGTCTTAATTAATCTTTTTCAGCTTGAGTGCGTTGAGGATTGTATTGGTTGTGCTTAGCCAAGCACGAGCTCTAACCGAGTTTGATTGTCGGGTTTAAATTATTGCTCAAGTTCAAGTTTAACACAGACAAAAGCTTGTGAATTTTCAAGCTTAATTTGAGTTTGATTTATCAACAAATATTTTCCAAACACGAATCTTAGAACTTAATAACTAATATTAAGTAATCAATTTATTAACAATAATCCCTCAAAATTTATAGAATCGTGAAATTGAACCCTGGGGTTATTTTCTAAGTTTGTTCCAAAGTCTAGTAGAGAAAAGAGGAAGAGAGAAATGTATATGGCACAAAGTTATTTGAGACAAAACATGGATCGAGTCGTAAATTAATTAAATTCATTTCATTTTGCATCATTTAACAACCCTAAGTTTATTATCCTACGTCTGTAGCTTTTACTAAACATATGCTGCAGTCGGCTCATAGATGCCAAATTTTTACTAAAGCATGCATAGATGTGAAAGCGCAAAGGGAATAACGAAAAGTTTGATGTTTATGTGCGTGTGTGTGTGAGAGAGAGAGAGAGAGACCCATTAAGAGGCAGGTGCTGGGAAAAGAATGTCGATTTTACGCATAGAAGATAAAGAAGAATGCGAGGGCGGTTCGTGGCATCGCACACGTAAGTGATTGTGGTTGGTGAGGTACAGTACAAGAATGTACAAATTGCATTCTTTTTTTCCATTCTGGAAGAAGAAAAGCTGAGGAACATATTACTTTCTCATCTTTATTGCTTTTGTGGATACACACGAGAGAGAGAGAGAGACAGAGAGAGAGAGAGAGAACACCTCTCCATGCATAACCCAAAAGCACCAAAAATTTTTTCCTAAAACGTGAATCATTTCGATTATGGAACAATTTGCAAGTAGAGAGAACAATATACCCATAACCAACATTTCCGTGCTTTGCTTTAGAATTAAATCTTGCTAAGATTTGATTGCAAATATACGTAAATTGGTTGTCATATTATGGTCGGTCCTTTAATTTGGATAGTTGCTTAATGGGTTTGATGAAATCATTCCCGACACTAAGTATTTCAAATAGTAACAGAGACGAATTATAAATTTAAAAGTTTTGAAGTCAAATTTTATCAACTTTTTAGGATTAAATTAAGAGAAATTTATTCTTCGTGAATATTCTAATTTCAATGTGAATGATCTGTTTTTTATCAAATCAAAGGGAGAATTAATCAACGTACTTATAAATTGGTCCAAACATCCCTGCATGCATATCTACATATAGAATTTCAGGCATTAGTTGTAAGGGTGTGCGACATAGTTTGCTTAAGAAAATTAGGATTAGGTTGAAAATCTGCATCAAAAATCGCAACAAACTCATAACTCTTAAAATAATCACAGCTCATGGCAGACTAGAGATACCTAGCTTTGTAACCAGTTCTAACCAAGCTCGCATCTTGATCGACGTAAATTCTTCCTCTCTAGAGTCTCGACCGGTCTTGACTGAAAAGCTTTCAAACCCCTAAAAATAGAATACAATCTGTTAAATACAACATAAAATTACAGAGTTTGAATCTTTCTTAAATCTCTCGTTTTATAAACGAGTGAACCCGACATGATATAATAAATGAATCGGGTAAAGTGAGTCAATCAAAATAAATGCACAATACGACTCGTTTATATACTGGGTATACAAGACGTGAAACTAATATGACACGATTCATTAAACATAAATTATTAAATGAATCGAGTATGGATGAAATATTTTTTTTACATGAACCGGTTAAGATTCGGCGCAAACATATCTCGCCTAACATGAATTTTTTTTTTTGGTCATTATTGTAAAATTTACGAGGGAGGATAACGTAGTTTGAACCCACGATTTATCGGTATATGGACAGGCCGCGGAGTCCGCAAAACACGATTGATAGACTTAATTAGTCGTAAACAAAAGGTCAACATCAAGCTGATCCAGACAGCACGAAAATTGTGGCCTATGGCTTGTTTATCAGGGATGTCCTAATGGAGTTTTAGCGGGCTATCCTTTAGGCCACCCTATTGGACCATATTGGGCTCTACTTTTTATTTTGTTTGACGGGTCAATCGGTTGGGCCTTTGAGCCGAATCACCATTAGAATTTGCATGGCCTAGTGCGTGCTGTGTTGGATCGGCCCCAAAGACTGGTAGACTTCTGGGCTAGGGTGTGGGCCATGGCTCAAATACCAAGGCTCATCATGAAATAGTAAGATTATAAAGTTTCCATCATGTAGTAGACTGGAAATAAGGTCTAATTTAAAGGAATCCATTAATATTTCTTTCAAAACGTGATATGAATTGACATTTCAGAAATTATGAGGGATGTATGTAAAATTAAGTCATTTTTTAAGGATGTCAGTGAAATTTACTCTTTGGGTGAGTTCTACACCAAGCCACCGACATAAGTGGACAAACTTTGAAATGTCAAAAAATTGACATTTCAATGAATTGAAAATAATATTTTGGCATTGTGTTGATATTTATCATATTTGTGAGTTTTTTTTATTAATATTATGAGCATTTTAATCACTATTCTGGTACTAAAAAAGCAATAAAAATAATTACTATAATAATAGTAAAAAACACTTACAACAGTAGTAAAAATATCCATAAATGATAATTTTTTTGTACAAAAAAAAAAGTGGTAAAAATAATTACCACAAAAGTAATAAAAACACTCATAAAAGTGATAAACCATTCACAAAAATGATATATATATTTTTTTTTTTGTAAAATAACCCACAAAAGTTATAAAAATATCCATTAAAATAATAAATTTTTTTGGGTACCATAATAAGTCCTACTTTGAATTATATTCTTTTTAGTGCTGTTCCATCATGTGTGAGTCCATAACCTTTCCATGCTCTCCAAGTGGTTCCAAAATTTTAATAAACTATGAGACGTATGATTGAGATTAGCGATTAGCTTAATAATTATTTGTCAACATAATCATTATCAACTGTTAGATTGACAATAGACCCTACAATTAGATAGTGTCCACTATCATTTCAATGGATATGATACATTATATCAATAAATAAAATTATTAAATTAAGTACAAATAACACACTTTTCTATTCTATTGCTATTACAAAACGAATCCCGAGTTAGTGAGGTTAAATCCTAGCATATGATACCGAGTACAATGCCTTGGGTGGCGCAACTTGGAGAAAGAATGTCAGCCTTACAGATCTATTGAGATAAAAAGCATGATGCAATGGCGTTTCCTAGCATCACAAAGAACAATATTAGGGTTTGGGAGGTACAAGAATCTACAAATTGCTCTTTTGAATTAAGCTAAGAACAATTGGATTATCACCTAGGAAGTATGGATATAGATATAAATACGTGATATGAGTATAGAATACGTCTATAATAAAATATATTTTATATTTTATTATCATTTAACAACGTAAAAATTATAATTTTCAATCATTGTAGTAAGCAAAATTAAAAAATTTTATTTTAAAAAAGATGTAATATCGTCTCATTATTATGATATGTCCATAAAATAAGCGTGACCAATTAAAGAAATCAAACTAGTTGGTTTGTTTACAAGTATTTATTATTATGATTATAGAATAACTAACTCTTTTTTTTATATATATTTTTTTGACATGTAATAGTAGATAATACTTAAAAAATATTCGTGTCTTCAAAATCAGATGAAATTTTAATAATATTTTGTACGATATGTGAACTCAAGAGGGGAGGATATAAGTTAAAATTAAAAATTATACATCTTGCTCCATGTTTAGAGTATCCGCAAAATATTCATATATTTTATTTATTATCAGATGCGTATTCAATATATTTTTTTAACAAGTATCATATTCGATATGAGTTCGCCGACTTCGGAGAAGCATCTGTATTTCGTAAGTTATCACCTATGTCTTGTCATCGTTATGTTGAATATTTACTCTAGAAAGAGAATGAATACCCGATGATGTGATTCATTCTCTTTAGGAGGAAATAGTTTGCAAGTGGATAAAGGTTTTTTTTGGTTGACATTTGGAATTATTCTACCAAAATCTAGTTAAGATTTATCACATTTGATATGATCCTCCTTGTTGGCCAGAATCGGACATATAGAATATAGAAGAAGAATTGATAAGGCCTTGATACAGATCAGATGAGCGGATACCAAAAATGCTACTAGACTGATCGAGAACAACCCATTGTTGTAAACAAGTGTGCATGGGCAAGTCACAAGTGGGTCATTGAAGATTTTCTCAATCTCAACAGTTCTAGTAATGGATTTGTGTTAGATGTTTATCTAGTGATGTCTTCGAACTTTAGAGTAGTCACGTTGTATAAATAATGTCAAAGGTTAAGACTATGACCAATCTATCTCTCTTGGACTCTATTAATGACAGAACTAAAGTGTGTGTTTATCTATTAACAACTCGAAGGGAATGATCCTCATGAGTATAGTAGGAATGAGAGACATAAAATTGTTCCTCATGAATAAATTAGGAATGAGACATGAAACACTGAATACATATATTTCCATCGCCTAAGTTGGTGGTCTATTAGTAAATCGTATCCATTTAGGGTCGTCCCTGACTTGCATGCGATTATCAAGTGGGGTTCAATTCACGTGAGTAATGCCATTTACTGGTAGGCTTTGGTGGTGCTGCGATGACGAACTGCCGTTCCAGATTAATAGTTATGACTCAAATTAGACATTCCACAGTGGAGAAACTCTAATGGTGACGCCTAATGGGTTACTACCTACTAGTTGTCCATCTCTCCTTTTAATTATCAAAAAAGAAAAAAATAAATAAATATATTTCCAATCTGTTCCCCCCTCCCCTCTCCTCTTAGTTCTCTTTTCTTTCTTGCTAAGGAAGAATTGAATTCTGAATCCAAGAGGGTTTCATCTGTCAAACATATGACACGGACCTTTTTAATATATATGACTTTAACAAGGATCACATCAAGAGTGTAAGTGTATCAAGAACCTTTTGTGTTTCAATTCAAATTTAGTAATTGAACGTTGATAGGATTTTGAAAATAAACAAAGAAAAAAAAAAAGATGATTACATCATTTTCAGTCCAAAGCATTAGTCAAATGGAGATATATCTTCAACTGTAATGCACAATATATAAAAAACACGAAATTACATTGGTCGGCTCAAGAGCCTACGATCACATATACGCCCCATGTATGTCAACAATGATGCAACTATTGGTAGATGTCTAAATCTACATGTCTATCATTATCATCTTACGTGTATCTAATATTTGACATTCCCTATGCATCCTCCCTCGAATAATAACACGTAATAAAGGTTGTTTCTATCTACAAAGGGGAAAAAAAAGTATACCGTACCATGTTATGATTTTTTTTTTCATCAATTTTGTATGAGAAAGCTGTCGGCACTGTTTGCCTTATCTATCTACACTTTCAGATTCTGAGCACAACTTGGTAGACAGCATACAGTGAAGCCACACAAGTTCTTATCAAGCCAAGGCTTCCATTCATAGTTTGAGCATCTTTCAAGATATCTCAAGGAACCTTCACCTATTGCATCTCCATTATTTTTCATCTTTTTGGCATTAGAAAATTCATAAGTGCAATGCACCACCTTCACCTTCTTGTATAAATACAAGGTCCTAAGAGCCTTAACATCATCTCAAGCCAAGTCTAGTGCGCTACTAACACATTCACGACCAACATTTGTTCGAACAACAGATTAGTGCACTAATTTCCTGTCACCGTCCAATTTCTAAATCCCGTCTTGCATTTGCTCTAGTTTTCACTACAAACACACTACGATCAACCCCAAGTGTAGTTAGCAACTGCATTTGATATTACTATGGATCGCATAGCAAAATTGGCATCCCAAAAGGCAGTGGTGATTTTCAGCAAGAGTTCATGCTGCATGTGTCATGCAATCAAAAGACTGTTTTACGAGCAAGGAGTGAGCCCTATGATTCACGAGCTCGACGAGGACTCGAGGGGAAGGGAAATGGAGTATTCTCTCATTAGACTAGGTTGCAACCCCTCTGTGCCCGCGGTTTTCATTGGGGGTAAATTTGTGGGCTCTGCTGAGACTGTAATGACACTCCATCTCGATGGCTCCCTAAAAAAGATGCTCATAGACGCTCGAGCTATATGGCTTTAGAGTTGACTAGAATAGTCCTAATGCAATCAATTGTTACCAAAACAATTGATTTCCCCTCGACTTTTTCTTCTTCTTCTTCTTCTTTTTCTTGTGGCCCTTGTAATGGCGGCTCCTTAGTGAAGTGTGATGAGATGGGGGGTATAGAGTTTGTCATCTCTATTAGGACTCCAGCCTTTCCTTTTGTTTTGTATTCACCTAAAGGTTTATCATATCCCTCAATGGGAGTAATGATCTTATGATCTGTGTTGTCTCTTTATTATTATACTCCTCGAAACTCATATTCTGTCATGTTAATCTCCACTGCTAATTCTTCAATTTTGATTTTAAAACGAAAGAATTCGAAAAAATTACAGCCATCGCAAGTTAATGACTGCAGCAAATTGGGAATACATGCATGTTGATAATAAGAAAGAATATAACAGCAAAAACAGGTTTAACGTATTCGAACTCACCCTAATTGGAATAAGTAATTTAGTTAAAATTAAATTGAGTTAAGTATATATGTAAGGTTATGAACCACCACCGATGTGATATCCGATCTGTAAAGTTATGAACCACCACCGGTGTGATATCCGACCGTCGTTGACTGTTAGTTGCTTTATAATTATCCTCGAAAATTAGCATGTAGTAGTAATAGTATAGTTATTCGAATATTTTGTGTATCCCAAATTATTGTTCCACATGAAGTGGAATAAAGTTTGAAGCTCTCCAGCCTTTATTATGATGTCATTTAAAGCAATAATATATTGCTTCCAATGTACCAAAAAAAAAGGGAATATATTGCAATGTCATTTCAGTTAGTGGATATATTCTTGAATGATTAAAACTGGAATTGCTTTGAATTGTATTCTTGTTCTTGGGGGCCATATCTATGGTGGGTGGTTTCAGATTTTAGATAGCATTCTCTCTCTCTTTCTCTCAAGAATATTGGGATTTATATAATGCTTACATCACCTTTTGCTTTTTGACTCCAAAAAAACTGACTCTTTGCGAAGAAAATGATGATAAGAGAGAAAGTAAAGATAGTAATAATACAAAAATATAACACAAAATTTGCGTAGTACGGCACGTTATGCTTACGTTGACGACGGACCAAATCCCAACAAGCTACAAAGATGTACTATTATTTATGGTACTAGATCATTACATGAAATTCTCATCGTATCCATTTCATCCTTCATCTACAAGTTTAGGTCAACCCAACGAAAAATTCGATGGAAAATGATGTGTGTGCATCATCTGATTCTTCTACAAAACTCAAGCGATTAATTTGAGCGCAGGTAAATAGTTCATTTAGAATACGCGTTTTCGATATTTTGACACTAACACAGTTCATTTAGAATAACTTACTGAAGTTTCCAATTGGAATTATTTTGAGAAAACTCAGAGAATTATCTGCCCAAAGTTCTCTCCTTGCATGATGTTTCACAATCTTTCTTTCTTGATAATAAATGTAAAGAGGAATGTGGAAAACCTGGAAGAATGTGGCCACTATTTTAGAATATTCTAGATTTGGACAATCCTATTATCCATTAAGAAAGCAGCACACATATATAAATAGGCCTGTCGAATGATCGATTCTGATCCGACTTTGATCCGAATTTAAATTTGATTAGTTGGATATGAATTAATTTTTTTTATCAACAATTTGAATCTGATATCTCATATTTCATGGATTTGAATTTAAATATATTTATATCTGATCCGATCCGATCCGAATTATTTATATATTTATATGTAAATATTAATGAAATTTAGTTGAAATTAAGGTATAATTTGTTAAAATTTAGTTAATTGATGGATCAAATCAGATCGGATTTCAAATTGTCAACAGATTCGAAAATGGATCACAAAAATAAAATTCGGCGAATTTTTGAATCGGATTCAAATCAAACTTTTGAAATTAAATTCAAATTCGAATCAGTCAAAATTTGATTTAAACTTAATCCGTTGATCGAAGTATATATAAATGAACAATATCGGACATGCTCAAGTGGTTGGGCCCTCCAATTCATATGTGACCTAAGCCACCCTTTGCATTACTTTGGTCCTGCAGCTATTTGTTTGAAAAAGCAATGCAAATAATGGATTAGTTGGTAATTTCTTTCTTCCAAGTCATTAATTAGTTCAGGAAAAAAAAGAAGAGAGAGAATATAAATTAGGAATCATCCTAATGAATAGGTCTTTACACTCATGACTGAAATACAAACCTTAATGAATATACAAACACAATCACTCGTAAATCACGTATATTAGAAGAACCCAAGTTTTATATTTACCAAATAAATACAAATTCAGAACCTTCGAGTTACAACTCGCCTCTTATTTGATCACTGACCAAATCAGTACCTGTTCTGGGTTGGTACTTCTGAGTTTTTGAGTCAATTACCAGTTTGTAGTTCTATAAATGGACTCCTGCCTCCTTTTTCTGCTGGTAATGAACTCTTGCCAATGACCCATGTCTAAGCCTATTGTTGGCTCTGGTCTCATAAGCTGCCCAATCAAACATGAGTTTTAGCCTATTATTTGAGTGATCACACAGTAATAGATCTAGCAAATGATGAATAAAAAGGGTTTGAACTCAGCTTCTGTACAAGAAATTATTGAATGGTGGCATCAGATAGGGAAGACAGTGAACACTTGGTAAAGCTTACGTTGTTGGGGTCTTGGTGCAATGGTCACATTCAATCATTTGTAGCCTAGCTTTATATATTCGAGAAGTGAAATTAGGGTATTTTGAGACAACTCTTTTTACTTCGGCAGTATTCACCGTTACAAAAAAACATGTTTTGGAGTAATTTTTTTTTTTGGTGGCGGTAGTGTTGCCGTAAATATTATTTAAGACGGTCGTTGCCACCACAAAGGCCTTTTAAGACTCCACTTATTATAGCGAGGCATGTCATCACAACATCTTGCTGTAACAAGTAGAGTCTCAAATCTTTGTGGTGGTAACAACTCATCTCAAATTGTATTTGCGACAACCAAAAAACCTTTTATGACAACACTATCGTTGCCAAAAAAAAAAAAAAATTCTAAAACACATTTTTTTATGACGGTGAACACTACTGCCGCAAAAAACTTTTGTCTCAAAAGACTTTAATTCTTATAGTCGCATATAGATATAATAATGCAGGACATGCATTTTGAAAATTTTGATCATTATTCACAAAAGAATTTCCCATGGAATGAATATTCACAATGAGAAGTTTCCTTATAGAATTAGACACATGTATTTCTAATGCTAAATGAACTCAATTTCATGAGGAGTATGTGCTTCATGTCCAAGTCATCACAACTCTCAACCCTAATTAATTGCTGCATCATGCTAGGAAACAAAAGGCATGTGATTTTTTCTCTGGCAGTTTGAAAAAAATGGCTCAAATGCACCATCTAGTCCTTATCAGAAGTGAAGAAGCACTCATGATTGATTTGCTTGGTATCTCTTTAGCTTATCCACTTCAAGCTAGCCTTCAAAAGAACAGCAGGTAGGTAGGAATGGGAGACTACATGTTGGCTCCCATTGATTGATGGAAAAGATCACAAAAAAGGTAGTTAACCACCTGTTAAGTATTCATTGTACAGATGGTGATGACTCTTCTTTTTCTTTTTTATGTTTTGGACTATTGAGAGATGGGATTTAAAACGACGACAAGTGTTTATTCACTCAAGACGTATGTCATGAGTTTGAGTTTGAAAATCAGTTTTTTTTTTCCCTTAAAGCACACAACAAGGAAAACCCAACCCGCTATCTCCATTATGATTTGTTAAAGGATATTACGGATTGAGATACTCTCTATTGCACTTTTACTTTATTTTATTCTATGATAGAATATATATTGTACATTGGTGAGATACCCACTTATATAGAGTGGGATCCACTTGAATTCATGATAAATAATCTTTTATTAGAGAAAGTGTGATAAAGAAAATCGGGACTAGATAACGATTTTAAAGTGAAACATATAAAGGAACACCTAGAAGAACATAACTTGGACAAAAAAGCATGAGGCTTAAAGTTGACTATAATTATTGGCAAGTCCTGCACACACAATTGCTACATTTTATGAATTATTTTCCACAATCCCAACCAGTTCTTGTGGTGGTTTCATGTTACCCTAAGTTGGGATTTTTTTTATAATATTTAAGAACCGACTCAACCACATGTATTTTGGATTTGTATTTGCTATATAAACTCAAAAATTCTTTCAATCACTCGTACACTACTTACATCTATGGTATTCAATGTCGAAAATTCGAGATATTAATTACTGAAATTTTTTTTATCCAAACTCTCTAAATCCCTCTATGTCAAAAATTCGAGATATTAATTACTGAAATTTTTTGATCCAAACTCTCTAAATCCAGGGATTGTGTTCAACTTTGAACACCTCCATTGGATCCCGAGGAGGTGGGTAGGGTATACAACCGAACCACAAAAAGGCTCGTGTTGGTTTCATGCACCCTAAGTTTTGAATTTTTCTCCAATATTTTATGGATCGATTCAACCACGCGTATTTTAGGCACGTGTCAATTATGCCAATTAAAAAAATACTCTCAATCATCCATAAACTTAAAAATTCGAGATATAAACTACAAAAATTCTTTCATCCAAACCCTCATGGTCATAAGGGTTATAAGAATGGAAATTTTGTAGGTTGATGTTCCAACCAAATACAATATGACATATCTCCTAGAACCTTCTGGAAATTTTGAATCATCTGGTCAATAGGTCAACAATTGTCCCACCATTTTCAATTTTGAGTGGAGCCACGTTTGTGGCAAGAATTTGATGGACGGCGGTCCATGGACCGTCCACTACGCCACTTGCCACCGAAATCCTGCATATTTTATGGGAGGAGATGCTTGCAATATTACCTTTCTGTTTTACTCGGTGAAGCAATTCCACGTAAATAAATTTAAATAATATTTTTTTAAAAAAATATAAATTTTATGTGTAATTAAATTAAATAATAAATTAGGTGTCGAATAATTAATCTGTATTTTAATTATTATTAAATTTAATTATTAATTTATTCTATAAGTCTTTGAATAACTAATATTATATTTATTTAGGTATCTCTCCGATTCTTTTAATTATTAGCATATTTAATTATATTATAGAATTATTTATTTTTCTTTTGTTATATAAATTTATTAGAACGCTTATAATATTATTATATTATTACATATCAAACAATAAAATATAACATATATTTAATCGTAGAATTCAATCTGATAATTACATGTGTATAATAATTTAACATATATATGACTTTACTTTTTCATATAGATATAGAAAATTATATGTAACTCTACTACTAATAAATAAGTTTAAAATAATTTAAAAGTACTTATAAAAGTGTTCAAAATAAGTTGAAATTCAAATAAGAGTAAAAAATAAAAGTATATAAGTGAGTATAATTGACTTTATTATAATAATTAGGGATAAAATAAGAATCATTTTTTTTTTTTGCAAAATGCTAACATTTATAAGTAATTTAAATATAGATATTGATGGATATGAATTTAACTTTAAAGAAAAGTACATGCACGCCCAAAGCACGTGAGAAGGCACAAGGGTCATGGGATGTACAATCTAGTGAGATACATCCCACCCTATAAATTTTAACTACATCACCAATTCGCTTTTTGGGGAGTTCAAACCAACTCTAGTTGTTGAAGGGGAGTTCCAGTTTTTGGGGCGCCTCATTTGAAAAGTAGCTGAAGGAGCTCTACCTGTAAAAGAGGTTGAAAGCCTATAAAGGAAAGAGGCAAGTAAAAATCAAGTAAGTAATTATTCTCAGCTCAATTCTAGTCAATTCCTTTCATCTTCACTGACTTTATTATCGGAAGATCGACCCCTAGAGCCTCTACGGTCTTCAACTTCCTTCCAGGAGCTTGTCAAAAATAGTCAAGTTATGAAATAATCTATTGGTGCTGTTTTGGGGATTAATAAATATAGACATAGATACAGTTGTACACCAATTTTTTTTTTTAAAAATGGTGTGGGATAAATGAATAAACTCATTTACATTATGACGGTAAAGAAAGATAACCCAATGCATAAATTCTTGTGCTTCTATATAGGGCAAGGCTGAAAAAAAAAAAGAAATGTCAAAATAAATATATTATACTACTATAATACAAGTATTTATATTAATCTCTCCATTTTTTTTGTTATATCTCCTTTCTCATTTACAAAAATCGAAAACTCCAACTCTATGTTTTCACATGTTGAAGCAAGAAAGACAAATTCCTTCAATACAATATTCAATATAATCTGTAATAAAGTAACTTACAATTCAAATTTTAAAAGATAAACAAAATGACTTTTGTTATTCGTGGTTGAGATCGCTTTAAATTTTACTTTAAAATTAATCTAACGGCTAATATTAAAACTCCAAATTTAATACGAAAAAATACACCCTTAAAGATGTGTTTGGAGTAATTTTTTAAAAGTGTTTCTATGAATTATTTTTCATAAGCTCTTTAAAAAAAATATTGTTTTGAACCGCTCCATCACTACCTCTACCACCACCACCGCCGTCGCCGTCGCCATCACGGCACCGCCACCGCCATCGCCACCGTCACCCCCGTCACCTCCGTCACCGTCACTGTCGCCGCCACTACCTCCACCTCCACCATCACCATCGTCATCGTTGTCGCCGCCGCCACCATCACCACCGCCATTGCCGCCACCTCTACTACCGTCGCCACCTCCACTACCGTCGCCACCACCACCGCCACCACCACTACCGCGCATTATCTCTCACCCTCACTGCAAATCGATGTTTAAATTCTTTTATCTCTTCTCTATATTTGCGATTTAATTTTGAATATAAATACAAATATATTTATTGTTTATTATTTTTTATTATTTTATGCATTCAAACACAGACAATAACTAGTATTCAATAAGATAAATATATGAAACGACTAGAAATGAAATTCTCTTCCTCGTATTCATACCCTATCTCACCATGGCAACAAGAACATCAAACGCATCAATAGGAAAATATTTTGTACTGGTTCTTTCTAAAATTCAAATCCATGATACTCTCTTGTTACAATGCAACAATCTTACCATTAGGTTGAGATATACCGTCGTATTTACATTATGATGGTCACTCTTAAGTTTTAAATCTTTGCAACATTTTTTTTGATGAATCACTCATAGTAATTTCGATTGAAACTCACTATAAATACCAATAATCTATCATTATATTTGAGAAAAAATATATTGGAATGGAATCCCCAAAAAATGCTAGACATGGTATTGAAGTTGGGAATGTTAGACTAACTCGGAATTGCGATTAAAAAATCTTTCTTATGAGTATACAATTTGTGAAAAAAAATTAATTCTTTTATAGATTTTTCACTAAATTTCCTTATATTTTTTTGTGAATCGATACACAAAAGTACATAGGCATATTAAAATTTGAAATCTTTGAGCTCATTATGTATACTTACTTAATCTTCAAATTTGGTAATTTAAACTCTTAGGGGTGGTTCAATGATTAAGTATGACCTTTAATTAATTACCCAGAAATCTCATGTTCAATTCATTCTTATACCCCCTCAAGGTTAGTTATTCTTGTTCCTCAGGGACATGATCTACTCAACTCAAGCCACAATGTCAACTGTTGAATTCGAAGAAATAGCCGACGTAAGCCTCGACACTCTATAACTAAAAAAAAAAGAATTTGATAATTTAAATTAAGTTAAATTGAGGAAAAAGTTATGTATTTTTAGGACTCGTGTGTCCAACTCCTTTTAGCTCACTTCTTAAGCACATTCTATATAAACTTTAGGGTTCATTGCACGGAGGTTTAAAGTATGAGATTTATCTCTTTTTTGTTTCTAATATTTTAATTACATCATTTTGGTCCTTGAAGTATTGAAAATGTTTCTATATAGTCCCTCAAACAGATAGAGTTTAGATTGCTAATAATTTTTTATCATAAACTTCGAATGTGATACTTAAATATGAACAAAAAAATTAATTTGGATTTCTTGACCAAATTTTTACTTAAATTTTGGTTAAATAGCTACCAAAATTTTGCATTTTTGATGTCAAAAATTACTCATATTACACATTTTTGTCAAGAATTACTCAAATTTTGTCTCAAAGTTGTCAAAATTATTTTTTGTCCATATTTAGATATTACGTGACAAGTTTATAATAAAAAATCGTTAGCAATCTGGATATTGTCTGCTTGAAAGATCATATAAAAATATATTTAATACTTCAAGAACCAAAATAAAATAAACTTCACATTTTGAGGACTTCTAATTCAATTAACCCTAAAATTTATTTTGTTCGGCTATTTTTAGGTTAATTTAGTAGCTTGAGCTTGATTGATGCATGTTTCATATCTGGCCCCCGCAATGGGACATAGGAATAACTTTTAGAACAAGCTCATTGGTCGACATGTCTTATAATTCATGGGCTACGCTTGCATAGGGCTTGACATATTTGTCGGGTAAGTACAATGATTTCACAAGATGTGGACTTAGGGTTACAATTGATTGTACCGGTTTATCCTCATAAAATTTAACTGAAGTCTTGTGATGTTTAATCAGGTTCCTTCCGATTTATTATTTGGCAAGTTTAACAAGTTTATTTGTTTATTATTGAATTTCTCTAAGATTAATTCTTTTTTTTTTTGGTTCAACGATCAAGGAAGTTAGGATAAAGTTACGCGTTCTTCGACTAATCTCCTCTTCAATTCGGTCAAATGCAGGTTATTCACGTCGGAATTAAGATAATCATAAAGAATAAATTCTTCATGGCCTGATCTTAAATGTTATCAAGATACGAATTCAGAAAGTCGAAATTTATAGCTCATTTTTGTTATGACTTGAACTATCATTTAAGATTTTTAAGAGCATTACTAAACTTATTAATTTCATATCAATATACCCGGAATAATTATATGTGATACTATACAATTTGTGCGATGTAAGATAAATTGTACTCAACCCTTTAAACGATGAGTCATATAATGAAACTTTTCTCTCTCGGGTTTCCTAAAAAAATAGCCTCTTTTATAAATATTTTTTTTTCTGAGAATTTGCAATAACATAATATATTATGGCCGGAATCGAATTCTAGAGTTGTTATTTGGGGTGTAACTCTATTTTACAAGAAAAAAAAACATGTTTTTTAAACTCTACTAGCATCGATTATGTGAAATATGAGATTAATAAAAAGATATTCGTACAAATTTGTTTTTTAGTAATTTCGAAGACCAAACTAGAAATTGAAACTTAATTTATCCAACACCCAATTAGGCTCGTTAAACGATTCAGGAGGCTCGGGCTCAACTTGATTTTAGGTTGGTTTGGACTAGTTTATATTATAAAATTAAGTTAAATTTAAACAAATTTTTAGACTCGTTTAATATTCAAGCCAAGCTAAGCTATTCGCGGATCGGCTCGTTTTTTCTTATTTGTACATAATATACATATGAATTATTGTAGATCTTAAGGTTATTTTAATAAAATTAGAAAAAAAAAATGTGTTTGTATGTTTTTGTTGTGATTTAGAAGTATTTTATACTCAAATTTATTTGCATTTTTGTGAGGTTTTGATTGGGTATTTGAAATTTATAAATTTGAATTTTTTTTTTTTTGAATGGCTTGTTTTTGGCTCGAGCTTAGGTCGAATTTGGTATAAGTTGAATTTGAACAATATTTTGAGTTCAATAGATAAGTTTGAGCTGAGCTTAAACAATCCTTAAATAGTACAAGTAAGGCTCATCTCGATTAACACCCATATACCCAATTATTAACTCATGGGAAGTGATCAAAAGTTACATGGCCCATAGGATTGTGGACACAACTATTTTTGCCATAACCATTACAAGCATTTAATTTAGGACTTTATTGCCTTGTCTCATTGAAATTATATGACTGTACTGTTTAGTAGAATTTGCCTTTTAGTGGCTCGTGAATCACGTGGTAATTACCTTTTTATTCGGGCGTAGAAAAAATGTCGGTGTTTTGGAATATTTAAACAGTAAATTACATAGAATAATTTATAGTTTAACGGAACATATGACTCTTGGTAGAACATAATAAAAAAACAAAATTTATATAACTGACTCCAAATATTTGCAACCAAGACTAAGATTTTATTGGGTTGAATTAAGTTATATTGATGACCATGAATTGGACATAAAAAGAAGGAAACAACCCCCAACAGGGCCCCCCCATTGCAAGTTGTAAGCAGCTAATGGGAACAGGTGGTATCCCAATCATCCACTGCTTAAGGGAAGGAAACCAATGCGTAGATGCGTTGGTGAACATGGGAGTTCAACAACAAATTGGACTAGTGTGTTGGAATGACCCCTACCCCACTTGGGAAATCTACTTAATGCATATCTTTCTTTTTTTTTTTTTTTGAACAAAATTAACAGGATAATCATAATATTAAGTAGGAAAATTGAGGTTACAATCAATTAAAATAAAAATCGTAAGTTCGGGAAGACACTAACCAATCCAACGGGAACGAATTGTTTAGCATATTGGTCGCTACCCAGTGAACAGCCTTGTTATAGGCCCTAGGTTTGTGTAAAAAATTAAAATTATATAATCTAGCATAATGTCTAATATCCTTGATAATTCTCCTAATTTTCTATGGTAGGATATCTTCATTGGAGCTAAGCTAAGCTTAATAATATTGAAACAATCATTCAAAATAGATGCATGAGTGATCAGCTATGTCTATGCAAGAATGCATGCTTGCCTCACTGCTTCAGCCTCAGATCTGGCTAGTGTAGTTTTTAGTAGGAGTTTTGTTTAACTATTTTTACCTTTCCAATGTACCAAAAAGAAGGAAAAAAAATTTAAGAATGTGATTGATGCAACATTGCTTCATGCCAATCCCATAAAGTTGAAAAATAGTTTCTTAAAATTACAACCATGTGAGAAGACAAACATTAAAATGTAACACTAATTAGGTCTGTCAATAGTATCGAGTGAGATAAATTTGCGTCAGAAAATATTCAATTTCTACTCAATTTATTTATTAATTCGTGTCTATCGAATAGTGTTATATCAGATTCATATTGTATATGAATATTATATAACCGTTATATAAACTAATCGTGTCGTGCATTTTCTTTTGATTATTTTCAATCTCACCTGATTCATTTTGACATCCCTAATGCCAAGGGTGGTTCAAGGCAATTTGAGGCCTAAAGTGAAAACACTACATGAGGCTTTTCTCTTTTTTTTAATATTAATTTTTATAAAAAATAACAATTTAATTTTTATTTAATTTATTATGTGAGCGAGAGACAAAAGAAAGACGTATTAATGTTGCCGATAAAAATGTTTTAACTTTTGTTTTTATTTTTTTTTTTTTAATTTTAATTTTTTAAATATTTTTTACTTATTTTGTGAGTGAGAGAGAGAGAGAGAAAAAGAGGACAGGAATAAATATGAGTTGAAGTTTGAGTATTTTTTTATTTTTCAACTTACGATTTTTAGATTTTTAATGTTATGAATTAGATTATAGATTCAAATTATTAAAATAAAATTTTTAACTATTCTTAATTTTTTGAGACTTTTTTTTTATGGTTTAAAATTTAAAGGATTTAAATTTTTTTAATGTTAATAATGTATCTAAAATTATGAAACTTTCTAAAAATTTAGAGCTTAAAGAGCATTTTTTGTTTAATACTGTTGGGAGGCTCTTGTCTAACGCTAACCATATTACAAGGATTTTAATATGATATTGCTCATGTGCACACATACAATCCATAGATTGCTTTGATAATTTCATGGTGTGGAATATTTTTCATTTGATACAAAACTCATATGATGACTGAATCTCTGCTCCCTACTCTCATTCAAAAAATTTATACGACTTGAGTTCGAGTTCAAATTTAATATTAGTTTTTTATCCAAAATTAATCATTCTTGTATTAAAACCCATAATCTCACTGTCATATTTTCAACAATTCTTAGACTTTTGTCTACTTGTTAAAAACTAATCGTGTGATACTATAGCTAGCTACGATCCCCTACAAAAGGAATCACTCGACTTTGCCCTTTGACAGGCAAATTTCAAGTACCCTACTTACTAATTAATTATTTATGCATGAATGCAGAAAGAGCCAACTACTTTCTCTGGATCAACGTTTAGGGTACAATATCTTTATTATAATTAGAGTATACAATCGAATCTCTTAATAAAAAGAAGTTGGGGACAGACAAGATCTTTTATTTAAGTGTGTTCTTAACTCGACAAGGAATTGTAAAACCCTAGCCCCGCTGATCCTGTTTGAACCAATTTTCAACATATAATTATTTGATATTAAAAAAAAAAACAGAATAATGACCAAAACAAATAAAGAAATGAGAACTTTTTATTCCTTTTTCCGGTCAAATAGTACCGGCACTTACGGGGATGTTGGATCAAGAACCATGACGTCACAACCTTTGACCCAATACAATCATGTATAACATCCGACGGTCCAGAACTCAGATTTACAAATTTCAAAAAATTCCGACCACACATAATCATTACACAATTTTAATTTCTTTTTTTTTTTGTCAATTTCTCCCTTAATTTAAACATGTGTTTAAGAATAAAGAATGTCGATCGCAAGTGTGGAAAGACACATCCACAGAGTTGGTCCCGCCTCTCCGACAATTAAATGATGATTCTTAGCCAAAAAGTCAAAAACACCCCTGTAATTTTCCCTCTTTCATATTGTAAAATAAAAAAAATTACCGTTGGAATATAAAAAACACAGTCACATTTTTTGAAAGAGATTATTTTTCAATATATATATTTGTGGATCACATATACTAGTAATAGTTTAGTGTCTGAATATATTCTTTAATATTAAAAATTAATTATTAATTATATAATATTTATATTTTAAATAGTAGTTTATTTTTATTTGATTTTTTTAAATAAATAATTTAAAATTAATGTTAATACAATAAAAATAAGAGAAATATAGGAGAGAAAATAGAGAATTATGTGTGGAATAATCAAGTTATTTTACATTATAAGGTGTGTTGGTAGGGTTGATATTCGAGTTCGTGCCAAGCTAGTTGAACTAGTTTTTCTAAATAAATATAAAAAATTATTCAAGTTTAAAAAAAAAGAAAACAAGTTAATATCAAGTAATTCGACTATTTTACTTATAAACAAATCGATCTTTGTGAGCTCAATTCAAACTTTTTTAAACTTATTTTATTAAATAAATAAAAAAATTGTTTAATTTGGCCCGTTTAAAAAACCAAACTCCAAACTAAGCCTAAAATTAATTGAATTCGAACTCAGCTCGACTTTCTCGAGTCAATAAACAGTCTTAGTTGCTGGTTGAATTGTGTGGCATTTTCGTAGATTCTTAGAAAATTACAGTTGACTAAATGCACCTAACCTCTTAATTACCTGAACAAATTAAATTTTGTTCCACTTTTACCCCTCAAGAGTCTACGTATTTCAATCTATATATGTACGAGTGTATACTTATAATCCCAAGAAGATTACAACGACTAGATTCACCTAATTAGCTATTAAGCTCTATATTACTCACAATGACTAGAAATTTTATTTTCGTTTTTACCCCCCAAACTATTTTAAATTGCAATATCTATGTAGATATAAAGAAGGATATGTATTCTACATTGCATATTTTTTACTTTTGTTTCTTTACCTTCTCTTCAGCTGTCAGGTTTCTTCGATTTGTTGATCTACTTTGTGTGAGACAAGAAGGTGTCGATACTTGTTCTTGAGCTAATTGAGGTCACTGATGAGTGACTCACAGCTGAAAATTCTTCGTTTGGGATTCTAGAGAGAGAAAGTAGGGATTCTTGTTGTGAGAGACGGGTCTGTGAAGTGATGAACAGAGATTGTTAGGGGTTTTGAGATATATATATGTATGTCTGTATATGATTGTTGTGGTGGGTTTGTTGAGTTTTCTCTGATTTGTTTGGATTTGATATGGGTGGGTGTTTCCCATGCTTTGGATCATCAAACAAGGAAGGGAATGGGGCGAAAGAAGTGGCAAAAAAGGATTCTGTGAAAGAAAGTTCAGCTGCTCACTCTGAACATATAAGCAGACTTAATTCAGGTGAAAAATTGTTGTTGCCCAAAATGATTTCTTGGAATTTTTTTCATATGGGTATTTCTAGGTTTGTGTGTTTTTTATTACTAGGTGTGCTTCGGCTTTGTCGAATTCTTTGCTTTAATTTTTTGTCCCTAGTGTTTTGATGATGGGGGCTTGTTGGAATTGTTTGTTAGATTGATCTGATTCATCTTATGGTTGTTTGGTAGATTTGGGTGCTTTACTGAATTGGGATTTTAACAGATTTGTTGTTATAGTTGATTGATGAACTTTTATTCTGTTTTTGTTTCTAATTTTTGCACTTCCATATTCCCATTTCCCACTAATGCAGTGGGGACGTAGTGTATTTGGGAGATCTGCTTTTTGTTTTGGAGAATTGAAATGATATTTCATGATCATTGACAATTTGATAATGTCGCCAATAATATGTGGGTATAAGTCTTTTTTATGCAGAAAAAAACGTTGAGCTTACATGTACTCGCTGCGAATAAAGCAGTGAGGAAGCAATATCAGTTGGAATTTAACATTGGCTCTGATTTTGATTAGCCCTGCATTCAAAGTGAAAGTGATGATAACTCTCCATGCACGGCAAAATCAATGGAGCCATATATTATCCTCTTAGTGTAGCTGAATAAGGAAATGTGTTGTGCAATTTTGGTACAGTTTTTGTTTTTCTCCCTAATCTGCTGTTCAACTCAGATTTCATTCTCTCCTAAACTGTTTCTGATTCCCTTCTGTATACAGACAAATTGAAATCTCAGGGTGGTAACGATTCTAAAAAGGAACCAGCAGTTCCAAAGGATGGACCAACAGCACATATTGCTGCGCAAACCTTTACATTTCGTGAGCTAGCTGCTGCAACAAAGAACTTTAAGTCGGAGTGTATGCTAGGTGAAGGTGGTTTTGGACGTGTTTATAAAGGTCGCTTGGAAAGCACAGGACAGGTATGTTGTGCTTCTTTAGCAAAGAAACTCCATTTTGTATGGATTTTGCGTTCCAGCAGAGAAAGACATTTGAGTTCAGAGGAAAAATATCATCTGTGCTGTGTGTTAGTCTTTACCTTTAGGTATAAACGAGTGCCAAAACTGTTAAAGTTTTTGCCTCCGGACCTGTCAATGTGTCTATTTCTTGGGATTTCAATCACTTGTCCCATCTTCACCTCATTCACAATTTTCATGGGTGAAAAATGTCCATGTTTTCAGGTAGTTGCTGTGAAACAGCTTGACCGAAATGGCCTTCAAGGAAATAGAGAATTTTTGGTGGAGGTTCTCATGCTTAGCCTCTTACATCATCAAAATCTCGTCAACTTGATTGGTTACTGTGCGGATGGGGATCAGCGTCTCCTTGTTTATGAATTCATGCCATTGGGATCTTTAGAGGATCATTTACATGGTGAGACAGCTTGTCTTTTTACTTATGACAGTTTTATATATGATATTCGTTTGACTTTCTGCCCAAAGTTCAAGGGTTCTGTCATTGAATTTTGATGAGAGTAAAATGCATATTCAGGAGGATTTGTTTCTTGGTTCTCAGTGTCATATCTTGTGATTTTTCTCCGTCTACGCATACATTTTATGATAAATAGACAAGTACCTTGGTAAATGTTCATTAGGACCTGCATATCGATGAAATCCTGATTTATGATGTATTTGGTGGCTTTGTGCGCGTATATGTGTGTTTTGACATGCATCTTCGTATGAGCATCTTCATTTGGTTGTAAGCATGCATGCATGTGTATTCCTCACGCAGCTTGACAATCTAGATCAAACTACGTAAAGAACAAAAGACATGAAAAAAATAAGAGATCCTATATATATTGAATAAGTGAAAAACAGGTACAAGAGACAATATATAGTAAACCCTACAATAACAAAAAGACTAAACTACCCCTAAATGATATGTAGATAACTAGATATTATCACAATCTTAACATCTATCTAACAATGTGCTGCTAAACTAGAGTCATAAATTATAAAGTACCTAAGCCTCAATTTAGACTTCAACTCATTGCACTGTGGATTAGTTGAACCCCAGATCTTGCCCTTGGGCATGCACAGGCATGCTTCAATGCTACAATAGTGAAATTTGCCTCTGGTCCCTTTTAATCATTTGAGCTTAAGTCTTAGTTTCCATCTTCTTGTTGGGGAGAATGTGGCTGCGAATAGCGGACCATATCAATGATGGTGGATAATGAATATAACTTTATGTTTATAATAGTTTCTTGAATGGCTTTAAATGAGAGTTTTTTCTTCCCTTCCTTGTTGACCCAGGGTGCAACTTGGGCAACACAATCCAAACCCAATTTGAAAACAAATGCTACTTGGGCAGATTTACCATTCTAGAGTTGGGCATGGGTGAAAAAACCCAATCTGATTTGTACTCGGGCATTAATTAGGATGAATTGTTGGGTTGTACAGATTTAACCCGTAACCATCCTGAATTGCATAAATCGGGTTGAACTCGAAAATGCATAATCTAATCCAACCCCATCTGTCTTTTTATACTTTTCTCCCCACTCAGTTATGTTTTTCCTTTAGAAGACTTCCAGATTCCATATTCTATCTCTCTCACACACACAAAGGGAATCTAGATTGCACCACCAGGTCCGCTTACCCTCTATATCTCTTCTCCCTGCAATAGTCTCATGGTTCTCCTCTCTCTCTCTCTCTGACACACACACACAACCCACAGTCATATTGGAAACTCCCCAACCGAAGCTCCCACAACCATTGAAAGAATCACACCACCACTAGCTTGCCACCACCACTGAAAGCTATATATTCGTGCTCTTTGGGATGAAATTAAAATTTGTATGTAGTGGAGTTGGGCTTAGATATCTGTGTAGATTTGGTGGAAATGAAGTTGAATTTGGTGGAGTGACAGAGAATAATATTTTTGGTGTGCAGCGGAGATGGTGAATACAATGGTGTTTGGGGGTGGGGGTCTCACTCGCAAGCAGGCATCGGAACCCCAAATTGCACTTTGGTGATGGTGACTGTGTAGTCGATGTGTGAATGAAAGAGAAGATCTCCTTGTTCTCTTCTCAGATTTGATTCCATAGTGTGTTTGAACAGTTTGGTGTGATGTGTGTCAGAAACCCAAATTACAACTCGAATTAAATAACCAGAGTTCAACATGATATTGAAAATCTAAACTTGGGCAGTACAAGGATTGGGAGACTCGGGTTAGGAAAGTATTGGGATTGAGAGTTTCATAGCTTGCTTTGAGTCTGGGTTGACCTTCCAACCCGTCCAACAAATTGAGGGACAATGGTGGAATGAGCATAGACTTGCACTACATGGATAAATCCAAATCAAACCAAAATATACGAAACAAATCCTTTTTCCAATTATTTGAGTTAGTATATTTGAATCTTTTTCCCCTTTCTGCTCTGTTGAGGGTTATAGGTTCTGTGACATTACAAGCAACTAAATCCTTCTCAATTATCTCACTTTGTATTACTTTGGTCTTCCCTTTCGTTAGCATTTCTTTTTTTTTTTTGGGTCAATTCATAAGCATTTCCATTAGTGTCATTTTTGTCAATTGACCTTATCAGTCTCTTACTGTTTTTGCTACATGTGTTGAAACCGTTGTGATTGTTTTTCTCTCAATTTATATGTAATTGATGCTTCTTTTACTGTCTCATGAATTCATTTTATTTATTTTATTATATAACCATCTTCATATCCTTATTTCAGCTACACTTATTTGATGAACATCTGGTTTCTTATGTACCCAAAAGTGTGTTCCTTAATGTATAACATTGTAACCATCCAATAAAATTCTGTTTTGTTTGATGAATTACTGTCTGACTGCACAATGGAACAGTTGGATATAAATAAAGTTCCCAAGCTGCTCTAGCATCCTTGTTCGATGTAACTAGGAATTGATGACCCTTTTTTTCCAGCAAACTTCTACTTCTATGTGTATAGAATGTACGAAATACATGATTCAAAAGAAATTAATTGCAGGGTGTGGCCAATTGAACTTTTGTGCATTGTATTCCCTTTATCAGAACCAATTATAAATATAATAAGTCATACAACCCACTTATTGGATAATTTTTTTGTCTTCAACCTGTTCTAATATCATTGAAAATGATAAATAGATCATTCAACCACCACTTGTTGGCTGATAGTTTCGAATCTGTTTCATCATTGGATTTTGTTAGTAAGAGCAACATAGATAAAAATGTAGAGATGCCCTGAAGTGTAGAGGGTCACAAGGATTAATCATATTCTTTGGCCCTTCCCGAACAAAATTTACAAGTAAATAACTGCATTTTATGGAAACCTACCTGATCTCTCTCTCTCTCTCCTTTTCTTGCCCAGAACTTCCACCAGACAAAGAGCCTTTAGACTGGAATACAAGGATGAAGATTGCTGCTGGTGCTGCTAAGGGATTGGAATATTTGCACGACAAAGCGAACCCTCCTGTGATATACAGAGACTTAAAATCGTCCAACATCCTTCTTGATGAGGATTATCATCCTAAGTTATCAGACTTTGGACTTGCGAAATTGGGTCCTGTTGGTGATAAGACTCATGTATCGACACGGGTGATGGGAACATATGGTTATTGTGCTCCCGAATATGCCATGACTGGTCAGCTCACTTTGAAATCTGATGTTTATAGTTTTGGAGTCGTCTTTCTTGAAATTATTACAGGGCGCAAGGCTATTGACAACACCCGGCCTCAAGGAGAGCAGAATCTTGTTGCATGGGTAAGTAGCTCTTCTCTCAACACATTCATTCTATTGATTTCTGAACTGTAATCAATTGTTTTAGCACAAATTGATGCACAATTACTTGGCAGTAAATCTTTTAGTATGTTGAAATAACATAAAACAACTAAAAAAAAATCTGTTCCTTTTAATTCGTGTGATGGATTTGTAGGCACGGCCACTTTTCAAGGATCGCAGGAAGTTTCCCAAAATGGCCGATCCACTGCTGCAAGGTCGATATCCGATGCGAGGACTTTATCAAGCACTAGCTGTAGCAGCCATGTGTTTGCAAGAACAAGCTGCGACAAGACCGCTAATTGGGGATGTTGTGACTGCTTTGACATATTTAGCCTCCCAAATTTATGATCCAAATGCAGCCAATGGCCAAAGTAACAGAGTTGGCCCATCGACTCCTCGGAGCAGGGAGGATCGGAGGAACATGGCAGATGGGCTAGATAGCCCAGATGGCCGCCATAGTTCTCCTTCCACCCATAAAAACTCTCCTGATTTCAGAAAAAGAGACTCACTCAGGGAATCAAGCAGTGGCGCAGAGTTGAGAAGGATTGAAACCAGTGGTGGGTCAGGGAGGAAATGGGGTTTGGATGAATCAGACCGTCCTGATTCTCAGAGAGACAGCCCTGTCAGTGCTGGTAGAGCTAGAGAAACTCCAAGAAATCGAGATCTAGACAGAGAACGAGCAGTTGCAGAGGCGAAAGTGTGGGGTGAGAATTGGAGAGAGAAAAAGAGGGCTAATGCAATGGGTAGCTTTGATGGTACAAATGATTGATTGCACTGAAATTCCTAGGCATTGTCACCGAGTCTTCTACAAACAAATGTATGTTCAGAGGCTATCATGAACATGAGGTGAAGTCTGCAGATACATCATCATTCACTGTCATGGTTTCTACGTTCATTCATGGAATAAGAGTTCTTTTATCCTACTTTGACCGGTGTTGGAGATGCAGTGTTAAAGGAGTACTTGGAGGAGGGAAAAAGGAGGGGGGGTTTACTGTTGCACCATGTTAGTATTATGTATTTTTGGGCTTTTTGAAAAGTTCATGATACAGAAGAAAATGTGGGAAGATGTCTAATTTTTGCTCCATATGTTGTCTTGTATATGGGGAAACTTGGTGGGTTTGATTTGGGTTATCTCAATTGGTATGTTGGTACATCCAGTATGGTTATATAGGCCCATTGTGTATGTTTTTCTCTGAGTTGGTCATGTTTTTTTCTTATACAAAGAAGTTTGACCATCGTAGAGCAATGTCTTTATGTATGTGCATTTTTGGTTGTTATGAACGTGTACGAGAACCGATGTTCTGTAAAGCTTATAACATGAAAACTGTCCCAGCTGCTGTAAAAGTTGAAGATTATAGAATTAAATTACACTTACACCCCCTAAAATATCACCCTTTTTCCACTTTGCCCCTCTCAATCATCAAATTTTCACGTTATCCTCAACTAACACCTTTGTTTCACATTGCCACAATCACAAATTTTTGGTATCTTTTTTTGAGAGAAATTGCTGACATTTCAAGATAAAGTGAAAAATTACATATTTTGGAAAATAAAATAAAATAACTTTTCATTAAATATATAACAAAAATTAATAGGTGAGACAGTGTGAAACTAATGATAAAATTAAAGGTGCAATGTAAAAAATTTGGTAATTAAGGGGGCAAAATATAAAAAGGGTATAGTTCAGGGGGACGGGGGGTATGACCATAATTTATGCAAGATCATACTGTATCCAGTGCACAAATCTTATTCCTCTTAACGAGCTAAGAAAAAAAAAAAAATATATATATATATATATATATATACAAGTAAATATTAACAAAACTCCCCTCTATTGTTTTGAAAGAAAGCAATTTCCAAATTGGACATTCTATTGCACCATTTAGTCTGACATATTTGCCGATTATTTGGGAACTCAAGAATTAGGTGAGTGCAAGACGTTAGTAAAAACAATCAATAAACGAAGCGATTAGTCCAATGCAAGGGAGTTATATTCAACAATGTGCTCGTAAGTCGCAAACATCTTTTTCACGCAAGCAAATTTGTTCTTATTTGCAATTATTACCCATTTGACAAAGCCAAACACAGCACACCAAACATCTTTCTCATATCTTCTTGGCTTGGATGTGAGAATTCTAACAAGCAAATCGATGGTATTCAAAGTAAACCTGGCATCTGGAAACATATGCAACCGGGCCTTCAGACAAGATCATCTTGTCATAGCCCTTCTCATGTTACTTAACGCAATCAAAGTAGGCTGTATATTTCATTTCTACAACTTTTTAAAGCTAATCTATAATGTAAATCTATTGCCCTTTCCTGCCAAGACTTCTGGACACATATCCCAAAAACAGAAGGCAAATGTGGTGGCATCTAGAGATGCAAACACCAGGGCACCTCCGTACAGTCATACTTACCATAGGTTTCAACAAAAATAGATAGTGAAATTGTATTTCAGCATCATTTTCTCCTCTTTCCCTGCAAGAAGACAATCCACCTTCAGCCTAGCTAAACATGTACGAAATGCTAAGGTAGAGAAAGAACATTTTCTGCTAAACGAGAACATGTACCGAGCTCACATAATCATCCATTAGTAATTGCTTCCGCTTCTTCAAATTAGAAGGGGGAGGGGGGCTCTCAGCTGCCTGCCTGGCCAAGGCACGTTTGGATGGCGTTGTGTTTTGCTAAAAAAGGAATAACAGTCAAGATTAGCAACGAAAGATGAACATTATAAGCTTCACTCCATTGTCGTAATCATCCATATATATATGTGGACATATAGCAAAAAATGTCCGACAATAAATCACGACACTGAAAATAAAAAGTGGAACAGAAAGAAATTCAACCTTGGCAAGTTTCTTCTCTTTACGAGCCTGTCTCTCCCTTTCATCAAATTCTTGGTTTTCCCTCTCCACCAACCGGATGAGTGTATCACATCTCCTTGCAAGTTCTTGAGTGGTGCGTGACTTCACAAACCAATCAAATCGGAACAATGGTGACGTGCGAAAAGCTGCCTTCAGCTCATCCCAGTTCCCATACCCAAGTTTGTGAACCATGCATATCTGTAGGGCACAGTTGGTAACTGACCTAAGAAATCTGGCATGATAACAGAATAAACCAACAGACGCCATATGCCAGAAATAAACTCGAGGTTCCAAAATCTCACCATGAAGCGATCGCATTCTTCATTGTACAACTTTCCTTTGTTCTGACCATACTGAATCTTCAATTCCAGCCATGGATTCTTGTAACGATCCAATTTCTTCCCAATTGCTTTCATGATCTCATCTTTCCGAGAAATTCTAGCTTCTCCTCTCTCAATATTCTTGATAATTCTATCATAATCTGGAAAAATCATATTTAGATAGATTTAGTTACCCAATGTGCAGTAAAACCCCTAGCAAACCAATTATCCCACAACAACCAGCCATTAGTTTGATTCATAACACATATGAATATATAAAAAGGTACTTGTAAAATCAATTTCATGCAATTCAACCATCCACACCACACAATAGTTTGTCCTGAACCAGAACTTAACCCATTCCAATCTAGCTGATATCTAAAATCTAGTTAGTTCTGAAATCGGTGACAGATATCCACCGCATCCACCATTTTTTATGCTATTAGAAGTAATTGCCTCGACTTGACTCGAAAAACCTTGGTCCTAATTTATTCCCAAATCTGGAACTTCTGTTTTGATTTTTCTTTGCTTCTAAAAAAATTTGACTTTGCTCACCATTTAATTCCTTGTATCTTTCTTTGAAAACTTTTGCATATCTTTCAACTTCCTCCTCTGATTTTCCTTCCATTTCAAATGCAATACTTTTCACATCATTTCGACCATACTTCTCACAAGCCCTAATAAAAGTATTGAAGTCTCTTCTGCTCCATGTTGAAAATCCCTACAAATCACAATCTGTCATGTTTAGTTAAGAGGCCAACAAAGAAATAAAAAAAAAAACAACAATAATGCACTCACCTCCTCCAATAGACGCTCTTTTTCTTCCTGCTCTTCAGCAGTCAAAGGATCTCCCAACTCTAGATAGTCAACATTCAATGAGGAGTATTCTCACTATAGAAAAGAGGTCAGCTAAAAAAGGCACAAGAGAAGTTAACATACCTTCAGGTTCATCCACATCTATTGTGTCTTTCAACTGATTCTTTTGATGTGTTTGCTGAAAATTGTCAAAAACAAAACAAATACAATAAAACAGATACTTATGTATCCTAAATCACAAGCTGATGATGAAAAGAAAGTTATGAAAGCTCAAAATGCTACCCACCATTAGATAGCGCACTTCTTTTTCATAGAGCTCACTGAGCCTTTGTGTGTTGAAGAACTGAAAGTCATGCCTGACAAATGCAACCAATATAAAGTAACTGAGAAATAGAGCAGCTGAGAACATTAAGCCCAGTAAAAGAAGGAAAACAATTTTAAAGCTGTTTACAGCTGAGGCATGCGAGGAATTCGAGGCTCTTTTGGTCTTGCTGGACCACTTTGGCGCATTGTTTGCTTGAAGTATTCGGATTCAGAGTAACTAATACAAGTGGAAGAAAAATCATATTTCAAATGATAGATGTAGTTGAACAAAATATAAAAACTAAAGAAGCCTGAAAGACACTAAAAAGCTTTGGCAATTGAAGAAATGTACTTGCGCTTCCGCTCCCTTTTTGGTGGCTCAATCCAATTTTCACTGACAATTTTCTTGAAATCAAACTTGTTCTCATCCTTCATATACAAAAAATAAAGCAATGGAGGGTAAAAAATCAAACAAGGATGTTAAAACTCAGTACAGTAACACAAGCGACGTCTGATTTGACCTTTTCATCATCAAAATCATACAAATCAGCAGCTGCGCAAAATCAAATATTTTTCATTTAGCCTTGTGTAGCAAAAGGATAAATATAAATAATTATAGAAAAAAGGCCAGACAAACAAATGCGTACTATCGTCCATTTTGAATTTGATGGCATCCTCTGTAAATTTCTTCATCTTAGCATCAAGCTCGGCTGTCGCCTCTTCTCCTTTAGCAATGATCCTATCGATATCTTCATCAGTGATTGTGCTATCCTTGGAACTGAAAACCATCTCAGCACCAAATCTCACCATTTGCAGCAACTCATCTTTATTAACAGCTGAACAAAACACCATAGGAAGTAAATATATTGCTCATACAAAATACATGATAAAAAGGGAGGTTGTATCCCAGAGTGAGAATGAGATAGAGAGAAGGGGGCAAAGAAAAAAAACCGCTGCTTACTCTTTTGCTCTGCAAGTCGCCCTTGTTGGATAACCAATGCATCCAGTGCAAGCTTTTTGTAAGCCCTCTCAATCACTTTCTCTTCAATAGTATACTGATCATAATCAATTGGATGGGAAAATGTATCAATGCATGATAGTTCAAAACATTTTAGTTCCTAACGCATTACATGGCAACAAACTGAACCTCAGTGCAGAATCGGAACACTTGGACTTCTTTCTTCTGCCCAATTCTATGAGCACGGTCCTGAGCCTGTAAATCAACTTGTGGGTTCCTGCAATGTGACGGAAATGAGATCCTTTAAATATCATATCACAATCCCCTAGCATGACGAACAATGGAAGAAATTCTCACCAGTCACTGTCATAAAGAATGACAACATCTGCAGTAGCAAGATTGATTCCGAGGCCTCCAGCTCTAGTTGATAGTAAAAAGACAAATTTCTCACTTCCAGGCTTATTAAAGGCATCAATGGAAGCATCACGATCATCACCACCAGTATTTCCATCTATCCGGCAATATAGGTATCCACGGAACATTAAGTAATCTTCAAGAATGTCTAGCAGTCTTGTCATCTGAATAACACCACAAGGAAGTTGCTCATCCAAAAAAGCAAAAGCAAAAAATGTATAAAATAGAGAAAATTCTAGGCTATATATATATGGCTAAACCTGTGAAAATATTAGGACCCTTGAATCACGCTCCTTTAGTTTTGGCAGCAACTTATCCAAAAGAACCATTTTGCCTGCAATAAACAAAATCATTAGGAACCAGAAAAAGATAGCTTTGACAATACAAGGAACAAGATGGATCAAAATGTCTCATATAAGTAAGACAATTACCAGCATTCTCGATAAGATGGTCTCCTGTAGTATAGGGAGGACCAGGTTCAGCCCCTTGGAAAAGATATGGGTGATTACAACATTTGCGCAGCTGCATTGCTATATTCAGAAGACGTTTGCGCTCCCCACCAGCATTCACAACTTCAAGATCTTTCTGCAATAGAGCCCTATAATACTGCTTCTGCATTTGGGACATACCAACTTTAAGTATTGTTTCCTTCTTGGGAGGCAAACCTTTCTCAACATCTGACTTCAGCCTTCGGAGGAGGAATGGTCGGAGGACCTTTCATTGTAGAAACAAGGACAATAAGACAATCAGCTTGTAAGATGGAATCAACCAGGCTAAGAAACATTCATAGTACATTTGATGGTGTATTGGGCTAGCATCAAGCTCAAAGGTAGATCTTCTCAAATGGTAGTTTGTGTGTATACATTCCCCCTCTTATCACATACGGGTTAAATGAAATCAGAGCAAATTTGAAAAGTCATATCACTGGAGGAGGAAGTGTGCAGAATATGGAAAGAGATGTAAGGTTGACTTGCTGGATACAGATGTGAATTAAATCTCAGCTAACAAATGAGTGCAGGGGAATTCTTACATCCAAAAGGAGTTCTTAGTCAATAGAATTGGTTGGAAAGTCGGTTAATATAATACTAGGGTGATGTTGAAAAGGAACTGTGTATGCCAATTAGAGCGCCATGCTGATGTTGTCCGCTTGTTTCAAAGGACATTGGCCTTTTTTTACCTAGAAGGTTGGCCCTCAATGAGATTACACTTGTATCTTTAGCATAAGCTTGGTCTTGCCTAGCAAAACATGAATGTGCTTACCTTGTGAAGCTGTTGAACAACCTCCTGCTGGTCATTATCACCAGAAATTTGGAACCATTCGTCGAAAGTTTCAGCTGAGCTAAAAATCTCTGGCAGTAGAAAGTTCAGAAGAGACCAGAGCTCATGAAGATTATTCTGCATATTTAATATATACCAAGAACATCAGATATCCATCAATTTAACAAGTTTGGAGGAAAAGGGCAACAGCTCCTACAAGGGATCAAGAATAACACTTTTAAAAAATAAAAATAAAAGAACCACATTCCCAGTTGTCAGGGCTCTTATTTTGACTTGGGCATTGCATGGAAAACAAGGCCAAGTAATAATATATTCAACCATGCAACAACAGAATAAGACTGGGATCATAATGCTGGTATGAGAACAAAATTAAAGAACACATCACCATCAAGTAGGAGACGTAAGGTAAGACAGATCATAACATTGGTATAAAACAAAAAACTAACGTAAATTACCCAAAATTATCTAACATATTTATATTTAACTAAAATAAATATGTCAAAAGCTTAAAAGTAGTCCATTAATTGCACTCTTTCTTCCCAACATGCTGAATTCCAACACAATAAAATTTTGCAGTCAGATAGGAAGTTTGTGATATTTTCATACTCCATAGCAAAAGTAGTCATGAATGGAACAGTAACCACAGCATAGTGCATCTCATATACCATCACCAAGATGATATGTGAAAACATAGAAGGGGAGAGGTTGTAGGAGTAGAAGTTAGAAATGTATGACACATTGCAGGCATCTATCAAATGAATGCTCAAGCTCTGTAGCTATGTTACCTCAATCAAGTTCAATTATTCAAACACAACCACAGTTTTCCACTATGAGGGTCAATGCACAGGGAGAGAATATGAGGTGAACAGCTCCCCTAATTACCCAGCAACCCATTTGAAAAACAAAAAGCAACCAGGCAAGTTTCCATACACTGACACGTACGAAACAAAAATTACCTGAAGTGGTGTACCAGTGATAAGAAGCCGGTAATTAGTACTGTAAAGTCTCATTGTTTTTGAAAGAAGTGAATTCTCATTCTTGATTCGATGAGCTTCATCAATTATAATATAGCGCCAGCTAAAGCGGCGTAACGACGACTTCTCTTTGATGGCCATTTCAAAACTAGTGACACATACATCAAATTTCCCCGCAACAAGTAACTCATCACGTATATATCTCTGCAAAATTAAATGTTGATAAATAACTTAGCAAAAAAAATCTGACAACCAGATATGGAATGGCTTACCCTTTCATCAGGATTTCCGAGAAATTTTACAGCACGCAGAATTGGACAAAAACGGCGAATTTCATTCATCCAGTTACCAAGTGTAGATTTTGGAGCAACAACCATATGAGGACCTGTAATTCCCCTAAATTCCTGCAGATAGCCCAGTAAAGAGATGGTTTGCAATGTTTTACCAAGCCCCTGAACAATAGTAAAAAGAGAGAGCCATAATCAGTATACTGATAGATCAAAGCAAAGTTGCTTTCAATGATATGGTAAGAGAAACTGATGCAATTGCTGAAACAATGGTAGTCCACAGAAGCAGCACTTCAAAACATACCATTTCATCTGCAAGGATTCCATTTATACCATTCTCATACAGCCGTATGAGCCAGTTCAAGCCAGCAAGTTGGTAATCCCTCATCTTTCCCTGAATACCTGCAGAAAAGAATATCCAAAAATTATTAGAGGTGCCTCAACCAAAAGAAGAACCACCAACACCACAAAAACCCGTCAACAAAAAGCATCTTTATAAACTCAAAAACATTTCAATCTGACACAGACATCCCACTTATTATGGAACCATTTTTTCACAAAAACATCAGCATCAGAATTTTTTGACAGAGATACCAGCACAAACCAAAAACATTTCAATCCAAGCACAAATCATTCAATAAACTACAAATTTTGCCATTATTGGCTTTGAGGGCCCGCAGAAACAAGGCAACAACATAAACAATTCGAGGACCACAGAATAAACAAGTCAACAAGAAATGTGACTTGACCATTTACTTAGTAGCTATAACTTACAAATTTTGTTTTTAAGACACCGAGAATGATGGGCCAAAAGCCGATAAGTGTAAGTGAAACATTGCACTCAAGATAGGTCAGGTATCCTAGAAGTAAAACTTAAAAAGGAAAACTTCAAACTAAGAACACTGAAAATAATAGGATCTCAGGTCCACACACTTTGTGCAAAGGCTTGCCAGTCATATACATTCATAAACAAAGTTCAACAATATATCGATCTGCTCACCGCTGCTGCTGGTACTACACACTCAAAAGCCCACACGAGAGAGACAGAGAGAGTCCTAATAAAAAGGTTGAAGCAAACACACACAAAAAAAAACTGGAGATAGAGATAAAGATCTTACAAGAGGGTTGTGCCACCAGTCGTGTGTTTCCTGTTCCAGAAAGGCCATCTTCTTCCTCCTTGAGGCATTCTTCATCTTCTTCCTCTTCAGTTACCTTTGATGCATGGCGACCCCTAAGCCACACAATTAGGTGAATAAACCCATCACTGAGTTGGATCATATAATGGATTACAAAAAAAATGATGGGTTGCAAACAAATTAGAAATTGATCCATCCATTTTTCTTGGAGATGTAGTTGTGGGAGGACATACATTAACAAGGTCCAACCCTTTGTTTGTGTCAGTTATGTTACAAGCTTATAACAAGCAATACATTAAATGATGACAAAAGAACAATACAAGACACATGAACTTTAGAATTGCAATGGCAACCAAGAAGGATTACAGCAAATGAAGTGAAACTCATCCACCGTTCTCTTCAAAGCCTATAAAAATTCAATTCACTCCACATGATATAATCTCATAATCACCAATTTTGACTTCTATTACCAAAGGGAAAAAGAATTCTACATTACAGTTCCACTTATTCATAGCAGTTGAATAAAGGTCCAGTAAAATTATACTTTTCAGAAGATTATATGCTATACCTTCCCTTTGACTTCTTTTGAGATGCAGATTGATCACCTTTAGCAAAATGAGCAAATAACTCTGTCTGCTGCAAGAGATACTTCAATCTACCCTTTCCCTTGTTGTTCTGCCATAAAAAAACCAATATTAATGCAAGTCTTCCCAAATGATATACTGAAGTAAAAAATAGCCTATGGAATTACAATTTACAAGTTCTAATTGACACACCATATCAGCATCAATAGCAGCATTTTGTTCATCCAATATTTCTTGTATCTTTTGTTTCTTCATCTTCTGCATCTCCTTTAGCCTGGCCCTCTCACGTTTCCCAATTTCACCAGCTGCTACATTTTCATCCTACAAGAAATAGAGAAACAATGTAACGACAATAAGTACCAACAAAACACCACACTATCATAACTATCCACATAAAAGCCGATAAGTGTTTAAACTAAAAGCTGATAAATGTTTAAACCATATGGCAATGATTATGCTTCACTACTAAGGTTGAGAATCTGGTTCAACAATATGTTATCCAAAACCAAATAATCAGAACCCATGTCATCATAAATAATTCAATAATCTGCTATTAAGAACCTCGTAGGCTCCAAAGTGAGACCAGATAAGAATTGTGTTAATAAAATGTTGAACAAATATTACCACCACTCTTACTGGGAGAAAAATTTATCGCCTTTTTCCTGAAGGCTAAGAAAATCACCACATTCTGATGCCTCCATCTAAAATGTGGGAAAAGTGAAAACAATAATGCAAAGAAGTTTGGAACTATAATTTATAAAACATTTAGGCACTGAGAAAGGGTAACGGTTCCACACAACTAACCCAGAACCAATTACCAAGCCCAAACAATGTGCATGGTTTGGTTAGAGGGTAAGCGAAGGAAGAGAAGAGAACGGAAACTAAAAAAGGAGGAAAGAGGAGTCCAGGAGCAAATACGTTTCTACTTTCCTCCCTTCAGTTTCCTTCCTCTTTGAAAGTTAGAATAAAAATTTAAACAAACTCTAGAGGGAACTGAAATTTCAGTTTAAAATCTCTCTTCCACTCTCTCACCAACCATCACTGTGCGTGCAGCTAATCAACTTTCGGAGGAAATTGGCTGCTGAAATATAAAGTTTTGAAAGAGATCGCACGCCTATCATCTCTGCTATCAACCATCCTGCTATATTTTTCCTCCTCCGCCTAGTTTGGTGGATATTCAAAGGGATTTACTTTGTTTTCGTCCAAAGAACATTTCCCGTATTAGAAGCAGTGGCAATCGGTAGCCACACATTACCTAAACATGCCAGAGAGAATCCTCACATTTTAACCTCCATAAAAGATCAATGCATGCAAATATAAACGAAAAATTACTGAACTAAACTAAAAAAACCTAGAAAAAAACACTCATTTTATACACTACACACATCAACACAACTGATTCATCTCCAATTCACAAAACCAGCAAAAACCTACAACATCAAACCCAAAGACGACAAATTCCACAAAAACCCTACCGCACCAGTCAGATCTAATGCACATAGTCAAGAGAAACGAAACTGCAAGGGAAGCTGAACTCCAAGTACAAATTCGTAAGTTCACCTCGTTGTCCTCATCGTCCTGGTTTTCACCGGCGGCGTCGTTCTCTTCATCATCGGAATCGGCACTCCTCGCGACGGCCTCCAGCTCTTCCTCGTCCTCCTCATCGTTGACCTGACCGTCGATTTGCTCTTCCTCCGACGAATTTGAGCCGTTGGATAGAGCCTCGTCCGACGAGTCCTTCGCCTTCGAGGGTTTCGCCATGGGTTCAACTTGGAGATTGAGGATTCCGCAGGAAGGAAAGTCGAAGTGTAGAGAGAGAGAGAGAGAGGTAATATTAGACCGCCGACAAGTGGGTATTTATACCCGGTTTGATTATAAAAAAGGGTTGAGGTGTACGGATAGTTAAATGTGGGACGAATAATTTCCCGCCAAGGCAAGATGCATGTGAATCGCCATTTCCCGCTTTGAGCCTTGGGTCCAGCCAGTAGGCTTGGGTTTGGGCTCCCTCCTTGAGCCATGGATCTAGCCCTTGGGTTCCGATTTGTTCCTGGGCTCAAACCGGAGCAAGAGTCGCGCTCGAGCGAACTCTAGACTCGCTCGAGCGACTACATTAATTAACCATCAACAGGTTCGAAATTTTTGTACCTATTCTCGTCTATTTCACAAGTAGATTCATCATTGTCTACATTATCGAAAGATTATAATTTTCTTAACAAAATTTGTTGGGGTATGTGAACATCTTGTGTGTTGCACTTTAAAATGTTGATGCAATGGCATAGTCATGGCGTGATATCACTTAATATCGAATTCATTATAGGTGACGCGTAAAGATTTTAGTAGTTTATGAGTTTCAGCATATTTGTAAGTTTATTTCAGGAACGTGTGTGAAAAATAAAACATGATTTTATCTTAATAGATTATAATTTGTATGATATATACACATGAGCTTTGTGTTTGTAAAAATCCCGTGAGAATTCAAGTAAGTCAACTTACTTGAAGTGGAAGTACAACACCCCCCCCCCCCCCCCCAACATCTTGCAGCTGTTTTTGGACATAGTTTGCACATTACCGCAGTTGCACTTCAAACATTACTAGGCTAGTGCTATTGTTTTGAGCATATGCTTATATTTTGTACAGTATTGCAGTTGTTCATTGTGTGTAATATTACTGAACTTTATACATGTCTTTTTGTAACTTCCATGGACTATTTTTAATGTTTCTAGTGATTCTGAATGATACATCATTGTTCATTTTCCATTCAATCTTTGTTTCTTCAGCAAAAATATCCCATTGCAACCAGGGTATTCAGAGTTACCATGTTCTCTCACATGCATAATCATCCACAAACTATGTCGTTGGGTAAACTGTTACTTGTATTTGAAGTCTCGAGATGGCAAATGCTGATGCTTTTCAATTGGGGGCAATTGAATCTCCTTGCGTAGGGAGGGTCAGCCAATCCAACTTTCAGGTATCAAGATAGATTCCAAGCGTGGATGAAATTCATAAGGGATTCCGTTATTTTTTTTCAATATCTGGAAAACAAATGGGATTATAGGATTCGATTCGCAAATATGTATTTGCATACCTATTCTGCAAGCTGCCAAATATGTCTCTAAACTGAACAAAAAATGCAACTATATGCGATCATGCGGGGCAATGAAGAAGCTTGAAATTATGATAAGATGAATAGAATACCAACTTCCTTAAGGTCCATCTTGATATACAGCCCTTTAATGTGTTTCACCAGAAAAGTATCATTACATGAACCACAAGTACACAGTAGACTATGATAAACAAAGATCAAGCACATAACAACTGTAGTGTCATCCATCCATTTTGTCCTTCGATTTGTTTTCTTCAGATCTTTGTTGATGTTTCAGTCGCACGTTCCTGCACAAAAAAAGCCTTTCTGTCATAAGTTTCTTTTCAAATTTGAATGCATCGTGTTTCTAAGATGACCGCTTGCTCAGCCTTCTTTTACAAGTCGAGTTAAGAGCTAGTATGCAACCGAAGTTTTATGACATGTTCCCGTATTGCTAAGAAAAAACGTACAAACTTTTGGTTTTATGACATGTTCATATGGCTAGAAAACACATATAATTCTCAAAGTTTAAGTTGTTAGAGAATATATGGGCTCTAAGAAGAATAGCAAGCTCTTGATCACATAAAACTTGAGGTTGCGATAGGGTACTAGGGGCCTATAATAAACCCTTTGTACTTCAGATTATCATGGCAACCAGAACAAAATGTTATGACATTAAGGGGAAGTCCAAATGCACTCTAAGGGAATCAGAGTCAAGGTGTAAATCTACATCAGAGATCAGCACACATGTAACTTGTACCTCATTAGCACTTGGAACCTTTTCTTCTGCAGTGGTTGCTGTCTCTTTTGCTGCGATGGGAGGCACCACTTCCCCATCTTTTGCCGGATTTTCTTCATTCACAGCCTTAACAGTCTCTTCTGCACATTTAAGGAGAATTGCAACGATGAATAATGAGTTATAACTATGGCCCTTGTTGTTAATTTGGGGGGTGGGTTAATTTATCGAACTTAATCATGCCAAGATTTGACTCGATTGTAGCTGGTCAATCTCAACCTCAACCACCGAGCTTAGATTCTTACTCAACCTCAATTCAGCAAACATTTATGAGGATTTGAACCAAGTGGTAAAAATAAAAGAGGAGGGGGACGACCAATAGGTAGTAACCCCTACATGTAACCATGAATGTCCCCACTATAGAATGTCCCGTTTGAGGCATAGCTACTAACCCAGTTAAAGCCATGCAGTAAACTGCATTATTCCTGTAAATCGAAAATACTTGACAACCACATAGGAGTTAAAGACGACCCTAAACAAATATGACTTACTACTAGACTATTAGCTCGGTTGTTTCTCAAATTTTCAACAAAAATTTAGAAAATTAAATCCTATAGCTTGATAATCAATCTCAAGGTAACTAATTTCTCAACCAAAATCTCACAAAACTAGTATAATCAACTGGTAAGTTAGATTTTTTCAAAATCTACTATAGAAGACAGAGATAAATAGAGAATTATATATGGTCTGGAGCTATTTGGAGATCAATTTGGAGATTGTTCATCCTCCGGAAAGTGGTTGTATGACGGTAAACTATAATTCCTTATACAAATGAACATATTCAAGTCAAGCGTCCTCGTTCTTTAGATTAGTCTCATTCACAAAATATATAAAATTCTTATTTTGTAATTTAAACGAGTCTAAGCATCCAAAAAAGAAAGCAAATTTAAAAAGCTTGATCAAAAGAAAGAAAGAGATAACTCCAAGAGGGACGTCAAGACTCTGGTAAAAAAGATGAATTGTAAATTAAGATTTGTTGAACTCTAATTTTGATAATTTCATGAAGTCAAGTCAAGTCAGACATAGAGGGGACTAATGGAAGTATACTTAAACTGGTTCGTGCACCTGACCATTGAGAGAGAGAGTTGAGGCCACAAACCATTCATAGTTTCTGGTTTTGTCTCTGCAACAGATCCTTTCTCCTCCGCAACATCATCCAATTTCACGTTCTCTTCAGCTGCACCCATCTTGGCCTCAATATTTTCCTCATCCCTCCTCAATACATAACTTGATTCATCACCTTTCTGATCTTCTTTCTTCAATTCTATATCTCCACTCACCTCTTTCTCATCATCAACAGCCTCCCCACCATGTTTGCTTTCTTTCACAGAGCCATCCTTTTCAGAATCCACGTTCTCATCTTCGATATTTTTCACAGTCAAACCATCAGGGTCCTTCTTGTCTTGGTCTTCAATCTCATTCTCTTTCACATGGCAAACACCCGAGTCGCAATTAGAAATTCCGCTCTCTTCTTGTTGATCCGACGGCAACGTGTTTGTGTGGGTGTCATTGGTGGCCTTTTCAGGGATGATTTCTATGCCTTCGCTGCTCTTGGTGTCATCTTTTTTGCTAATAATTGTATTCCCTGTGGCAACTTGATGCTTTGATTCCCCACAACCCATTTTGTTGAGTTATGAGAGAGAGAGAGAGATGGTGATCTGAAACTGAAAGGCTTTGTTGGGTTTTTTGTGCTGTCTGTTAAAGCTTTGGGATGGACAAACTTTGGTATATGTATTTGAAAGAAAGGCCCTTTTTTCGTTACATTGGAGGGTTGAGATTGAGACTTCGTTGGCAATGAAGTGTATATTTTAGGCAAATGATTGGGCAGCCGGCAATGGCATAGTAGCCGGAGAGACAACCTGTATGTATTGAGCATTGCTAAATAAGCTAACTAAGCATAAGTTTCTTGTCATAGATCCGGATCTTCTATTATTAGTTTTAAATGATGCCGTTTCACACCTAAATAACACCATTTAGAGCGACATCGTTTTGATATGAAACCACATCATTTGGAGGAACAACACTTTTATTGTACAACAGAAGATCCAGATTTTTCTATCATTATATACCCTGTAAATTCAGGATTTAAAAACAGTTAAAAAAGTCTTACCCTTATAAATAAATACACTCTTTTCACGACTTAAATTCCTGAACTCCGTATCACAACAACTTTTAAAAAAAAAGTAAAAGACCTTTCAACTATATAAACAATTGTGGTGATTATTTCACACCACCAATAATGATAATTGGTTATTGACATTATATCAAATCCTAAACTTCCTAATTTTAAATTCCAGCAACAGCTCTTCTCTTACTTCAAAATACAATCACATGGATGGACTACACTACACTTGAAGGTGAGTAACAAATAAATATGTGCATTATACTCTTTATAATAACTTAAAGCGATTAGAGCAATTTATAGATAAAATAGTCTTTATGTACATTATACTCTTTATAATAACTTAGAGCAAATAGAACAATTTATACATAAAAGTCTTTTTCCTTAGATCATAAAAAAAGTTCATTGTTCTGTAACAACGATGGTGGGGTTATTAGTTTAATTTTCAGATAGTTGACAAAGACCGAACGAAACTTGAAAAAATTACTTGGATTTGACTAGAGTAATAGAACTTGAGAGACTTAAAAGTTAAGAGCAATGTAATAACAAATAATCGTATATGCCATCCTCAATTCCTCGTACATTAGTAAAAGACGAACTGAAAAAAAAAAAAGTAATATAAGTTGATTCAGCTTATATAAGATAGGTAAATGCTAATTTTTATAGAGATTGATGTCTAATTTATTTATTTTTTTAATTTAACGGTAAAAGATATTTAGGTCAATTTACGTACACCTCACCTAATCTTTTTTTTTCTGTCGTTAAAAGACAGGTCATCCATGTCGAGATTAAAGTATTCGTGATAGATAAATTTTTAATAACTTGATCTCATGAGATTACTAAGATTTGAACTCATAACATCTGAATTTATAACTTGTATCTTTTATCACTTGATCCATCTTAGAGTTGAGATGGGTGTCTAAATTTGAGTTTCTCATTGAGGCCACAAAAATAGTAATTGCGTGGTACATATGAGATCAGGCAATTTCATTCATTGAGAATAAATAGTCGGATATTCTGAGAGGTTCAAAAAACTCCTTAGTAGCCAAAAAAATAAAAAATAAAAAAAAAGTGTGTAGGACATAGTATAAGACAAAATGTTGTGGCCGGCTCTTAGGCAGATTTCAAACTTTCGCTAAATGCTTGTAGCATCATGCCAATGAGCAAGTCATTTTCTGTGGCATTAGTAAATTTCAGGTTGGGTCTGTGGGCCACTCGAATTCTCAACCTAAAGCCCTGCATGTAAGCCTGTCAATAGATTCGAATTCGATTTCATAAATTTAATTTGAATTTGACAAATTTTATTGTCACGGCGCATATTCGATTCTGTTAATAATTTGAAATTTGATCCGATTTAAATAACTTAAATAACTAAATTTTAACAAATTATACCTATATTTTAACTATTTTTTTTCAAATAATCACTTTAATATTTATGTAAAAATATATAAATAATTCGGATAAAAATATGTATATCTAAATCCGAATTCCTGAAATATAAGAAGTTGAATTTGAATTATCGGTAAAAATATTCATTCATATCCAACTACTCGGATTCAAATTCGGATGAAAATCCGATCTAATCACAGGCCTACCCACGACATTAGTTGGTTTCCCAATTCGTTTCCTCATTAGTGTAAGATGGTTATCATTGACATGTTATGTTAACATGGTACGACTTTGATATAAAATTAGTAAATTAAGCTTGATTAATCAAGAACACAGTATTTTCATTCCCACTTTACAAACAATGGACTACTTTTATAATTTTATAGTAGTTAGGTTTCAATCTCGACAATTTCTTGCAATTTGGTTACGAGAGATTTATTCTCATGAATACACTAGTTTTGGTGTAGATGATCTGTTTTTGATTGAACTGGAGAGAAAATTAGTTAAAAGTACATGTAAACTAATGCAAACACCTCTAATCGTTCAACAAAAATAATTTTTTTTTTTACAGTGGGAAGAGATTCGTTGTCTGCCCTTTCCATTCCCATTTTCATGGTCACTTTCATTGCCTGTTGATTATTGCTAATATCATTTTGAATGAAAATTTAAATCCTTACTAAAATTTGAGTAAAAAAATTTATTTGGTATAATACTATTTAAAGAAGAGAAATCCAAATTTAAATGAGGATAAACTCAAATTTTAAAAAATGTAAAATATAATTATTGAATTTTTAGAAAAAATAACACGACGCCAGGATGATAAAAAGTTTAATACCTCTCATTCTTATTACTTTTTCAATATGAACCTCACTAAAAAAAAAAATTAAAAAATCAATAGGCCGTCTTATTCAATACCTCAATTATGACATCCCTTCTCTCTCACTTCACACATCGGAATACATCGTTCTTATAGAGAAAAACGCGCTTTCACATTTTCATACCCCAAAATGGTTGGGGGGAGAAGATGTTTTTTTTTAGGGTACTCCCAGGAACAAATCTAATGGAGCCGGGGAGGGGCGTGCAGTTCAAAGAATTAAAGTACGTGACCACAAACCACGGTGTCGGGGGTTCGAATTCCTCCTTGCCCTTCATTTGATATGAATATGGGTTTACTATTGGAGAAAATTTTTAGGATTTTTTTTTTATCCAAATTTAAATTTGAGTTAAAAAAATTTTTTGGAGATTTTCTAATGTCACTGTTTCATGGGTACTTGAATTGGCATCATGGGTCAATACAAGGCCCAAATCAAGTCTCTAGAGTGTTGGTACAAGGTGGGATTTGGACAGTCACTTGCAACCTCTAGATCTACCCCTATTCGGTTTCATGCCGCCCATATCTTTATAACTCGGGCCTTGGAGGTGAAAGCCTGCAGGCATTCCCGGAGCCTAATAAATCCAACTTCTAAAGTAGGCCTATTGGATTATTTTGCATAATTAAACCCTCCCAAATCCTAGTGGGACAACAATTTTGTGTTTGTGTCGACCAAAAATTAATTAATTTAATATATTTAATTAATGGTTTTGTGTTGATTTGATTTATTTTTTTTTATATTGTGTTTATATTGACCCATATAATTCATAAATAACAAATTTAATATTAAATTTTAAGTTTAAGATTTTATTATCTTTTAATCAAAATCATATTCATTGTTTTTTCTATAAACTAAAAATATAATTAATAATAATAATAATAAAAATAAATAAAAACATCTATTTTTTTTATAAAGATTAAGTCAATACTTGATAAATAAATGACAAAAATTATTATTTTATTTATATAATATTAATTAAACATATCAATTTTGTGTTATTTGTATTTGATATTAACTCAAAATATTTATTATTCATGTTATTTTTGGGTATGTGTGAGAAAATAGTTAGTAATTTCGTCATAATTTCGATTCGTCTGAAAAATTACCACCTTTACAAGATCCGAATTCGAACCGAACTCCTCCAAACTAAGCAGCCCCGTTCTGATTTGGTGTCACATAAGAAATTAGGCTGTAGAGAAAAATCTCTGCACTGTCGTTTTACTAGAACTCCCTCTCATCCTCTCCCCCAAACCCCTGATCGTTCCATACCTCGCAAGGACCATTGGCGTCCCTCTCTCCATCTCTCTTTTTTCTCTCCCCCACACACATACAATGCAAGTGGCCTCAAAGGCTCGCCGAGGGGCTAGGGTTTTGGGATCTACTACTCCGACTCTATTCATCTCAAAGCGAGTGCAATTTTCTAATGTTGAAGTTATCGAAGCTTCATACAGGTCTTCTCTATGGCGTAGTTATCACGGTAATCTTTGCTCCTTTGGTTCTCGTCTACTTTTTAACGGCTCACTTCACTGTTTGGTTGCTAAGAAACCTCAGGAAAATGGAAGAAACGAAACAGAGAAAAATTTGAACTTCCTTTGCTTTATGCCAAGAAGAATGAATAATTTAGGTCAATTCCTCGAGGAAAAAATAGAGTCTCAGCTGATTGGAGTTTTTGTCCTTCAAGTTAACGAAAAAAAGTTACATTAGGTTCAGCTGAGTGGAGGCGTCTTATTTCCTTGTTATTTTGTTTTCCTCAACTTTCTCAGCATCCAAACATTGGATAATTACATATTTCAGTGAATGATTTTCTGATAAGAAGCTTGTAAAGTAGCAGGAACTATTCACGGAAATCACATGCCATTCGCATTGAAAAATTGGAAAAAAACATTGCAATATCCAATGTGGTCGATGATGATAATGCCAAGGATCTCGTTTTCTTCAGGAGTGAATACAAATGAAAGCACACCTACAGGTCTCGCGTCCTTATTTTCGTCTGATTATAATTTGTTTTGTAACGCATATTGGGGTGATGTTGATGTTTTGTAGTTTGGAATGCAGAGGCTGTAAAGGAAGTGTATGATAAAATACTTAAGTCTGTAGTAGAGCAAAGGACTGCGCCTCCGAATGCTTTGTTGTGGTCACTCATTGAAAAATGTTCTAACCATGAGGACATTAAACATCTCTTCCAAATTTTGCAGAGACTCCGAATTTTTGTTAGTTACTAATCTAGTTTCTTTATGTTTATACTCCCCTTTTCGTTCACATTTTTTTCCGTAAAGAGTGAAAGATTATTTACTTCTGGAGTGAAAGATTATTTACTTCTGGTAGTTGGGTGTTGGCTGTAGAGATTGTCGAATCTTCGCATTCATGATGATTTTAACTGCGCTCTTTGCCGAGAAATTACCAAGGCATGTGTACGTGTATCGGCTATTGACTTTGGTATGATTTTCAAAGTTGTTTGAAATTCAAGTTGTTTCTATTGTCCACATTCATTTTGATGAGTGATGATTAGTCATTTGTTTTTACTATGGAGCAAAAAGTTTGGATGGAAATTAGCTACTTTTAATGTGCATGCAGGTAAAAAGGCATTGTGGAAGCATAATGTGTATGGCTTGAGTCCTACTATTGGATCTGCCCACCATTTACTGGTATATATAAGTTGGCTATTCTACGACATTGTCTGCTATCTGTTTTTTTTGCTGTCGCTTATGTTTATTGTGTGGCGTCATGTGACTGCAGATGTATGCTAAACAGAAAAATGATTCTAAACTCATGGTTGAAATAATGAAACTTCTGAAGAAGAATGACCTACCCTTGCAGCCTGGTACAGCAGATATTGTTTTCAGGTATTTCATATGATACATACTTTGTGTTTTTGTTAACCTTTTTTTTTTTTTTTTAAGAAAAGATACATTTTATTCAGAAAATTACAAGAATCAAAGAATGGGAAAACCCTACAAAAAAATTGCTTTTACATCCTGTGTATTTGGCTTTAATCCTTCAAAATAACCTCCTGTGATTAGCACTCCCCCTGAGAATATTCAAACCTCCCTGCTCCTGCTCCATACACGCATCCACTAACCATGATCATCATAAACCAGAACAGTTCTGGTTGGCAATACAGGCAAAAACCTCTGATCCTGCCTCACCTTAAATTACACATCTAGAGGTAAGTGGTTCAGTCTAGAAAAATCTGAAGAAAAGCCACCCTCCACAGCCTTATTGGCCAATTGTGTTTTTGTTAACTGCTTCAAACTGTATGGCTAAAATCTTATTAGTTTATTGTTTTGTCAAGTAATGCTGTTCTATTTTTTCTCAACCTAGATTGTCACGAACCTACCTTGAGTTCCAACTTGGAAATCCGAAGCTTAACGTATAATACAGGAACCAGTTCTATAAAGTGGCAAAGGACAAGGTGTCACGTGTTACAAAACCACATTTATAGTGACAAGTGTGGTGCACTTCTCTAAAGTCAGGCACATGTTTCTATATGTCTGCATGTGACTACATGTCTACTTGTATACATTCTTTTATTTATGGCAGTGATAGATATCACATTGGAAACAAAAGGATCATGCACCTCAATTTAACTGGAGTAGTACTCTCCTTGCTAAAATCTGATATACTTGCATGTTACATAGTCTTTCTCCTCGGTTTTGAGGAATCATCGTTAGCTTCTATACTCCTTTGGTGGTTGTACCAACGAATGAGGTTTATATTCTTTTGGGGTGGATCCTCTGGGGAAACTTGGCAATATGGATTTTGCTGTTGATTTTGAGTTGCTGGTTATAGTTTATCTTTTTGACGAATGGGTTGTGGAGCCTGCTACTTCCATTAGGAGTTCATACGGTGAAATTTTGATATGTTGCAGTGACCACTCCTATTAGGAGTTTATATCCTTATTTAAATTTCCATATTTCTTAAACAAGTCTATGTCGGGTGGGGTGCTTGTATATGCAATCTCTCACATGTGTGTATGTATGTGTTTTGGCTGTTGGGATGTTAATAGGTTGGATTCAAATCAAAGCTTGACATCAATTCTTTTAAGTTTTGTTATGGTAAAATTCTATCTTATTGCTTTAGCGAAGTTCTACACATGATTAATTTTTGGTATTCAATCTTTTTATTGCAGAATTTGTTACAACACGGATAACTGGGAGTTGATGTCTAAATATTCAAAGAGGTTCGTCAAAGCAGGAATTCAATTAAGGCAAACTTCCTTTGACACGTGGATGGAATTTGCTTCCAAAATAGGTGTTTGCAAGTGATATTTTTCTCTCTATTTATTTGCCAGTGGTTTGAATTCCCCATTTATTGCGTCCCATATGCTTCTCACTAGTGGCGTAGTCATTGGTGGGGGTGATGGGATTATGTTACTTGAAGTTACCATTATACCGTGGAAAGAGATCTCAATGTGTGAAATTTGTTTCTTAACAAAAAAAGGGGTATGTCAATGAGTTGCTGCAATGTTTCCAAGGTTGCTGCTTCATATGCTTTAAACTTAATTTTTTACCACTATAAATTTGTCCATCATACAGGAGATATTGATTCTTTATGGAAAATTGAGGAGCTGAGAGCAGAATCCATGAAGCAGCACACTCTTGCAACTGGCTTTTCATGTGCTAAGGTACTACATCTTATGGAATCCATTTAGAGATGAAACTGACTTTCAAAAAGCTTATATAAGGTGTGATTTCTTTGGATATGATTTTAGGACCCTAAATTTTTCTTCATCTGATATGATGGGATTCACTGATGCAATCATCATCAGGGGAAAATGTATTCAGATCACCATCTACCCATGAAACAATAGTGCTTTGGTTTTTAAGCAATGATCTCCAGGGGAGCTAGTGAAGGAATAGATTAATATCTCACACCTCAATGAAATGTACAAATATTATTTCTCACTACCTTTTAAACTCCATAAGTCCATTGAATCTCTATAGTTTCATTTTTGAGTACATGTTAAAGAAGATTTCATTTATCTCTAAAGCATGAGAGATTGCACATACACAACACTGGTAATAAAGGAAGAGAATTGTAAAGTTGGTGCAGGAAGAGAATTTTTTAAGTATTCAAGGCTGTGGCTTATGTTGAGTTCTCCAATTGTCCAACTGTTTTTTTTTTTTTTTTGGGGGGGGGGGCTATCCATGGGTTTGTCATATGTAGCCTTTGATAACCTGAAGAGAGCACGATTGCATGTTTAGCATATTCAATCCCAATATATGTTGCTTTGAGAGATGATAAGAGTGATTGAGAGCATGCTTGTACTTATGGGTGTGCATGTATGATAGCATGATTGCATGTAGTTAAGTTTTTGCTTTGGATACTCTTTGTAGGGTTTTCTACTTGAACATAAACCAGAGAATGCTGCTGCAATCATTCAGGTCCTCAATCAGGTAATTGTTTTCCTATTGGGTGCATGGTATATATAATGAGATGAATCATCAGGATGAATCCAACCACTCTCATTAATGCTCATCCTCACTAATCATCTGTTTCGGTATGAGGGAAGAAAACCTGCAAAGAAGGGAAGGGAAGGATGCAAAAGGCATCATCAGGGTATGGAAGTGGTCCTTCCCTCCCTTTATTTGGTGGGCCATGAAGGAAAACAAGAAAGGAAAAGGATATTACTTACGTTACTACTACATAGAGACAGGATTTGACCCTGGACAAGACACAAAATAACAGTTTTCTCCGAAAGAGGGGAGCGAAAAAATCCTTGAGAAACCCCCCAAAAAATCTCAAACACTCTCAATTTAGTTCACTATTTTATTCAATAATCGAGTTTTTCTATCACATGACATGTAAGATCTATTTACAGGCATACCTGAACATCCTAATTAGCATTTACTGAAAACAGAACATAAGATTTTTTTTAATAATCCTAATGTAATAAATAAACTCAATATATCCTAATAATAGAATTAGACTAAAATAAATTCCTTTGCCCTAATCTTTAAATTTCAAGTTTCATCCCAAAATGCTTTTAGCTTCCCATCATGATGTAGCTTGAAAGGGGAAAAGCCCTAAAAAAAATCTTCCTTCATTTCCACTCCGCCCGCCTTAAGGCAGAGAACATTCAGTGGGTCTAGAGAGGAACTGCTTTGCATCTCTCTTCCTTCTTCCTTTCCTTCCTACACACATAGGAGATCACCCCTTCCTTCTTCTAAACCACTTCTGTCTTCCTTTCCTTTCTCTCCTTGTCCACTTCTTATCTCCAAGTAATCAGACCATAAACTTCCTAGTGGAAGTAGTTAAGCAAATATATTCTAATTCCCTGCTTAAATTGAGAAGCAAAGATGAGATTCTATATTTGAGTCTTTTTTCATGTGGTAGATGTGCTCATCTCACCTAGTTATTTTGTTGGAAGAAAAGAAAGGAATGATCAACCCCCTCCATTTATGAGTTCAGGTAGAACTTATATCTATGGGCTGGGAGTCATATGGATTCCATTTTGATTTTAGTTTTCTAAAGTATTATGATTGTATTTATCACGTTGGAAGTTTAGAAAAGATACTCGATGGAGAATTTCTTGTCCTTCTAGACTCTTTGTTATTGTTCTTTCTGTTAAGACCATTGTGATATGATGTTTATTTGTGCATGCCAGACTTTATCTGATGCAAAGAGGCAGGGTATTATAGTTGAACTTCAAAAGCTGGTCAGCGAGTGGCCTTTGGAGGTTATAAAACATCAAAAAGATGAGGACAGAAAGGTAAGCTATTGCAATTCATTGTTTAGCAATTTATGCCAAATGGGGGAATCTTAGTTGATTTCAATCTTTAAGCCATAAAGATCTGCAAAAAGAGCTGTTTATTTGATCAGGATATGGTGATGTCTACTTGGCTAGTGCTAATAATATTAATGCCAATTTTGTTAATCTTAGTAATTCTTATGGAACTTTTACGTCCTGCTACTTAAGTTCAAGCTTCAAATACTGCCTTGTAATTTTTATGCATTGACCCTTTGGGAAAGTACATTGTTTCCCTTGCTTGCTAGGCTGTACAGGTGTAATACCCGAGGATTGATTACTATGAACTGGCAGTGCCTCTTGCTTGTATTGGAATATGAATGATTCTTACTTTCTATTTCATATAATTGCTACCAGGTGCTGTTTCCTGGGTTCATATATCTTTAAAATTCGTTAACCGGCATATCAAAGCCTTTGTAATTTGCTAATATCTCAACCTGCCTTCCCTTTTGCTATGTGCTCCTCTTCGTTGATGTTCAAACTCACCCACCAACTGCGTTTATCCAAGAACCTAGGAATTTCATCCGATGTAAATTGCATTCATAATCCTCTGTGGTCTATGGATGGACAATTGAGTAATTCACTGGATTGTATGTTTACTGATGTTTAGTCGTCGTTTGGTTGAAACTGGAAATGGCAGTGTTTGGTTTGCAATTGTTTTTGTTTCCCCTATTCTTATGAGGAAACTAACTTGGTCCCCCCTGCATGAAGCAGCAAATTCTCTGACTTCTAACATTTTTTTGCCCGTTGTGGTATATTGTGACTATTGACTACAATAGAATGAGCAAGCACTTTTCCTTAGCATTACAGCTTTAGAAATTCCTTTTAGAGAGAAATAATGATGGAAAATGCTGCTGCTCATTCGAATGTCTTCATTTCGTGTTGTACTGTCCAGGCATTGGCTGCTGCATTACAAAATGACATCCCGGCTATGGTTAGTAGTCTATTGAGCATGGGCCTAGAGGTGAATGTGAATATGGAAGACTTCACGAGAGAAGGCGTTTTGTGTTGAGAAGTATTGTGGTCACCGGATATTTACCTCGACAACCTGAAGGTCTGTCTATTTGCACTTTGCTCTGCAAGAGAAAAGCTACTGTGTTGCAGCCACCATTTCTCTATACCGAGGGTTGAACACTACTGTTTTCGGAAGGTTGAAGTTTTCATGTACTGTTGATTCATACATTTGTATGGAGCTCGTGCCTTCTCTAGTGAGTAGTGATAAGACTGTCAACGAAAATTTTGATGGCTAAAAATTGAATGTTGGTTTAAAAAATTCAATCGATTCGGAGTATAGACAATTTATTTTAATTATGTACATCCGAATCTACTACAATTTGACACTTGTCCTGATATAGTCGAATCCAAAGATGTTTGGACATGAATTTATTTTGTTGAGTTGAGTCGAGTCTTATCACTAGAAAAAGAGAAGCTGCGGCAAACTCCAAGTTGTAGTGAAGGATTTCGTGCACCAGCATTCCAATTGCTGCCGGTCATATTGAATCCGCCCGCTTCTATGCTGTGGGTCAACCCGGTGACCCCACGTCTAGACTGAATTGGATAACATTTAAATCATTTTTATTACTTATGAAAACCTACCAAGATGAACATGACCCGGGTAGTTGAATTAGCAACCCATTGACCCGGTAACCTATTGGCCTTGTGGGGAAGATTGAAATTACAGATCTCACGTTTATTATCTGTTATTTATATCTCATCTTTTATGTTTTCATGCGATTCATTTAACTTAAAAAAATATGATTTAGGGTGAATTATATTTTGCACCTTCAAATATTCAAATTTTTTTTATTTTGTATCCTTAAAAATTAGATTTCTCATATTATGCAATCAATGTATTAAAAGTATTGTAATATAGCATTCTGTTAGTTTTTATTACTCATTTTGTTCCGTCAACGTCAATGGGATGAATTTTGATGGAATAAGTAACAAAAAAAAAATGGAAGAGTCGTATTAAAACACTTTTAATATATTGAAGGTACAATGTGAGAAATCTCATATTTGAAGGCATAAAATAAAAAAACTTAAATTTTTTAAGGTGCAAAGTGAGATTTTTCCTATGATTTAAAGTACACCTATTATTATTTGAAATTATTTTTGGATGTGCAACAGTTTATAACTATTACAATGAAATTTGAGAAGAGAATGAGCATAACCTCTAGAGGGAGGAACAAAAAAATTATAATACAACTTTTAAAAAGAGGAAAATATTTTATATAATTATTTTTTATCCCCACTATTTAGAGTAATTTACTTTCAAGCAATTCATAGGATTCAACAAGCAAATGATAGTTCGATCGAGGGTATAATATTCTTTGTATTAGCCGTCCTTATATATTGTATTATAATTGAAATATGGTTGAGAGAAAAAATCTCTCAACTTTGAAATTCAGAGGTCCAAAATTAAATAATCAAAACTCTTAAAAGTAATTGACCATTTCAAACTCTTATAACAATCTACCTTATATCAACATTAATCAATTGTCTATAAGCTCAGAATTTCTCTCTTGATCTTCTCTATACTTTCGTACCCATTACCACCAAGCAACGCCGTTACCGTCAAAATCAACTGTCGCCGGTCATCTACCGAGACATTTGCCGCCAAAACATCAGCCATATGCTTCTCAAAAACCCTGAAAATTTCGACCACCAAACTCCGTTGAAAGGCTAGTTGAATCCCAAAAAAGGCGGCGCCACCGGAGAAGCTCACGTTGACGGAAGAGTTACGGTCGGTGAAATGAGATAATACCGGTTTCGCCACCGGCGATTTCATTGGTAACGCCTTCTGTACTCCCTCCAACCTCTCTTTCTCTTCCTCAAGTCTTTTAATGTACTCAATTGTATCACTTACAATTCTCTCTCGTGTAGCCTACAATTCAATGCGAGAGAGAGAGAGAGAGAGAGAGAGAGAGAGAGAGAGAGAGAGAATGTGTGTGTCAAAATAACAGAACCCATTGATTGATTGATATGTGTGTGTATCAGAAATAACAGAAACCCAAAGAATTGTATTACCTTAGGGAAGATCATAAGACTAGGTACCATGGATTGAAGAACAGAGTATTTCTCGGTCATTTTCTCTCTCCGGTCACGTTCCTTGTGTAGGCTTTCTGGGTTCTTAGCCTGGGCTCTTTTGCTTCTCTTTCTCGAGCTTGAACCCTCCTCGTTCATAGCGGTTCCAGGAAAAGGTGAGAATTCCGACAATGGGGGAATTACAGAATCCTTATAACCATCCATGATGCCCAGAAAGAGATGGTTTATCTCCTTCTCTTCCTCTTCTCCTTCTTCTTGTTTCACTTCTATTTCTCTCTCCTTGCCTCTATTCCACATAGCAAATCGTTCTCAAATATACGGAGACAGAGCATATGAGGAGAGAGACAGAGACTTGGGTTGTTGGAGAATGGTGGAGAGAGATGATTTCGTTTGTTGATTCAGAAGCTGTTAGAATATTTGCTGCAGAGAGAGAGAGAGAGAGAGAGAGAATTGGCTGAAGGGCCGATGAAGTCATGTGCAAGTCCTCCAGTGAATTATAAGCTTTTGATTTTGTGCTCTATCTCCCAATGGAATTGTTGATTTTGTACATCATTTTTGTGCCTTTTAATGCTTTTGCTGAATCCCTACCATTGGATTGTTTGAGAGGTTAATCACAATTAGACTTGTGAATTTATGTGATTTTGATTTGAGTTCGATTTAATCCAATTCAAGTTATGTATATATTTTTATATAAATGTTAAAAAAATAAGTGATTATTTAAGAAAATTTAGTGTAAATTTACGTGTAATTTGTTAAATTTTAGTTAAATTAAGTTATTAATTTAGATCAGATCAGATCAAATTTCGTATTATTAACAGATTTAGATAAAAACTATAAAAATAAAACTCATCATATAATCTAATTCAGATAAGACTTTCAAATCGAATTGGGATTCAAATTAATCTAAATTCGATCGTTGATAGGCCTAATCACAATACCCATTTGAGGGTCTTGATAATTGAAATTGATAATCACAATTTTGTGAGATGCCATTTTTTTTTTTAATTTTGATCAAATTTAATCGAACCCAAACAGGGTTCGAATGAGACTCATTGCTATTCAGTAGGATCCAATAAATTTAACGATAACTCATTAAACTCGAGCGAAATTGACATAAAATAGGAATTGAAATGATCAAAATCCTAGGATTTTTATACAAAAAAGAGCCATTGATTGATATAATGTAGATTTACACAAAACAAAGTTGTATGCGATGCATTGTACCTCATGAAAATTGGCTAAACAGAAGACCATGTGCAAGGGTAATAATAGTACTTGGGCTCTAAGAAAGTACTGACATTTGACACGTGTCACAATAATATTGGCTGATTCACTTGAAGACTGGACACTGTCCTTCTGATTTTCCTAAGCCAAAACTATAGGGTCCTGTTCGTTCAAGGGAGTATATGGCAGTGAGATTTTCTGGGCTACGCTCTTTTTGGACCCTCACATGGTAAAAAAAATAAAATAAAATAAAAATTGGGCATAGCCGTTACATTATATCAACAATATCAAGTAGTGTAATCGTTCATTAATAAGTAAATAAGTTTGAAAGTGAGTCCCACAAAACTTGATAACCATCCAACCACATAATACATAATCACATTTATAATAGAAAATATGTCCAATTATATCTATTTTGTAATTTTTTTATTAGACGGTTACATCCGATATTTACTGCAGATGGTGGTGTACTTTTTTAGCATTGGGTCCTCAAGGGTACATATTGGCAATTTTGGTGGGTATACCCTTGGTTGCAGGACAGGCACATGTCCAGCAGGTAGAGTGATATTAGCTAGGGGTAAGGTGTCGGTCGAGTCATATTGTGTCAATTTTTTGCTATCTTTTCGTGATTTTACTGAAAAATAACTTGACATTAACGAGAGAGGAAACACAACGTAACGAGATATAGTACATGATAAGCATAGAAACACAAACTTTGTTACATAACACCTAGATGTAATTTTCTTGATGATATCTAAGACAAACCCTAGGGAGAAATCATACACAAACACGCACATTTTTTACTTGGACTTCTTGTGAAGATTAAAAGCAGCCATCCCAACCAGCAAAAGAAACACCACAGAGGCAAGGAGAGAGAGGATAATAGCAGCACTGATTTGTTGGCAGAATTTACCGAACATATTGCACACCTTGTTCCATTGCACGTGTGAGTTCCCTTCGTACCCGAGGACACCGACGGCGGTGGCGGCTCCGTTGCCGGAAAAGAGCAATCCGATCATCACTAGGTCAAGGATGATGATCAGCATTGATAGACCTTTCTTCCCACTTCTATTTGCCAGGGTCAGGATTAGTGAGATTCCAGCATATGAGCTTGCTATGGCATTTGCCACCACAAAGTACCTATTGATAGGGGAGATTACAAAAATAGATTTTAGATTAAATTACACATATGACCTTCAAACTATGACTCTTATGCCAATTAAGTCTTTGAACATTTTTTTTTTGGTCAATTGAGCCATTGAACTCTCTAATTGTGTAAATTGAACTTTTATGTTTGCCTCTGTAAAAAACGGAAAGTAACTACGTGTATCACCCACATAACATAAATGGTTAAAGTAAGTTACTCCTGTGTCAATTATGCCCTTGAACCTTTTATTGTGTCAATTGAGTTTTTAAACTCTCTAATTGGGTTAATTGAGTTATTCTATCTTTTTGTGCCATATATTAACGTGAGTGACACACTCTAATGGAAGCAGACAAAAGGGTTCAATTGACACAATTAAAAAATTCAGAGGCTCCAGTAACACTAAAAAAAAAATATAAAAGCTTAATTAACAAAGTTCATAATTTTAGTACCATATGTACAATTACTCTGGATTTTTCTTTTCCGTAAGTCTCTAAGTGCAATTAAGAATAAGTATGTTACGGAAAGCTTTCAACATTCGCTGGCCCAGCCCATCACCTAAAGGCCTGTCGGTGGCCATTAGCCAAGCAGAGAAGGCCTGGGGCTGTGTTTTGATCCGAATCAAAGCCCACAAAGGAGAGCAATCAGGACCTTGCATTTTGTAAATTTCAAACGGGGTTTTTGGAAGCCGGTGCAATTAATTAGATTTATTTGACAAAAATTACATATTAAAAAATATTTTAGAAAAAGGCACACTAGTTAAATACAAAGACATAAATACCCATTTTAGGGAAAATGGTGCATTAAATATCTCCTAATTTTGTGAGAGAATTTTAATATTTAATGCATATTGAAGCATGTGTATTTGTTAATATACATATATATACACACATATATATTTATATTTATACTTGTGTGTATATATATATATTTATATTTTATGTATCTAAATACAATATATGTATATATATTTATATTTATATGTGTATGTATTTATATACGTATATTGTATTTATATACATATACACAAATATATATATACACGTGTAAAGTATAACATTGAAAGTAGAAAATATTATCTTATATCTCACATTTCTTAATGGAAAGTGTAAAGTGTTATAGGGTAATATTGAAAATAACAATAACAGTATAGCAATAACAATGTAACAAGCTATTTACACAAGGTAAAGGGAGACATTACCTAAAGTGTTACATAAACAGAATATACATATCTCATCTTACACTAAAAAAATTAATTAATTGAAAAAGTGTGAAAGCGTTACACTTTCAATTTTAACATGTAACATTTTACACTTTCCATAAAACTAGGAGATATTTAATGTACCACTTTCTAAAGAACATACATACATATGGATCAACGAAAGACAAAAATATCACAAAATAATTAGGCAAATTGAAATTGTGTACTTAAATATAAATAAATATCAAAATTAAGAACTTAATACATCTATATTTTTTAGTATATATTTTTTGCTAAATAAGTTTAATTTGACATACCTTTAAAAGTTACCCATTTCAAAATGTATTTTGTGAAAAACCATTTCGATGGACAAGGTATGGGTCATCTTTTTTTTTTTTTTTTGGGTTCAAAATGGCCCTACCTGCGGTCTAACAAGATTGTTGACTGGTCAACTGATCCGATGATCCAGCCCATTAAAAACGGCACAAACTTCCAATTTTTTTTTACCCATGTCCATGTGCAGCTCAGCAGGTCAAATTTCCAAATTTGGGCACTTTAATAAGAGACAAAAACTAATAAAAGCTATGTCCTCTTACCACGATATGGGGCAGATATTTGGGTCAGCAATGGACCAAATTTCCGGTCTCCGAGACAAGAAAAAATAATAAACAAAAACATTTAAAAGTTTTTTGGGTTATTAGCCCCTGATTGCTTTGTGTCTCCCAAATAGTATTCAAAAATTATTTTTAAAAAGAAACTTAGAAAAATGTGTTTTTGTATTTTTTGTTTTGCATAATTTGTTTAATTATATGGTTCTAAAAGCAGTTTTACGAAATAAAAAATAGTAAAATTATTTTGGATAGTAACCCAAAAAATAATAAAAACAAAAACGTGGTGGTGATAGTGATACTGGTGGTGGTGGAATGTGGTGGTATTTTCTAAATTCCGAAAAAATTGTTTCTAAAAACACACAAATCAGTCTTAACTTAGTTCTCTAAATCTACATACTTTTTGTTCTCAAATATTAAAAAAAAAAAAGAAAAAATAGCTGGCCAACTAAATTTTATCCTAAAAACTATTTTCGAAAACAGAAAAATAATTTTTGAGATACAAATCAAACGGGGCATAAATTTTACCATGCAATTGTGATGGAAAAACATATACAATGGCTAAAATATTTACTGTAATTAAAAAAATATAGTCATAATATTTATTGTAGTTGCTAAGTTTATCCAGCTGGTTAAAATCTTAAAAATATAATTTATTATAATTAAAAGATTAAAATATAAATAGAATAAATCGTTGGGTTTAAACCACCTAGGCTGTTATTTGAGCATTTTCCTTGAGTTTGTGGGGGTATAGTTTTCACAGCTTTCAGTCTTACATTCATGCTATGACTCTCTTGCTCATTCACTTCTTATTACAGGACAATAGCTTTGTTTTGTTAACTAAAGATGGATCATTTATATAACTACATAGATATCACTACTATAGTGAATTATAAAAAACAATTATGGGACCCTAAACTCTTAATATATTTTTTTGTATTGTGGTCAGAGGGTATTCGGATCAACTAATGCACATTTCAACTAATCATCTTCTCAGTTCCGTCACAGATAGACCTTACACACAAAGACTAAAGAATTTATTAGGCATAAATCGTTATGGCGTAATCCATAGAGTTGGCCTAACTTCCGAGCAATAAGAATGATCAAGTATAGTAGACCTAGTTGTTTAATTAACTATGACACAATAGCTTTAACTTACAATTTTGAGTCATATAAAATGGTCTAGTTAGGTCGATGTGTATAATTTATGAATGATTATATACATCTAGAATGTGTATTCTAAATTATAAATCCAACAAGAAATTATAGGGAATGAGAGGTACACTTCCAATTAAAAGAAATGTGAAATAATATTATTGTGACTTAAAAAACTGACCAATAGCATTGCTCGTGTTTGTGTTTTATATAATTTAACTTTGTCCTAAAATAAATGCATGTAATATTGTCGAGATTTGAATAAATTAATCCGAATATCACATATTATTGAACAAAAAAAAATTTGCATGCAATACATCCGAGAAGACAAGAGCTTGTGTGTGTGTGTGTGTGTGTGTGAGAGAGAGAGAGAGAGAGAGAGAGAGAGAGAGAGAGAGAGAGAGAGAGACTCACACAAAGGCGGACATGTGATGCCACTTAGCAGTCACTGAAACATTCACCGTAGGCAGGGAAGGGCCAAACGTCACCGGAGCTTATGTGTGTGTGTGTGTGTGTGAGAGAGAGAGAGAGAGAGAGAGAGAGAGGAGACTCACACAAAGGCGGACATGTAATGCCACTTAGCAGTCGCCGCAACATTCACCGTAGGCAGGGAAGGGCCAAGCGTCACCGGAACAACCTTTGTCTGTTTATCAACCCCAACAACCACCGCCGCCACCAGAGTAAGCACCAAGGCCAAAACCCTCAAAACCTTCTCCGACCACCGCACTGCTCTCCTGTTCGCCACCCCCACTTCTTTTTCTCTGCCGTTCCTTCCTTCCACACCACCAATACTTGCCTTATTCTGAGCCTCCATAACCACAAAAACCCCCAAGAAATTTTCACTTCTTTTTTCTGGGTAAGTATGAAAATTTCACTGCAAGTGACACAGAAGAGAACGAGGAGTTATGGGAACATGAGGAGTTATGGGAGCTTTATATAGAGAAATAGAGAGATGGTTTTGGTGTGGAGGAGAAGAGTTTTTTTGTCCTTGGTAGGAGAGAGAAAGGAATGGGACACCATTATTTTGTATTGACATTAATGGCAAAGAGCTGTGTATACGTGTGTGTAATAAAATGTGGGGAAGAAAACGTGCTATAGGATGTATGCTTTGGTTCACATTTAGTGTGGAAGGTTGGGGCGTTCACCTTATTTTAATCCTTTTCTGGTAACTGATTTGGGCCAGCTGACCCTATCAATTGTTCACACCAACCCCTTTTTTTTTAATAATTTTTTAAGGGACCTGAATTTTTTTTTTTTTTTTTAACAGCCAGGGGTCTTCGGACTAATTTATATACATTTCGATTAATTCTTTTATAGGTCCAATCAAAGTCAGGTCATCTATTTCAAAACTAAGATATTCATGAGAGATAAATATGTCATAATGTAGTTTCAAAAGATTACTTAGATTCGAAGTCAAGATGTCTAAATTTATAGGTCGTCCAAAAGGCCCGAATTTTCAAACTCACCCATCCATAATATATTCAACGGGCAACCCATTGATCGCATTAGCATTCTAATGAGAGGAATGAGACTCAAATCTAAGAGTTTACGTTCGGTATTGACTTTTCACCTTCTTATTGGTTAGACTGCTTGATTACAATGATATTGTGTATACTAAGTTGATTGAAATTGAAAAAGTGTATTATTACTTTGGAGTTTGAATAATACTATACTATATGTTGATAGAAAATTTTCAGATCATTGTGGATGTTTAATTTGTTTTAAGTTTCATAAAATAAAATAAACTAAACCAGCATTTATATTGTTTTTTTCTCATCTTGATAAGAGAGGAATCCTAAAGAGTTGTCATCTAACAATTTTGTATATGTTGATATATTGGTAAGTACATTCGTGATGTCTCTAGCATCTGTATCAATGAATCCTGTTATCCTGGAAAGTATAATCCCCAGCCAACCAGCAGCAATGGTAAGTATGGCAAGCTCTAACTACTGATGAAAGTAGTTTTAGCAAGTCTGATTTTGAAAAGCATCAAAAAGCATAAATTACCATTGTGTTTTTTTTCCCCACCATAAGCATACTTTATGTAAGGATCTGAATCCTCTTAACTTAGAAAATTGCAAATTTTGGGTTGTTTTCGATTTTAAGTTGAACTCATTTGGTACTGAAGTAGATCGAAATTGACAAAATTTGAAAATTGAGACGAATCAGATCTCTTTGTGTACATTGATGCTGGCAGATTCATTTCTGGTAATTTCTCCAAGCAAATGGATGTAGAATCTGTGGGAGCCACCCAGTTTTGCTTCTTTGATTGAGAACCATCCCAGTTTTGTATGTGATATATAAGTTGCCATGTTGGAGAGAGATTGACATTTGATTTTTTTTTTCCCAAAGAAAATAGAGATTTTTTTTTTGATCCAACACTACTACAGAGAAGGAGACAACGATCTTTAAACTCGTGATGAGTCTAACAGCGGGAGAGATGACCAATAAATCAACTGTGCACCTTAAAAAAAATAGACAAAGAAGGAGATGACGATGTTTAAACTTGTGATCAGTCTAGGGAGAGGTTGCCAATAAACCAACCGTTGACACCAAAAAAAATAGAGATTGGCAATTGGTTATTTCAGTCTTAATGGCAGATGATGAGAATCTGTATTCAATCATTATCGGTAGCATTCAGGAAAACTACACAAACCGTGATTCGCTGTTGCCTTTGTGAAGGCGATAAGGTGGTAGTAGTAGTAGTACAGAGTGACACGATTGTGCTAAAACTATATGTTATAACTTCCGTTGAAAGAGAGAGATCCGAAGCTTCTTGGTAGATATGATGTAACACAGATAAGGCTGAGAGAGCATTCTGTCGTGTAGTATTGTGTTTAAGTTGTGTTGTGTTAAATTTTTAAGGGTGTCCAGTAATTAAGTCTGTCTTCTTGTAAATAAGAGGTATCAAATTCGATATTTCGCACACTTGTCAAGGACCAATCACCCTTATTCATCAAAAAACATGTTTTTAAACTAGTTCAAATTGTTGTAACCGACTTAGAGTTTGAGAGAATGGTCAACGCAAGTCTGGATATCTTGTTACAAAAAAAAAAACAGAATTAATGAGGGATGTTAGAAATTGTTAACCCTAATCTCTCTCTCTCTCTCTCTCTCTCTCTATATATATATATATATATTTTTTTTTTTTAATTTCTTGCACATCGTGTCTCTTTTAGGGCCACAGTCTCGGCCACACTTTCTGGACTGATGTTTGCTTTTGTATTTGCCCGAACCAACCTGCACATGCTATTCAAATTTGGCTGGCCATCACATAGACGTCTGGGCTATGTGCCTAGCATTCAAACAGCAGTGATTTGTGATTTCGGCATTATACTGACTTTCAAAGATGGCAAATCTATTCACATGGACCATTCCATACATTTTCTAAGTGGTGTCTTCTTTCCCTTAATTCTGATTTTGCTTTGGATTTTTAAGTTTTCCACTGACTTTGTCAATTGATTTTTGTTGGGAATAATGAATGGTTTATATTAATTATGCCTTACTAACTTTAATGTAGAGATAACGTTCATTGACTTATGTTTTTTGATAAAAATATGTTTTTTACCAAAAATCAATTGAAAAGTTCAGCGGTATTACTGTTGGGTTGTCGGGTCGAATAATAGGTTGGGGGATGCAGAGAATATCCTGCAATAGGGAATGCCCCACGGCGAGAAATGCTATGCAGCAGAAAATGGGTACATGTAGATTGCCTATAATTTTCAATGTACTTCCAAGTAGAGAAGTTTTACCATGATTGGATAAACTAAAAAATTTACCAGGAATTGATGTAGCAAACGTACTGGACTAGGTCTCCTAATTGGACCAAGATTAGAGTAATTAACTAATGCTTATAAATATGTTGTAATTCTTTGGATTACGATAAAGATTACATGAAGATGGAAGTAGGTAAAATTTTTATCGAACCACGTGACCTTGCATTCTTATTTAACTTGACATCAACCCTTTCTTTCCTTTGCAAAGGCTTCACTAATTTCAGCTGCACCAACAATTCTTGTGTGTTATGTGTTCCTTTTTCAAAAAAAGAAAGAAAGGAAGACTCCCTCCCTCTCTCTCTCTCACACACACACACACACAATTTTTGAGGAAGACAAAACTCGAAGTCAACGGTGACCTAATGACTCCACAGCCCGTCATTGGATTGATAAGTCACAGGTTCTGACTTCATTAGTCCTCTCCCTTGTAAACTTTGCAATAGTGACCAAAAAAAAATAAATTTGAAGACAAAATTCAATTCAACATAGTCTTATCACAAATATTTGAATTGTTATATGAATCCTGTCATCTATTGTTCTATCAAAAATCATATTTTCAGATAGGCAAGAAGCAATCATACAAGTGTTTACCAAACTTATCCCAATAAATATATTAAAACTATCCAATTCGATTCTAATTTATCTCTTATTAATGATATTTCAAACGTTCTACAAACATTTCAATTCTTAAACGAAAAACGAGAATAATCGAAGACACAAACTCGTCTTAAATTCTTTATATGGGCTAATTTTGACATAATTTCCCCCATTATCAATTTAATTTAAAGAAAAAAAAAAGACTTACTTCTACATATTTTCAGACCATCTCAGCTGCTTCAAGAAAAAACACACAAAGTTACCTAACACAAGTTTGAACATATCTTCAACTGACCTACCTACCTACCAAATTACTAAAGCAACCTCAATAGTTTCTAATGCCATAAAGTTTCCTCCAACTAAACATGGGGCCCATGGGCCATTTACATCCACCAAATTGGTAGCTTCACAATCAATGCTCATTATTTCCACAAAGCCTTAAATATATATGTAGTTTAATCTTTATGTCATATCACCGTCATGCTAGAAAATATTAAAGAAGCCTAGAAGTTGTTTGGAGTTGACTGAAATATGTTTGATTCTATAAATTTTGGAGTAAAATAGGTCAAATTCATTTGACTCTTGGCTTTTGGATCCGCTTATGTAGCGGTTTTTGAACCTAAAAATGTTTATTTAGGGGATTTAAGAACTTGATTTTATGGATTTTTTTGCCCTCTTTTTGTTGGTGTTTTTGTTGCGAGAACCATGTAGCTTTTTAGTTTATTATACTCATAAAATATTATTAGTGACGTAAAAAGAATTAAAATTCATATTTTAGAAACTATTATGCACAATCTATATAAACATGTAATTATTTTTTTTTATTTTGATACAAAAAACAAGAAAGTCACTGCAAACAGACTTTTTTAAATTTTTAAAAAACACTCCAGACGATTTTGGATTTTTTTTTAACTCTTACTTTTTTACGAAATTTTTTAAACCATAGTTTTTTACGTAAAAAATTAATTTCACATAGGCTCAATGTTGTGACAAAAAATTGTGCAGGATTGATGGTCTTTTCATTATCATTAAATAACGAGTCTTCTATGTAACACTGTAACTAACTCACGTAAAATAGTCGAGTTTAATTTATCTAATTAATTATTTTTAGATTGACTGCTTTATATGAACCTGAGGTTATAATTGGAGGTAGTGGTTGAGAATGCTACTCTAGTTGTAGCTCCCCTTATTTGATCAAATAAGACACCTACGAACCACTCAAGAGAATTTCTCTCTCCCTCTCCCTATATTTTAAAGCGAAGCGAAAATTGTTTCTCTCTTCGTGGCGATAATAATCGTAATATCATCATTTACTCCGATTTTGGAACATCCTATCAGAGTCCTTTTACTGCAGTTTGGTGGTGTCTTATTTCATGCTGTTGTTTATTCAATGCAAGTTAAAATCTTTCTAAATAAAAAATATCACTTGTCCTTCTACCTTATCAAGTTCTTTTTTCTGAAGGTTATTTTAACCTTATCCATAGTGTGCCCTTTTTTTTTTTTTTTTTTTCTGTCATATGGAAAAATTTCAAGGCCTATCTTCCATGAATAGAAACACACTTATATCACTTAGGCTCGTGATTTTGAGTAGAACTAAGGGCAAAGTTTAGATGTATGAATCGGTCCCTCAACTCATACACCATTTAAATCAGGACTTGTATTTTATTGGGTATTCAAGACCCACACCAGAAACTTAGGTACGGTTCGTTTAAACAATTGAGGTCTTGTCCTACCAAACAGTCATAACTGGGAAGCTAGAGGCTCTGACCAACTGAGCTACCCTAGTTGGTTAGTGTGCCATTAACCAGACCAGGGACATATAAATCTTATTTAGTTTACGTTTTAAATAATAATATTTAAAAATTATTTTTAGAAAGAATTTTAAAAAAACTATTTTGATATTTTTTTGTGTCACAAAATTTGTTTAGTTATATGATTCTAAAAATAGTTATACTTAATAAAAACAGTAAAATTTGTTTGAATAGTAACTCAAAAAATAATAAAAATAAAAATATAACGGTGGTGGTGAACGTGGTGCTACTAGTTGTGGTGAAAGTGTGATTGCTGTGGATGTTGTGGTGGTGGTGGTTTTAGTGATTTCTAAATTCTGAAATAGTTGTTTCTAAAAATGCTCAAAATATTTTTAACTTGTTCTCTAAATCTACTAACTTTTTGTTCTCAGTTTTTAAAAACACAAAAACGAAAAATAGTTAGTCAAACAGTTTTTTTTCCAGAAACTATTTCTAAAAACAAAAAAAAAAAACAGTTTATGAGATACAAATTAAACAAGGCTATAGATTTTGGAGATGTCTATGGTACTCAAAAAATAAAAAATATGTACAATATTGATATTTATTATTTTTGTAATTATTTTTATCATTGTCGTGAAACCGAAAAAAAAGTGATAAAAATAACTAACATAACAATGGTAAAAATATCCCAAAAAATGGTAAATCACCCTAGAAAGTAGTAATTGTTTGTTGAAAAAATGTCTACGGAAATTATAAAATATCTACAAAAATAATAAATTTTAGAAGTGAGATACCGAATGCAATCAAGTCCATAGATTTTATACACACACGCACACACAAAGGCACATACACTTGGATACAAATATATGATACACTGCATAAATCTCTCTATAGTAACACAAGGGTTACCCACACAGTTTTATTTACTGTAGTTAAAATTTAAATATGTGATTTTTATTTTTATTAAAAAAAATTAAAAGCTAAGTAGGTTTAAAATGCTTACCATGATTAAAAATTCAAATTTGAATTATAAAATAATTTCTCAGATTTAAACGGTATGAGTCATAGGCCTATGTTGGGTTAGAGTAGAAAGATGGCACAGTGGGCTTGGCCTAGATAACTGAGGTAGTGCAATTGGCCCATAGCTACAAGAACAATGGACCAAGTCCAACAACCCTAGCATTGTTTTTCCATGTATACACGTGTTGGACCTATTAACCGAAAAGTCTACTAAAAATCATAACTAAAAAACATATTGGGATAGAGCAGAAAGATGGTACAGTGGGCCTTGGCCTAGATTACTGAGGTCGGGATGGTGGCCCGTTTCTACAAGAACATTGGGCGAAGTCCATCAACCCAAGCACGATTAATAAATAAATAGGATAAGAGTAAAATCAAACAAAAAAAAAAAGCAAACGATACTACTTATTTATATACCAGTTATATACGATTCATATATGAAATGAATTCGATACGACACGATTTGTCAGATACGAATTAATAAACAAATTGAATTTCAATGAAATATTTTTTGATAATAACCCGTTAAAATTCGATATAAATCCACTCCACTCGAATGATTGATAGGCATAGTGACAGCACCCATACACCGTATATTTAGAACTCTCACTCCACTTCACCGGCGGGTTGCTTAGTGAACAATTGAAATCTTTAATTGAATTTGTGATCAAGTATTGAAAATCAGCATAAAATAAAATAAAGAAAACAATAAAATAATAATAAAAAATGGATTAAGAACTTGTCAAATCCCACATTCAAAGAAAGATTGATTGCATCTTCTATTCTTTATCTTCTTCTCCAAGCATATACTTTTCTACCCCGTCGTTCTCCCACTTTTCTTATGTACATTTATGCCTAATGAACCTACTTAATACGTCTACATTTAGTTATGAAAAGACAATGAGCCACATGAAACCCAAACAAAGACGCATGTAAACCAAGGGGGTATATACGTAACTTCCTATAGGAAGGTCACATGTTGTTTTCAACTAATGTGGATAAGCTCTTGATCTTTGCAATGACGTGTTTGTTGGTGACCAAATTTTCGTTGAATTTTTAGGAGTTTCGTCTCAACTTGTGCAATGATTGTCTTGAAGCTTCTTGGCCAAATAAGGGTTGCGATAAATCAAGTGAATAGTTTAACTCATAATAATTACGAGTCGTAAATTCAGGTATTTTGAATTTAAATCTTGACAATCTTTTAGAATTAGATCATGAGAGATAAAATTTTGGTGTAGATAATTTATCTTTGATTATATTGGAGAAAGAATTAATCGAGATGCAAGTAAGTTGACCTGAACATCCCTAACACTTGTACCCAAAAAAAAAAAAAAAAGGGTGCATTCAATGGTACATAGGTTGTATATGTTGGAACTTAAGGATATCTAGTTTGTATAAATAATTTCAGAGATTATTTTATCCTTGTTTGAGTAATCAACGATCAATAATTCAAAATTTTAACTTTTGAGTATCGTAAATGATATTCTGATTGATTTGATTGTTATGTATGGCTTATAAAATTTTGAGAACCGAGGGCGTAGTATATGTTCGCCATCTATAAGCCCTAGTATATTGTTACGTGTGGTTCATAATCTACAAGTCCTAGTATATGTTCGCCACCGAAACTTTTGATTCTCTAGATTTGAAGATTCTTTTATTTTATTAATTTCAATCATCTATCGTTGAATTATTTCTATGAGAAAATTCTACCATTTTTACTAATTTCAATCATCAGCCCATAGATCATTAGTCCATACCATGGGTTTATATTAATGGTGGATCCTACCATCAATGGTGGGACATTAAAAATATAAAATTAAAAGAAAAAACAAATCTCCAAATTGAGAGAATCTTAATCCTGGCAAATGCATCTCTTTCACTTCAAACAGCACATGCTGGGGCCCTTAAAACAAAGTGACAGCTAAGATAATTATCCTGTCCTTGGTATCTTTTTGAACTTTATGCAAAACTTCCAATCTCATTTTGAATCAACCAAATATATCAAAACCCTTATTTAATCAGCTAATATCATAATCATTTAAAAAGTACACTTACAAATTAGGGTCGATAATTGAGTTGAACTACTCAGGTTTGACTCGTTTTGAGTTCAACTTGACCTATTCGATTCAAACACGACTCGTTTAGAAAAACGAGTTTAAATGGTTCAACTGAAATTTATAAAGTTTGACATGTTTATTTGTAAAATAATCGAACTACTCACAATTTAAATAATTTTTTTGGATTATTTAAAAAAACGAGTTTGATAGACTTTATTCAATTATCAACCCTACAACCACATATATCAAAATTTTCATCACTACAAAATTAAAAGAGAATTAGATATATACAATTGAAACTGTTTTCTGATTTGAATCTAACGTGTAAATAATAATAAAATATTCTTTTTGATGTGTCACAACCCATCCTCAATAAATCAAATATGTATAATATTCATATTTATCGGACCTAGATATCCTTCAATATTTTAATTTTTTTTTATTTGGTAGATCACCTATCATGTATTATTGACATCTAGTTATATATTTGTATCCAAAACAAGAGACTCAATTTTATATATAATGAATTTCACTTGAATTCATGGGTAGACCTAATAATCGAGCTGAGCTATTTAAGCTTGACTCGGATTCTACTCGAGTTAAAATAAATTTTTAAATTCATTTAGAAAAATGAGCCTAAAAAGACTCAATTTAAACTCGCAAAATTCGACTAGTTTATATGTAAAATAATTGAATTTCTTGGGCTCGACTTGAGTTTATTACCTTTTGGGTTCGGCTTATATTTTAAACAAGTTGAATCTGAACAACTTTTTAAGTTCGTTTAAAAAAAAGAGTTTGATTGGCTCGACTCGATTATCAAATTTATTTACAAGAGGTTATCTATCAATATGAATTTTTTTTTAAAAAAAAAATAAGGGAAATTTGGGAAACCGACTTCATATTTATCACATCTTTAATTTAAGATTAATGTGACCCTTTATTTAATTAAGCACAGTCAAGTGTCCACTCATAACATTGAACAAAACAATCTTCCAATTAAACAAAATAATCCCTTGGCGTGTAGGGAATGCCAACCAACCCCTGCGCCGGCTTACCCAAAAATCCTCCTATATCTATAACTCTCATGCACCTATAACCACATCTACCACACCAACTTACCATTCGCACTTAAGCCTACCAAGTACCAACCTAAAACATCCATGGCTTCCACAACAGAACCAGAAAAAATTGTTCCACCACCAGAAGCCCACGTTGCAGAGCCGGAAAAGACGGCTCCATCAACTGAAGCCCAGGCTCGGGAGCCAGAAAAGGGGGCTCCACCACCGGAAGCCCCACCTCTGGCACCTGTTCCTCCTCCGGCCTACTATGTGGTGGCTGATGTGGTTTTAAGGTTCTTGTTGTTTGCTGCGGCAGTAGTGTCTGTGGTGGTGATGGTGACTAGTAAGCAAACGGAAGTTGCTCCAATTCAAATTCCAATTCCACCATTCAGGGCCCAGGCAGAGCTGCAGGCGAAGTTCAATCACTCTCCGGCGTTCATGTAAGTTATAATCACATGCAAGAACTTAGCATACATATAGTACCTATATGTGGTCAACTATAGTACAATTCATATCACTTCTTTTTTTTGTGTGTGTATATGTGGTCAGCTCTTCCCCTGTGATTTTTCTGGAAACCATAAGCTGAACCATACTATAAAACTCTCTAAATATTCACCAACCTCCAGTAAATTGTGAGGACTAACATAAACCGGCACCTCCAGAATGAAACACACACACACACACACATATAGTGGGGTGTGTGTGTGTGTGAGAGAGAGAGATATGGCTGGAATTTTTGGCAAATAATTTGGGTTGATTAAAATGAAATAAGAAAAAAAAAAAGTGGTACAAGGTTTTTTTTGGGTTTAACAGTGTCCGGTAAACTTATGTTTACTTCGACTAATTCCTTCTTCGTTCCGATAAAAAATTCAACTACTCAAACAAATCAACGATGACCAACAACGGCCTCGGCCTACCATGTTGAGACCGGAGTGTGATTAGGAAGCAAGTTCTTCAAAACTCCCTAGACAAAATCCTTGAATGAGACCCTTTTATTATTATTATGCTAAATTGCAATTTAAAATTTTTTGCACTCATTTTTTGTGTATATTATTTAGATTGAAAAAATTCATTCAAGGAATTCTAGCTAGTTGATAAAAATAGTAAGATAATAAATTTTAACATCAATACTAGACACTCGAGTGAGTGATGTTTATGTTGTCGACAACAAAAAGAAGTTTTTAACAAACTCAATTTAATTTTAAACGATTAAAATCATCAATAAAATAATTTTTAAGTTGATCAAAAGTGATAGAAAAAAATAAATATAAAACAATTGCATAATTTTATTACACGCAGTGAGTTCATATTAGACATGAATAATATCATAGTAAATAAAATAGATCTTCTATTACTATAAAAGTCATAAAACTAACATTTTACTTCAATTGATCTCAAGCCTAAAGTTCTCGTATAAATTTTTTAGACTCCTTTAAAAAAATTTTTAATTTGATTGAATATTGTATGAAAATTTTATTTGGTGTAAAATATCAAAATTGAGATTAATTAATAAAAAAATGGGTCTGAAAATTTTATTTGCAGACTTGAAAATAAAATTAGACTTAATTAAATATCGATTGGTTCAAAAAATTTATTTGGGGCCTGAAGAAAAAAATTTGTCCTTAACCGAATTTGCGTCTTAAAATTTTTTTGAAACCCTTATGAACTAAACATTGATCTAAAAATTTTATTTAGAGCTTTAAAAATAAATTTAAGTTTAATTGAATTTGTGTCTAAAATTTTTAAAAATAATTTAAACTTGAATCTAAAAAATGGTAACAAAAAATAATTTATAATATTTTAAAAAAATTATTTCTATTCATGAATTATGGTTTGATGTATTTATACCCAATACATTTCAAAATAATATAGTAAAGAGAAATAATAAAATAACAAAATTTATTATTTATTTTTGATATTATAATTTGGTCCATCCAGATAAATTCTAGAGGGGCCATGACAGGAGGGATGGGATGGGGTTTAAATTTTAAAGTATTTGAAAGATATTGGATGAGCTTTGCAATAATTGAAGTTGGTAAGCCGTCATAATGGTTCGTAGTATAACACTGTACAGCTTGAAGATTGATACTATAAAACTGGTCATCATGCAACTACTCTAGTATATGTTTTAATTACTTCATCTAATTAATTATAGTAATTAAATTAGTAGTGGGTTTTAATATTAATATAAATAGTTATCATTAATTATATCTTCAAATTAAGTATAAATAATATTTTTTGAATTCAGACCCTCTAATTATTTTTTCTCAATTTTTCTTCTTAGTAAATTATCTAAAATTAATAATTAAGGGATTCATTGGTTTCAATGAATTTCATTTGAATTCACAAAAAAAATACTCTCCCCGTTCTTAAATATTTGTCGTTTAAGATTCTTGTACATGGATTAAGGAAGCTATTAAATAATGCTAATATAAGTAAAAAATAATTGTACAAGACTAAAATACCCTTATTCAATACGTATTGGGAAGAAAAAGAATATGAAAGACATTTAACTTACACTTAATCTATTAAGCACTTACTGAAAAACATAGATAAAGATAAATTTGGAAAAAAAAATATTAATTATGTTTTAATTTCATCAAACGACAGATATTGTGAAACAAAAAAAATTATTTAAAACGACAGATATTTAAGAACGGAAGGAATATATTAAAAAAAATCACCCTCGATATTTCTCTCGGGTCATCCATCTCCTATGCTCTGGTTGGTGGTGTGCAGGGCTTCAAAAAGATAATTAACTTCCCATAATAAAGAATGGGACCTACTGTCGCCCGAGACACACAACACACAACACACAACACAAGAATTCTTTCATTGTCTGGGGCATTTCGAATGAGTTCTTAAGCCAACAAGATTTCTCTTTCTTGGTCCCCTTTTCAACACCAAGATACCGACAAAAGAGAAGTGTGGCGACGAAATCAAAGAAGAGAAGGAGAAGGAGAAGGGAGCTTATTTATGAAAGCAACATATCACATGTAGTAGGATATTTTGTGACAGCTAATCAGAAGACAACCAACCATAGGTATTTTTTTTTTTATTTGGGATATTGGATTGGAATAAATATTCAATATGACAGTGACATCGCATCTCACCGATCAAAGTGAGACCTTGAAACTCTCACATGCGCAGGGGTGAGACTAACAGATATTTTAATATAGAATATGGGCGCGCGAATTGTCTTTAAGAGAGCGACACAATTTAAATTGAAATTTAGGTTTAATTCTTAAGTTGAAATTTCAAGTCGGGTTAAATTTAAGTTTCATTCTCGAGTTATACAAGTTGGTTAAATATTGCTTCATCTGTTTACATTCTCATCATGTGTGTTTGTTAGATTGGTAAGTTCTATTCAGCTTTTGCTAACACTCAATGAACTATCCATGGTGCAGATACTTTGTAGCAGCACTCTCTGTCGCTGGTGTTTACAGCATCATAACTGCATTTTTATCTCTTTTAGCCCTCCTGAAGCCAGGTTCCATAGCGAAATTGTGGGTCCATATTGTTATATTGGATGTGGTAAGCTCTATACAACTCTTCCTGCTGCTAATACTAGGGTGTGTGTGTGTGAGAAAGAGAGGTCCGACATATGGGTGCTTGAAAGTAGGGCAGATAATTGAACTAAACTAAACTTTAATACTGCTTGTTTTAAGCTCTTTTTGGGTTCAACTCGTTTTCTAAACGAGCCGAACTTAAATAATTTTTTAAATTTGATTCGTTTATATCTAAAATAGTCAAGCTACTCGGCTTGGTTCGGACCCAACTCCTTTACATTTTCCAGACGAGTTGAGCTTGCAAATTTTTTTAGGTTTATTTAAAGAAAAAAACTCGTCAGGCTCACAAAATTAAGCTCAATTCTCAGCTCTACCAGAAAGGTAACTTCAATAATTGGTTAGTTGATCCTTTTGTGTGGCTGGATATGGTTTTGCATATGTAATTCCAGAGATAAAAATGACAACTACTCTAATATGATACTAACACGGAGTTAGCAAGTTTACATTTAATCTTAATAGATTCAGGTAATAAACGCGTGGATTTCACAAGACAAGTCAAGTAAATTGGTCAATACGAACCTCGGCAAACATTACTTATACATGGCATACACTCAACTATACACACTTGTAAATAAGCCAGACATAAATTAACTTCCGACATGACATAATTTACACGGTTTAGGAACACACAACATGACATGACTCATTGACAACACTAATATAGCAACTGATCCATGATGTTTATGTGTTGCAGCTGCTGTTGGGGATTGTAGCTTCAGCGACCGGAGCAGCAGGTGGAGTAGCTTATATAGGTCTGAAAGGCAACTCTCATGCCGGCTGGAATAAGGTGTGTAACATCTATGATATATACTGCCGACACCTTGCAGGCTCCATTGCAGTCTCACTGTTTGCCTCAGTTTTTCTGGTATTGCTGGTTCTTCTCTCTGTTTACACCCTTTCTAAGAAGATCCCCCATTGAAAATCTCTGTAGTTCAGACAGATATTTGAAACCCCGCCATGCCTCGCTCCAAATCGGGTTGTACTGAGCGGGAAAATGTTGTTTTCTGTGTGTATATGTGATTGTTTCTTGACCAGAAGTTCAAACTGGATTCGTGTTGTATTTGTATGTAAATTCAATGATGTAATGTGTACTTTAAATTGAAATTTACATTAATATGAGATTTTAAGGTTCGTTTGATGTTATTTTAAGGCTTTGTAGAGTCAAAAGAGCATAGAAAAAATTCAGCCCGCCCCATTGCTGAACTACATGGCACCCTCTGCTTGTCTACACTGGCAGTGATTGCAGCATATCTGTAAGTGTTAACCAATCATCAAGGAATGTGGTATGGGGACTCGCAGGGTATAGAATAAGCTCTTCCCAGAACAGAGATAGCCAGTCTCACCGAATAGCAAACAAGCATTGTACTTTAGAGAGGGGGGGAGGCTTAATAACAATGAGAGGCAATTGGTGGCATACTCAATTGTTTTTTTCCTCATTCTAAGCTGCTGCATATTAGCTACCCACAGAACATGCCATTGCTTATTGATGGAATATTAACGAAAATAGCTAGGTAATGCCAGCGACCCTCAACCAGATTCAATCAATTATACTAGCAGTAAAAGTGAAAGATTGCTTATAACCAAGTAACAGCCTTTAGTATTAAAATCAAAAGCAGCAGCTCTTACATAAAATGGATTTATTATCTACACTATGCTTAGAGATGGCAATTTGTCACAACAATAATCGAATACATGCTACCTCAGCCAACTATATTGACGATTAAGGATAAAGCCTAGCCTGCCCCCGATATAGTTAATTTGATCTTCTTCTTCAAATAAGTAGCAGCGCTGCAGCGCCATAAATCATCAAAATTCTGCATGTTTCATTGGTACTCTAGGTCTTCAGTGCAGGGCATGCGCTTATATCTTTAACCAGTTAACCTGCAGTACAAATTGCACTCTTTATCTATCCCCCCAAACAAAAGGTATTCCATAAATTTTTGCACCACATAACCCCCAAGCAAATTGCTTAGGATCTTCTATTATCAAGACTAGCTAAGGAAGTTCAATTTCTTAGGAAAGGGGATGAGCAGATACAAAGACACCATATGTTAGCAAAATGTAATTCAAAAATTAAAAGTTTGTCTAGTAAAGCTGGGGAGGTTATCAGATTCATACAAAAGAGTGTATTTTTACATCAAGCCTACCGTCTATTGTACTCAAACTCTCCACCTATAAGGGATTTGACAATAATTTCATAAAACTGCTGAACTAGCACATTCCGCCATCTGGGCTTTGAATTATCAATGAAAGGAAAAGAACGATTTTTCTGTGCTAATCATCCATCACCAAGTTAGCTATAACCTACAGAATTAACAAAGTGTCCACAGGTGATGATAGAAACTTAGTTGCCTGGCTAACTACCAAATGGGGAAGACTGACTATACTAAGCCCTTAAATATTGTAATCTAACAAGTGGCATAAAACAGGCAAAATCAGATAGACTGGATGTGGCTTACATAATAAGGGAAACTATGTACTGCATGATTACAAAGTTCACCAGGAATTTCACAACATCAATTTTATTTTCAAAGACTACAAATGTTCACAAAAGCATCTGTTTGCAACTCAATGATAAATAACAATAGAAAAGGCTGCATACCTTGGACTGTGCAACAAAATTGGTTAGTTCAATAATGCATTTGAATTTACAAATGTTCTTTTTTCAGAAGAGCCTCTCCACATGTGGAGCTAAGGCTACATACATTTGATCCTCCCCAGACATTGAAGTGGCGGGAACCCTTTTTTTAACAGTTAGAAAATTGTTTGCTCCCCCAGTTCCTGACCAGCCATTCCTTCTCTGAGCACCCTCTCAAAGAACTCTTCCAACCTATCATTTCCATAACTCGGGGTTTTCTCAGAACTGTACTCTCCAGTCTCAGCATCCAAAACCAACATACTCTCAGCTGCATAATACCTTCCAATCTTCCCAAACTCAGCTGCATCTTCCATTGCAGGAAATATCTTAACAAGAAAATCAAGAACCCCAATAGCAAAATCCATTATCTCAATTGGCACTTTTATAAACTTGGGTTCTTTTCCTACAATTCTAAACAGTATCTCCCCTTGCTCTAATGGTGTCAAAGCCTTACCCGGCCCGCCAATTGGCAAAACCTGGTTAATCTTATCCTCACCCAACACACAATCTGCTATAAAGGAAGCCAAATCTGGCTCACTAATCGGCTTACAGGCACACAACTTTCCATCCCCAAACATCACATAAGGCTTCCCATCTTTCACCAATTCAACCTGTCCTCCCAAACTCTTGAAGAATGCTGTTGGCCTCACAATACTATAAGTAAACCCCTCATCCTCTTTAGCTTCTTTCATCAATTCAGCCTCAAATTTCAACTTTGCTCTCTGAAATTCAAGAAGGGGCTTTTGCACACAAATTGCGGATAGCAACACAAAATGTGAAGCCCCAAACTTCTTACCAGCAACAAGACTATTTTTTGTGGCCTCATAATCAATTTTCCATGAATCTTTCACACCACCACTGCGGCTAGCAAGGCAAGAGACAACAACATCAATGGAAATCCCTAAATTCTCCAAGCTTTTTTCCAAAGAATCCAACTTGGTCACATCTGAAAAACACACATTGGCCCCATTTAACTGTTCCAAGGTTTCCTCTTTGCTATATTTACCTCTAATGCCACTCCTCTCTCTTGCAATGGCTATAACATTAAACCCTCTATTAACTAGCTCTTTAACTACAAATTTTCCAATGTACCCAGTTGAACCCGCAACCAAAATGTTGATATCTTTTGGGTTTTTGTTTCTGAATGAAATTTTGGGGGATTCAACAGCTGCTGTGGTTGAAGCTGTTATGGGTTTGAGTCTCTGGCTATTGAATTTAGAGGGTTCTGATAAGTACAGAACAGGAAATGAAAGAGCATAAGGGACTGAGTTCACCTGAATTGGATTGATGAAATGAGAAGAAAACAGACTTTTGAAGCTTTGATTTCTTGGTGAATTGAGTGTCAATCCACTGAAGGTGGCAAAAACTGACATTTTTAATTTCGAGTTCAACAGGACTGAACAACTAGGCCAGAGTAGATTGGGTTCGGGATAAGAAACATGGCATGACAAAGTAATGAATCAGAGAAAATTTGTGGTGGTTGATGGGAGAGTAAGGTGTTTCATGGCTTTTGAGCGAGGAGCTCTATCAAAGAGGAATCCAAAACGATTGGTGGAGGTTACCGAAGAAGATGGGATCCAAATCTATGTAAATGTTGTATGGTATGGGCCGGTGTCACATATATAAAAAATTAATGACAAAAAAAAAACTTATATAAAAAATTGAGTATTAATTGTATAATATTTATTTTTTAAAATAATAATTTATTTTTTTAATTAAAATGAAAAAAGAGAAAAGTAGGCCAAAGAGAAGAGAGTGGTAAGTGTGTATTAGTAAAGTTGTCTTGTATTATTTTTTTTTTGTTGGCTTGTATTATTAGAGAGTATGTTAGTGAAATTGATCGACATTAAAGATTGTGTGGAAAAGATTATATTTTTAGACAATTTTTTTTTGGAATAAATTTTATACCATTATATAAAATTAGATGAAAATTAAATTAATTTTGATCGCTAAAGAAGTCTGATCCAATTAGTGGCTTTTTCATCAACTTTTTTGGAAAAAAAATAGTTTTTATCCAAGGGCTTTCAAAGGAAATCCCGACTTTTTCAGAAATACTTCAAAAGATTTTAAGAATTTTTTTAACTTTGATTTTTTTATTTCACTTTTTAAATCTTTATTTCGCACCTAAAAAAATCAATTTCAAATGAATTTATTGTATTTTTATAAATGTGTAATTCAAATTGTTAACGGTAATTTGATAAAACTGCTCCGAGAAAGACTAGTTGGGCAAAGAAATTTCAAATTATGTCTCCACAATTAGAAATCAACAATTACTAATATTATTCAGTTGGATTTTAACCGTGGTGAAAATAAGTCCATTCCACGCTAAAAACACACACACACACACAGAGCAACGAACAACGCTTATTATTAACATAAATGAGTCAAAACACAATTCATTTTATGCTCCAGTTAAAGCAACATTTGACAACAAAACCATATTTTATCAAAGTGCTTTGAAACGTTTAAAATATTTTCGTTTTCAAAAAGATCGAAACGAATTAACGATAAAATCATAATTTTAATATTTTAAGGTGTTTTACAATGATTCAAGCAGGTTTTCACCAATGTTGTGGACAATGATCAAAATATCATTTTGAAACAGTCGAAACGTTTCCGTTTTCAAAGAGATCGAAACGAAACATTGATGGAATCGAAATTTTAATATATTGAGGTATTTCATAATATTTCGAGATATTTTATAATATTTCAATATATTTGCACAATTATTTCAGAATATTTCAAAGTATTTTGATATATTTCAATCAATATTTAAAAAGAATAATTCTTAAATTTTTTATTTTTTTCATTATGTTTCCGAAACGGATCAAAATATTTTTGAAACACGTCGAAACGTTTCCGTTTTCTAAGTAACCGAAATAACACACTGAAACAAAATTTCAATCCTTTGTTGTACAATATTTTGAAATGTTTCAAGATACTTATAGATATATTTAGACCAATATTTTAAAAATAAAAATTTTAAATTCTTAATATATTTTTAAAATATTTCTATTTCTTAGATAATCGAAACAATACGCTGAAACGATATTTTAATCCTATACAATCACACACAATATCCTTACCAAAAAATTAAAAACTGAGGCATTTTTTTTTCTTTGCTATCATCTATTGCATGCCATTGATCATCCGATCAAACAATTTCCTTACTATTATAGAACCATCTCATACAACGCATTTGAATTTTGAGTAAATATAACAAATGACCCTAAAATTATGATTTTTGTGTTAATTAAGTCTGTAAATTTTTTTTTTTGTGCGTCAATTGAATCTTTCTGTCTATCTCCGTTACATTTTCAATGGAAAACGATAAGCCGTGTCACTCACGTGATACAACATAAATTAGAGTAAACTACATATATGACTATGTTTCAATTAAGTCTCTAAACGTTTTTTGTGTCAATTAAACACTCTAAACTTTCTAATTGTGTCAATTGAGAACTTATATCTTTTTGTGTCATATGGTCACATAAGTGGCACACTCTAACAGAGACAAACAAAAAGATTTAATTGACATAATTAAAAAATTTAGGGACTCAATTGACATAAAATTTATAGTTTGAAAGTCATATATATAATTTACTTAGTTTTTATCTTTCCATCATCACATTTATTTGGGTTGCAAACTCAAATATCTATATAATATAGTAGCACGAAGTTTGAATTCAAAAGATAAAAAGAGATCCAGATCATTTTGAGACAAAACATAAACAAATCTAACGGACAACATAATTCCAACATAAAAGACGGTTCAAATCATCTCAAAAATTTGGATCTAACGGTTTACAGATAGTCCTGAATTTCTTTTCTCGCCCATGAAGAAACCTCTTATCGTAAGATTCTACACTCCTATTTCTCATATATCTTTATCTTAAATTTAAAAAAACACAATAACAATTCATATTGAATTCATTTTAAATTAAATGATTTAAATGTTATATGTTAAAAGTGTATTGTTTGTACCTTGATTTAGGTAGATTTTGTTTAATTTCTAATTTTATAATAAAACTTTGCATAAAATTAAAATTATTTATATTAAACACACATAAAAAACATAATATCTCTAAGTTTAGTGCTTCTTTTTCAAAGTTTGACAGTTTAACATTTGACCACAATAAGCTCATACACACTGTCACTGCAACACAAAAACCAGTACTCAAATAGATAATGTCACAATTTTTGGACATGTAAGTTATTTAGTATATCGATTTTTTCAGAATCTTTGATATAATATTTCATTAAAAACTATTATATATTTATTATATAATTTTTCATCATTCTTATTATAAATTGATTTATACCAAGAGTACACTGTAAGTAGATCTTCTTATCACGCATATTAGTACCGATGGTTAATGTTTATTTCTTATTTCTTATCAATCAATGAAGTTAATTGTCTTTCTAATCCATTAATAAAATCATCAAGTTATTATTTATACCAAAAATAAATCACTATTGTATGAAAACCTATAGTTCTCAAAAAATTAAAAACAAATTCAAAAACCCAAGTTAGTCAAGCAATTAAAAAAAAATAAGTGACCAATACAAAAAAAAAAAAAAAAGATACCAATTGCCAAAAAATGTTTAAAACTAATATAATCGCTATGTGTTGAAATTATTCAAACATCTTATCTTTGTGTGTTAAAATTTTATAAGTAACATAGTACATTCAGGAACGGGCAATGACTAGTCTATATAATAAAGTACAACGAAGTTTGAATCTAATAGATAAAGAGAGATCCAAATAGTTTTGAGACAAAACATAAACACATTCAACAGACAACGTAATCCTAACATAAAAAATGGTTCAAATCATCTCAAAAATTTTGATTTAACAGTCTACAGTTAGTCTTGAATTTCTTTTTTCGCCCATGAAGAAACCTCTTATCATAAGACTCTACACTCCTATCTCTCATACGTCTCTATCTTAAATTTGAAAAAGCACAATAACAATTTAGATTGAATTCATTTTAAATTAAATGATCTAAATTTCATCTAAATTCATCAAACTTAATCCAATGACTCACAACACATTTCACACAAAAATAAAATCCCACTAGGGGCGGAGCCAGAAAAATACTTTATGGTGGACACATTAATAAATTTTAATTATTTTTTTTATCAATGTTACCAATGACTTAATTCAATGTAACTATTATTTTTGTTATAAATTTCAATGTTAGATGAAATATACTTTCAATCAAAGGGGTGCATTGAATTATGTCATCAAATTAGATCTAAATAATATTTTTCATTTTGTTTTAATTGACTATAGAAGTTCATAAATTCATATTTACTATAATTATGCGTAAAAAATCATTAAACATAAAAGGTTAAAAAACGATTTGCATGGATTGAACAAACAAAAAATAAAAGTAAATTAATTAAAACTTCATATGAGACTAATTATTATCATTTTACAATTAAATCTGAGTATTGTTTATCATTTAAAATAATTATAAATCAATGATATCAATAAATTCTTTTTTTTCTATATACAAAATGGTAATAACAGTCTTTCATTTATTACCCTGTAATTTATTACATTATGATGCTCATTTCTATACAATAATAAAATAATCCTATAATTTAGAAAAATGAACGCAATATGTCTAAAAATTATTCAGACATGTCTGTGTCTAAAAATTTAAGAATTATAATAATTGCATCTAATTCGAAATTTAATTTTATATCTTGACAAAAAAAAAATTTCAAAATTTAATTGATAGGAACTCAATGGTTTGTGACCATTGGATGGATAGTAGACGTTATTAAATGTAAGGACTCACTATTAGATTTTATATCATAATGTATTAGTTCCAATAACATTATTTAAAAATTAATTATTAATTAAATAGTCGTCTATTTTAATCGATATCATAATAATACAATAATAAGGTAGATACAATTAAATATGTCTAAATTTTATTTTAAAAAATATATATTTATTGTAAAAAAAAATTGAGGGTGGGTACAATTAAATGTATCTAAATTTTATTTTAAAAAATATATATCTAATGTCAAAAAAAAAAAAAAAAAGAGGGAGGCACGTGCCCACCCTGGTCCAAGGGTGGCGCTGCCCCTGAATTTCACTCAATTTAACTACACCCACATGCTACCCATTTTGTCTAACACACAGCCCAAACTCTTTGTCTTTCCCTCATTAACCGTCTCACCTCTCTTAGTTTCTTAGAAATCATTATCATCCTCCTCAGTCTCTCATCTCTCTGTGCAGACTCCAACAATGGACAGACTTTCTTCAGCGACGCGGGACATAATCTAGAGACCCACTGGACTGACCCACTTCAACCATTCACTCTCTTTCATCCAAATTGTATTGACAGTGATCTAACCTCCAAAAATACTCTCGTTGGTACCCATTATTATTTATCGTTGATGATTTTTTTGGTTTGGTTTAGTGGTGTATGTTTTTATAATAGTTTATTGTTTTTAATTTTTAATGTTCATGTTGTTTAGTTGTGGATGTATTGTCATTAACTAATTGTTGTTAAATGTTATATGTTATAAGTGTATTGTTTGTACTTTGATTTAGGTTGATTTTGTTTAATTTTTAATTTTACGATAAAATTTTGCATAAAATTAAAAATATTTCTATTAAACACACAAAAAATACATAATATCTTTAAGTTTAGTGCTTCTTTTTCAAAGTTTAACAGTTTAACATTTGACCTCAATAACCGCATACACACCATCACTCTAACACAAAAATTAATACCCAAATGGACAATGTCACCAATTTTGGATAGTATATCAATTTTTTCAAAACCTTTGGTATAATATTTTATTAAAAACAATGATATACCTACTATATAATTCTTCATCTTTATTACAAACTGATTCATAGCTAGAGTACATTGTAAATAAATCTTCTTATCACGTATCTTAGTACCGATGGTTGATGTTTACTTCTTACTTCTTATCAATCAATGAAGTGTAAATTGTTCTTATAATCCATAAATAAAATCATCAAGTTAATATTCATATCCAAAATAAATCACTACTGTATGAAAACTTATAGTTATCAGAAAATTAAAAAAAAATTCAAAACCCAAGTTAATCAGCAATTAAAAAAAAATAAGTGACCAATACAAAAAAAATAAGATACCAATTGCACCAACAAAAAATGTTCAAAATCAATATAATCGCTATGTGTTGAAATTATTCAAATATCTTATCTTTGTGTGTTAAAATTTTATAAATAACATAGTGTCTTCAAGTACGGATAATGACTAGTCTATATAATAAAGTAAAGTTGAGTTTGAATTTTAGAAACAAAGAGATGTTCATATTATTTTGAGATAAAATATAAACATATCCAACGGATAACGTAATCCCAACATAAAAGACGGTTCAAATCATCTCAAAAATTTTGATCTAACGGTCTACAGTTAGTCATAAATTTCTTTTCCCACCCATGAAGATGCATCTTATCGTAAGACTTTACACTCCTATCTCTCATATGTCTCTATCTTAAATTTGAAAAAGCACAATAACAACTCAAATTTAATTCATTTTAAATTAAATTATCTAAATTTCATCTAAATTCATTAAACTTAATCCAATAGCTCACAACACATCCCACACAAAAATAAAATCCCACCCAATTTAACTACTCTCACACCTCATCTATTTTATCTAACACATAGCCAAAACTTTTTCTCTTTCCCCTATTAATTATCTCACCTTTCTCAGTTTCTTAGAAAATCATTGTCATTCTCCTCAGTCTCTCAAATTTTTGTGCAGACTCCAACGATGGACAGATCTTCTTCAGCAGCACACGACATAATCTAGAGACCCACTAGACTTACTCACTCCGACCATCCACTCTCTTCCATCCAAATTGTATTGATGGTGATCTAACCTCCAAAAGTACTCTGGTTAGTAATCTCTCCATCTCTAGTAAGTGTGAATATGTGTATATATTGACACCGGTACAATTACCATACAATTGAAACAAACGTTGCAAGTTCCATGAGTCTCGCAGAAATCAATAAAATAAGAAGAAATAGTGACAAAAAATACTACCATCCCATTTGGGTTATGGTCAATTATAAAGTAATTTGGTTGATGGGGGTAACAACTTGACTGATTTAATAATAGGTTTGAAATTGATGTATAGATATCGCCCACAACCCAAGCAATGTAAGCCACCGCCCCCAGCCACCATCCACTATCTACCCACAGTTGAATTATATTGAGAGATTTTTAATGATTACAACTCAAAATAATAGTCCAAATGAATAAATCAAACAAAAAATGCACCTCTTAAAATTGTCAACAATGACTTTTCGTCGTTTGGAAAAGAAAACTAGAAAGACAATCATAAATTCTATTTATACCCCCCATAATTTTAGTGTATTTATATTTTTACCCTTTAATTTTCAAAAACATCATTATAATCCCATAAGTTTTAAAAATAATATTATAACCTTAGAACTTCTCTGAAAATTCTTCTTCTTCATATAACTTTATGACATCTTTGACACATTTATTAGATTATGTGTGGGGTCAATATTTATAACTAATGTTAGAATTTTCAATTCCTTATAACCAATTCTTTTTTCTCTATTTACTTTCTAGCATAAATTGTATAAGTGAGTTTAGTCTCATGTGAGGCTTCAATACTCAATTTCTATTAGTTGAAATTTTGGAGGTGTCTGCATTATGGAGAATGACAAACTGATTATGTGGGTAATTATCAAATATTTTATATTTAATTTTTATAATTGTGCAGTTAGCAAATGTTTAACATTTATGTGTTTATGAATATTGATGATTTTTTTTGTGTTGATTTAGTGGTGTATGCTTTGACAAAAGTTTATTGTTTTTAATTTTTAATATTCGTGTGGCTTAGTTGCAGATGTATTGTCATTAACTGATTATTATTGAATGTTATATGTTAAAAGTGTATTGTTTATACCTTGATTTAGATTTGTTTTGTTTAATTTATAATTTTACGATAAAACTTTGCATAAAATTAAAAATATTTTTATTAAACACACATAAAATACATAATATCTCTAAGTTTAGTGCTTCTTTTTTCAAAGTTTGATAGTTTAACGTTTGATCCCAATAATTGCATACACACCGTCACTACAATACAAAAATCAGTACCCAAATAAATAATGTCACCATTTTTGGACATGTAAGTTATTTAGTATATCAATTTTTTCAAAACTTTTTATATAATATTTTATTAAAAACCATTATATACTTAATATATAATTTTTTATCCTTATTACAAACTGATTCATACCTAGAGTAAACTGTAAATAAATTTTCTTATCATGTATCTTAGTACCAATTATTGATGTTTACTTCTTACTTCTTGTCAATCAATGAAGTTTAAATTGTCTTTATAATCCATAAATAAAATTATCAAGTTATTATTCATACCAAAAATAAATCACTACCGTATAAAAACTTATAGTTCTCAGAAAATAAAAAAAAAATCAAAGTCCAAGTTAATCAACAATTAAAAATAATAAGTGACTAATACAAAAAAAATAAGATACCAGTTGCACCAACAAAAAATATTCAAAACCAATCTAATCTCTATGTGTTAAAATTATTCAAATATCCTATCTTTGTGTATTGAAATCTTATGAGTAATATAATGTTTTTTAGACACGGACAATGACTAGTCTATATAATAAAGTAATTTACAATTCAAATCTCAAAAGATAAACAAAATAACTTTTGCTATTCGCGGTTGAGATCGCTTTAAATATTACTTTAAAGTTAATCTAACAGCTAATATTAACACCATAAATTTAATAGAAAAAATGTCATTCAGGAGGTGTTTGAACTGACTTTTTAAGAATACTTTCAGAAATTATTTATTATAAATACTTTAATAAAAGTGTTTGAAACTGCCCCCCACTACCTCTACCACCACCGCTATTACCGTTGCCACCACCACCATCGTCGTTGCAGCCGCCATCACCACCACCACCATCGCCGCTGCTATAGTCATTGCTACCCACCACAACCATCACCGTCTCCTACCACCACCACTACTGCCCATCACCTCTCACCCCCGTTACAAAACGATGTTTAAATTCCTTTATTTCATCTCTATATTTGTGATTTGATTTTGAATATGAATACAAATATATTTATTGTTCACAATTTTTTATTACCGGCAATAACTGGTATCACACCATTGTACATAAAAACATAGGATCAACATCATCCTCAAACACTAGACTGATCCCTCAGATTGCTTACATGCTTCCAATTAGATTATAATGTCCAATTGAACCCAATGTGCATGAAAATATAGTTTTCATTATCATCAGGTGCTTGTAATCACCCTTGTGTACATGTATTCATAGAGGCAGTACAGCAGCAAGGATCGCCGAAAAATAAAAAGGTAAACAACATAAAGGATCATTGGTGCAGTTACTCAGAGACTCCAAGGAACTGAGAAAAGCTTGGGTACTTTGGCTCCCATCCTATCTCCTCGCGGGTTTTCGAGTTGTTTAATTTCTTCCCTAACGGACCATTGGTGCCTGCAGAAACAACACATGTTTGTGACATTCAAGTTCAAAACTTTCATGTGGAGATAAATGTGTATCATACATAATGAAGATTTTGCGAGTCTCTGAAGCTTTTATACTATACATAAGAGAACATTAATATTAGCATATGCCTTTCCCACAATCGTACAAAATCTCTGTTCAAACTAGCAGTCAGCTCACCTGTGAAACTCCCAAATTTCTTAGTAAACTTCCCACTTTTCTCCACCAAGTCCATTACTTCCTGCCTGCTAAGTCATAGAAAGATATGAGAATTCATTTCTGCTACAGAAACCAATGCAATTAAGACTGCGCATAAGGATACTGGCTTATGTAGTAACTAGAGAGAAGAGTCACTAAATCAAGCTTGCAAATTTAGCAAGACAACCTGGATAGAGGTTGATTGTCACAACCCAGAAAAATCCGTCCACGAAGTTTCTTCTTCAAGATTGCAACTGAAAGGGAAGCCGCATCCTGTTGAAGTACAAAAGTCAATAGACCGGCTTAAAATTTTTTACATCAATAGCGATGAGACAAAGCTGCATTTTAGGAATGCAAGGTATGAATGGAAGTATCCCCGACAAAGTAGATATTCCATTCGACTAAAGTAATTTGATACTCAAAAAGGGAAATGTATCTGAGTATGATAATTAGGCAAATTGATATCAAAGTGCCAATGGAAGTAACAACTTTAAAGACAACTATTTGCCATCAAGCTATTTGTTTTTATAACAATGAAATGGAGAAAGTCAACAATAAAGTATTCACCTCGTAGTGTATGAGATTTAAAATGTGATCTGGACGAGCGTCAACGATTCCTTTCCCCAACCAATAGACATGTGCCCCTCTATCTGCTGTGTGTTAACAGTTCAGGTTAACATGCATAAAATACAATATGAATTTGTGCCAGGACTCCCTGCAGCTTCTCGTAAGAATATAAGAAATCTTATCCATCATGTTTCATAAAGGATATGTAAAGTCCTGCCAATCTAAGAACACAACCCCCAGAATCTAGCACTACTTTCTCTGCCTTCAGAAGGACATCTGTCCTAGGGCTCCTCCCAATTGGTACAACGGGACAGTCCTGTGTAGCCATGCAAAATAAGGTAGATCAAATTTAGGGACACCTGACATATGACTGATACATCGCACAAAGGATATCCATATGTCATAAAAGTCAGCAACTACATAACGAATGTACCTATTCATCAGACACTTCCACAACTTGAGGAAAAGGGATGCTAGATACCTTTCAATTTCGGAACTTCAGTGGAGATAACATTTTTTTGAGTTGAGTACTCTGTTCATTTTCAATCACTGTAAGGGATTCTGAATTTACTTTTCCATCCTTAATTTACAAATCTTTCCCCAAGAGGAGGATCTATAAACTCCACAAACTCAGAGGCAAATGATGCATCACATCAAATGTCTGAATTCATGTAACTGCAGACTCAACTCAACAATACCTTATCCCAGCTTGTAAAGAAACTCATGACTCTCACTTGAGGTATAACTCAAGGAAAAAATTAAATAAAGGTACCAGCAGGAAAAAGTTGTGTTAGATGCAACACCTCATCACAGGATCCATTGTTGTTGCAATCATATGGTGCAGAGCTTGAAGTAAAGAGGAAAGAACCTTCACCATTCCAGTTCGAAGCAGCTTCCCTGCTTATTATTTCATACACCAACCCAATAACATAAGTTGAGAAGGTATGTACTTTTGGATCAAATAATTGCATACATAACATCCATAGAAACAACAAAAGTTGCAACAATGCAATAGCAACAAGGAGGCATTTTTAAACCTCAATTTCTTACAAAGTTCAAACAGTCTCTTAAAAGACAACCCAACACCTTAATACAAAAAGATGTCACACTTTCATAATTCCGTTCTTATATTTGTTTCCAAATACATACAAAGATGTTTTCCCAGCGTATTCACATATGCTTTTGGTATATACCCTTATCCTCAAATATTCTTCCATAATTGCATATCGTAGCTCTTTCCCGATACATGTGTTCCCAGCCCATCAAGATTACCTCCAATACAGCCAAAGCTTCATTTCTCCAGTTTTATTCTCCTAATAGCTACTTCAAAACACTAATTTGAGCTACTAAACAACCTAAGTCTGTACTTAGCAGGTGACTCATGTTTTCTCTTGTCCATTCACTTATCCTCCTCCAAGCTATCAACAACTGAAATAAATGAAGTCTTGTTTTCTCTTCCTGTCAATTACATGTATCTCCAAGAAATAACGGAAATTGGTATACACTCAGCTACTATAGCTATCTGTCGAGTTCCCAATTATCAAAATACTGCATGTCAACAACTGATGATGCCTAAAATAAATTCCAAGTGTTAGCTCAGACCGGGAGATCAGATATATTAACTGAGGTCAGAAGGCAAGGGCTGAATGTCTCTTGAGGCAAGGCAACGACTGGACAACCACGAGAGGTTCCTAAAGCGTTCGGAAGCTATAATCAAGGCACCTAATCTCAACCAACCAAGATCTTCTCCTACAATTAAGGAGAACCCCACGAAGTAAGGACAAGAATCTCGGCCAGGATCCCCCTTAGCAGGGAATGACTTTATAAATGCAATGTAACGCCTCCTAACAAGTGGAGAACCCTAGAGGCAAAAAGAAGTCATAGTAACCTTGTAATGACCGTGAATAAAAAAAAAGGAGCAAGAGCCTCCATTCCAGAGTGGATTAGCCGAGCTCCCAAGCTGGTGAACCACTATAATTCTGTTGTCTTAACTTCCAAAGCCCTGCATATTATTGCATTATCTTAGCAACCTAACGTAATCCAAGCTCATCTTTTGTAAAAGTGCGTTAACGCCATCAGTTTAGCGCCGTCTGTGAGAACAACTGTTCCTGTTACAAATAAAGCTGATTTTTCAGTGACTGATGGTATCAACGCAAAACATGAGCCGAAGTCAGACCAATCCTCTACAGATGCAAGATCAACAGGAAGCCGTAAATAGCAGACAATCCGAAAACATGCAAGAAGCCGATCCCTCATGGGGGGTCTTACCATGAATAATGAGATGGAGGCCCTTCGTCTTGTCAATGAACGTCTAATAAAACAGAACGAAGAGCTCTTAAAGCTCCTACAACGCCCACAGGAGGCGCGACCTGTCCAAGGAGGCCAGAATAATCCACCACCAAGGGAGCAACCATATCTCGACCCCCTTAGAAAAGTTAATGAGGTGGGAGAGAATAGCCAGACCTTGGAGCAAGAGCCTCGCCTACCCCCTAGGAATGGTCACAACGAAGAAGTGCAAAGTCAGTAGAAGGAAGGGGAGAGGAGCGACTTCTTCCCTTATCAACAGGAGAGAAAAGAATACCACTGGGAGCAACGTTTCAAAGACATCCAGCAAGAGCTCAGCCAGTTGAAGAAGGCAGTGAAGAGCAAGGCCCCAGTCACTATGGATGCCTTGGTGCAGCAAACCGAATCCTCATTCATTGTTGGGGTGCTACACTTCCCTCTCCCACCTAAATTCAGAATGCCGCAGGTGGATGCTTTCGATGGGACAAAAGATCCCGTGGACCACCTCAACACCTACAAAAATCAAATAGAGTTGCATGGATATCAAGATCCAGTGAGATGCAGGGCCTTTGCTATCACCCTGAAGGGCTTAGCCTTAGCATGGTTCAACAGACTCCCCCCAGCCTCGATTTTCTCTTTTAAAGAGTTGTCAATCTCGTTTGTGTCCCACTTCATCGGAGCTCGGACCTATAAGAAACTGAGCTACCATTTGTTAAATGTGAAACAGGGACCTGATGAGAACCTACGGTCTTATGTCCAATGGTTCAACTCAGAATCCTTGAAGGTGGATGTCCCAAATGAAAAATTTACTATTACAGCCTTCATAGCAGGTCTGGGAGTTCAGTCAAAAGATCTGATATTTTCCATCTCAAAAAACCCCCAGGCTAGTATGGCGAAGGTGTTTGCCAAAGCAGAAAAGTACATAAATGGTGAGGAAGCATTCCTCTCCAAGGTCGGGAGCTCTTCGTCGAGAAAGGAGAAAGGGAAGGAAGAAAAGAAGAGAGAACAAAGTCCCAGAAAGGAAAGAGAACGAGGTAGGTCTCCAAGAAGAGACAGAGAGCATTCTTTGAAGAGAAGAGGAAATGTCAGGGATCGCCTCGGCCCTCCACAACCAGAGCTACAACTAAGGTATGCATCCCGGCAGCTCACCCCTCTGACTGCTACGGTATCTCAGATACTGTATGAGGTGCAAAATGAGAAGTTCTTAAGGTGGCCACCCAGGATAAAAGCAGACTCAGCAAAAAGGGATCCTACGAAGTATTGTGACTTCCACAGAGACCATGGTCATCACATCGACGACTGTATCCAATTGAAGAAGGAAATAAAATTTCTTATTTTAGCGAGGGCAGCTGTGACACTATGTGGCCAATGATAATCAAAACCGAGCTCTCCCACCTCTACCCCCTCAGCGTCAAGCACCAGAGCCACACCAGCAACCTATGGGGGAGATCAGAGTGATATCTGGAGGATTTGCTGGAGGGGGGTCCAGCTCTGCCAGAAAGGCCTACTTGTGAAAAATTAGAGCCATAGAAGCTCCCGAAGTATATACTGTGTTTAAGTCTCCACGCTTAGACACGGCTATCACTTTCTCAGATTCAGATCTGGAGGGCTGCCAATATCCCCATGATGACCCTTTGGTGGTAAGAACTGTGGTGGCTAACAGGACTGTCCATCGTGCTTTGATTGACAATGGCAGCTCGACAGACATCATTTTTGCTTCTGCTTTCGACAAAAATGGATATAGGAAGGGAAAAGCTTGAACCAGTAAGTGCCCACCTATTGGGATTCTTAGGAGAAAGGGTGTTGCCCCTGGGGTCAATCCAACTCATCTTAACCTTAGGTGACCCACCCTGTCAGACTACAACAACTGTGAAATTCCTAGTGGTTAATGCACCTTCAGCATACAATATGCTCCTTGGAAGACTCTCGCTTAATTCTATAAGGGCTATTCCCTCTGCCTATCACCTTGTAGTGAAGTTTCCAACAGAAAACGGAGTTGGAGTAGTCCGAGGAGACTAGCGCGTAGCACGGGAATGCTACATGGCATCTATGAGAAATAAGGAGGTTGAGAGCATCCAATTGGATGAGCTTGACATGAGGGATGAACTCGAGACCAAGCCAACACCATCAGAAGAGCTGGAGCCTATTCAAAGTGATGAGGAGCTAGAGCATCTTGTTTACGTTGGATCCAAGCTGAGCAAGGAGATCAAGGATCTCCTCATCCAATTCCTGAAAAGGAACAAAGAAGTTTTTGCATGGAAGCAAGAGGACATGAAAGGGATTGATCCCTCTGTCATCACTCACAAACTCAGCATGAATCCAGCTTGTAAGCCCATTAAGCGGAAAAGGAGGAGCTTCGCCTCGGAGCGTCAAAAAGCCATTAACGAAGAGGTCAGCAAACTCCTTCACGCGAAAGCCATTCGAGAAGTGAATTACCCAGTCTGGCTAGCCAATGTAGTCCTAGTCAAGAAGACAAACGGCAAATGATGTCTTTGCATTGACTTTACAGACCTCAATCGTGCTTGTCCAAAAGATAGTTTTCCTTTACTGTAGATAGATTTGATTGTAGATGCCACTGCGGGATATGAGCTCCTCAGCTTCATGGATGCCTTCTCTGGGTACAATCAGATCATGATGGATCCCAGTGACCAAGAGAAGACCTCGTTCATAACTGAGCAATGGACATACTGCTATCAAGTGATGCCTTTTGGGTTAAAAAATACAGGAACCACTTACCAGCGCCTGGTGAATAAGATGTTTCAAAAACAGATTGGGACCTCCATGGAGGTCTATATTGACGACATGTTGGTCAAGTCACTGAAGGCAGAGCTCCACATTGAACACCTAGCAGAGTCGTTTCAGGTCCTGCGAGAATACAAGATGAAGCTCAACCCAGCTAAGTGTGCCTTTGGGGTGTCAGCAGGAGAATTTCTGGGCTTCATAATTAATAGCAAAGGGATAGAAGCTAACCCAGAAAAGGTAAAAGCAGTGTTGGATATATGGCCTCCCTCCAACACGAGGAAAATACAGTGTTTAACCGAGAGAATTGCTGCCCTGAGTCGCTTCGTTTCCAGATCAAGCGACAAGTGTCAACCCTTCTTTCAAGTCTTAAAGAAAGCCTTTCAATGGGATGCTCGGTGTAAAGAAGCCTTCAAAGCATTGAAAGAATACTTGAGCTCCCCACTTGTCTTGGTAAGTCCGTTAGAAGGAGAAGTACTTACCCTTTACCTGGCTCTCTCAGAGTTCTCAACCAGCGCAGCGCTAGTAAGGGAGAAGGATAGAGCTCAGCAACTAGTCTAATACTGCAGCCGAGCTCTGAGAGGGGCAGAAGAAAGGTATCCTAAAATGAAAAAACTCGTTTTAACCTTAGTGACAACTGCCGGGAGACTAAGACCCTACTTCCAGGCTCATACTATCGAAGTCCCAACAGATCAACCTATGAAGCAGGTGCTGCACAAGCCAGAATCTTCGGGGAGACTGATTAAATGGGCCGTTGAACTTAGCGAGTTTGACATCAAATACAAGCCAAGAACAACCATTAAGGGGCAGATAATAGCAGATTTTATTGCAGAATTCACAACTGGGATACCTGCAGAGACAGCGCAGTTAGTACCTGACCTCCCCACGTGAAAACTTTCAATAGATGGAGCTGCCAATGCTCAGGGCAGTGGAGCTGGTTTGATTTGGACTTCCCCCGATGAGATAGGTGTTGAATACGCACTGAGATTTGGATTCAAAATTTCAAACAACAAAGCCGAGTATGCGACAGTCATAGCAGGGCTCAGCTTAGCTCATTCAATGGAAGTCGAGCAACTAGAGATCTGCAGTGACTCACAACTCGTGGTGAAACAGATAGAGAGTGCTTACGAGACTAAGGGTTAGAAGATGGCCCTTTATCTTAGAAAAGTTCAAGAGCTGATCAAAAAATTTGTACAAGTGAAGATTCGGCATGTTCCTAGGGCTGAAAACTTGAGGGCAGACGTCTTGGCGAGGTTAGCAACAGCTTCGCAAGAGAATCTGGGCAGGTTAATTCTGGTGGAACACCTAGCAGAACCCTCTGTGTGTACTGAGAATGAAGAAATTTTTCTTGTGCGGAGTCCAACAAGCTGGATGGACCCCATCATGGAGTATCTCCAAAACGGGACCTTACCAGAAGACCCCAAGGAAGCAACAAAGCTGAGAACCAGGTCGGCTAGATTTTCTATTTTGCAGGGCAACTTGTACAAGCGAGGTTTTTCAGCGCCACTCCTCAAATGCGTGGGCAATGAGGACGCTGATTATATACTCAGGGAAATTCAAAAAGGAGTCTGTGGCAATCACATCGGAGCTCGGGCTTTGACAGGAAAGACATTAAGGCAGGGGTATTACTGGCTTACATTGCTCAAGGACGCAACAGACCTGGTCAAGAGATGCAAGGCTTGCCAAATACACGCTAACATCCCTCACGGCCCACCAGAATTCCTGACCTCTGTAGTAAACCCTTGGCCATTCCAACAATGGGGTCTAGATATACTACGGCCTCTGCCCACTGGTGTAGGACAATGCAAGTTCGCCGTTATAGGAATGGATTACTTTACCAAGTGGGCAGAGGTAGAACCTTTGGCAACCATTATAGAACAAAAAGTTCAAAATTTTACTTGAAAATCCATAATCTGCCGATTTGGAATCCCCAGAGCAATTGTGTCAGATAATGGCAAGTAGTTCGACAACCCAAAGTTCAAAAACTTCTGTGCCGAGCTCGGAATAAGGAATTATTTTTCTGCCCCAGCTCATCCTCAGTCTAATGGACAAGCAGAAATCACCATCAGGATTATAAAGTCCGCCCTAAAGACCAAGTTGGAAAATTTGAAGGGCAAATGGGTGGAACACCTGCAAGAAGTACTATGGGCTTATAGGACAACCACTAGGTCGACAACATAAGAGACTCCATTTGCTTTGGCTTTCGGTTCTGAGGTAGTGGCGCCTGTCAAAGTTGGGCTCCCTACACTTAGAACAGAATTAGCAAACGAGGAAAATAATGATAATTCCCTTCTGCTAAGTTTGGATCTGTTGGAAGAAAAGAGGGAGGCAGCACTGAACAACATAAAGAACAACCAAAGGAAAACAGCTAGGTACTACGACAGGAAGGTCAAGCATAGGAGTTTCAAGGTCGGAGATCTGGTGCTAGGAAGCTTCTGCTGGCAAGAAAGGATCCCACTCATGGGAAACTGGGGCCTAACTAGGAAGGTCCATACATAGTCTCTCGAGTAATTAGACCGGGAAATTATGAGTTACAAACAGAAGAAGGGAAAGTCCTGCCCCATTCATGGAATGCAGAACATCTTAGAAAAATTTTTCAGTAAGTTTATCTTGTATTATGAACCATTGTTAAAAAAGTAGCAAGTCTGTGATTCATCTATCCTTATGAGCACGCAAAATAAAAAAAGAGAGCTTTAGAGCTCACGGTGAACTCATTAGTTTATAAAAAAGGCCTTAGAGCTCACGATGAACTCATCAGTTCATAAAAAAGGCTTTAGGGCTCACGATGAACTCATTAGTTCATAAAATGAGCCTTAGAACTCACGACGAACTCATCAGTTCATAAAAAGAGCCTTAGAGTTCACGATAAACTCATCAGTTCACAAAAAGAGCTTTAGAGCTCACGATGAACTCATTAGTTCATAAAAAGAGTCTTAGAGCTTATGATGAACTCGTCAGTTCATAGAAAGAGCCTTGGAGCTCACGGAGAACTCACCTGTTCATAAAGAGAGCCCTAAGCTCATGATGAACTTATCGGTTCGTAAGAAGAGCTCAAGAGCTCAGGATGAACTTACTAATTCATAACAAGAACGATGAACTCATTGGTTCATGGTAAGAATCTTAGGGTTCGCGATGAATTCATCAAAAAAGTCATGGAGCTTAGAAACATCAGAGATTACAAAACAAAAGACTTTTTCAAATCACAAATCATTCATGATGTGCAACAAATATGGAAAAATTGAGGTTTTTAGAACATCAGCAGTTACAAGGTTACAATCAAAGCAAAATTCCTAGTCGGCTCTCCAACTCAGTTATCCTTTCCTTCAGACGAAGGTTCTCCTCTTTCAGCTCATCCCTTTCCTTCTCAGCTGATGACAGAAGATCCATCAGCTTTTGCCCAGTAGTGGAGAACAGAACTTCCCCCAGGCCAGAGTCGGAGGTAGGGGAGGAAGAACCATCCCTCTTACGCCTCTTCGAAGGAGCTCCAGTGTCTTCGCTTTTATCAGACTCTGAAGAAAAAGAGTCGGGTTCAGGGAAAAAAGGAAAGTCTCGTTCAGCCGCAGCAGCACTAAACAAGAACAAATTGCTTGATGTCATGAGCTCAGAAAAGGACATGGGCTCAGCTTGGGTCATTAGTTCTATCCTCATCAATTCAAGTAAGTTCAGATCAGGAACACCTGTACACCAAAAAATAAGATAAGCAGATAGCGTCATAAAAATTTGATCCCAAGAGAGAGACCCTCATCACTCTCAGCTGGGTAAAAATAGCTCTTCCAGGACCGAGGGGCTCTATACTCCCTAGTGCCCACCTCGGAAGACCTCCACGAGTCGCTGGAAGCAAAGAAGAAACGTTGGGCTCATCCTGAAGGAGGAGAGGGGAGATCAAACACTAAGCGACGTAGCCTGAAGTCTCTCCACCGAAAGCAGACATAGCATGGAACTTCATCCTCCTCAAGGTCAAAATAGTAAAAAAATTCTACAACTGTAGGAAACTCGCCATTACCTCGTAGACGCCAGAAGAGGAAGAAACTGGTCATGACAGCCCATCCCATGGGTGAAAGACGAGAGGGACACAAGCCGATATAGGCCAAAATAAATCCAATAAAAAGATGAATGGGAAGACACATACCCATCTCTAAAGCTGCTTCAAAGAAGCACGTCTCCCCAGGAGGAAGGTAATTACAGGGTTCATCGGAGTTTGGGGCACGTAGAGGTAACTCCAAATCAAGAAAAAACTTTCTTCTTATCCTCTTTAAATCAGAGGGCGTCACCACTGAGGGAACAAAATAGCGAGTATGCCACATCCACTTAACCCTAAAGGAGGTTCGTTCTTGAAACAGAGCAGAAAAGGGGGCAGACATTGCGGATTCAAGCAAAAAGAGAAGAGAGGGAAATAGGAGGCGTTAAGTCCTCAAGAATAACAAAAGGGGTGCCTGGAGGGAAGTGATAACCAATACTTATAGGGATCCTTTAAAGACCCCAGATCTTTAGGAATTACACGTAATCTTAAGTCGGTGGGTCTCTGGGTTTCCAAATTAGGGGGCAGAAACCTTTTTGGTAAGAAGGCAATGCATTAAAGGCAGACATCAACGACACCCCGGGATAAAACAAGCAGACCTTTAAGGAGGGGTCCAGAGCATAAAAGAAAGGTCAAAACAAAACCTTACACATCGAGAGGTCAGCGAGTCGAAAATGAGGAAGTCAATGAACTCAAGCAGTTGCATCTAGGCATGCTCTTCTAGGTTGTCACCTTGCGTGTGGTCCATGACAGTCTAGGACCTCGGCACATCGGAACCACTGGACAGAGCATGGTTGTATGCACTTCACTTCACCTAATTAGATCGGCTGAACTCACGAGCAGAAAAGAGAACCTGACCAATGGCTACACGTGCACATGTCTCCTAAGGTTTACCAAAGGGTCCCCTCAAGCCAGCTCGGAGGTTATTTAACCCTGGCACAAATCAGCACTTTGCTAGTATGTAGTGTATGGAAAGGATGAACCCTCATCTTGAGCTGCACGCGGTTCAGAGGTTATTTAGCCCTGAAGCAAGTAAGCATTTTGCTAACCTGCTGTACATAGGAAATATAAACCCTCATCCTGGGGTGAGAAGGAAAGTTCTTCTTCATTGCAACATCATAAATCCTGACCTTCGGATCTACCATACCTAGGCAGCAATTTGACTTAAAGCTGCGTTTGGTTTTCAAGGTCAGTTACGCATGTCAGTAAATGGAAGCTCCTTAAGGGTAAGACTTCAGGTACTCATTGTCTTATATTTCAAACAGCTAAAAACTAGACCCCTACTGTGTATGCTAAACTAGTCATGTAAATTTCCTATCCATTTACTAAGAGAGGGAAATAGTTGAGAAGATTGCATTACGCAGTAGAAGTTACATAGTTGCATTCTGATTTAAAATTGTTACAATCATGAGTTGATAAGTTAAAAAAAAAAAACTGGCTTCATATCCTAAGTCTTTGAGGATGAAGTAAAGCCAGAGCTCTGGTGGTCAATTGCTGGAGTTCGGACAGAAGCAGGTTGAGAAGCTGGAAGCTCAGCTAGGCACATCAGCAGTTATTCCTAACCTTTTTACTTCAAGGAGATCTGAATGACACCCTAAAACAAAGGGGGAAGAGTTGAGGAATATCATATTTGATTGATGGTAGAGTAGAGCAACAAATTAAAAGCAAAGGGAAAGAAGGAGAGCTATAAGCTGTAAATTAAAGATACAAAATGCTACAATTCTTACATTTTCATTTTAAAATGTTATAATTCTGAGATAATTAGCCCAAAGCTACAAAATCCTAAGTTTTTGAAGGGAGAGTAGATGAAGGGCCTTGCAGTGCAGTAGCTGATGTCTCAGCAGGAGGAATGGAAGAAGGGCTCTCCAGCTCAGCAAGCGACCTTTCTGGCATAGCAACAGTTGAAGTTTCATGAGGGCCAAGAGCAGGCAAAGAGGCAGGGACCTCAGATTCAACCAAGGCTCTTGTGGCTAGCTCAGTAGGGAGGGAAGAAGCAGGCTCAACAGCCAAGGGAGTAGAGATGTCTAAAGAAGTAGGAACATCTTGGGCAGGAATCCCAGCTGTAGGAACAAGTCCTTCGGAGTCCCTGGGCACGTCTTCAAAAACAGGAGGAGCAAGAAGACCATCCTCCTCTTAATCAGACACCTCGGCCTCTTCCTCAGGGGGAATTATAAAGTCAAAATCCAACTCAGGATAGGTTCTCTCAGCTATACGCTGGAAAGTAATCCACCCTTTAACCCACCTGGTGAGAACATCATCCTCTAGCTGGGCAATCAGCTCATCCTTTTTTCGAATGGTAGTGTCTCGCACCCCCAGCTCTTCCTTGGCAGCCTTCAACTCCTCCCTGACAGCATCATTGGCTTCTACTAACACTTCATACTCCCTCTTCATGTTCCTGAATGAAGCCAAAGCATCGAGGGACTTCCAGTTTTCCTTGATCCAGTCATCAATTTTTAAGCTCCTCCTATCTGGATTTGGCAAGGGAAGACTGTTGCTCCACTTGCTCTTGCAACTCCTTTGGACCTTAAGGTCATTATTCTCAAAGGCCAGATTGGCACACTTCAGCTCAAAAGCTTTGGAAGCATTGGCCGACCCCTCTAGAGCTTGGATTCGCTTTAACAAGCTGCTTATTTGAATGGCGGTCTGAAGACAAGCATGAAAGATTAGTGCAAAGGGAAGAGCGCAGGAAAACCAAAGGAAAAAGAAAGAATTTGACAAATTAGAATCTCACCGAGGTACAACCATACAGCGCAGTGAAAATACAAGTTCCTAGGGGTACAAAAGTGGCTGCATCAATGTCAGACTCTAGGATAACGGAGGTAATGGCCTCTGCAGCACGCTTCACATCAGTAATAAGGGAATTCTCAGACTTCGGGAGGACCCCTTTGCCTACCACGAATTCTTTGGGAAGAGATTGGAAGGCCTCTTTGGTTGACACAGAGGTAGCACAACCAGGGAGAGTGCGAACAGTGTCCAAGGCTCTCTCAACTTCAGATGTAGAAAGGGAGGACTGGTCTCGCCCAGGAGCATCTTCAGTGGCAGATCGCGTCCCTTGGGAGAAAGGAAGCCCTGAGGTTGGTGAAGCATGTAGGGGGGATGGTGGAGCCTTCTGGATAAAGGCAAAGGTAGAGAAAACACCCATTTTCTGAACCTTAGCTCGAGTAACAGGGCTCCCACCAGAACTGTCCTCAGCCGTGCGCTTGGAACCACCCTTATTTTTCTTCTTCAATTGCTCGACCTTAGCCTGGAGTATCTCAGGGGTAGGCCTCATTGTAGAAGACCCTGAGAGATATGACTTGAGCTAGTTAGTCAAGAGGAAAAAGAAAGTGAGGAAAGCAGCGAAACCAAATAAGGGAAAGAGCATTACCTTCTGCGTCCTCAGGTCGGATAAAGGAAAGTGGAATTGGAGCTTCTATCACTGTCTCAGGAGGACCAAACCCCTGCCTTCCTAATTTCTAGGGCTTAATGAGCTTAGAGTACCTCTCTGGATTACACTTAGCCAATTTCAGCTTCACCTTCTCGTCTTCAGCGTTGAGCTCAGGTCGGATACCTAGAAAACCAAGGAAAACAAGAAATAAGTTAACAAAGCAGCCAGGCTTGGATTAAATACGGTCTGGGCAGAAACATACCCAAATTATTGGGGCAGACCACTCTATAGGGATGAGGAGGGTATCAGTTTTATCCTCTGAGTTGAACTTCCACTGTGTACCCCCTACAAAGAAAAATTGTTTCTTCCAGCCCTTATGGGAGCTTGGGAGGTCAGAGATGACCTGTTTGGCCTTAGTCCTCTTGAAAATATACAAAAATCTTCAGAGGAGGTCTGCTTGACATTGAACAGCTCCATAAGTAAAGAAACAGTAGGGACCCCAAGCTTACGGTCCTTAAAGAAGACTAGTAAACCCACAAGAACACTCCAGAAGTTAGGGGAGAGCTGGGCAGGACAGACATTGAAGTGTTAAAGGACACCTTTGATAAAGGGATGAATGGGGAAGCAAAGTCCGTTATCAAAAGTAGCCAGGAAGAAACAGACCCTCTTGTGGACATAGTGAACATATGTGGTGTACTTATCAGGACTCCAAGGATGAACCCTTGGGGGAAACGAAAGCGAGCACTGAGAACTTTCAGGTCATAAGGGGTACGTCCGCTGGGACCTACAAGTTTAGTGTTCCTAAAGGCAGCCCCTGTGCCTGAAACAATAACTCTCACATCACTTATTTTGCCCTTGCCCTTGCCCTTATCAGGTCTATCAGGCATGGGAGAAGAGGTGGAGGGGGCCTCCTCGATTTTCTCCTTTACCTCGACAGAATCTACACCAGGAAAGTTGTCAATCTCGTCACCTATATCCCCTAAATCAGAATCTCTTTCGGCAGACTTATCGCCTAAGAGGGAAACAAAGGAAGGAGTTACTCTAGAGGAGGCAGACATGATTGGTAGAGAGAAAGACAGATTGAAAGAATGATAGAGAGGAGGAATACTAATCAAACACCCCCTAATAATCCTAGGGTCAGCATTGTACCCCCAATGGTAAGAATTCGCATAGTGGAGTTCCAATCAAAGCGGGGAAGAGGAGATAAACAACAATCTCGATTCCAAAAGTAAAAGAACCGAAAAACCTAGAAAAACAACGGCCACCTCGAATTTGAGGGCTCTAGAGCGGGAAAAGATAAGAGAAAGAGAAGGGGACAGAAAGGGCGTACCTAGACAGGGAAGAGAGTAGCAAACAGCAACCGAGGATGAAATTGGAGAGAAAAAGCAAAACAAGACTTCAAGGCGTACCCGAAAAACACAGTCTTGAGCAGAGAATAAGTGAATCACGTGTAGGAAAGGCTAGAAATTGCAGAGGAAAAAAAGCAGAAACAAAGGTGAACAACGTAGAAGATGAATAGGGAGTTTTGAGCGATTTTGTGATAGCTGTTTGAGCATTTAAGGCTTGAAAGAAATGGGATGAAGTGTGCGCGGGAACCAAGGGAGCCATGATTGCTGTAACCGTCAAAAAGTCCATTCCACATACATCTCAAATGCGGACTAAGGTCAGCTAGGTACAGGTCTGGTCCAAGGTGAAAGCAGCTCAGCCCATGCCAAAGCTCGCTTGGGCCAAGGGCTGGGGGAGCAACTGATGATGTCTAAAATAAATTCCAAGTGTTAGCTCAGGAGTTTAGCTCAGACCGGGAGGTCAGACATATTAACTGAAGTTAGAAAGCAACGACTAGATAACCACAAGAGGATCCTAAAGCGTTAGAAAGCTATAATCAAGGCACATAATCTCAACCAACCAAGATCTTCTCCTAGAATTAAGGAGAACCCTACGAAGTAAGGACAAGAATCTCGGCCAGAATCCCCCTTAGCAGAGAATGACCTTATAAATGCAATGTAACGCCTCCTAACAAGAGGAGAACTCTAGAGGCAAAAAGAAGTCATAGCAACCTTGTAATGACCGTGAATAAAACAAAAAGAGCAAGAGCCTCCATTCCAAAGTGGACTAGCCGAACTCTCAAGCTGGTGAACCACTATAATTCTGTTGTCTTAACTTCCAAATCCCTGGATATCATTGCATCATCTTAGCAACCTAACGTAATCCCAGCTCATCTTTTGTAAAAGTGCGTTAACGCCATCAACAACTAACTTTGAATCAAGTACAGGAAAGCAAATTCTATGCTACCTTACATCGCCAGGGTAGTCGGAAGTTTGTGTCGGAGGAGCACAAAAGATCACGTAAGGAAACTTGTGAGACGCCTTCCCCTTCAAAGATGGAGAAATCCCAATTTTAATCAACTCTTCATGATGATTCATTGTCACCGTCTCCCCAAATATTAGGCACCCAGGGTGTTCCTGCTCATGAGTATCTTCGTTTAAAATACATCCATACCAAAAATCTAGAACACAAACCCAAGAATCCTGTCCTTCTCTATATAACACCACTTAAAATTCAATCAAATATCAAGTGCTCAATATCTAACAAAACTTATTCACTACGAATTGATGGCATTGAACCAGAGTTCCACACACAAGTAATTGATGGCATTGAACCAGAGCTCCACACACAAGTAATTGATAGCATAGATATACGTAACGATCAAATTTCATTACCTCCCGCCATTTTTCAGCCACAATGCGACCTAAAACACCAGGTCCAACGATCAACAAATCGTTTGCTCCGATCAAACCAGAGGACGAAGCGTACAATTCTTCACTTGGTGCACCTTCAGCATCCAATTTCCAACAATTACATCTACAGGCGAATACATAGCGTAGAAAAAAACACATAATGGAAGAGAAAGTCGAGTACAGACCTACGGTAGATGATGCGTGAACTTGGAGAGGAGTGGCCATTGATGACGATGAATATGTAAGTTTCGCAGTAAAATTATTAGAGATTTTGGACACAGAGAGAAGTGAAATTGGGCGTTTCCAGCTGCAGAGGTTTGGATGGAAATGCTCGAAAGCTCGAGCTCTAGTGATTATGGTAACAGAAAAAGCTATGGTGCCCATGGGAAGTAAGACATAAGGATAGAATGATGACAGAGAGGTCCTTTCACTTTTATCGAGGAAGCCGACTGATTTTATTGGGCCGTTTTGGGCTGGACTGACCCAGAGGGAGGGTGTGTTAACCAATCATGGTCATACACGTGGAACTGGAAGGTATAAAATAAGGGTAAGATTTAAAATGAGTAATGTTATTCAAAATTTATAGTAAATCAGGTCAGTCAAAATTTTAGGCGAAAATAATATTATTTTTTTAAAATTATGTAGACTTTCTTGATAATTTGAATTTATTTTCTCAATATTTAAATTTGAGTCTCCATAATTATGATAATTCATTGAAAAAATATTTATTTATTTTTATTTGGGGAAGAATAGAAAAGTAAAATAATTTTTTTTTGTTTTGTTTAATTTGAGAAAAAGAAAATAAAAGAAACATATTATAGCCTGTTTTTTTGATCAGATCTTTATAGTCTATTTGGTATATGAAAAATATGGAAGGATAAATAAGGGGAAAAAAATCTATTATTTAACATCTACATTACAAATAGATATATAAATGATTTATTTACAAATAGATATATAAATGATTTATCTGTATATTCATTTAAAATATTAAAAAAAAATAGGACAACCCTACAAGCAAGACATTTTCGAGAGTAGCCTGCATCTCATTTGTTGAAATTTGACTAAAACTATCTAATTATTATGAAAGGGAGTTTGTTAGGATTTACACGTGTGACACCTATATAGAATAAGAAAAGTATTAGAAGAGTTTTAATATACCTTGAATAGGTTTATTAGAGAATCTCTATCCCTTACCATTTTTTGTACTTTTTTTAAAAAAAGGGTAAAAAAAACTCTTAAAATCCTTCCCCAATATTAGACTCATATTCACACCAAATGGAGGAAAATCTTTTTTTAAACTCAAATCAAAGAAGACTCAAATCCGTATATTTTTCACTAATGGTGAGATTACATTCTCTTTTAAAGATTCAATGATCATATTTACCATCTTTTAAAATTGAGTTTGTCCTCATTTAAATTTGAGTTTCTATTCATTTAAATTTGACTTTCTCTTCCTTTAAATTTGAATTTCTCTATTAGAGAGGTCTACACCAAATCAAAATTTTTACCCTTTTTTTTTTCAAATTTGGGTAAGGGTTTGGGTCTTCATTGGAGATGGTCTTAATTAACACTTTTTTTTTGGCTACAGAGTGTTTACACTTGCGCCGATTACTTTTTCGAACTCAGCAGTTGGTCCGTGACTTAAATTGATCTATAGCATATCCTCAAAAGGACAAGGGTGGCTACCCTTTAGGGAGTGTGAGAAGAGATCAAACCTGAGAGTTCTAGATTAACAAAGTGCAGGTTCAACCACTGAACCTTCCCTAAAAAAGGTTCGACTTGTCTTCTCTGAGGCGGTAACAAGACTATGTGCTTTTAAGTGGGACGACAATGTTTAAGTCTAAAGCGTTGTCGTTTTGCGAAATGCTGAAAAGGGGGGGGGGGGGCTCACCATTTTCTACTATAATAAAACACAAAATTTCAGATTCTCCTCAAAACAAAATCTTAGCTACTATTCTTCACACTCTCTCGCCCTCAAACCAGACCTTTAGGAGAAATCAAAATTGAAAACCCATATATTTCCCTCATATTGTTTGAAATATCATTAAAAATCTCAAAACCCAATATTTCGTTCGAGTTGGTTGAACACTCCATCTGCAAATTTGTTCGGCACCATCCATCACAAATTATCTGTAAATTCAAGTTTTGTTTTTTTTAATTTCTAGTGATTTTGTATTGATTCTAATCGTTAAATCTCACATCTTGAATCAAGTGATTCGTGTCGTGTTAACGAGTTGTGTTATATTTTGACACCCTCGTACAAATCACTTGCACACATAAAAATAGGTTTTAGGAAAAGTAGGTTAAAGAAGAGCAGTTGTAGGGTTTGAAAGGCAGATTGAGTAGTAGAGAGAACGTTGTCAAACTTTGCCATTAGTGCACATGACAGAGGCTTAGCATTTAGTAAAGATAGTGCCTAAGCATCATTTTGCATGGCAAAACTCCAAGTTCTATAGTGTGGAAGTTCTTTCTCTCTGAGTTTCCTTCTTCAAGAACTCTCTCTTATAGCCATTTTCTCTGGCCGTTGCACCGGCGATAACTTGTTATAGATGTGGCCACCTAGATCACTCGACAGTCCCGGCAACCCTGGACCAGGAGGGCCACCAGGGTCAGGGGGCTTTCTCGGTAGCTTTGTCGATGACTTTTGCAGCACTATTTCCTCTTGGTTAGTATTATCGTTTTTGTTTCTTTCGCTTATGAAGGACTTGTTTGGAGGTACCTTTTAAGGGTTTTGAGCTCATTTAGACATTGGCTTTTGAGTAATGTCATATGAATTTAAAAATTAGATTTAAAAACTAGATTTGATAATTACAATCATTGATTTTAATGTAAATCTCGGTATTTATTGGGACCAATAACTATTCAATAGTTGTAATTATCAAGTCTAATTTTTAACTTTAGTTTTTAAGTTCATGTAGCATTACTCTTAGCTTTTTTATCAGCTTTATGCAGTAGTTTTTTTAACTTGAAAAAAACTTATTTAAATTAATTCAAAAAACTAATTTTGAGAACTATTATGCATAATCTATATATACATCTAATTAGTTTTTTATTTTGACACAAAAAGCCAAAAAAATTAGAAATTCACTCCAGACAAACTTTTTCAACTTTTTAAATAACACTCCAAACGGTTTTGGAGTCTTTTTAACTCTAAATTTTTTGGAAAATTTTTCAAACCGTAGTTTTTCACCTAAAAAAGTCAACCATAAATAGGTTCATTATTTGTCGTAATAACCAATTATTATTAGTGCATTGCTAGAATTGAAAATGCTAGGTTTGGAATATCGAAAAGTTTTTAAAAAAGTTTATTTAAAAAAAATTGGAATACTTTTCTGATTAGGTGTATTCAGTGCATGAGACTTCTATCATTACGAGATATGAGAAATGTTAAATATATGCAGCATTACCTTTGCAAGCAAAGACTTTTCTGATTAGATATCATAAAAGAACGAAAACCCAAAAACAAAATTGCTTCAAAATTGACACCAATACTTCTCTTGATGATTGCATTTATCTAGGTTGTGTTTTTTTTTTTTATCAAAACTAAGCATTTTATTCTACTTTCTGTGGGAGGCAGTTTCTACTTCTTTTGCTGTTGCTGGGTGCTGCAAGATTGCTTTGGTGGCCCTCTTGGTCCTTCTCAACCTCCTGGTTTTCCACCCGGGCCTCCTCCTGGAATACCTGCCCTTATTGGGCCTCCAATGGGTGGTTTTGGCCCTCCTGGTCCTTCACAACCTCCTGGTTTTTCACTCGGGCCTCCTCTTGGAATGCCTGCCCCTATTGGGCCTCCAATGGGTGGTCCTAGCCCACCTGGTCAGCCAACACCACCAGGCCCTCCTAGTGGCCCATAGAGACAGCCGCCATATTGATATTCGGGTATGAGCTAGTAATAGATTGTAAATGGCAGGACTCTAGGTGGCTCTATCGCCCCCAAGTTGACACGTGGAATAATGAAGCTATTGGGATGTCCAAAGGGCGCCGAGGAGGCAAGCCGAGGTATGGTGACACGGAGCAGCCGAGTACGACAGTTGGCATCGTATTTAATGCGATGTGACCCCTTATTTATGGCAGAATGAATGATAGTAACAAGGCAAATAAATGCACACCTGCCCTCTCGGAGTCTAGGCCTACTATCATGATGGCTAAGCATTAATGGATGATGCACCGAGATGACGCGATTGGCTCCCCCTAAGGAATTGTTTCCCCCGAGTATTCAATGCTCAATTGATGTCGACTACTGATCTAGGGAATTTGGGTACTCAGGTGAGAGGCATAAATGCTCAGCATTTGGCCGAGCATTTACCCCATTTTCCTAGCATTTAATAGGATAAGACGTGAGTAGAAAACACTTATTGCACGAGAAATAATGTGTCAGATGTAAGATGTCCAAATGAGACTAGAGATCTTTGAAAATCATTATTAATTCAGGTATAAATATTCTTCAGAAAAATGGACAAAGGTATACAAACTTGAATCAAAAAAATAGTCCATTTAGTGAAACCCTTCGACCTTATACTGACTTAAGCTTTTGAGGGGATAAGTCGGGCGCTCGCCTGACCCCCTTTTTTTTGACCCTGTTGTTTCAGGTTCCCCAGCTTAGAAATCGTTGTCTCAAACTATTGTAGAAATTATCCCGTGCAATTTGGCACCATCTGTGGGAAGAAAGGCATCTTTCCTGGTAGTGATCGTCTGATAGTGAACACTCGATCTCAAGGTGAGGGAACAAGTATGCGTGCTAGGAACGCAGAGCCCGTTCGATTTCCAATGGTTCTGGAGCCAGGTTCATTGGGCCAATCAGGTGGGGTGGTGCATTCTTCGCAAAGAATACTCCCTATGATCAGGGCCTTGGGGGGCGTGACCTCATGGCCCATGACATCGTTGAGATGGTGAAAAAGCAGATAAGCAAATGTATTAAGCAGCTTGAAAGGGAAAACGCTAAGGTTCAGCAACGTCTTGACTATTTCGAGCAGTCAACGAGTGCGGGGGAGCGTAGCTGCAAGTTCAAGGACCAGGTGCCTAGCCAGAACCTGTCCAGACCCCCTAGCATTGGCCCTCCAAGAAAGATTGGATTAGGCCCTCGTCCGAGGGGCGTAATCGTCGAGGAGGGTTCTCCGCCTCGAAGAGAAAGTCAGAATCGAGCCAAAAGGCAAGTCTGTCCCGATGGGACCTGAGCCGAGGGCTATCCGAGGGTGTCGGAGCTACTGAATCACAAGCGCAGTCCACACCCTGAAGGCCTCAAGAAGAAAGATCAAAAAAGGATCCCAAGGTCCCATTCGTTGCTTATTGCAACCATGAGCTCGAGGTCTACTTCGACGAAGTTATCTCACCGTTCGTCCGGGTTATCAATGTGAAGACCCTGGTCCATTACCGGACCCCTGTCTTCCAAGAGCATTCCTCCCATTACCGGGATATTCCGCTCTCCACCAAAGGATTTCGGCTAACCTGTGGGTCAAACCCCCACAGTAGCCTTTACCTCCGTCCCACATCGGGGAAGGAGTCGTCTCCCCACCCCCATATAAGCCGAAGCACCATATGAGAGCAGTACCCAAGTAGCGCCTTTTATGTGAAGACCCTGCCCCATTACCGGGACCCTGTCTTCCAAGGGTTAACCTCCCATTACCGGGATATCACCACCCTCCACCAAAGGATTTCGGCTAACCTGCGGGACAAACCCCCACAGTAGCCTTTACCTCTGTCCCACATCGGGGAAAGAGTCGTCTCCCCACCCCCATATAAGCCGAAGCACCATATGAGAGCAGTACCCATCTAGCACTAGTGCTATTTGGGTACTGCTCTCATATGGTGCTTCGGCTTATATGGGGGTGGGGAGACGACTCTTTCCCCGATGTGGGACAGAGGTAAAGGCTACTGTGGGGGTTTGTCCCGCAGGTTAGCCGAAATCCTTTGGTGGAGGGTGGTGATATCCCGGTAATGGGAGGTTAACCCTTGGAAGACAGGGTCCCGGTAATGGGGCAGGGTCTTCACAATCAAGGAGGCCGAAATGTCGAAGAAGTTTACCTTCCCATGGTTCAAAATCTATGATGGGAAAATCGATCCCAAGAGCCACCTTCGGTAATACGGACAATTGATGTCAATCTATGATACTGACCAAAGGATGTTGTGTCGAGTTTTTTTCATGAGCCTAGGGGACACAAGCATGAGGTGGTATGAGAACTTTGCTCTTAAGAGCGTAAGGTCCTGGAAACAATTGATGGAGCTCTTCATAGCTTGATTCATCACCAGTAGTAAGAAATCGAAGGACATCAGCGCTCTATTGACGCTTAGGCGAAATGGGAGAGAGATACTTTGACAATATGCCATCCGGTATTAGGATAAAGTGAACGAGGTGGAAGCATGTTCGGAGGCATTGTCCACGGCGTCATTTAGGCTGGGGCTGTCCCGGGACACTGATTTGTACAAATCGCTGACTAAGAAGGCTCTGGCGGATATGAAAGACTTGATGGCTCAGATTAACAAATATGTCCAGGTGGAGGAAGAATCTGTCGCACCCGAAAGTAAGGTCATGGTGCCGAGAAAAAGGGAAAGGGGGCAGCCAGCCCGGAGGGGAGGGCCTGTTTTACCCCTAACTCGCATATCCTTCCAGGGAGTGAACATGGTCTTCAATGAGCCTATTCATAGGATACTTCCCAAGATTAAAAACAAACCCTACTTCAAGTAGCCCCCGAGGATGATTAGAGACCCATCGGTAAGGAATGCGACCTTCCGATGTTCATATCATAAAGATGTCAGTCATTTGACGGAGGATTGCAAGGTTTTATAAATTCTTCCTTGAACAATTGGTGCGAGACAGACACCTCGGAAAATTCATTAACAGGGGTTGTCCCGGCGGGTCGATGAGGGAACAAGCCGAGGTGTCAGCTGAGGTAGCGCCCGTGATTAATGTTATTCATGTCTGCATAGTGGAGAGGTCTACATATAACTCCCTCCACACCGAGTTACAGAGGGTCTCTCAAGCAATCAGGGTGGAAGAAAGGGGTGAGAAGCTGCCACCCAAGAAGCCGCGAAGCGGTGTCGAGGTTATCCAGTTTTCTGATGCTGATCTCGACGGGGTGGTCCTCTCCCACGAGGATGCATTGATGATCACTTTGTGGGTCGAAAAGTTTGACGTCAAAAGGATCTTAGTGAACTCGAGCGGTTCTTTCGAGGTGATGTACAATCACCTCTTCCGCAAGATGGGACTCTCTTAGGGGGATCTGGAACTCGTAAATACCCCCCTTCATCGGCTTCAATGGTTCCAGCGCTTTGCCCCTTGGAAAAATCACCCTTATAGTACGGACGGGGGTGGTGACCACGCCAGTGGAATTTATGGTAGTGGACTCCGACTCCCCTTACAATGCTATTATGGGGAGATTGTGGTTGTATGCGATAAATATGGTCCACTCATCTTATCACCAGAAGATAAAGTTCCCAACACTGCAGGGCATAATGGAAATCCGGGGTGATCAGGCGTTGGCGAAAAACTGTTTTTATGCCGCGGTGAAAACTGGAGTCAGCGGCTGGAGTCAGGAGTGTGATCCTGATGCGGTGGTTGCCAAATAGCAATCACAGAGCAGTCGTCCGGGAATGGACGAGACCATTACAAAGATGACCGACCGGTCTACTGAGGCCTTGGTTAAGATTTTCTTGAGCCCAGATAACGGTGATAAGTACTTTTTGATAAGGGAGTCACTCGGCGACGCAGAGAGAGATATGGCCTCATTTTTACGCCACAAATGTCGATGTTTTTTACGTGGACCTAGGCCAAGATGACGGGAATCAGTGCCGAAGTGATGACTTGTCGGCTCTATGTGAATCCCTCATTCAAACCCGTTTGGTAGAATGCCCGGAGAACGGTGCCTCATCACGCGAAGGCTGTGGATGAAGAGGTGGATAAGTTGTTGGGGGCAGGTTCCATCAAGGAGGTACAATTCCCTTAGTGGTTATTCAATACCATGTGCGCCAAGAAGAAAGAAGGGAAATGACGAGTTTGCGTGGATTTCACGGACATGCACAAGACTTGCCCCAAGGACGAATACCCCTTGCCCAAGGTTGATCAGCTGGTAGACGCCACAGCTTGCCACAAGTGCATCACTTTTATGGATACTTGGGCTGATATCATCAGATTCCCTTGCATGAATCAAATCAGGAGAAAACGATGTTCATCACTCCCCGGGGGATCTACTGTTACACAGTAATGCCTTTTGGGTTGAAGAATGCTGGGGCGACTTACCAACGTTTGATGAATAAAATTTTTAAAGACCAGCTCGGCGAAACAATGGAGGTGTACATGGATGACATGTTGGTCAAAAGCAAAGAGGGCCCCGACCATCTCTTTGATCGCGGGACGACATTCGCCATCCTGCAGAAGTATGGCCTAAAACTAAACCCCTCGAAATGTGCTTTTGGAGTGAGCTTAGAAAAGTTTTGGGGGGTATTTAGTTACTCACCGGGGAATCGAGGCGAACCCTGAGCAGATACAAGCAATCCAGAATGTCGGGGCGCCTAGGACCATTAAGGATGTTCAGAAATTGACCGGGATGTTGGTAGCCCTTAACAGATTTATTTTCAAGTCGTTTGATAAGTGCAAACCATTTTTTGCCAAGTTGAGGGGGCGACTAAGGGGGTTTGGGACGAGGAATACGGTCAAGTTCTTGAAGGGATCAAGGAGTACTTGAAAATATCTTTCAACTTTATCCGTTCTGACGGCATGTGAGGTGCTTAGTCTTTACTTGTCCGTATCTCGAGACGTCGTGGGTGGGGCACTGGTCAAGGATAGCGAAGGGGCCCAAAGACCCGTGTATTTTGTAAGCAAGACCTTGCTTGACGCCGAGAAAAGGTACTCTCCAATGGAAAAATCGATCTTGACATTGGTAATCTCAGCGAGGAAACTTCGACACTACTTCAGGCTCACACCATCGATGTCCTTACAGGCCGACCTCTCAAGCTGATCCTTCACAGGGCTGATATGTCTGGGAGGGTTGCCAAATGGGCTATAGAGCTCGGGGAGTTTGAAATCAGATACAAGCCTCAAATATCAATAAAAGGACAAGTCCTGACAGACTTTGTCGCCGAGTTCTCTGCGTCCGAGCCCCCACCAACGTCATAGGATTTAACAGGGGACGTTTGGGATCTTCATGTTGATGGATCCTCGAACAAAAGGGAGGCAGGGATAGGTATTATGCTAGTCAACTCAGAAGGGTTCATCATTGAAAGGACAATCAGATTAAAATTCAAGGCGTCCAATAACGAAGTCGAGTATGAGACGTTGCTAGCAGGATTGGATGTCGCATGCTTGATTGGGGTTAGACACCTTTGGATCTTTTGCGATTCCCAGCTAGTCGTGAACCAGGTAAATGGGGACTTCGAGGTCCAGGATAACAAAATGAAGGTATATCATGAGAAGGCAAAATTCAGGATGAAAAATTTAGAAAAAGTGAAAGTTTCCCAGATTTTTAGAGATCATAATACCCACGCCGACGCACTAGCATGTCTGGCTTCGACATTGGCCTCGGAGGTAACTCGGCGCATACTTATTGAGACCCAAAAAAGTCCGAGAATAGATGAAACAAAGGCCGAACAAGTGTTGTCAACCATAATACAAACACCGTCGGGATGGATGAAGCCTATCGTTGCACACTTAATGGAAGGAGTGCTTCCCGAAGATGTCAGAGAGGCCATGAAGATTAAGCTTAAAGTCCCTAGATTCTAGATGTCAGATGATCAACAACTATACAGAAAGTCGTTCTCGGGACCACTGTTGCTTTGTGTCCCCGAAGACAAAATGGAACCCTTATTTTATGAAATCTATGAAGGGGTGTGTGAAAGCCACACAGGCGAAAGGTCTTTCACGCACCAAGCAATAACACAAGGGTACTGGTGGACAAACATGCAGAAAGACGCGAAGAGTTATGTGCGAAAGTGCAATAAATGTTAGAAATTTGCCCCTATTATCCGGCAATCTGCTAGAAATTTGAACTTGTTGACAAGCCCTTGGCCTTTCTCACAGTGGGGGATGGATATTGTTGGATCTCTAGTAACCGATTACTTCACCAAATGGATCGAAGCCGAGCCCTAAAGTCGTATTCGGGATGTGGAGGCGAAGAAATTCGTGTGGCAGAACGTCATCACCCGATTTGAAATCCCCAGGGCTATTGTTTCTGACAATGAGACTCAATTTAACAGTGGCCCATTTAGAGAATTATGCTTGGGGTACAAAATATGTAATTACTATTCTACGTCAGCCTATCCCCAATGTAATAGACAAGCTGAGGTGTCCAACAAAATCGTGCTGGTGGGAATCAAGAAGAGACTTGAGGCAGCAAAAAGAAGGTGGACCGAGGAATTACTTAACGTATTATGGGCATACAGGACCATGCCGAGGACCTCGACTAGAGAAACCCCATACGCCTTGACATATGGGGTCGAGGCTGTCATCCCCTTAGGGGTGGGACTCCCAACTATACGGAGCCGAGCCTTCAAATTGGAAAACAATGATCAAACGCTTGCTAGGGATTTCGATTTATCCAAGAAAAAGAGGTCATCGGCATCCATCAGGCTGGCGAGGTACCAAGGGAAATTGTCACGGCAGCACTGGAAGAAGGTTTGAATGAGAGATTTTCAAGTCAGAGATTTAATACTACAAAAAGTGGTGGACAATAAGCATGAACCTACTGATGAGAAACTGGGTCCCAATTGGGAGGACCCTTATAAGGTGATCTTTGTGGGGGACACAGGCGCGTATCGATTGTAAAATATAAACGATGACGATGTAATCCGGCCATGAAATGTATTGAATTTATTGACGTAACGTCAAGGCCATTTCCTTGAAACACGCCTGATGCAGGAAAGAAAAGACACTGTAGAAAAATGAAGTTTATTACAATCAAAAAGGGGCTTTATGTCCCCAAGCATACAAACAGTTACTAAATTCTGTACAAGGAAGAGGTACGAAATAAATATGGGATATAGAAGTGGCTAAGACCACCAGCTGCTAAGGCCCTCGGCTTATTCCTCCCCCATCAAGGCCTCCACGCCACCTTTGTAGTTCATCTCTGACCCCCAATATCTCATCTAGCTCAGTATCATGCACCCCAGTAGTTCATCATCCGTTGGCTCGGTAGGTGGCAAAAATGGAAGGGCAAGAGAAGGCTGGTCAGAACTGCCACTGAGTGTGATAGGTTCATTCCCATCTTTGGCCCTGACCAGCCCTTTTGTCTGCTCGTGGTCACCTAGGTCGAATCAGACCTATTCGTCCGGGGCTTCGTCATCGACGTCCCTTCGAAGGCTGTGCATGGTGAACAAGTCTGAGCCTACCTCGACGTGACAGGCATGAAGGGCGGCGTCCCAACCTTCTTTGAAAGCCTTCTTCTTGGCTTCCTCGCAAGCAGAGACCATTTGGTCTTGAGTGACTGCCCACACCCTCTGACATTTTGACTGCAGCCTTTCCTACTCCCCCACCTTATCTGCTGTCAAGGAGTCCACTTTAGCAGTAAGATCATTAATTACAGACTCAGACTCTTACAGCTTGACTTCAGCGGAGGACACTCGCAGCTCGTACTCCTCGGCCTTCTTTATTATCGCAGCTTCACCCGTCTTAGTCTTTTCCAGCTCGGCATGAACGACATCTTGATAGCGGATGAGCTCGGCGATGTGCTTGGTCTGGTCGTCGAGGGTCCTCTCGACCTTAAGGATATGGTCGTCCTTAGCAGCTAGGGCTCGCTTAGCATTCTTCGCCTCTTGTTTATATTCCCAAAAATGCTCAATTATGGCCCCCACCTACTGGCTAGCCTGAAAATGGAGGAATATTAGGGAATGACCGAAAAGGTATGAGGAATACTCAGGAAAAGTGTTAAACTTACCATCAGGTTATTTAGGATAGTGCTCATCAGAAATCGATTGTCTGAATAGCCTTTGTATATATCGACACCAAATTGAACCATCCCCGCGAAGGCAAACGCCACTTCGGGGGACTGAAGGATGGAGTCGGCTTTCAAAACAGGACGCTCACCCCTGGTCTCGGCCCGAGGAACCCACTTACCTGAGACAGACGGGCCCGGGGCCGGGGCGTCATGTTGTCGTTTCACACGGCACTCCTCAGATTGTTCGGCATCCCGGGCACGCCTGTCCCTCAGCCGGTCTCCCGGAGTGGGGACTTGTTGAGATTGAGGCCTTTGTCTGGTCGACACGGCCGGGTCCCTGGATGGTTGCGGATGCGGTGGTGGTGGGGGCGATTGCCTCCGAGGAGAATTAGGCGGGGGGATGATAGAGGCAGTGTTGGAAGGCACGGCTAACCCGGCGAGCCTGGCTCTCCTTGCCATGGCGGCGGCCTCTATTGTAGCAGCGGTGATTGGTGGCGGATTAAACATTTCAGGCGCAAGGGGCTCGGGAGCGAGATGATCAGACTCTTCTTTGGAATCTCCCTCGGATTCTTTCTCTGCCGATGAGGAATGGTCTTCCCAAACAGAAGGGTTAAAAGGTAGTGGGATCTGAGAGAATCGACTATAAGTCGGCGTGTAGCCGAGGAGAGTATGTGCCACTCACTCAATTGGGTCTGAGGACCAAACCCTTAATAGGTCAGCAAACCGAACTTGGAACCTCAAGGGTTGAGCAGCGTCCCGGCGATATCCTTCTGCAAAAGCAAAGTAAAATCAGTGCGTCCCTTGGACCCAAGAATAACAAAATCAAGAAGTCAGGAAGAAAATACACCTTCATCCCTCGGCACTTTGAGGCAGTACAATCCATCTTACTCGGGCCCGATCCCTTTCTTCCAACTTTCACTAAGCATGATCAGATCATCTACATACCCCTTGTCCGAGTTGGGCATGTGAATTACCAGATACATTGAGGCTTCTCGAGCCTGGAGGTAATATCGCCCCCCGACGACTAGCCTTAGATTGTAGCAGAATAAAATTTCATCTACTCCTAAGTTGGTCCCCAGTCGAGCATTTAAGGCAACTACGCCCATCACAATCCTAAAAAAGTTAACCCCACATTGAAGGGGAAAGAGCCTCAGTTGCATCAACACTCCCAGCAACAGGGGATGGAAGGGAAAAGTCGACCCTCCCTCCATAATGGCCTTCGTCTAGAAAGGCATCATGTCCATATTTTTCATATCCCTCCTATGGTGAGTGGGGTTGAAGGAGAAAGTGAAGACAGGCTCACGGATATGGTACCTAACCCTAAAAGCTTAGATATTCTCATAAGTCACTTGGGTTCTCCTCATCTTATGGGTAGTCCTAGCCCTAACAGACGTCTCCCCCCTGGTTCTACTAATTCTAGCCATTGGTGGGCGCTAAAAGAACGAAATGTAAAGAAAATAAAGAGAGAAAAAGCTCAAGTGGAAGTACTTACAGGAAGGTGGTCTTCAAAAAAAGAGCTTGGAGGACGAAGGAAACTCTGAGGAGAATAGAGGAGCACTCGGGGTCTGAATGCTGAAGAGAGGCTGAGGATGCAAAAGTTCTGAGAAGGTATGAAAACCTTCTATTTATACTATCTTACAGGGGGCAAAAATCGAAAAGTTGGATCATCATTAGGGCATTTGAAAAGGGCGGCACCAGACGTGCAAGTAATCGTCACTATTAATAAGCCCCCAATCTCTTTACGCCACTTGTCTTACACTACGAAAAGGATGGCAGCTGGGGGCAGTTGGCGAGACTCTAGGTGGCTCTACAGCCCCTAGGTTGACATGTGGAATAATAAAGCCGTTGGGATGTCCAAAGGGCGCCGAAGAGGTAGGCCGAGGTATGGTGACACGGAGCAGCCGAGTATAACAGTTGACATCGTATTTAATGCGATGTGACCCCTCATTTATGACGAAATGAATGATAGTGATAAGATAAATAAATGCGCATCTGCCCTCTAAGAGTCTAGGCCTACTATCATGGTGGCTAAGCATTAACGATTGATACGTCGAGATGAGGCAATCGGCTCCCCCCGAGAAACTGTTTCCCCCCAGTATTCAATGTTCAGTTGATGTCGGCTGTCGATCTGGGGGATTTGGGTATTCGGGGGAAGGGGCATAATGTTGGGATTTCACACGATTTAAATCCACTAACAAACACACACAATCGAAGAACAAATCAAGAATATAAAGCAATAAGAAACAAGAAAGAACAAGACACAGATTTTACGTGGTTCGGCAATTTGCCTACGTCCACGAAGCTGCAGGGATTTCACATTACTTCGGGTCGGGTCATTATCCGGATCACATATACAAACTAGACTCCATAAAAAAAAATCAACACATAAATGCTCGGCATTTGGCGGAGCATTTACCCCATTTTCTTAACATTTAATAGGAGGAGATGTGAGTGAAAAACACTCATTACACGAGGAATGATGTGTTAGATGTAAGATGTCCAGATGGGATTGGAGATTTTTGACAAACATTGTTAATTCAGGTATAAATACTTCTCAAAAAAATGGACAAAGGTATGCAAATTTGAATTAGAAAAATAGTCCATTAAGCGAAACCCTTCGACCTTATACTGACTTAAGTTTCAGAGGGGATAAGTCGGACGCTCGCCTGGCCTCCTTTTTTCTGACCCTGTTGTTTCAGGTTCTTTAGCTTGGAGATCATTGTTTCAAACTATTGCAGAAATTATCCGGTGCAGTAAAGCCCATGTTTTTTACTTTTGTTAGCATTCAGTGGCCATGTATGTTTCAAGATTTTAATTCTGTCTCTTCTTACTGTTTCAAATTTGTAATCTTCCTGTTGTATTTTCCTATCTTTGAGCAACAAAAAACGACTGCTCTCGCTATCTGAAAAATAAATAAACCGACAAAGTTTTGCCCCATTGTGAAATTTGCAAGTGCAACCTAAGTGGGTTCGTGTCAAAATATACTTCAATTATATCCGATTGGTTTATTAATTCGTGTCTAACGAGTCGTGTTATATCTTGTTCATATCATGTATGAATCTTGAATAACCGATATATAAACGAGTCAAATCATGTATTTTTTTTAATTAAGTTCACTTATACTTAATTCGTTTATGAAACAAGTGATTTAAGAAAAATTTAAATTCTTTAATTTCGTATTATGTCCATATCGTGTTAATGAGTTGTCCAAAGGGTTTGGCTAGTCTAGGCCTGTTGAAATTCTTATCACCTGTCGTGTCCAATATTGACCTGATCCGAATTTGAACTTGCCTTAATGGGCTGGAAGATGTTCCATGGACTAAGATAAAAAATAAAAGTCCATTATGTTCCAACTTTTTTTTGTGGTCAGGTACTTTTACATAGGCAAGAACGTTGGGTTTGAACTCATGACTTTAATATCTAACAGTAACGGCACTCATTGTTAAACTAATGGTTAAAGTTTCAGTACTGTAAGAACTGAACAACCACGAACTATGCATCGAAGTTTAATCCCTTCAAGTTAGGCCATGGGCCAACAGCCTTTGATTTGCCACACCATTGCTACAGGAGGGGCTTGCCCCATCAGTCTACTTTGCCAATGGGTAATGGAAGTGAAACAATCTAACTCAAACTTAATTATAAAACAGCAGACGAATTACATTTTATATTCTGAAAAGATTTCAAATTTCTCACTTTATACTTTTAAAGATTAAATTTTTCACATTGCACTCTCAATATATTAAAAGTGTTGTAATGTGACCTTCTGTTGATTTTTCGTTAGTTTTTCTGTCGGTGTCAATGAATTGACTTTTAACGAAAACAATAACGAAAATTAATAAAAGAGTCACATTATAATACATTTGATACATTAAAGGTATAATATAAAAATTTTAATTTGTGAAGACATAAAATAAAAAATTTAAAAATTTTCAACGTGCAAAGTGCAAAAGAACCCCAAAACCGCCGAAAGGCTTGGCCCGGCCAAAGCCCGGGGGTTCTACCTAATTGACTTTGTCCATCAATGCATATCAAAATGGCTTCAATCAAATCTTATATGAACCAGCCCCATCAATGGATATGGATCAATGAGAAGGTTAGGATCGAGACTTTTTAATTACACTTTCATTTAACAATAAATTATTTACCATTAATACAAATGAGATTTACCATTTATTAGTGGATCCTTCATCTATATACGAGACGAATTATCACCAAGTGAAATTTAAGTAATGTGTAATAAAGATGATCTCAATCCGGTCAAGTTATAGTACAATGCCGAAATTGATCTAGAGTCGTTGATTTTTGTTTGAAACATTTGCAACGGTTCATTAAAAAATAATAAAGTAATAAAAACAAATTAAAATATATATACACATAATATATTCTTATCGGATAAAAAGTGGATGTATGGTAAAGAAAATTGAATTTAAAGGGGCCCATGAATTAATTACTTGACCTCTCTGCTCATCCAAGATCTGGATGACGAACTATTTGACACATGTCCATCTGATCCAATATCTCTTGCAATGTACATGCACCAAAATCAATCCATGTGGGCGAATAGCAATGACCCACCTGTTATACAGTTCAAAGTCACATGCAACGATGGTATGCTCATATTATAGAAGCAATAACTCTTTTCCAAATCCCTTGCACCAAAATTATTAGATGTGATGGTCCTTTTCGTTTAGAAACGTTTTTAATTTTTGTCATTATTAAATAGGATTTAATTCACGAGAATAATGTAATTTACTGTTTAATTTTGATGGTATTATAGTGATGAACTATTCTTCTAAGTTAGTACCTCTTATTCAAATTGAATACTTTATAGTGAAGGAATTCTCATGGTCACCGCTTAGGGATTACTGCCTAATCACCTCTTTCCTATGTTTCCCAAGCAAAAAATAAATAAAAATTCTCTTATACCGAATTATCATAGTATAATCATAGTCATCAAAAAAAAATTATTTGAGCTAACGGAATACACTAATTTGACAATTTCTATTTATTTATTAAAAAAAATGGATAAAAATCTAGTGAGTGTAATATTGTTGTTTTTAGAATGATTTTATGAGTTGTACACTACTGTTGCCGATCGTGACCAAATTGGTGAGGTGTCCAACTGAATAATACAGGTTGGCTTTTGTTGGGAAGAAACATAGACCATAAGGTCATCAGCATGTTATTGAAATTTTGTCTGCTAATTGGACTTGATGGCAAATGGTACATGCATCCAACTTAATTCTTCCCGATGGTTATGATTGATAGTCCAATTATTTGTGCCCAAGCTGATCTCTCTCCTCCCTTGCCATGTGTACAAGTTACAATAACATGGTAGTTCTTATTAGTCATGCTTAAAAAAGAAAAAAGAAAAAAATATTGATGATTTTTGTACACATGTATAATAATAAGACACAACAAAATTTGAATTCTCAAGACTAGTTTATCACAAGATGGGTTCAAAATTTAATATAATTTTAGCTAAATAATCTAGATTTTATCTACAATCATGTTATTTAATCCAATGGTTCATGGATCCCACATAAAAAAATTCTCGCCCAAGTTTAACTATACACACATGGCACCCAATCCCAACAAGCAACCCAACCCAAGCCGGCCACTAAGTGGGGTGGTTCAGTAAAATATTGATTAAACTCTTTACTATGAAGTTAGAGGTTAAAATTTTATAGTCTACATTGAAATTCAGTAGTTGACCATTATTCTAACTTAATTAGATTTATTTCCAAGATGAATAACAAAAACGATAAGAGACTATATGATCCTATCAATAAAAACCTATCGAGACAATTTTTGAACACTCTCTAGACAATCTTCTTTACCCTCTCTCTGTCGTCTAGAACATCCAACTCAAGCACCCTCTCTCTCTCTCCTATCTACTTGGACTCGTTAAATCATGTACGACACAACTTAAAACATCTAGTATTTGAGTAATTTTACATTTCAAGTGCGGAGGCATCATCACCATCAACATATCAGCAAAGCAAAAGAATCTTTAATGCTTGAGATTTAACCACATCACTTAAAAAGGAAAAGTTTCGTCATAAATTTAGGATCATTCATATTTGGATCGACCAATATAAAACAAGAATCTATGTGTGTATGTATCAAAAAAGGTAACCTAACCTACATTAGCTAGTTAAGAGACTTCAGTATCGTACCTCCACTAATCTCAACTGTTAATTTTGAATTAAATAATTTATAATTAAAAATTAAAAAAAAAATTACACACGAAGCCTTTCTTATTATAGATGAAAAGTATAAATATAATACCAAAAAATTAGGTAAGCAATGAGGAATGGCAAATCACAAGTCAAATGTTCTTATCCACATTTCTCAATTCTCTCTCATCTCATGAGGCAGACACAGACTGAGATTTTGAGTCGTATCATCCGCTCTTTTTATATGGTCAATAGTGTCTAATCAATGCCTCGCCAGAATCGTATAGGTCTGGCATGGAACTGAGTCAGCAACCAGTCACCCAGCGGGTGGGTTGCTGCCACGTCTCAGATCAATCCAAAATTGGGTCCACAATAATTCAATATTTTGAATAAAATACTGAAACCGCCGTAGGTTAGTTGATTTGAGGTGGGCCTTTCACTTCACACGTTAACGGTTCTTCCACGTCTCTCTCTTATCCACATGCAATTTTGAATGAACACTTTGTGAGTATAAAATAAAGAAAAAAAATTTAATTTATACCTTAAAAAATTTATAATTTAACGTCAAAAAATTATAATTTTTACTATAGCATATCCCAAACAGGGTGTAAATTATAATTTGCGCCCTTAAAATATGCATTTAATTTTAATTTGGATTTTGAAATTTTAATTATAACAATCAAATCTTTAAAATTTTAATTGAGTTTTAATTTGGTTTTTACATCAAAAATTTACAAATTTATTATGATAGAATGGTTTTTCATGACCAACACATAACTTGGATTAAAAGGTTTTTTTTTTTTTTTTTGTTGGATGAAAATTTTGTTGCGTAGGAATGTAAAAATATGAATATATAAAAGTCATATCCGATTATGATTCGAACATAACTAATCAGCGAATTTAGATGATGTTTTACTATTTCTTACAAACCTCCTTATCTTCGATAATCATAAAATAGCTTTAAACACGAATATTTCAACTCATGGTAAGTTAGATTATACGAGTTAAATATGAATTTTCACCATTTTAGAGTCCAAGTCGGGATATAGAAAGAGAGAATGAAGAGCATCAATCATAGTAATTTTTTATATCTCATGTATTGATAGAGTCACATTATATATATAGAAAGAGATATATATAACAAGTGGGGATAAGGCGGAGAGATTTTAGGAATCAAACTCATCTTTATCTAAGTTTGACCAAGTTTAAGTTTAATTCAAACATTAATCCATCTTTATATATCCGGATTGTGTTCGTTCGTGGACGTGGACGTCGATCCAACTCCATATCCAAATGGTAACATGTTATAGTTAAAAATTTTATTTATTTCAATTGATTTTGAGAAAAAAAATGATAACAAATCCAAATAAAAAAATATGTGACAAATTTTTATTAATTGACAAACAGAGGACAATACCGAAAAAATATTTTTTTTTATGCTGTGTAACAGTTAATTCAAAAAAAATAATAAAATCATAAAAAATACAAAACACAAAATAAATATGCGGCCGAACTTCGTTCATCGTTATACGACACGTGGCATACATTCCACACTATAATTTCTTCTTGCAGGTCCCAAAAGCAACACCGTCTCTTTCCTACTCCTCCTCCTTCTCCTTCCTGCTTGCCTCCTTTTTTTTCCTCTGTTGCATATAACAACCAGTCAATCCACAAACGCCTCTCATTCCTCTTCTATTAACCTCACACAAGTCTTTCAAAAACCCAAAACCACCCTCTTATCTAGAACCTCTCTCTCTCTCTCTCTCTCTCTCTCTCTCCAATCTTCTCCATTTCCAAACTCTTCAATTACTTGTAGCGTTTAATCTCCAGATTTCTCCTTTGTTTTCCCTTTTTTTTGGAGATATTTTTGGATTTTGTGTGAATATTTATATATAACTGTACGAGGAAATGGAAGTTTCGGTGATGGGTAGCTCTCAGGTGAAGATAGGGAGGTCAGATTTGGCGTATAGAGATGTTGGGTTTTGTAACTTTAGCAGCAACAATTTGAACGCTAAGATTTTTGCTCGGAATTCAAAGATCTGTTTCGGTCAGACTATCAAGTGCCCGCCAAAGTCTTCGATTCAATTCACCCTTAAAGCCTCCGCCGCAGCCCAATCGGAAGCGGTCGTATCAGACAAAGTCTCGGGCAATACAAGATCCAATACTGTAAGTTTTTCCCTTCAATTATTTTGGTCTTTTTTCTTTATTAATTAACTTTTTTTTTTTTTTTGTTTATCAACGATACACCCTGTTTGGTTGCCGAGAAAGTTGAGGAGAGGAAATGAATTTATGGGTCTTTTGTGATTGAAATTATTCCCCCTTTGCTACCATGAAAAACTCTACCAACCAACCATTATTTGGACTCATCATGGTGGATACGACAAAGGTTTAAGCTGACAATCAGGCTACCTAACGCAACCCTCATCTTTATCTTGTGAATACAACACTAGCAGAGTTATGAAAAACTCTACCTAAATAAAACAAGCATTTAAATCAGGCCGACGGTTTAACCAAAAAAAATTACGACTTTTGAGGATTCTGTTTTCTCTGTATTTGTTTAGGCTAGAGAATGAACTTGTAATCCTATATGTTTTTGTCTCTGGAGTCTCTTTTTGTAGGGAATTGTGCTTGGAAAGACTAGGATTAGAGATTTGATTGTGTCAATTTTGAAGCTTTAATCTGTTCATTTCTGCCCGTAGAAGCAAAATAAATCCTTCTGAAACAGATTATTTGCAACTTCAATTCAATGGATTTTTTAATATAAGGAAAGAAACTCACTGGATTTTAACTACTACTTATTAAATTGATAGTTGAACTAAGGGTTGTAGAGATCCAAAAAAAAAAAAACTAAGAGTTGTAGCATTAGATACCCACTTCTTTGCTAGCAACTTCATCCTTTGAGGCTTGAGAAACAGTGTAATTTGAGTTGCAGATTCTCTCATCTTTTTCCTTAGCTTCAATTCTGAAGTATCAGTGTTCTTGAATTTTCAAGTAAGACCTCACCTGATAATGCTGATATAAACAAACTGATTTCTTCCATTTGCCTGCGCAGATTGATGGTGTGAGATTATATGTTGGGTTGCCCTTGGAAACCGTTTCTGACTGTAAAACAATAAACCACGCACGAGCTATTGCAGCAGGCCTTAAGGCTTTGAAGCTATTGGGGGTGGATGGTGTGGAGCTCCCAGTTTGGTGGGGAATAGCCGAGAAAGAATCTATGGGCAAGTATGAGTGGTCAGGCTACCTTGCTGTTGCAGAGATGGTCCAAAAAGTGGGTCTTAAGCTTCATGTGTCGCTATGCTTCCACGCTGCTAAAGAACCCAAAATTCCCCTCCCTGAATGGGTGTCTCGGATTGGTGAATTGGATTCTAGTATATTCTTTACAGATAGGTCAGGGCAGCATTACAAAGAGTGTCTGTCATTGGCTGTGGATGATCTTCCTGTTCTTGATGGAAAGACTCCAATTCAAGTGTACAAAGAATTTTGTGAGAGCTTCAAGGCATCATTTTCACCTTTCATGGGTTCCACAATCACGGTAAGCTGTTTTGAATCTAGAATTGCAGTTTTTATCAGTTTTTTTATAATCATAATGATGATACTTACGCGTGCTACTGCTACTTTGCAGGGCATATCAATTGGTCTAGGACCTGATGGTGAGCTTAGGTATCCTTCTCACCACCATCCAGCCAAGGGCAATAACAGCCATGGAGTTGGAGAATTTCAGTGTTATGACAAAAACATACTCAGCTGTCTCAAACAGCATGCTGAAACATTTGGGAACCCTCTTTGGGGACTCGCTGGACCACACGATGCCCCCAATTATGACCAGCTCTCGATATCAAACACCTTCTTCAAGGAGAATGGAGGATCATGGGAGATTCCATATGGGGACTTCTTTCTTTCCTGGTACTCAAGCCAGCTCATACTTCACGGAGATCGCCTCCTCTCACTCGCTGCCTCAACTTTCAACGACAGTCCTATCACAGTTTCTGGCAAAGTTCCTCTCATGCACTCATGGTACAGAACCCGTTCCCACCCTTCTGAGCTGACTGCTGGATTCTATAATACTGTCAACAGAGACGGTTATGAAGCAGTTGTCAAGATGTTTTCAAGGAATTCCTGCAAAATGATCTTGCCAGGGATGGACTTATCAGATGAACACCAGACTAATGAATCCTTCTCGAGTCCAGAGTCGTTACTCGCACAAATTACAACTGCTTGCAGAAAGAATGGAGTAGGGGTCTCTGGCCAGAACTCGTTAGTTTCTGGAGCTCCAATGGGTTTTGAAAAGATCAAGAAGAATTTGTTGAGTGAGAATGCGGTGATGGACTTGTTCACATATCAGAGGATGGGGGCTTATTTCTTTTCTCCAGAACATTTTCCTTCGTTTACCGAGTTTATCAGGAGCCTAAATCAACCAAAATTGCATTCAGATGATCTGCCGGTGGATGAGAAAGAAGCTGTTGATTCTCTACCTGCTAAGGATCTCCACATGCAAACTGCTTAGAGTAACAATTCCATGATATAATTAAAGTAGTATAAGCTGCGTAGTTCCATCTCATATGTAGATATTCTGTGAAAAAAAAAATGTAGATATTCTGTAATCTGAGGAGTTACTAGATTCAAATAGAGTATTTTCTGCTTTTCCAAACACAAGTAATTAACTGAGCTATTCTTATATAGGGTGTTAATCGAGATGATATACTTGTTCATGGTTCGGATAAGACTTGTGATTTAAAAGAGCTGCACTTGAATACTTTTTTAGGCTCGTTAAAAAAACTCTCGACTCGTTTATATGTAAAATAGTTGAGCTACTTGAACTCAGCTCCAGTTCGACTTAGGCTTGGGGTTGGATCAAATTTTAAATAAGTTAAACTTGAATATTTTTTTAGGCTTGTTTAGAAAAACGAATTCGATAGACTCAAACTCAAGTTCGCAAAGTTCATCTCGATTAACACTCTATTCTTAAGTGGTTGCTTGCTTTGGTCAGGACTTGAGAAGTTCTCTCCCTCTCTATATGTGTGTGTGTGTGTGTGTGTGGGTGGGTGGGTGGGTGGGGTTGCATGCCCACGAGTGTTATATCAAAAGATAGTATGACCTAAACTAGCGTAAAACCTGGCCCGCAATAATCAATGAGAGGTCGAAACCAGCTGCAAGGTCGGGAGAACACGACTTTGAAAACTTTTGAGGTCTTAACATTGAGGATTTTGACAATTGTCCTATTTGATAAATGGAACCTTCAATCACATAGGAGTAACTTGTGATATTTTCTTCATGTTTCTCTGATGCTCTCCTTAGCAAAGTTTGCACAATGTGGGAAAGGGTCTTGAATGCATTGGAGTACCAATCCAACAAGGTCCAATGATCGACCTAATCAATTGAAATTGCATCCCATGCTCTTATTCTTTCTCATTGCCCTATACCCATGAGAAGAAGGTCTGGATTTGGGGTTTCGTGGTATGATTATGCAGTTCAAATCTAAAGAGCGTGGTGCCTTAGTTCGCAAGAATGGAACTCAAAGAAATTGTGGGGGCTCGCACAAGTAGTGAATCATATGATGTAATTCGATTCAAAATGAAGAACCTTACCATAGCTTTGGTACAATGTGAGTCCTTGTAAAAGAGAAGAGTGTCTGATGAATGCAAACTCAAACGGTGTATGGTTGTCCACACAGTCCCTGCTTCAGTCACTGGGGTAGTTACCACCATTATGCGAATACTGAAAGAAAGAAGAGCTGAACCTTTCAGAGCATGCCATTTAGTGCTCCTCCGAAGGTCAATCAAAGGCTACACAAGTTGCTCTTAGATATAAACCTGCTCAACTCTCCACTCTCAGGAACTTCCAATCAAGTAAAGAGTATATCATCTCGTCGAATCCAGCAACAGTCTCCCCTTGGGCCTTGTCTCAAAGTAGCAGCAAAACAATGGATTAATGACAATAAGTCATGATCACGAAACTAGCTGTAAGACCATGAATCTGGCACTTACCATGACAACAAAAACGTCGAACTTTTTTCCACCAATTGTCGCTGGTGTTTTGGAAGAGCAGATCAAGAGGGTATGACACAAAATTATGGAATAAACCCACATAGTAGGACAGTATAATTTAATCAGTTATTATGTACACAAACAGAAGAAGATACAACAAGCCGATGTCAAGGATGAGGATTCTGAGCTCAATTAAGTTCAAATTCTCTTTACATCCACACTCTTCCTTCATTTTGAGCAACTGAAGACATCAAGACTGAAAAGGAGAAACTATAACAAGGTCGCTGCTTCTTGCATTTCATCTGCGTTGCCATTGGCTGACACTGCACTCTCAGGCATCTCAAACTGTAAACTTCCCAATCTGCTTGCTGCATCATGACAAAAAACTTAATCAGCCACATGTTCAGCGTCTACTGTAGTGTTCGACCAATAAGAATACATATCCAAACCATAACATATTGCCAATTCAAGAAAAACCACGTCATATTAACCTTTTCTCAGCGACAATTTTCACTTTATTAACGTCTGTCTGGTTAACAAAATTTTACCATTGACAGCAGTATGATCATAACACTAAGCTTGCAACATATGAGATGCCTATCACTAAGATAAAATGGATTACAGTGTGTACACAAGCTGATGTGTTTGTGGGTGATGGCAATGGGGGAGATGGTGCGGATGATGGTTAGGGAAAGTTGTACAGAGATGATGCAGGTGGTGAGATGACAACTGAATACTGGAGCAGCGTAGTTACAATAGAAATGATACAGCAGATGAGCAATGACCGGTGGGCTGCTGCGGGGCAGAAAAATTCAATTCATAGGAAATTAGGTTTTTTTCTCCCAAATTATACTGAACTGGGGAAATATTATAAAAATAAACCTTAACATACAGCAGAGACGTTGATGACACAAAATGAACTCGAACTAGATTCCACACCAGCATGGCTTTAAAAACACGTATGTAAGAAAACTGGACCATTGAAATATGCTGCTTGTTCCAACAATATACACAACATACTAACTAGTACATAAAATTAGTACATAAGTAGACAGAGCATCTCCAACAATATTAATATGACTATAAATGCACCCATACTTAGAGAATTTAGGTTCAGACTTCAGACCTATTAGTCCATATCATTCACAAGCAATCTTGGTGTCGAAGCTGCTAAGGCAGATGGCAAATGCCTGGAATGCAGATATCGGATATCGGTAGTCCATGGTAAACACGTCTTTCCCTACTTTCCCAAACTGGAGTATGACCTTATCATGTTCTGGCCCAGCCTGCCCATTCTGTGGAGAAGCCACTAACTGAAAGTTTTTAACTGAAGCAACTGTTACTCGTCCATGAAAATTCAAACACCAGCACTGGAGCTGCTCATGCCATCTGGGAGTTTTGTTTTCCAATACCAGGGATCCATCTCTCTGACCATCCAGATGTCTGGATAGAGTTTTCTCCAGGCGGGTTGATCTCGATCGAAAAAGGGGGAGTGTCGGAAAAGAATCAATGTTGCTAAGAGGAAACTCAGTTTGCGCTGGAAACACCCCTCCAGATGCAATAGCAGATGCTGGGATCGCCTCAATGATACAGTGCATTTTTCTTGGGCCCCTGCTTCACACATTAAATAATCCACTATCAAACAGTTTTACTTTTTGAAGCACTTACTGAAAAATAGTACTAAAAATTAGAGCAAAGCAGAATGACAGGAATTGCCCGTCAAATTTAGCTATTTTCTCACTAAACCATGGCATACATATATATATATACAGATAAATCATACACTAATTTACTAAGATTATTTGTTTTGGATTTGCTAGTCGCATACGCTCTTTTCATACCACTATCAAACAGTTTTATTTTGAGAAGCACTTAATGAAAAATAGTATTAAAAATTAGTGCAAAGCAGTATGACAGGCCTTGATCAAAAAAAAAAAGTATGACATGCATTGCCCGTCAAATTTAGCTATTTTCTCACTAAACCATGGCATATATATAGTTACAGATAAATCATACACTAATTTATCAAGATTATTTGGTTTGGATTTGCTAGTTGCATACGCTCTTTTCTTACCTGGATCCCAACACACTCTTCTTCTGGATATGCTTAATTTACCTCGAGTTGCATAAACTCTTTTCTTATGCACCCCTAATTGACATGAACTAAAGTGGATATGAACCTTTCTGAATAAGCTCCTCTTACCTGGATCCCAATACATTCAACTCATATGAAATGTGTGCGATAGGATAGTTGCCAGCAGGAACTCTAGGGGAAACTTGCTTTGAGCCCACTAACCTAGTGGAGTGACTCTTTGTCATTCTAGCTCCAGCATGAGGTGGCAAACCATCATATATTGTAAACTTTGTCCCCAGAAAATTTGATCTTGACAAAAGGATCACAAGGAATGGATGTTATTCGAGCACCTAAGGGAAAACAACATAAGTGATCCATAAATGATAAATCAGCTAAAACTTAAAACAAACCTCAATTTTCCAATATAAGTATTGCTCTTCTTTGACATATCATCAGCATTCAGAGAGATCATGTAGTCTGTATAGGTGGGATGCCGACACTTGCTAGCAGCAAGAAGAAACTTTCCATCTTCCGACAGTGCTATCACAAACATCAGATAAAAGCAAACAGGTAAGTGCTGTAGCACACAGAGTGGGCCACAATGAAAAGGGGACTTTCCTCCAAAGCCTCTCCACAAAAGAATGGAAGAAGGAAAATCAGTAATAGATTGTATTCCAGGGTGAAAATGGGCCATCAGGAAACACCAGATTAATGCAGGTGCCCAAGAAAACTTTTGGAAGATGATTCCATTTAAACAGGTGATCAAAAACAGAGCTGAGATTACAAATGCTCACCTTGCGATAGACTAAGGTAGAGATAATACGTTTGCGTAGCCCGGTTCCGCTTTATAAAACATTGGAGGAGAGACTCTCTTGGACCGGGCTGCAATCATATCCAGGGAATATGAGAATAGTTGAGAAGCTAAATCTTACAAATAAAAACAACCATAAAACCTTGATACTTCTAAGTAAAATATCCAGTGAAGATTTCAAAATTGCTAATAAGAAACAATATCAAGACATCTTTGGTTCACCATCATTAGTTTATAACGTAACACGCAATACTTGCCATCTCAAGAACAGCTAAAATTTTCAGAATGCAACACTTAAAAAGGAATATGTTACAAGAATAAAACATTCACCGAAAATGGAAACACTCATCAGAAAAGTAGAAGCTAACAATCATAGTTATCTAATTTTTTTGAAGCCATAGGTGGTGGCTGAAGGGGACCCATGCTATGTTTGCTTCATATACAGCTACTCAACACTTGAGAAACGAGCACAATTCACATGGTGATACTAAGCAAGCTCTGATACATAGTGCAGCTGCTCTAAAACTGAACGAAGGGAGTTCAGTGGTACGAGCAAATGCAACAAGCCCAATACAGTATCTAATTTAACTTCCCAGTAACAGAAAAAATGCACAAAGATTCAGCTTTACAAGGAACTTGAGGACATTACTCAATCAGAGCATATCGCTTTATGCTAATATCTAGAAGCACAAAAACTAAGCCTTATCTTATACACTTCCTCCCTCATATCAAAATGTTAATAACCAGCTAGCCTAGTGATGATTACACTTCGGACAAGGAGAGATGGCAGGGTACAACTGTACTCATTTCAAGGGAAATTCATGCTAGAATCCAATAACTTAATTCTACAAAGTAGCCAACAAACCATAAAACCAGACAAAGAAATTGCAAAAATCATCAAAACTACCACCAATCCTGAATATGCTATTCATGAATCACAATTACATAAAACAAACAAATAAAATCATCATTTTTTAAACCCAAAAAGGGCATTGAAAATCCTAATTTATAACATCAAAGGATCAACAAGTCAATCAAAATCCAAAAGCGTCTCAATATTCAGACCTGCTTAACAGAAACAGGAAACGTTAACTTCCCAGAAACCTCCGGTGTCCCCACGACTTCCTTCATGATCTCTCTCCAACTCCGGCACACTCCGGCACAGGCCACCACGTTTTTCCTCAATGGCCAACTACTCTCCGACGCCTCTATTCTCACCAACACCTCCCTCAACAACTCCGAAGGCATATTTGCCCAACTACTCTGCCCCAACCCATCATCCATCTCCGCCTCCATTGCCCCGACAACCACAAAACTGTCCTGAACCACTCGCCGAGACCTAGATCTCAACCAGTTGAACTTCATGTCTAGACCTTTTCTCGGAACTCCACCTCTATCAACCTTCGAAGACATCAATTGATTGTTCTTAATTCCTCATAAAATACACAAATCTTATCCAAATTTGCACAAGCATTAAGCTTCGTTACTTACAAAGCTTAATCCAATTTTTTTTTTTTAAAAAAAAAACCCAAATCACCAACAAATCATACACCTGCATAAAAAGACAGTGGTTTTGTCCAATCCGAGAAGATAAAAAGAGTTACTGATCTAATTTGGGAGATTTATAGAGATTTACGATGATTTCGAGATAAAGAAAATGGAGGATTCCCAGGTAAACCGCAACGAATTGGGAAATCTCCATTGGCCATGATACTGGGTTTTGTTACTTTTGTGTGTGTGTGTGTGTGTATATTTATGTGTGGGTGTGTGTATATATATAAATATATATACATATATATATATATATGTAGAGAGAGAGAGAGAGAGAGTCCTGGTTAGAGTGCTGTTTGGCTAAATAAATATTGGGTTAGTACCACTCTGGAAAAGTCTGTCATTAATTGATTTGGTCCTTTTGTCATGTCATCACTTATCCTCTGTCCTAATCCTTTCTTCACTAACCATTTAACATTTTAGAGAGTTGTATTTTTATTTTTATTTTTTATTCAATAAAAATATAACACATATAATTTTTTTTTTTAATAATTAATAGCTATGAATCAATTAAACTAAAATTCACGGATTATAAATCATCATGGTCTCATCACGGTGAATCCAAAAAATTTTGCGTTGGTTATTAGCTACCTAACACAACCCTCCTCTTTTATCTTGATTTAAGACAGACAATAAATCAATTTTGATATTATTTAGAGGGACAGACACTTAATATCACTTTAAATTTAAAAATTGCATTTTTCTTCCTAAAGTATTGGTAGGTTTTGTTTTCTACATTCGAGAGATGATCAACCATAATTCTTACAAAATAATTTTAATTAGGAAGTCGAGGGTCAATCATTGTCAAATATAAGAATTAATATAAGATTTTATCGTGGTGTATCAAAAAATACTAATAGATAATTAATTAGGAAAATAAATAATATGATTTGAGTCCAATAACACTCTCAACCATTTATAGTCTATTTGTCTCACATGATTGAAGAATTACAAAGATAAAATCATTGAGGGTAATCTTAATAAATATCTCGAACTAAATGGATTTGTGATCATTTTTTTTTCTTGGATTCAGAAATAAATTGTTCGATTGTTACCAAAATTATCTTTAAAACCTTTAATGAATTCCCATCAAAAAATAAATTCTAATTTAATTGATATATGAACTGAGAGATCAGTTCATACACTTGGGTTTGTCCTCAGTTCTACTTGAACTTACGAATTTGAGTGACTAAAGCACTTCTATCTCGTCGAGGACTGGCCACAAATTTCTCCAATCATCCAAAAATTAAAAAAAAAACTTCAATGTGAGCACCTCCACTCATATTGGGGGAATTCACAATCCTAAGTGATGGACAAACTTTTTTTTAGGTGAGTGATGGTCAAAGTTTATTAATTATTTTGGTTCAAGTCCTAAGTAGTGGAGGGAGATTTATTTTTTTTGGTTAAGAGATGGTCAAAGTTATCTCACTCATAAACCTCACAATATTCACCAAAAGCTTTTTTTTGTTGTTTTTTTTTTTATCAAATATTTAGACTTACACTAACTATTTCTTCAAATTCAGTGACTGTCACCGAATATTCACTGTCTATTGTTGTCATTGTTGTCTTGTGTTTTATGTACATTCTTTGTTTTTAAGGTTAATTTACTAGTTTTATATATCATTGTCCTTGATTTATCATCAAAGAAGGAGACAGATTAATCTTTGACATTGACAACTAGAATTACAAACCAAAGAAACAGCCATAAACCATGAGCTGTTCCTGGTTTTTTCCTATGACATCCTATGACATCCTTTAACTTCACAAACTAGGTTCTATCGACACCCCGTGATCCAAAAGGGCATACTTCATTAACTCATACTATTCTTGAAAGAATCTTGATGGTTAAAAAGATAAACCCTATGACACAATAATTCTAATAACCTAAGTTTTGAATCAACAAGGACTTGTATCTTGTCATGCATCAAATAAGATAGTATACATCTAGTACTCTCTAAATCTTAGTGTGATACAAATAAAGTAACGGAATTGTTGTTTATAGTCATTTGAAAAAAATAAAGGAAAACTCTCCAGTACTGGTGTTGTGGATTATTATTTTTTATGGTAAAATTATAACTTTAAAAAGAAAAGTTACAACTATTTAAGAGAATGTCATGATCAATCACAAATATTATGATTGATCATAAACTTTTGGTATCGATATCAATTTTTTATGAACGATCTTACCGTTTAAAATTATAACTTGTACATAAAAAAAATTGTAACTTAACTCTAAAAAAATGTAATTTAAGAGGCGATACCGCCGGAGGTATCGTACCTCCCCCCCAAAAAAATAAAATTTGGAACTTTGGATTTTAAGTTTTGCTAATTTTGGTCAAATTAAATTATCAATTTTAAAATTTATTACATCTCATCGGTGTCGATGGACATTCTTTTGGGTCATTTGTGGGTGATTTTATCATTGTTGTGATATCGAAGAAAAATAATAAAAATAGTTACTACAATATTGGTAAAAACATCAATAAATATGGTAAATTACCCACAAAATAATATTTTTTTGTACAATAAAATAATTAAAATATTTATCACAACAATAATCAAAACACTCATAATAGTGGTAAAAACACCCACAAACAGTAAAAAATTACATATAAAAATAATAAATTTTTTAATTATAAAATATTCCATAAAAATAATAAATTTGAAAAGTACGGTATTAAATTTTTTTCAGGTACAGTAGTCAATCCCATAACTGTAGGCCAACTTCACTAAATACTATACATACATTCACTTTAATACAGTTTTAGTCCACATCAACAAACGTGTCACTAAGGTCAAGGTGCGAAGGTGGGCACAAACTAGGAGGCTGTACCGAGTACTATGACACCGTAGGGCCAACGGTGGCACAAATGGAAAGGCAATGTTTAAGGGTTTTGTTTTATTGTTGTGGAGGAATTACATTTTGCACCCCAAAATTTTTAAGAATTCTTATTTACATCTTTAAAGATTAATTTTTTTATATTACATTATCGTTGTATTAATAAATATTATTTTAATGTGATCACTTTGATCATTTTCGTTGCTTATTTCATACGTTGACAGAATGAGCAATAGACGCTAACGGAAATGACACGTTATAATATTTTTAATATATTGAGAATGTAACATAATAAAATAAATTTTTGAGAGTAAAAAATAAAAGTTCTTAATACTTTTGGTGTATAAAGTGAAATTTTTTCTATTGTTTTCTTACTTTTTTTTAATTGGCCGGCACTATTATTACGAAAAAGGTGACAACCAAATTCGAACATATAACCTTAAGATCCCACAGAAAAAGATAGTAATTATTTGGCCAACCACATACCTCATTATTTTTCTTCCCATGATAGAAGGAGAATGGAATACATTGAAACTTAGGCACAACATCCTCATCCTAAGTAATTATTGTCCACAAAAGCATGGTTGTAGCAAGTTTTAAGGATTTTGAAGTAAAATAAGTTAGATCTGTTTGGACCTTGACTTTTTTATTAACTTATGCAACAGTTTTTTAGACCCAAAAAATTTTATTTCGCTTGATTCAAACTGTTAATTTCATGAGCTTTTCTTTACGCTATTTAGAGTTTTATTGCAGGTCTTACATAACTTTTTAATTTATTGTATTAATAAAATATTATTAGTGACTTAAAAATATTTGAAATTCATATTTTGAAAACTATTATGCATAATTTATACATACATATAATTATTTTTTTATTTTACCACAAAAAATTAAAAAGTTTCTTCAAACGAATTTTTTCAATTTTTTTAGTTTTTTAAAAAATATTTCAAACAGTTTTGGAGGATTTTTATAATTTTTATTTTTTTATAAAACTTTTCAAATCATAATTTTTTACTTAAAAAAATCAACTCCAAATTAGGCCGATACTGTAACATCGTGCTCTCTCTCTCTCACATACACACACAGCCACCCCAAATTCTTTCACATGCCTTTGCAACTTACGCTTATCAAATCGAATCCTCCACACCATAGAGTTCAATATCAGCATATATCACCAACAAAGTTTACATAACGTCAAGGGAATAATAATATATTTTTAATTATAAACGTGAAATAAATGTAATTGCAAAGTTGACCGGTCCACCTGTAAATAAAAATCTCCACTTCATTCTTTTCAAAACTAGAGGCATCGCAACCATCCTGAACGAAAGATGATGGCTACGGCATGATAAGATTCTGTAGTACGAACCCATCCATCAAGCCTTTTTAAAGCTTCTTAACACACGTGTTCAAGCCTACCAAATATTCCACGCATAGGTTAGTTAAATTCGATTATACCAACGGTCTTTAGTCTAATAGAATTTTTTATTTTGTGAAAATTATATCGTTTTTAAATTAAAGGTTCCAACCTCTTTTTTCCTCTCTCTCCTAATATATATGTATAAGAGGTTGAGACTTGGATGTTTACTTCATGGGAAATTTTGAATAGTTGTTTTCATACTATTTTTATTGAAATTACACTTATTATTTTTATAAATCGAACACTAATTTCGAGAGGATTTTGTTATTTTTTTTATATTCAATGATGGATTTAACCTACACTTAAGAAGAAATATATATATATATATATATATATATATTTTAGGTTTTGGGTGTTTCTTTTCTGGAAATGTTTAATTGTGATGTTGAATTTTTTCATGGTATTTTCACTTGAAATAACATTAACCATTTGTTTTATATATATATTAATAAAATAGAATTGATTTTGAATCCTTAAATTACTCTACTACAAGAGTGACCGAGATTTATTCATTGTAATAACTCAAAATTATCCTTAAAAAATTTCTTCTCCAAACTTAAAAAAACTCCTATCAATCTATATTTTTTCCCTCTAACCAAGGTCAGATTAAGTCTTCTCTTTTTTATTGTATAATTATAAGAAAGACTTCTTAAACTTTAATCTTAATTTTGCAATGGATGTTATTTTTTTAATTATTAATTTTCTTTTATATTAAATCTTGCCTTTAAATATGGACAATTTCTAGTACAACAATAGATTAAAGCTCACACTTAAAAGGGGAAAAAATCGACATACAACTGGTGAAAATCTCAATTCACGTGTCTAGGATGACCCGCTACTTGATCCAATCGGACAAACTTTTTTGCTCCAAGGTAGGAATATATCGAACTCTGATTCACTTATAAAACCACCTCTCCTGTAACTTTTGCAAGAATAATTTGTTATATAATGTGTTTTAAACAACAAATTAGGTAAATGCCGGCAATGCAAAAGGCCAGCCTGTGTAACAAATATCTTATCATATTTGTAGGTCTCTTGTTAGGCAGCTGTCATCTCTCATTATGTATGCATGTTCTAGCACACGCACGTGTGTGTGTGTGTGTGTGTGTGTGTGTTTGAGAGAAAGAGAGAGAGAATCAAATACCACGTCCCCACAAAACAGCACCCTCTCGCACTAATGAAAAATATCTCTGATTAAACATAAAAAAGAGAACACAAGATTAAAGTATCCAAATGCAGCAGGCAGACAAGAAAAGGCATTGATACCACCATTGCCACAGCAGAATGCCAAAAAGTGAATGGCAAAACCAAGAAAAAGAGCTCTCTCTCTCCCCCCCCCCCAAAAAAAAAAAACAAAAAACCCCACCCAACAAAAGAAAACCAACAATCACCATCCACCCCAAAACCTTAAAAAATCCAGACCCAAAAACAAAAGAGAAAAAAAGTATAAAATCAAAGAAAGGAGAGCAGGAGATAAGCCAGTCCAGTTTTACAGAGAGAGAGAACCCGGTCAAAGGGCATCCTTCTACCTGGACCAGCCCCATGGGTACCTTCCACCTCCATCGCCTTCACTTCGCCACTATATAAGCATATTATGCGGGAAAATAATGGAGTCTGAATTATAGAAACAACAAATTGATTGATCATTGAATAGGAGCAACAAGGCACACCCACCAAACCTCCAATACCCAACAATTGGATGCCACCCACCTGATATTGAAGACAAATAGACCATAAAATGTGCTACAAAGTAAAGTCCCTTTCATGCAAGTTGGGATTTGTTTGTTATCCAAAAGATGCAGAACTTGAGGTCTAGAAATGATATTTCTAAGGAAAACTAAGGTTTGTGTATATCTATATTCTCTCTAGAAAAATGAAAAAGTACTCAAGCACACCAACAACCATTGTAAACCAAACCAACCCCCAACACCACCACCCCACCCCAAAAAAATAAACTCTTAACCAGGAAAGAGTAACCAATACCTTGAAAAACTTCTAAGTTATATGTTCGTCGTTATCACAAGGTAAATAAATATTCTAACTTCATGGAAGGTCATCAACATCATGCTGCATTTATCAGACACTTCATTTCCTATAACTGACAGACATCATGAAAGAAGAAGAGCCAGTAACTAGTAGTTCACCATTGCGGGGCGGGGCGGGGCGGTGGACAGAGAGACTTTTGCCTCAACTCCAATTTAATCAGAGGCAGAGCAATTCTATAACTTGTTTTTTTCATCAAAAAAAAAAAAAAAAAAAGAAGGTAGCTGTCCAGTTTGATACGTTGCTGGAATGAACATTGTCCCGTATTTTGCTTTGCTAATTTTGATGTAAAATCCTACCCTCACAAGTTGGGGTAAAAAAAGATCACCTTTGCCTACCAAAAATTTCATCCAGAATTCCTATACAACAGGAACACTTCCTTTAGGCTGCTGCAGGGTCCCTAGTGGCCTTCCTACAAAACCAAAGACCCTCAATGAAGTGAAAAACTCACTCTCCATTCTGAAGATTACGCCAGTACATATGAATTGTTCCAAAAAACAGTGAATAAATTAAGTAATATTACAGTTGCTAGATTACCTGGGTTACCTGCAAAAGAGTATGGTTTTGAAAGATTATTGCTTTGCATCATTGCAACAGATGTATGAGGACCTATGACATTATTCACAGGAAACTGGTTTGACAGCTTCATGGCTGGCGGGTATCCTCCAGATTTACCCAAGTATACTGCCGAACTTTGGGTAAGAAATTGATCAGCAGGAAACTGTTTTTGTCTCTGTCTTTTCCAAAACCAAAAAGAGCTTCAATTGTTGTTATATGATGTAGAAATATTATTGTAGTAGATATAAAAATGACTATTAATTTGTGTTGGCTCTCAAAACAGAATTTAAGCACGCACCTCCATCACAATGTAGAGGCATTTATATGATACGCTGTTTTAAAGAATGTCACAATATACAAGTACAAATGCATGATCATTTTATCATACCATTAAATGGCATAAGATGTAAAAATAAGTATGATGCATTGACTAATTTTTCTCACTGAATTTATTTAAAATTTGTACATCATCAATCTGGCATGATCGATGATGTGTTTGGAGTGAAGAATTTAATGCTATTATAACATCTATAAGGTAAAAAGAGAACAAGGATGTGTGTTGGAAACGGTGAATTGGTGGTGAGTCTCTTCTGCAGCCTCACAATATTGAATTAATTATTGGTCCAAAACAAAGTACCTAGCCTCTAGTTTTCTTACGAATCTAAGAGCATACAAGACTTATCATCAGGGTGTAAACACTAATTCCTATTTCACAAAAACTGAGTTCCACAAAAGAACACAAGCAGAAACCAGTGAAGGGACAAACAAGTGAGACATGCTTTTGCAACTATCCTTGTGTACAATAAGTCATCAGTTGAAACTTCTCTAGTTCCTACCCTGTTCAACTTCGTTGATGGATAGAATCCCAGCGAAGGTGTTGACGTTAGGACAAACATATGGTGATGAGATCATTATTGAGGGGAAGGAACTCAAAACATCCTCTGAATCACAAAGGAAGAACTTATTTACTAGGAATTGGAAAACATATTATAGAATCAGAGTAAAGAGCGACAAAATAATCATCATTAGGAGAGTGAAGAAGCAACTTCTTTTGTGCATGCATCACTGGACTTTTTCTTGAATTAAGATACCTAAAAGGAAACAATCTGCAAGGCGAATCCTAATTTCATGTTAACATCATGACTTGAAAGCATAATCAATTCTTGGAAGACTCTGGGATTTATCAGTTCACAAGCTCTGTCTCTGTAAGTGTATTGTAACTATGTGTCTTACAGAGACAGACATAACAGAATGTGTAACTTGTACAATTTATGGTAGCTTCAGATATGTCAAAGATGTCACTTGCTACTTCCCCCTCCTTTCTTTCCCACCAAAACCCAAAAAAGAGGACCAAAATATATATATATATATATATATATATATATATATATATATATGAAGAAAAAGATCAAAATGTTGTATTTCCATGTTTGCTTATACTAAAAACATGACACTTGATAATCCACTGCATGATCCAGAAGGGGATTCACCATTCTACTAAGCAGTGAACATAAGTGACAAACCTTTTCCTGCTGGTTATTTCTTTGTTCATGAGATAACTTGGTTGGAGTTGAACTCCATGATGGCATTGCATTTCCCTTTAGCAAGTCACCGCAATGTTCCTTAGTTGATGCCTGGTAATATAGATGAGTGAGTTCACATCGTAGCTGATGGTTTCTTTGAGAGTAGAACATTTTGGTCGCCAGGGGAACTGGAATATCTGATTTTGTGTCAACCAAACCATCAGACACATGGATAGAAAGAAATTTTCATGAAAGTCCAGTCACTTAAATTTTCTGATTTTCAGTTATTTATTTTGAGAGACATGACCTTTCAATTTTTTGCAACGAAGGTAATCTTAAGGAATGAGCAGATTGGGTCACAGCAATAAATGATACCTTTGGCCAGTGAGCAATAATCATGGACTTGCCTAGGCATTTGAATTTGATCCTCATGATCATGAGTCTTTTCGCTTCCACCACTTGATCTTTTGGGGTACTCTCTGCCTGAACAAATGAAAAACAAACCATATATGAGTACAAGCAGCAGCATCAGAACATGGAGCAAATTGGTGATCACCATATACAGTGCCATTATCTGAAGCAACTAAGAATTAGACATTAGAATTTGATAATTAAAAAAAAAAAAAACAAAATTTAGGTCATACATAAACATCTTCCGACAGGAACAGATAATCCAGAAATATCACTGGTTTTCCCACGAAGGAGGGGTTGACAAGGTATATATGTTTTTATGGAGCAGAATCGGGTGGGACAGATGAACCCAAAAAAATAAAGAAACTAACAGTAAAATGAATTCAATTGAAGGGAAGCAATAGATGGCACCAATTGAAGATGAAGAGAGGCACGATATATACTGGGTTCGCATTGGCAAAAATAACACAGACTGCACCCATAGAACTGTCTGAAGTATACTCTGAAGTCTCAAATTTGATAGAGATCTGAGTTTAAGAAGCCTAGATCTGATGGAAGGGATATCTAATGCAGTCAAGCACACACCCCAAGGAGAAATGAGATATATTTGTGGGTATTAGTGAAAATAAGCCGAGCTGACCTGAATACATAGCTGCTCAAGCTCTGCTCGTTCTAAATATCAAAACATACTCAGATTCAGTTCAAGCATGGTTGCATTTTTTGGATTATTGCTCAAGTGCGGCTTGGCTCAGCTCAGTAACTCAAACCAAGCATCCAACATGTGACTGTACGACCCATTCCGTCACTGCAGCTGTTGGATTGGCACCATGGGTGCACTCATTCCAGCTGTGTACAGTAGTGGCACAGTACTTTGCTACCCACACGTATCCCCAGCTTCCTTTTTCCAGGTTCTATGACATTAACTGACCCATCAAATAAAGAAAAGCTGCAATCATCATAAGACCATGACTCTCATCTCTCTCCCTCCCTGATCTCTCTTTCCCCATAAAATTTAGGTGGCGACGAAGAATACTGTTCCGAATTACTTGGCACAAAGTGTATACAAATAACACATAATGTATCCAGGATACAACTCAACTTTACTCAACAAAGTCTTGTCCCAAAGGACAGCATACCCTCAAAACGCGAGATATATGAGGGTGACATAACCTCCATGAAGGCAAAATAAAATTTTGTAAATTACACAAGGCAGTTAACAATCATAACATGGTAGGACTTGTAGCTAGTTAATTTATGAAACCAAAACTCCATGATTAAAAAAACCAACCAACAAACTACAATACAAATTTTTATAAACTCATTACCTTTCATACAGCATAGTGTTGGCCTAAAACTTATGTGCCAGCATAACATCTCCACATGTTATGTAGTTTTTCCAACAAAAATGAATAATGGTATCAAAGACAAAGTTCACAACTTAAAATTTCTTCCAATAGATATATTAACACAAATACCTTTATATCAGGGAATATGAAAGTGCTGAAGTCAAAACTCTAGTCTTTAATATAAATCATCATGAGTCACTGGAGCATTACAAGCTAAACAACATTAACAAAGGGGGGGAAAAGAAAAGAAACAAAACAAATAAGAATGTTTCATTATAGTAACTAGAACCTTGGTTAGTTCCAACTAGAATGTCTTCAAGCACAGGGAATCCACATAAGAAGCAACAGCTTAAAATAACAAAATATGATGTATTCATTGAACGCTTTAGCCTTGCCTAGTTAAATTATTTAACTTGCAGCTTGCACAAAGGGTATGCGCACTTCCTAGTACAAGTTGCCTAATATGGCAATTGGAGGATCAGATATCATAAATCTAAAAATAGTAAAATAACTAATATTCCATCCAAAGTATAATAATTTCAATTTTCAAACACTACATCAACATATTGAGGGGGAACAAACTTGTGACTATCAAGTAACAGACTACCTCTATGCCATGGCAAATCATGACCAGAAAGCAGAAATGCTCAGGAGCAAACACTATGAACAATAAAATTAGGCATAAAAAACTGACGAGGATATTTCCAAAAAATTATATAAATTTGGGCAAAAGGACGATACGTTTTGATTCAAAGGCAAAGGAAGATGTCGACTGAATTTGCTCAATATCATTGCCGTCAAAAGATACAGACCTTTCTTGTTCTCGTACTGATGTAGCTAGGTATGGGAAGTAAAGGTTAATACATCATCTTTCAGCAAATAGATTGATTGAAGTAAATACAAATCAAAGACATCCATCTCAGAAACCATTACGATGATTTGTCAACTCAAACAACAAAGATGTTACCTAAAGACAGCATTAAATTTGGAATAATTAAACTTCTTCTTGTTAAAAAATTGATGTGTCAAATATTCTTCCAAAAAAATAAAAAGGATACCAGCATAAGCAGTTGATGACTTTTTCTTCTCCTTCCTAGGAGGCTTCTTGTGACCCGTACCACCATCAAGCTCCGATATACCTTCTTCCGCAAAATTTAATGACTTGCAAACCTCTGGAAAGAAGAGAATGAAAGTATCCAATTCAGCAAGGCGCCGCCACCATCGGCAACCAGTGTCGGAAATTGCAAACTACTTAGGATCAGAAACCTCTTAGCTGGAACCATATATAGAACAAAATAAAACCATACAAAAGGACAGTATATAACAATTGGGGGTTCCCCCAGGGTATGCTACTTGCTGCAAAATTTTGCTTGTCAATAGAGGAAACAATGCTGCATCAAAATTAAAGGGATACTTGTGACGGAATCATTATAGCAATTCAAAGACAGAATTTGCCAGAAAATGCAAATCAAATTCGTGTCATCATGTCACCTGAGATTATTTTGCATGCAACAAAAACTGCTTTGGCACTAACCCTTCCTTCAAACAATGCCAGATTATATTTTGGTTTAAAATATCATTCTTTGTGCTTGATTCAAGTAACATTAGCCAGGTCTTGTATCCTCTGAATCCTGTTTACGCAGATTGCAGATTATATAGTCCAGCCAAGTGTCAGATGAAGTTTAATAAAATTATAGATTTTTGTTTGGAAGGTATAAAATTGAATTAAGTGTTAGTTTGTTTCCAAACAGCTGAATTATGTATATGCAAAGTTATGGACATGGAAGGATGATGGTGTGGATATCACAGCTAGGATTTCGGTTGGATCATAGAATCCCAAAAGACTTGAACGCTTCTGAATAGTACTTGGATCATAGAATCCCTCATAAATAAATTCTAAACTAACCTCTAAATGGAAATAATTACATGACCACTTAAATGCTTCTAAATAGTACTTACTCTAATAACAATTTGACCCCATATTTAGGCATCCACTTTGATAGGAAAAACTTTTATAACCTAATGAGGAGTCGACACTAGGAATTGGATGCCTAAGAAATCTGAAATTTCAAAGCTAAACTTGACTCCAAAAATGAAAAAAAAACAGATATAATACTCACCAAGAGCCCACTAACCTAAGCTAATCATCACGCATGTCCTTTGTCACTTTCTCTTCTCCCTATGTACAACATTCCCAAAAGTATGGCAGCCACTTTATTTCAACTTTTATAGAATTTATGCAGAAACTAGACAACTGTCCTGTTTATCCTCCTCATACAGATGTTTGGTTAATGAAAATTGTGGACATCACACCACCATTACTTAAAGCCCTAAAAGGGAAATAAAAGAAAGAAGCAGAAAAAATGAAACCTGCATGAGCAGCATATTGGCTGGCCTTGACTGGCTTCTTACAAGCATTGCAACACACCTTCAAACAATATTGAAAAATAAATAAAATTTGTCAAAGCTAAGTGTTAATTTATATGTCTGTAGAGAATAAGGGATTGATGCTTTGCAAAATTTATATGCAAAGTTTCCAATTAGTCAGAGGAGTTGATGCACTATGTAAGCTGACAAAGGCAAATTTTTCCTCATACCTACAACCAAAATACTTTAAACCAAATGATACCATTCCGATAAGATGTCATACAAGGGAGACAACAAAGGATACTCAGCAATAAGGATAGCATAAACTCCTGTTATTTATGATCCATGATCAAACTTTCGCCAAATGAAACCTTTTGCAAGATTACATGGTTTTCAAGCTCAAACTACATCCAGCGACAAATCTCAGACCAAACGGATAGAGGATGGGACTGGCGTATTAAAATAGGACACTCCACAATCTAAGTCAATTTTATAACCATACATGGAAGAGAATCTTTAAATTTATTTATACATATATATAGCTCCAAGGGGTCACATCTGCAGGAAGTGCACCTATACAAGACATATTTTCTCAACACAACATCCCCAAACCAAATGACATTACCATTCAAAAATTTACAGTGGAAACAGAAGACTCTCCAAACCTTACCAAATGCAAAGGATCTGTCATAGGCCTCAAGTCAAATATATGCATATCTGCAACAGAAAATCATCAAAGAAGTCGAAAAGTCATAAACTCAAGTAATGTGGAAGTGCTGGCCAAGAATTATAGCCTGATACCCACTTTGGTGCAGTAACTGCAGGAATTACTGGCAGCTTGATTTTCTACACTAGTATCTTGGCCACCATTCTGTACGCAAGGCCAATAACCAGACCCAATCATTGCCTTGGTGAAGCGAAGGAACCTGGCAGGATGCACTGCCACAAGTTTCCACATTGTAGGAAGCATAGATACTGCCCAAAACTCTGTTCCGTGTAAGTTTTAGGCTCCATGGGAATTTTGGGGGCTGCTCCTAATTATAATTTTCAAGTTGGCTTCAAGAAAAATTATGGTATTCCAGTTTTTTTAATGCCTATGTTAAATGGATTGTACTCCACCGTCTCTTAGTCATATATTTTCTTTTCATCTCATCTAGATTCCTCATCCATATATACCACATTTTACGTTTTTACCTTCTTTCTTGTACTTCATGCATTGTCTTTGCCTTGTATTTCTCTTTTCTTATCTAGAGAGGTACGAAACTCTGAATAAAGGTGGACATATTTACCTTCTTCGTCGAGAAGATTCGCTTCATCTGCTTCACGCAATTCTCTAAGAATGTATTGTGCTGCTAATTTCTGGTGACCAACTTCCTCTGCCAAAGGGGGGTATTGGTTGATGATGTTACTAAATAAGTAAGATAACTAAGATTTTCCAGGGTAAAAACAGCATAGCCATTTATGTTTGTTGCAAATTCTAGTTTTCATCTCTCCTGAGAGATCCTCATTCGAAATAACAGAACATATGGGATATTATCCAGGGTATTTTATATGAACCGCCTGTCTTGGAAATCTTAGAATTTCCACTCTAAACCAAAGTGAAAAAAAAAAAAAAATTTATCTCAAATTTCCATTAATAAATCAGAATTTTTTGACATTTTTCAAGCAGACACAACATACACAGCTGTGGATGTGAGAAAGGCATGAGTGCATGATTTGGTGTGTGCGAGTGTTTATGTGGCAGAGAGAGAGAGAGAGAGAGAGAGTCAACGGCGACAACTTACAAAAAACTGTTCTCTCAATTATGAATTCACTTCAAAGCAAAAATTGAAAGAAAAAAAATGAAAGAAAGGAAAGGAGAAACAACAAACAAACAGAGGGCTTTAACGTGCATGTGTGGGTGTGCTTTATGCTGAGGCTGGGCTGGTGTAGATGTATGACCCAATTTCCTGCAACATCATTTTAAGGACAAATACATCTCAAGAAGAACTTATTAGCACAAAAGAGACAGCATGATACCTATTCTTGTTCTGCATTAACTGAGGCATTGGGTAACTAATCCTGTTTCTCCTTTCTACTAGTGTACAGCCATATTTATCTGGAATGCTACCAAGTTTTCCCATCTTACCCACAATATTTCAGTCTTCCTCTCCTAATATATTCATATAATATTCACTACAAAACTGTATGCGTATTCTTCTGCCCTTTCCATAAACACCCAAGTATTGTGCTTGAATATTTTTCAGTTCTTTCAGCTCTTTCATGCTGTATTTGGTAACTCCATGTTGAAAACATATCTTCCGCATATGATTTAGCTACAAGTAAATTTCAAGGGTTTGATACTAGCTCATACTCCTAGGCCCACAACAGTTTATGTATCTCCTTTTACCTGCAACATTTTGCGAGACACTTCCTGATGCCAGAAGCCTTGCCATGGCTGCCATTTTCCCACTCCCAAGTGAGCATACCATTGATACTCAGATAATCTGCACACATGTGAACTGTTTACAGTAGATAAAATGCTTGCACTCATATAGCGTGCGGTGTAAGTGATACATCTCACAAATTTTGTCTAGAGAAAGGATTAGAAACTACAACGCAGAAAACCAACACAACAGCCTACCACTACCATATTTCCATGGAGATTTATTAATATTTTTGAAAGAAAAGAACAAAGAAACAAACACAGCAATAACAAAAAATCAAATAAAGAAGGCCAGGTCGCCACAAGAGCACATCAAACCAAAGAATTGTGAACTTGGGGCAAAAAATAAATCCAACAGAGCCATACCATCAAGAGGGAGAACTTCCAACAGCAATCAATTGTCAAGCCCAAGAAAACCATTGATTTGACAGAAATTAGCACAGTTGCAAAACATGAGCACAACTAAGGCATCTCAATTCTCAAATCATCCAAGCCCAACCCAGCTTCCTGGGATTGGGTTGTTTGGATGGCTTTTGTGGCTCGAGTACAAGGAGTATCCATCAGATGGAGTCAAGTTTTTTGGCTTCTTGATGGGCATCAATTACCAAAGAATTGAGGGATATCCTTTTGAAAAATACCAATATTACCCTTCTAGATTCCACATATATTTGAACTTGTTGCCAATAAATCATATCTGTGTGCCAATAAATCATATCTGTGGTATACACAGATTATACTTATTTCCAAATAAACCAAATTATGTACAGTTACATCCTCTCTCAATACCCTCCAGTTTTTTCACCAGTCTCTCTCTATCTCTCTCCAACCTTCACCATCCTTCCCCATCAACACTTTCTCTCCGCAACAACCTTCCACCACCCTTTCTACAACTCTCTCCCTCTTTGCCTCCTCGCCATTGAAACAGAAATATGCCACTGATAACATCTCCCTCGACGCTACTCTGCAAAGATCCTCACCACCATAACTGTCCCACCCCAAACTCCGACTAGTGCACCCTAAAACCAGGCACCCTTCATCGAACACCCCCAAAAGGGCTATATCCCCACAAATTCTCCTCCCTATCTAGAATGCATATCCACCATTCAACTCCACTGCCATATGAAACCCAAAGCCATCCTCCAACTCAATAACCACCGAAAACCATAGCTCAGTTAAGCACCACCCCAAATATTATATCCACCATCAATTAACAAATACCAATTGCATTCATCAACTACCAAATAAATAAATCAAATTTGGAGGACTCATCATCAAAAATAACAACCACCACCCCCCCTACAACTAGTGCCTCAAACTCAAGTTTGATTAAATTGGCAGTTTTCTATATAAATTCAATTCTGATTGGAATGGTGTTTGTTGAAGTGGGTCGGTTAGACTAATTTAATTTACTAGGTGTGCATATGTGATAGAACTCCAGACTTGATAAAAGCCAGACAGATGGTGGTTTTTTTTTCTCTCCATTTCACAACGTGTCCATGGCAAATAGTATAGGGTTAATTTTCAAGAGGACTTAATTATTTTGTGGGAGGGAGCTAGAGGTGGAGGAGAGAGAGAGTGACGGGGAGAGTAATTTGTTTTTGGCAAAAGAGGCTGTAGTGGTGGAGTTATGTGATGTGGACGGGGCAAGGTTGTTTAGCTGCTAGTGCCTAAAATCTTTAAGACAATTATGTTGCATTGATGGATTGTTGACTCTGAAACCAATAAAATCCAATTTGTATACAATTTAAACTCATAATTCAAAGAAAGGTTTCATTGTCAATACAGTGTCTACTCGGAAAAAAAGACAGGCATCATGGACTAGGGAGTTCGATTTTCTCTAGGAGTCTAGTTGTTATTTGGGCAAGTCCCTGGGGAGGTATATATAACTTAACCCTTTCTTGTTTATTCATCGTAATTGGAGTGTGACGTGTGGTTACAGTGGCTGGTGTTGGCTATTTGTTACTTTTATTATAGTTTTTCTTTTTTCTGTTTTATTGTACTAAAGGATGGTAACAATAAAAAGTTTTGTTTATTCTCTATGAAAAACGGAACATGGTATCATAAACACAAAACTATATAAACTCGGGTCACCAACAAGGTCATAACGGCGTCGAGATAGTCACCCGGTTAACTAAATACATAAGGTCCATGGTTAAAAATATCGTCCAATACCAATACAATTCGGTTGAGTTATAATAGACTTGACACCTTCCATTCCAAAGTCGTTGCACATTCTATGAAACTACAAATCTCACACAACTTGATCGAACTATCCAAGACATCTCTAAATCGTTGGTTGGCTCTTGTTTCTTAGCGACCCCTTTCTTTCTCTGTGTGCATCATGTCACTTGAAGTTTAGTTCTAAGACACTTATGTCTACGACCCTTTGATACTATACCTAATTATATAACATATGTCCAAGATCACTTGAAGAGTCCTCTCATGATGAGTGATGGATTTCTTTAGCATGGTTGGTAATAAGTATTAGGGATACAATCAATCTTAAATGATTATGGTTCGATATGTTTTCAAATGCTTACATTAAACATTTATGATCGCAAATATTTTTCATAGCGCCCTTATCATTCCTTTTTACAATGGTTAATGTGTTAGATAATGGATTTTGGACTACAGCACTTATGTAAGAATTTTTCATGATTATTTTGAAATTTTTTGGGCTTCTATCTAGAATTTTGGATAACGATCGATACCATACCACAACATCGCAACCGAGTATAAGATCGATACCGCGACCTTAAAGCATAACCGATAAGCATCAGTACCCTCTGAATTGATGGTCCATATAGTGACTTTAACCATGGTACGGTTAAATGGTTGCTTTTGTGGAACATGCATTGTATAGGTGAAACCCTTACAATCTAGAGGTATAGATCTAGCAATCTTAAAATTTCTATCAATCTGATTAGCATTCCCCTTCAGGGAAAAACAAGATGAAAGAGCAGTAACTGATTCGCATTGCACCCAGGTCCTATCTTTTAGCATTTGCCATGTCCGTGTCTCTCTTGTCTGTGCCCCAAGATTTCTACAAATAATAGATCCAACTAAAGAACATTTCATATACTGTGCACGTTCTCTAGTAGGTTTAGATGAAGTTTGACCCCATCTGCCACCATCAAGGTAACATTTATTTTTTTTCTATTTTTCTAGTTAAAAAATACGGTTTGCAATTTCCACTCCTTTTTCTCTTTAGACTTCATTTTCTTGTATCACCAACCCATTTTCGTCATTGTAACAGTATTTATTCTGACAATTATTCTTTAACAGAACTTCGTATTGCTTGCAATAAAGGTGAAGATCAGTTCACGCAGAGGCACGCTTTTTCAAGATTAAACGCCAAAATTGTTAGCTTGAGCACTCTGAAACGTTATATCGCATACCAACTACTGGGTCAACCAATTACAATCCCATAATTCAAATTTAGTCGAAAATCAAACTAAAATCACAATCAAGAAAAAAAAAAGTAGTAAATAAGGGCTGATGATACGACGTACAATGCATTTTACATCTACAACTAATTTCAGACATATGCAATTCAAATCAATTAAATCCAAGCTGTGGTGGACCACTAAGCCAGAAAAGAGAAATCGCTTCATACTGCAATGTCAACTGGACAAAAAATAAAGAAAACATATATTTATACATAGGTTTGCGATCTATTGGATATTGATAAAACATTAACTCGAAAAGCAAAAACGCTTCGAATTTAGAATTGGGGAGAATCCGAGCGAACCTGCCCTCAATTGAATGTTGGAGAAATTAGGGGTGAATTGAGAGACGAAGAAGCGTGACAATGGCGAGAATGTGAATTCGGTTTCTCTCTCTGAAAGATAGGAACTCTCTTCTTCCGTTCTCCTCCGAAGTGAGAGGAGAAGAGAAGAGAATAGCGAAGAGGATGCAAGCAAGCAGTGAAGAAGAGAGAGAGAGCGAGAGAGATTGGGCTAAATAAAGGTTAAATGACAGTTTGAACCACAGAAATTTTTATATTCTCAATTTATACCTGACAGATTAAAATTTTCAGATTGTACCCTTGATCAAACAAGAAGGTATCAAAGTGCTCCATTTAAGGGTAGCAATTTTGAATTAAAAATATTTTAAATTGAATATCAAGTAATTGTGCACAAAAATAAAATAATGTGGGAGATACAACAAAAGGACTTGTCAGAAAAGGCCACGAATATTTATTTTTGACTACATTGTTACCTTTTTATATGATTGAGAATGTAATATGAAAATTCTATTATTTTAAGGTATAATTAAAAATTTTAGATTTGGTGTGGTATGAAGTGTCATTCATTCATACAAAAATCAAACCATGAGGGTCCACAATTTTATTCATCGTCAATAATGATACAAATCTTGAAAATGATACCATTAATTAATAGGAATAATAAATAGGTTAAATTAAAATTAGGCACAATTAACATATATTATAAGTAAAAATTATAAATTTTTTAATTTTTTTTAATAATAATATATAAATTATTACAAAAATAAATATTTTTATTAACACAATGCGATACGTACCAAAACTAACATAAACCAAAAATTACAACATACGAAAATGATGCCACACTTGACACCATTAACTATGCCTGTGCTCAAGTGTCGTGTGCCCACATTAAGAAGTTAGTGATGGCAGCGGACAGAAGCGGCGGCAGGAGGCAGGGGGCATAGTCTCTATTTTTGTACTTTGCTTAAAAAAAATTTGTTCATCCCTGATTTATATTCGTTAAAGGGTATAATTTTCATTCTCATTTCTGTCTGTAGATAAATTTGTAATCCCTACCCTCGTCCCCAGCCACCTCTGTTCACCTTATCCGCCCAAGTTCAAGTCAACATAATCCAAAATTATAAATAAATCTAACATTTTAAATAATATAACATAGTTGTAGAATATCATAAAAATAATTAAAAATTTGTCATTTACAACATAATATAATTAAAATATTGTCTACAACATAATATAATATAATATAATTAAAAATTTGTCTCTCTTGTAAATCTAACACAATATCATACAACACAATATAATGTAACATAACATAATTCAACATATATATATATATATATATATATATATATATATATATATATATATATATATATATATATATATATATATATATATATATTAACACAAAAATCTATACTTTTACAAGCCAAAATCTTAAAAAAAATTAAAAAACAAAACAATTTAAAAAAAAAAAATCATTCAATAATATACAGATTTGTGTTCAAAGCAACATGTGTGTGTGTGTGTATATATATATATATATAATAATAGGTAAAGCGGGACGGGAAGGGGTGGGGCGGGGCGAAAGCGGAAGCGAAGGCGGAGGTGGGGGTAAGTGTCAGATCATCCCCGCCTTGATTCTTGTATAGGTTTATACGGGTATCATCGTATACGTCCACCGTCCAATATGTATGGTTTATCTTCGGTTCAAACGAGCGCAAGTTTAGACGAATACTCATTTTTACTCGGTCCATTGTCGTGCCTTTAAAAAGTATTGAACCGATTAAATAGAAAGGAGGGGATTGTGCACAGGCAGGTCGATTTGAATTTAGTCAGAGCTCAATTTGAAAAAGGCTAGTGGATCAGGTCGGGTTTGGATAGAAAAAATCTTAAAATTCAAGCAATCCTTGGATTAAGATCTCCAATTCTCAGAGCAAGTTTGAATCCAACTCAAACTAGTGAATTCGGGTTCAATTTGATTTAAACCCAAATTATAGGATCCTATAATAAAATTGGTTAAACCTGAATTCTTTTTGAATTGTGTGACCAATGTTTCAACCTCAAATTAAACCAAATCAAAACTTGTATTATTGACTTATTTAGAGCTTGCTTAAATATATAGTTTTTAAGGGTTTTAGAATAAAAAAAGTAAGGTGTGTTTGGACCTTAGTTTTTTACTAACTCACGTAGTAGTTAATGATGCACAAAATGGTTTTTGCACACCACCTGTCAAGTGTGAATAATAAATGCGAGAAAATAATATTAGAAGATAGAGAGACACAAATAATTTATAGTGGTTCGGTCAGCTTGGCCTACGTCCACTCTTTAATGACTCTAGTTGTCGGATATTTTATTAACTCAAGGGTGTAGGGAGCGAAGAGTACAAGTTTTGAGGGGGAGGAGAGAGTCGTGCTCAGGTGATGTGTGATGCCCCCCAAGTGTTGGTGGGCGCGTGCAATTTATAGTGGCCCCTAACAGATTGGGGCTATTTCTCAGTAACTAAACAACCATTTCGGTGGAGCTCACAACTTCTTCTCAACGAGTGAGATGGTTCAGGAGCTCCCTACGAGATGTGATCAAAGAAAGGTGAAGGTGGACCGTTTCTTTTTGCGGTGCAGGTAAGGCCCCCGTGCTCTCCCTCTTGATGATGTGGCTAAGCAGAATGTCTGACTGGTGGACTGTGTTGGGCTTGGTGGATCTTTAATGAGGTTGAACTCGTCAATTGAGATTTAGACTTTTCACATAGATTGGGTCATTTGGACTTGACCCATCATTTGCCCCCCCAATGCCCCATGTTTAAGGAAACTTGGAGAATGGTGCATTAGTTTGTTCCTTGAGTTATAAGTGGTGGAGACTTCTTCTGCTAGATGATTCTTTCCCTCCACAATGCATTTTTGTTTTGCATGCTTCAAGTTTTTTTCACTTTTGCTAAGATTTTTAGAAGAGCCCATAACTTTCAATTTAGGATTTTCTCTCTTTAAAAACGCTAGGCTATAAATATGACCTTCTTCTTCATTCTATCCATTTCATTCACTTTGAGATTGAACACTCATCTCTTAAAAACCTTGAGAGTCCATTCTTGTGAGCTAAGTTTTTTCCATGCCTTTGAGACTTGAGAGAAGGGAGGCAAGGCTTGAAATTTTTCAAGATCATTTTGTTGGTATTCTTGGGTGGAGTTTTTGAAGTGGGTACTGGAGATTTGAATAAAGTGGGATAAAAAAGCTTCATTGGTGCCATGAGGAGTGGTGAATTTGGGGCTGAAAAAAGTAATCTTGGAGTTGCAAGAGTCGAAAGAGAGGGAGGGGGAAAACCCCGCTGGCTGCCGCTGTTGCGCACGCGCCACAGGCGCTGGTTCAGGGGCCTCACATGTGGGTTTTGGTGTTTTTGGTAAGGCTTCCAGCCTAGCATGCAAGAAAAAAGATGGACTTCATAGGCGAGATGGGCAGCAAAATGGAGGCTGTCCTGGACAGCTCAGGCGCGCTGGGCAGCTCACGAGCGCTGGGAAGCAGCATTTTTTTAGCAGAAAGTGCAGGAAATCGACCCAAGAAGCAGCAAGGAGAGCTGGGCAGCAACCTAGGTGCAAGGGCAGATCTGGGTACCATTCCAGGCGCTGATTCGGGCACCATAGGCGCTGATTTAAGTGCCAAACGTGTTGTTTTGCGCAATTTTGAAGGGTTAGGCACCTCTCCAGCTGCTGGGCTGCTCCGTTTTGGTGACCAAAGGCGGTCAAACACCCCTCCAAGTGTTGGGTTGCCCTATTTGGATGAGCAAAGATGGTTAGACACCCTTCCAAGTGTTGGGTTACCTCATTTGGACGAGCAAAGGCGGTCAGACACTCCTCCTAGTGTTGGGCTAGACACTGTAGGCGGCAAGGAAGCTTTGGGTGCTTCTTTTGATGATCATGACCTGATTATGACTCCTCTAACCCAAGCTCCTCAAGACTTCCCAAATGGTGGCTTAGACTATTCCCTTTAGCCCCGAAAGAAGAGCGCAAAAGCAAAGTAGGACTCGATGATGATGGGTCTAAGGTAAGTACCCTTTCCAGTCTGTTCCGTTCAGATGAAGATTTCTCGAGGCTTGTTTTTACTTATCGCATTCCTCCGACCGTGCTGTGCCGTCGGGCTAAGTTAGGCGAGCTTGCTTGCGACGACTCTTCTGGTGATATTGTTGTTTACAAGGAAATGCTTGAGGTTGGGCTAAGATTCCCAATGTCCCCTCCCATTTGTCACATTTTGCATTATTTTTCCTTGACTCTAGGGCGATTAGCGCCCAATGGTTGGAGAGTTCTGCTGGGTTTTCTTGCATTATGGAGGAAAGTGTACCATGAGGATGCTTCTCCTATGGAGTTCCATGCAGTATATAATTTGAGCGAAACTCCTGCACCAAATAGGGGATGGTAATACTTTACCACAAGACGTGGTACAATGTTCACAGGAATGCACTCCAATTGTTGCGGCTGGAAATCTTGCTTCTTATTTGTTGGTGGAGAGTGGGCCGCAGAAGTCGACAAAGCTTTGGTGCCAATACATTAGGGTGTTGCCAGAAAATCTGGTGCGCTACACATTTGTTTTTTCTTATTATTTTTTTATGTGTGCTCACTATTCCCTTGCAAATATGTCTGTGTTTTCTCAAGATCAGGAGTGGAAGTTGGAGGCTGTCAAGGCTTACCCTTACAAAGATTTGGGAGCTCTTCTGCCCAAGGATACTAGGTTCGTTGCTCCCTCTCAGAAATCTGGTGGTTCCTCTTCAAAGAAAAAGGGTGAGTTAGTTTCTTCCTTTAATTTTCCCCTTCTCCTTGGTATTTTACACCTCCCTGACAAATTATTATTTTCGCAGCAAGTAAAAGGTGGTAGTGTTCACTATTCTAGCAGGAGTCATCCTTCTTCCAAGGTGGCAAGGACGGGTGATGGCCCCAAATTGACTCCTACGACAGTACCTCCTCAGCCAACTACTTCTTTAGTTGCTACTTTAGAGTCTTCCTTGTCGTGCACACTCTCTGCTCCTCCTTTGTCCCCTCCTCATGCGAAAAACTCTGCTAGAGGACTGACTTGGCTTGGTCCCATGATAGGCAGACCGTCAGTCATCAGAGAAAGGCTTGGGAGGTTTGTGTTCACACCCGAAGTTTGTCAACTTAGTACTTCTGGTACTAAGAAGATTGTCCACACATATTTGGAAGGCCTGGCTCAGGTAAGGGTCTGTTATCTCCCTTTCTCCACTTCCTTCTTACGTCTTTTGTCACCTTTCCACCTTTCATCTTCTTCAGGTTTCGACTTCATCTGTCTGCTTGATTTCAAAGACCTATAATCACGACAAACTGAAGCTGGATTTTGACGTCGTGCAAAAGGAGCTTTTTATTGCTCAAGGGAGGATTGTCGAGTTCAAGACAGCTAGTAGTGCTTCTTGGGATGAGCTTGTGGCAGTTCACGAGAGGGCATCCAAGTTTGAGTCTGAGCTTTTGGCGAACCGTGAGAGGGACGCGCTTGGGGAGGGTCAGCTTATTGAGGCCCGTGAGCGGGCAACTGAGCTTCTGGCAACCCATGAGAGGAACGCGCTCAGGGAGGCTGAGCTTGCAAAGGCCCGTGAGAGGGTCATGCTTAGAGAGGCAGCTGTTTCGGAGGCAGAGTTGAAAGTTGCTCAGGAGAGAGCTTCCCGTGCTGAGGAAGACTTGGAGAATAACCTCGCAGATACTTTCATTGGCGGTTTCAAGGATCTCCGAGGGAAGATCTCTGCTGCTTTTCCTGACATTCGTATCCATCGATGATAGTGAGGGGGCTCTGATAATGCCGAGGATGATGAGGAGGAGGTAGAGGACGACCGTGAAAGCAATTAGGGTATTTAGGACTTTTGATTTTTTTTTTTAAGAAAGGCAGTTTATAACCTCACTTTTGTACTGATATACCTTTGAAATGAAATGCAAAAGATCTTTTTTTGGAGTAAAAACGTAAACAATTTTATTAATCTATTGCTTATTTAAAACAACATTGAGTAATAATTCTCAAAAAGGTAAATTGAATATTGGATAATAACCCCCAAAAATAAAATCAAGTCCCAACTTTCACTATTTTGATGTTCTCAGGGTGTCACTGGTAATACCTCTTCAAGTGCTCCGCATTCCATGGATGGAGTAAGACTTTTTCCTCAAAATTCTGGATCCTGTAAGTGCCTAGCCTCACCACCTTTGTTACGAGGTAGGGTCCTTCCCAATTTGGTCCCAGCTTTCCTTCGCGTGCATCCTTTTGTGGCAAGAATCACTTTCTTGAGGACCAAGTCCCCAGGCTGGAAGGAACGAGGCTTTACCCTCGAGTTGTAATATTTTGTCATGCGTCGTTTGTACTCCGCATTGCGGACCACAGTCATCTCCTTTATCTCCTCCACCAAGTCGAGGTTGATGCGGAGTCCTTCCTCGTTGGTGATGGGGTTGTGGTACTGGACCCTTAGAGAGTGTACCCTGATTTTCACAAGGATGATCGCCTCAGTTCCAAAGGTGAGGGAGAAAGAAGTCTCCCCAGTAGGAGTTCTTGGTGTGGTTCGATAGGCCCACAGTACTCCAAGTAGCTCGTCCACCCAAAGACCCTCCACTCTTTCAAGCCTTGTCTTTAGGTTACATAGCACTGTTCTTACTGCTACAACTTTAGAATTGATTACCCAAGTGCAGGTTGTGCGAAATAATAAATTTTTCGGGAGTTTGAGGTCGAACCATAGGGAATTGGAAAAACAAGAGACACAAAACAAATAAAAAATAAACTTGTAAGAACAATTTATTTAAGAGATTGTTGAGTTGAAAAAATATTGATTGGAGTAATTAAAATAATATAATAAAAATACTAGAGTATTAGGTATTCCCTCTCAATTCCATACAATAATGATTAAAGACTTGAATCTTAACTTGAAACAAGAATCAAATGTCGGTTGATTCAAATAACAAATCAAGTAAGAAAATCAAAAGTTATAATCAAAAGATTATTTAGGAACCTGAATAATCATCCAATTATATTATTTTATGAAATAATGACAATTACCTCAAGTATGGAATAACTAGTTATTTACTTGCAGAAAAATTCAAGCAATCGATGTACATGTCACAACAACTCAGGGATTTTTACAGAGTAAAAAATTTGCTATAAGATCAGAAGTTAAATTAACAAAATATCATAAATCATTAAACTCAAAATCAATAACATTATCTTACTTCATTGAGAGGTTCTCCCCTAGCCCTATCTTAGCCTTTTAGTCAGATATGACAAACTAAAACTAAAAATAAAAACATGGAAAAAGAATCATCCCCTAAATCCTAGATGAAAACCATTATATATACTAAAAATAAATCTTGTAAGGTTAAATTCCGTAAATAAAATCTTTGGGGCGCAGGTACAAAATCTGTCCAGACTTCGAGCTTGAATTTCGCATATTTAGAGATTGAAAATCACGAAATTTTCGTGAAATACACTTTTGTAGCCCTTGGAGTCTTATTTTCAGCCCCCAAAAATTAAGTAAATCGGATAGTAAAGTCAAAAATTATGACCAGAATACTGAAAACATGTCAAATTCTTATTCTTCTAGAATACTTTCTTAATCCAACTTTAAATGAGTTTTCTTCCATCTTGGACTCTTATAACGATTAAATTGCTGTCATATCTTCAAGTCTTCCTATTCAATCTTGACTCTTAAATCTTTATCAATTGCGATTCTTCCTCTAGTGATTGATTTACTTGCATTATCAATTATTACTTTAAATCAACCAATTTACCTGCAAAATAAACCAAACAACTAGAAAAAGTATCAAACTAAAAAAATCAAGGAATTCAATACATTTAATCACAAATAATATGAAATTAATCAATCAATAAATATAATAAAATAATAATTTTGATGGTTAACCACTTACCATAACCTCTGCTTACCCATTTGTCTGCGGTGTGTGTTGGGCTGGAGTGAGGTTGTTTTATCTGAAGGTCGGAGCAGAAAGAGTTCAGCAACTTATTGTCAAACTGCTTGGTGTTATCACTGACAATAGCCTGGGAAATCCCGAAACGATAGATCAGACTCTTCCAGATAAAATCTTTGACTTTCGCGTCATTGATTTTAGCTAAGGGTTCGACCTCTGCCCACTTGGTGAAATAGTCGATTGCCACCACCACACCCTTGCACTATCCTTTGCTGAGAGGCAAGGGGCCTAGGATGTCAATGCCCCACTTGAAAAAAGGCCACAGACTTGAATGGGTTGTTAACTCCTCCGGTGGTTGCCTAGACACAGTTGCTAAGCGTTAACACTTGTCACACTTCTTGGAGAATTCCTAGGCATCCCTTACCATGGAGGGCCAAAAGTAACCTTGTCTGAGCGTCTTGTGGGAAAGGGAGCACCCCCCAAAATGGTTCCCACAGATTTTCTCGTGGATCTCTCGCAGGGCATAGTGAGCTTCCTCGGGTGAAAGACATCGCAACAACGGCAAGGAATAGCCTTTCTTGTATAACGTGTCCTAGAGAACAACAAACTTGGAGGCTCTCATCCTCAACTTCCTGGCCTCTAGAGGATCATCTGGCAGCATACCTTCCTACAGGTACGCCGCTATTAGGGTCATCCAGTTTGACTCAGCTGATGTACAGTTTACGTTTATGGCCTCCATATCCAACTTGCTTGGCTTGAACTGGTGACCGATGAATGCTAGCTCTCCTGATAGGGCTTCCACGGATGAAGCGAGTTTTGCGAGTGCATCGGCGACAATGTTATCTTCTTTGGGGACGTGGCTTATCTGGAAGTAGTGGAATTTTGGCAATCATGCTTCTCGTCATACCAAGGTATTCCTTTATCCTGGCTCCTTTAGCTTTGAACTCGCCCTTCACTTGATTAACTATCAGCTGAGAATTGCTGAAGGTGGCGAGGTGTTGAGCTTCCATTTTCACTACCAACCTTAATCCAGAAAGGAGAGCTTCATACTCCGCCTCATTGTTAGAGGCAACGAAATGAAGCTTCACCGCATACTTGAGAGTGGTGCCATCGGGGCTGATCAAGATTAGGCCAGCTCCTCCTCCTTCACTGATCGAGGAGTCATCCACATACAGTTTTCAAAGTAGAAGAGATGAGGGGTTGGAATTTAAAGTGGATGACTGGGTGACTGGGAAGGCTATATGGGCGCCAGGAGAAGCCTGGGCGTTCAGAGGTACAAGCTGGACGCTTGCTGGGGCTGTCTGAGCACTAGGAGGAGTAGCTTAGGCACTTGGAGGTGCAGTTTGGGCACTTGCAGGGGCTGCCTGGGCACCAAGAGGAGCAGCCTGGGCATTTAGAGGTGCAGTCTAGGCGCTTGAGGCTGCCTGGGCACCAGGAGGAGTAGCCTGGGCACTTGGAGGTGCAATCTGGGCACCTGCTAGAAGGAGCAACTTGAGCACTTGGAGGTGTAGTCTAGGTGCCTGGGGCTGCCTAGGCACTTGGAGGTGCATTCTGGGCGCCTGCAGGGGCTGCTTGGGCACCAGGAGGAGTGACCTGGGCACCTGGATGTGTAGTCTGGGCGCCTGCAGGGGCTGCTTGGGTGTCCCACACCTGGGCATCCCTGCAACTCCCTTCTTCAGCTGGTGTGAGCTCGGCATTGAAATCTGTCAGGACTTGTGCTTTGATGGTTGCCCTTGGTTGGTAATGAATGTCGAACTCCTTGAGTTCTACTGCCCATTTAAGAAGCCCTGCCGGATACGTCTGACTTTCCCAAGATTCTTTTAAGAGGTTGGTTTGTGACGATCACTATGTTGTGACTCTGAAAATAGTGTCGTAGTCGTCTTGCCGTTGTGAACAAAGTGAGTGCCAATTTTTCTAATCCAGAATATCTAATCTCTGATCCCCGGTATGCCCTACTTACGTAATAAATTAGCTTTTGCACTCCATTATCATTTATGATGAGTACTGAGCTTTACTGCTGATAAGGAAGCAGAAAGATAAAAATGAAGAATTTCTCCCAGAGTGGCACGTGATAGGAGGGGAGGTGTAGCTAGGTAGACCTTGAGTTTTTGGAAGGTCTCCTCTACCTCAGGTTCCCACTCAAAGGCTTTTTGGAGAATCTTGAAGAAAGGCAGACATTTATCTGTAGATTTAGAAATGAACCTATTGAGTGCAGCGATTCTTCCATTAAGGCGCTAGAGCTCCTTGGTCGTGGAAGGTGACTTCATGTCGAGGATAGCCTTGATTTTATTGGGGTTCGCCTCAATTCCCCTCTGATTGACCATTAAGCCCAATAATTTTTCAGACCCTACGCCGAAGGAACACTTCTCAAGATTGAGCTTCATGTGATAGGACCTTAGGACATTAAAAGTTTCTTGGAGGTGATCAATGTGGTCTACTGTTGTGAGACTTTTCACCAGTATGTCATCCACATACACTTCCATTGTTCGTCTGATTTGATACTGGAACATCTTGTTCACCAACCGTTAGTAGGTTATTCCTGCGTTCTTTAGTCCGAAGGGCATAATCCTGTAGCAATAGGTTCTCTTCGGAGTGATAAATGATATTTTCTCCTGGTCTGGGGGGTACATGCTAATCTGATTGTATCCAGAGTAAGCATCTAGGAAAGTGAGCAACTCATTCCCGCGGTGGCGTCGATGAGGAGGTCAATCCGTGGCAACGGGTAGCTGTCTTTTTGGCACGCCTTGTTGAGTTCTGTGAAGTCAACGCAGAGATGCCATTTTCCATTAGTTTTAGTGACCATCATCACGTTGGAGAGCCACTCAGGATACGCTACTTCCCTGACGGCCCCGTTATCTATTAGCTTTTCCACCTCCTTCTCCATAGCTTGGGCCCTTTCAGTGGAGGCACCCCTTAGCTTTTGGCGAAAAGGCTTGTGGCGTAGGTCCACATTGAGACGGTGTGTGGCCACTTCTGGGTCAATTCCCTCAAGGTCTGTATGTGAACACGCAAAGACGTCCATGTTACGTCTCAAAAAGTTTATTAGCGGGCCAACCAAGTCTTTAGAAAAGGAAGAGACGATATATACTCTTATGTCTGGGTGCTCCTCATCCAAGGCCGTAGAGGTGAGCTCCTCAACTGGTTCTCCTCTCTCTATGGTGGCGTCATCCCTCGAATCAAGGACCTCTACTTGCAATGCTTCCTGTGGCTTCCTGGTCTTCAAGGAGGAGACATAGCACTCCCTCGCTGCTATCTAGTCTCCTCTGACCTCTCCGACACCATTCGTGGTTGGAAAGTAGAGGATAAGGTGATAGGTGGAGGGCACAGCTCTTAATGTGTTAAGAGCTAGTCGCCCTAATATGATATTGTAGGCTGATGGACAGTTTATGACCAAGAAATTGACCATGACTATAGACCTCCGGGGCAACGCTCCGACTGTGATAGGTAGGGTGATGGACCCTAGGGGATATACTTTTTCCCCTGAGAACCCAATGAGGGGTGATTTGATAGGCTGCAGTCTCTCTCTACCCTAGGTTAAGCTTGTCATAAGCCTCTATGAATAGGATATCCACAGAGCTGCCACTATTCACCAGGATCCTGCGTACCTGAAAATTGGCCACAGTCATGGTGAGCACTAGGGGGTCGTCATGGGGGTGCTGGATTCCCTCTAGGTCCTTATTTGAGAAAGATATGACTTCGTTGTCACCCTGTTTTTGGCACTTAGGATGGGCGTATCTCGTCGAGGTGCCTTGCCTTTCTGGCGTGGCCTTCATTGCATAGAGTGATTCTCCACCTCCTACCAGTCCTCCCGAGATGTTGTGAATCTCTCTCACGGGCTGCTAGTCTTCTTAATTGTGAGGTGGTGGTGCTCGTTCTCTGCCAGCAACATACTGGCGTAGGTAGCCACGGTGGATGAGTTCCTTAATTTGTCTTTTGAGGTCATAGCAATCGTCGGTGTCATGCTCATGATCGCGGTAGAAACGACAGTACTTGTTAGGATTTTTGCGCTTTGGCGGAGATTTCATCTTCCCTGGCCACTTTATGGCGGGGTCATCCTGGATCTGGAATAAGATGTGCCCGACAGCGGCATTGAGGGGAGTGAAGGCTTGTCGATCCCTCTGAGGCGTAGGACTTGGCCGGTCTTTGGCAGAAACCCTCTCTGTTCTGCCGTGTTTGTTGCTAGTCTCCTTCTTGTCTTCTCTTTCCCTTTCCTTCCTCTTTTCCCTTGCTGCTCTGGAGGACTCACCTCGCCTGACACTTGTAATGTCCTCAGCATTCATATATTTCTAGGCCTTTGCTAGCAGTTCTGGAATGCTCTTTGGTGGGCGCTTCATCACTGAAAAGAGGAAACTTGATGAACGAAGGCCTCCCAAGAAGGCGGTCATCGTCACTTTGTCGTCGAGTTCATCAACTTAGAGTACCTCCTCATTAAAATGAGTGAGGTAGCTTCTCAGGCTCTACTCTCAGTCCTGCTTTATGCTAAGCAAATGGGTGACAGGCTTCTGGTGGCGACGCCCCCCAATGAAATGCGATTCGAATGACCTACTCAGCTCAGCAAATGATGCGATGGAGGCTGGGGGGAGCTTAGCGAACCATTGTCCTACGGACCCCTTCAGTGTGGTTGGGAACGCCTTGCACATGATTTCGTCTGGGACATTGTGCAATCGCATCAGAGTCTTGTAGGTGTCGAGATGGTCTAGTGGATCTTTTGTCCCGTTGAAGGTCTCCACAGATGGCATTTTAAACTTTTGAGGGAGGGGATAGTTTGCCACGTCAGGTTTGAAAGACGTGTCTGTACGCCTTATCAAGTAGTCCACTGTCTTAGGTCCCTGTACCTTCATAGCATTGAAGACATCACCCAGTTGATTTTGTACTTCCTTGATCTTCTTATCCCACTAGTTGGGGGGTCCCCTAGAGTGATCATGAAAATGACTCTCATGTTCTATACTTTGATTTTCGCTCTCATCCTCTTGAAAATGAGGGTCCTCACCATGGGAAGCAGGAGAAGGAGGAGGAGGTGGGATTCCCTCATGATGGGCTCCCTTGTGTGGGGCGCCCAAGGGGACTTCAAGCAGGGCGCCCAGGTGTGGTGCAGCAAGGTGCGGAGCTCCTTGGGGTCCTCCGTGCTATGCACCTCCAAGTTGCGCTCTTCCTCGTCCCGCGAGCATGAGTTGCAATATCTGCTGATTTTTGGGCCAGCTGCTGCATGATCTCCAGCATTTGCTGTGAATTTGGAGCTGGAGCATTTGGGACAGGGTTGGTGGGTGGAGGAACAACTTCCTCCTCTTGTGATGAATTGCTTTCATGTTGGTTCATGGATCTGGTTGTTATCGTCATTGGTTCAGCAAATGGAATGTTTAGGAGTGAGATTTTGTCGTTCCCACTGACGGCGCCAAATTGATGACGCATAAAATGGTTTTTGCACACCACTTGTCAAGTGTGAATAATAAATGCAAGAAAATAATATCAGAAGATAGAGAGACACAGACAATTTATAGTGGTTCGGTCAGCTCGACCTACGCCCACTCTTCAATAACTCTGGTTGCCGGGTATTTTATTAACTCAAGCGTGTGGGAGCAGAGAGTACAAGTTTTGAGGGAGAGGAGAGAGTCGTGCTCAGGTGATATGATGCCCCCCAAGTGTTGGTGGGGCGTGCAATTTATAGTGGCCCCCTAATAGGTGGGGGCTATTTCTCAGCAACTAAGTAACCATTTCGGTGGAACTCACAACTTCTTCTCAACGGGTGAGATGGTTCAAGAGCTCCCCATGAGATGTGGTCAAAGATAAAGTGAGGGTGGACCGTTTTTTTCTGTGGTGCAGGTAAGGCCCCCATGCTCTCCCTCTTAATGACGTGGCTAAGGAGAGTGTTTGATTGGTAGATTATGTTGGGCTTGGTGGATTTTTAATGAGGTTGGGCTCCTCAATTGGGATTTGGACTTGACCCATCGGTAGTTTTTGGAGGTCCAAAAGGACTTATTTTGGTTAATTTAAAAAGATGATTTTATTAGTTTTTCTTCTGACTTTTTAGAGTTTTATCTCGAGTCTCACATAAATTTTAAATTTATTATATTTATAAAATATTATTAGCGATATAAAAAAAATTAAATTAATATTTTGAAAACTATTATGCATAATCTATATATACATATAATTAATTTTTTATTTTGATTAAAAAAGCTAAAAAGTCAATCCAAATAACTTTTTCAACTTTTTAAAGAATACTCCCAAATAATTTTAAAGGATTTTTTTAACTCTGGTTTTTTTGCGAACACCCCCAAATGAATTTAAAGAACAATCCCCAAGATAAGTATGTGTCTTTGGGACTTTTCTCATGGTTCATCATAACCCTCATTAAATCTATATAATAAAGTACCTTATAATTCAAATTTTAAAAGATAAATAAAATAATTTTTGTTATTCACGGTTAATATCGTTTTAAAATTTACTTTAAAGTTAATATAACGGCTAATATTAACACACTAAATTTAATAAAAAAAAATAGGGCCTAAGGGTGTGTTTGGAGGAAAAAATACATTAAAAAAAAATAGTGTTTGAAACCACCTCATTACTACCTATACCACCACCACCCCCATCGCCGTCGCCGCTACCATCACTATCGCCACCACCACTGCCATAGCCACAGCCACTACCATTGCCACCGCCATAACCACCACCACCGTCGCCGTCACCGCCACTGTCGCCCCCACCACCACGATCATTGCCACCCACCACAACCATTACCGTCTCTTACCACTACCACTGTCATCCATCACCTCTCATCTCTACTACAAAATCGATTCTTAAATTAATTTATCTCTTCTTTATATTTGTAATTTGATTTTGGATATGAATACAAATATATTTATTATTTATTATTTTGTGTCTTAAGGCACAAACAATAACTAGTTTTTTAATATTTTTCAAAAAAAAAAGATAGTAAATATTCAATGTGTTAGTAATTTTTACATCATCACCATTATATAGTGTCACCATCTAATAAAAACTTTACAAATAAGAAAGTGAAATTCACTTTTAAATATAAGACATTTATTATCTTAGATAGATAGTGGAGTTGCAACATTGAGAGATTCACTAAATAGAATTTTGTTGACAAATGGTTGCACCCTCTGTATAGTCCAAAACTATAAATATCCTTACCATATTGGTACTAAAATATGTCCCAAAACACATTATAGTGTTGCTTTTTTAGTGTTGGGTTGGGGTTTAGTTTTATGTTGAGTTCCACATATTTGATGTTATTTTCAAAATGATATCAACCCCCAGGGTGGCGTGAGATATTTTGAGGTCTAAAGTAAAAGCGATAAAATAAGGTATTTTATTTTTAATATTAATAATAAATTTATTTTTTTATTTTTTAAATATAAAAATATTAATTAAAATTTTATATTCAAGCTATTATTACCGTATTTGAACTTGATTATAAGATAAAGAAAAAATAATTAAAAATTATAATGGTAAGTTTAAACTCAACTTTTTTTGAGGCTTAAGGCTAAATTTTTTAGTACCTTTAATTTTACTTTTAGTATTTTTTTTTCCTTTTTTCTAATTTTTTTTAAGCCTTTTAATTTCACGGCTAAATTAATAGGCCTAATTTACTTAAGTTAAAATTTTTTGTTTGGCCTAGATTTAAATTTTTTGTTTGGACTATTACTATACACTTATAAATTACGGTTTTTCCTCAAAATGGGGCCTTACATATTTTTTGATTGAGCGTGTGTTTTTATAAGGTTTTTTTTGTGGGGTTTAAAGTATTTATAGATTTTATTTTTTTTATGAATTATTTATGATATCTAAAAAATTTGGATTTTCCTTAAAAATGGGGCTAAAGTCCAAGTTTTTTTAACTATACTGTTGAGCCGCCTCTCTCAACACTTTCATTATACAATAGAGAAATAGTGTTCTTCCGTATTCCTATATTTTGGAATTAAAAGTTGCTTCCATATTTAAAAAATCACCACTCTTTTTTAAACTTATCTTCTTTTTATTAGTATATACAATAAAAATACACATATTCTTTCCCCTAATTAGTAGTTATTGTGATATCTTGGATCGTCTGTTTAAGTGATTAACCCTCGGGGGCAAGGACGAATATTATTGTACATTCGTCCCATATGCATCGGGTTTGTGGGAAAACTATATATAGAACTGGACGGCCATGATCACCTTATTTTTGAAAATTACATTTTGACCCCTCAAATTTTACTTTCATTTTAAAATATTATTGAGTGGAATTTCTTGAAAATTGATACGTGGACTTTCACCTCTATATCTTTTAGTGTATTTTCTCTTTATCTGACTTAAATTTTTTGACACCACCCTTTTTCAATTCTCGTTTGAATAGTTGGGATCTATACATAGGTCCGTTTGGTAACTCGGAGTTTCCGGTTTTTTTTTTGTTTTTGTTTATATTTTTTATCCAAAAAAAAAACAATAATGTGTTTGGTGATTGTTTTCATTTTTTTTTAACTGTTCTGTTTTGAAAAAAAGACTAAAATATATAAACATCAAAAAAAAAAAAAGGACGCGCGCCTCATTGGGGTTGTATAATGAGGTCATGACTTCGAATCTTGTTAACAACAAAACTTAGGACTTTTGGTTGAAACTATAAAAGCTATTTTCCTTTTTTTTTTTTTCCCTCTTTCCCTCATTTGTCTCTCTCGTTGTTGTCTTTCTCTTGAAACCGAAGCCATGGTTTCTCTGTGCTAAAACCCGAAGCCAAAGAAGAACCGAAGACGAATCTAAGACGAATCGAACCTGGGATGGGGTTTGTTGGGGATGAGGTTGCAGGGTTTCAGGGATGGGCTTTGCTGGGCATGGGGGTTGCTAGGTTTCAGTGGTAGGGGTGGGGACGGATTTTGGTGAATTTTAAGGGGTTGGTGGTGGTGTTGGGAAGTAAGTTTTTGGTATAATACCAATCATATTTTTTATTTTTATTTTTATAATTTTTTAAATATAAATGACTATCAAATATGTTTTATATTTTTAATTTTTATCACAAAAAAATAAAATTTTGTTCTATTTTTTTCATAAAAAAAAAATAAAAATAAAAACGTTACCAAACGCACCCATAGAAACAAATTCAGTTAATTCAAAAACCATTATATATGTGTGGGCATTTTTTTGCACAATAAATAAACAAAAACAACTTTCTCCCTTAGTGAACTCGTGTTTACCTGAAAAATCGACCATTTCGTGGCAAATGAATGGTCACAAAGTGGCTTAAGGAGTGCTGATGAGTTGGTCTTCAGGTTGTTCGATCGATTCCGACATGCTGAAGTATTTTTCGGCATATCCTGGCACTCAAAATAAGGGTTAGAAGGGAGTCAGAGTATTTTTCGGTATATCCCCTCTAACGATCAAGTTAGTTATTTGAGAGAGAAAAAGAAGAAAACATTGTTACGGCTCTTGAGATGTGATTTTACGTACCTTTGCGCTGTATTTTTTAGGACTATTTATACCTTCAAAGACCCATCATTATTGATGACCAAGGCAGTAGGGTAGTACCCAGACATGGGGCAGTGCGCCTCATACTTTACATAGGGGAGGCCCCGTTATTAAATGCTCAGGTCTGGAGTATTTAATGCTCATTCTTCTAGGCTTCTAGAGCCATCATGGATGTCCCATCAACTGAGTTTATTAAATGCTTGCCTGAGATAGCTACATGTCAGTAGGGGCATTTTTGTCCATTTAGCCCCTAGCCTGTACTTCATGCCACGTGTTTGACTCCTCTTGGTGGAGTGTCTTGTTCATTCTGTCATTCTGACATTATTGGAAAGAGTAACCTTATGATCCCTAGTCTAGTTCTAAAAGTGACTAGTTGTCAATCAATAGCCTTTGGGGTCGAGTATACATGGTACGTGATGAAGACTCCGAGGTGCCTTAACGTCGAGATGACATGTCAGGTGGAGAAAACTCCACGGACAATATGTCGTGGACTCCGAGAACGACATGTCTTGGACTCCGATGTACTTTTAGTGGAAGGCTCTGAGGTACTTTTAGTAGAGGGCTTCGAGGTACCCTTAGTGCCTAGATGACGTGTCACTTGTAAGAAGCTCCAAGGTGCCGAGGACACATGTCGTCCAAAGAACACCTCGCGACCAATATGTCAAGGACACGTGCCTCGTCCCTTTTGATCACAGAAAATGTCTCATCAATATATTTTGGAAATTCAAAATCCACTAAATGTACCGGTGTTTAAAAATCTTAACTACTCCAAAAAAAAAATGAATGGATCCTTAAATTCTTGTTAAATTGGATAACCCCTCTACCTAGAGTGATTGTAGTGATTACTGTTTTTTTTTTCTTTTTTCAACAGTTAGGGGTGTTTGGATCAGTTTATACGCACCTCAACTAATTCGCTCATCGGTCCGATCAAAGGCAGGCCGTCTATGCTGGTACTAGGATATTTATGAAGGATAAATCTTTCAATGTCTGACCCCCAATGAGTTATCAAGATTTGAACTCAAGACATCTAAATTTATAATTCGTCTTTATTACCACTTGAGCTATCCTTAAAATTATAGTGATAACTGCTCATTTTAATGATTATCTGTTTTTGTTTTAATTTTTTGTTGCCTTTCTTGGATTGTTGGAAATTAATTGGAATTGGGCATGTGTTGGGCAAACCATGGGATTGCTCTTAGCACTACATAATTTGATCACATGGGTAGAATTAGATTAGGATAATTTTTTAAAAAAATTACCACATGGGTAGAATTAGATCAGGATAATTTTTTTAAAAAAATTACATGTGTCATGTTATATTAAATAAAAATTAAAAGTATGGTACCAAAAATTTTATTTTTTGGTATCGAAATAGGTCCAAAACCTATACTAAGGATGTCAATTTACTTTCGATCGTGTCATTTTGGGCCGTATCACCTTTAGTATGTGTTGTATTTGTGTTAATATTTGTATTAAAAAAATATTTAATTTTACACATGTCATAATCGTGTTAATTAATCATATTATTTTTAAATTTTACGTTGAATCTAGTTTATGTCAAGTTTGTGTCAATAAGGAAGATTGAAACTCTTTGATGTGATGGTGGGGTGGGTAATGGTTGGAGGTCAATGGAGTACTGGTGACAACTGCATTATTGATTTTTTTTTTTTTTTTGAACACGACTGCATTATTGATTGATGAAGGCAATTTTGCAACCATAACAAGTTGCTTTCTACTTTTCTTCTCTGACTCAAAGGTCGGTACCTGGCTGGCTAAGTGCAGACTATTACAGGGTTATAACCTGGCTGGCTAATCATTGAAATATATAAAAAAAGTAAGAAAATAAAACTAGGAGGGTTGCTTGAATTTAACCCAAATTTTCAAATTATCATGAAATGAATTTGTTCAGTAATTAATGTCAGAATTCTGAATAAAATAAGAAACATATTAAAAAAGTCATAATAAAACATAGATAGGATTATTAACAATCTGATAGGAAATATAAAAATTTAACAATATCTAAATTATATTGGGTTATATTATTTTATCCTTATAAATAAGTTTGAATATTATGTAATCAGTTAACAAATAATCAATTTTTTAATAAATAATACATGGATGCAAGTTTTTGATTTGTGCGGTTGTCGGTATGTTGTACCAAGATGAGTATGTTATATTATATATTTGTCATGTTTTCATTTATTTTTTTTTATCATGTTTTCATTGTTTTTCCTATCTTAAATTCCTATCCTCCTACTTATGTTATTAATGTTAATTATCTGCGGTACAAAACTAATAAAGCGTGTTTGTGTAGTTTATTTTTTTGGGAAAAATTTTAGTCACACCATTTCTAATATATCATATCTTCAAGGACATTTCCATCTATTTTCTGAATATTCACTGACACCCCTTTTAGTTTATGTTTAAACATCATTAACACCGCTACCGTTAAACTACCGTTTCTAACAACAACAACAAAAAATCAATTAAATGACCGGAATTGACCCTACATAAACTCCAAACAATATTTCTACATAAAATTTGAGCTGCTTAATTTTTTTTTTTTACATTTTAAAATTTGAGCTGATTAAAATTTATTTTTTTGTATATTAAAATTTCAGCCAATTAAAATTAGATTCAAGTTGATTAAAATTTATTTTTTTTTATAAATTAAAACTCGGACTAATTAAAATTTAATTCGAATTGATTAAAATTTGATTGAACATACACAACATTTTTACCATTTTTACGTTGGATTTAGAGCGGTCGCCTTTCATTTTGCTAACATTGCATGAGTGCAATGGTACAGGCTTCAGATGTGAGAATGCCACATCAGAATAAAACAAAAAAAATGAATAATTTTATATCGTATGAATGCACTCAATAGACTTAATCTTTAATTGTTAGATTAATAAAAAAAACGAGGAATTAGGTTATGAACAAGTGAGAACTTGTGCGATGCATCGAGACTAATTAAATATGTTAGATTCGAGTTGATTAGTGTTCGACACGAACTTATAAATGAATTAAAATAAATTAAAAATTTTAATTTGTAGAATTTATTTTTGTCTGTTGGATATATTTAACGACCGGAGATACCTGTAAATCAACCTCAATCATAGGGGTATAAAGGTAAAAGTCAATCGACGTTTACTAACAGGGGATGTGAGTGAAAGTTCAAAAAATAAAGAGGATGTCTTTCAAGATATAGCAAATTCGAAGGGGTATGACTGTAGTTTTCCTTTTTTTTTGGACATTGGATCTAAAATGACGTGTTTGGCTGAAGTGCAACCCCATAACGTGTGCAGATGTATTTAAATAAGAAGACTCCAAATGAGGGTGGCTATAATACCTGTCAGCAAGACAATAACCTCCTGGTCGGTACAACATGCATTGATTTGGGTACTTACATCCCTACTTTAGTAATTTATGTCTTTCTTTTACCATTAATTTAGGCAAGGACAAAGGAGATCCTGTTAAGAAAAACATGACCCTATCTGATTATCATGTGAAAGGTGTTCTACTCCCACATGCAGTTGAATCACAGAATGACATGCAATCGTTTACAAATACATATAAACATACCAGTATGCATGTATAATTTTCAGGTCAGTGGAGATGACTTGTTTTCTAAGAGAAATAAATATTATAAAAGGACATAGGGCTTATGACATAATGACAATTATTTATGGTATAAAATAGAGAGATTGATGACGGGACATACTTTGATAGAACTATTAAGAAAGGAGATGTGGATCAATGACAAGGCCAATAGCTTCAATAAAGTATTTGGACCATATCAAATTAAGAAATTTTTGGGGTCGATAGTTACATATACTATTATTGTAATTTATTGATGTCATTTGTATTAGATTGATGTGATAAAAGACAAAAAATATTACTGCATCTTGTATTTATGCAAGAATCAACACGAAATTTCAAACATACACGTAGTGATAATCGTGCACACGGGTTAATAAGGTGATACCTTGAGAGAGGTCAGCATTTAATACTTGAACTTGAGCTGGATCATCATTCAACTTTTGACCCATGATTACCTGCAAGTTATCCTTAAGTCTAATAAATGTATGTACGACTCGAATCCTCTCTATGACAAGATGAGTGACTTTTTTGATTAAGCAACCACTAATACGACTGTCTTGCACATGGATCAAGCGGAGGGATTCACTTCCACAAGGTTATCAAGTTGTCGACCTAGACATCATTGCAAGGAGTCCAAAATCATCAGTGCCTCAAGGTATAGAATAGTCCGAGGGTTGGACGTCAGGCATGCAAGTGAAAATACACAATACAGTAGCTTTCGTATTCTCCTAATCCCTTCATAATTCTTTGGTGTTGCAGGAACTTTGATGCGATTTATTTAGGTGTTTTTATCTAATTGATTGTCGAACATTTAGGTGTTTTTATCTCATTAATTATCAAAAATTATAACACGGTAAAAAAATAATACGGCACGACCAACACAATTTACACACCTTGTGATGAGTAGACAATAGAACTAACGAAACTGATTAAAATACCTCTCGCTGATAAAAACAGAATGTATATGGTGGGTCCTATACGGGCATTTTGGGAATTTTAGGGTGAAAACCTTAAGGGTTACCGAATGTTATTTACCCAACTATATATTCAGTCTCTCTTCAAAGCCACCCAAAGAACGAAACTTCATAATATTCCGTTTTCTCGTAGCCTCCAACACTTGTGTCCCATCGCTTTCTCTCTCTCTCTCTCTCTCTCTCGTTTCATCCCTGTACGTTCTTGGTTAGTCGTTTCAGAAGCAAAATAGAACACAAATTTGGTTCGTTTGTACTTAGAAAGCTGAAGTGTTTTTTTGATTTTTTTCAAAGCAGAAACACTCAAGAATCTGCGATTTATAGTTTGTATTGGAAGCTTTTTATTCGAATTTTTTCGATAACAGAATTCGGATAGGTTTGAAAGTGTTTTCTGGAAGTAGAAAACGCTTTTAAATTTGTGTTTTACGTGGATTCCTACTCGTCAATTTTGAGATCTCGCTGGATCACAGCACTGATTTTTGGAAGTAAAAACACTTTCTAATCTGTGTTTTTACTTGGATTCCACTTTTAAATTTGAGATCTCACTGGATCACATCAACTAGACATAGCGGAAATTCATTCAGTTCATGTTCAAATTCGAAGGTAGGGCACTGATCTGTGTTTTACTTCTATTCTATTCTGCAATTTCGAGATCTCACTGGATCACATGACGTATTCATAATCAGTGTTCATTCAGTTCATGCTCAAATTCGATGATAAGGCACTAAGCTGATTCTTCTTCTTATTCTTCTCTCTCTCTCTCTCACACACACACACAGAGGCACACATGTGTTCTATGCATAAATACACAAACACTAACACAAATACAGTCGTGTTTGTGTTTGTGCAATTGAAGTTGTGAGAAAGCTTAAGCTTTATTTGACTGATATAGTTGAGATGTATTGCTTTTTTAATTTACTTTGGCAGAGTTTGAGCTTAGAAAGTCACTGAAACGAAGTTCACAGATTGAAAGTCGTGATTTAGAAGGACGATTGAGCGTTTTGTGGTGTTGTGAACGGTGAATTTCTTTTTGGATAGTTTTCGGAGTTTCAATTGAGTTGGAGAAATATGGGGGTTGACTTGAGGTCTGTCGTGCCAAAGATGAACCTCTCGTCAGCCTCTGATTACACTTCGATTGTGGCAATTACCTTATTCGTTGCGCTCCTTTGCGCGTGTATTGTGATCGGTCATTTGTTGGAGGAGAATCGGTGGATGAATGAGTCAATTACAGCCCTTGCAATTGTGAGTTCTTCTATATAGTCATCTCCCTCTGTGTGTGTATTTTATGGCGATTACTGGGGGGTTAGATTTTAGTGTCGTGGTTTGATCACAGGGTTTGAGCACTGGAGTTGTGATTCTATTAACAAGTGGTGGGACAAGCTCGCATCTTTTGCTTTTCAGTGAAGATCTTTTCTTCATTTATCTTCTTCCGCCAATAATATTCAATGCTGGGTATGCTGCACATTTTCTTAATTATCTTCCTTTTGTGAGTTCAATGTAATCTGTATATAGCTTCTTATTTGCAAGCTAATCTTACAATTCCTTAGGCTGCCACACAGATAAACACTGTCAACATTCTGTTATTTCAACACATTGTTGTACTATATTGTAATGTATTGCTTCAATTTTGCTAAAAGAGGTAGTGGTTTTAGCTGTAATATGAAAAATGAAAGCACACTAATGAATTGAAGTTGGTGTCTAGGGTTGAGACTTCAATGGCATTGTAAATTCTGATGGGTTCAATCTACCAATTTTCCCTTTGTGGTACTAGAGTGTCTGTTTTCCAGCCCCTATCATTGCACCACAGAATGGAGAATAATTGGTTTTCTGAGACTAAAGCTAACTGTATGGAGGAATAGGCTGTTCCTTTGTTAGAGAAATTGAAGCCTGAATTCCTTAGGTGGTCATGAATAAGTGCTTAACTATTCATTTTGAGCTTCAATATATTGTATTCTGCGATTATGGCATGGTAGCAGACTATACTAACTCATGCTGGATTGCAAATTCAGATTTATGAACAGGAAAAATATGAAAAGTTTTGGGCTATTAATTAAAAGGTGGGACAGTTTGTTTGGTGCAATAATAAACTGCTTTCTATATTTAACATTTGCTTGTCCAAAGAGTATTTTGGGAAGGGAAGTCTATTAGGAATTTCAATAAAAATAAGTTGAGAAGCTTGTAAGCCGCAACGTCTAAGAGTTACGGCACAATATTGTTGTTTGGAAGATAGCAGTTGTCCATTGCATTTATGTGATGATGCAGATTATTCACTACTAACTAGCAAGAAACGATTGCATCATCAACTTATGTGATGGTTGGATTTCAACTTTTTTAGGAGCAATGTCTTACTTCGGAACATTCCTTTGTGTGCATGTTCACGAATGCGTATATCATGGCCAAATTAGGACACCGAGGGAAGCTTTTGCCAATTGTTTGTCATTTGAGTTTTAGTTATTGTGCTATTGACTTCTAATATCTACGTGGAATGATAATAATTCATGCTTTTCTTTTTTCTTTTTTATGTGCCCTTCCAAGGCACTTTTCTTGGGTTGGTCTACTTGTCCAACTATGATATATCTTTTGTAACTTTTAGCTTTTATCATTAATAAAAGTGTTGTTTCTTATCGAAAAATAATAATAATTCATGAATGGTAAAAGCGGCCAAATTCTAGTTGAAATTCAATATGGTTTTTCTTGGGTGGAATCATTTACAAGGTGATGATTATGAGTTTCCTTCTTTTTCCTTGATTCATCAGGTTCCAGGTAAAGAAGAAACAGTTCTTTCGCAACTTCATGACTATCACACTCTTTGGTGCTGTTGGTACTCTGATATCCTTTGTCATCATATCATTAGGTATGCTCTAATGTCTTTAATTGTGTAATTTTGTACTTTTTCATGTGCAAGAATATACCACAAAAAAGAAGAGTAAGAGTATCTCCAATCATTACCCTTTTTTAATCCTAAATTTAAATTTGGGTAAAAATCTCCTAAAAATTTTCTCCAATGCTAGACTTGTACTCATATCAAATAAAGGGAAATTTTTTTTACTCAAATCAAGGGAAACTCAAATCCATACGTAAATTTTTAATTGTGAGATTTTACTTTCCTTTAAAGATCCAATGATCATATTTTACCCTCTTTTAAATTTTAATTTGTTCTCATTTAATTTGAATTTTTCTCCCTTTAAATTTGAGTTTCTCCATTTGATAATTCTATACCAAATCAAGTTTTTTTACCCTTTTTTAAACTTAAATTTGGGTAAGGGTATGAGTCTCCATCGGAGATGGTCTAACTATTGTTTTTAATTTTTGACCAGGTGCTATTATCCTTTTCAAGAAAATGAATATGGGCTCCCTCGAACTGGGAGATTATCTTGGTACCATTCAACTCTCTGTTTCCATATTATTTTTTCTTTTTATTTTCAAATAATACTAATAAGTATTAATTTTCCCATCAAAAATAATTAGATCTTATCAAATAGTTAATTGGACAATCAGTGTTATTTAAGGTGTAAAGCGAATTGAAGCGACCAAGGCTCCTAACGCCTAAGCGAGAAGCGAAGCAAAGTGAAACGCTTTACCGAAGCGAAACGAACAGTTAAAAAAAAAGTAAATATTTTAGTTTAATTACTTCTAAACATCAGCATTCAGCATTACAACACTATCACACTACAATTAATGGAACAAAATAGTACAGGAAATCAACATTCAACAAAATCAGTACTATCAGCATTACAACACTATCAGCAAAATCAATAGCATTAAAATTAAAAATTAGAATTAAAATCAGCAGCTATTCAAAAAACAGCAGCATTAAAATCAGAAAGCAAAAAAAAACATAAAGCAAAAAAACGAGAGAAAAAAAAGAAGCAGCAGTTGAAAGAAGAAGCTGGAAAAAAAAACAGAATGAAGAAGCAGAAAAAAAAAAACTGAAAGAAGAAGTAGAAAAAAAAATTGAAAGAAGAAGCAAAAAAAAAACATAATCAAATAGGAAGAAGAGATACAAAAAAGAGAAGAAAAAGAGGAGACAAACCTGGACCAACGAGAAATGAGAAGTAGTAGTAGTCTTCGTCTCTGACCAGTGAGCAAGGAATAGCACAACAACAATGATCGCCTAACCAGGGAAGAAGGAGCAGCAGCGATCGTGAGAGGAAGGAGAAGCAACAATGATGATCTAATCCTGAAAATTAGGTTTGGGTTTTATATTTATGGGATAAGGGGGTAATTGAATATATTGACATCTTATAATTTTTTTTCCAATTACCCCAATCCAACAGTCCACAATGAAAATAAAAGACTACTTTGCTTCGCATGACTAAGGCGTTCGCTTTTTCGCCTTTCCCTTAAGCGCAAGGTGCTCGCTTTTTCTCGCTTCAGTCACGTTCGCTTCGCTTGGGCTGTTTAAGGTGAGATATCTTCGTTTCGCCCCGCTTCTTGCCTAGGCGAACTTTTCAAAACACTGTGGACAATTAAGTCCTAACGTAATAATTTGTTCCAAAAAAGTTCAAGATTCCATCAATAGCATATTTTATTCCACTTTTATCTTTCTTCATGAGAACACTAGTTAAAATTTTACCCATAACTTTATGACTAATTTTGATTTATGTAGAAAGCATTATTGTTTTTGTATCTCTAGGTTGCTGTGAAATCTGAGACTTATTTTCTTTAAATTATTTACCGATTCAATACATGTTTGACATAAAATTTGCCATATTTCGACCATGGCCGACTTGATACAGATTGGGGCCCTCAAAAAAAGTTTTAATTAGGGGCCCTTCAAAATTAAATATAAGTATTTAAATAATACAATGATAATTATGTGAAAAAATATGTTTCTCACTTTTGATGATGCAAAGTTACTAATTAAGCTTCTATATTCAAGTTTTGCTAATATATGCTTTTTAATAGATTACAACTACTCTGTGTAATTTTTTTGTGACAAAGTTAATCACAACTAGGATTCCCTTAGCTTTATTTCTGGAAAAATTCTTTTCGCTATTGTTAATAGTATTTTTGTATAGTGTTCTCATGTACTCTGATAAGTTGTTATTATTATTATTATTATTTTTGGTCAGGTGATATGTTATTATTGTATTGCTAGTTCTATTTATAGAACTTCTTTTAAAAGTTTTTAGTTTTGAAGGCAAATCTAACCCATCAATGTTGAAAAATTGATCACGTTGAAAAAATTCTTAGAATTACAAGAATATTTTATAAACTCTTGTCATATGAGGACTTTAATATTTTGCAACTTGTATAAAAAATATCGTCATACAATTTAGATTGTTCCAATCTAGCTAACTTGATCTACTACTTAATGAATAATTAATTGTAAAAGATTCTTCAGGTAATATGTATAATCAAGAATAAGAGAAACCAAAATTGTGAAACTAGATAGAAATTGCAATGGAAATTTGGCTGGATTGAGGATGTTCGTTAAATGAAAGCATACGCTAAATGAAAAAATTGTAGTCTATATCGTTTAAATAGGAATATCTCATATGATCAACAGAAAATAGACTAAATTAATTAGGACTTGTAATTAATTGATGAATATAGAGAAATGGTTACCCATAGGTCACAAATTGTGCATAATGGTGAGGTGGCGTGTATAGCGGGATGGATTACTTACTAGCGTGACTTACAAAAAACATATTAATACTTGTAGTGAGAGTTACCTCGTAACTTAAGAAAGGATACAACCTTCTATTAGATAGATAAGTTAAAAGAAAAGACTTGCAAAAAAGAAGATTATCATAGGCATTATTGTACATTAAAAAATTACGGGCCCCCTTCAACTGGGGGTCCTAAGCGGCTGCTTTGTGGGCTTAGTGGTGTGGCCTGCTCTAATTTCAACCCATCCTGAGAGAAAACTCCTAATATACTTGGAATGTTAGTTGCATGGTCATGGATTGCTAGAAAAAGTTTTCATAAGCATAAACCCCAAAACACTGAGACACATGTGGGACAATTGGAGAAATGCTTATCGCTCTAGTCTGAGAGGAGAAATCGTATTTCTGATTACAAAATGAAAATAAAACAAAGCATGGCAATGTCATAATTAAAACTTGTAGGGCAAACAAGGAGTATAATGAATTTAGGACTTTTTTGAACAAATCATTGAAAGTATGATGTAATTATCCCAATGGAATTTTTTTTTTCAATAATGAAAAATAAATAGGACTCAATGGTTTTTTTAAGGGAAAAGTAATACTTATTTGAAATTTTCCCTTTTATTTTCCACTACCATACATATATTCTTCTCTAATCTTACTCTATTATTTCCAGCAATTGGAGCAATCTTGTCTGCAACAGATTCTGTTTGCACTTTGCAGGTATATAAAGCATTTTTTAGCTGTGGTCTTGTAGAATTGGAAACAGTTCTTTGCAACAGAATGTGTTCTATTTGATTATGCAGGTGCTTAATCAGGATGAGACGCCTCTATTATACAGTCTAGTTTTCGGTGAAGGCGTCGTAAATGATGCCACATCAGTGGTGCTTTTTAATGCAGTTCAGAGCTTTGACCTATCGCATATGAACCCAAGCATTGCATTGCAGTTAATTGGGAATTTTCTATATTTGTTTGTCACAAGCACTTTGCTGGGAGTTGCCGTGAGTCTCACTCTCTCTCTCTCTCTCCCCCCCCCTCTTCCCCTTTTTCCCTCGCAGTGCATAAGCATCTGCATGCTTTTGGGTAGATAAGGTTATTTGACGCACCATATTCTAAAATTGCAGGCCGGATTACTTAGTGCATACATTATAAAAAAGCTCTATTTTGGAAGGTTTGTAAATCTTTGCTTCATAACGCCATCACATATTTGAAGGTCGAATGAAATGGCTTATAATATAAATTATGACAATTCATGTTCAGAAACATGTATAATTGTCAAAGAGAGTCAAGAAAATGGTGTGGTTGCAGGTGATTAATTGTTGCCTTTTTATCCCTGCTTCTGCACCAGTTTTGGTCATATGAAATTACTAAAACAGAATTTGGTTTCTGGCTGGATGTGCTTTGCCAATTATATAGTATGCATATGTTGAAGAGTGATTGTCTGATAGCATGAAGCAAAAGAAATTGACTATTATTACAGCAGGGTTTATTAATCCTACCTCAATTTCTAATGAACTCCAGGCATTCTACTGATCGTGAGGTTGCTATTATGATACTCATGGCTTACCTTTCATATATGCTGGCAGAAGTATGATACTACTCTTCTTTCCAAAACCTTCAAATTGATTTTAGCTTTCTGTATGTCACAAGGGCAGCTTTGGACAATTGAATCTCAACATTTTGATGTTTCTATTGTTGATTTTATTTGTGTTGCAGCTATTCTTTTTAAGCGGCATCCTCACCGTATTCTTTTGTGGGATAGTGATGTCCCACTATACCTGGCATAATGTCACTGAAAGTTCGCGAGTCACGACCAAGTATGCTTAGCATCCAGTAACAGTTGGAACAAATCCATTTGTTGCTGTTTCTCTTTAGCCAGAATTCTTGCACCAATTAACATACAATTTATGTATTCTCTCCACCCTTTTTGCAGGCATGCTTTTGCGACATTGTCATTTATTGCTGAGATATTTATTTTTCTCTATGTTGGCATGGATGCTTTGGACATTGAAAAGTGGAGTGTTGTTAGTGACAGGTATGTTTTAGCTGCCCAACATGCATAATACACCATGCCACAAATTTGATGAATTGTGTAATATGTGGAACATGGCAAATTGTTTATATTTATATCTGTCGTAATATGTCTTTTTTTTCCAGCCCTGGAACATCAGTTGCGGTTAGCTCAATTCTGTTGGGATTGGTTTTGGTTGGAAGAGCAGCGTTTGTATTCCCCTTGTCATTTTTATCAAACTTGACTAGGAAGTCTGCACACGAGAAAATTGGCCTAAATCAGCAAGTATGATCCTAGTATTCTGGTTTTATGCTTGAATACCCTCAATTACTTGGCATTGTATATTGACTGCAGGAATTTTATTTTGCAGGTTACAATATGGTGGGCTGGTCTTATGCGAGGTGCTGTTTCTATGGCTCTTGCTTATAATCAGGTAAGTTGATTATATCCTTTTCACCTAGCAGGGTCGTATTGTGTATTGTATTATGCACGAAACATGTGTACAACTTTTTCTTTTGCATATATGAGGTGGCTGTGTTTTTTTCTTACTTTTTCAACGAAGAGTAGAGGCGTTAAACGAGACGAGCTAACTTGGGATCGGCTCAAGATAAAACTTGGTTCGAGCTCGACTCGTGTTCTAAATTAGCTGAGTTTGAACAATTTTTTAGGTTCGACTCAAGCTGAGAAAGCGGTGAAAGCACGACTCATTTAAATGTAAAATAGTCAAGTTACTCAAGTTCAGCTCGAGCTTTGCTTGAATAATTTTTTAGACTCGTTTAGAAAAATAAACTCGCCAGGCTTGGGTTCAAGTTCGCAAAGCTTGACTCGATTGACACCCCTAAGAAAGATCAGGGAAGGGAGGAGAAAAAAATGGGGGAAAAGGGGGGGAGGGTGGTTTGAGTAAGCATTTTTATGGTGCGAGGGTATGGTTATGTACTGATTTCTTAAATTTCATTCATGCAGTTTACGAAGGAAGGCCATACCCAATTACGGGGGAATTCAATCATGATCACCAGTACCATCACAGTAGTTCTCTTCAGCACAGTGGTAAGACAACTTAGTCCTCTGCTGATTGGGTAGCAATCTGTAGTTGGGTACATCTGCCCGTTGCGAAGATCTAGACCTTAAAAGATAGGCTAAGCCGAAAAAATCAAATCAAATTAAATCAAATTTTATATCTCAATTATTTAGGGTCAGCTATATGAGTCTGTCTTTGTCATTTATTTTGATCATGTGTTATACGTTCGTATATCATTATTTGGACTCATCATAAAGGATCCGACAAAATTTTACGATTGTTGTAGGCTATTTAACACAACCGTCTTCTTTATTTTGATTTAGGACAGACAACATTGAATACAACAATGGCGGAGTAAGGCATTTTAAAGATCTAGACCTTAAAAGAAGTAGAAATTTTGAATACTTTTTATTCACTTCTTGCCAATACGATTCACAAGAGCTTCGCAAATAGTTCATTTGATATTCTTTGCAACATAGTTTCATTGCCAAAATGGGTTTTCTGAGAAAAATATTCACACCTAGATTTAAGCCTCCTTGGGACCAGTTTTTCAGCTTTAAACATCACAGTGATGTGGAGAACCGGAATTTTGACATCATTTAGCCATAAAATCACGGGCGCACAGTTTCCACCGGTGTCAGCTGAACTGTGCCATGTATCTGTTATGTCGCTCAAACTGACGACCCAAACCTGGCTGCTCACTGTTAGCTCAGCATTAACGGCTGTAATCTTTTGATAGTTTGACCCTGTTAAGAGTTTGAAGTCTGGGGGAAAAAAAAAAACCCTGTTTTTATGAGCGACTTCAATAGCAAGATTGTCATCCCTAGCTGTAGTTTCTTTGCTTGATTCATAATTCCTGATTGTTACGTTTTCCATTCCATGGTTGTTTCTTTCATCGATCATGACAGGTTTATTTTCTCCCCCCTTGTGTCCATGCAGGTGTTTGGGTTGATGACTAAACCTCTGGTGAGGCTCTTGCTGCCCTCATCAAAACAATTAGTCAGAATGATTTCATCGGAACCAGTTACTCCCAAGTCCTTCATTGTGCCACTTCTCGGCCATGGACAGGATTCAGAAGCTGACCTATGTAGCCCCAATATGCCTCGTCCAAGCAGCTTACGGATGCTCCTAACAACTCCATCTCGATCCGTCCACTATTATTGGAGAAAATTCGATGATGCCTTCATGCGTCCAGTTTTTGGTGGACGGGGTTTCGTTCCCTTTGTTCCTGGCTCTCCGACTGAACGAAGCCTTCATCAGGAGCAAGGAGAATAACATAACAGACGCTGCCTATTGTTGCTGGGGCTTTGAAATCAGCTCCGGGGTTGAGGTTTGTTAATGTTATTTACTGTTTTTTGGTGTGATTTGATAGGAGGTTTTGGTTTATATGATAGGTTGGGGATAAACTTGCTCACTTTTTTTTTGGGGGTGGGAGGGGTCATGATCGAGTCATTTAGTTCAATTCTCTGGTTGGTCAACTCACATTTTTTTTGGGTATTGGTTTCGCCGTGTAAATATCATGAGTTTGACGTTTTATTGATTGCAGGCTTCTCACTCTAATAATGTTCTGTTTGTAATTTTTTTGGTTCTCTCTCTCTCTCTCTCATGAGAGCCTTTGGTGTAATTGTAAAACTATTTCATTGTGATTTCAGTAAGACAGATTCAACCAAATCAGTTTGATACCACGTGACAATATTGATCACCCTTGTAATGAATATTTTCCACCTTTCTAGACTCTAAATTAGCAAAAACTAAGTGCACTGGATTGTCCTCTCTCTCTCTCTCATTTTTTTTTTAACAAACAAAAATGGAATCTCATTTTTTAGCAGTAGTCGCCTGACCCTCCTTATACCCATGCAATCCCATCACATGGATCAAATAATTATTTTACACAAGAAAAAAAAGGAAAAAATTGCAATCTTCCAGGAAGAGAGGATTTTCTAACTTTTAATGAAAGGGTCAGTTGTTTTTTTGTTTTCCGTTCATTTTTCAAAAGATCTCATTATATCAGCAATGGTAGTACAGTTTTTTTTTTTTTTTGAGATAAACAGACAATCATACCTGACCACTGAAGAAAACACACTACTTATTTTTATAGACTCCAGACGGTTGCAACCTTAGCCAAGCCAGGAGCAGAATCCTCTCTGCTAAACACGTAAGAGGTATCCAATTGCCAGGCTAGTAAGAGCCACCATGCAAACAAACAGCGCCGGGAAACCCACCTGAACTCTTCGTACGCCATTCTTTCTCCTCAACACCGCCTGCAAAGATCGAAAGTCAGATTTTACATGAATGATACAGCAGGGAAGTCAAGAGTTTGAATCCCCCCACATTAATACGCTAGTCTCACCCATGTTCAATAAAAACCAAAGAAAATATGACGATATCCCCTCAAAAAGGAACGAAACCAGCCCATACCATGATCCCCAATTATGTGGGGGCCATTCCATTGCGAGGGAGAGCAGTTACCATTCAGACAGTCTAAACACTTGGGTCTCCGAAGACCCTGAGTGGCTCAACTCAAGATAAAAAAATGTCCTGCTATATTGCTTCCAAAAACAGCAAAAAAGATGAACATGTCACAAATGCTTTTTTCATTGCCAAAAGCTAGGGATGAGGAAAAAAATTTCAGATTTTACAGCTCCGTAATTTTGTAGATGTGTATATAATTCTAGGGAAAAATGGAGAATAGTATTCAGATTGACTAACCAGTTCCTGCTTGAGTCTTTCCTTCTCTTGGATGGTTGTGCTCCTCTCTTCTTTTAGCTTTATAATGGTGGATTCGGCCTACAAGTATTATCGTCAATTCCTGATCAGTATTCTCCCAAAAACTTGAGATAGATGTATAACTTGGGCATAAACAACAATTATTCAAAACTTCCTCCAATTTAAAAACTGATTCTTGTAAAACGTTGCTAGCGTTTAATCAAAATAATAGGTGTGTAGCATACAATAAAGTTTGTTCAACATATGAAAGATTTCAGATATATAAGATATAAAAAGAAAAGATAAGTAATAGCACTTGGATTGTCAAGAAAAGAAAAAGTACTAGTGCTATAATGAATCAAGAGACCCCCAAGGCCACAGCGTGTCCACCACAATGTTTTTTCATTTTCAGTCTCGAATATGGCATCCCCGGGGGCAGCAGATATTAAACAAGAAGCAATAGCCCATTACAAAATTTAAACTGGTTAATAACGTATAGGAAAAGATTTGCCGCATTCTTTCCCCAAACTTGGAGGCATAGCTCCAAAAGGTGTAGCCGTGCAGGCAATTTCCCTATCAGTGCTTTCCAGAGGAGAATTTTTGCCTCCAAATTCCTTCCTCAAACAACAGGTCAGGAAACAAGAGATGACACATATCTAGCATGGAAAATACTTACCTCAATTAGCTCTGAATCCAGTGTATTCATCTTTGATTTCAGCTCCTCAATATCTTTAAGTGATTTCAATTTTGTTCCCTCCAAATCCTTTACAAGTCTTGGTTCCACATACTTGGTGGGGCTATTAATAACATCGTTAGAAGGGCTCAACTCCATATCCTCCACAACTTTAGGCGGATCCTCAACATCCTTACTTAGCTGCTAAATGAGAAGAATAATATCCATGAGATGTCCTTATTAGATTCAGCAAATGTCAACCAGGAAAGCCAATACCCATGCTTGAATCTCTTAACTATATCAGTAATGTAAAAGAGACTGCAACTTTCATTCCAATGCTACTACCTAGTCATATCATTTTACTAAAAAAAATACAGACATTATCAACCAGGTAAACCATACTGGAAAGGTACAGTGACACAAATCCATCATATTACAGAGTCATAAGTACATCCCACGCAAATGTCCGACAAATTTTGACAAAGTCAAAAGAGGACAACTCAAGTCACTCATTTCTTGGGAGGTACCAAAAAAAGGGGCAAATGGGGTAAGAAGGTGGGAGGTGGTAGTTACCATAATAGAAAAACCAGTATACAGATTCTCTTCACAAAGTCTACCAAAAAAAATTGCATCAACATAAAGATCTCAAACCTTATGAGTTGGGGGAAGATTTTCTATTCCGCTTAGCATTTTCTCTTTTTGAATTGAAGTGTCATAAGAACCTTCTTGCTTTGAAACTCCGTTAACTGGTAGCAATACAGGAGAATGTGGTGGGCTTATGAGAACAACCTTGAGCTTATTCTCTTCGATGTACATGCCACTATCTTTCGCAAACTGCCAAAATATTAAATCAGAAACTGTGAAGAACAAGAAATTGACTGCAGCTACAAACTCTTACCATGCCAGGAGTAATGTCCTCTTCAGTTGTCCCAAAGGAGACAACTGTGCTCTGAATCAGAAATTTATCCTTGCATTGCATCTCAGATGGAGCTGACCGTTGAGCTTGCATAGTAACTGTATTGCACAAAATCTGAATCAGATGCGTGTTCATGACCTCAGTTGTTAACACCATTACCAGATGCTGGCTTTCGGGCCAATAAATGGAGCTACATGTAAGCAAGAAGGGTGGCATGCAATGAATTTGATGACAAGCTATATAAAGATGTGGGGAACTTAGATAATTGACTGATGATATGGAAAATTCTGACAAAAGTACCACTCAGGTTTTTATCTTATTTGTGTAGTAACGAGAAACATCGGTACTATGTAAAGCAAGCCACTAGAGATTGATATGCTTGCCACCTTAGGAGGATGGTGGCTCGACCACATGAACTATGGATTCAGAAGATGGCATTCTGAACAATGAAAAAGAAAAGAACCAGCAAGGATTGTCGTTCTACATTTTGAAAAGATTAGGATATCTCTTAACAAAAAACATTCCTATCACACATTGTAAAATTTTTTGAAAAAAGAAATAAAATAAAATATCTCTCAAGTTTTCTGTTTTACATAGTTCAATTGGCATGAGGATAAGAGCAGGTAAATGTGACCTTTAAAAGTATGTACAACTAAATGATCAGCCCGTTGTCTGTAATAAGAGTAAATTTCACTGACATCCTCTTAGGGTTACAGAATTTACATAATTCCCTTGAAGTTTGGGGTCCAGCGATAGTCAACGCTAAACTATCAATTAACCAAACAGACTTTGCCGAAGCTATTAATAACGTTTCTTAAATTCCTCATCTGCTCAAATTTAAAAAACAAAATAAAAATAAACCAAAAACAAAAGTAGTAACTAAAATTAAACCTCCCACCCCAACCCAGCCGGCAGCCCCTGCCTCCTCCCCCACCGCTCTCCTCCATCCAAAACCCATTGTCCCTTCCTCCTCCCCACCCAACACTCCCGCAACCCTGGTAGATCCCACTTCCCCAAAACCACCATTGCAACCTAAAACCCACATCCCCACCTCGTTTTTGTTTAACGAAATGTGTCATAGTTATGTCGGCCAAAGAGGTTAGATAGAGAATGCAACAAACAAAATTACACATACCAAAGCAATAGGCCAAGTAGACAAATGAATGTGACAGTGGCACTATGTTGTTCATAGCCTTAAGGTAATTGTAACAAAAAGTGCCACAAAACAAAGAAAGTGTGGGAAATACCTGTGAAATCACATGTTGACTTTGGCTTTATGATGCCTATGTTGGGCCGCACACAGTATTTCTTTGGTGATGTAGTCTTTACCTGCCATAATAATTGATTTCATAGAAAATTCATCAGTTTTCCTTGCAAACCAAAGAGCCTTCAGTTTGACATTTACCATATAAAATCTTACATCTTGTAAATATGTCAATGATTGAAAGGCAGGAAAGATAATAATACAAAACAAACAGTGCTTTTTAGAAAAAGAAGAAATACTATGGTATGATGGTCACAAGGTCTGGGGCCAAAAATTTATTACATAAGCAAGAAGTTAATGTACCTTGAAAGCAACATATTGATCAGAGATGTTGGCAAGATGAACTGCACATGAACTTTGCTTCTTCACCTCAACTAGAGCGAGGGGAAGGGGGCAAGGGGATGAGAGAGAATGTCAGACTGACAATTTTCGCTTTATGAGATAACTTAAATGGAAAACAAACCAGTCTTCGCAAGCAGAATAGAAAAATTATTCAGATGAACAATAGCTGTTAAGAAATGATAGGAGAAATATGTTCATTGCCTAGGGTGGCGATCAAGGGCTCGGGCTAACAACTGCAAGGTTGTGAGTTCAAAGATGACAGCAACCACTTCATAGTTCGTACACATAATGCAAAAGATTAGGTCTATACACAGTCCAACTCCCCCAACCCTTGTTAATTCCCATTCACTTGGTATTGATATTTTTTCCCAAAAATGAGTATAAGAAAGATATAAAAGCATTGGACACGATAAGACCGGGATCAAATACCACAAATAAGAGGCAAAAAGGAAGCAAAATCATTATGGAATTAGACACATGTAGACTTCCATACAAACATTCAGGAGGAAATTTCATTATCCACATAATGATATCATTGTAACTAAACACTCTGCAAGAACTACACTATTAGGACTCACATGGTAACAACAGTACGATCAGAACTGCTAATCTCCACATATACTAGAAAGTATGCACACAGTAATGCCCCTGCTGCTTTATCATGAGAACAGGGATGGGCAGAGGGGCATATAACATCTGAGCTATAACAGTTAGGGAACAAGTATTTTAATAAAAAACCAAAAAAATTCATGAAGTAATGCATGTTTCGAAACACCACCAGAAGATGTAATTGATCAGAGGCAATCAGAATTAACACACTTCTTTACTGTTGAATCCATGATTAAATAATTATAAGGCTAGATGCTCAAAACTGGCATAAGTTAGGAAAATGAAGCGATTTTATGCATTTAAATATCCAAACGTGCCCTATGAAATTTACAGATACTAGAAATCAGGTGACATGTAAATTCAAGTACTTACAAGTGAATTTAAGTTCTCGGGGTTCAATCTCCACTAGCTTTGCACTCATGATGCCTCCTTTACACCTGAAATCGGGACAAATTAGCTCCAACTCATAACTGGCACTTTTTAATAAGAAACAAGAACTTTCAGCTATAAAAATTATAATAATTGCTAAAATTCTTAAACTACGTAGAGCAACATCAAAGACAATATAAAACTACAAGCACATAATACTCTTAACAGATCCAAAGAAAAAGACTACCAAATATACAGAATAGAAGTGTGAATGCAGACATGTAAATCAATATATTCATCAAAAAATTGCTGGTTTGAAACCCTAACTTAAATGTCCTTTGCACTCAAAATCAACAAGCACGAGCACCATCAAAGAATCGCAGAAGAACAGTAACAAGTCAAAAAAAATAAGATAACTAATCAAATTATAGCATAAACCTTGCAGAAATGTACATGATACAAGAAAGAATCTAACCGAGAAAGGAAAATTGAAAATGCAATCAGATAACGAGAAAACCGACGGAGAAATCAGATCGGAATTAAGTTAAAAAGGATAGGTAGATTTCGCTTGAATTCGAATCCAGCATTGGTGAGACTCTATAGACAGTTGAAATGGAGAGAGAGAGAGAGAGAGAGAGAGAGAGAGAGTTGGTGATCTGAAACACTGTGAAGAAGCAGTAGAAGTTAAGCGAAGGTGTAGGAGGAGTGTATGAGTTTGGTGTGAGTGTGGGAGAGTTGTACGTAGTGGGGGTCTACAGGGCGGTTGCACCTGCTGCTTTTGCCTTTTGCGTTACGGTTTCATTCTCGAACGGGCTCCGTTTTGTTCTCGGCTCGGCTTATTTTTTCTTTTGGGAGAATTACGCTTAGACCCTTAAAATTTGTCACTTAATCACTTAAACCCTTAATATTTAAAATATTATACATAGACCTTCTAAAATTTATACGTGACATAAATTTAGACCCCAGTCGTATAATATATTTATTAATAAATTATACTCAAACCCCCTAAAATTTTTATACATATAATATTTATACATTTCAAGTTTAAAATATTATATTTAGATCAAATACTCTAATCAAATATAGAATGTTAAATATTTTAAATTTTATAACCAAAATTCATATTTTATTATGTCATTTATTGAAATAAAATCAAAAATCAAATTTTATTTTTTAAAAAAAATCATAATTAGTATACAATTATATTATTTATTAGAATAAAACTAAAAAATTAAACAAAGGGTCACATTGCATTGATCACAATATATTCTATCTTTATTTGGGGTACTTTGATCATTTAATAGATTCTGTTAATTCTATAAGTAATAAAGAATCTAAATGTAATATTTTAAACTTGAGAAATTTAAGTATTATGCAATTACAAATTTAAGGGGAATCTGAGTATAATTTACTAACGAATATTAACAACAGGGTCTAAGTGTTATGCACTACAGACGTCTGAGTATAATACTTTTTATGTCAATAGATCTAAATAATTAATTAACATATCTCAGTAGATCACGATGTAATTCTTCTTTTTTTTGTCATTTTATCAAAATTAAAATTATATACCATCACACTATATCATGTGAAAATTTATTTTGTTAGAATCTATACAACTAAAAATTTGACTTTTATAAAACCTTGCTGAATAAAAATTTTGCCTCGCCCTCGCCCTCGCCGGCCCTCCGACCATAAGGTCTACGACCACAAAGATCACTCATCCCGCCTTGATTCGTTGATGTACTCATCTTATATTATTTTCTCGTCTTACACCTGCAATCCATTTCTCCCTACTCGGGTTAGGTCGTCTTTTTTCTGACCTTGTCTGTGCCTACATAGATTATCCCCTAGCCCATGTTCATCTATCAATAACTCACACAAAAACAAACTCATACAGACAAAACAATTTTTGAAAAAGGACAATCTAAGAACCTATGATCCAACGCTATAGTTGTAGATATAAAATATCACATATGCATGCGCGCATACACACACATAAGGTAGCGTGATAGAATTTGTGATGATAGTGATGGGTGAATGGTGAATATGGTGTTTTATTGATGGTGAAGATAAGAAATTGAATGAAATATTATGTGTTTTGTCCCTAATTTATACTTGTGAGTGCGTGAGAGAAAAACAAAAGGTTCTAAAGCTAAAATTGGAAAGTAAAATCAAGCCGAGTGAGTGTACATAATAGATTCCACATGAATTCGTAATGATCTTTAAAAAAAATAAATACATTTTGAAGACCATTTGAAATTTGATTATGTAGTGTCCAAATCATATCCAAATTAATTTGTTAAATTTTATTAATATTACCAACTTCTGTGGTATTAACTTGCCTAGCAACCTTTTCACCTTGCTCCGTTTGATAGAGAGGACAGAAAGCAGGAGAGATACACTTTCTATCATTTAAGGATGAAAAGTAGGAAGGATACATTTTTCTTCTTTTGTGTTTGATTGGATAAATGGAAAATAAAAATGACTTTTTTTTTTGTGCTGGTTAAGATTATGGGTGACAATCGAATCGTGTCGTATTAGATTCGTGTTGGATCATTACGGGTTTGTGTCGAATATTAGTCAAACCTAACTTAACTCATTTAATTAATTGTGTCGTGTTGAGTTACGAGTTGACCTGTTTATTTTCGTATCGAGTTCGAGTCGTATCATCGTGTTGAGTCACAAATTTTCACTCTTAGTTAAGACGAAAAAAATATTTTTTTTACTTTAAAATTTTTATTTTTATTTTTATTTTTAAATTTATTAAATATATATATACACATATTTTACCATTATATTTTTATATAAAATTAATATATACATAATATATGTATATATAAAAAATATATATATAGACAAATAAGATAAATCTCAACATAAATAATTAATTTTTCATCCACTTTCCTTCAAATTTTGGATGGATTGATTTTGAGGAGTTAGAAATAAAGTTAATTCATCCATTTTTTATCCTTCATACTTTTCTTCCTTAGTAAATATAATATTTTATTTATCCCTCCAACTTTTTATCCTTTCAACTTTTTATCGTCCTATTTTTTTTTATGATATTAAACTGAGGATAGGGTAGATTCATTGAGAGGACTCTCCACTTAATTAGCTAAACAACTTGCACCAAAACCATTAGCTTTTAAGCCTTCTTTGTTAGCTCGGGCGCTATGGTAGGCGGCTCCATTCCAAACTCACAATCTCTTTCCTATCAAACTTTTCATGCCAATAAAGGGTTTCATTATGTAGTACATTCCCCCCACCCCCAAAAAACAACCACTTTATATATATATATATATATATATATATATATATGCACGGGATTTTTAGGTGTGACTAAGAGAATATGAAGAAAAAAAAATATAGTTTAGGTGACCAGCTTTTACTTTGGTTTCATATGTACACTACCCATACTACATTGTTAAGGGAGATTCACAATTTCGTCTCACCCTCTCCAAAATTTATTGTGGAGTGAGGATCGTGCGCCGGACTATTATTTTTAAAAATAGTTGGCATTTCATGCTTCACCGGAGAAATGGTACATAACATATTTAAGTAGTGTTATTTCGGTCTCATATCATCTCAAGTTATGTTGTTTTTCAACCGTGCCAAGTTCTTATCGAGTTTGGGTTCACACAAACAGTCAGTGAACCAAAACTCCCACTGCTATTTATCTTTTCAAATCTAGTGAAACTCAATTAAAAAATGTCACTTCATTTTACGACACTTCATTCGTACTAAATTCATAAAATAGCAAAAAAAATAAAAAAGAGTTAAAACATTAGATTTTTTTTCAAATAATACAAAGTTTACAAGTTTATCGAGTTAAAATTGAGTTGTCTAAAATTGATATTAATTTCACTTATTTATTATTTATTTTAACGATTGTGCCAGTTTTGGATTCATTTTAAATTTGGTTTATTTCATGTAAAAAAAAAAAGTTATTCGTGCAACTATAATGACCCAATAAATTTTTTTTTTTAATAGTCAGGAGTGTTCAAATTAACTCACGCATACTTTAACTAATCTTTTTGTTAAAGATAAATTATTTATGTCGAAATTTAAATATTCATAAAAAATTTTATCTCTCATAATTTAATTTTAAAAAATTATTAAAATTCCGACTTGGAGAATTTATATCACGGTGCCTCTTGACAAATAAATGCCGACATAATTGGGAGGCAAGTACAAGATTTTTGACTTTTACAGAATTGTAGGCTTGTAGCTACTCCATAAGCTTTTGCTCACCATGTGCCTCTCACTGTTGTGACCTTTGTGGCCCCATGCGGTGCTTTAGAGGATAATAAATACCCAATCAAGGGGAAAAAAGGAACAAAAGTTTGTTTTTTATATCAATGGGAAAGTTTACTTTAGAATACTTTTCCACAAGTTCACATTATTAAAAGTTATTATTAATAATGATAAGTTATCTCTCAATTTGATGATTTTATAAAATAATAAAATTATTAAAATTAATTTTAACACTTTATATTCGATTAGATTTTTTTAGCTCAAACTTATGGTTTGTTGATATAATAAAAAGGTGAAGGAATATAAAGTAGAATGATAAATAATAATAATAATAAATACACAAAACAAGGAAAAAATTTGGAGAAATAAGTTTTCTTTTCGATCCACAAAAATGTATTTTGTCAAAATAAGCAGAAAATTGAAGGAAATATATATGTGTTTTAAATATAGGTCATTTATTTTTAAATCTATGGATATAGTTGTTTTATTTTAGTTAAACATGATGGAGAATTTTTTAAAATTACACATCCTTATTTTTTCTTCCTTTTAATTTTTTATCCACACAACATTAAAAAAAAACATCACTTTTTTTAACATAAAATAAATATGCAGGATAAATCATTCCACATATCTTCTAAAGAGCAACGCCCTTCAGCATCATAAAACTATTTGTAGGAAATTCCATCACACCTACGTTAGGGTCGAAATTAAGGTCCCCTTCCTTACTTTGAGAGTTGCAGAGTATGTTTAACTTTACCGAACTGTTGTAACTATTAAGACTCAAATTCAAGTATTGAGCGAGAAAATTTGATTTCTTACCCACTAGACCAACCACTTGATGGTCATCCCCTTTTCTTTTTCATCTCTCGTACTAAGCACAAAAGAGTGAAAGAATGTTTGTTTATCTCGATAAAAAAAATCTACTACTACTAATAAAAGGATACAATTTACCTTCATTAATCAAATTCCTGATTTATACACTCTTGGAATTGAATTTTTTTATCAAGAATAATTCCGATATCACTTGTTGAGAGATAAAAACTAAAGATAGGATGGGGAAGATAAAAAAAAACACAAACATATACCTGATTTAATACATTGTATGTATATCCACGGATCAATACTTTTAACATAAGAAATGGATGTGAAGAAATAAAGTATACTACCCATACTTGTCCAAAATAATTTGGATATTGCTGAATCTCTACGAATCTTATCACATGTTTAATAAACTTATTCATAGTACACGAGATCTGATGCAAATCATAACACAACTTCAAGGGATTTAGTTCAAGTTCCTAGTGGGCCGGTTACGAGAGCACGAGCAAGGAAGTTTAAAGAGGTACTCAATGGACTAATTTAAAAGGCATGGAATCAAGCAAGTTTGTGGAGGCCCATTGACCATGATCCACTTGAAAAACAAAAATTCATCAGCATGATTCAAGTTCTAGAAGAATCCAACTAGGGACTAAGGTTAAGATTCAATTGGTTTTTTGTTGTTAAGCCTTTCAATTTGATTAAATAATTTTTATTATTAGTTTAGAATAAATGGGTTTGAGGATGCTTAGCCCACATATATCTTATTATTTTATTTGAACTAGGGTTTAGAATAAGTACTACAGCATGGTACTGTTCATGCTACAGTAACCGTGACACTATTCACTCAAGGGCATTTTTTAGAGAAAGGGTCATAAATTTAATCTTTATTTATTCTTATTTAGATTAGGATTTGTTTCCTTAATAGATTAGGATTTGAGATAAAGGTTCTTGTTTGTTGTAAACAACGGGTCAAGGTCTACCATAAAATATGTTCGTTAAACGATCTTGGGTTCTTTTCGTTGTTAGTTCTCGTTATTCCGGTGGGTAACACATCAAGATCGCTTTCAATTTACCTACTCAATGTGGGGTTTCTCTGGTCAAAAAAAAATGTGGGGTTTCCAAATGTGATTTCCCAGTTATTATGATCCACTGCTCTTTCTGACCAACACGTGCAAATCGCTTGTATGAGTGGTTACAATCTTTTTTGTCTTTCGAGAGTTTACGCCTTAACTTGCATCTCATTTTGCACATCAAACCTTGTCTTACTCTATTACCGGAAGAATTCAATTGTCAATTATTTTAACACGCAACACAATAATAACATGTAAACCAACCAAATACCAATACACACTTCTTTGAGTTTTTGAAGAAATCTATAATTGTTACATATATATTTATTTATTTATAATAGACAATCGAATTAACGTTGCACTCTTCAAACTCGTTCATAAAATGCAAAGTCTAGATGCCTATAAAAAAAAATACACTACTCATATCAAGTAAATCAAAATTCTTTGTGATAATCAAACTTAAGATATTGATGCAATAACATTTGCTATTTTCTAATTCGAGCTACCCAATGACATAATTGGATCTCTCGCAATAAAAATTGTATCTATCATAAGGTTTACCAAATAGATGAAGTCTTTAAGTGTATCACACCTTTTCCATAACTCTCAATTTTAGGCACATCCAATTCTTTGAATTTTTTTTGATAGCGTAAAATAATGATACAAGAACAAAGAAATTGTAGGGCGATCTGAAAGTAAATGTGTTCGTGTGTGTGTGTGTGTGATAGTTTAACAGGTGCAAAGTTGAATAGTTCCTTTCAGTCACAAAAAATGATAATTGATAAGAATAAAACAACTCACGGAATTTAGTAATTCACTAAACTGAAAAGTTTGGTTAGTCCACTCTAATGAAGTGTCTGTATTTCAGATTATGTGATTCCCTCAATCAATTAAAATTATAAGAGGAATACTTTTTTGTTAGGAAATCTATGACACTATCTCATGTATCCTTCTAGAAACAATGAAGTGTCACCTTGGAGGCGATATCTTTGTGCTCAAGGTTGGACCGACTTAAAGGCCTCAATTTTTGCTCAAAGATGTGCGTCTCCGAGCTTCAGTGATCATCGGTCAAGTTGATCAAATAATTATTTGGTGGTCTAAGAGATGCTCCCCTTCAAAAGAGCTGTGAAGGTGAAAAGTTCGGGCTGAGCTTGACAATTTTGAGTTGTATTAAGTAATGTCAAGTTGCACTAAATTATGCTAAGTTTCAATTACGTAAACAAATGACTTATGCCATTGAATGGTCATGGCGACTTAGGCCATCGTGGCCGGGCTAGACAAGGTCGAGTTGTGCCAAGTATAGGTTAATTTAATTCTTGGTATCAACACTTTTAAATATAAATAATTTTACAATTAAATTCTTCAACATAAAATATTCATTTTGATTAAAAGTGATGCTCTCTATTTATTGTAAATAATTATTGAAAAAGGTCTTAAAATTCGTATTTCTACAAACACGACAAGAAAAACCAGAAAAAAAAAACATTTAGTCTAAAAATAAACCAATCAATCTTTTTTTAAATCCTTTTGTCCAAATTTCTTCGCTGGTCCCTTTTTTCATATTCAAAATCTTTCGTTTAATTTTGTTTAAAAGTCAATTTAATATTTTTCCAGAGCAACTTTTTTTATTACAGATTATTCTGAAAATAAAACTGTTGATTTCCCAAACTGCCCCTGTAATCAAACCCCTAACAGTACCTCCGTGTTCCGGAAACCAAACACTCCGATTTCGAAACAAACCAAGCCAAACAACCAAACACCAAAACACGTCTATAAATCAAACGGGCTCAAACCCCTCTCTCTCAGACTGTCTGTCTCTCTGGACATCACACTCTTCGTGCTCTCCGCCCCCCTCTGGCTTAAATTTCTGAGCTCCCAGATCTGTTTCATTTGATCTTCCAATGGCTGCTGTTACAGGACCGTCAACTTCCATCGTCTCTTCCTCATGCTCTCTCAAGCAAAACCAGGTAATATATACACTTAAATCTTTATATGATTCTCAGTCTGTATCTTCCGTTTGATTGAACCCTCTCTCTCTCTCTCTGTATCTATCTATCTATCTCTATCTCTCTTATGGTTCATTTTATATGTTTTCAAATGGCTTTTGGTTTTTGATTCTTTAATTAATAGCTTGATCCTATGTTGATAGCTAATTTGATGCAATAGTTTGATCTGATGATGATTTATACCAGTGATCTTCGGAAATACCCTATCTATTTGTCGTGATCTTTGGTTTATTAAGCTCGTCAATAGAAATTAATCGAGACTGGGTAACAATTTCCCTTTTTTTCCCCAATTTAGAAGCTTCTATTATTGCTTTCCTAATCTCGTCAGTGAAAGATTTGACGATTCCTAAACCCATTGTGTATCTGCTGGAAAAGTGTTTTAATGACATCTTGAGAGCGAGAGAGAGAGAGAGAGAGAGAATGAGAATCAGGGTCAGGGTTTTGAGTCTTATGGTGTGAAAGATAAAATGGGAAAAAGGGAAAACAAAGAAAGAAGTAGTAGGAAAAAGAAAGAATTTTTGGCCAATTTTGTTTTTGGATTTTTAAAACATAATATTAGTGAAGAGAGTAAATTTCACTTGTTTGAGGGATTTTTCTTTTGATATGAAACTTAAATAATTTTAGTTTAAGGGATTTTTATTCTGCTTTGTTTTTCTTGATTGTACTCTGATGTCCTGTTTTACTCTTGGTTTTTTTGTTGTTGAATTGAGCAGGCACTTAACCGGGTCTCAAATTTGAACTCGGTTTCGCTTTCTGGTAATGGGAAACGCTTTCCATCCCTGAAGTCAAGGCCCAAGCCACTTCACTTTCGGGTTTTTGCCTGCACGGTATGTTTTTTTTTATTTTTTATCTTATTTTCTGCTTCTTTGGTTGACTCAATACTTAGACAGACATGGTTATTTTCATTCTTGATTTCCGACTGATGTAGAACATTTACTCGCTAACCTATTCTCTGTCAAGACATCAAGATGTTTTAATCTCAGTTGATGACACATTACTTTGTGATTGGCTTGTAACAATAAATTTTCGTTAGGTCTGATTATCATCCTGACTTGATGCTTATTATTTGAATTTGTTCTTTTTCTTTATCCCAGAGATTGCATCAATATATGGTGCATTGCATAAGCAAGTATGAAATTGTGCGTATATTCTCATGGATTGATTGTGAAGATGTGTAGTTACTTAGGAATGTCACTTTGTTGGTTTGTTTAATCTAACTCTTGTGGATTTCCGTATTGGACATATAGTATGTGGTTCAATATATATATTTGGAGTTGCTTGGTTTGAAAATTAGAATCAATATCTTGTCAAGTGCTGGATTCAAAGGAGATCGTACTAAAAAGTTGGAGATGAAAAGTAAATTTTGTAAACTTGTAAGATAGGGTCAATATAACTAAGCCTTATCATAATGTCTTTTTGCCAGGCCAAGCCAGAGACCGTGGACAAAGTGTGTCAAATTGTGAAGAAACAGCTTGCACTCCCTCATGACTCTGCCATCTCTGGGGAGTCAAAATTTGCAGCACTTGGGGCTGATTCTCTTGACACGGTACCGTACTTTCGACACATGAACTATCAATATGGTCATTTGGTTATCAGCATGGAGTGTTATATTATCTCTTTCTACGATGTTTGGTTGTCTTGTTCTCCGTTGAAATTAAGCAAGACATGTTGCAGGTTTTCTCTTTCATTGCATATTAGTCTCATTTAGTTGCTTTCCTTTATCACAAGTTCTACGGAATCATTAGTAACTTAACAGTCTGTTTTCTACTGTTATCTCTGTATTCATCGAAGCGTTCAATATTTCTCGTTTACCATTACAGGTCGAGATTGTGATGGGACTTGAGGAGGAATTTGGGATCTGTGTGGAAGAAGAAAGTGCCCAGACTATTGCCACTGTTCAAGATGCAGCAAATCTTATTGAGAAGCTCATGGAGAAGAAGTGAGCATAAACGTGGTCGAAGTGAAAAAAGAAAAGGACAATGAACTTGAATTTCCTAGGAAAGTTGTTTTAGTTTCATATTTACCAAAATCCTCTGGTCCTTCACTTGTACGCTGTTCATGGTGCGTCCATAGTAGTAGTCTCGAAATTGGCTGTGATTTATTTTTTTTCATCCACTAGACCTTATATGCATCTTTTTGTTTTGGTTTCTTTTGTCAGACTTCTACTGGAATTTATCGTGTTAAACTTATGTAGTTGTTCTCCTTAGAGATGCTCAAACTTCTTTGTTTCAACAATCAGGGGTGGTGGTTGAATCAACTTACGTGTACTTCGACTAATTTTCTCACTGGTCTGGTCAAAAATAAATTAAATTATTTATGTTAAGATTAAAATATTCATAAAAAATAAATCTTTCTTGACCTAGTCTAAAAAGTTATCAAAATTTGAATTAAATTCTTTTCTATTATCATTTGTGGTTGTTGCTCCAAGTTCTCGATTGGTCAAAAACACGTACTAGGAGAACAAATGGCAGTGCATCGGCCGCAACTGGTATCCTCCCCAGGCCCAACGATTCGGGCCTGATCACAACCTTTACCCTGTCAGGCACAACTCGGGTTCGAGTCTGGTCACAGAGCTCACTTGTGCTCAATTGGGCCCAGCAGGCCTAAGGGTAGTTTTCTCTTAATATATATATATTTTTTTGGTTGGAACGCCCTAGTTTTACTGGATCCGTGTTTCATGTTCGTTCTACTGGTGTTACCAGCTTGGCCAGCATGTAAAAAACAATGTCTTGTTGCAGAGAACGTTAAAGTTCGAATGTACTCGCGTTTATGCTGTTGGGGCAGGTGCGTGTTCTGATGAGACGAGCTAGAGTGACAATGGGGTTATATAAAATCAGAGACATTAGTTCTAATTTAACTTGGTATGACTTAAAGGAACGATTCATGCACTTGGAGTTTGTCCTCTATTTTATTCGGACTCACAATACATAAGCACGTCTCTATTCATCAAGAACAAACCAGAGTATGGCCCTTCTTAGCTACTCCCTTCTGTAACTAAGAAACTTTCTCTCATTGACAATCTTGATACTATGCATGTGTCATATGTGTATAACATGTTCATATGCTCACAGAAGAAAGTAGTGTTGTGCAATAAATCAAAGTAAATGAATTATTCGTGGTTTGCTTAATTGGTCATAACAGTCGGATTTCTTTTTTTTTTTTATTAGTTTTAATATTAAAAAACACGAGACTTTCAAGCAACTCTTTCAATTGCTGCATAATCTCTTGATAAGTTGCTTAATAGGATTGAGTTATTTAGAATTTGACTTGAAATTATTGGTTTTTCGAATAAAGATGTTTCAAAATAAAATTAAATTCACTTATAACCAAGAATCTATTGGAATCACAACTACTACCTCACACTCAAAAGAATCACCGATTGTCGTCACATGCATTTATTTAACACGAACATTTTGTCACTGTGTAAGTAACAACCCACTACCATGTGCTACTTGATATTCAGAGTCACAGCCAGCTAAGAGTTGGAAAATAAATACTAAGATATGTGAATGTGTGTGTATGTATACACACTCCTCGAAAGAAATAACACAATAAATCAATGAAGAACAATCAAATCACCGGTCATTTGAAGTCATGACTATGATACAATGCAATATTTCTCAATCAATTGATCATAAATTTTAGCTATTTTTTTTTTTGTTTAAGGATGTTCGAACCAATTCGATTAATTTTTTTTTTTGTCGGATCAAATTCAGACCATTCACACCACAATTAAAATATTCTTGAGAGATTTATCCATTGTGACTTGCCCCTAAACAATTAACATCTGAGTTTATAACTCGTCTCTATTATCGTTTGAATTGTCTCTTGTATCACTTGAATTGCCTCTTGGAGTTTTAGGTACTCTTTCAAGTGCAGGCAAATATTGATCGTAAGTAGCACTCCTCCAAGTACACAAAGCAAGGATCACTACATTCACTGAACTGCAACCAGTGGCACTCTAAAGAATTGAAGCTATCAATCTAGTTGCAACAATGTCAATACTTTTCAAAGACACCATGATCAGAATGCATTATGGGTAAAGAATTGAGAGCTTTAACATATAGTAAGATAAGAATCTGCAACTATAATGACTTTTCTGACGAAGTACACTTACAAATTGTCAGCACACACGAGACTCCAGCCACTAAGGTCCTAACACCTCACATTGCAAAAACCAACACTGGCCAATACGTTACCAAGCCCATAAGCACTGCAAAGTTCAGACACCCAACTATTTTCAGAGACACAGCAGAAGAAACTGGCATAGACCCAGATGGGGAAACTGCAGACTCTGGTCCAAAAGTGACCGTCTCATCCGGGTTCGGAGTGCTCGGATTTGAAGGAATGGTTGTGGGTATGGAAGATCCAGTTGAAGAAGGCACAGCACCTCCAGGAGAAGGAAAGAGAGGAGCAATGTCTGGTGACAGTTCTGTATCCGGAGATATTGGAGAACTAGGCAATAGTGCAGGTGCGGCAGAAATAGTGGGTGTCTCAGATATAGATAATGAAGGTGAGGCCATGAAAGCTGTAATGAATACTACCAGAAAGCCAAAGGAGGCCATCCAAATGATAATGAAATCAAGCACCCTTTTTAGAGACTCTTAATTAAGTGTGAATAGGATTTCCCCAGAGGAGGAAGAGGGGTTTATGGGATATGTTAGATGGAGGATATGATTAAGGCAAATAAAAGGTATGACCAGAGATTCAAGGTGGGGTCTAATGCCACGTGGATGATGATTATCGGACAGTGATGAGAACATACAGGTTGGCATGGTTGGGAAGAGACAAAGATCTGTAGGATGTTATTTTGAAATTTTTGCTGGCAGGGAATACCTTTTAGCCTCTCATGTGCGTGTGTTCCCTAATTTGATCATTGGAGAACAGAGAGGTAGTCCACCATCTTCCGACGCTCAGAGTGTTGAGGTCATCTTACACGCACTTTAATTAATCCTTTGTTTGGTCTGTTTAAAGACAGATCATTCACATCGAGACTAATGTATTTATAAGAGATAAATTCCTCGTAGCCTAATCCCAAAAAATTGTCAAGATTCAAACTCATGACGTCTAAATTTACAATTTATCTCTGTTATCATTTGAATTATCCTTTATAATTTATTTATCCATGATTGCATTGCATGCAACAGTGACAACCCGGGGGCAATAATGTCTTTTGTAATTAGATGGATGGTACTAACTCATAAGTTCAAACCAAAATATTTTCCACGCAAATTACGGGGTTCATCAAAAACAAAAGTAGTGGTAAATCAACCGCCCAAAACAAATAGGTCACATGAAAGCTCAAGAGAAAAGGCACCTTGGTAAACATAGGTCAATAACTCAATGATCTTCTCTCTCTGTTCACTAATGGAGAAGTGAGGAAGAGGAAAGATGCAACAATCAACGAGCAGAATCACATAACAGGCTCTTAAGACAAAAAGGCAGTAAGAACAGTTGACATTCTGTCCCCCCGTGTTGACAAGACAAGACTACTAAGTCATCAACATTTGTAACAAACAAGGATGGTTGCATCCATAAAACCATTGCCATTGGGAAGTAGTAGGCTATTACAAAGCTGAACATTTGGAAATATTTTAAGTACTCTAGTATGGGAGAAGAATATGTGAGACTGATAACAGTATGTTAACTTCTGTTGGAATGATGGGTGGGATACACATTGAATCTACAAACATTAGAATTATGTTTTCACTTCCCAGCCACATTAAATTCCTTTAGCTCTTATGGGTACCTATGAACTTCGTGCCTAGTACACGAACGCTCCAATCTATAGACAGGCAAAGGCCTTACAACCCACACAGTGGAAAGGCCGATTCCTGTTTCGAACCTGTGGCAAATGACTTGGGTGGGTGAGTATTTGTCGTCACTGCAAGACCGGCCTCTAGCTGTTTTGGATATTTACACTGGTCGTATCCAGTACACAAAGGCTTCCATCTATAAATAGACAAAGGCAATTTTACCCCACTTTGGAAAGGTTGATCCCAGTCTTCAACCTGCGACGTATGACTTGGGTAGATGAGCATATGTAGTAACTGACTCTGGCTCTTATGGATTTTTCTATGATGACAATATATACCTTTCATTTTTTTTTTTTTTGTGAACAATGACAATATATACCTTGAAGCCGTAGGTATACAAAATAACAATGTCTAAGCGATTATGGTTACTCAGGGGACCCACCAAAGTCCAATGTTACCTGGATCTTGGATCGTTTTTTTATGTGATACAAGTATAGATACACACTATGACACTTTTTAGGCACACGATACGATGGAGATAAATTTAGCTAATACGGTATTTTAGGTCACAATTCGTTTTGGAACTCTTATCTAAATCGTTTTCACCACTATACATCATTATATATTATGGTACTATGTCAGATACAATTTATCTTATATTTGTGTGCGATTGTCTACTATCTAAAACAATATATAATTATAAATCTATATATATGTAATTAATTAATATGTATTTTATATTTGTGTTACGAGTATAATTTGAGATCGTACATTTTAGTGATCAGAATTTGGGATCGATGTACTCAGATCGTGGATCGTCAGTGGTTTAGTGAATTCTAGTAACTATAGGCCCAACTTTCAGCATCCAATCTAGAAGTAGCTTCGCCACAACATTCTTTCCATCATGGGATTGACAGATATACGGTTCAATGCACCATGCATAAGTTCATTATATATTAGGTAAGTTTGGACTAAAACTAATTTGCTCTAAAGTTTTGAGACTGGCATTGTTGTAAGCGGCCAGAATAAGAATTGGGATATTGCCAGGCTCAAAATCAAGATTCAGGTCTTGTACGCTGCTGTAATACTTAAATAAATGCAGAAAAGCTAGTAGTACGATAACAAGAAACTTAAGCAAACTTTGGTGAACAAATTTTGGAAAAAAAAATATTACTCAATTGAATACATTAGCAATGTGACCAGTGTACATACATTATAAAAAAACAGGACAGTCAAAGTTGACAACTTTTTTCCCCCAGCATGATAGAGCTGGGCTCTACAGAATTATGTATGCTGAAAAATAAACTGACCTCAATACAAGCATTGCTAACCCATCTTCTGCATAACAGAAACAGATTCATGACCATTGGGAAAAGTCAATTAACCTTCAAAAACCCTGCAACGGTTAATCAGCAATTAAAGGAGTTGAAATTTTGCTTTTTAACATAACGGAGAAATTGGGATTTTTGTCAAAAAAAAGATAAAATGAACTGGCAAATCACCTCTTAAACTTCAAATGCAACGAAGCAGCCTCTGAAGTTCCATGGCCACACGAAAAGCAGCATCAACAACAGCTGGTATGCTAGAACTTTTGAGCTCAGAAACAGTCATTTCAATTTTTGAAATATCTGGAATCGATATTGACAATATCATTGCCTGTGACAAATACAGCCGGCAGGAATATCCAAGAGCATGCAGCATCCGCTGGATGAGTAAGGGAGAGATGCCTCGGCACCATGACTCAAGGATCAAAGTGACCTTTGGAAGATTATTTAGAAAACCAGTAGTAGCCTCCCTTGGAGCTGCCTTGAGTAACAAAATTACAGATTCAGAAGCTAAATCTGCCACATTTGCCTCATGAGACTTACTTAATTCTAGCAAGACACCAACATTAGCACCAAAGTCCATTATGTCCTTAATGCAGTCCTGTTGATCAACTGCACTGCTTCCTTCAGAAGAACTATCACATAATAGAGTAGGTTCTTTTGCATAAACAAACCCATTCCTTCTGCACACTGAGCGAAAAAGGAAAGCCCTACACAGACCAAGAGTAGGTTCAATAAAATCTGTCATTTCCTTTGCATGCACAAACTCCAGAAGGTTTCCAATCCTCCTAACCACCTTCAGTTGAGAGAGTGTCTTGGTATCCAGCTCTGGGGCAGATGCAAGAGCCAGACAAAGCATGACACTGCTTACATTTGCAGATGAGAAATCACCAAGAAGAAATTCAAAGCACTGTGAGACTGTCTTCAGATGTATGATGTCTGCAATTTTTATGTAATTAAACTCAATGAGCATCACGAGAAGTTTCTGTGCATACATAGGAATGGGATCCTCATCCTCGATCAAGGAGGGGTAAAGAGGAAGAAAATACGTATTAGATATGGACTTCAAATCCTCTGTTCTCTGCTCATCTCCTGATGGTTCGTCTAGAAAAATGACCATCACATCAAACAAAATCTTCAGACACAAAAATCTGGCATCTCCATCTTTGTTTCCTTTGTACAGAACAGCCAAACTGGGAAGAATTTCACGGATAAAAATGTTGGGGCTTTCAAGAATTACAGAAGGCATCTCTGAAATGGACTCAAGAATTCGTAGAAGGGTTATTTGAAAGTCATCCCTGCCCTGAAATTCATTGAGAGGGTATGTGCATAAATGTAAACACATCAATAAGAAATATTCATCAATTTCAATTTCCTGTGGCGACGAAGTAAATTCAGCGTTAAATGAATTAGTCCCTGGAGATTGAGGACAAGCTCTTTCAAAGACTGTCCAATATATCCACACAGAAATACATATACACAAAATATACATAATCCCTTCAAATATACACCCCACTCATATTTGGAAGAGTGGTTGCAACTCCTATTCTACCATTGTAGGTGCCATGGTAGATGCCCTAGCTTCTTGTTATGTCAGCAACTAAGAAGTCACATGAGTTTGTTTTGCAGTTCAATCAGCATGCAAGGTGAAATTGATAATGCATAATCCATTTCTTTTTCTGTTTTTATTAAACCACAAATGTATCAAAAGGAAAATGAATGCACAGGGCAAACAAAAGAGGAAATCCTCAACCTTTACAAAACCAACTCAAGCCACCTCAAGAAATGCAGCATGACCAACATAATTCCCAATTGGTAGCACCAAGTCAGCCAAGAATTAGCCTTTTCATTTGCTGATATCAGTGTCCATGCAATTCAGACCCAAGTAGATCAATAAACAGCAAATCTCAAGCACCCCAAAGCATATCACCAAGATTCTAGCAGTATTATTATAATTATAGCGTGTGCATATAGGACACCAACTTCCGCATGAATTTTAGCTAAATTGCCTTGATTTCACTAGGACCCAAATATAATGTATTAAAGAGTTAGGGCACATGGCTCATCAATTTAGGCTTTGATCATTGATATTAAGGCAGAAAGAGATTGAATTGTGCATGGATTAGAAAAGTAGTGATTATTTCCTAAAACCTTCCGTGTTGCAGTAAGATTTAGAAACATAATTCGTGGTCTTAGTTGCTATATACTTGCCTGAAAAGGTGACTCTGCCAGTTTGATTAGATTTGCCAACTGCTGCAGCACCTGATTACTCGCCACTTTGTGCTTAAAGGAAGAGCTCCCAAGAAGATGGAGAATGACAGGAAACAAATGAACATTGGTCTTTGTAGTAGCTCGGTTAGTGAGGGTAGTGATATGCCCAAGACGCCTCCCTCCCATCAATTGTTGGACATCTCCTGTTATGGTCTCCAGCAAACCTGGTAAAGTAGATACTACAACATGCACAAATGCATCTAAGCACTTCTTTAAATAGCTGTCTTTCTCCTTTACCAGCCTGTCAACAGCTGAGAGCAGTCTTGCATTGCAAAAAAAATGTAGCAGCCATCTTCTCCCACTCTTGCATAGTAAAGCAACAAATATAAGTGTCTTTCCCCTTAAGATTTCACTTCCCTGCTCAATAAGAGAGACAATATGTGGGACAAAATTCCTATCTTCCACCAAGGGAAGGAGATACCGTCCAATGTTGGTAAACATATGGCTTCCAAGCATAGCCATGTTGAGAAGGTTCAAGCAGATTTGCTGCTCTCGTGGACCGCCCTTGACAAGGCTTGATGCAATCTCCTTGAATGAAAGCTTTTCTATGACCTGTTGTATGCTAGGAGGGCTAAAACGAGCAAGACGTACCAAACAAGATCCTGCTGTGCACCTCATGCTCTCCTGTTTCCCTGGAGCCCTAAATATGTAGCAAAGGTTACTAATTATGTCCTGGCTCGTGAAACGGGCTGCCCACTGTCCTCCTTGACTCGAGATGTTTTCAATTGTCCTCAATGCATAGAGTTGAGTTATATCATCCTCACCCTTTCGTAAAATAGATGAAACCAATGAAATTAATGGATTTGGCACCTGCACAAGAGAAATAACTTAATGTAAAAAGAAATTTAGCTTTAGAAGAACATGTTAAATGCAAAAGAGAAGTACTCAACAACTTTATTCAGAGATTTATTTAAAGCATAGAAAAATTCCCCACAGAGAAGACTGATGAAGCCACTCTAATATGCTTAAACTGATTTTTTATAGGAAACAAAAAAATTAATAAATAAAATAAACAAGCTTCACAAGCTCCAGCACACCAACAAGAAGGCTGTGCCAATAACAAAGGAAACTAACCTGCCAACAAGAAAAGGATCGGCTGTCCTTCGATGGAGATTCTGGTGGATTATTATCTCTGGCATGCTCGTTTTGTGTAGATATATAAAACAACAACTCACCCAAAGCAGCCATAGAAAACCTTCTCACTTTTTCTTGCCTGTCTCTTAGGCCATCACATAGTGAACTTAAAATTCCAGAGTTTGCCAAATCATCTTCAATAAAAGTAGAATGCCGAATCAACAAACCTATAATTGAAGCAAGTTGAACACGTAGAGCCGAAGCCTTAGACTGTCGGAGCATCTTAATAAGAACCAGCATTACTGGTCCATTGGTCAATACATTGGCAGCATCTGTATTGTTGCTTATCATCTCAAGGTACCGGATCACATTCTGCTTCTCACCAATAGCAGTGTTCCCATTAAAGATGGTTATGATCCTATTGTTGAGTGTGTCAAGCTGATCCTTAGACATTTTCACAAAATCAGATGCTGGAATTACATCAAAGGGGAGAGAAGGAATCACATCTGATCCTTTGTCAGACTTTCTGCTGGGCATCACAGGTCTGACTGAGAGGTCACATGGATGCCAAATCACCTCCGAGAGATTAGTAGATGATTTTGAAGTATCAGAAGCAATGGTACCCCCTGAAACTTCTTTAATCCTTTGAGTCTTGAGTTGAGGACTGACGCTGGGTGGAGTAGCAGCCACTTCAATATGGTCCGACGACGATTCCTGGTCAGTTATTCTCGAGTCATCTGACATATGTGCGTTGAGCGCAGGTGATGTATCTATGTTGTTTATATTACTGTCTGTCTCCTCTGTTCTACGCTCATGCTGCTTTGGAATTGACAGATTTTCTTCAGGGGTACATGTTGGGCCATCAGACCCATCAGGTTCATCTTGTGTCTCATCTTCAACATTCTCGTTAAAATCAAGTTCCATATCATTGTTTTCAATTTTGACTTCAGCATCATTCTCAGAATCATTAGGCAATGGCCTCCGGTAGTTCTCCTTCTCATTTTCCCTCTGTAAGTTTGATTTTGCAATTCTTGAAAGCCTTAGAAGATTCACAGCCGCAGTATTACTTGACGGATCCTTTTGCTTCTCCTCAGCCACTCTGCCTGAAGCCTTTGTTTGAGTTTTTCGGCCACTGGATACACCCTTAATTGGTGTGCCATGACTTCTTGATCCTAAAATAGAATTCTCATCCTGTCTAGAAGCCCCTCTTGTATCTCTTTCCCTATTTTTACTTGGGGTCTTGTTCTGGAGAGGTTTGTCACCATTGCGTTCAGAGAGATAGGGTTTAGAAGAAAGCTCTATCATGGTAGTGAAAGCAGGCTGAGGAGGTAAGGGCAATGGAGTAAATTTTGTTCTCCAAAAAGCATGTCCACAAAGCTCAGGCCACTGTATTCGGTCAGCTGGATCTTTTACCAAGAGAGAACTGATCAGATTGACAAAAGGACGGCTTGGGGAGCCAGGAAGGACTGGAGTTGGATCTGAAAGGACTGATTTTACTAGCTGTGTGAATTCTTTCCCCACAAAGGGAGGCCTCCCTACATAGCACTCATATAGCACACAACCAAGGGCCCAGAAATCAGAAATGTAAGAATGCACTCCTCCATCCTGAAACAACTCAGGAGCCATGTAACAGGGAGTTCCACGTTTGGCTTGTGGCAACTGGACAATTACATGAAGAGAGGGAAATAAAAGATTTGGTAGAAGGAAAATGAGAATTGCAAATTGTGATTGTCATTAAACTGGTATAATGTAAGGAAACCCCATTTTTTGAAAAACTCACTAGGGAAGAAGCTGTTTTAGATATATCACTCAATTTTCTTGCTAACCCAAAATCGCAAAGCTGCAAAACAGGAATCAAAGGAAACTCTTTACAGGTATGGTGAAGAAAACTATTTGCCATGTCACAAGAAAAGAACCGTAAAATAATGGTCAAATACCTTTGTGCGTCCATTTTCATCCAAGAGAATGTTTGATGGTTTCAAGTCACAATATATAATACCCTTTGAATGCAAAAACCTGATAATCGCCCAACGACCAGAGCATGACTTGAAAATTAAATGTTCCATATCCAAAGATTTGTCTAAAAGTAATAATATAAATAACAGACAAGGCTAATGAGTTTCTCTTACTGCAAAGCTCTGACAAGGTCACGAGCAAGATCATGTATTGAATCTTCGGGAAGTTTACCATCCTGCAACAGGCATCTTAAAATTCAAATCATCGATGTAACAGAGATTGTTAAGTGTATTGTAGTATGACAAAAAGGATATGGAGACCTCCATTGGAATAACAATGTGTTATTTAACTGTGTATTCTGATAAAGGTTTATCATCTATGGATGCAAAATCCTACTTTATGTTACTTAGCAAACCCATATGAGCAGCTTACTATATGGAAGAGTATGAGATTGCATCCATACAAATATAAAAGAGCTACAGTTTCTGGCTCCTTCTATTTGGGCATAACAGCTAGATATGTATAAAATACCTGCTGCAATAAGTTCATGAGATTTCCTCCAACACAATATTCCAAAACCAACCACAAGTGAGCAGAAGTTTCATACCTAATATGTGGATTCAGTGAAAAAAGAAAGAGAGAAGAATTATCCAACCGAAATTCAAAAAATGACATTGAACTGATCATCTAGGATGATCATCATCTAACAAAATCATATAAGCACCCTATCAAATCAAAAAAAAGTTCTTGTCTCCAAATAACAACAAGCCTCACCATGAACAAAACTTGAGTACATTTGGGTGATCTAGAGAGTGAAGAATCCTAACCTGCAGGTAAGTGAAAAATCATGATATTATGTGAGAGAAACAGACATATACTTTGGTTGGTCATTGTTATAATCAAGATTAACATACAGACAGAAAGAGAGACAGACAGACACCCCCTAATCCCTGCAAGAGTTATGATATGAAACTGTCGCAACAGCAGTTCAGTCTAACTGAAACTATCATGTGATTCCACATTTTTTATTTACTTGGGTAAGTTACAAGGCTAAAGAAAACCAGCCAAGATGTGCCACTTTCTAGGATTTGCCCTGTGTATCATCCATCGAGGGAGGAAAGGCACCACAGTGAACCTTACTTTGCTTTAGAAAAAATTTTTAACAGATACAAGATAACTAGACTTGCACAATCTAGAAGCATACAAAAGAAAGCCAAATTATATTTCAAATTTATAATGAATAACTAAAAATTTCCTCTCATTAATTACCAGACATTATCCATTAGAGGATTCACATTGTACATGAATTTAAGAACAATTCAGAGTTCATAGTATTCGGGCCAACGCAGCTTCTTTTACGCGTTAAAAATTGTACTTGTTGTCAAATTATCCAGTTAAGCTCGGTAGCAAAAAAGTGAGTAGCTAGAGTTACAGATTAGGCAAACTTCAAAATTTCTAGAACACAACGCAATTTCAAAGTGAAACCAAAGTTCCTTAAATCATTCAATTCTCCATAAATAAACAAAAATTAACGACAGTTAAACTTTAAACCACCTCAAAAGAACACAACAAATCAAACACAGGTTCACAAATACACAAACAGAAGTAATAGTAAAAAGAATTCAAGCGTACTTCGTGGAGAACATTGCTTTTCTGCGATTTATCAACGCTCTTAACCGCGAAATACTCAATCGTCTTCTTCTTCCTCCCTTTATACACAGTCTACACGGCAAATTCACACACATACAGGTACACAATTAGATTCTGAAAACAAACCCGAGGAAATCAGTTCAAGATAGAAGAGCCTACCGAGTATTTGCCACGGCCAATGGCTTCATAGATGTGGTACTGATTCATAGTCGCTGGACAGAATTTCTAGGTTTTCAATTTTGAAAGAAAGACCGTTTGTGCGATAGAGAGCGAGATCGCAGAAAATGAGAGGTGTATTAGGTTTAGCAAATAAGGATTTAGATAGCTTTGCTTGGATGTGATGAGAGAGAGAGAGAGAGAGAGAGAGAGCTTGCTGCACTGATTGTGAAAGTGAAGGCAGAGAGAGTGAGCGGGAACATAAGCGTGATTCAAAATCGAAAGTGAAAAATAATTAAACGCATCAGGGATAAGCTATATTCTGTAGCCAAACAATGCCAATGGCGCACAAACGAACAATATAAAACAAAACAAAACAAAACAAAACAAAAAAGTCGAATGAGGTAGAAGTTTGGTGGATCTTGGTCGGTGCAAAAATTGATATTTGTGGTGGATCATACCGGATTCAATTTTGACCGATCGGGATAGGATAATTAAAGTTCAATTTAAATATCTAACAAATTTTATTTTTATAATTTATATTCGAATTTATTAACAATACAAATTCAATTCGAATATTTTAATTTAACTTAAATTTAAAAAATTGTTTCTAAATTTTAACTAAATTTATTAAATAATCACTTAATTTCTTAAATATTAATATAGATATATATATATATATATATATTTTAGATTAAATTATTTATCGAATTTTTATAAATATATTCAAATTCAAATCTATGAAATTTAAGAGAACGAATTTTTATAATTAATAAAAAAATATTAATTCATATCCGATTAATCAGATTCGAATCAAAATTCAATTCATTCACAGATTTAGTATCACATTGAAATCCTATTTTTTTAATAAAATTTTCATATTCATTTTGTCTATGTTTTTTTATAATACGGGCATGTAAGTTTCTATTAAGGGGACTTCCTCAAAAGTCAAACCTTATTTCTTTTATATTCATCCATTTTTCAATATCTTAATATTATACATTATTTACTGCTGAATATCCCATTAAGATATAAAGTGATGCGAGTTCAAATTCATGGCATATAATACAATTATTAGAAGAATTAAGTGAAATAAGTACTGAAGTAAATCTGAATCTAGTATCTAACTTAACTTGTCTAGGTGTTGGTCACATAAATCTCATACTTTTTTTTATTAAGGGAAGATAGTTAGACTCCAATTGGACAAGATAAAAGTATTATGGAAAAAATAAGGGATATTGTATTAAAAATTACAATTTTATAAAGTTAAGTTATAATATTTTGAAGGTGTAAATTATAACTTTAAAAGACACGATTGATCATGAATTTCTCTTATTGAACATAGTCTTTCATTAAGCAATTGTAACTTTCAATTTTAAAATTATAACTTTATTATAAAAAATGATAATTGACGGCGGTACCGATATCAGAAAAAAAAAAATTGATACCATAGACTTTTCCGAAAGTAAGATGGACGATTCTGGATAAATAAGGTAAATAATTAATTAGTCAGGGAGCTCCAAATTACTTTAGTAGCTCGAAAAAAAAAAAAAAGCTATATCGATAATGAAAAAGAGATATATCAAGCATTGAGTTGGAGTTTTTTTTTTTAGGCCAAACATAGAACGGTGAGTGTTAGACTAACCGCTAATTTTATTACTAATTAAAAATTATTATTTTTATTGGTCAACATTACTAATGGAGTTGAATTGTAGTTTTTAAATGAGAAAAATGGAAAAAAAAATTGTTATAATAAATTAGATCAAATTTTTAAATCTGAATAATATAACTCAATAAAAAACAGGGGGGGGGGGGGGGGGGGGGGGGGGGGATGACGGAGAGCATAAGAGGAAGAAAAAAACTAATAAAAGCACATCAACCTAACCACGGTAGAGGCACAACCGAACCAACCCTAGTCATACGGCTCCAGCCAATAAAAAATAGACGCCTCGCGAATCACGGCCAATGGCCAAGTGGAAGCATTATTGTTGTGTTATCGAGAGAAGGACTTCCCACAACCACGCGCATGAATGTGTATTCATAAAACATTCGGATACGAAATTAAAATTATTTAAAATTAGATAATCAAATATTTTTCCATCTAATCGAAATAAAAATATTATTTAAATTTAATTTAATGACTTAATCAATTATAACTTTTTTGATTGACAGTTAATTTCAACTAATATAAGGGTCTATTATTGATGATATACAAATTGGTCTCGTGTAAGATTAACCGTCAACTTTATGAACCAGTGTAATTAATGATCAATAAATAAGATAATCAATGACAAAACAATAAATAAGAGTAAACACGCAAATTTATAATGGTTCGGTCCGAGTGACCAACTTTACTCTGGAGAACGACAGTGGTAGCTAGAGATCTTTATTAATGAATAAAAGTCACTATGAGAGTATACTACGAGAGAATTGCAATGCTTTGGGAGAGAGAAATTTGGTGTGTAGAGAGGTGAAGAGATATAATGTGGTGTGTGAAGGTCTCAAAGATGATGTCTTCTATGTGGAAATGACTTACATTATATAAGTATGGTGAGACAGTGAGGCGGTGACGCGAGAGAGATAACACTATTCTTTTAGTAAATACAATTAAGGTAGAATTAGATTTTCATGAGTATCTATTCTGATAATTTATCTCACGTGCTCCTATCTTTCCGGGCTTCTTGGATTTTGAATTGGGTCGAACTGGCAAAGTGTTTCTTGATTTATTGGGTCTGCTTCAATTGATTCTGGACTCATAAATTATCAAATTAATTAAATATAATTGTTACGATTCTACATCAATTAAAAAATAAGATTGAATGTATGTATATGAATTATTGGACGCTATTTCCTTGCAAACTAGTTTTCTAGGATAAGTTTTATTCATAAGTTCATAATAATTAGTATCAAAGTTAGTCACCATGTTGAGTATGACATTAAACCCAATGTGAATTGTGGCTCTATGTGATCGAATTATGAAAATGACAGTCTATAGTAATATATGTGAATATAGTGTTATCTCATTGAATATTGATAGATGGACAAAACCTCAAAATTGAAAGGCCAATCGTTGAGTCAGTGACGATAGAATGGGCTGTTGTGGATGATGGTTATGAAAGCACGGTAGAATATTACAATTTTATATCAATTAAAAATAAAAATAGACGTGTGTATATGAACTATTTGACATTATTTTATTGCAAGCTAATTTTCAAGAAAAATTATACCCATAGGTTCATAACAGTAATTGATTGAATCTACAAATTAAATTAATAAGTTAGGTCCAATAGCATTGCTCCTTCAAAATTATCGTGGTAGATGACTGAAACATTCTCTATTATTTGGAGTAAGATTAGAGATTTTTTAATGGATCATTTATCATATATTTTAGTAAATTTATTATATACAAAATCAATCTCTTACTCATTATTAATATATAACGCATGCTCTGTTTGGTAAGATGAAAAAATAGAATGATAGAAAGTTGGATTGATATATTAATCATCATGTTTAGTAAAAAAAGAAAATAGAAATGATAGAAAAGTGCATGGATAAACTTTTTTTCGAACTCACTAAAATCAATCACTCAAAAATTGAAAGAAAAATGGACAGAAAATTAAATATTTATATTGAAATATATCTTATTTATCTATATATATATATATATTCATATATTCATATATTATGTATACATTAATTTCATATATAAATATAATGATAAATATATGTATTTTATTTTATTTTTAAAAAATTAAATTAAAAAATAAAAAATATATTTTTTTCATCTTACCAAGGACAAAAAAAATCAATCACTATTATTTTTATCCATCATACCAAATACAAAAAAAATATATATATTATTTATACTTTTCGTATTTAAAAGATAAAAAATGTACCCTATTCTATTTTTCATTACTCCTGCCAAACGAGAATCAGTAGGAACTAAATTAAACGAAATACAGCGAGTGAGCACAGTTGGTCCAAGGGGTTTGTGAAACAGTGAACACGGATCACACATCGGTCACATACATTAGTTTTTCTCCTACACACCGATAAGTGATAACTCTCTCTCTCTCTCGATCGAACTCCAAGGGGTGTTCTGAGGTAAACAGGATTAATCAATTTCTCTCTATCCACTTGCTGGTATCAAGTTGTATGATCTCAGCGGTGTTTCAAATTATTCTGTTTTTCGATTCTATTCCCAAAATAATTATTATGCTTTCGTTTCATCAGAGATTCTATATGCTCGTTTGACTTAAATCTATCGCTAATTTGTTATTTGATGTAGCTTGATTTTTACTCTGATCAACAACTTCCTTTTTTTGTTCTTGTCGGTTTGGATGATTATAAGTTTTATGTTTCCTAATCAGCAACCTCTGAAGTTATAGATCTAGAGTTTATCAGTAAACATGCTGTGTGCTTGCTTGCGCGATTGTCTTTGTTTGGGGTTAGAGTAGCATCTCTGAGCTTTTCTTTCTTTCTTTTTTTTTTTTTTCAAACGACTGAAATACTCGAGATTCTTTTGAGTTTTGAGTTGGTTGTGAATGATTTCCTACTTAATTGAGTGCTATAGCAAGTGATAGTTTTGTTTATTGATTGAAATAGATTGATTGTATTTTGGGTTTTTGTTTATTGATTGAAATAGATTGATTGTATTTTGGGTTTTATTACTCTGCGGAATTGTATGTTAGATAAGATCTAGTTAATAGTTATTAACTGGCTTAAGCAATTTTGTCTAATATGTTATCGGCATTCAAATCTTTATGCACTCTATTGCTATTTATGTACGTACACTTGTGTATCCACAACCACACATTAGAAAGCAGAAAAATAGCAAAATAGAATTTGGCTTTACTAGGGTGGAACATAAAAACCTGTTGGGGACCCCTTCAATGGCCCTTAACTTGTCACTCACCCATACAGAGAAATTCGCAAATACACCCTATGGTCCATTGAAGGTATTGTGTCACTTAAACTCAAATCTATCTTAACTTTTGGAGGGGGTTCGTGGTGATGGTGGAAGTTTTATCTGTGTCTTACTGTTCTGGGTCTTTTGTTTTTATTTAAACTCTGTCCTTGTGGGTTTCTATATGCATGTCTATAATCATCTTAATCCGTGAAAACTGGTAGACCAGCTACTTCTTGATGGCTCTCATATGTGTATCTGGTTAATAAGACCTGGTTATTATAAATTATTGATATTGTAGCTAACTAATAACATATGGTTTTGTCACTTGCTTAGATCACATATAACAATGGTGAAAGCTGTCGCAGTTCTCAGCAGCAGTGCGGGTGTTAGTGGCACCATCTTTTTTACCCAAGAAGGAGATGGTAATTATAAATTTATCATATAATCAACTGCTATCAACACACGACTGCGAACATGGAATTAAAACTATTCTATTTGTTTTGTCTCAGGTCCAACTACTGTTACAGGAAATCTTTGTGGCCTGAAACCTGGGCTTCATGGTTTCCATGTCCATGCTCTTGGTGACACAACAAATGGCTGCATGTCAACAGGTTATCTTTATTCTTCATTGTCATCTTCATTTTATAGGTATCCATGGAGCACTGGGGGATGGAGATTGGGGAACAAACAGTATGATACTTCAACGAGTGTGGTTTTGATCGGGTCAATTTGCAGGACCACATTTCAATCCTGCTAACAAAGAGCATGGTGCTCCAGAGGATGAGAATCGTCATGCTGGTGATCTTGGCAATGTTACAATTGGTGAAGATGGTACATGCTGTTTAATTATGACTAGAAAATCTTCTACCCCATCATCATCATAAATATATATTGATTTCTCCCTAAATTTTTTTTATCATAAATATCTATCAATATAGCGGCTTTATCTTAAATATTGTACTTCGTTCCTTGTTAATGAGAGAACTTCGTATAGCCATTATTGTGTCATTGCTATCACCACTGTCAGTAAAATCTTAGTTTACGTGGTTATTTTTATTGCACATACAGACTGGCATTGCACAATTAACTTTAATAGCCATGGTAGGATGGCAGTTGTTTTACTCTGAAATTGCTAGGAAAAATGGGGAGACAACAGGACCTAAATAGACAGATTGGAACTCAATTTGAGCCGAATCCTTGAACCAGCAAGTCAATTGTCCCAATCCACATTTTCCATCCAATGTGTGCCTCTTCTTTTCTCACTTGTTACCCCCAAAGATCAAGTGTGAACCCTTACTAAACATTAAGACCCCCTTGAGTGTGAATCACTCCTTAGCAAGGCTCATGTCTAAACCACTCTTCATGAGTCACCGAGTCTCTATTCCTCAGGAGTCTGCATTATGCACACACCTTGCTCCATCGACAGTCCAATATGCATTACCAGGACTCTAAGAACTGACATCGTTCTTTCGCCAGAACCATGCGGCGACACTGCTTTTTTGATTTTATTAGGATCACCAGACCATTGCCTCTTGGCCTAAATATACAAATTTAGTCCAATCTTGACCCAAAAGCTTAAGCCATTGAGTCTTGTGCTCATCTATGTATAGAATTTTAATACAGTGCTGGTAGAGACCACTACCATGATTTAGTCATGTAATAGAAAAGACACGCATTTGTTAAAGTTACATAATACCTCACAGAATATATACAGCTCTGACATATTGCTGTGCCTTTTTATATTTTAGGTGCTGCTTCCTTTACTATTGTTGACAAGCAGGTGACTTTTTTTGTCAGGCTCTTATTTGCGTAAAACATTCTATGTACTTCCTTTTTAACAGATCTCTCAAATATGGGCTATTGTTTTCAGATTCCGCTCTCTGGACCACATTCCATCATTGGAAGGGCTGTAGTTGTCCATGGTGACCCTGATGATCTGGGAAAGGGTGAGCATCAATTTTATAATCAATACGTTGCCTTTATAGTAGCTTCAACTGTAAACCATTTACCTTCCAGCAAGGCTCGCTAGACCAAAAAAAAAAAAACCATCATGTTACACATAGTAACCGAGGTATTAGATATTTGCCTCAAATGATACTTGAGTTGATTGCATGCACCGATTGTTACATTGTATTTCTTGAAGTTTTTGCTTTTTCGTAATAATTATTTATCTTTCTCGCCCAATCTCACTGCATCGCTTTACTTGCTACCTCTATTTGTTTAGGAGGCCATGAACTCAGCAAAAGCACTGGAAATGCTGGTGGAAGGGTTGCCTGTGGTAAGCAGCATGATTACTTAATAGCTAATTTTATTACTCATGCAGTTGGTTTATATATAATTTGAATACAAAAAGCTTATTGCACGATATAGAGAGGTCAGTACATTGCTTGAACTCCTGAAATAACCTGTATGTAAATCATATATAGAGAGTACTCAGCAAAAATAACTAGATAAAAATAGAAAGATGAGCTTGCCAATCAAAATCCTAAATTAACCTTAAATAAGCACACGTGCTTAGAGAAACTCTGTGAGCCTTAAAATTTATAATAATTGGTTGTTAAACAACTTCTAATTAATGTATGTTATCGTAATTTCTGCAGGCATCATCGGCCTGCAGGGTTGATTAACTACTCGTGGTGCTATCTACTCCCTGTGCCCAGATACGCTTGTGAAAATCAAGCTACTAGTTATGGAGATTCTGAAATAAAGTGTTGTTTTGGATTGATGAACTTTATTATTGTTGTTTGATCCTCTTATCCTTAGATGCTACCTTTTCCAGTAGCAAACTGAGAACATCAATCTGCAAACGTATTCTGGGTGTTATGCACTACTTCATGAGTTGTCCAAATAGTCAAAACTGTCTCCTTGTAAGATCTGGGAGAATAGAACATTTTGCAACTATGCTTAAATACTATTATTCAGTATCACTACAACCTTGTGTGAAATTGTGAGGGTTGCTATTAGTTTGAGTTGTTTATTTTAAAAGTTTTCAAAATTCTCATGCCTTTCGACTTCATAACGGTATGGATCGTCTGAATATTCTTTTTAGAAAAAAGTCGAAAATGTGGCTGTAGTGTTCCGTTTTTTGGTTATGATTGTTTCATGTTTGATGAGACAGAGGAACCCCCCTTCTTCAGTGGGACTTTAATCCAAATCCAGCACTAGTTGTTTAGTCATCTCCATTTTGTATTAGTACACACACTTATCTGGTGGAAAATTTTCAACTATTACCATAATTCCGGCCATGTCTTATCTGTGAAAGTAGTGTAGTGGTATTTTTTTTTTTTTTTTTCTATAGGGTGTGTAGGTTTGTGTTTACTACTTCCTCAAGTTTTGAGTTGGCTAGTGTAACTTGAGCTAGTTTCAAGACCTGTTCTTGAGGAATAAATGTGACTGACCTTTAAAGAGTGTAGAAAGTATTGAACTTAAGACCACTTATTTGCAAGAAGACAAACTTGATCACTGGGCCACCCACGAGAGTTTTGTGCAGTGGTATGTAAGAGTTGTTTAATGCACCCAATTACTATCCAGTCGTTTGATTTGGAAAATCAATCAAGTTCAATTCTGCTTGTGTCTTCTATTTAATGTTTATGCTCTACAAAGTTGATCCAAAGTCAGCATACCAAAAAAAAATAGGGTTACGTTAGATAGCCTATGATATATATAGTGTCGGAAAACACGGTATTATGAAACATACGGTCGATTTAAAGATCTCCTGACCTGATATTTGGTGAGGGGTTGGGATATCACCTTCACCACATATGGCAGGGTGGTTAAATCGATCGAAAAACATCCAAACATTTCATCAAATCAAATAGAAGTGGAAAAGTCTGAAATCATTTGAACTCGATCCTGTCATAGTATGGTGACAAATTCTGTTCGAGGTCCCCCCTTGCTGGCATGCGTGGGAGTGGTGTGTCCTACCTCTTTTGTGTTTTTACAAGATTTCATGATCCCACTGCTTAATAAAAGTAACCCACGATGTTCTGTTCATCAGACATCGTATCTGCTGTGAGTGTGACATGACCGATCAACTTAGACGTAAAAGATGGGTCTTATTCGCGTATTTTGTCAAAAAGTAATATTAGAATAATTTAAAAAGATTAAATGAAATGATGCTATCACCGACATAAAAAAAAAAATTTTGAATTTTAAATGAGTATGCATAGGACTAAAAATACTACCATATCTACTTCCTCATTTAAAATTATTTTTTGTCTAATTTTTTATAAATAATTTTCTTTTTTCCCACTAATTTGGAATATATAATGCAATTTTTTTTTATTACCATTATCATGCAAGTGAATCTCACTTTTTTCTAATAATTACTCCTCCACGTGAGATAATTGGCAACCACCTCATATAAAAAAGTGGGATCACATTGTTCACTTGATTATTTAATATTGTAACGATTTTCATCACGTGATAATATTAACGTGGTATAACTATTATTTACTATATGAGCAATGTTAGGGATTTTAAATTTGGGATCCCAAATTAATACAAAACATTTGATCAGCGAGTCTTGATAACTTTCAATCCACTCATTAAAGGGTAATTTAGGCAATTATAAAAATTTTATAATAACTTTCTTTTTGAACAATAGAATAAAAAAAATTAAAAATTTTTATGGCAAATTTTTCATACTAACTAAATACACACATGAAAATATTATATTCTTTTTTTTTATTTTTTTTATTTCACTTTCTATCTTTTTCACTTTCCTTCATTCTTTTAAACCTAACCAAACGGACCCTTTGGAATGCAAAAGTATTACCCTTATTTTAGCTTAGGATTGATAATCGATTCGAATTATTTGAATTTGGCTTGGATATGATTCGATTTAAGCTCAACTCGTGTTTTAGATAAGTCAAACTCGTTTAAAAAATAGACTTAAAAAACTCAGTTCGTGTATATATAAAATAATTCAACAATTTAAGTTCAATTTTTTTTTAAACGGGACAAGTTTAAACAACTTTTTAAATTTATTTAAAAAATCAAGCTTAAAAGACTTAAGTCGAGGTTGCAAAACTCGACTTCGTTATCGACGATAGTCTGGCATCATATGGTTTAGTTGGACATGGCGTTGCCAATTTTCCACGTCAGAAACGTGAGCGGTTTTGATCGCATCTCACCAACCCCACCGAACTTTCTCCCTCTCCGTCTCCCTCACCCTCATTCTCTCTCCTCCTTCTCTGAGTATATAATACCATCCCGTACCTAATACTTAGCTGGCAGAGCACGCCTCCTTTAATCTCTTTGCTTTCTCGGCAGCCACTACAATGGAACTGGTAAGTCTTCGCACTCTTCCTTCCTACTTCCATTTTTTTTTTCCGCGTTTGGCTGCTCAGAAATAGTAAGAAAATTGGAAGTCTTTCAAACAGCCATTTACTCCCAAGTCCCAACAACCACCCATTTACTCCCAACAACCACCCTGCCTGTTCCAAAGTTCCGAACAATTTTCGTTTATTTTCCTCCATTTTATCGTGTACCAAACATACTTGGACACTTGCTAGAAATTTTCTGGTTTTCTGAGTGATTTTTCTGTTATTTGGTTTTTTTTTTCATCTTGAATTTCAGGTTGCATCTCCTGTGGAAATGGAAAAGGGGGAAATCAGGAGGAATCCTACCCTGATTTGTGCTCCGATAATGGCGGATTCAGTGGATCAGATGTTGATTCAAATGAAGACGGCAAAATTGAGTGGTGCAGACCTTGTGGAGGTCCGATTGGACAGCTTGAGGAGTTTCAATCCGCTCCAGGACATCGAGACCCTAATCAAACACTGTCCATTGCCCACTCTATTCACTTACAGGTTCACTCATATAATCCTATTCAATCCAAATTGTGTAGCAGATATATGCTGATCTTGTTATCCAAATTACTGGCACATCTCCAGTTTGTGAAATGAATAATGAAACTTTTATTCAGAAATGTCTTCTTTTACTTAAGAAGATTTGTTCTTTTATTGCTTGGAGTGAACAAAGTCAACCCACTAGTTGAATAACCGGAAACTCTACAAAATTTATATGGTAAGATCTTGTAATCTGAGAATAATAAATGATCTGTGTGAACTGAATTAGAGATAAGGCAGTAATTGGGATTAGCTTCTTAATTTTAACTCAATTTGTTTTTTCCTGTTGATAAACGGTATTGACTCCGTCATTAGAGCATTAAATGGAGTGTAAGCTCTATATTGAACTAGCGTTATTTTGCAGTAGTGATAGCATTGACGTGCAAAGCGACTTATAAAATCATATTTCAATAGTTTACATGGAATTGTTAATCGTTACTCATTACTAAGGGTGGATTTAGCAATGCTTGTAATGCACACTAAGCTGTATTATTCCTATGTTGTGTATATCTATCTTTTGCTTGTTTTAGTACTTTTCTGTCTGATTATGATGGGTCATTTTTGTGGTATATCATTTTATTATATTACCTTTTCAAGAATATCCAGGCATGGTCCTTTCTGATTTGATGTATTTTTCTAGACCAATATGGGAAGGTGGGCAGTATGATGGTGATGAAAAGAGTCGATTGGATGCACTTCGAGTAGCCATGGAGCTCGGAGCTGATTACATTGATGTTGAGCTGAAGGTTGCTTTCTTATTAGCGAAACTTAAACAGCTCACTAATTGCATTGATTGTATTAGATAGGTTTTTCCTCAAAATTGTCACTGGAACTACTTTATTTATTTGAAAGTCAATTATAAAAGAAATCCATAAACACTAGATTGGATTTATCATATCTTTGCATATATAAAGCTCAAGTGGTTTGCGAATTGAAAATGGCTCATAATTTTTCTAGGGATGATTGTGACTATATCATAGGACAATCCCTCATTGGGTTCAAATGAGCTCCGGGGAAATTGACTACACTTTTCAATATTGAGATCTTCTTCTAATGTAACATTTCGTTCAATTTAGTTAATCTTTGAGGCCTTTTACAGTATACTTTTGGACAGCATATGTCACTTCCTTTGGGAAGTTTCAATTTATTTTCCATCTTACTCCAGCTCAACACTCTCTTACATGATCTTCGTGTGGGTGTTGCACCAATGCATTTATTTTAATATTCGGGAGATTAATAGGTTTGTCTCTCTTTGTCAGTTTGTTGAAATTGTTTTGTCTTTCTGTCTCACAGCTTTTGTGGTAAATCAGACAGCTGAAAAATGAGTATCTTATTATAAATCACGAAGTATGTGCTAGATCCATGCCCGTGCACACTCCTATACTCACCAGTTTTTACTTCCAAGATGTTAAACTGTTTTTCTTGTCCTCATTTTGAATATGCTATTGAAATTGCGAAGTCTGAATTTTCTCATGCTACTGTATATTCTCTGAAGGCTATCCACGAGTTCAACAATTCCATGCATGGAAGGAAGCCTGCACAGTCCAAAATTATTGTTTCCTCCCACAACTATGAAAACACTCCATCTGTTGAGGATCTTGGCAATCTTGTGGCAAGAATACAGGCAAGTGGAGCAGACATTGTGAAGATTGCAACAACCGCCTTGGATATCACTGACGTTGCACGCGTCTTTCAAATAACTGTTCATTCCCAAGTAAGAGGCGTAAGTAGTATGGCCAAATCTTTTGTGTAATTGGAGTTTCATACTTCTCTCCATTTCCTGGTGGAATAAAAATTATCAAGTCTTACATAATATTAATTTAGATTTTTGGGGCCATGACTTGAGGCTGAAAAGATGATTAGAGGTTTATAATCCAGTCTAAGGTGCATATATTGCTTGCGTGATTTTAAATTCTACCAAATAAATTCAATGGCTGATGGGTGTTTATTCTAATATGTTTTGTCTACAATTACCAATTGGTTAATAAATTCTTACCCAATCGATTTCTCAAATGAATTAGACACTAGGGAGTATAGAGATAGATATGAGATACGGGTACGATAAGGATACGATGATATGACAAAATCCAAAAAAATAGGATATGGATACGGCCAGGATACGTCTATAAATATATATATTTTATATTTTTATTATTATGTAATGACTTGATAGTTATAATTTTTAGAGATTCTTTAAAAATAATAAACAATATTAACAATTTTTTATTTTTTAAAAGTTACTTATCGTCTTAGTTCTCACTATGGAACATCTATAAAGTGAAAGTGATTAATTAAACGAATAAGAATCAACATTTAACTATATTGTTTGCTTAGAAGTATATTTTGATAAGATTATAGATTAATCAACTCATCTAACTCTTTGGACATGTGATAATGCAATACTATTTAGAAAACACGCATATGTCTTTCAAGTCATATGAATTTTTATTGATGTATGCATTGTATGTGAAATCAAAAAGAAAGGGTAGAGATTAAAACTGAAAATTACACAAATTATATAGAAGTATTCGCGAAGTATCCATATATTTTATTTATTATTGGATACGTTTGATGTGTATTTGATTGGTATCTTCGAGTATCCGATGAGTTTCATATCTAATATGGATGTGTCCACTTTAACAAAGTATCCGTGCTTCATAGATTAGACATGCCCAATGCATGAAAAACATAGAGGATCATAATTAGGTAAAGTTAGTCTTCATACTTTGGGTCCTCTTGTTGGATTTGAGCTGAATTTGAGATAGTTACAAGACAAATAAACATTTCTAAACATTGGAATAGATGGTATGACAATGTGGCAGAAATGCTAAGAAATTGGCAACTTGGACCCAGATTCACTTTCAACCTGATAACAATGGGCTTCCACTGATGAAAGTTAAAAAAGTAGAAAGAATGAAAAGAACACCATTATAAACAACTCCGAATACAAAATAATGATTGATAAAATTCTTACAGCCCACTCTCCCCTACTCCTAAAAAATAAGAAATTAAGATAAAAAAGCAAAAAAGAGCTGGAAAAATTAAAGTTTGTTTTTTTTTTCCTTATCAGTTCATGAATGAGGAGTCCGACTTAGTGCGTATTATTATTTTTTTTTTTGTGAAGAATCAACTTATTACAAGTTTAGGTTCCCAGACCTTTAGCATGTGGAAGAAAAAATAATCCATTTAGTAGGTAGAAATGCATTTTGGGTTTGTTAGAGTTTGTCTAACATCAATAAAAGAGCAACTTTAAAACTAGTATTGAGCCTTGTGGGACTCTCACTCCAATATTCTTGAACTTTGGATCTTTAACACGGTATCAAAGTGGGGTTTGAGTGGTCAGTAATTCAGGCCTCTCACCCATTTGACTTCTCCGGTTTGTTTATTTGTCTATGTTTGTTTGGTTGAGGGAGATCATGAAGAGAGTTTGTAATCTATATGAAAAGATGAGGTTGGTTTATATGGTTGAGGGGCATCTTCACTCAGTTTTTATTCGTTTTGAGATGGATGCTTGGTTCAAGGAAATATATGATTTAATATTTTTTGATCTCCTAAAGGCATTATGTAGAGAAATGGAAAAATTCTACATAAGACCAAAAGTAATGCTTTTGTGTTTGAATATGATTTTATTACTGTATGTATTTGGAGAAAAGTATGATAAAAAGGACTCCTTACAATTTAGACCCAAACATTTTTGAAGTTCTTAATGCCATATTCTAAAGTTCCTGTATCCTATTAGTTTCATTTATGTAACACTGTTTTTGATTTTTCATTTATGCAAACACTCGTAGTTCATTCCAATGGTTATATCATTTTCTGATCTGTGTGGGACTGCAATGTGTTTCAGGTTCCAATAATAGCAATGGTTATGGGAGAGAGGGGTTTGATGTCACGGATACTTTGCGCCAAATTTGGTGGATATCTCACTTTTGGTACACTTGAGTCGGGAAGACTATCAGCTCCTGGGCAACCAACAATTGATGATTTGTTGAATTTGTACAATTTCAGGCAGATAGGGCCTGATACAAAAGTATTTGGCGTTATTGGAAAGCCTGTTAGCCACAGCAAATCACCTATTTTGTACAATAAAGCATTCAAAGCGATTGACTTCAATGGAGTTTATGTGCATTTGTTGGTGGATGATGTTGCAAATTTTCTCCAGACTTATTCGTCTACAGATTTTGCTGGGTTCAGGTTCCATCATATAGTATAATTATAGTAGTAGTAGTAGTACTAGTACTTATCTAATATTTGAAGTGGTATCTGTTCATGCATTGGTTTTGCCAAGATGTCAATCCTTGAGTTTCTTTTGTTTCTGGGAGCTAAAATTTTCTCTAGACACTCTATTTATCTGGTAATATTCATCCATGTATGCTGTCCCAAGAGTTACTTCCAAGGGATATACGACCATTGATTTCATCTCCCGGAATAAAGTCTATAATTCAGCTTTATTTTGTATCTATAATTCCTCACAAAGCTGCGAAGGTTTGATCCAATTGCTAAAGTAGTTGGTGATACAATAATGTGTTGGGATTGTTGAAAAGCCTGTTACCTACGATAAATCACCTATCAAAGCCCCGTGCATTTGTTCATCTATAGATTGTGTTGGGTTCAGGTTCAGTCTTGTAAAGGAAAAACGGCTGTAGCATCTATTTAATATTTGAAGTGCAATTTGTTCATGCATTGGTTGTAAAGATTCAATCCCCGAATGTCTTTGTTTCTGGAGCTGTTTTTTTTTTGGGGGGGCTCCTTTTTTCTGTTAATGTTAATCGACATTTGTTTTCCCATGAGATACTTGTATGGATGGGGTGTCAAGGAGTCCATGTAACTGAGAATGCAGTAATGCTGCTTTGTTTTGTGCAGTTGTACAATTCCTCACAAAGAGGCTGCACTTAAGTGCTGCGGCGAAGTTGATCCAGTTGCAAAGGTAATGGGCTATGTCTTTATTTTGTTATGCTTACGTTGTAATGGTGATCTGGTTACACTAATTCTAGTTTTTTATGTTTCCTTCCCCTATTCTGTATGTTGTATGCAATTGTTTAATTTAATGATAGTATCTTGCAGTCAATAGGAGCTGTTAATTGCATTATCAGGAGATCAAATGATGGGAAGCTATTTGGTTGCAATACTGACTATATTGGTGCTATTTCGGCTATTGAAGATGGCCTACGAGGTTTCTTCTGTGCTTTACAAGCTGAGCAGAAATTTTGTGTCAAAGTATTTTCTCATTTTCTGTACTACAATATTTGGTTTTACAGGTTCACACCCTATAAGCAGTACAAGTGGGTCACCCTTGGCTGGTAAACTGTTTGTAGTCATTGGTGCAGGTGGTGCGGGCAAGGCTCTTGCTTACGGTGCAAAAGAAAAGGGAGCAAGGGTTGTGATTGCCAATCGCACTTATGGTTAGTTTCAGCTTTGCCTTGCATCTAAATGTAGTCTATTTAATACAAAATATGATATTATATCATGTCAAAAAAATGATATTATATGGCCTCATCTCTTTCTGTTGTCTTGTTTCATATATCTAAGGTAAACCTATTAGTTTTCACTAATCTCATAAGCTTATCTGTAGGATGGTAGTTTATGACTTTTTTTCTTCTTTTATCTGCAAAGATCGAGCTAGAGAACTTGCGGATACAGTTGGAGGAGATGCATTGTCTCTTAATGAATTGCTTAATTTCCATCCAGAAGATGGTATGGTTCTTGCAAACACAACTGCTATCGGAATGCACCCGAAAGTTGATGAAACGCCCATATCAAAGGTTTACCTACTTTTAGTGCTCCTTTCTTGCATTAAACTTCTCATAGTTGTTGATATTTGACTTTTTGCCTTACCATCGGGAATTAATTATGGCATTCACTTGATGTGTGCTTGAAATGAGATTGTTGGAAGAGGTACGGACCTTGTCTCGAGCACTTATCTGGCATTGAGAGTCATTTCTCCTTCTTTCTACATTCTTTTTTTCGTTTTCAACAGAAATTGGCGATCATATAGTGTGTTTGAAATGACATATTTACTTCCACCCCATCTATGTAATGACATTTGTGAATAATGAATAAGGGAATATTGTCACTGGTTCTTTAGATCACCTTCAGATGTTCCTTACATATCATATGTTTTTCCACCATACTTGAAACAGATTAGGCTTTCTGTAAGTACAGATAATTTCAATAAAAGCATCTCAAATTTAAATAACCTTGTAACATGCCTGGTCTTGCCAATGCACGTGCATCATTACCTTGTGTCAAAAAAATAATTGGTCTCCTGTCAAAAGTTGTCACCTGTGAAGCAGTAAATTTCTTCTATTCTTTGGAAGCTTTGGTATTCTGATGTTAGTCATTGAATGTTTATGAATTGTACCTAAGGTTGTTCATCATAAGTTGAATTTACATTCTTACGTAGAACTTGTTAAACAAGCCAACCACTCCTAAAATTCGTGTCACATCATCATTGCTATCATTGCTATTCGTGTCACACCAAGCCTAATCTCTAATCTTTGCTATTTTTGGTTCTCTCTACTTTTTCTTTTCCTTCCAGCTGCTGTCATGGCTTAGTGTAACTCTTCCTCTTTCACTGTCACATCATCATCATCATGTTCCTCAAGGATCTCCTAACATAGCGTCCTTTCAAAATAGAACTCATCTGATCTCTATTAAACCTGACCCGTCAAACTACCTTCTCTGTAAAAGTTTACTTGTCTGAATTCTGCACGGCCAAGACCTTTACAAATATGTTGATGGCTATAAAAGTTAAAGCTTTTCAGACACTGTTTTAACGAAATTAAGTCGCTATTTGTTTCGCAGGAAGCTCTGAAATCATATGCACTGGTTTTTGATGCTGTTTACACCCCCAGAATCACCAGGCTGTTGCAGGAAGCACAAGAGTGTGGGGCCAAAATTGTTAGTGGGGTGGAGATGTTCATTGGGCAAGCATATGAACAATATGAGAGGTTTACAGGGCTTCCGGGTAAGTTAAGTTCTATACATTTGAAAAGTCATCTCTCAAATATACTTGCTCATTATGTCCATGGTGCTGAGTATTTATGTTTTCCTGGCTTTATTTATTGTGTGATTGCAGCACCAAAGGAACTGTTTTGGAGTACTATTGCATAAGAACGATAATAAGGTTTGTTTGGCTAATCTTTTATTGCACGGTAGACTCTGTTTTCCACTTTGCTTGATCTGAATTTGATTTCTTGGGGTTGGTACTTAGTGTATCCTCTCCCTCTCATTCTCTATTGAATGGACTTCCATTTCATCATCTCAGCAATTCCTGTTTTATGTATATTTAAGAGGATACTTTACTTTGAGTTTGTCTGCTCCTTCCTTTGACTCCGGAAATGGGAAAAATTTATGGTTCCAAGTTATGAATCAATGAGGCTTAAAAATTTGAAATTGATTCAAAAAAACTTGAGATTGATCTTAACAAACAGGATCGATCATAACTCGACCTCATTGAGTCAAAACGTGATCTGATCGAGTCATAACTCGACTTTAATTTGGTCGTAAACTCCCAGTACAGTACTGTAGCAAATACCCTGGAATAGTCTCCCATTTTCGAAATTTCTTGAATGACTTTTACCTTTACTTTTTGCAGGGACATCTCTGTTATTTTAGGTTCTAGTTGGCACATGTAGAAGTTGAGGTTTTAACCATTCTCCAGACCATAGGGGGAACCCCCAACAAGTGTACTTCATTTGCTTACCTACCAGAGAAGAATTGGTTGTTTCCATCCTTTTTTTTTTTTATATAATTTTAACTTTTTATTGTTCCATATTCTTTCTACCCTGTAGGACATTGTAATTTGATCCGTGTGATTGGAAAGAGGGAAGTCATTGTAATTTGTATGGACATCATCATCGTCATCTCATTATGCAATTATTTATTTCAAACTATCAAATATTTAGACACTAAGCTCTCCCATCAATGCTATTAGGGCCTAAAAATTTGACTTAATTTGTTAACATAATTCGCTGTAACCTTTACATTGATTGTATGTTCCATCAAATATTGGAACTTGGTGTTGATCCAATGATTCCTATTAAGCCACATTATTATGTCAGTAATTTATGTCAGATTTTTAGGTTCAAATAACATTAATCTTTTATTTGTATTTGGTGTTAGCTTTCTATAACCCCATCCCCCCCCCCCCCCCCCCCCCCCAATCATTCCAGGGCGACCTGACACAAAATGGAGCCTAAAGTGAGTAATTAAACAATATTTTATTAATTTTGAAAAGAAGTTTTAAGGTTTAAATCATCATACAATTTTTATTTATATTATTGATTTTGAGATGCGAAAGTATTTATTAGATTTTTGTATTCAAGTTTTGTCAATATGTTTTTTTTTTCCAATAGACAATATAGTTAATTCTATGATCCAAAAAAAAAATATATATATATATATATATATATAGTTAATACAAATAAAGCGTGATACTTGATATAATGGTAAGATATAATTTTATTAAATTTAATGTTAATATAATTGATGAAAAAAACTAAATTATAAATAATAAAACTTAAGCTAAATATTATAAACTCAAATGGTGTTTTATGTTGCCATTAATAACATAAATAAATTACTAACAAAGTAAAATCAAATCTAAAAAATTTTAAATTTATATTTTTTAAAATTGAACTTAATTGAATATATATTTTTGAAGTTTGATTTGAACATTAGACTTAATTAAACCACCATAAAATGGAGGCCTAAAGTGGGGCCTTTATGCCATTGGGCTGGTCCTGGTCATTCAGTAATTTATCGTTAAATTTATCAAGTTCTATCAAATGTCAGGGAGGAAGACCTATTGTAACTTAGGGATTCACATACCTTCTAATACGTTTTTTTCTTAATTTTTTCACAAATCATTAATTATAAATGAGAGAGGAACTCACTTATATACAATGAATTTCACTTTCCAACATTGAATTTAATGTTTCATAGTTAAATCACTCCTTGTAAATTTAAAGTGAGGTCAATTATATATCATCGAGTCTTTCATCATACATGACTAGTAATTTATTGAGAAAAATAGAGAAAAAATGTATAAAATTTTGGATTCACGCAAATAATAGGGACAATCACACAAATTTTGGATTCAGACTCTACGTGGTTTGTCACTTAATCACTTAGAATTCTTGACGTTTGAAATATTACATACAGACCCTTTGAGGTTTGTACGTACGAAACACTTACACTTTTGCCGTTAAATGTCAGTTAGTATATTTGTTAGTAAATTATATCCAGATCCCTTAAAATTTGTAAGCGTATAATATTTCGACCTCTCAAATTTTAAATGTTATATTAGGACAAAAAATGCTATAATCAAATATAGAATATCAAATATTTTAAATTTTAAAACTAAAATTTATGTTCTATTGTGTCATTATTGAAATAAAATCAAAAATAAAAAGCCAATTTTTTCTTTAAAAAATTTAATTAATATACAATTATACTATCTATTGTAACAAAATTAAAAAATTAAACAAGGGACTAAGTCATTAATAATAGAAAATGAATTTTGCAACTAAAATTCATGTTCTATTATATCATTTATTGAAATAAAATCAAAAATTAAAATTTAATTTTTCTTAAAAAATCAAAATTAGTATATAATTATACTATTTATCGAAATAAAACTAAAAAATTAAATAAGGGATCAAACTTTAATAGAAACAATATTCTAACCTTAATTTGGGTAATTTTGTAGTTTAATTTGGTTGTTTAAAAGACTAAATTAAATTCCAATAGATAGTATAATTATATAGTAATTATAATTTTTTTTTTAAAATTAATTTTTTTTTTTATTTTTATTTCAATAAATATTATAATAGAATATAAATTTTAGTTATAAAATTTAAAATATTTAATATTTTATTTTTTATTAAAGTATTTTTAATCTAAGTATAATATTTTAAACTTGAGGGGTCTAAGTATTACACGCCTATAAACTTTAGGGATCTATGTTTAATATTTAGGGAGTCTGGATATAATTTACTAACGAATATACTAACAAACATTAACGGTAGGGGGTCTACATGGTATGTGCGTACAAACCTCAGGAATCTGTGTTTAATATTTCAAACATTAGGAATTTAAGTGATTAAGTGATAAATTTTAAGAGTCTAAGTGTAATTCTCCCAAAATAATATAAGATTGACTCCTTTTAGGAAGGTAAAGCTATTATCCGTATATATTTATCATGCGTAAATTCATGTCAATCTATATAATAAAACAAAATGTCCTATTTACACAAAATATAATAACAGCGCAAATCGTTTAAATCCGATAATTTATATTATGGTTTACATTTTAATTTATAGAGTAAAAAATTTATGTATTGATAAATTAAATGGTATTGATAATTTTAAAATAGAGTAAAAAATTTATCAATACACTTACTCTAAAAAAAATGTAATCACACTCTAAAAAATCATAAATTAAATGGTAATTTGGAAGTTGATACAAAAATTTAGACTTATTTAATTAAAACTACATTAAATAAACTTATGTGGCACTAAGCACATTTTTTTGGAAAAAGACTAAAATACCATTTATTATTCAATTACTCTCTCTTTCCCTTCCTATCTCTAGTACTCTTTCACTCTCTCTTTCCTATTTATTTCTCTTTCTCTCATATTGATATTTTTTTTTAAAATATCTAAATATTTGATTTAATTTTTTTATTTCTATCCCCTATTTTTTTTCCTCTCTCTCACTCCCTCTCCCCTTATTTATTCTCTTTCTCCTTATATCAACATTACAATTACATTAATCAGTTGTACAAATTAGTTACAATTACCTTATAATACATCAAACAGTTCCTCGTATGTTATAAAAAATCAAACAATTACACTAAATAATTATACGAAATTACAACACCGACTCAATTTGTCATTCATTTATTTATATAAATTAAAAAGTTACACTATTTAGTATCACAACATGGTTACACCAATTATATACATCAAATTGAGTTTATCATTACACAAAAGATTTTATCACTATATTAAATTTAGTATATATAATTAGTGTAACGATACCGTGATACTAGATGATGCAACTATTTAGTTGATGTAAACAACTGAATGACAAATTGAGTTGGTACCATAATTTTGTGTAATTGTTTGATGTATTATAAAATAGTTGTAACTGATTGGTATAACTAATTAATTTAATTGTGTTTGTCATTATATTGATATAAATAGAGGGAGAGAAAATAGGGAGAGAGAGAAACAGGTTAGAGACAACACGAGGAGAGAGAGAGAAAAAAAATAGGGGGAGAGATGAAAAAGTAAATTAAATTTTTACATATTTAAAAAAGAAAATAAATTATCAATGATAGATAGAGATAAAATAGGAGAGAGACGGAGAAAGTAATGGGAAGAGAGAGATGGACAAAAAATAGGAGAGAGATAGTGAGAGAGTCTAATAAAATTATTATATATTTGACTAGATATATAACTATCAATCAATAATGTATAATTTAAGGAAAAATATTTAGGTAAAAAAATTTTAATTTCATTTGAAAATTCTACCTAAACACAATATATATTATTAAAATTGAATTTAATAAAATAAACAATTTATCTATACACTTTTTTTTCAAATAAATTTAAAAAATTATGCCCACGGCAAAAAAATCCTAAATAAAATATGAGTTAGATTCAAATTAGCCCGCCCAAGTTACACGGGCTTTCGTAATTAAAGGGCCCAATCTAGTATTCTTCTTTCAAGGGTAAAAGTGGTAATGCATGGTTGACATTTACCCCTAAACTTTCACATATTTACATTAGGTTTGAGGCAAATACATGTTCTTACGAATTCTACGAGATTGTAAACCAAATTCAAGGCGTCCTTCTTCATTTGGTACCAGTCTTTCCCCCGCTATCTGCTTTGCTCGTTTAATCAAAAAAGTCAGCTTGGGGTTCGTACGAACAAGTGAGCTCTCTTTAACTCTTGTTTATTGCCTTGAGTTTGCTTGCTCTTTGCTTTACTAGTGTTATTATTCCAAGTAATCGCTTTTTTCCATCTGTTTTTTTTAATTTTTTGGTCCCATCATTAGGGTTTTCCACATTGTCAAAGATCTATTTGAGAAAATTTTCACTGATCGGTAACTGGTTATATACTCACTTTTGAGGTGAAAAGTGTTGAACCTTTTTCTGGGTACTGTTTTTGATATGTTTAATTAAATTTTTCTTTGTGTTTGTACTTTGCATGTTTTTACCCTTTCCAATGATTGAGTTTTGTCGTTGAAGAAGAAAGTTCAAGTTTTGAGCCTGCTCCTGCCTTATTTTGGGTAGAGTTTAGGATTTTTGTTGTCCCGTGTTTTGCCATTGTTATTTGGTTGAGTTATTGATGACAAGGTTCCAACGCTAGTAACAATAGTGGATCTTTTTGTACTTGCAATGGATATTAACAATAAGTTAGAAGTTTAGAGAAAGGTTTTAGAATTCTAGATAAGTAGAAATGAGACTGAATTCATTGGATATGACTTTATTAATAGTAGAAATTCAAGTGGGGAGGTAATAAGAATAAAAAATCAATAGGTATAAAAGAGCAAACATTTTTTATATTTGGGGATATCTATGTGGAGAGAAAAATGGAGACTATGTTAATAAAAGTAGGATGAACTAAGTGGAGGAATGCATGTAGCGCGCATTGTGTGATCAACTTATACCTCTTAGGTTGAAGGCAACCATTTGACCAATAGTGCTATATGGTAAATAATGTTGGGTAAATTAGAAACGTGAATACTTTGCTCAAAAACCAAGTGTTGCAAAAATGATAATGCTAAGATGAATGTGTTGTATAATTATGTATGAGTATGTTAGGTGAAAGCGTATAGTTGCAATAAGAAATAAATTAAGAGCAAACTAGTTAGGTGGTTTGGACATGTTTATAGAAGATCTAGTATTGTACTAGTGAAGAAGGGTGATTTGATAAATGTGTGTGTATATATATATACACCCTTTTTTACTATAATACTTTGCGGTTTGATAGGAAAGATGACTTTTGATAGAGCAAAATGGTGAAACAGATTCACCTCCAAACAATTGGTATAAAGGCTGTTGAGTTGAGTTGCATCAATTAGTTTGCACACCTCTCAAATTTGCAGACACAACTACACTATGCCAAAGACCTGATTAACAAGATCATTCTTGTTTATCTTTGAAACGTGTCCATGAAACCTAGCTTATGGCATGTTCCTTGATTTGTTTGTACTTACTAAGATGTTTCAGCTAGGCAGTCCAAAGGAAAAGTAATGCTCTGGTAACTTCAATCAAGTGTTCGAAACTGCTGGGTCAATTTAATTGTATTTACTAGTTAAGAAATGGGATTCTGTTTTTTAGTTTTGACACCAGTCAGCAGGGTTTGTTAAACAGACTTGGAAATTTGGAGAAAAACGAACAAGTAACATGTCAAGGCATTACAATCATCTCTCTCTGATATTAAGAGGATCAGAAAACAAGTTTGTTAAGTTTTTGCTTTTCTTTCTTTTTCATATGTTACTATTTGTTTGAATGCATATCTTGAAAAACTTTGTAGACCAGAAGCACACATGTATTCCACCAATGCATATGCACACGCACCAGCACATGTATTTTCTCATTTATCTTTACGTCTAACTTGTTGATATTTTGAAGTTGTTATCTTCGGTTCATTATGATGGTGAAGCAAGGCACTGTTTGTTACATTTGTTAACTCTTATTTGTATTTTGAGGCCTGTCTGCTCTGTTTCATCAGTTCCTTCTCCACTAAAGCCCTCTCGCACTCACTTGCGGAGGGAAGAAAAACCCTGCTTTTCTGTTGCCTTTTTTTTTGGGTTGATTTAAGCTTCTGAATCAAATCATACTTGAATTTTACATGTGGAGTTAATTTTTTTTTTTTTGGGTGCAAAATTTTGCAGGTCCCGTTTGAGCATTTCCTTTTTTGGATTTTTTTGATATTATGTCTGACATGAGGTGTAATATCCACCTAATGGAGGCAATTTGAGTTAGGTTCTTTGGTTTCTGGATCAGTGATGGAGTGCAACAAAGAAGAGGCCATCAGGGCCAAAGAGATCGCTGAGAAGAAGATGGAGAACAAGGATTTTGTTGGGGCTCAGAGGATTGCACTTAAGGCCCAGCAGCTCTATCCTGATCTGGAGAATATTTCACAGATGATTTTGGTCTGTGATGTACATTGCTCTGCTGAGAACAAGGTCTTTGGAAAGGATAGGGATTGGTATGGCATCCTCAGGATTGAACCAACCTCGGATGATGCAGCAATTAAGAAGCAGTACCGTAAGTTAGCTCTTTTGCTTCATCCGGATAAGAACAAATATTCTGGTGCAGCAGACGCGTTTAAGCTGGTTGGTGAAGCTCAGAGAGTTCTTTTAGACTGTGAAAAACGGAGGATACATGACAGCTTATGTAAGGCTGCAGGAAGATTTCCAACAGCTAATTGGGCCCAGCAGCCAGCAAGCAAGCAGTCGAATGTTGGGAGACAGCCTTGGGTTCAGAACCACTTTACAGGCAATGCCACATCACAGTACATGAATCAGCAAAACCAGCAGCCACAACAACAGACTCAGTCAGGGCTTAAGGATTGTGCAACTTTCTGGACTGTCTGTCCATTCTGTTTTGTAAGGTACCAGTATTATAAAGATGTTGTGAACAAACTTCTGAAATGTCAAAGTTGTAAAAGGTCCTTCACCGGTTATGAAATGAATGCCCAAGGTGTGACACCAGGAGCCAATGGGAGTCAGTCTGCCTTCTCCCAAGGTCCCTTTAAAATGCACTCTCAAAGTACTACTAAGGATTTTACTTCCAATGTGGGATTTCAGGGAAGCAAGTATCCAACAAGGAATTCTTTACCAAAGGCAGGATGCACTTCTGAGGTTGGTGAGGGGTCAAAACCCAATGAAAAATTTGGGAATGTGGAAGCAAAAATTAATAAGGAGGGACAATCGAAGGAGCCTAAAAAGATGAATGCCAAGAGGAAGCAGGCAGTGGACTCCAGTGATAGTTGCAACACTGGAAGCAGCACAGACTCTGAGGAAGGTATAGTTATGGAAGAAGACGGTGATCATTTGGCTGGACAGAATTTCGCATATGGTGGTGAGGTGCACCCTCGGAGATCTACTCGGTCTAAAAAGCAGGTTTCTTATAATCAAAATATAAGCGACGATGATGACATGGTAACCCCATCGAAAAGGGTAAAAAGCAGTGGATGTTCCCATGCCACTGAAAAAGAGGTTGAAGATATATCATTGAAAGAAGAGGCCAGCAGTATGAACAAACCTGCTGGTCTTGCCGCTGATATGGAGGAGGACGAGGAAGAATTAAAAGAGAAAGGAAGTTCCTTTAATGAAGAGAGCTTGCAAAGTGGAGACGAGGAGGTGGAGAAGGCAAATGAAAAGGCGAAAGTGACTGAGGATGATAATAAAAGTCCTCAAGATAATCGTGTTCCTTCATCTAAATCAAGTCCTAATACTGCGACAGAACCAGAAATTTATGAATATCATGAACCAGATTTCAGTGACTTCGAGAAGAATAGAAAAGAAGAGTGCTTTGCAGTTGGACAAATCTGGGCTGTTTATGATCTTCTTGATGCCATGCCCAGATTTTATTGTCGTATCAGAAAAGTTTTCTCTGCTGGGTTTAAGTTGCAGATAACCTGGCTGGAGCCGGCCCCAGATGTTGAGGATGAAATTAAATGGGTTGATGAGGGACTGCCAGCCTCTTGCGGTAAGTTCAGACACGGAAACACTCAGACTATTGTAGATCGTCCGATGTTCTCACATTTAATTTGTTGGGAAAAAGGCAGCATAAGAGGCTCTTACAAGATATATCCAAAAAAGGGAGAAACTTGGGCCCTCTTTAAGAATTGGGATATGAAATGGTATTCTAATCCAGACAGAAAAAAGAAGTTTGAATATGAGTTTGTCGAAGTATTGTCAGACTATGCCGATGATGTTGGCATATCTGTTTTGTACTTGAGCAAGTTGAAACACTTTGCCTGTCTATTTTCTCGAAAAATGGAGGGAAGAGACTTAATCCTTATCCCGCCAAAGGAAATATTTCGATTTTCGCACAGGATCCCTTCTTTTCAGATGACTGGAGAGGAAAGGAAAGATGTTCCTAAAAGATCTTTTGAACTCGACCCTGCTTCTTTGCCTGCAGACCTTGAAGAGATTGTTGTTACTGAAAATGTGAGAACAGAGGCCGAAAAGATACATCTTAGTGGATTGTGTTCTGAATCTCTGCCAGATATGGTGGAACCCAAGATAAAGGTGGAAGAAAATACATTTGTGGGCCAAGCAAATCAGAACACCCATCTTGATTCCAATTGCAACAGTTCTGGCAATTTTACAGAAGATTGTGATGCCACTCCAGCTTCTTTTCCAGAAGATTTTGAGATTCCTGAACCAGAATTTTACAATTTTGATTCTGAGAAATCCCCTGACAGATTTCAGATAGACCAGATCTGGGCATTGTACAGTGATGAGGATGGATTGCCAAAGTACTATGGTCAGATAAAGAAAATCGATTCCCTTCCGGAGTTTAAATTGCATGTAAAATGGCTTGTTATGTGTTCACCACCAAAAGACATGATTCGTTGGCTTGACAAAAAGATGCCTGTTTGTTGCGGAAAGTTTAAACTGCAAAAGGGTAAATCTGAAAAATATAATGCAACCAAGTCCTTTTCACATCAATTAAGAGCTGAACTTGTGGGCAAGAATGTATATTCCATCATTCCTAGGAAAGGTGAGGTTTGGGCATTATATAAGGACTGGAGTGCTAGAATGACATGTTCTGACTTGGAGAACTGTGAATATGATATGGTAGAAGTTGTTGAGCAAAATGACTTGTGGATATCAGTTTTGGTTTTAGAGCTTGTGGATGGTTTTAAGTCTGTTTTCAAGGCTCAAATGAAAGGACAATCGGCTGTAAGTATGAAGATATCTCGGCCTGAGATGCTTAGATTCTCCCATCAAATTCCTGCTTTTCGGCTGACAGAAGAAAGAGGTGGGAGCCTACGAGGGTTCTGGGAGCTTGATCCGGCAGCATTGCCAGTTCTTCTCCTTTGTTCTACTTGATGTGGCAGTTTGATGTTCTCTCATAGAAGTTGTACATTAACGTCATATGTGCAGTGCCTCACAAGCCTGATGACTCTGCTCCGATTTTTGTTTGAAGCACTGGGATAAACCAAAAATGTATTGAGGTCAGTAGGTTGTGTATATTGCCTCTTTGACAAGGGCGGGAGTTTTCGAATTGAAGGATTTTGGGTCTCCTTCAATTTGCATCGGATAGAACAGGTGGCTTTACTAGTTTAATGTAGCAATCCTTTTTTCTAGATTGATCCTATATGCAACTGAAAGACAAAATTAGTGTTTGTTTTTTTGGTACTTTTGAGCCATCTCATGCAATGAGTGATAATTATTGATGGAGCATAGTCACATACTAAATCAAACACTAGTATATATCTAGTTTCTTCTTTAATAGATGCTTCTATCTGCATTTTCAGTTTTTATTGTTTGTTTCTTGTATTAGCTAAAAAAACCTTACGCTGTATTTGTGGTTTCACTTTTGGCAACTCCTTCTGTTGTCACTGAGACCATCGTTGCCTCTTTCAGTTGTGATGAATGGTTGGCTTACCTTACAGTCGTACAGAACTCAGAAGTGTGATTAACTATCGCTTCTACAGATTAGCCATTGCTTTTGAGGGACGTAATCCTTGCCAGAGGTGGTGAGGGTTTGGACCCAATGATGATGGGCAGGTAGTGTCTTCCTGTACCATGGAAGGCCGTCAG